>OX104115.1:83075146-84374364 GCA_944474755.1 Limnoperna fortunei
AATTAACAAAATTCATGATGTGAGACTTGACTACACCTGCATAAAATACACATATACTTTTGATTTATCTTATAAATTGACATTATATTAAATGAAAGACACACACACGTGCACGTGCATACGTACATACATTCACAGTGAAATCTTTTGTAATATATGTATCATTTTTACATTATTTTATATTACTTTATTATGTTAGATGCCATGTACATGTCTTACTATTATTGTTACAAATTGTACATTGGAGAAGACTTCGTCAGTATGTATTTACTTGTGTCTTATTCTTTTTGTTGTTTATCACAAATAAAATATGTTTAAACTAATTGAGGAAAGTATGTAGTAAAAAAAATAAAATTTAATTAACGTTATTTTTATCTTTTATGTGCACTTCATGAACGCTCAGGAGTTGTAATAATCGGTAAGTTAACGTATTTTTTGTATTAAACAAACTTTTTAAGAAAATCAAGAACGATAACTTGAGAGACCTTTCATTTTCTGTACCCGACGAGCTGTTTCTGTTACATCTGCGATGAATTACTGGGAATGATAACTTCTCCGTCCAACAAATTTCTACATTCGTTGCAAACAAGGACCATTTTATCTGTAAAACTGGACGATTTCGAATTAAAAAAAACACGCAGAATATTTTTAGTACCGAGACGATTTTGTAAACTTGGGCATAAGTTTCATTTCTAATGGATCTTTTCCAAAATAGAGTTAAAAAACAGCGACAAGCAATGCGAAGTATATATTCATACTCAGGAAATTTATTATAACATCACGTTTGATACAAGGGCTTCATCTCCTCTTCTTTAGTCCCGTGATATATGAGGTTTTGAGAATAATGATGCTAAAAAATACTCTTACATTAACCGACAAAGGTATTTCCAGCTTTCCGGCTCCCATAGAAAACAGCTGAAAAAATGCTGAAAGTGCGTTTAACTTCTTGAAAATCCTTAGGCTATTTAAATTGTACACAAACGTTAACAAAGCCTTGTTTGCTTATAATTATACTGAATTATAATGAGTGTAAAAAATTACTGCTTATAGCACATGTATATTATAAGTAGAATTAGGCCGATGTATCCCAATGAGACATTACTTTATGAAAAGATGGTTGATATAACGGTCATGACGGTGTGGAAAAGGTTTTTATTTTGTAGTTTAGACATACAATTAATGTTACTCTACGAAATTTTATGTCTCTGCTTGCAATACAAAAACAATGTTATACATGTTATACAAAATGTAACAGTTGTTTAATTTGAGTTTTTTTTATCATAAACATGATACATGATTAGATACTGTCAACTGTGTGCGAATATTTTAACGCGGATATTCTGAATATTGGGTTAAAGCTATCTTTTTATCCAGATCAGAGAGCATGTGATCAATTTAAGCAGAATAGGGTTACACCTAATTTCCATTCATCAAAATGTCTTGGCCACGGTATAACAATGGCACAGAAAAGTATAGATGAATTTAGGAAAGTCCTGTGTATAATTTTATATGTCATAACCACCGCCTACTGAAATTGATCGCTTGGGGGTGTAGTTCGTTATGCCTATAACACAATTTGTCACAATTATAAATGCGTTACGCATGTTATAGATGATGGACATGATGAAAAGCATCCTTGTTAATAGAATATACAATTTATTAAATTAAATTCTGACTATTATAAGATATATAAGTGTCTAATGAATTAACCAAACAATGTCGTTGTAATTTCCACTCTAAAATCAAATCTGTGTGTACAGATGATTTTCAGAGTGGAAATTACAACGACATTGTTTGGTTAATTCATTAGACACTTATATATATATATATATATATATATATATATATATATATATATATATATATATATATATATTTTAAATAAAATCGCTATTTCGCATGGACATATTAACCATCATTCAAACAAACACACAAACAGATAACGAAGACTTTGTGTGTTATACGTTCATGTTTTAACGCAGCTATATAAATAAGTCGTGTTACATACCATTCTCAATTTTATAGGGGGCCAATTTAATGTCACACAGCAAAAGATATATCTTCCTTGGGAAAACATAAACTTATAAACGATACTTAGTATATTTACGTTACTGTCACGAAAGAACGTACCTGTTTGAAAGAAAAAAAATTATTTACATTCTGTATTTTTTTTTTAAATTATAGAAGTTAACGAGGTTTCAGTTGTGAACAGATATGTAAGATTCTAATATTTAAAGTATGATTCGCGTTCAAAACTTCTTGTCTATATGGCGTTATTATTAACAGATTAGTGTGCCCTGTGGAGTGATTCCATGCAAACAACGACTAGCTAATATTAAGAAGTCAAGTAAAGTATGAATGACAAATATCGCGATTTTGTATGTCGCCAACGAAAGTTGGGGGACATATCAATTTTCTGTCGGTTCGTGCGCTCGTCAGTTCGTCCCGTCTAACCTCATGTTTACCTTTGCGTTGAACCGTTAATGAAGATTACTTCACAAGTTCATGAAACTTTGGTACACAGTTATAACATCATGAACATTATGCGATCTCTTCGCTCTCTGCTTAATAGCACTCGACAACAATGCATCTTTCTATACTTTTCAGCAAAATAGACGTTGTTATATTTTATGTAGTTTATATTCATGGTGTTGCATACAACATTAGATTAGTAATATTATTGGTCAACGCATTAAGCCAAATTGTTTGTATGCCCATCATTGTATTTGTTGACAATAAAGTAGTAGCTTTGCATTTGTGTAAAAAAATCATGGCTGGGATTGAAACTGCTATTGTACACTAAAACAATTAAAACTTTTATGAAAATCTAAGTTTAAATATGACTTATTTATGCCACGTATATAACCAAACCGTTGTTTAATAATTAAATCAACGGTATGAAACCTGTATTTTGTTCTCTATTAGTTCAGTAGATAACATTTTTATTTTCATAAAAATAACTTATGTTTACCAAATGTAGACAACCATATGAACCATAGAAAGATTTATGTTATCGTCATTTCAGTTTTTGGCCAATTGCTGTCTTAATATGATTAAACATGGTATGAACAGCAAGCTGACTGATTTTTGTATGTACCAGGATGGAATATATACAGGTCTTTTTCACCCTGTTCGGATGCAGGTCAAAACGCCCCATTGTCAAAACGCCATTACTACCAAAACGCTCCAAATTTCCAAAACGTCCCGCGTTGTTAATGTATTGTGCTGTGACTTATGTGGATCTGTGACACACATAGGACATGTACTGGTACTGGTAAGATTTATTTAAATTTATTGCCATTTATTGTAATAAATAAAAGTTGTTTGATGATAACAATTTTTCAAAGAAGCTTACTAAAATTCTTTCATTTAATAAGAAATATCGAACTATTAGGGTTTTTTTGTTGAATTGCTTTACAACCTACTTTTATGTAAATTTAATTTTAAATGTAAAAATTTCATAAAAATATTATTTTAACAAAAAACTCATTCATATATAGCCCAAATTTTACATTTACTGTTATCTGTACTTATTTATTTTTCTTTGGGGACGTTTTTGTTGGATCCGGGGCGTTTTTGGTTTGGTGGGGGGGGGGGGGTGGGGGGTGTTGGAAATTGGGTTCGTTACTCGAATTAGTCTGTTCACAATTAATACGAACAGGGCCAGTCTATACTAACAATAGATTGTCCCTGATACGAAGAAATACAAAACGTTAATAACAAGATATGCAATATACATTCAGCTAATTTGAATTTAATTTATATTTAACCAATTTATTGTGTGGTCACTTATTATAGTCCTGGTTGTAGCTACAGTGTAAAACACGACTCCATGGACTTTAAGAAACCAATAAATTAAAAACAAACAGTACACTGGTGTGCCTTTTACCAATTTTTTTTAAGTGCGACATATATAAACTGCCCAAATATCGGAAGATACACAAAGGCACAAATATTACAATACAAAATAATAAAGGTATTGAAGAGATTTTAACTCTAGACAAGACAAGACAAGAAACTTTATTTGAAGTCGGTTCATCTCTCTAAACATAAGCTGTGTAGAGCTTTTTATCCACAATCAAATTAAAAAAAAACCAACATACTAGACTTAGTTATACACATTGAAAATAGAAAGCACTTAGAATTTAAAATATTTTCGGAAATTCTATGGTGGTAAAAAGATTAGGGAAGCACCGTTGTGTGATGTACCCTTGAAAAATAAGTTGGTTGCTTCTTCTTCTTCTTTATGTAGTTCCGTCCAGTAGTAGGACCACCAGGAAATCCGGTATTTATAATATTCCAAACAATGTCAATAATATACACTTATATACACACTGAATTAATTTTTAGAATTGTCAATTTATGACCATAGGCACGACTATTAAAATGTTGGCTTGTCATCAATATCACCTTTCTCTAATTTATTTGCTTGAACAAAGGATTTCAGTATTTTATCATGGGTATTGTTACGAGATTCTGCAAGAGTACCGTTGCATTAATGTTATACGTAACAAATACACAAGAAAACCGGATCGATTTTCTTCTTATAATTATCTGATATTGAATTATCTCCCTTTTAAGAACTAGCAACAACTTGCCAACATTGCACACTTTAACTGAATCTTTTTGTTTTATTTGCCAGTATTTAAAGTAATTAACATTGAAAGTGAAGTAAAAAGTACAACAGAATCAGGCTTACTTCAAATAGTTTAAATGGAAGTACCGGAAATTTGTGCAAAAAAAATGTACTTTCGGTTTCGTTTTTGATATATTTCCCCAGAAAGCAAAATTTGCTTCCTACAAGCGACGAGATGGTGGAAGCATTCAATAGGTTGATAGGGAACTATGCCCAAAGTTTAGCATTAATGATCAATGGGCACGAACTGTCTAAACAAGTGAAAGAAATAATACGAGATAAGATGATCGAAATGACGAATAAATTGGGCGAGATCAGCCATGGCGAGGTAGACGTTGTACATACAGGCTTACAATACTGCCATTTTCACATGATACGACTCTTAGCTAGTGAACATGCAGAAGTTAAATTTTTTCCCTGTGTTGAGTTTGACCTTGTTTTGGTGTACAACAGATATAAAGTTTGCGACTGTACCAAAGAGAAACTAGAAGACATGGTCAAGACAACCGAGTGCTTTGCTTTGATGATACCAACTGACCACCCAGGATATGTTAACTTGAGAATAACAGACCATGGGCGTAAAATGATCGACAGACCATCCTGTGATGTTGACAAAAACATTGATTCCGAAGGCTTTTTACCAAACTATGTCTTCAGAGCAAATTGGTTCCCAGAATTTGCAAAATCAACAGAAGAGTTATACAGCATGTTGAAAAAGAAGTACTCTGAGCCATCTGAAAATTATGACAACGACAAAGACAGCATTGGCATATCTCATGACTTTGCACACACTTTCCCCTGCCTTGAATGGCCCATGGCTGCAAAGAATTGGTCTTCAAGATTCAGACCAACCAGCTGGCCAAGTGAAGATACCATTCAAGATATTATGAAAGGTAAGTACATGGTGATCTACCCAGATTTAAATCTAGTACTTTTACAACCTTATAATATTGTAGTGTTACAAAGAACTACTATGTTCAACAAACAAACTTTTTCAGTAATACATTTTTATCAAATACTTAACATTACAGACATATCCATAGAACTAGTAATTGTGTCCGATTGACTTATGCAATATACTTCGTGAACTAAATACAAATAAAAGTCCAATAGGATGCAATAAACACCAATGGTGCTTACATATACACATTAAGATCAGAAAACAATTTGCTTTTGATAACACCACATGTAAGAACGAAGTGTTATGGCGAAAGAAGATTCGATAAAGCGGCGGCCACGCTATGGAATGACTTACCTCGAGACTTGAAAACTGCACAGTCTGTGACTATTTTCAAAAAGAAACTGAAAACACACTTATTTAGACAAGCATTTTTATGAACTCCTGTGATGTTATAAATTGATGCCAAAAGACGGTTTTGTTTTTTTTTGTGTTTTATAAAGGTATGTTTGTGTATTTAAAATTTATTAAATGATTTTTAAATGCATACATGTATTATTTTTACTTTAAATTATCTATATTACATTTACTTTTCCCTTTCCTGTGAAGTTGTTTTTTCGTTTTTTATTTTCTTAAAGGTTAATTAATAGTACTATTTTTAATATATATATTTTTCTTTACCTTTGCCAATTTCTTTTATCTGTTTTCAATTTTGTATTTAACTTGATGGTTATAATTTTTAAATTGATCTTTCACATTTCATTTCAATCTTTTAAATTTTACATAACATTATCCTCTTTTTAGCTCACCTGACCCGAAGGGTCATGTGAGCTATTGCCATCACTTGGTGTCCGTCGTCGTCCGTCGTATGCGGCGTCGTCGTCGTTTGCTTAATTGTTCTGCTCTATGAGATCTACAAAAATGACTTCAGGGTCAAGATTGTCTGATTAACCGTTTAAGAGTTATTCCCCTTGAACTGTTTTTTTTAATCGGTTTTAATTGATTTTTTAAAATCTTCTCCTCTGAAACAACTGAAAGTACTGCTTTGGAACTTTGTACACATCATCCGTCAAATTTCCTCAACCAAGTTTGTACCAACCATGGCTGCAGATTAACCAATATGGCCACAATGGCTAAAAATAGGACGGAGGGGGGGGTAAAATACAGTTTTTGGCTTATATTTAAAAAAGTGTAACAGATACAGGAAAACCGAAGAGACATGCCTTCATCTGCATCAAAAGCTCTACGAAACACTCCATTAGGTTGAAGTTGTATGATGACTCCTTATAGGAGTTATTGCCCTTTAATTGTCCAAATTGATTATTTTTCACATTTTTGCCTCAAAATCTAAAAAAATTATTAGAACTAGAGAAAAAGTTAGCATTGCTTAATTGTTCTGCTCTATGAGGGCTACAAAAATGACTTTAGGGTCAAGATTGTCTGATGAACCGTTTAGGAATTATTCTCCTTGAACATTTTTTTAATCAATTTTACTTGATTTTAAAAAATCTTCTCCTCTTTAACCAATGAAAGGACTGCTTTGAAACATTGCACACATCATCTTTAGGACGTCCTCTACCAAAATTTTGCTAATCATGACACCTGACTACCTACATAGCTACATTGGCTTAAAATAGAAGTGAACCTCCCTTCTCCCTCTAAGCATCAAAAGCTCCTCCTTATAGGAGTTATTTCCCTTAAAAGGTCAAAATTAATGATTTTTGCAGAAGTGTTGGGCAATTCCTTATAGCAACGAAAAGCTGGATAAAAAAGGGTTGTTTGGTTCAGGTTCAGGTGAGCGATACAGGCTCCTGGGAGCCTCTAGTTAATATATGTGTGTACATATTTGTAGATAATTTTATATATATTTTAGTAATCTTGTGTGTAATTTACAATTGATTATGTCACTGATGTCTTTCTATATATTTTTACTTTTTTTATGATTATGATGTACAGCGCTTTGAGAAATAATATATTTGATTTAGCGCTTTATAAAAATTGTAATAATAATAATAATAATGTATGTACGAATAAGGACAATTGGCATTTACTGCATCCTATATATTCATGGACTGAAAACCCATATTCTAGTCACCTTGAACACATGTTGAAGGACCAGAGTAATCTTGGAGGTTCTATTTACCCAAAATAAATGAATCCTGTATCCTGTTCTTCTTTATCGCCCATATTATTTTAGTAGTATTGCAATCTTTTCTGTTGAAGTACTAGTAAATGTACATACCTGGGGTAAGACCAACAATATGAAATTATATGTGACCAGTAAAATGTAATTTAATACATGTAGTACTAGCATTCCAAAATAATAAAAACTATTAATGCTACATGTTTGTGAACTAATTGGGTCAAGCGATGAAATGTATACAATGTAGATATAACCCCATGTGCCTGTGCTGTATATACTCATAACATCTCACATGTGTCATGAGGTGCCTCGATGGCCATGTGCCTGTGCTATATATAATCATAACATCTCTCATGTGTCATGAGGTGCCTCGATGGCCATGTGCCTGTGCTGTATATACTCATAACATCTCACAAGTGTCATGAGGTGCCTCGATGGCCATGTGCCTGTGCTATATAATCATAACATCTCTCATGTGTCATGAGGTGCCTCGATGGCCATGTGCCTGTGCTATATATACTCATAACATCTCACATGTGTCATCATCTCATGAGGTGCCTCGATGGCCATGTGCCTGTGCTGTATATACTCATAACATCTCACATGTGTCATGAGGTGCCTCGATGGCCATGTGCCTGTGCTGTATATACTCATAACATCTCACATGTGTCATGAGGTGCCTCGATGGCCATGTGCCTGTGCTGTATATACTCATAACATCTCACAGGTGTCATGAGGTGCCTCGATGGCCATGTGCCTGTGCTATATATAATCATAACATCTCTCATGTGTCATGAGGTGCCTCGATGGCCATGTGCCTGTGCTGTATATAATCATAACATCTCACATGTGTCATGAGGTGCCTCGATGGCCATGTGCCTGTGCTGTATATACTCATAACATCTCACATGTGTCATGAGGTGCCTCGATGGCCATGTGCCTGTGCTGTATATACTCATAACATCTCACATGTGTCATGAGGTGCCTCGATGGCCATGTGCCTGTGCTATATATAATCATAACATCTCACATGTGTCATGAGGTGCCTCGATGGCCATGTGCTTAAGGTAGTTAGTAATCTGCTGTTGATTACATGCCTGTTAACACTGAGGATTCCCTTTTAAGGTATCCGACCCATAATTGACCACGTGATCATATTTGGTGTCCCGGATGTCCATTGTTTGTCAATGGAGCAGACCTCGGTAATGTTCGGCAAACATCGGAACTACTATTTGAGCAACTAACTTTTTTCCTCAAAACTGTTAACATTGACTCAAAGTAAAACAATATATTTAATGTGTATCATTTATTAGTAATATATTGATTAAAAAAAGCTGCATGTCTTGGTCTAAAAACAAAATTAAACGGTGACTTCAATTATGGGTCGGACACCTTAAGTCTCAGGTTAGGATGTGCTCAACTCCACCTTTAATGACCAGGATTGCCAGCTATTTTCCTACTGAAGTCCAGGGTATTCTTTGGGTACTCTGACCAAATCTCCCAATAAAATCTGGATTCTACAATATAGCTGGTAAAGTAAATTGATGAAAGTGGCATTAAACACTATTTAAGCAAACAAAAACAAAAGCCTGTGTCATGAATCACACACAAAATGTTTCTTTCTCAAAAATTCCAGTTATTAGGGCAATTTCGTCTGGTAAATGTGTGAGATAACAATGTTTTTAAAATATTTATTTGTATTTCAGGAGGATGTGTGATTGTCCCCAGTGGATACCCATTGAGTGTTGACAAGGAGAGGGAATGGCGTATATCTTTCAACATTCATGAACGGCGTTTGGCCAAATCTTGGAACAATATTCAAAGAACTTGTTATGGTATGGTGCTGATGTTGCTTAAAACTCACCTGTCACCCAGATCTATTTTGACATCATACCATGTGAAAAATTTGATGTTTTGGTTTTGTGAAAAACAGTATGGACCAGATGAATTTGATAGCAACACTCTTGGTGACCGCATTTTGCAACTGATGTATTATATTTTGAAGGCCCTGGAACTCCGATACATACCGCATTATTTCATATCCGAAAACAATCTTATTAGCCATTATGCTGAAATCGATGTAAGGAAGGCTTATACTGAACTAGCCTTCATCATAGACCGACCATTCGAAGTCATATCAAAACTTTGCCATAAGTTAGACTACTTTGACGTGCGGAATCCAGACACCGGTTTTGATGGTGACCCAGAAATACATTACATGTTGATTCTTTATGCTACATTTGTGCAAAATCTCTACAGAATAGGATTTGAACATTCTAAGAAAACACCAAGTTTATCCGGCACTTGTTTCCAACACATTGTTACTATGAACAAAAACTCAAGCCAACTGCTTCAGACATCATCAAATGGTTACCAGGCCAAGAATATGGTAGATTTGGTTCGTCCAATTTGCCAAGGGTTCTGCCAGGCAGGAGACCTAGACAAAGCATTGTCGTTTTATGTCTTGATGTATAATTTTGAACGTGAATTGGTCAGAACGAAATATCCAGAAATTACCACAAATATTGCATGCATTTACACCTGCCTATACGACTTAGCAACAGATCGCAAGGACAAAGAAATCTATCAGAAGAAAGCATTAGAGTTCTTCAACATAGGTGCTACTATTATGGATGACTCACCTACACTTCACGTTGGATATGGAAATTTCCTTCTCACCACAAAAACCTCTTTTCTGAAAGCAGTGGAACATTTCCAAAAGTCTATTTCAATTGAAAAACCAAGAGATGAAGACAACACATTGATCCAGCTTGACATCCCAGGATGTGAAGAATTTAAGGCAACACGCAGCCGCATTCCAGGTAGTCTAGCCGCATATTTTTTGCTCATATCTTGCCTAGCAGATATGGGTGAGGTATATGAAGCGAGAAAGAAGGCAAACAAAATGGAGGAATTGACATGGAATCTAGACCTTGAATCCAAGCCAAAGATCCTGCAAATGTGTGCTATGGCTTACAGTAAATCTGGACTGGATGAAAAAGCTTACATTTGCCTAATGGAAGCATTTAAGTTGCTAAAGAAAACCAAGAAAGTCATAGGGAAATCTATGACAAAGAAAATTGTGCCATTTTTCTTGAAAAAATGAACATTTGGAATTTACAGGATTTACTAGTATTGTGACATACCATGCATGCACATGCTTGCTGTGATAAACACATCTATAATTTACAATAAGGATACATTTAGCAGTAGCTTATTATAAAGTTCATAATTTACCTACATGTAATTTATACCAATTTATATACTAGTACATATATCAGGGTTGAAGCATAACACTTTTGCAAGATGTTTTCATTCTTTTTTTTTAAGGGAACAGATGAAAAGACAAATTCTGTAGCCTATCCGGAGAAAAATCACAACATATACACTAGCTCAGGTGGATATGATTTGTCCACCTGTCAACGTTGGTAGCAGACACAACTGCTCCCAACTTTAAAAAAAGAAATTTTCATGTAATAGTTAATGAAATTTTATCTTTCATGTATTTAGAATCAATTTTAAGTTCAAACACATGGTACATTGTATCCCATTTTCTAAACATCTCAAAATTCTATGTTTCAAGAATTAAAAGTAAATAGAGTAAGAGTGCTAAAGACTTCCAGTCATTTCAATGGAAAAATACTAGTATTGTATTTAATAGTACACAAAATTTTAGAAATTGAAATAATAGCTTAAGGTAGAGTCAATAAAACCAATTGGTCTCGGAAAAAATGAGAAGAACAGTAATTGTTTTAAAGTGTGTGTATGCTATTCTTGCTGTACCCAAAATAAACTGAGGACAGTTTAAGAACATTTCAGAATTTAAGATTTGATGAGAGATGTAATTTTTTTTACAAATTTTGTTCTGAAATTATGCAAATCATAATTAAAGTGATAAGGATATGTAGAATATGTACTGTTGAAATGATTATTATTGATTGATTGGTTGATTAATACAATGGTTTCATAGCATTTCAGCAATATTCAGGAAGAGAACAAGATTACCAACAATAATACAGGTGTAGAAAGGGAACAGAATAATGGGCAGGATAATTTTACTGCCACTAAAAAGAGTTGACATTTGGACAGAGGATAAATTTAGACTTTTTTTGTCACAAGAGTCTATTCTTTCGAGGATTTAAAACAGTACAATGACGTAAATTGATAAAACACGTGACTGATATGGTGTGTAATCTACATCTTGGCCTTTATAATTTTATTTAATATGTAGGTTTTATAGTTAATCAACAGCATGTTTGAGGATAGGTAGAAACACCAATATTTTATGTACAAAAAATGTGTTCTTTGTATTTATTCCAGAACATGAACTATTGTTGAGATTTTATACATTTTTTGCTAGTATTCAAAAATTTTAAGATATTATTGAAATGAAAATGATAACTAAAAAAAAACACAGTAAAAAAATTGTCTTTCAAAATTGCATGAAAGTGGGCCATAGTATGGCAGATAATTAATCATTAATTGTTACAAAATATAAAATGTTTGTTGAGCTTAAAACTACAGTTTAATTTTTACTTTGCAATATATTAGTACTTGATGTACTTTAAAATATTTTATGAACTTTTTCTTGCAGATAGTGTTGATCAGTAGTATGAAGCATACTAGTATTGTTACTTATATATTTTTTCAATTTCTTAGAAATCTTTGTTTTTTAATGCATTTTGGAGAAAAAATATACCAATCATATGATTTTTAAACATTGTATTTCAATAAAGATTTTGTTATTTAATTCAACAATGTTTTCAAAATGCCTTTGCTTACATGCTGGTACAAGAAGACCCAACATGGAGGAATGTTCAATGAAAGTTCTTTTGTTTGTTTGTTTGATGAACTTTTAATCAATTGTTTAAGCTTTATCATTGTTTTGTTTGCACAACCGAATCACCGCGGATGAGAATTTCTGTCCTTCGATAGGACAACTGCTTAACTTTTGTCCATTAAGGATGAGATCGAGCATGCCTTACCCGAAGTTAGACTGGAACGTACAACCCAAGTGTTAACACCGAAATGATCAACTAGTCCAACTAGCTAAACCAGTCGGCGAGCAACTCTCCAACATTCTGTATAGATGTACCCATCTAATGTGATATTACCTAACGTTTGACGTCCTGTCGTTAAGTGTGCTTATTTTGTAAGAAATAACTGGTGATTTGGACCATTTTTATGCCATCACCCATTACAATTTCTACATGCAAGGCTGCATGAAGATATTGTCTTAAATGAAAATCGGCATATGTACTGTATATTGTATGCAATGAAAACGCCTGCAATGGAGAAATAATTTCGTCAGAATATTATATTTTAGATTGTAATAGGTATAACTGTCGAATTCAACATACTGCAACCCGGACGTATTGTAGATGCTTCACACACATGTTGATCTAAGTTAACGTTTATATCTTTGCAGTATTTCACCTTTGCGCTCATCTGACTTGAAGGGTCGCCCCGATATTCCGACACCCCATTAGTCCGACACCCCGTTGGTCCGACGCCCCATAAGTCCGACACCCCATTGGTCCGACGCCCCAATAGTCCGACACCCCATTGTCAAAAATCGTAATAGTCCGACACTTTCCATTTTAAAAATAAAATGTGTATGAATTTTTTCCTCATATTTTCCCATATTAAACTATGTCCTGCGGTGGTGGTAATTTTTTTATTTCTTATTGGAATACAAATATAAACGTTAAAGGACCTTAAATAAATATTGCTGACAAGTGTTGTTTCTATTGGTTCGCCAGTTTCAGAAAAGACGCCTTTAAAAATTGCCATAGGTGTCTAAGTTTAATAAAGCCTGTCCGAGGATCCTCTGTCGACTATTCAACACATTTTGATAGACTTCAATGGGAGCGTTGGACCCCGCTCCTATAAAATTCTAAAAATGACGGCAGAAGATTCTGGGACTAAATAAAGCCCTGCGTGGACAGCCATCTTAGATTTTGTATTTTAAAAAATCTTTGTAGAAGACTATCAAATAAATATTTAAATGCAATTAACGTTTTCGAAATCATATAGTAACGTAGTCCGGGAGGATGTAAGATCGGTATATAGATTTTTTCAGCCTTGAAGTTTAAGAAGAAAGTAATTAACATTCTTCACATAGAATCCTTCATTAAACATACACCAATGAGCATTGTGACCAAGTTTGGTTTCAGTTAGCCATGTGGTATACGACTATGTAAAAAAATTTTAGACACAGCGACAATGGTAACGTCAACGGACGCAAACTAATCTGACTACACTTCGTCAAAAATCGTTTAAATTCATTAGTCTATTCATTGTTACAATTGCTTTAATACACACATTAATCCGTTTTGCTAAAGAGCATGGGACAAACTGTGTTCGTTTTATCCTATGGAAACGCAATTTACATCATATTCTAATATATGACGTCCTTATAACGTTTAACAATATATTCTTAGTTCACATCCATAGATTTGGACCCAAGTACGTCCTGAGGCGAAGCTGAAGAGAGTACAAGGATGCTGAAGGTGTTAAAATCCCCATATCTACGGATATGAACGAATTTATCCCCGGTTTTAGCTTGAAATGATGGATTTTTATGTACATTGTCAGCGCAATGGCGGACGTTAACGGTAACGTTTTCTTCATTATCAAAAAAATGCATGTGGTGGAAATTTAATAAAAATAACGTTTTTTACAAGGTGTATGGTACCTTTGATAGAACCCTACAGTTTTCGAAATAAAACCAGTTTTCGTGTTGGATTCAAAAGATGTTGAAAAATTAAGTTTTGGCGCTGAATGTCTTACAGAGTCGTCATAATAGTGTGACGTCGTTGTTTGTCAAAGATGCATATCTTTTGTTTCTTTTACTGCTGAAAATAAAACACATCTGGACCTTTTGTCCCACTCTTCGTCACAAAGAACATGACTAGATATTACCTTAGCCACACGTCATCCCCCATTTACTGCGGGACTACATTTACTTGTCTGTCCATGGCTTTTGTTTAAGAAGAATTATGTTTTGTGAAAAAATACGTGAGATCTTTTTTTTATTTTTATATAGTTTATATATACACTTTTGATAAAGTACTGTGTTTGTGCGCGAAAGATATCTCTTACAATGTCAACCAATAGTATGGCAGATGTGATTGTGGTAGACGTATAGGATACCTAGAATCCTTTGCGCGGAGAAAGCGTTTGTCCAAGATTTTATCTAAATTTAAGTGATATTTTGTCAAAATCTGAAAATAAAGGATTGATACAATATGTTTGATACAAAACCTTCTATCATCTATATATGTGATACAAGGTGTACTTTTGTTGGACCTACTTTTTGACGTCATAATGAATGTTATAACCAATGATTCGCAATGGCGACTCGCAGTCTATAAATGAAATGTGACGTCAAAATGAGTGTTACGTTAGGGACTATATCTTATGTCAGAATTCTTCGTTGAATATAACAAAATTTTTTATACTTAAGAAATAATTCATGGCTGCCCCAATTTTATGGATTATTTAAATATGGGTAGGCATTATATTCATGAATATTTTGCCATGAGCGTTAGCGAATGGTAAAATATCATGAATATAATGCTTACCCATATTTAAATAATCCATAAAATTGGGGCAGCCATGAATTATTTCGATTCTGATATGAAAATACAGAAATTTTACATTTCGCGACTACCTAGGTAAAGGTTTATTTTGGCTGTTCCAATTTCCGAGAACCTCCCTTGTGTCGAAATTATTATATTTCTCGTGTAAAACTTAGTAGAAAAAACGAAGAAATATAAATGAAAAACAAACAAACATATTTATTAACATTTAAAATAAAATTTAACAATCAAAACAAAGAACGACAAAATTAAATGCTTCTTTACATCAATCGCCGTGTGGCGTGTCTGGGTCTGTTCATGTGTTGCTGTGTTTGCGTGAGAAATGAAAACCGCTTACCGCATTTGGTCGATCGTATGCTCCTGTTTTAGATCCACAATGGTGCAAATTTAAATCGACAGTTATTTTCCACAATTAATCAACATTTTGAAATTCGGTTGCGTTTTCATTTTGATACGTAACGGTAAATTCGTTTGTGGTAGGGGCGGGAAAAGTCTCGCGGTTTGCATTGAACGTCATTGTAAACAACGCAACGTCCTTTGAAAACACAACGTAGCTAAAGTCAAGGAAGACTTGTAACATGTAAACAATAAAGGCATAGAATAGAAAATGGACTTGTTATCGTGAAAACATGTTATCTATTGGATTTTCTTACAAAGGTACAAAATAAAATACATTTTAAAGCAAAAACATCAACACACGGGGGTTTTTGAAATGGCTGGAACAGCCGTATTTTGTTGAATATTTAAATAGAGGTGTGTTTCCAAAGCGTTTGAAGGACGTCATATTAGAATTCTAATTTTAGAAACTTATTACATACATTAAAGTGCAGGTACAACTATCTGTATCACGTATAATTTTCTTAATTCCTCGGTGACTTTGAAATTGCCTCGGTAGAAATCTCAATCATAGTTTGAAGTTTTGAAGGAATATTTTGACGGAAGTAACAGGACGGGTACTTGAAATCGGCAAAAGTACCGATCGTGTATCGCCAAAATTTAACCCATCTCTTTAATCTTGTCCGATTATCCTTTGCTGTTGCCCCAATCAGAGTCTAAAAAAGCGTTGCACGGCAGAGGATTCTGGATTCTCGGATTATAAAATTACAAATATCAGTAGAATCGCCGATAGACGTTTCATACTGTAACTAACCGTCGGGCAAGTTAGCTGACTTTTCTTATTTCTAATTTAACCAATTACCATTTTCTTACGTACTACCGTAAATCAGGTTATTTTTGTTGTAGTTTTATTTTTTTGGCTTTTTGAACCTTCGGTGAAAGAGCCAAGATTGAAAGTGCTAAAATTAAACACCAAAATAAAGCATGCACCAACGTTTAACACTCCAAAATAGCAGACCGGTAAGACAATATGGCTTAAAATACCGGTAATAAAAAGTGTGTGTAAAGGAAAATTACAGGTATACATTTTTGTGCATATTTCCTTATAAAATTGTGCAACTAACGGTGAGCAACACCAGGGTATTTTGGTTTTGTAAAGACATGTAACTGACTAATAAAATTCCAGGAATAATACTGATACGGGGATAATACCCGATATAACCCCACTTCGCGCAAGCGCAAAGAGACGTCACAATATATTAACGGCTGAATTTTGAAGTTCTGATTAAAACAATGGCCAATAAATAAGACTATCGAGGGCATGTTATGGTAAAAATTGTGTCCACTGTGCATTCCAAATTTGAAAGGATTTCTTGACAAAAAAATGTTTCATCGTGAAAATGGCGACTAGAAAATCATTGCCTATAGGGTCCGCTTGAATAGGAAAACACAGGATTTTGTCATATTAGAATTGTTATAATTCATTCTGGGTATCATGTTGTACTCACACATGGGCTGAGCTTTTATATTAATGTTTTCTACTTCGATATCCCTCCGTCGGTAAAAAAATAATCGAATATAAAGACCCAGCCCATGTGTAAATTAATACAACATCATATCACTCATGAATTTATTTTTTAAACAAACATTTGTTTCAAACCAATCCGAATGCGGCATTGTGTTCCTGTAAAAATTAAAAGCGGAATTTCACTTTTTGTTTCTTGAATATGACCAACAATAATTAAAAAACATAATGGAGTGAACGTTAAAATTATGTAGTTACATAATATTTTTTATAAGTTGTTATCTTTGTTACGCGTAAAAGCAACAGTTTCATTGCCATATATCTAATTGAAATGAACAATAAAATATATTTCTCCTAATAGGAATGAACGGTTTATATAGACTATAATTGTAATATACAATCTTATTTTGTTAGCATATATTTATTTCCATAATGAACAAATAACGTATGTTGGCACGTATGTAATTCAAACTAATGCAACAGTCGGTTTTTTGTTATAGAATCTATGTGAGAGCCAGTGTATACAAACTGTAATAATTAAAACTAAACATTCTTGAAATCATATAATTTAGTTCTATTGAGAAATAGAAATATTTACAATATACTGAGTCATACGGTTTGCTTTAATGCATGAGAATATTAATGTGTTGGAATATACAGTTAGCACATGCCTTTCCATACACACCACAATGCGCCACAATAATTCGAGATGCCATACAAAGTGGCAGGAAACTGCGGAGAGAAGGTCTTGATCAACGAGGGTTTTAATATCGGAAAAACAAAGAGATGAATGATGCCACATACTGCCGATGCTGGCGATCAGATTGTCGTTCCATTACGCAGACTAGTGTGTTCAATTTCGAGGACAAAAATCCAAACATTGTTATTTATAGTGCAGGCAATAGTTTTCGTTTACGGCATAAATCTTTCAATGAACTATCAGCTACTTAATAATAAATTAGTATATTTATATACTCTGATGATTTTTAGTGCAACTATAGTATAGACTTTGAGTAAGGTGTGCTCCACTCCAGCTTAATTGACAATCACATCATCTTTCCTGTCGAAGTTTGGGGTTTTTAACCCCCCCCCCCCCAAAAAAAAATGTATCCTGCAATCCCGAGGTTTTACAATAAAATTTTCAACTAAGAAATCAGCTAGAAATGCCCAACATTTAATCTGTGCACTCGCCGAACTTCGCTCATGGTTTGAGAAAGTATTTTAAAAAATTACGATGATCGACAAATTGAGTGTCGAACTATTTGTGGCGTCGGACTATTGGGGTGTCGGACTAATGGGGTGTCGGACTAATGGGGCGTCGGACCAATGGGGTGTCGGACTAATAGGGTGTCGGACCAATGGGGTGTCGGACCAATGGGGCGTCGGACTAGCGGTGCTGCCCCGTTATTGCCATTACATTGCGTCATCATCAGCGTCGTCTTAAAGCTGTTTGCAACCATATTGTATATGAATGTTTATTAGATGTTCCTTATTAATTTTCATCTAGTTGGAAACCGCTCGACATTGCCCAACAGATGCGGCGAAGTTTAAAAAGTTCTTAAAAATCGAAGAACCTAGTTTATTGTTGAGGCATAAATAAGAGACGGATTAGGGACGCCAGTAATTTACCTGGTTCAACTTTAATGCGTCTTTCTAAGCCAGTATGTTCCGCCCTTGTATTTGTCCTTTGTGATCTTTTGTTTTTTCTTTTTTTTCTGTTATTTGTTATTTTTGATATATTGAATTTACCACACGATTAAGTTTAAACAAGTGTGGATAGTATTGCTTAAGCAATACTAGGTCCCCTACCGCAAAATAAAATAGTCATAGTTCAAGGGCCATAATTTCATAAAAAGTCATTGGAACAGAACGATATTAGAACTTTATCTGGACCTCACCATGGTTTACTCACATGCCAAATATCAGCTCAGTATCTGGAAGCGTTTAGAAAGAAGTCCGGAAAACCGTTATTTTTAAGATATTTTCATAGTCAAAGGGCCATAATTTCTTCAAAAATCTTTGGAACGGTACGATATTAAAACTTGTTCTGTAAATCACATTGTTGACCCACATACAAAATATCAGCTCAATATCTGCAAGCGTCTAGAAAAAAGTCCGGAAAAATGTTATTTTTTGTTATAAAGTCCAAATGCCATATATTCGTCAAAAATAATTGGACCATAACGATATTCGAACTTGATCTGTAACTCATCATGGTTGACTTACATACCAAATATCAGCTCAATATCTCCAAGCGAAAAAAAGAAGTCCGGAAAACATGTTACGGACAGACGTACGGAGTGCAAACCTACTGTGGTTTCATTTTTATACGAGGGGTACCAATTTTCGAAGCTGGTAGGGGACTAATAAATATAAAATGTATAAATGCCTTTATTACTTATCGAACTCGGTTTAGGGACATGGATATTGAGAGCCACTGGTAATAACCAGTTTCAAATTGTATTGGCTTTTGTTTAAATGTTGTTTAACGCCACTTCAGCAATTTTTTCAGCTATATCATTTCGTACAGTTTTTACTGGAGAAGGACGCCAGACATGGCCGTAACTAGGGTTAGAAAATAGAGAAGGCAAAGGCTTGGAGGCCGCCGACTGAAGTCCCCTCATGAAGAAACTTTTGCACAAATCTACGTAAAATTACACATCCCCCCTTATCTTAATAATGTTGAAATAAAACGATCAGTTTTTGGAGTATTTGCTTATTTTGTAGTTGATTCCTTCTGTAAAATATTGGATTTTCCAAAGTAAAATACACATTTTTTTTTGTGGTTGTAAACCTAGAGGCCTCCGTGGCCTCAATGGTAGTTACGGCCTTGCGGGTGTACACGGAGAAATCCCCGAACTTCGGTAGGAAAAAAAGAACTATAATTAATCTTGCCATGTACAAATCATCACGGAATGATATTTTGTATCCATAAATTCAACAATCGATTGGTCACATATGTTTTTAGTCTGTAGTCAGACTTGTTTGTGTCATTCTCAAGAATTAACTTTGAAATTAATTTCATTATCTATACATGTGTGATAATTAAAACATGAAATTTATAGATTGTTTGTTTCAAGATTAGCATTACACTAAAACTCCAAAATCGACTTAATACTGGTAATGATTGTGACCATTTATCGATCCTATCACCCTATAATAGTAAATGGAAGAGACAACATTGACATACATGTAATTAGTAATTATGAGCAAAGAGAAAACGAAAACTTGTAAATTTTGCAAATGTCGAATTTTCTGTTCATGGTTAAGATATTTCAATTTAGATTTGAACAGTCACTGAAAAGTTTATTTCAGCGCTATATGATATCGATTTTTAACTTTAATATTAAAATTATATTACCTAAAAATTGACTTAAAGTCAAAATCTAGGTTACGACTACCTTACCCTTGATGATCCAACAATCATGTTTAATGTGTAAAATCAACTTTAAACTAGATAATGTTTTGTAACTAAATAGCTTATTTTTATTTATCGAGATCAAACATTATCTATTTCGTCATCATCTTCGTTGTTTTAAGCGACATGTACACGACGGATTATGAGAATGACATATACAAGGAAAGACTAATGCAAAACACGCAATACGAATTAGTTGTTTGTTTGTTTGATGGTGTTTAACGCCACTTTCAGCAATTTTTCAGCTATATCATGGCGTCCAGTTTTTATTGGGGGAGGAAGCCGGAGTACACGGAGAAAACCCCCGACCTGCGGTAGGAAAACTGGCAATCCTTGTCTATTAAGATTGGAGTCGAGTACACCCTGCCTGCAGTGAGAATCGAACCCGCAATCTCAGTGTTGACAGACCACGTGATCAATAGTAGACGAACTACCTTGACCACTCGGCCACCGAGGCCCCAATACGAATTAGTACATAAAGTATAACATGATTTAGTATGTGTATTCGTTTACTCATTATCTCTGAAGCGGTGACATGGATATAATTTATATTTAACAGTAGTCCCACCTGATTCGTTATTTCTACAAGACGCAGGTTCAGACCGTTTAATTTCACATTCTGCTATATTGATGACGTTTTGTCCCTCAACAATTCTAAATTTGGTGATTATTTGCATTCCATCTACCCTAGCGAGCTAGAAATTTAAGACATCACCAATACACGTATAGGTCGACCTCTTCGTTAGATCTGCTTCTAGAAATTGACTCGGGAAAACTACAAACTAGACTTTACGACAAAAGTGATGACTTCCAGCAGCTCCAGCTTATGGTGTGTACATTTCACAACTTATACGTTCTAGATTCTGCGATCGGCATTTCAATTTTCTAGACCGCTCACTACTATTGACTACAAGACATTCAAACAAGGGTTTGTTGTAGCTACAAGGTTGATGTTATCTCTCCAGAAGTTCTATGGTCGTTACGATGAATTAATTGATCGTTATGGGGAAATTAATCTCTAAAATACGATAAGACATTCTCGCTAAGTCATATGTAGTCTTTCTTCTTCCTGGATTTGACTTTTTCCTTGACACGACAGTAACTCCACGGGTGTCTAATTAGAGGCAGGCACTGCTTACTCGTCCGGAGCACCTGAGCGCACCCATTGATGCTATTGGGTTTGGGTTAATCCATTTTTGTTTTTGTGTTTTTGGTTTATGTTTTGCGTTGTATATGTTTGTCTTTATGTGAATTTGTAATTGTCCCTTGTCTTTCGGCTCTTGTTTTTCGGTCGGTTTTCTTTGCTATTTTACTTCTGATAGAATATTATAGTGGAATGTTTTTTCCATTGGTTGTTAAGGTTTACATGCGATACAACCTTGGGTCAACTTCTGGTATTATATTATTAAAAAGGGAATGTGCTGATAGAAAACGTACCAGTTCCATAACCTTAAATAAGGTCAGATCAATCATTTCATGAAACAATAAACCGCGAACATTAAAAGTTTTGCCACTTAACATGCATCTTGAATTCTCACTGGATATTTTGTTTCTGTTATTTTTTTTTACGTTTCTACGGATATTTGGTTTGTTTTTCATTTTTCAAAACATTTTTTAAGTACATATTAATGAAGTAACATGAATCGATATGGAAAAAGCACAAAATGAAATTTAGTATTAAACAAACGGTAAAAGACATACAAGTGTTGCCGTTTGACACATGCTACGCCTGCAACATTTTATATACAAAGTATTTAAAAACGCCAAATTAAATTTGAAATGAAAAGTAAAGCAGATCTGGTTCAGGACTTTGTGAGAAAATGCTTTATATTTATAATATTTACGTTTATATTTAGTTATTTCTATCTTATCAATATCCTCTGGCAATAGTTTGATACGGAATGTTTTTATGTCTGTTTCCAATATATTGACACGTCTGTTTGTTTGCTGTTGTCTCATTTCAAAATACTGAGTTATATTTTTAACCTTCATAAAAGAAAGAACAGAGTAAGTATTTTCATAACTGTAAACCCCCCAATAGTAAGTGACGACATCCAGCTAAGGATGAGAAGAATCTTTAAATAAGTCGGATTAACTCTGGTATGGTATTTAAGTGGAATTGAATATAAAAAATGTCAGTATGCTGAATAAAAAAATCTTAATCGGGATAAATATTTCCACACGATACATTTTTAGAAATTGCAAAACAAACAAAAAGAGCATGAAACAAAAGATCAAACTGCGTTCTTTGCAAAGACTTGTTTATCTTCCAGAACGATGTTATTTGCTTTTAGCAATATTTTTTAAAAATCTTGAAACATTATAAGGTGTATCGGAAATACAATAGTTTTGTAGGCACTTGACATCGTTTAATCTTTATAAAGATTTTAGGAAGATTAAAGGGAAATCAATCCTATGTGAAACGAAACGCTATCAAGACAAAATTAATTACCTTCTTCACAGTCAGACCTCAACATTCCATGTCATAACCTATCCAATATGATTGATTGATTGGTTGATTGATTAATTAATGGTGTTTAACGCCCGAGCAGCAATATTTCAGCTATATTCAGGCGATGAACTTGAAATGGATGATAAAATGAATATGAAATGATTATGAATGAAAATGGGATGGGACACAAGGAAAAATAGTGGTAACGGATTTTAGATTGCCACTGGCAAATGGGAGGATGGATAGGGTCGGGCAATTCAGCCTCCTGTAGCGGGATCGAAATCCCTACTCATAGCGAATACTACAGCATCGTTCTTTAACGTGCGAGGAACGTGGCATTTTTCCCAACACAGTGCACTAATATGATTTGCGGTAAGGTTTTCCGTATTATGGCCTGACAACCCCAGCTTGCCATGCAGGGGTACCCCATTCAACCACCTGGGGCACACATCCCAGTTGGTCTTTAGGCAAACCGACCTGACACGCCGGTCAGGGTACTGGGCGCTATTTAGTCGCCTTTTACGACAAGCTAGCGCGACTGCGGTCTATTCTTTTGGCCACCCGGATCCCGCACGGGGCCTATCCAATATGATAAAAATCTGTTGTTTGTAACTAAAATCTTGGTCTATAAAATAACGGTGACACATCATTCAGTCTGTTTGATTTTTATAAATATTTCTTTTAGTATAAATTTAATAGAATTCGCTAAAACTTCATTTGCTAAATTGCAGTTTAACTAGAAATTTAGATTAATTGATTTTGTTAACGAAAACATGTGGCTGCAGGAAATTCGTCAAGATAGGACATGAGAAATGAAACGTTTTCGTTGGCATTGTGGTTCGTCTTAATATATTTTTTTCCAATTATTACTGATATTCAAATCGATGGAAGCGAGTTTTATGCCATCTTCTATCATAAGAACTGTTCTCTTAGCATCAGTAACAACGAGAGTACAGTCAGATGTGACTGTAGTAAACAAGCAACTGATTACAATATTTGAAGTTGTATCTTTTTGATCTAATTATCTTTTCAGAAACTGGGACCATTCTGGGAGGGTTCCCAGTGCTTGACACACAGAGCAGCCCAGCGCGTCCCCGGGTGGCGGATAGGGGAGACCCTCTCGTTGGGGGGTTTTCAGGTCATAATAAGACCCCTTTTGTAGATTTCGAAAAAGAGTAGGCTCATTGTAGCCGCTACAAAAGGCTAAATTTTCCGTCCCTACCCAAAACTCCATACTTTTCCAGTAGCAGGCAGTCAAAATTGTATTCCCTGTGACCCATCCCACCCCCATTTTCCGTAGATTTATTGTTTGTTAACTTGTTCCCGTCCTGAATATAGCTGAAATACTGCTCGCTGGACGTAAAGCAGGCATCCAATCACTCAATCAATCTTTTCTGAAACTATTATGCCATAATTATATGAAATTTATACATAATAAATGCGGCTATTAATTTTCGGTAGGCTATTTTATAAGCTTGTATGAACCATCCAAAATATTTGGAAATGTATAAAATCAACTGGATTTATTGTTTTCAAATAGATAACGTTTAAAAATAAATATTATTGAATGGAATACATATACCTGCATATAAGATGTTTCGGAGCATACCAAAGGTATTTTATTGATCGTCAAGTTGATTCCGTCCTTCGTTCATTGCCATCATGAATTGGTTTGTAGGTAAAAAAAATTGATAATCGGCATCAATAACTTCTTGTTAAGTAATTTGTATACAGTTGACCACTCCACACACATAATTGTTACTTTCCATTTAGGAAAATATACTTAACAACATAGATGAGGATATAAAAATACTATGAGTGTCATTTAACTGTAGATGAGGATATAAAAAGACTATGAGTGTCATCTAACTGATACAGTAAAGGATGATCTTCCGAATCAGCTAGTTTTAAAGGTGCTCCTGTTTTCTTTTTCAGTTCTGTCTGTTTTTCTATCTGTTTATAATTGTCTAATATATGAGTTGAGGGCTTTATGCCTGCACCCAATACAATAAAAAAAAATTCATAAAACACATTATATATCTAATTGTGTGTTTGGATACAGTGTCTAAACAGATTTTAATGGAAAACAGACTGTGATATTTTAAATATACTAATAAACTTATCACAAACTTGTTCCCTTTCGTAGCTGTACATGTGACAAGCATTCAACAGCGTCAAGCAAACAGTCCATGTGTAATAGTCATTGGACTACATGTATTTTGCGCGGAAACATTTCCCGACAGTTCACTTTCAAGCCTAACATTGAAGGACAAACAACAAAATGGACTGAAGGACATTATTCAGACGGAAGTAATGCAAAATGTCTTAAGTTATTTAAAGGCATAATAACTCTTATGTATTCGAGGTTAAACGATTTTCAGGCGACCATTAAGCAAAACCGAGATGATATATCTTCAAATCAGATGAATTAATTGAGCAGACCCTCAATGACAACTACACATTTACTACGAAGGGCAGCGAAAACAAAAATAACATGACGTAAAAAGCATGGCAAAACTCAATGTAGCAGATGCAAATTTGGCCGGACATGAAATAAGCACACATTCAGTCATGAAAGCGAAGACTATAATCGCCGAAGGTATAGAACGTCACAGGCTCGTCGCGTAGTAGCACAAAGTAAATCCGAAAAGAAGCAAAAATCAGATGCAAAAGTTGAAACGCGTTAGGTGCATACCCATTGCAAAAGAGACCATAAAGGAAGATGGATCGTGGAAATTAAGTCGCTGATTCAAATGCGGCCAGAGGGGACATTGAGCAGATGACTGTCTAGAAAAGAAAACTACGGAAGCCTTGGAGGGCCGTTTTGACTTTTAACTTTTAACTTACTAATTCTTGCTTTTTTGTTTTGAGTTTTGACTATTGACTTATGATACAAGCCGACTGGGGACATTTTCACTTTTAACTTATGACTTTCAACCTTTTGACTATCGACTTTTGTCTTTTGACTTCTGACTTCTTACTTTTTACGTAAGCCTTGAAGGGACATTTTTGTCTTTCAACTTCTTACACTTGATTTTTTACTTTTCAATTTATGACTTTTTAGGCTGGAAAAATTGAAGATTGTACAGCTGCACAAACCCCAAAATTTTCCATTATATCAATTGTAAATCTATGTCTCGCTGTCCGATGCGATTCATTGACTTTTGTAAAAAAAAAACAACTGTCTCTTTCTCCAGAAATCCAATTTGTTGACTTTTAACACCGAGCACGTTACACAAAATAAAAGTCAGAATGAAGTGTGCTACAGAAATTATGAGATTGCTGAAATTTCATATTACGATTGGTTTATAGACGTATACAATAGCATAAAGAAGTAAATTTTCTGTATAAAATTGATTAACTCATACAAAAATACAAAGGACGTTGTGGAATTTGCTCTTTTCCTGAAGATATTTTTGTCAGTGAGCTCACATTTTTATAATTAAAAGGTTTTAGTAAATCTAACTAAAGTGAGATTGTCTTTGAACATTGTTTCCCGCCTTGAAAGTCATAAGTTGAAAAGTAAAAAGTCAATTGTAAGAAGTTGAAAGACATTTGTAAGACAAAAATGTCCCTTCACGGCTTAAGTAAAAAGTCTGAAGTCAAAAGTCAAAAGGCAAAAGTCAATAGTCAAAAGGTTGAAAGTCAAAAGTTTAAAGTGAAAATGTCCCCAGTCGGCTTGTATCATAAGTCAATAGTCAAAACTCAAAACAAAAAAGTCAGAATTAGTAAGTTAAAAGTTAAAACTCAAAATGGCCCTCCAAGGCTTCCGTAGAAAACAGATTTGTATTTTTTGATACTTTTCTTAGCAAAGTTGAAATATATTGATCCTCTGGTTGGGTAAATCAAATTACATGACTAAAACAACAAAAAGTGAATATTGTGTTTTTCTCGAATACATATTTAAAACCGAAAAAACTTTTAATAAATCTGTTATAACTGTCATCACATCTTCTGAAAACAGAAAAACAAACATGTTCGTGATAAATATGAAACGAAACAGTATTTGTTAAAAAGTAAATCGTAGAATAATCAAAACAGAAATGATGCCTGTTCAAACCTTTACCGAAAATGTCGGTTTATCAGATGTATGCTACAAAACTATTTTGTAGAGAACATATTTATGACCTTGTTATTGATTTTGGACCCAGCTTTCCGTTTACTTATTGTAGTTTGTCGACCTTATTTTATTACCTTATTGCCAGCTCACTTGGTGTCGCTACAAACCAGATCATATAGACTAGATACAACCAGCTTGATAATTAGCAGTACATAAACTGACGTAGGCTTTAGTGCTTGTACAGTAGGCTTGGCTTTATATCAAATGTTCGCACATAAAGTCTTTTCTTACATAACATGAACAATACTGGTTTGGTCACGCATTAAATACATGTATCTGAGCTGGATTGTTTAACTGTTCACACACCAAGACTTTGCTCTAAATCAATAAAAATCATGATATTACACAGAGACTTTAATTGTTTTTTTAATTAGCCATCAGAATGAAAATTATTGTCAAACAGCTGAGATAACTGCGTTGCTTGTAGCACAATGAGGAATAGAATTAGGCCAACCACGATAATCCGTGATGCACTCATATTTCGTTGTAACGAACGTAGTTTGACAGTTTTGATGCTGCTACGTCGATGATCTAAATTGGATCAACTAATTCTCAGTGATAAGCGCAAATAAAGCTTTTTTATAGACTCACCGAGTCTTACTGTTGTTACTTGTCTAAATGTGGTTTAACAAAACTTTCAGCAATATTTCAGCTACATTGATATAATAGCGTCCGTCCAGATTTTATTATGGAAGAAAGCCAATACCTAGTGAAAACATTTAACCTTTGGCAGGAAAACTGCAAATCTTTATTTATTAATTAAGGTCGGAGTGAACACTCCGCCTAAGACTTGAACCCGCAACCTCAGTGTTGACTGACCACGAGATCAATAGTAGATGACTAACTTCTTAAATCACTCATCGTATTCATGATTAATTCCAACAATAATCGAATAATCTTGTTTGGCAAAAGGAAAAAAAAATACAAATGGTCTTTAATAAATCCATGTGTTTCCCAAAAGCATGTAATGACTTACACAAGCCGATGGAATAGTAAATACGGAGTCGTCAGTTACTCCAGCGGAAAGTCCAAAAATTGAAACCGTTACTCTTTGTGTACCTGTAATAAAAGCATTTATATGTTTTAGCGTGTATTGTTTGTCACGAAAGCAGACAAACTTCCGAATCGATACAACATATGATCCCTTAAGAAACCTAAAAAGCCGACTGACAATGTAAAATTCCCGCAGCAACTCAAGGACGCTTTGTGACATGTAGACGACAGAAGCACAGTATAAAACATGAACAGGAAACACGGAAAGTTTTTGAATTGTATTTTATAAAAAAAATTCAAGCAGCAAAATATACTCAACTGGTGGTGTTACTATAAGTATAGTGTTTTTATTATATGATAAACAATCATTTCCACAAAAATATAACATTGGAAATGGACAAAAGTCAGTTCTATCAATTTTGGAACGTCGATGACGAGGTTTGTGTCTCGGAATTAAATTTATAAACTCCTGTTTTCACACACTTAAATCATTGACTAAGGAGACAACACTTTTAATATCTTTATTTTCTGCAGTTTTTCTTCAAACATAATAATGTCAAAGAAGTCCTGAAATTTGAGTTCAAATTTTCGGAACTGCGATTACTACAGTGTGGCAAACATTCATATTTTAGGAAACATCAGTGAATTAATAAAATAAGAATGTTGCCTTGCAGGTAAAAATAACGAAAATAATAATTATTAACCGGTTTATTGCCATTTTTAAAGAAAAAATGAAATTATTTTAGAAAGTCCTTTTAGTACTTTAATTATCAATTTCTGTTTATAATACATGCTTAGTGAAGTAAAATAATCCAAAGATTGTATATTTTGCACAATGTAACAAAACTTTTTTTATGCAATATATATATATATCTGCATATTCCATGCCGTGTTATAATGTTTTAACAGGGATATAATGAATATGATGAATAATTTGATTAAAAGAATAAACAAGAGACTACGGGTATGTATGATCTAATTTATGGTCACATGTGCCTGTTTAACACAAGGGAAAAACAGTCAACTACAATTAGAACCGATTATGATTTTGATTTTCACTGCAAAACAAAAGCCTGGGCTTCGAATAATATGCTTTTCATTTGATTGGGAGAATATCGGTCGCACTATATATAATAAACACCGCCCACCAATTATTAATGGGCGAGATCTATGTGCTTATTCATGTTACAAGTAATTTATAGCACGACTAATAAGTGTTTTACTTGATGATACATATATAATTGTGATGAACAAATATTGATATATATTCTAACTGTCATAATATCAATTCATTTTCACCCTCGAACAATATTCTAGAGCAATATTCTAGAGCAATAATCATATAAATAAAATATATAACAAAGCATGTGAGCGTTTAAATATACTTAGAATGCTTAAATACCAAGTGAACAGAAAAGTACTAATAACTATTTATATGTCATTTATTCGACCAATTTTAGAATATGCTGATGTTGTATGGGATAACTGTACAACTTATGAAGCTAATCTATTGGAGAGTGTGCAAATTGAGGTAGGCAGAATTATCACCGGTTTAAGAGTAAACTCGTCTAAAACTAAACTTTATGAAGAACTTGGTTGGGAGCCTCTTTATAAGAGAAGAGAAAAACATAAACTTATATTATTATATAAGATTATGCACGGCTTAACGCCACAATATTTACATGATATTGTACAACCATTTACAGTCAATATTCATAACTATAATCTGAGAAATGCTATTTCAGAGAGTAATTTTAGAATTCCTTTTTGTAATTCTGTATCTTATGATAAGAGTTTTATTCCCAACACTTTTAAACTTTGGAATAATCTTCCAGAGTCAATTAAAACAAGTCCCTCCATTGAAATATTTAAGAAAAGGTTAAAATCTGATGTAATGGCTTGTCCTGAATATTTCAATGAAGGAAATAGAAAAGAAAATATAATACTCTGTCAGATGCGAAATGATGCCAGTAATCTGAATAAACACTTACTATGTCATCATTTATCTGATAGTTCTGCCTGTCCTCATTGTAACCATACAAATGAAGATCCCAGCCATTTTTTCATGTATTGCCCCTCTTATAGTATTCAGAGACAAAATCTTCTGAATACATTTGCAACTTTAAATATTGACTTTAACATTCAAAATATTTTATATGGCAGTTCAATTTGTAATAATGAACAAAATAAAACTTTGGTCCTGTCTGTGCATGATTTCATAAAGGGAAGTAAAAGATTTATATAATTAATTGGTTAATTAATTAATTAATAGTAATACAGGTATATAAATGAATAATAATTAATATTATTAATGCATTTATCAATCGAGAGCACTAATGATAATTATGATGACTAAAATATTATGTGTTATTTCTCTATTTTGTTTGTATATATGTTTGTTCTGTTATCTATCATCTATATTCCCTTCCTATTTTTTTTTCTCATGTACTCGAAAAGCCACAGATCTCATATTCCATATCCTTGCTTGGAATCTATCTACATTTGGTTATGATATATACATGTAAATTATTAGATAATTCTTCTTTATTTTCCTTATTAATAATTACAAAGAAACATTATAATAACTGAGATTTTTGGCTTACAATAGAATTTGAGTTGTCTTTCTTTGACTTAATTATGACATGTCTGTGCCATTGTTTGATGTTACCATGGAGAGGATATATATAGGCTTGGTCCTGCTATCCAATCCAATTCATGTATTTCATGAATAAAATATGTTTAAATCAATATTCATCGGGTATTGGTAAAATGATCTCAAACTATCAATGGGGGGTTGTGGTTGTTAAAAAATTAACGTCATAGTTACACATTATTACTCCTAGACCTCATTCATTCATTTTTTGTATTCAACTAAATAATGCCATGAAAAAAATTAGCTTAGTTTAACGTTATTCCAGCAACTAATTAATTAAATACTTATGCTGTTTCTTGCCAAATTCTGATATTTATCACGTATGTACACACATTAAAATACAGTTTTTACTCCTAGAATTCGTTCATCCATTCCGTTCCAAACTGTATAATACCTCGGAAAAATATTATCTTTGTGTTGTATTGAATATTTAATATAGCAGATAAAAACACTGTTTCTGAGATAGCTCTGAGCAAAACAATCATTGTTCTATCTCTATGTATGCAACATATGCCGCGTACTAGGAATAATGCTGTTTAGTTTATACCCCCATTTATCTAAAATTAAGTATGTATCTTGTTAAAATCTTAGAATTTAGCGATTGATACAATCTGTGTGATACAAAACCTTGTATCATCTATATATGTGGTACAAGATGCACCCTTTTCAAAACTACTTCTTGACGTAACAATGAATGATATAACCAATGATTCGTTGAATTACTTTCATTCTATGTATGAAATATGACGTCATAATACGTATGATGCGAGGGACTCTATTTTATAAACAAATTGTTCGTTGAATGCTAAATTTTAAATTTTTAACATTGGGGTTTTTTTTGCCTTTTTATACTTTCTAAATTTAGATAAACTTATTACATACATTTAAGTGTAGGTACAACTTCCTGTATCACGTCCTGACAATTGCATACATTCCTCATCACAACTCGACGTTGCGCGTCTCGTAGTGATACGAATGTACACACCTGTCTCGACGTGATACAGGTAGTTGTACCTACACATAATGTATGTAATGTGTATATATCAATTCATTTTCGTAAATTAGATTATAGTTAATTTTATTTAAGCCCATTGTAGAATTCGCTTTCCTAAGTCATAACAAGAACCAGAGTACTCTTGGGTTATACAATGTCTGCTTCAAACCTCGACTGAATGCTATTGTGAGCACGCTGCTATCTATAACGGCAAATTGCGGCACAAATATAAACATTAAGAAATACATACCACCACGACTATTGGAGCCTGAGCTTTCATACATTATTGGTATGCATCCCGCATCTGCCACGGACATGTGAGCTACACCACCGGAAACAGGGAACTTGTAAAGAGTCGACCTAGTCTTAGAATTACCTACTCCAACAAAGGAATGCTCTACTATCTCTGCATTATCTAAAATCGGTACAAAATTTGTGACTAAAAGGCATTAAGCTAATGAATATAAACATTGCAACAATCAGTGAAGAAAACAGGCAGTAGTATATATATAGTTTGACAGGCTTGTTCAAGAAAAGAATAATACATATGTGTGTTTACAATATTTTCCGAAAAACATCCTTCACACATAGGTTATTGTTTTTGCTGTAAAAATAACTAAATAGTACGAAATATATATAGATATTATTACGTAACATATTAGTTGTATGTAATGACAACTTATAAGCGGGTTGGCCAAAACAGTGCTGCAACATGCTCAAGATAAATCTTTCCGGTATGGTAAAGATCACTTTTAATTACGTGGTATTGATTTAATCACTTTCATTTACAGACACAATCTTTTATCCATAATTCTAATTGTTTGTTTACTTTATCAGACAGTAGAATAATTTTGTGCATATATCATTTTTATATATTCGAAAAATTAGTCTAAATATTTTGTAAATATTTCTTTATCCTCAGCAGAATACAGTTTAAATAGAAAATGAACTCGCCTAAACAGATTATATTGCTGTGGCATTAGATATCTAGGATAAAGATAACTAGTTTTGGGTACTAATGGGAACATACATATGAAGTTTGTTTTATATGACTTGACGTTATTGAAGCTAGGATTAAAACTACTTAGGAAAGAAAAACTAAAAAGTCTTCCCGCCTTTTAGTAACCTAAAGACAAAATTAGATTAAAGGGCTCTTCCATAAATTTTAACGAGATTCTGCGTCTACATTGTAAATTTTCTTAATTATATAATATTCTTCACATGCATGACAACAGATTTTATGTTCGTTAATTGATGCTGGCGATTCTTCAAATATATACAAAACAGGTAACTTCGATCTAATTTAATAAAAATCTGAATATTAAATGAAATGAGGCATTATTTTTTATGGAAATACCACTTGCGCTAACGTCTAGAGGCATCAATCTTGTTATAAATTCCATAAAAATATTGGCATTGTCCAATTCGAATTGACGTTACATGTAGTAACGTTTTATTAAAATTTTTATGAAAGCAAAATGATAACAATAGTTAGCCAATATTAAGACACATTTTGAAACCCCCTTATAATGAAATATATAAATACTTACTAGGTACACAAAACGGAATGAAGGAGGTCATGTTCATTTTCATGCAATTTCCACCAACCATCACATACTGAATGCCCTGCAACATGAATCGGTATTTCTGTATATCTTTGTATTTAGTTCTTTTGAGTTACTTAAGTTCTGATAATTAAATTGTTTTGTTTCCTGTTGAGTTTGTTTCACCCAATTTTAATTGGTAATCATCCCATGACTTTCGGTATTTATTAAGCACATAGCTGCTTTATGTCTTCAAACTATTTAATCATAGTTATCTAAAGAGGATGTTTGTATTGCTCTACTGAATGATAATTTAAAAAGCATAACTTTATTAGTAGACTTTCACGTGCCATCATTTGTTAATCAACAATTAATATAATTAATATAATTGAATTTATAATAAATGCAATTAGATAAACTAGTTAGTATCAAACGTGTCTTCCAATTTCAGTTCTCGAAATATAATTTTAAGTGGATTTAGATCGTTAATGTCATTATTGGGACGATACAAAATCTGGTATGTATTTAGAATAGTATTAGCCTACTTTGCAGTTTGTTTGTTTGTATGTTTATTTGATGGTGTTTAACGCCACTTTCAGCAATTTTTCAGCTATATCATGGCGTCCAGTTTTTATTGGGGGAGGAAGCCGGAGTACCCGGAGAAAACCCCCATCCTGCGGTAGGAAAACTGGCAATCCTTGTCAATTAAGATTGGAGTCGAGTACACCCTGCCTGCAGTGAGAATCGAACCCGCAGTCTCAGTGTTGACAGACCACGTGATCAACAGCAGACGAACCACATTGACCACTCGGCCACCGAGGCCCCTTTGCAGTTTGTAACAAATCTTTAAAACGATCAAAACATAATTAGTTTGTAAGAATTATGTTACAATGCGTCGATGCCATTATTTTTTATGTAAAACATTAAATTATAACAATTTTTTTCGCTGTATTATTTTTTCGTATCTAGAAGTTCTTTTCTTGCTGATCTAATAAAATATCATAAAGCAACACAACCGAAAGAATTTATTGTTTCTAAACAGTAAGATACGTTACGCGATAGCATTATGGACAGAGAAATATTTCTTTCTTCCGTAAATGGCCGATTTCTGGTACAGATGACCCAGTACAGATGAGCTCACGCGCACACATCTGTACTTGCTGCGTCATCCAATCAAAACGCCAGAAACAAGAACGTTGTTACGGAAGCATAACAACGTTCTTCTATGACGTTCTTGTTTCCGCATTTCTGATTGGACGTCAGAGACAATGGAGTCTACAACAATGGAGAGTCTATATGTTATAGTGATGTGAACGTTGTTGGTTTACGGAAGAAATAGGTACTTTCATACGTTTTTGGGAAAGTCCGTGTGAACTTTCACTCGTGATAGAAATTTGTATGTCTTTTGGCTCGTTTCGCTGCGCTCCACTCGCGAAAAGACATAAAATTTCTATCACTCGTGAAAGATCAACCGGTCTTTCCCAAAAACGTATGAAAGAACCTATTATTCTTTGACACTATCAAAGTAGTGTTGAGCATACGAGTGATTTAGTTAAACTATGAAAAAGCCCCAATCCCATTAATGGCAAGATTACAAACGGTGGTTAAATTAATTAATTATGTGTTGCAAAATTATAAACGTACCGAATATATAAAAAAATATTTTAAAAAATTATATATCTACGGAAACGGTTTACCAGCAGATAAAAATATATAACTTCCCGGTTATCTTGGTTACATTACTTTTTATAGCTTATACGTAATCACAAGGATTAAATACCAGCAGGTACAAACTAAAGATTGTCAGTTGTACATAAGTAAATGTTAAGTTAAGGAGAGAGCAAACGAGGATTAACAACTCCTTACTTGTTAGGACTAAGTTATGTAAATGTAATTGGTATGGTAGAGAAATTTAAACACAAGTGTAAAATACAGTAAAAATCAATAACATACCGTGTGATAATCCATCCATACTAACTGGTTGATCGTTGCTCCATCCTTCTCAAATGACTGCTTGAAATGTGACATCATACGAGTTTTATCATAGCTGACAAACTGCTTTATCTTAAAAGAAAAGAATATATTTTATTGGAAATTGATGTGTTGATGTGTTTATGTAATGTCATTTTTACGTTTGGAATAATCAGACTTCTTATTATTAACGTTTACAATTCTATTTTTGCTTCAAAACAACAAGTTCCCGCATGCATGACATGTATTTTGTTATTTTAAAGACAAGCTGAGTATATAAATTACCAACTGGTATACAAGGAATCTAAGTATATATGCGAAAATACCATTTATTTAACATTTAGTATAATTCAAAGCTTTGAAAAACATGAATCTTTTGGAATCTGCTGTTTGGCAATAAATGTAAAGTGTACATTTACATACCGAAAGAAACAATGAAGACCCATCAGCCTCGTTTGATCCATAAACAACGTACTGTTGCCCTTCCCATTTGGCGGGTGGACAACACGCTAAAAGAAAAGCGGGAAGCACTGAGAGTAAAAATTTCCGAAACATTTTTACGGATAGGTCAAAATTGACAGCCCGTAGACTGGACCTACCTTTAATATACATACATACAAGTAAATACACCTTAGAACGGTATAGATAAGATTAAGCAGAACACTTGTTTGTGCTACGAGTCGATAACTAGGGTAAAGAATGTTAGATTATAATTATAATTATAATATGATATTACGAATGCTTAATTCTTGACATAAAAGCGTTTTAGCAAAACAAATTCATTAACTGGAAAACATTAGCAAAACAAATTCATTAACTGGAAAATAGAAAAAATTTCTTCTGAAAAATATATTGTTTGACCGCAAAAACGAAAAACTAATAATGTCAGTTATTTATGCCTAGCTATATTTGTCTCCATTGTGACAAAGGAAAACGCTTTCTTCTTCATACCATAGGCACTCCTATTACACCTATTCTGAAAACAACTACGCTAAAACGAAAGAGTGGAAACAACTCATTTAAATGTTTATTCAATTAAACGTTAAAAGTGATAAAATTATGCGTTATAAAAAGCACCAGTTAAGGCTCCATATAAGTGGGTGCGGTGTTCGAAGATGCCGCGGTCTCTGCTAGTTAATGATTTGTTTTGTTATAAGGATGTCAAAAAGAGCATGCTTGGTGTAGTCGCTTCATTAGGAAAAAAAGGAACATACATGTACCTGTATCAAATGACCTTCAAATTAACCTCTTAAAATAATAGAAATTTGTCTTTACAAATTAACAAATTTGAAGAACAACATTTGAAATCTCAGTTCAAATAAGAAAGGTCAAGTTGTTAAGCTGTATGACTTGGACCTTGACCGTTTTGTATTTATATTCACAATATTAAGAAATGAATGAAAAACCCTTTCAGATAACTATTTAAAACTATAAATAAATATGGCGTTTAGGGATATTATGAAACGAAAGGAAATATTGAACAGAAAAATAGACTGAAATACAAATGAGAGTTATCATTCATTTATACTCAAAGTAAAAATATTATCTATTGAGTTTTCTCATAGTCACAGTGAGATATCTGGTCTAACAATGATTTGTATCTGCATGCATATATATATGTGTATGTGTGTATATGTATGTTTGTGTATATATATGTATGTATATATGTATATATATGTCTGTGTGTGTGTATGTATATGTATGTATGTGTGTGTATGTATATGTGTGTGTATATATATATATATATATGTGTATGTGTGTGTGTATGTATATGTATATATATATATATATATATATATGTATATATGTGTATATGTGTGTGTATGTATGTATACTATATGCTGTTTTATTCCTGTTTAATTTGCATTTAGCTGTATTGTGCATCTTGTTCATTCAAATCAATCAAATCATATATGTTTATTATTTTCTTTGATTGTAAATCGCTCAGCATTTGGGCACCATTAATTGGTTTAATAAAATATCTTGTATCTTGTATCTTATGATCTTGACCAATGACCTTTTGATCATTGCATATAATATTCATACAAATAAACATTTTTAAGAACGATTTACTTTTTAAAATAACACGAAAACCGATGAAACATCCAGAGCCAAAATCCAAACGATGACAACAAATCCGGATTTAGACAAACATATTCAACACGAAGCTTAAACCAGAAAGTGAGAACAAAATCACATTAAAAAGTACGAGTGCAATCATGAGCTCAGAACGAGTAAGCAGTGTTGCCTCTAATTAGACGCACGCCGATTTACCTATAGTCACGTCAAATCCAGAAATACGAAAAACTACCTATGACTCAGCTAAAATGCGCAGATTTCCCATAACGATTAATGGTCAAGGTGACGGTCATTAAGTTTATGAAGGGATAGCATCAATCTAGCTCCAACAAACCCTTGTTTTAGTAACTTATTAGTCAACAGCAATGCCAGGTCTAGAAAATCGGAATACCGATCGCAGGATTTAGAATAATGTAAAAATCTACACAACATACGGCGGAACTGCCGGAATGTTGCATCGATGAATGGAAAGCTGACGTTATCTTGTTTGTACTAGAGTTTCGTTCATATATTCTCTATATACAGTAGCCGAAGTAAGAGTCCGATCTTAGTATGGTGTCTTTAATTTCAAGCTCTTTAAGGTAGATTAAATACAAAAAGTCACCGAATGTTGCATTGTTCAGGACAAGATAGTTTAAACATATTTTATTTGCTCAAATATGCAAAAAGGATAAGACACAAGTTAAACAAACTTATGAAGTCTTCTCCAAATATACAATATATTACAATAAGAACGTTCGTGGAGCATGCATACAATTAAATATAATTTATAGTATATTATACGTGTAGAGTAAAATATGTACAAGGAGAAAGAGAGAATGTATAAGGAAAGAAAAAATATTACAGATATTAGAAAAAATAAAGAATAAGGATGATGTGATGATATGATATGTGTGATTCGAAAACCTTGTGTTTAATGCATTAGACAATATGGAATCTTTCTGACCCTTTGATATATTCATATACATGTTTAAAAACCTGTTCGTTCTGTTCGGTGGACAATAACGGGTTGCCAGATTCTAGATTCTAAGTTCTAGATTTACTGGACAGTAATTTGGTAGCCAGGCAAGGTTATCAAATAATCTGTCTCTAATATTAGTATATTTAGAACATGCAAAGAAATAATGATACGAATCTTCACGGTTAGACCCACAACGACAGGATGGATCAGAAATAATATTAACTTTGTACAGATCATAGTTTAAAAATGAAGCAAAGCATCTAAGTTGTGTTAGGACAATATTAAATTTACGCTGTCCACATTCATAATGCGTCGGGACTTTTCGATGTGGGTTCAGGTTTTTTAATTCGGATTTAAATTTAGAGATAGATTCGACATTACGGATTGACATATCTAAGCTGTTCCACTGTCGAATAGTTGACGGTATGAAAGATTCGTTAGTCAGGGACAATCTACAATAAGGGGTCATTATGTTTTTACCGTTACGCAAGGGATACACGGACGTGCTTTGTATAGTTGGTGGTATTAAATTACAAAGATATGCTGGTGCAGAACTATGCTGTATATTATAAAACATTTGTAGTTTCCTACGTTTTCTACGCTCAGCCAAAGGCTCCCACCCCGTTTCGGTATAAATATTAATTGAATTGGTAAAATTTGGTAGGCCTGTGACGATTCGAGCCGCCTCTAGCTGCAATTGCTCAAGTTTATTGCAGTAACCCACACCAACGTTATCCCAAACTTCACAGGCATACTCAAAAAGTGGTCTTATGAAGACCAAATATAGTTTTTCTAAATTTTTTCTTTTTAATTTATATTTAAGTTTCCTGAGTACGTTCAGGTGCCTAGAAACACTACGTATTATATTTTCTACATGTATGTTCCACTTAGCATCACTGCTAAAAGTGACTCCTAGATGTTTATGAAAAGTAGTAACTGGAATATCTGTGTCGTTTAGTGTAAATCTTATATCTGGTGGTAATATATTTGAGAATAACATAATTTCAGTTTTGTCAGGGTTAAACGACATTAACCATTTTCGTGACCAATCGTTCAGCTCTCTCAAATCGTGATCAATCACAGATTGTATCTGTGAAACATCACGGCTAGCATAGCTGAACGACGTGTCGTCAGTAAAAAGTCTGCAAAGAGAAACAAGATTTTCAGCTATATCATTAATATATATAATAAATAATAATGGTCCTAGCACCGATCCTTGAGGAACACCAGCATATACATTGGAAAGCTCCGACGACGATTGATTGATAACTACTCTCTGTTGCCTATTATTTAAATAGCTTTTAAACCATTCTAATAAATTTTCGCCAACACCATAGGATTTTAATTTATATACTAATCCTTTATGCCAAACTTTGTCGAATGCTTTGGAAAAGTCACAGAAAACAAAACAGTTTATTTCTTTCTTCTCGAGTGAATTTAAAATACAATTATATATTTCTAACAACTGATGGACAGTGGAACAGTTAGGAAGAAAGCCAGACTGATATTTATATATTAGATTATTTTTTGCATGTGATTATAAACATATTTATAAATAACCCGTTCCATTATCTTCCCTACGCAGCTAATGAGGGATATTGGTCTATAATTAGCCGGTATTGAGCTGTCACCCTTTTTGAATATTGCAATAACATTTGCAATTTTCCAACTGGATGGATATTTGCATTGGTACAGTGATTTATTAAAAATTAATTGAAGTGGTCACAATTTCGGGACACAATTTTAACATTTTGTGGCTTATTATGTCTGGCCCTGAAGCTTTATTAGGTTCTAAAATTGTTATTATGTCAACAATTTCTTCTGTACTAATTACAATATTATTTAAATTTATATTTGTTCGAAGTTCAAAATCCGGGAGAGTGACATTTTCATCCTCTAATGAGGAAATTTTGCTAAAATACTTATTCAATAAATTACATTTCTCGTCGTCCCCATAGACTACATCTCCTAAACTATGATCTTGAATAATATTTTGAAGTGGGGTATATTAGAACATCCTTTATTTGATTTGATAAGCATTTTCATAATTTTCCAGTATGTTTTAGAGTTTGTAGCATTATCTAATATAATGTTATCAAGATTCTTTTCAAAATTTTCCTTTGCAGCCTTTTTCAAGTTATTAACTTTATTTCTTTGTTTCTTATACTTTATTAGATCTGCTGGCTTTTTAGACTTAAATGCTGTTTTTCTAAATCGATCTCTTCTACGAATTTCTCTCCTAAGTTCATTATTGAACCATGGCTTATCATTATTTCGTATGGTAATTATTTTAGATGGAATACTTTCCCTAGCGATGTCAAGAAACGTGTTGGTAAATATACTACACATTTCGTCGATGTCCTCGACATCAGAAAGAAGTCCAATCCAATTTGTCGAGCCCATTTTTTTGGAAAATTTTTCAATATCTGTTTTGTCATATATCCATATTTCACGTTGAAATGAATTTGATAGATATCTAGGACTATCTATGAAAAGTATTGTTGCATCATGATCACTTACATCAGGAGGTACTTTAAAAACGTCCGAAAATATATAATTGATTGAGTCACTTATAATAATCAGGACAAGATATCATTGATATAGCGAAATGTAAAAAATAGGTGGCCCAGTATGTTACAATAAAGTCATCAATCGTGGGTAAATACATCTTACAAAGTGTTATTCAAAATATAAGACACACAATACTTTAAAAGGATTAATATTTCTGTCATGCTTTCAGTCCTATATCGTGTATGGTTAAGTATAATCTGCACACAAAACATAATTACCATGTGGCCTTTTTTAAGGCCGAAGAAAATGATGACAATTACTGAAGAAAACATGTCACAGAAGGAATGCAATTTATAATATATTTTTTGATCAAACGGAGACAAGGTAAAGGTTTCAGTGCTTTATCCTGTATGTTTAATTATAAAATTTTACACAGCACCTTCTATGGTTATGGGGACGATCTTCAAACAATACACCATGACCTTCATCTTTGACCTTGAGACTTATAAATAATAAAACATAATGGAAAAATAACTCTTATCAGGAGTAATCTCTTATACGATATGTTACAAAGTGTGACAATCCATTACAGATCAGGTTCGAACAACTTGTATTGTGTATTTACCGTGTCAAAGAGTATCTGCCCACTACAATACATGCATGTCTGTGACAGGTGCGGTAACTCCGTAAAAATGGGTTTGGTGTGGCAACTGGGAAAGCGCCAAACCAATCCATTGTTTAAAATATTTTATGGCATGTCGCGAAACAAAAATGTTCATAGGAAACGAAAAATTTGCAGGACACTAATAAACAAACAAATAACCATTAGGTTTTCCACTCGGCAAGTGGAAATCTTTAATAAGAAAATGTGTGTGTTCAGAATGGGTAAATGTAATTGACTGACTTAGAAAATGGTGCCTGCTTCGGAAATTTTTTTAAAAAACCTAAAGAACAATAGCAAAATCGGTCTTCTACTGTAAAATCGTATCTGAAATCGTTGTTTTGCGCCAGGGGTTGTTTGTGTATCGACAATTTGATCCGTCTTCTGATGCCGCCATCTTTTCTGTCAATTTTTAATTTTATCGCGTTTTATTTTTAAACATGTATTTCCCAACGTGCGTTGTATATTAAAAATATTATGAAAAATGGCGGGAAAAATATACCACGATACAGAGGGAAAATTTTAAAAGTCATAAAATTTGCAGAAAAATATCATTGCTCTTATCCAATAATAATCCAGCATTTTGATATAAGGTTGAATAATATACACTAAAATGTATGGTAATAAAAACGACGATGTTAATTTCATTATTCCCTCCTTAACAGATTATGGAATTAGAATATCTCGGTTGATTCGGTTCTCTAAATCGTCCTTCAACTATACATACTTACCAAGATTGGAATGTTATTGTCACGTACAATAGAGCAAGGTTACGATCAAGATAAACATCTACATGTATCTGACCTAAATAAATTGAATGTATGGTCATTATTATTAACTAGTTGGTAAATATAAAGCAGGGATCACGAAGTTGATCCTCTAACAGAGCTTGCCTTCAGTACTGTTCCACTTGCTGTAACGCATGATTAAAGGAAAAGAATGATAGTGTTTGTAATGATGCATAAACGCTGTCTTTTCCACTCCTATTTTTGGACCTTAAGTTTTTTATCCTTTTGTTTTACTTTCATTTTGATTTTCAACCTTGTCTTAATTATCGTAGCCACAACTGGTTATTTGTCGTTCTGCAGGAAAATAAGTCACCGAACACAGACACAACAAACAAGAACGAAATATCAAAGCAATGACTAACAGAATACACATAAACATAACAAGTAGCAAAATAAAAAAGCTACAGGAACCACTCTGTACAAATAATGGGACAGATAACACAATAATGTACAAGAAAAAATCCCACACTACATGTACAACCTGACGAAATTTTTATGGTTCGAGATGTTAGCTATTTGCATTCCATGTAAATAGTCTTTTTTCGTCTTTTTACTATAAAGAAACTTCTTTATAACGACATTCATTACAACATAATAGAACATTCATTATAACGTCAAGCAACTTGAAACAAATGTGCAAAATGCTTTGCATGTGAATTCTTTATAATAGCAAATTAAGTTTAGCGTTAATATGGATTGGCATCAACCATCGTCGTTGTAAGAGAGTACTCTATTTGAATAATGAAAAAAACTAAGAAAGTATGGATCTAAAACCACTCATTTTTGCACTAGTTTTGTTATTTCTGTTCTCCTCTGCTTAGTCTGCTTAATAAATCGTGCGTGTAGTAGCTGCTTTCTATATTTTTCTTATCTTTTTTTTAAGTTTAATGCCATGCGGTGATCTTTGTGTAATTGTGTCAATGTACATGTATAATGACACTATCCTTAGTCTCGTCAATCGACCATATGATCATATTTGGTGACCCGGATGTGAATTCATTTTTAGTGGAGCAGACCTCGATAATGTTCGGTAAACATCGAAAATACTACATGAGCAACTTTCTTACTCATTTTTGTTGACATTGTAAAACATAAATTTTGTAACAATAATAAGAAATCAATCAAAATAGTATATAGATCAATTTCTTGGTCGAAAAATAAAATTTAACAGAAACTACAATTATGGGTCGGATACCTTAAGACATTTGCATCTTCATTGGATTCAAACATGTGTATTAAAAGGAGTTGAAATAGATTGCAATGATATTTCGGTTCGATTGTTTGAATGGTTATTTAATCTCCAAAACATAGTAATTTAGCGTATTATGGACGAACGACAAGTCAACAAGCCAAAAAATAATTAAAGAAATGGAATAGACATGAATATGTGTTTTTTATAGCCAGATAATGATTTGAATGTTGACGTGAATCATGTACTTTTGTATAACGACCGCTTCTGTTATAAGTCAGTTTGTTTTAATATACTTTAATATTACAGAGATCCATATGCTAAAAACATCAAATATGTATTTGTTCGTAAAATATTAGCGTTTAAATACTTCTTAAACATAAATATTCTTTTTTCTTTGATTTACTCATTTTTACTTATTGTCTGTACAACAAGTTTGTAATCCATGTGACGTTTGGGCAACCATTTGTATGGTTTGTTTTAATGGTGTTTAACGCAACTTTCAATAATTTCCAGCGATATTGTGGCGTAGTTTTTATTAGGTGATGAAGCCGGGGTACCTGGAGAAAATCCCGATCTTCGGTAGGGAAACTGGCATTCCAAGTCGATAACGATCGAAGCTGTTATTTATTTATTTTTTTTAAATAGGTGTAAAAGAAGGATATATCCTATATTCGTACCATTGTAAGACAATATGTAGTGTATTTGTAAATGCAATAGAAAGGTAAAAATGTGACGCCCTGTCAATCATTTCTCACATATGTTGTAGCAAGGAGACATATACCTTATATTTTCTGACAAAGTACAAATATTGCGTTCAATGTTTAAAAAATTCCAAAAGCACAAAAGAGCATTCTAGCTGATTTCTAGGTTGACATTTTTTTCACGTAATCCAATGATTACAAGATGTTACAAACGCAAATAGTATTTTACTATTCTCCGAAACGGAGGATACCTATTTTAATACCTAATTTAAGCTCCCCCATTATTGATATGTTAGAGTCTATAAAATTAGTTTAAAAAATAGTCATGAATAAGCAAACACATGTATGTCAATATAATTTACTTCTCAAATTCAAATTTGAATTTCTCTAATAAAAAAAATTAATGTGCAGCGTACAATATCGAATATTCTTAGCATTTTCTTAATTTGGACCGAATAGTGGGCGAAGTTTACAGGGAGGTGATATCCTCAGGCGTAGTGTTACCGAGTATGGAACGGAGCGGATATGACCTCGGCCCCGAAGATTGACATTCAACATGTCGTGAACCAGTACAGAATACTAAATGCCGATGAAAGCGAGGACAACGGTGCCATGAGACTATTGCTGCATACCGTCGGAATGTGAGGTTACTTTACGGACATTTGACTGAAATGGCCGAGCGATGATCCGATTGTTTATTGATATAATTACCGAATAAAACAAAAAAAGGTATTTACGGAAGCCGTAAGGGACATGAAAAATAAGAAGAGAATTTTTTTTAATTCGTTGTCTCGATAAAACAAAATTTATCGTTATTTCGAGAAAACGATACTGTTATATCGTGATCTCAATATAAAGATTTCGTTATCTCGAGAAAACGATATTGTTATATCGTGATCTCGATATAAAGATATCGTTATCTCGAGAAAACAATACATTTTCTCGAGATAACAATATCGTTTTCTCGAGATAACAGTATCGTTTTCTCGAGATAACGATATATTTTTATTCTGATCACGATACAACAATATTGTTTTCTCGAGATAACGATATATTTTTATCGAGATCTCGATATAACATTATCCAGATCGTTTTCTCGAGATAACGATACATTTGTTTTATCTAGATCACGATATAATATTATCGTGTTCTCGAGATAACAGTATCGTTTTCTCGCGATAACGATATATTTTATATTGAGATCACGATATAGCAATATCGTTTTCTCGAGATAACAATATCGTTTTCTAGAGATAACAGTATCGTTTTCTAGAGATAACAGTATCGTTTTCTAGAGATAACAGTATCGTTTTCTCGAGATAACGATATCTTTATATCGAGATCACGATATAACAATACAAAACAAATACAGCCTTTCTCTTAGTCAATACAAGTTTATATCGACTTAGAGATGTATATCGACTTCGGACGTAGTTCGAGGTCGATATATAATATGAGGTTGATATATGTAACTTGTATTGACTAAGAGAAAGGCTATAGTTTTTATATTATTAATTGAAATGTTTGCTTTACTTTAATTTGTCGCATAAAAAAATACAAATATAAAGTCTATTATTTAAGGATGCAAACCTATTGTGCTCAACACTGTTCATTGTTTGTTGTTGCGTTCTAGAAGACGATTGACAGCCGGATGTAAAATATGATTGGCTGATTGCGAAACGTCACACGATTTTTTGAATTTTTTGTTCTATTTTCAGTAACCGCGCAATCCGCAAAAGTCAATCCGCAATAAATCAGCCAATCCGCAAAAATACATAATATCACGTGGTAAACTTTGGACAAATTAAAATACAGCAAAATTATCAATTAATAATATATTGTTTTATCAAGATCTCGATATAACAATTTCGTTTTCTCAAGATAACAAAATCTTTATATTGAGATCATGATATAACAGTATCGTTTTCTCGCGATAACGATATCTCGATATTTCAATTTTGTTTTATCGAGATAACGAATAAAAAAAAAAATTTTCTTCTTATTTTTCATGTTCCCTTTTTATTGGTTGAGATTACTTCCGGTAGAGGTTTTCAACGAAATTTATTGTTTGATGAATGACGTTGACCGAACTATTTTTACCGTAACCAACGTAAACAAAGATGGCGGCTTTCAATATCGAAAGTAGCGATCATCTTATAAACTAGATGTTTGATGAATTATCATAAATGATTTGTTAAATTAAAAACTTTCTTGTGTTCGATACAGAAAATAAGGTTAAAGATTAATTGTGTTTATTAAAATAAGAAAATGGTTTATGGAATAATCGTACGTAAAAATACACAAAATATTCATACGTTCAGTCAATCCCGCTACCAAACACACAAGAAATATGAAGTTGAGAAATACGTTAGATCCATAAATTCCTTAATAAATAATTATAAGGATTAACACCGTTTTCAATGGATTTATCGGTATATCAACAAGACCAACTCACTCACAAACATATGATAAGAGTCCGTCGGACTTTTATTTGTTTGTGAGTGAGTTGGTCTTGTTGATATACCGATAAATCCATTAAAAACGGTGTTTAATCCTATAATAAACTTTTGTTAAAAAAAACAAATCTAGAGTTCAAGATTTGACGGATAAACATGCCTCGTCGGCGAAGCACAAAACACCAGTTGTAAAACCTATCAAACTAAATTTTAATGTACATGCCGATATCCTACCAGTATGCGACAAGATAACAGAGGCTAAATAGCCGTCATCGTAATATACGCCAAGGGTCTGTAATCAGTTTAAAATTTATATGTATCGGTGTAATTGAAGACTTATATGATAATCTTCAAATAGAACAGTAGTTTAATATGACTTACTCCTGTACTAGATTGTGCAAAGTCTTTGGTAAGTCTGTAGTATAATTAGGCTGAGTGATTAATGGTTAGCACAGTAGGGACGTTGGTAATTAGGCTGGTTAGCGGTGGGCGCAGTAAGGGCTGTGACAATAAGGCTGGTGAGCGCTGGGTGCAATAGGGACTTATTTGGGGTGTTAACTGTGGGCGCAGTAGTGACTATATATATGTTGGTTTGGATGGTGAGCGGTGGGCTAAGTAGGAGCGGTAGCAATAGGCTGCTTAGCTATGGGCACAGAAGAGACAGCGGTATTTAGGCTGGTGAGTGTTTTGCGCAGTAGGGACTCGGTTTGTTAGACTGGTTAGCCCTTGGTGGCAATTAGGATAGTTAGCAGTAAACGCAGTATGGATTATGGCAATTAGGCTAGTTAGCGATGGGTGCGGTAGGGACAGTGTCATTTAGACTGGTAAGTGGTGTGGGCACTAGGGGTCATGCTAGTTAGGCTTGATCGCGGTGAGCGCAATCAGGACTCTTTGAGTTAGGCGAGTTAACAGTAGGGGCAGTAGGGACAACGTGAGTTTGGCACGTTACCAGTGGGCACAGTTAGGCTGGTTAGCAGTGGGTGCAGTAGAGACTGTGGTAATTATGCTGTTTAGCAGTGGGTGTAGTAGATACTGTGGTAATTATGCTGTTTAGCAGTGGGTGTAGTAGAGACTGTGGTAATTATGCTGTTTAGCAGTGGGTGTGGTAGAGACTGTGGTAATTAGGCTGGTTAGCAGGGGTGCAGTAGAGACTGTGATAATAAGGCTGGCTATGGCCGGTCGCAGTATGGACGGTGGCAATTAGTGGTGGACGTAGTAGAAACAGCCGCAGTTAGGGTGGTTAGCGGTGGGCGCAGTAGGAACTGTGGCAATTATTCTGGTTAACGGTGTTCTCAGTAGGGACTGTGACAATTATAGACCGGTTTGTGATGGGCTTAGTAGGGACAGCCGACTTTAGGTTGGTTAGCGGTGGGCGCATTAGGGACACTGTTGGTTAGGCTGGTTAGCGATGGGCGCAGTAAGGTCTGTGGCAATTATGCTGCATAGTTAACAGTGTTGGAAGTAGGGAGGGTGACCTGGTCAACTGTGACCTTCTCCACTTCTTCAGTTCCTTATGATTGTTTCTGTTATGAATATTTACAAGTAATATGTATAACGTTTCTTACTTATCTGTTACCGTTTTGAGACCATTTTAGTAGTTAATGACAGTTAGCGTCACTAAACACTAAAAATACTTCTTTATGATATGTAACCGTGTTGTGTTATCTACAGTAAATATGACAGTGGACAATTGAAATAAACAGTAAAGAATTATTTTGGTTTGAAACTACAAAGGAATTAAAGAATATGAAAACTGCACAGAAATGTATATTTGGCAAAAATTAGCCATATATTGTTTTGTTTTTCAGTATTGATTGGTATGTGCATAACAAGTTCACGTGGACACAACAGTAAATCGTATGTATACACTATAATAATTATGCACTTTGTCTACAGTTGAGAACGGAGCCTTAGAAGGTGACAGACAGTACCATAAATTCATTCAATGTGGTCGTGTGTGAGATCTATTTTGCTTCTCGTCGCACAATATATTTTTAGTACTTTCTGGAGCATTACTTATAATAACAGCAATAATTAGAATGACTAGCTTAAACCAATTATTAATCAAACAGTGGTCAGAGATTTTGGGTTTGCTGATACATCGAAAATTCCGCACAATGATACAAGATATAAAGAACACGGTATAAACATTATCCATAGTAGTCAAAACGTTGTGATCCTTTACTCATCGGATGACCTTTATATATCTGAATTGTATCCACAACGTTATCGACAAATATAAACTCCCGGCGAATTTGTAGATGATCAGGACACTGTCAGTTACGGAGTTGGAGCACGACAATTGAGTATATCGTGTATCGTATCAGATATCGTATATAATGTTTCGAGGATGCAACACTGGTCATCATTCAATATTTATATTGTCAACTTGTTAAGGTTGTCTTTGCTTAAATCCCGGTTACAAGATATGACAAATTCACTCTCCGGCACAGAAAACATAACTGGTTCCCAGATATAACCTCTGTCGTACGTCTACCCTCGTTTACTGCAGGGTGCCGTTTCATAAAGCGATCGTTAGCTTAACGTTCACGTTATCCCATTTAAATTGCATAGGATAACGAGCACGTTAATTAGCGATCGCTTTATGAAACGGCACCCAGGACTACATTTTTCGTCTGCCCGTGACATTTGCAAACAAAGAAAATGTTTGTAAAAATACACGACATTATTTATTATTATATAATCTATTTATACACTTTCGATAAGTTTTAAATTAAAGTTACTGCGTTTGAGCGCGAACGTATCCGACAAGAGAGATATCTCTCCCATGGCGTAAATCAGTGTGTGACAGAGGTGATTTACGTAGGATAGGAGATTGCGACTATTCATCGCTCAAACAAAAGTATTTTTATTTGCGATCACCACATTGCACAAAGCCTTGCCCGTCTGAACATATATTTACTTTATTAGTAACAAAAACCTATTGGAATCAAACATTTGCCTACACAGGTCGACAAACATTACACAGTATATGCACATTTTTATCTGCTAAGATATACTATAAAAACGTAAGAACAAAACTTATTCCAACACCCCATTAGATTACAAATATTACCTTTCAAAGTGCATTGTTGTTTGTAGACTACAGAAACAATTGTTCAGTTTTGATGATGTATGGTCACATCTCAGATCCGGATATCGGGTATCATACTTTATAAAGTCACCGGATTGTGATCCGGAAGCTACTTCAAGAAACTACCACGAACCGTTCGGAAATAGCATTGATTTTTTCTTCTCCTATGAAGACTACAGAGGAATGCATGCAACTCAGTTTACTTCAAAGAAGTTTCTTCGTCAGTCAAAGAATAGCACAGCTGGCGATTACGGTATTACTATAGAAACGAACATTATATAAATATTACATGTCTGACAGGGTGACAGTATAATTGTCAACTTGAGGAAATACTGTTTACCGAGGCGAAAGGCGAGGTTGACAGTATTTTCGAATGTTGATAATTTTACTGTCACCCTGTCAGACATGTAACATTTATTTTATTATACCGAAAAACTATTCAAACCATGATCAACTTTATTCAATAATGGTATTTAATTGATGTAATAATGGTAATGAAACAGCAATTTAACAATAAAAGTAAACTAACAGTATCCAGAATCTTTGGTAGAAAAATGTTTGTTGCTTTACATTATTGTCGTCTGTTTACAACGGAAATGTGAAAAAGAGATATTGCGCGTGCGCGAATGGTACAGTATAATTCCGTACCTATGGTAGCGTGAGACAGTATTTTTAGCGGGTGACAGTATTTTTCAGACAGTACATATTTTTTTTTACAGTACTTATATGTCACGGTGGCCTATGGAAGATTAACATTGTAAATGAAATTGAGGTATAATAGTTCTTGATTATTTAGCAGAATAATTTCCTTAGAACCAGGAAATATTTAATAAAACAAAAACCGAAAGAATGTTTTGTGTTAGGAAGAGTATTCACAAGCATTGTTGCTTTATTGGGTATGGTATATAAATCGATAATCTGCACTAAGAAAACGTTCAGTTTATGTCACAAGAACCAAACATATACAAAAACCAGTCTGCCGTTTTCTTTTTGTTTTACGTTTCAATGCTACAAGCATTTATTTCATTTGGTTTGTTTTCTACCATGAATCGATATTATGATAAGTCTGATGATTCTTTAAAAAATACTATTACTACAAAATCTACGAGATGCAAAATTATAAGCATGCAGTGAGTTCCAACCTAAAATCAAATGTTTAAAATTGATATATGAGAATTATGAGACCATGGTACAGATTAAAGCTTTCAGACTGTTTTGTTTTTAACATTAATTACAGATAATTAACGATTCCGGATCGTAAAACCGATATAGATTTTTATAGTATTTGTCAAATGTAACGAGGTTTCGACAAACGATTTTACATAATAACACACATTTTAGGTAAGAATTTAGGTCTATATATTCAAAATATGTGAATTAAAAGCAAAAGTGTTATAAAGGCGAAGGCATTTGAGTACAAAATCGAAGTTAACAGCCACCGCCTCTTGCGTGATGAATTCTAATTCGATAAGACATTTTTCGGATTTGCTTATATGTATTTGTTTATACATTCACTGTTTTATGTGAAAGACAACACGAGTGTAGTGAAGATAAAACATAATAATTCAAGATAACAGTCCCTCCATTTAAAAACGTTTTGCAAGAATCTAAGTATGTGTCTGTCCGTCTGTTTGACACGCGGTGCCTTCCTACGGCATATGCAACTATTACTGTCATAATTAGGTTCGATAACTCTGTTTATCAATGAACGACTGTTGTGTATCATTAACACCAAACTTTTATAATATATCAAATTGCTGTTATTATTAATAAAATTATTTTATGTGTTTTAAACATATTATTAATATTTAACAATTTTTTCTATTTTTTATATACTCTTATTTTTTATCATTTATGGAGTTCCTCGTTTATTGTTGTTTCCCCGTGGCATCATCATTTTTTTATACACATAAACTACTACAATAGTTCATTATTTAATAAAATTATAAATGAATTATGGTTACCTAATAAAAATTTGTGACAGATGTGTTATTTAGAACACCTTCAATGTATTGAAATTTAACCCATGCTGTGTCTTCCTGATAAAGCTTGTACTGCCATAAACTTGTATTATCTGTACAGGATGTTTATTGAAAAGTTTATTCCTTAAAACTTGAATTTTGACTACCTTTATGCCTGAGAAAAATGGGGATATTTTTGTAATTATCTTTTACATAAATACTTTATAAATGTTTATGTTCATTACCACATTTTCAATTCAAGACAATGCAATTGCAGTTAGTTTTTTCTAATTTAAAAGACAGTATTTTGTTTGTCAAATACTCTTAAAGTTTTTTTATTTAATTATTAAAATATTTACATCTAAATTAAACATGTTACAAATTTCTGAGATATAATTAAACCATAAAAATACCACACATCCCTGTCCCTTGTCTGAACCACGTTGTCTGCACTCCGCCATGTTAAAAATTGTAAAATGAGCTAAATTCAAATGAAATGGGAAGTATGAAGATCAAAAATTAAAGTGTTAAAAATGTGAAAATTAAATTCATCAATATATCTACTATTTGTATATATGTGCAAAACTATGTTTATACTAACTGTATTTATGCAATTTACGTCAGAAGTGGAGCACATTTGACAATTTCCCATTGAAACAATGTAACCAGAAGGCAGAAAATAAGGCTTTTTTTCAAACAAAATGGGAAGTATTTTGCAAGTAATTTAAACTGATAAAATTCATATCATTCGAAAGATAAGGGACTGTAGAACTGGGAACAATGTGCAAAAGATATATATTTTATTTATTTAACAAGATATCGGCGTTTTTTAAATCGTCCCATTGATTTTCTATTGAGTGAAAAATCCAATATGGCTTACAAAAATACGTCACAGAAGTCACGTGATGTCGCTAATAGTTGTATATGATTTTTGTTAAAATACGAACCCACATTATAGTCATTATAAAAATTATATAAATTTGCTGACGGGTTTGTATTGAAAACGAAGCTAAAACGTACAATTTAAACTTGTTGTTCAACCCCGATCTGATAGTCCGGAGCCAGCACTGTGGAGCCAGTAACTTGTTTTCTATTATTTATTCTGTCTGTTATCGGTTTTTAATGGTTTGTTGTCCTGTCTTAACTCATTGAAATGTGAGGTTTGTGTTTGGTTTATCTCGACTTTATATATGTTCCACCAAACACACTCGGTAACGCAAGTTTCCTGTCATGTCCATTGTGAAATTTTAGTATATTTTACGCATATTCCACGATGTATTGTTATAAATAATCTGCATTTTGTTTTATTTGCAAAAAGTTATCGACATTTTATTTTTGATGTCGCTACAACGAATCATATAATGGAAAAATCTATGAGATCGCTGTAGCTTTTTAAGGTGGTGTTCAAAATTGATTACATGTAATGTTAAATAGCATAATGCGACCTTACAAATCTCTGACGCTCAGAAAAAAAACGAACTGTCTCCTAAATACATGTATAAAGGTCAACATTGACAGAAAACGAATTCTTACTCAAATAAAATTTTACATTTTTTACAATTTCACAGACACGTTAATTTTATTAAGACAAGGGGTAATTGACAGTAACGACATGTCAGTGTGGAATATAACAGTGGCGTCACCTACTGGTAACAATGGACCAAAGATACTGGATTCCTGGACGTTTAGTTGCTACTTTGGTAATAAAACTGGGGACCAGTAAGTAACTTATAGATTATTAATCATGTAATAGCTTTTCTATAATTTGACAAATCATTAACTTACTCAGTTTTATTGCCTTCTGTTAAACTCTTGAAATATTTGATAAATGTACTTTGATACATATAACATGTTTAGTTATTGAATAAATTTTTACAATTAAATTTGTAGACATGTTTAATGTTTGTTTTCCAATTTATTGGTGAGGCTGTTTAGGAATGTTATATATTTACAAAATAAATATAAATTTCTATTAAATTATCTTCTACTTTCATATTTACATATTTTCAATACCATTCTCGCGTCTTTCATATTGATCATCATGTTGTATCAAAATGACACGGAGGGCTTGGTGGCCGAGCGGTATAGGTAGTTATTCATACAATTATGATTACTGGCTTGTCAACACTGAGGTTGTAAGTCCGAGCAAGACTTCTGGCAAGATATGCCCAACTTCTACCCTACTTGACAAGGATTACAAGCTTTCCTGTTGAAGTATTATTTCTCCGCCTCCCCAATGAAAACTGGAAGCTAAGAACTATCTAAAAATTGCACAAGGAGGCGCAAAACCACAATCAAACAAACAGAATGAAATTGCATATAACCTTTTAGTGCAAGATGATATCCAAAACACAAATCAGACAGGATTGCAGGCATACAATTTAACTTCACATTGCCATGATGTAGTTGATTAATTGTTCAACGTCCTGCTATCATTATTTCAAATATATTCAGGACAAGAACACGTTACCAAACAACACATTAATCAGGAAATCAGATTAACCAACTTGAAAGTATTGATTGCTCCGATTTCCGGCTTTTAGTAAGAGAAGCCTTGCCAATACCGAGTGATACAGACAAAAAATATGGCTCATTTTCATGGCATTAAAATAAATAAAAAAATAATTTAAGAATAATCATGGTGTCCATTTTTATCAGAAAAGAAAGCAACGTAGAAAAAAGAAAATCCTTGTAATTAAGTTAGGAGTCGAGCACATCTACGTTCTGACATCGAGTCGAACGTACAGTACAATTCCAGTGATGTATTTACTGAACATATAAATAAAAAACCTTATTTGTATGTGAAGCACATGAATTAAATCTCACTACCTGTACATAAAGCTGTGGTAGTTACAAACATGATGATATTCTGTTTGTCGGATTTCAAGCGACAGGCGACAAATTATTTTTCCCGACTAATCCTGTTTCCAAAGTTATTCATAGATCAGTTAGATAAATAATAAAGTTTTATTGTACAGACCTAATCAACTTTTGTTTTACGCCAATGATGAGAAACTTATTCAGCTTAACACTTTGGAAGATGTCAGCTTCGGATTGATGAGCGGAGAGCAGCTAAGATACAGTACGTGGTTTATTGAATGCCAAGGAGACATTATGCAGTGGCTTGCTATTGGAGGAATAATAAATGGCAAGTAATTATACACAGATAATAAACATTATTAATATGTAAGTGTTTATTGTTTTATCGCTTTAATCACCAGTTTTCGGTGCCTGCTTATTTTCTTAAAGTTTATCCAGATGCGCCTTTCATGTGTTTAACATATCGCAAGTATAATGAGAAGATTCATTTTCGCTTTTAGTCTTTATGATAATAATGTTAAACGCAACATCAATGAATTGTCTATTTTGCTTTATATTTGCAGACTTTGAAGTAATTAAGGTAAACAACGTTACTGTTATCCAACTAACCAACGTAGCATCAATCAAGGGAGACAACAATACTCTAGTAAATATCATTGTGACCAGTAGCATTACGAAGTTGTTTGGAGATTATACAAATTTTATTGTTACGTTCAACTTGTATGACAATGCCAAGGAGCTGTACCAGGGATCTGAAAAATGTAATTTTCAATCAGAGGGTGGTGTGGTATACTACCACAGTGAACATACTTATAAGAAATAGTTGTGAAACAAAGTTCTCGAGAAGTTGCGTGATGTTAAAATATTAATTATATGTTATTGTAAATGTTCTATTATGCAACTGGCTACAGACAGAATTTTGTCTTCGTTTTGATTTTTTTAAACATGCAGTTACAAAAGTGCATGTATATTGACACTTGACCAGTGAGATCTTTGTGGATATAATGCAAAGTTTTATTTGTGCGGGATATTTCTTAAACGTATCAACTACATGTATTAGGTATTACTAAGACTTGTTACGTTGATCGTTTTTCTTCAACAATTTTTACAAACCGAGATTATAGTTTACAATGCATGCAACAATCTTTGGTCTTGCAAGTAAAACAAATGTTTTAGGGCATTTACTGAAACCAAATATGCGTTGCATTTTTTTCTTTGCTGTTTTTAAGCTTAAAAGTGAATTGCTACCCACTGTTTTAAGGAGTCGCACTTAAGCACTTAGGATAAAGCGACAATTAGTACCCATTTAAAAGGAAAATGATTGTTTGTTGTTTTACATATATGTGTTATTGTATGAAGGTTGATTTATTCGTTTGCTATATCTATATATATATATATATAAGGATTCGTTGAAGACCAACTTAGCTGTACTAAGCAAGTTAAAATGTGCATGGTTAAAACATTGCTAGTTATATTATGACGTCCAGTTTATATCGAGGGAGTAAGCCGGAGTACTAGTAAAAACTTCCGTCCTTGGCGGGACAATTGGAAATCCTTGTCAATTAAGGTCGATGTACAGCACACCCTGATGGCAGCAAGGTCCTTATATACAACCATACTGTTAATAATAGTAGACTAACTACATCCGTCACTCATTAATGCAATATTAGTTCAAGCAGTAGTAGAATAATAATAAATAAAAATTATAGATTTATTTACGTTCATATTATACACGCTAATCATCAGTCATCAGCATGTTAAAAACAAGATTTGCAAAAGAAACAAAAATAATGGACCAGATATCCTTGAAAAGAATGGCATTTAAACAATCTTTAACTCTCACGTTTCTAAACAAACATTTAAAGACTTACACAAGCTGATGACATAGTAAATATTGAATAGCGAAATATAGGAAAATTGATTTTCTGTGGGCCTGTAAAATAAACATGTAGATGGTTTAGCGTTTATCATATACTGTCAAACAATGAGGAAGTTTTTTGATTAATGAGTAGAAAACCAAGTAAACGAGAATGAGTGCAATAGAAAAATGTATCAATATGCTATTTCTTACTGAATGGATATGAAGATAAAAGCCAGTTAGTTGTCTTTTTGGTAGAAACTATTTTTCGAGGCGATGCTAAGTGTAATAGTAAGTATATCCAGGGTTGTGTTTCATAATGAGCAGTACAAAAATATAACAATTATAATATTATTATAGACAACAGTGACCGTCGAGTTTGACGATAGTATTTTTGCAAACAACATGTACATGTATAATCGATGCAACGTCGATCTTAAAACACTATTTTCCTACTCGGCGGCTTAAGGAAATAGTAGTGTTGAAAGACAAATACAAATTGACATACGTTTAATAACTGTTTTATTATACTCAGCACATTTAGAAATTAAGATTTGATGGTATGTAAAAGGACAGATTAAGTAAAGTGATAATGAATTGAGATGTATATAAAACCACATGAAAAGTGATCAGTAAAATTCCGACCAATTGCAACAGGTCACGTATTTAATAATATGGAAATAGGACACGCCCAAAAGTGCATTTCGCCGGCAATTTTCATCCTATTCTCTGCAAAATAGAATTTTGTATATTAAGTGGCTGAAAATCTTGAAAATAGTATTTTTATTGTATAAAACGTATATAGAAAAAATGTAAAAAGTATAATAATTCATGATAACTATTAATCAGTGAATAGTCTTTTCGTTAAAAACAATTATGAAAAATACTTTTAAATACTTTTATTGTCAAATTCTTTGTATGGAAAATGCTACGTGAAGCATTTTAATTGGCAAGTGACAGTGTTCTACCGTAATATATATTACCTTCATAATGTAAACAAAACGTTTTCAAGCAATTTATCTTAATTTTCCATTAATATTACTGCAAAACTGGCTTTTAGTAAAACACCAATGATTTGAATTGTTTTTTAACTGCTGACAAAATTTGTGCACGAATGTTAATGCACATTGTTCCTTGCATAATATCAATGTCATTCATACCCATTGCAGGACCTCAACAGAATTCCTGCAATATACTTAAATTAGTAATGGGAGGGTGGATGATAAATTTTCATTATACAGTTTTTCCCACATATATAATAAGCAGCATTTTTGGCTACGTTCTGCACACTTTTAACATTCTCACAATGGTAAGGGTAAAACAATGCTATAAGTAAGTACAGCTATTAAACCGGTATGTACATATACCGTTTGTACTCATAGCCACATAATATATTAATTTAGTGTTGCTGAATATTTAACGTAGAACATAAAAACCCTGTTTCTTAGATTGATCATAGCCAAATAACTAGATATCATTTCCATATCTGTGGGCTCCGCCGATCTTGAGGTCAAGGTCAACGATCATAAACCATAGTATGTGACACATCACCTTAATACCCACAATCCAAATATCAAAGGCCTACATCAAAAGATAAAAATGTTACAGCCCGGACACGAGTTTTCATTCAGAAAGCAATAATGTGACCTTAACGTCAAAGGTGATCAACCATGGTATGCGACACATCGCCTTGATATTATCTACCCACATTCCACATATCCAAAGCCAACCGCAAAAGAAAAAAGAAGTTATAGCCCGGAAAGGTTTAGTTTCAGACGGACGGACTTACGCACTGACGGATGGACGGACAGACTGATCACTATAGGGCGTCCGCCACAAAGTGGCGGAACCCTTATTACTGCTGTATTCTTACGTATGCGGTAGTACTACAATTAATATTATAGTTAATTGTTTTATACAACTATGTATCACATTCGTAAAACATATGTCAAGATTTATGAAGTATTTCTTTTGATGAAATCCAAGTTAAAACTCTTTGCCTCTTGGCAATAACAAGTGTTCAGTGTAAAATATGCTGGGATATTTAGATGCTTGCTTTATGACTACAACTACAAGCTCCGAAGGTGAGTACGCTTTTATACATAACGGTCATGTGAGCTAATCCACCTGGAACCGCGGAAACTAGTAAAGCGTTGACCGTGTCTAAGTATTGCCTACGCCAATAAAGGAATGATCTAACGTCTCAACATCGTCTAAAATAGATACAAAATGTGTTACCCATATATAGATAAAATCCATTAATAAAGTAGACAAGGGTATATATATATACACCTCGCCATAAGTTTAGCAACACCCTATTATTTTCCAAGGATTCATTTAAAATTTTATATATTTTAATATTGTTTAAAGAAATGACAATTTATTCAACATAAATGACAAATGAAACATACAAACAACATTTTTACAGTCGGTTTACTTTTTGTTTGATGAAAAAATGTGCAACGCAAAGATATAAAAAAACAGCGCAAATATAATATTTATTAGTCAAAAATAAGTTTGATTGCATACTTTAATTTCATGAACATAAAGTAGACACATCATCACAGGTCAACGTTCAGGGAAGAATAGTCACTTTGAAATGTGTTAAACGCAAAATACTCAGTAAGTCGTGTAACCACCACGCTTCCGGTACAGTTCACATTAAGTGTCCTCCTCATGCTGTTGACTAAACGACGAAGTGTAGCATGTGGTATTTTGAATAGCAACACGTAGTTCTTGGACATTTTGACAAGCAGGTGATCTGTTATTGATTCTACGGTTAATGATATCCCACTAATGTTCAATTAGATTCATATCCGGTGACATGGTTGGCCATGAGAGATGCTCAATAGCTTCCCCTTCGATAACATCACGTACAATTGCAGCTTGGTGAGGTTTTGCGTTGTCATCCATAAAGATGGGTTTGTTAACAAGTACATGATTGCCAAAATGTGGCACAATAATAACGTTAATGACGTCATTTCGATATTATTGCCCTGTCATTGTTCAATCAACCACATACAGATTTAATTTACAGTCGTATGAAAAGCCATCCCATACTGTAACACCACCACCGCCAAACGCTGTAGTGCCTAGGATGTTGTTTTGGTTGTAAGCAGTACCTCTTTGTCTCCAAGCGCGCATGCGCCCATAAATATGACGAAGAAGGAATCTGCTTTCGTTGGTCCAGTGTACTCGTCGCCAGCTTCGAATATTCCAATGGCGGTGATATCGTACCCACTCTAAACGTGCTTGGCGATATCTCTGTGTAACAGAGGACGTTTCAAGGGACGACGTGCTCTCAACCTTGCATTGTTTAGGCGCCTGTTAACTCTTCAACCGGCAATCTGGTTGCAATATTTCAAGCGTCACGAAGATATCTTTCAGTGGCAAACGTTAGGCGTTTGGCTACGAGTGCTCTATCCTCCCTTTCAGATGTTTTAGTGGTCGCCCCGACCTAGGACGTTCCTGGATAGTTCCGTCATCTCGATGACGTTTCAGTAGCCGGGATACAATACTAAAGTGAATGCAAAAGTGTTGTGCTATCTGACGCAAGCTCTGTTCACTAGTACGCATTCCAACAATCTGCCACTTCTCAGCTTCACTTAATTTCCGTCTGACATTGTAAACATGTAAAGATGAAGTCGAAAAAGACCAGGAGATGAACACTAAATCGTTAAGGAAAACAAGGCTTTTAGGCGTGCTCGACTACCGTATGACAAACTGGTTTTGCTATTTAAAGAATAACCTGAGGAGTTTATTAAAGTAACTTTCCCGTGTTCGAATGATGGCTTTAGTACATAAATAACACAAAATTAATTTTCATTCAGATTTTTAATATTATAAAAAAAATTGTAGGTGTTGCTTAATTTATGGCGTGGCGTATAGTTCTGTGTACATGTATAGTTGAATAATACAGTCTTAAAGGATTATAATTCAAAAACTGATAATCTAAGCTATTTATAATCATTGTCAAATTAAATGGGATGAACCTGTAACGGATTCCAAAACGTATTTGTAGTATAATTTTTTCCGAAAAACACCAACAACACATAATAAACTGAATTGACTGGAAACTTGAGTATTGTCTATTTATATATGCCTAATATTTGATTGTGTTTCAACATTGGATCTTTGGAAATGCACTACAGATACACAGTTAAGATACCGGTAAATGATATGTATAAGTGTCTAATGAGTTAACCAAACAATGTCGCTGTAATTTTCACTCTGAAAATAATCTGTACACACAGATTTAATTTTTGAGTCGTCCCACCTCGGGAATCAAACTCGTGTCAGTTTATAACATCTATGGCTGCTGCGCCTAGCATGTGAGGACAAAGGTGTAACCTCTAGACCAGATCCGTCCGCTACAAAACGGAGTTTCCCTGGCCTAGTGTTACTTTTCGGTTGAACATGTCATTGACATACACAATGTTTTTGTGCGACTTGAGCTTTAATTACAACGATTTTCATACAATCAGAATGGATCTGTTAATGACATGTTCAACCAAAAAGTAACACTAGGTCAGTGAAACTCCGTTTTTTAGCGGACGGATCTGGTCTAGAGGTTACACCTCTGTCTTTATATGCTAGGCGCAGCAGTCATAGATGTTATAAACTGACACGAGTTCGATTTTCGTGGTGGGGCGACTCAAACATCAAATCTGTGTGTACAGATGATTTTCAGAGTGGAAATTACAGCGACATTGTTTGGTTTATTCATTAAACACTAATTGTCCACATGGATATGTGTGGTTTTACTTGAAAAGCGGGTCGGCCATGCCATCCTTTCAATTTGCTTAAACCTAAACTTTTCGGTCTTTGAAGAGAAGAATTTCAATTATTGTCTTATTAACATAATCATTTTCATTCTGGATAAAATCTAATAACCAAATTCTGATTGTTTGTTTAGTTTTTCTGAGAAAAGAACACTTGTTGTGCACATTAGCGTTGTTTTATTGCGAACCTTTTTCAACAAACTGTACAAAGGTGGTAATGTTTAAATTCATGCACGTTCCGCCCACAATCACATACTGCATACCCTGTATCGTAAATCGATATTTTTATTACGTTTTAATTTAGTTCTTCTTGTGGGGTTTGGTTTGTTTGTTCCTAATGGCGTGTGTTTCTAATGTAATTAGGTGTCAAAGAAATGTGATCGTAGAGGCAGAGAAAAATGAAATTATTTTTTTGCCCCCGGAAATATTTCTTTCACAAACATACTGAATGAATTCCCGGCTGCATTTCCTGCAATATATGTATTTAAACCTAAAAAAAATAGTCAAAAGAACTAGACGTGTGTAATTTTTGGCTAACGTCTCTTCTAGACGTAGAAGAGGCGTTAGCCCAATATTACAATATTATTTTAGAAAATCCATATTTTTAGAGAACAATATGGACTGAAAACTCCTTACGTATACTGGAGTAAACCGTGATAGGTTATAATTTGATAATTCTATTCATGCTGTAATTTATTTATATTAAGTGCTTTGATTGGATAAAAACATTTAAATGACGTCATCTCAGACAATTTATATATCGATATTTCTTCTGAGCAAACTACTTTCAGTATCCACTGTAAACAACATGGCGTCCTTTTAGCGCATCGTCAGGGAGAGGAGGCAATGTTTTGTCTGCCTCAATGATTTTCAATCAAATCGATTGAGAGTTCAAATAAAATATATTATAAATAAAATTTAGTGTTTCATTTTGTTGTTTTTTTATCAATATCTACAGAAATGCGATTCCTCTGTTACTATGTTTTGCATATTCATACACTTTCCGGCCTTAATAGGTTTTGAGGTCTTGATGGGTTTCGTTAAAAGTTTTTGTTGCTTTAAAAATCGCAACGGTTATTTCACAGAATTATAAGGATTAAACACTGTGTTTTACGAAATTATCTATGTGTAAACTCCGGCGACTCTTTCACAAACTTAACATAAACTCATTTGAACTTTATTTTGTTTGTGAGTGAGTCGCCGGAGTTTACACATTGATAATTTCCTAAAACCCAGGGTTTAATCCTATAGTATTGAATTGATATTACGAAGGTATGAAGTTTACGGGATTAAACAAGAGGATGTTTCGAGTAATCTGAAACGAACAAATCCGAGCTACGAACATTGTTAGGTTTGCTTGTATACGTATTTTTTCTTGCTGGAAAAAGCTTATTGATTTGTTTTCAAATTTCAGGTATTGTTTCCATGCAAAATCGCCACATTCTAGAACAAATTACTATAAGAGACCATAAAAAATATTGTGGGCTACAGTTTAACCAATTAATTAGTTGTCTTTTTTCCACAAAAAGGGACAATTTAATCAATATTAGACTATATACACATTTCTTGAATAGAATATCTGGTTATTTCGTAATAGATTAAGATGTCGCATTTCAGATGTTGTATAGAGTTTATTTCCTAAATTCCAAAACGTTATAACAAATAACAAAATAGTAGGAGAACACGAGAACTAGAATAATAAGCAAAATTTCCAGGCGGTAAATTTAGACAATGACTATATCACAGAAAAAATCAATGATATCCCTGTCGACACCGAAGTGTGACTACTATGCTGGTTATACCCTCGGGTACTAACAGTCCACCAGCAGAGGCATCGACCCAGTAGTTGCAAATAAAATGGCATCAAAAGATGCCAATGATTAAAATGTTGGAGAGTTTTGATCTCCAAAATTCCAAAGCGTTATAACAAATCCGGCCAAGGTAATATACACCTTAACAATAGAAAAATATAATAATATATAACGGTTTAATGGTAATGATTGAACATAAGATACACGAATTTTATAGAGGCACGGTTTCTGTCATGAAACACACAGGTGCATTTTTATAACAAGATGAATTCGCTATATATTGTTTGATAGATAAATGTCAGCAATCCATCAAGCAATATTACGGCTAGTTTTAGAGCGGCAACAAAATAACAATAAACCAATAAGTTGGTGTGTATTAAGAAATAATGAATGTTAATAACTTTGATTAGAAAATTCTAAGATAGTATTATGTTTGATCCATAAGAGCAAAACGAATATTATACTGTCACAGTGTTTTGGGCAGATAGATAAAATTACATGGCTAAGCAACAAGAAAAAAAAAGTGAATTTTGTTTGTTAAATCTAAAATCTTATCACAGGCTTGCCTTTACCTATTAGAACCGTACCATCACATCATTAGTTGTTTACAGTTAAATATTTCATTTTAATCTGTAGCAAGACAGTTTGCGTTACTACAGACCAGGCAATTTATCGCTAGATTATTCATGTAATATATGGTTTTGTTTAAACCAAGCGAGCTTAATTACTTGTTCTTATCAACTCCTGAATGATGATGTTCGTTGACAAACAATTCAATTCGTAGGAATCGCGATTTTTTAAACGAGTATCTAAGTGTCAAATGTTGAACTGAAAGAAGTCTTTGGTATTTATTTCAATGTTGAAAATCGAACGTTAAACAAGTAACCAAACGTTTAAGATAGCACCTGTTTGTCCTATTCTATTTTTATTTGTGTCTGCATGAATGTTGGCTGGGATTGTATGTTTGTACATGTTCTGCTTGTCCATTGCCATGCTATGCTTGTGCTCAGTATGAATTTCCAGTCATGCCACTATTCGAAATGCTTTTCATAATGACTAAATTGATTTCATTCTTATATTTTAACTCTCTAATTTCTACTGTAACATTTTACTGATTAATTTTGTTTAAGGAATCTGTCTGGCCTTTTTATGTGTTTGAACCATTTTTTATTTGTATTTTGTAGCCTTCGTTTATTTGTGATTCAATACTATTTAGTTTTAGCCTTTGAGTAAAAGGAGTTTTTATATTTGTCTGTGATGGTATTCGGCTTATGTGTGTTTCTTGTCTGTATATGAAGTAATGTCTTTAGTGCTTATTTAGTTTTGTACGTCGGTTAAAAGCACATCACAGCTTATGATCTTTGTTTGATTATGTACCTACAATAAATACAACTTTTTATCTTTTTCCTTTGCTATATTTGTTCGAGAAATCAGTTTAAACAGTTTATTTATGGCAAGACTTCGCCTGTTTTTATATTTCAAACTTCAATTTCTTTGTCGTCTTAGGCTTTCCTCCATCATTTTAATTTTGTGTTAATATAATAATATATGAAAATCGTGTATTTAATTGTATAGACATAGTTTCTTGTTTGTTGATATTTAATTATGAAAATGTTATTTAAATTATAATATAGTTGTATATAAACACATTGATTGATGATCATTGGGTCCTGGATTTTATGGATAGTGCAAGTCTGCACCAAACTGCTCAAAAAGTATTGTGTAGCGTTTAAATGGACCGAAAGCCGCAAAAATTGGAAAATTTTAACTTGCATCATATTTAAAAATATCTAGATTTATTCCTACTTTGATTATCTGAAACTTCCTAGTTGTGGAAAAACCCGTTAGAAGTTCTTTCTAAACTAGTCTGCACGCAAATAAGTTTTTTCTTTTTTTTCTATAAATATTTTTAGAGCAGAACACACAAATATCGTTAACATTTGAAACCTAAGTTATTTATAGATCAATCGTTGCGACTTTGCGTAAAAGAAGGTCACGCATTATTTGTTTAACCTTTCTTAAGATTGTTAAACGCCCCACTTGTTCATAACAGCTATCAGCCGCTATTGTACATACTAGAATACCCTGAAATCCTATATGGATAACGTGATAAAAATTAAATGTCATTAAAGATTTCAAGGTTATACCATTATACTACGCCAGATTTAAAAAATACATAACGATCATTAAGCGAAGATTAAAAATAACTACACGTACATATACACGTACATTGTTATGAGGATTAATTTCTCCAACATCTATGAGATAAAATAATAAATAATTCCATAAGGTATAACTTGTATTTGTAAAAAAAGAAAAGAAATCTTTACAGACATAATTACGTTACAACATAACTTTAAAAGAAAACCTTAACACTAACTCATGACAATAATTCATAAATATGTTTAAAACTTTGGAACACGTGTTACACAAGTCACCACCATATCGTCAGAAACCAGACAAAGTTTCTAACAGAAACAAATAGTAATTGGAACTGTCATTAATATCACTTCACTGAAATTAATGATAAATAATACGAAAAAATGAAAATGCCACTTTAACTATTATCATTATTTTTTAGTTGAAAACCAAAACTACATGTGCTGGTTATTCTTTAGCTTCTTGTACACATTCATATACATTTACAATACTGGTCTATTGAAAGTGAGAATAAAATTTATTTGACGAGGCTTTGAAACGACCGGGAAAGACAAAATCTATACTCACCATCAATAGATCAATATTGTATTTATTCCGCAATCTAAGGCGTTTTGTTATGAGTTTTAGCACTTTGACGTTGTATGACGAGTGAAAAGGCATAAAACCAAAATTCGCTTTATAAATAGTACTGCAAGGGGAATGAAACAATATTGATTCAGCTTAGATTTCTTTATTATCACAGAATAGAAAATCGATAATTTTGAGCTTTAAAGTATAGATGTTTTCAATGGATTGTTTATTTTTAGTTATGCCTGACATGGCCATTATTATTTCCGCGTTTCTATATAGAACCAAACTCCAACCATTTCGCGGTTATCATTATGTAGTACAAACTTAAAAAATAATGGCTTTGTAAAAAAGCACATACACTTTTCTTTTATCACATGCAATTTTCCACCATTTTTCTTACGCCCATTTACGCTTAGCTTCAGATGTTGTCATTTCTTATCACTCTAAACGTAATTTAAATTGTCGTATAAACATTTTTATAGCCATTTCGTGTTTTGCTAAAGCGTCATCACGTAAATTCCTGCACCTAAATTTAGGACAACATAATGCTATTTAAAAAAAAAACTATTTGAAAATTACCACAGGTATTCCCAAGGTGATTACATGTTAAAAACTTTTGCCAAAACCAAATATTATCTATATAATATAAAGTTTCTATATCATAGATGTTGTGAAAGTAATTGGGACCCGCAATCTATGCGTAAATAATTGTCAGAAAGGATTTAGCTTATTTCTGTTTTAGATCAAATACGTGTTTTAAAAAATGTTTGTTTTATTGAGAGACTGGCATAAAACAATTATAAATATTTTTTCTATTTTATTAAATATGTCGAATACAACATTGGCTTCGCGCGAAGCTTATTACGGATGTTCAGCTTTAATTGTGAAAAATGATATTGTTTGTGATTGTAGTGCTGGAGGATTCACTAATGTTCCTGCCGAATGTCCAAGAAACACAACGCATTTCATACTGGATTATAATAATTTTACCGTGCTTAAACCATACTCATTTATTGAAACACCAGAACTAAGAATAATTTCACTTAGGTTTTGTAATATATCAAAACTGGATAACTACACATTCCACGGATTGCATGACTTACGAAATTTGTCAATAAATAACAATAAAATAAAGGAAATTCCCATTGCTATTTTTAATACAATCCAAAACTTACAGCATTTAGATCTTGATAATAATGAAATTACACTCTTTCCGCATGTCCAAATTAGTATGCTGACTAAATTACATTTTCTTGCTGTTGGTGGACAATTTCACAGAATACATATAGGAGATGGAATAAAGCAATTAAAACAATTAGAGACATTTTGGCTTTCAGCAGCCGCAATGGACACTATATACAACGACACCTTTGCAAACTTAGAAAAGCTTCCAATAAAAAGATTTATTTTGCGAGGACAATTTAGCAAATTGGATAAAGATGCATTTAAGAATCTTAATTCAGTTACAGATATAACTGTGAGCGGATATTCCATACAGTTATCTGAAGTTATTGGAGCCTTTCATACTTTCAAGGATCGTTATTTTGAATCCGTCGACTTATCCTATAACTACAAAATAGGCCCTACTATCATTTTAAATAATTCGTTATCTACTCTTTGGAATATGTGTATCAAGAAACTTTCTTTACGTGACAACAGTATTGTAAGTATTGACGGAGCATGTATAGAGCATATGAAATATGGTTACTGTATTGAGGAATTTGATCTATCACACAATTCTATAATATACAACTTTGCTTTGATAGTAAAGGTTCAGTTGTTTAAAAATCTTAGACGATTTGATATTTCAATGCAAGGAAACTGCATCATAAATCAACATCTTATGAATAAATTTCTCCAAGATGCGAGTCGTTATACAATTCATGTCCCAAGGAACCTTACATTTGTAAATATGTCAAATATTGCGATTGCAGGACCAATGATCGATATATACATAGAAAATAGCGAACAGTTAAAAACAATAGATTTGTCATCCTTTCAGTTTAGCGACTGTAACGGACATTTGTCTGGACCTTTATACCTTGAAGTATTAAATTTTTCCAATATTCAATGTAGTTCATTAAATCCACACATTTTCGCGAACTTGACCGGTCTTCGAACAATAACGATGGTCAATTCAATGCTATCTGTTGGTCTTCAACAAGATTTAAATGGAATCTTCCTGAGAGGAATGTCAGAACTTGAAAACATAGACATATCGAATAATGATTTGAAAAGTCTACATAATAATTTTTTTAAATGGTCTTTGAAATCTTTGAAGTATGTTTCATTACAAGGGAACAAATTTACTGATATACCGATGGCTATTGCTGGTGCGACTGAATTACGACATTTAGATATAAGAGACAATAATGTGTGGTATTTAAATACGGGCACAATTGCGCTTATTGACGAAATTGGACAAGGAAGCAACTTATCTTTATTGCTTTTGGGGAATCCTTTGATATGTAACTGTGAATCCATAAAATTTATTCATTGGATGATGATTACAAAAACAAAATTTGATAACACTTTAAGAAATTTTACCTGTGTTGATATGGACGGCGCTATGTCATATACGGTTAAAATATTTGAAAACATTCGTGAAATGCAGTTAAAGTGCATTTCAAAGTACTGGTTAATATTATGTGTTGTTTTGTTTTTAATTTTTGTTTTAGTTGTTATTAGTTGTAGTTGTATTTATAGGTACAGAATTACTCTACATTATACCTACCTTGTAGTAAAGAAACTGATAAACCAACAAAGGCGACATATGGAAGATATGAACAAGTATACATATGACGCTTTTGTAACGTATAATGTATGCAACTACTCCTGGGTTTGTGGACCATTATTACAATATTTAGAAGCAGAAAAGAATCTTAAGCTTTGCTTACATCAACGGGATTTTTTACCCGGTCAAGATATTCAAGAAAATATTTTTAGTGCAATCCGTGACAGCCGAAAGGTGATTGTAGTTTTAAGTAAAAAGTTTCTAAGTAGTCACTGGGGGAAATTTGAGCTAGATATGGCATGGATGCATATGTATCAACAGGAACGTCAACTGCTTATTGTGATAATGCTTGAACATATTCCCCATACCGATATGCCGGAAATTCTTCAAAGGATATGGGAGAAAATAGTTGTCTTGGAAGCAGACAACTCTATAGTGTGTGATCACATTCCAAAAGGTCAGCATCTGTTTTGGAAACGTCTGTACCATTCTATCGTTATGTGACATTTTTATTCGGGTTGTTTTTATCATTTATATATGCAAGATTATATACCAGTTTGTGTCTTGATATAGCAATTTATGATATCGTATTTACTTGTGTAATCAGTAATGTGCAGGAAAGCTGCAGATCTGTATGTCGTAAACAATTATATCGTAAACAGTTAAAGGCAAATAGTGATACTTACTTTAAGAAGTCATTACTATTAGTTTAAAGAACAAACGGGGATTAACTATAACTGTTAAATGAACTAATTATTTGTATAAAGTTGTGATGAATAATGCTCAAATATTATTTGCTCATGGCTCAGTTATTTCAGTTATTTCCACTGGTGTGCCAATACTATGGATGTAAATGTGTTGATATTCTGGCGTTCAAAGACGGATATTAATAAGGCACTGCGACTTTCTCTGATACAAAAGTCTGAACAATGGTAAATTAAAAAATTTAAAATAATTGACTTAAAATATAATGCAAAGAAACAAACAAATGAACATATTCGATATCATTGTCATTGAACGGAGATTAGATTGAAGCGTCGCTTCGTTATTGACGGACATTGTATAAGTACATCTCTGAACTGGAAGTATTTTTAGTGACGGGACCGGACGAAGCTTACACTATCCCAAACATTGAAATGTCATATATTATGAATGCCAAATCAAGTTTTATATTGAATATTTGTTTTTTTTTAATATACACCTTTTTATAATGCCCCACATAGATTAAGAAGACATTTCGTGAGACATGCAAACTAGCCACACATTTAATACTCAATATATCATGATTTCGATAATCATTTGATAGAAATTTAAAACATTATATTCAAAAATGGTATTCGGTATACCTTTTGTATTAATGTCGGTGTTGTAGGTGAAATTTACGTGACAACATTGCAATAAATTTATACAATACAGGTTTAACAACAATAGTAATAAAAAGTACCGAATCAGCCTTTCTCGTGTTTCTGTACCCTTTCACGTGACGATTTTTTGTGTTTGAAGAATATATTCATATAACGTATAAAAGGTGGATTTTTTCCTTAATTGTACTTCAATCTGTAAAAGGTGGATTTTGTTTCGATATTTATACAATATATCAGATTAATTACGAACCGCTAAAAATTGCAATAAAAACATAACTTGTTTCCTTTTGTTAAACAACCGCTACACCAGCGATCAGCGACAACACAGTAGAAATAGGGAACTTTTCCTTGTCTTTTATTAGTGCGGCAACAACAAAATCCCCAACTCCACCTAGCACCCCAGTCTAGAATCTAACAACATCACCATAAGTGGCAAAAGATCAACCATTGAATTTGACGGCGTCTTTCGATATGCATTTTCACTTGAACTTCTTGTTTATACATTAATTTACTTCCAAATTATACTGACATAACCCAACATATAACATTATTATTGGTAGTTCGAATTGGCAATAGTCCGAATTTGTGTAGGCCGAATTCATTATGGTCCGAGTTGGAAATAGTGCGAATTTGTTTTGGTCCGAGTTGTCATGTAACCCTGTGGAACAGTTTATCGCGCTTGCGCATAAACGCTTCTGGGTGTATCATCAACACCATTGATTTGTTTACGTGTACCTGTACCTGTGCCACGATGAGGTTAATCAAGACGCAAAAGAGAAAAAGTTAAGTTTCGTTTGCTTTCCACAGACCAAAAGGAAACTGACAGCGTGGGTAAAAGTGATGAACTGGGCAGATTTTACCTCAAATGCACATACTAAAATTACAGGTATGACATATGTTGTTTTAAAGAATAATATGTTAATGGGTAGGACATATCAGGCTAGCGATATTACTTAAATATTATACCCCCAATGCAATTGCCTTGTCCGTCTGTCCGTCCGTCTGTCTGTCCGTCTGTCCTTCCGATGCAAACGTTTGTAACAGATTTCTCGGCTTCTACTAAAGTGATTGATTTTAAATTTAGTGCACAGCTTTAGCACGATTAGTTTTACTGTGCCTCTCCTTTCAAGGTCAGTCAGTCATCTACTTGATGTTTTCAAAGCCGACTTAGACTGTTCTGGTTCAAGGGTCAAAATAGGACAAATTTTTGAAACAGATTTCTCATCTTCTACTTAAGGGATTCATTTCAAATTTGGTGCACAGCTTAAGCATGATGAGTTGTACCGTGCTGCCCATTACCATGTCAGTCAGTTATCTACTTCTTGTTTTCCGAGCCTAAAAATGGTCGAGTGGGGGTATACTTAGCACGACTTGATGCTGGTCCATGTTGATCATAGGGAAGTTTTCTATAGTACATGTATAATATGTTTTTACCTTACTTATACTGATACACGATTGTTGAATAATTCATCTGCGAATTTTATGTTAGGTGTACCCCTCCCTATACTAACGGGACATGTCACCCTTAGTTAGATCTACATTACAGTCCGATATTTCTATGCCATGGCTGAAATTTGACGTATCCTGTCCGTTCCGTTTCCGTAATGAACATTCCGCCATTTTATTGATAGTGTGCTTGAAATGTTTTCTCTCTCAAAATTGGTTATTTCACAAAAATATAGTAAAAAATTAGTATGTATTTATTTTCTATAGTATGATATTCACTTATATGTTTTGATTTCGTCAAATCACATGTTGTCATTCCACACTGAGCCAGAAATCTTTACTAAAATGTAATTGTCCATCATTTTGTATTATCGTTTTTCCTTCAGTCAACCCTAACTGTGCATGGCATTACTTCTTCATCCTACTGGGTGATCACAACCAACGTTGGTTTTTATGAAAATTTATAGACAGTCCTGTGCATTAGACTACTTAAGAGTAGGTGTTGTTTGCATGAATTTGGAATATTAGAAACTTGTTAGTATTTGGGAACACTAGTCCCCATCTCGGCAACATACCATACACCAACCATACACCCACTTGTACAATGGCATCACTTCATCACCTTTTGTTTGATCACAACTAACCTTGGTTATGAAAATTAATAGATAGTCCTGTGTATTAGACTGCTTAAAAGTAGGTTTGAAGAACTTACCCTTCTTGGACTACATACATGTATACTAAATTGTTCATGTCATCACCCTTGTACGATTTTAAAACAACCATTTGTATGCTAAAAAGGTGTTTTTGTATTACCTCAGGAAGATTTGAAGTTGATCCAAATACTGGAACTATTTCCCTTTCTCTTGTATTTGCGATAACATCATCAATTTCAATTTCTGAAATCTGCAATTCTCTATATAAACATACTGACATCTATTTACTTGCTTACATTACAACCTGGTAATATTGTTGAAGAGATGATGTAAAGATGTTGGCCCAAATGCTGTGGGTTAGACAAACACATTTGATTAATTAGTTTATTACTGTTTGAAATAACATCCTGTAATTCCTACTGTGTTTACCTGTTTTTAATTATACAGATTGCCTTGGTTGCCCCACATAGTGTGAGGTATCATTCAGTACCGAACACGAGTACAAGTGCTCAACTTCTATTTTAGTTGACAAGGGTTGAAAGTTTTCCTACCAAATGGCAGGTACTCCAGCATCCTCTTCAAATAAAAGTTGTTTGCCACGAGATAGTTGAAAAATTATTGAAAGTGACGTTAAACATCATTCAAACAAACAAACAAATTTTCTGGTCCAACGTTAAGTCAGAGACAGTGATTTCATGACGTGGTGATATTGTTGTTCAAATACTTAAAACAATGTTTTAAATAAGATTTTTTTAGTTATCCATAACCAGTTGATATAAAGATATAATAATAATAATAATAATAATAATAATAATAATAATAATAATAATAATAATAATAGTAATAATAATAATAATAATAATAATAATAATAATAATAATAAGGACTTTATTTCAAGAGGTTACACAGTTAGTGTTATAACTACTCTTCACTAAGGCCCTCATGCATAAAACAAATACAAAGCAGTCTTATAAAAGTTTACAATTCAATGTGAAAAAGTGTATTTTTACAGTACAATTCCAAATCATATAAATCACACATTACTACAAATTAAATTCTTCTTTGAGTCAGAGTTTTTGGCACCATAATTAATAAGTTGTGTATTTACAGGTACAGTGCTTTTTTGAATTAGGTTTCAATACGTTCCATAACGTTGATCCTGAAAACACAAAAGACGGTTTTTAAAATTTAGCCTTAGCCTACGGAATTAAAAGATTTCCAGCTAAAACGTTTTTCAATGCATATGGGCTATTTTTAGAGAGGTAACTGAATTTTTGTGTTAATTATTCTGGAGCCTCCCCTTTTAAAACCTTATGAAGGAGTAGATACTTGTGATACTTGATTCTTAGGTGGACTGGCATTATACACAGCTGTTTAAAAAGAGGAATAGATGTGGATACTGTGTCAACATTTAGTATTAACATTGTTGCTTTTAAAAAAAATTTATTATTCTGTTTAGATCATCTTTATTACAACCTCTCTACACTACATACGTGGCAAAATATACCCATCGTAAAAAGTTTTTCTTCCTAAAATATTAAAGAAAGATTTGATCCTTGATCACAGAAGCATTCTAGATGAGACGCTATTAGAAATTATATCTCTTTCCAGCTTAGATTTTCATCTATTGTAATTCCTAATACTTTTTAAAAGAAGTAATTCAGTTTGTTTGTTTGTTTGATGGTGTTTAACGCCACTTTCAGCAATTTTTCAGCTATATCATGGCGTCCAGTTTTTATTCGGGGAGGAAGCCGGAGTGTCCGGAGAAAACCCCCGACCTGCGGTAGGAAAACTGGCAATCCTTGTCAATTAAGATTGGAGTCGAGTGCACCCTGCCTGCAGTGAGAATCGAACCCGCAATCTCAGTGTTGACAGACCACGTGATCAATAGTAGACGAACTACCTTGACCACTCGGCCACCGAGGCCCCTAAGAAGTAATTCATAAGGTGAGAAGAATTCCGCTTTAGGTTGAATAACTTGAGCAGTTAGTTTCTGTTTTGTCCCAAAAAGAATACATTTAGATTTATTGAGATTAATAAACATATTATTTTCTTTACACCAATTTTTCAACAAAATTTAATTCTTTTTGCATTTTATTTTGCAAAAGCTGGGTACTTTTTTTCAGATAAATGTAATGTGGTATCAGCTGCATATAGATCAGTCATACATGTATCAAGATACCAGGGTAAATAATTTATAAATAGAACAAACAGTAAGGGGCCTAGTATTGATCCTTGTGGAACGCCTAATTTCACTTTTGTTTTCCTGAGAAAACATTACACAATTTAACTTTTTGAGTCCTTTCTGATAAGTAGGATTTGAAAAAAATTTACAGAGTTATCAGAAAATCCATGTTCTACAACATCAAAAGATTCCTTAAAATCAACTAACACAGCACGGTTTACATTACCCTTATTAATTTCATGTAACCATCAATATATAGTGTTAATAAGGGCTGTCAGGCATGAATGATTAGGTGTAAATCATAATTGTGCTGGATGTAACAGTTTAAACTTTGATAAGAACATGGTTATGTGGTTTTTCAACATATCTCTCTATGATTTTTGAGACATTTGGAAGTACAGATATGGGTCATATGTGAGTAATAAAATAAATCACTGATTTTTTTCCAAATTTACAAATTTACAGTGTAACTTCAATGACGATATCTACAGAGAAGACCCATGTGTGTAGATCATAAATCACAAAATCAAGCTTTAAAATATATTCCTCACTTTAAAAAACAGCAGGAACTAAACTTCTTTTGCAAAATAAGTTTTTCACTCATGGACTTGCAATTCAAAATCACATTTTGCATTCATGAGGCATTTTGAAAAGCAAAATTAAAACAATTTAATTTCAGTCCTCAAAATGAGTGAACTGATGGACCACAACTGATAAATATCCCAGTGATCTTCTGAAAGTTTTATGAAAAATTGTCTTGTAAATTTTCTTGTAGATTAATGTTTGTTAAGCATAACAGCAACCACAGCTGATTATTATTGATCAGTTAAACTTCCTCTGTAAATTGCACTTGGTTTAGAAAGTAACGATTAAAATAAAAACTTCAAAATAAAGCTTGATCACAGGCTTCTAAATTCATTTCATGGATTTTTGTCTTTCAGTGCTCACTTATTCAGTTGCCTTGATATTATAATAATGTACTTGTTTAAAACATTTTTAGCAAAAGTTTATAATGGTATTGTTTAATTTGATAGCAACTTAATGAAGTTGATAAAAAACAACTACTTTATAATAATTTTGTTAACAAAAATGTGCAGCACACTATTTAGATTCTTTTTAATAATTGTGGTGGCCCTTAAAAGGACCAATTTGACACCTTGTTCATCATTTGTCTCATCTTTGCTGCTGTCGTCAAACTGTGGCCGATTGTCAAACCCAAAAATCAGTTTAAGTATTTGTAGTCCCAACTTTATATATGCGAAGATAATTATGTGTCTTGCTTCTGAAAAAATACAGTTAAGATTTAACAATAACATCATAACATTATTATTAAAATGTACAAGCTGGACAAAAGCTATTTCTTAAAAGAACACAATTTTTCCTTTAAATTATATTAATATACTGTTAGAACATAATAATGTGTAAAAATTATCAAGGTTCAATACAGTAGTACTAGCCTCGTTACTTGTGTAAACAGACAAGGGGTACTAAAAGTAAAAATATTTGTTGTCTGCATGATAAAGCTAAATGGCAGGAACTAATTGCTAACTGTAATAGACTGGTTAGACTTATAATTTGCACTTGTTCAATCTAATTAAAATTAAATCTTTCACTTGCTCCCCCTTTTGTTACTGGTTGCAGCACTGCAATCTTTTACTTGCTACCCCCTGTTTTGTTACTGGACACATGTATTAGTCAAAAATTAAGAAAAACAGCTCAATTTGACATGTGACCCCTCAAACAGTTTGAGTAATGATGCAAACTGTGTAGCCATTGAAAATGCTAATCTTTGTAATATAGGATATTTTGCATGATCTTATCGAAAAACGTAAGATATCTGTTTATCACCGTTTTGTTACTTTGTGACATCACGGTGTTTACCTAACGAGTTATTGACAGTAAGGGGAGATGGGCCCACCTCGCGCTAGTCGAGTGAGATGGGATAATACCGCACATCAAAGGAATATACTAAAAATAGCGATACAAAAATGTTTATTACAGTTTATTGATCTCAGTATATAGCAAAACTAAAAAAAGATTTTTATGTAATTATTTATTTAGAAAAATCTTTGCAGATGGCTTTAATTCATGTACATTTTTAATTATGTACCGAATTGTATAAAGAGAAAATAAATATGGTCTGAAACTCTAATTTTTAAATTTTTCTGAAGAATGTCTAATAATTAAAACTATTATATTTCAATATTTCATCGTATCAGAAAAAAACAGAAGAAAAAGAGCAGACACTTGAGAAGGTCCACAAAAACTTCAGCATATATAGTCACTCAAACTACTGTCTTTTACTTGAGCAAAAGCTACATACAGAGATCGCACATGAAGCTTCATCCACATATCTGATAACCTCTGCTGTCTTGTTTGCTTTATAATGTAAGTCACCAAGTCTTCATCAATTTGTAATGGTTGGACTGTTTGAAAGAGAAAAACGTATACCACATAATTTTTACACTTTGTTGGTGTCATCCCTTTCCTGCAATATGATGCTCATTTAAACAGACGTGCTCTTCTTAAATTTTACTGGGTAACTTTTTTATATAAATACTGAGTATATATTTAAATGACTCTTTTCTTTTTTCAGATCCATTGCCAGTGTCAGTTTCATAGTTGTGTTCGTAAATTTTCTTATATTAATGAATAAGTCTTCTAACAAAAACCTGTAGTGATTATTCATAACAACTTATTTTCTTTACTGGAAAATTTGAGTTGTTCTCAAAAAAACATCTTTTCCATCTTCAAAAACAGTGGGAAGTTCCACTTCCCGATACGCCTCTGAGGTATGTTCTGGAATGTTCCACAAACAAGATATTCCTAGAAAACAAAATTATTCAGCATTATAATAAACATGTGACAAGTGAAATGATATGTCCATTACTTGCTTAATTAATTTGTGTATTTATGTGCCTTATATGGGTATTACATATTTGTTCAGGGACTTCAGTGGTCGAATGGTAACCGGGTAACTGTTTAATATAAATACTGAGAATAAATTTAAATGACGTTTTTTTATTTTTTCATATCCATTGCCAGTGCGAGTTTCATAGTTGTGTTCATGAATTTTCTTATATTAATGAATAAGACTTTTAACAAAACCATATGCCTGTAGTGATTTTTCAATACTCCTTATTCTTTTACTGGAAACTTACAGTTTTTCTCAATAAAAAGCATCTTTTCAATCTTTAAAAACATAGGATCAACATCAGTGTGAAGTTCCACTTCCCGATATGCATCTGAGGTATGGTCTGAAATGTTCCACAAAGAAGACCTTCTAGAAAACAAAATTATTTAGCATTATAATAAACATGTGCCAAGTGAAATGATATATTCATAACTTGCTTAATTAATTTGTTTATTTATGTGCCTTATATGGGTATTACATATTTGTTCAGAGGCTTCAGTGGTCGAGGGGTTAAGGATTGCCAGTTTTCCTACCAAAGGTCAGGGGTTTTCTCAGGGTACTCCAGCTTCCTCACCCAATAAAACCAGTTACCACAATTTAACTGAAAAAATGCTAAAACTGGAACTAAACACTATTAAAAAAAACAAACAAAAACAAAATTGTTCTATACAAGTTTGACACCCCCAAAACATGATTTATTTTTAATTTGAAGAACAGTGAGAACTATCCTTCTTAATATACTTATCCGCAACCTATCTATAACACCCCCTTCCTACCATATGTTACTACAAGCCTAAGCTAACGTATGAATATAAGATTATTAAAAGTATTTTAAAATGCCTTCCAATAATAATGGTTATGGTTGAACGGATTTATGCAGAAGAATAATAAACGTTACAAAATATGAAACTAATAGTAAAAGACTTTTTCAGAACAAATTTGCAAATGATATTGTGGCAATAATTGCTGTCATTGTAGAAGACATATGTACAATATATTGGCTAAAAACAACATTTTAAATTGTACACAAAATTATAAATTTACCATTGCAAGACAGTAGCAAAGAAAACCGACCGAACAACAAGAGCCAAAAACCAAGGGACAGTTACAAATCCGGATATAGACAAACACAACACAAAAACCAAAAACATGAAACACAGATTCAGATGAAGACCTAATACCTCTGCTTCTTCATAGATGCTAACCAGAAAGCCAGATATATGTAGTGTTTTCATCAATATAAAAATCCAAATTAAAATAATTACAATCAACAGTGAATAAAAAACGAAAAAGTTCAAAACTATACAGCACTAGCAGGATGTTACAAACATATTCTTTTAATTTACAGGGTAAAGGGTTGTTTGCTTAATGGCAGCAGAATCAAACATTTTGTATTGGTTATACATCACTAATAAAAGACTGGACTTCACCTTACAACTCAGTAAATGTGCAGTTTTCATTAAAAACCCTATAGCTATAGAATATTTTTTATTATAATATATTTACTTGTGTAGACCTGAAATAATATTGTATGTAGACTGTAATGAATCTGCAGGATATATTGCCCCTCCCGCAATCAATTTTCACTGTTTATTAATACCCCTGGGGTAACAGTTTATCACACCTCCTTACATACATCAACAAAATTATGCCAAACATAATAATATGGATTATATATCTGACTTACTTTTGTTAATGCCATCTCCTGAATATCTCTTGCCTTACAGTCTTGTCCAGCCCCTTAAAATTTTGGGCACACTTTCCATCATTTCTGGTTCTCCTTATCATAAAGTCGTAAACAGCAGTAAAAGACAGTGTAGTCAGGGGTCGGTGGACATGAGTAGACTACTCGACAACATTAAAATGTGGTAAATATTCATTCGGGCTAACATTATGTACCAGACCAGATGATGCTGGTACTGGTGTCAGTGCCGATATTGGTACTTGGGTCTCAATGAGATATCTTCCTTTCTTCTATTTTCGGTATCGATCTTATTATCTTCGGCCAGTTGTCTTAGAAATTTGATGTTAAGTTTCTTTAAATACTCACCCGTCGCCATAATGTAAACAAGCCGTATCTATAAGCTTCGCGCTTCTTATTTAAGTCAAGCTTTTTATTTTTGTGTACTTTTAAAATCATATAAATATTAGTTTTTGTTCCTATTTATTAAAAAACACCACAAAATGCGTAAAAGAATATTTTAATGAATTTTAATAGCATTTAAAGTCACAGTAAAGTTTTCTGTCCACCCATGGCCAGAAGCGGTTATGCGCATGATTGCATATATTATTTAAAGGGCTTATTACTCGACACACAAAACTTACCCGCACATTCTTAGGCGCCGTATATTGGAGGTCCTCTTCATTGGTGACTGTTAGGTCAAACCTGGCCCCGAACCAGTGGTAAAGTGTTTGGAAATAGCTACGCTCTTCCTACAATAAAGACCCCTTTTTGTAGATTTGAAAGATTAGACTCATTGTAACCGCTAAAAAAGGCTAAAATACTACGTCTCTACCCATTACGTCATATTTATAATGGCAGTCTAATCGCCGTATCTATTTTCAATGTTGATTTTTCTTTTGTAAACTTGATCTTGTATTGTATATTGTAAAGGCTTTTTAGCCTGTGTTTTGTTCAAATCATTGCTGCCACCACCTGTATTATAAGATATACATGGACAGGAAGACAAAACTTACAGTTTATTATTTGATTTCCTAAAGTCATACTGATTTTAATACAAACTTCATTAAATTGGACTCGGTGCCTAGGAGGCCGAAAAGTTAAGGTAGTTCGTCTATTATAGATCACGTGCGTTGTCAATATTGAGATTGCGGGTTCTCTGCGAGCATGGCACGTTCGACTGTTATCTTAACTGAGAAGGATTGCCAATTTTCGTACCGAAGCTCGGGAGTGTTTTTTGAATTCTCCTGCTTCATCTACAATTAAAGCAGAAAGACATTAAAAGCTGAATAATTGCTGAAAGTGGTGTCAATAATCATTTAAACAATTTATAGGTGTCGTCATATTATATCATTATATCATTTGTTTTAAGGACCGGCAGACTTAAATGTTACCGAACTTCCACGGTAGACGAACGCAAGTCAATGCAGCAAATATTATTTCACGACAAGTGTAAGTTTCGTTTCAAATATTTTTTATAAAAATAAAAATTAAATACTGTGACAAAAAATATATAACGTGAATATCTTCTTTCTCGTTTTAATTTTGCGTGTATTTTACGCAGTTATCACACACTAAAATGTCACAGGTAACAGGAAGTCTAATTAAACTCAATAAGATTACCTCAGCTGTTTCCGGACCCTTGACGGAAATGGCCGGGAGAACTTCCGATTGGAAATAAATCATTTGAGACAGGTAACCCAGATTAAAATGTATCAATTAAATAATTTATTTTTCAAGGAAAGACATTTGTAGTTGTGTTAAGTTATTCTCGATTGGGATATTATTTATACTGAAGCGTGAAAGTGTTTTATTGCACACGTCTTGTTACAACGCAGATATATCCGATTTATTTAGAAAGTTGAAGATAAAACTTGCGGTTTTCGAAACAATGTTAAACCCCATAGTATAAAGGAAAGTTTATTTATAGAACGGGGCTCGCTGTTACATATTCTGAAACTACCGAAGATGTAAATCATTTTAAAAAATCATTAACGACATCCAATCTTTCTGTTAGAAGTATAAAAGGGAATGTTAATTTCGGAACACAAAATTTCACAGTTGTTGCCACTGAATCTTACATGGTAAAAGGCTTAACAAGTGTGCAAATTTGCAGATCGCTTTATATCTATCCTAATTTCTTTCTGTATTTGTAACCATTAAAACCCCATTCATACAGAAATTTGACATTATTATGGTATACTTTGTTTGCTTGCTTATAATGTAAAACGCCACTTTCAGCAATTGATATAATTCCCGTTCATCGATAGCAAGATTCTAGCAGCTCCATCTAATGGTGTTTCGTAACTGAAAACGTTACTCTATCTCTTGCTATCGGTATTCCGATTTTCTAGACCACTAGCTGATGTTGACTTCTATACTACTCAAACAAGGGTTTGTTGTACATTAATTGATGTTATCCCTTCAGAAATTATAAAGTCGTCACAATGACTAACGGATCGTTTTGGAAAATCAAACTCTCAAATACAAACGGACATTTTTGCTGTGTCAAAATACTCTTTCCTATTCCTGGATTTGACTTTTTCCTAGACATGACAATAACTAGAATGGGGTCTTATTAGAGACAGGCACCGCTTACTCGTGGAGAACATCAAGACCCATAGTTTTTTGGGCTCGGGTTGCTCAATTTCTGCTTTTGTGTTTTCGATTTTTTGTTTTGAGTTGTATTTGTTTGTCTATGTTCGGATTTGTAAGTGTCCCTCACTTTCGACTCCTTTGTTCGAGCGGTGGCCTTACTATTTTTTCTTATTATGGCGTCCAGTTTTTATTGGGTAGGAAGCTGTAGTACCCGCAGTAAAGCTCCTAAATTTCGGTAGGAAACTGGCAATACTTATCAATTAAAGATAGAGTGGATCACACCCTTCAACAGTGAGATTAACTACCTCACTAACTCGACTTCCAACAGACCCGGATACTAAATATTTATTCGTTATTATTCGTATTTAATAATTATTCTTTTTAGAATGGCACATGCATTTTATCACATTGTTGTAATTAAAAACTAACATTTATGTATATTTTATGTACAACTGTGTATTTTTGATGGAATACAAGTGGTGAGACTATAATAAAATATTGAATCTTCGACAATGCGCTTAGGCAAGGTACTACTACCCCGGATATTTTAAATTTTCACCACTTTTTGTTTAAGGATAACATACATTTGTACATCAGTTGTTCGTCTGTACCCACGTCGAGCTGAACTAGTCAAAAATAAAATTCCCATATGATCCATTATACAAGTTAAGGTTGAAGTCATGCCTAAATACAAATTTTACTCGGGAATTCGCGAATTCATATATAAGCAATATTTTGTTGAACCTATTGTACGTAGTTATTGGTAAATTCGCAATGGTGCATTAAGACTTTTCAAAAGGAAAGGTCTGCCCGAAAATATTTACATAATGAGAGATAGGCTGCAAACATTACATTTCAGAAAATGACTAAAAACCTAAACATCCCAGTTTTTGGAGCAACACCTAAACCGGAAGAAAAAAGAAAAAGGAGTAAAATTTACCTGTACAAATCGTATACAACGTGTGTGAAACTAGTACTGGTTTTCATATCCATCATGTTGAACTCACTATTTACTTTCGTTTTTGTGGTGGTTTGTTACTACGCAAGCGAACCTCAATATTATAAAACTATATTTCATTTACATAATATATATGCACTATGTCCAGCGGTCTAGACCCCTCGGCCAAATCCGCTATATGAAAATAAAGCTTCATTAACCGGGGTGAATCGTAGACATAGACATAGTACATGTGTACTAGCGTGTGACGATGGAATTTTCGTAACCCATACGTATTAATCTGACAGTAATCTTATTCAGCAATTTTGAGTAATATCTGACAGTAAGATAGGGCTCTGGTCGAGTTGTCAGGCAAAAACCTGTGTGTTATTTAACAGGAATATGATAGTCTAATCGTGTGCTTTCATCAGGCATATTACAACATATACTCAAAGCTGTAGGACCCAGTGTGGGACCCGGGGCACATGAGAACAGGCTCACGGCTTCCTCAGCCTGCAGTAAGAGTCTTCTAACAGTCTTCAACACTTGTGTGTTGCGACCCGTGTCGGTTACAGGACGGGATTTCAGTAGGCCGTGTAAACGGTCCCGATAGATTATTAAACCTTTACTTTTTCTAGACGGGAAATCGAGCTAGCCCTGACTTCGATGAATCGGCATGTCACGTTTTGCCTTTGTGAATTCTTATCATTAAAGCCATTCTATAAATTATTTTTCTTGAAACTGTTCCATGACGTGTAGGTACCATTTGGTAGACGGCTTCCTTACAGGATTTGCAAAGAAGGCGGTGGCTTTAGGGCAAAGCTTCCTCAGCTTTATAGAGGCGACATGTTTGCCGTGTGTTGCAACCCGTGACAGTGAGGAAGGGATCCTGGTGGTTGAGAGATCACTCTCTGCTGCATCCATTAGTGCGGTCCAGTGGGTTTCGATTTTCAATACACCACTTTGGCCCTAACTTACTCAAATAAAAATTCAAATCAAAAAGGAGATCGTACTCCAAAACTGCTGTGGGATCCCATTAAGGTCCATAACAGCTGTTGAAGTCTAGATCATATAGACACTACTATCTGGGGCGATCCCATGGATACACTACCCTAGGATACTGGATCTAAAAGAAGATACCCCAGCATAAACCGGCGGAATAGCCCCCACAAAACTGTCAACTATTCCCCTATTCGCAGACCATAATGGGTACAATAATACAATGGAACTGTCGAGGTCGTAAGATTAATTTTCTTGAAATTACATTATTAGTTCAAGTCTTTCTTCCGGTTGCATTTTGCATCCAAGAATACCACCTAAAACGAAGTGATAACATATCTTTAAAAAACTACTCTATATACAGCACATATGTAGAGGAGAATGATAGAGCTGCTGGCGGCTCTACCATTCTTGTAAAAGATCAAGTTCTACATAGCCCTGTAGATCTCAACACTGATCTTCAGGCAGTTGCTATTAGAATATCTTTAGACAAAACAATTACTTTATGCTCTGTGTATATCCCTCCGAATTCTTCATTAAATATAAATCAGTTGAAACATCTTACTGTACAGCTTCCGGCCCTTTATATATTACTTGGGGACTTAAACGGACAAAACCCTTTATGGGGCAGTATCACAACAAACGATAAAGGTAAAATTATTGAAGGCTTAATGAATCAGGATGATCTGTGTATTTTTAATGATGGAACAAATACATATTTACATCCTGGGAATGAATCATATTCGACTATTGATCTTACAATAGCAGATCCTTCTCTGTTGCCTGATTTCTCATGGACAGTCGATGACGATCTTTATGGCAATGATCACTTTCCCATTATATTGGAATCTTTGCATTCTTCCATCACAGAACGAGCCGCTCGATATAAATTTAACAAAGCCTCTATTTGAACAACTCTGTATAGAGCGACTTAACTCGGACACGTTTGAAGCTATTTCTGATCCAAAATTAAAATTCAATGAAACACCTATTTCGATTTCTGATGAAACAATTCCAAAGACCTCAACAAATCCAAAACATCCTAGTAAACCATGGTTCGATGACAGCTGTGAGGACACTATTAAAGACCGGAAAAAAGCCGAACGATGCTTTAATAAACACCCAATTCAAAATAATATTAACCATTTCCGAATTTTTAGAGCGAAAGATCTCAGGGTAACGAAACAAAGACGACACACCTCTTGGCGTAACTTTGTTTCTAAACTAAATACCCATACCCAGAAGAATAAAACTTGGAACATGATTCGTAAAATTAAAGGAAAAAACAGTAAAGCAAATGCCCATCGTTTAAAGGATGGACAAGACTTGTTAACATCCGAGTCAGATATATCTAACAAGTTGCCGAAACATTTGCAAACACTCGTCCGCTGAAAATTATCCTCCCGAATTTCAGCGTATCAAAACGTAAAAAGAAAAATCAAAACTTAATTTCCAGTAAACAAATCAGGAAGATTACAATAATCTTTTTCTTAGGAATAGCTAAAAACTTCTTTGAACAAATCTCACGACACAGCATGTGGTCCAGATGACATCCATCATCAACTTCTCAAACATCTGCCACAATCTCTTCTCCAATACCTTCTGAATCTTCTTAACAACATTTGGGAATCGGGGGACATACCATCTATTTGTAAAATGGCCACTGTTGTGCCTATTCCAAAGCAAGGAAAAGATCATTTGGAAGCGTCCAACTATCGGCCTATAGCCCTCACAAGCTGTCTTTGTAAAACCATGGAAAGGATTAGCAGTGATCGCCTTGTCTGGTTTTTAGAATCTAGCAATCTTATATCAAATATCCAATGTGGAATCAGACAAGGGCGAAGTACCCTAAATCATCTTGTACGTTTCGAAACGTATATTCGAAACGCCTTTGCCAAAAATGAACATATCTTTTTCGATTTAGAAAAAGCAAATGACACAACATGGAAATATGACATTTTAAAAGATCTTTTTGATATGGTGTTGAAAGGTAGACTTCCTACCTTTATTTCAAACTTTTTATCTGACAGAGAATTTAAAGTTATGGTAGATTCTACTTTATCTAACCCTTTTGAACAGGAAATGGGTGTTCCCCAGGGAAGCATCCTTTCTGTCACTTTATTTAGTATCAAAATCAATATAATTGCTCAAGTTTTAAAAGATAACATTGATGGTTCTTTATATGTTGGCGACTTCCTCATATGTTACCGAGGAAAAAAAACATGAATATTATCGAACGTCAACTGCAGTTATGTTTAAATAGCATAGAGAAATGGACAACAGAGAATGGTTTTAAATTCACCACTGCAAAAATTGGGATGCATTTTTGTGATAAACGAAAGATGCATCCTGACCCCGAATTAAAATTACATAATAATCCTATCAAAATTGTAAAAGAAACTTCTTTTCTTGGTTTTATATTTGATTCAAGGCTAACCTTTCTACCCATATCAAAATGTTAAAAAAAATGCCTTAAAACATTAGATATTTTAAAAGTCGTATTCAGCCCCGACTGGGGTGCGATGTTTTATTGAATCTTTACAGATCGCTGGTTCGATCGAAATTTGGATTACTGTTGCTTTATTTATGGTTCTGCTCGCAAGTCATATGTCAAAATACACAAACCCTTTAATTATTCAACAACACTTTGCAGAAAAAAATCTCACTATCCTGACCATTCTGCAATTTATACAGATGGATCGAAGGAAAGCGATAAAGTTGCATTGGCCGCTGTTTTTGTCTTCCTTCCGTTTCTTCTGTATTTAGTGCAGAAGCTCACGCTATCCTTCTTGCACTAAAAACTATTGCTTCGTCAGATGAGAGTAAATTTATTATCTGCTCCGATTCTTTGTCATGTCTTCAGGCAATTGCAAATTCTAAAATTAAAAATCCATTTATTTTAAAAATAATTCAAATTTATAAATCGCTGACAACTTTATATAAAGAGGTTGTGTTCTTCTGAATTCCCAGCCATGTGGGAATCCATGGAAACAAGTCCTGGACAGGGAGGCTATAATAATAAACTTCATCATCATGAGATCCAACCACTTTTGCACATACATAATTTAAAATATTGTCGAGGTCGTAGAGACCAAGTGGTTTTTACCAGGTGACGTCTTGGGCATACCAGGACGACACACAGTTATATTTTAAACAATGAACCAAGACCCGAGTGTGTGCCATGCACATTCGGGAACGTTTTTATTCTGTTTATTTTTATGATAATTTATTTACAACTGTCGCTGGCGACACACTTCTACAGTTTTTAAAGGAAATTGACTTATACAGAAAAAATTAATTGGATTTTAAATGATGAAATTGAATAGTTTTTATTGTTTTAGTTTTCTTTTTATCTGTATATATGCTCATATTATGTCATATTATTGTATGAGACCACGTTTTAGAAAAGATGGATATTCTTTAAATAATTAAATTAAAGGTCTAATTCTCACGTCCTGAATATAGCTGAAATATTGCTTGCTGGACGTATAACAACAATCAATCAATCAATCAAAGCTGTAGGTTACCGTTCCAGAAGTCGTTTAAAACGTCCATTGTTCACGCAGAGACATGAAGCAGTACGCTTGCAATGGTGCTAAGTCCGTAGTAAATGGTATATACTATAATTATCCTCTTGCAGAAACGTCCATTGGTCGGCTGAGTTAAAATATGGCGGCACCACAATCTACTTGCGCTGATCGCAACATTGCTGAAACCGTTCTGTATAGTAATAGCTCAGGAATGGTTTGTGGATGTTTCCCTCATAACTGTTCCTAGTTATGCGCATTTTATGAATGCACAAAATTTATATTGAAATGATAAAACACAATATAGTTTGTAGCAATAAATAGCAATAAATTAGTTTAATACCGATGTATTTTTCTGTCGAAAAATAAAATTTAACAGTTGCTTCAATTATGGGTCGGATACCAGACTTAATTGTATTGGTGAAATATTGGCAAAACAATGTCAGTATTTAAGAATGTATGATCTTCCCCGTTTCGGTTCAGCTTTGAATATTATCCGAATATTTATACGAGTATAAATACATAACTTCCGCGTTTTGTAGTTTATCGGCAATTAGTTGTCTCCTCATCTATGACCGTCAGAGTTAGTGCAAGCAAGATTTTGCAGTTTCAAGCGGGAATAATAAAGAGTGAACATTTTGTACGAGGTTTTATCATTCTAGCTCGTTTCTCGTTGCGAACACATCACATGTCTATGCCAAAGAAAGTTAGGACATATAGATTTCCGATCTGTTTGTCCGTTCTTCTCACCGCCCAACCTCTGTTTTACCTTTGTGAATACCTAGCTATTTATATATGTATCTTGATACAGATCTAACATGATATCTCTTCACTCTTAAAATTCTTTAGGGTGTGCCATATATTTTATGTTTGACTGAACTGAAAAGTGTGGGGGGTGTTACCAATGTGTTCCAATCGGGTCTTCAGTATCGCCGAACCACATTTGATTGTTGTTTGTATAATTGTATTTTGTTATAATTTAAAATAAATTTGACATTTTCAATACCAACCAAGAACGATACTGTTATTAAATAGCCTTGTACGAAATATGTCTTCTTTTCCCAAAATGCTATAAGCATTTTGCTGAGAAACCAGAACATCATAATGTCCCTCTGAATTGAAATGCTCAGTTGCATACGATTAAGCCATTTTAATTTGATATGTCCCAAGTGTAAGATTTCTAATGTCATCTTACATCTTACGTCAGACGAGTAAATATTATTTCTGATGATTCCAGTATCTCACTTTATTTCCATATCTCTGAGCGAATGGACAGAATTTCTGAATCCTCTGTCTACTATGAAAACATCATCGTCTTGAAGCCAAGTTTTAATGTCGTCCATGTTAGTTTTAATTTTGTCAATGATTATTTTTGATGTCCCTCATGTGTGGCCCCATTACACGGACAATGTCACAAACACAATTGGTTTGATAATGGGTTTATGTTTGTGAATAATATAAGACCTCAGTTAGAATTTATAGTTCCGACTAATGGGAATAGATGTATGTTCATCCACCACAAGAATAACAGATTCAATTCACCTCCAAATAATGTTCGAGGAAAAGTTCGGGTATGATTATTTACATTCGCTCGTAATTTGTTTTGAAATCCAATGTTTTCAATAAGGTGCTTTTTAGCGGAAGCATCTGTGCGTCTTATGGCATTACGGCATAGAGTGAACGTTGACAAATATCTATTTGATAAACCTCAGTTTAGTTAGGAAGAGGCTAACACATGTACAAATTGCACGACAGTGAGTTTCTCTCATATATTTTATTTTTGAACGAATATCATCAAAGTTTTAATTGTCAATACAGTTGAATTTGGTCCTATCAGATATATTAAATATTAGAAAATCTAAGACATTTGTTTAAATGAGCTGGAAATCCTGTAGTGGGCTAAAGTAGACAGTGCGATAGTGACGTCATTTACAAAAAAAAACAAAACACTAAGAGGCTGAAGTACATTAAATGGTCATTTTAGGCAAAAAAAATTTATCTAATAAACTGTAATTCTCTCATTAAATTGTTTAATCTAATCTATCCTGCACACCTAGGATTACGGAGTTCCAGTGTTGATTTTAACCAAATCTTTTTTTATTTTAATAATAGACCCTTATTATTTAATACTTAGAACCTAGTAGAAATTTGAAAAAAAGAAACTGGAAATTAGAAAGCATTACCATCTATTATACACGTATAATAGAACAGATTGATTGTATAAGTGTAAATAACACAACCATGGACTGTATTATGTTTTATTGTAAATGTATCTGAGAAATTAATAATATCTTATATTATCAACATATTATGTCAGAGCTCAGGATACGGATAGTTACTCATATATTATTATTATTTATGACCAAATAAATATATTTCGATTGTACTGTCTTACAGAATGTTTGCTAAATTTGTCGTTAAATTTTGTTTGTCCAAATGACTATGTACAAATTCTAAAGTTAAAAATAAAATCATAAGTGATGCTGAAACATATCTGTTTGACTGATGAATAAGGAGTCCCTTAACAGGCTCGCTTACTTATTCTGGACATATGTGTATTACAACAAAGCTATGGCTCATGCTTTACGAGACAGGTCTGGTTTAGGCCATAAATCTTTCTTCTAAAATTCTTAAACATTGAAACAATTTATTTATTTATTACCTACCCAGTTGTCTGCTTTTTTTCAAAGTATTCAAATGTTTAAATTTTGTGTAAAGTAGTTAAAGGTTATTATGTCAAGTGCACATAATAATATTGTTTTAAATTATAGACTGCATTCTTAGTCAAACTCATTCAAATGTTGCCAACTTTTAAATTAAAAAATCTAGACGATGATTATCTTAACTATAATTAGGTCATTAATGAAGGTTTCTCTACATCTACTTTTGCTTTCCTCAACATATTTTCTTCGTATTATCAATGTATTTCTTTTGCAGCATACCACTTTTGCTTTCGTGAACATATTTTCCTAGTATTATCAATGTATTTCTTTTGCATCATACCACTCAGATAGAGTTCGCATTTGTGTACCAATTAATTTATAGATCAAACGTTGCGAAACTTTAAAATTGTGAGGCCGTGCATTATTTGTTTGAACTTTCACATCCTTGTTAAATGTCGTTTATACTAGAATGCATAGATTACTACGACATCCGGTAGAAAACGTTAGAAAGGTTTTTTTTATTTCAATTAATATTCGTGTTCTACTTGGTAATTATATTAATACACATTTACGTTTTGTTGTTGTTTCTAGTACGCTCTTTGTAGGCCTACGTAATATTTCATATTAACTACACTGTAAACAGCGAAAACATATAATACACATCAGCGCACATTTCTCTAAAACCAGGTTAATGCGAATTGTTCATGCATCTGTATATTGCCTAAACACAAATTTTACTCGGGAATTCGCGTATTCATATATAAGCAATATTTTGTTGAACCTATTGTACGTAGTTATTGGTAAATTCGCAATGGTGCATTAAGACTTTTCAAAAGGAAAGGTCTGCCCGAAAATATTTACATAATGAGAGATAGGCTGCAAACATTACATGTCAGAAAATGTCTAAAAAGCTAAACATCCCACTTTCTGGAGCAACACCTAAACCGGAAGAAAAAAGAGAAAGGAATACAATTTACCTGTACAAATCGTATACAACGTGTGTGAAACTAGTACTGGTTTTCATATCCATCATGTTGAACTCACTTTTTACTTTCGTTTTTGTGGTGGTTTGTTACTACGCAAGCGAACCTCAATATTATAAAACTATATTTCATTTACATAATATATATATATATATATATATTATATATATATATATATATATACGTCTACAAATTAAACCCAATACTGTTAGAATTAGATTTTTACACTGTCAAATTTTTGCTTTCCCTCAGCGGGATTCGAACTCACACCGTTGTGACACTGTGGCACCAAATCGCCTGCACTATGTCCAGCGGTCTAGACCCCTCGGCCAAATCCGCTATCTGAAAATATAGCTTCATTAACCGGGGTGAATCGTAGACATAGACATAGTACATGTGTACTAGCGTGTGACGATGGAATTTTCGTAACCAATACGTATTAATCTGACAGTAATCTAATTCAGCAATTTTGAGTAATATCTGACAGTAAGATAGGGCTCTGGTCGAGTTGTCAGGCAAAAACATGTGTGTTATTTAACAGGAATATGATAGTCTAATCGTGTGCTTTCATCAGGCATATTACAACACATACTCAAAGCTGTAGGACCCAGTGTTGGACCCGGGGCACATGAGAATAGGCTCACGGCTTCCTCAGCCAGCAGTAAGAGTCTTCTAACAGAGGCAACACTTGTGTGTTGCGACCCGTGTCGGTTACAGGACGGGATTTCAGTAGGCCGTGTAAACGGTCCCGATAGATTATTGAACCTTTACTTTTTCTAGACGGGAAATCGAGCTAGCCCTGACTTCGATGAATCGGCATGTCTCGTTTTGCCTTTGTGAATTCTTATCATTAAAGCTATTCTATAAATTATTTTTCTTCAAACTGTTCCATGACATGTAGGTACCATTTGGTAGACGGCTTCCTTACAGGATTTGCAAAGAAGGCGGTGGCTTTAGGGCAAAGCTTCCTCAGCTTTATTGAGGCGACATGTTTGCCGTGTGTTGCAACCCGTGACAGTGGAAGAAGGGATCCTGGTGGTTGAGAGATCACTCTCTGCTGCATCCATTAGTGCGGTCCAGTGGGTTTCGATTTTCAATACACCACTTTGGCCCTAACTTACTCAAATAAAAATTCAAATCAAAAAGGAGATCGTACTCCAAAGCTGCTGTGGGATCCCATTAAGGTCGATAACAGGTGTGGAAGTCTAGATCATATAGACACTACTATCTGGGGCGATCCCATGGATACACTACCCTCGGATACTGGATCTAAAAGTAGATACCCCAGCATAAACCGGCGTAATAGCCCCCACAAAACTGTCAACTATTCCCCTATTCGCAGACCATAATGGGTACAATAATACAATGGAACTGTCGAGGTCTTAAGATTAATTTTCTTGAAATTACATTATTAGTTCGTCTTTCTTCTGGTTGCATTTTGCATCCAAGAATACCACCTAAAACGAAGTACCATATCTTTAAAAAAACTACTCTATATACAGCACATATGTAGAGGAGAATGATAGAGCTGCTGGCGGCTCTACCATTCTTGTAAAAGATCAAGTTCTACATAGCCCTGTAGATCTCAACACTGATCTTCAGGCGGTTGCTATTAGAATATCTTTAGACAAAACAATTACTTTATGCTCTGTGTATATCCCTCCGAATTCTTCATTAATTATAAATCAGTTGAAACATCTTACTGTACAGCTTCCGGCCCTTTATATATTACTTGGGGACTTAAACGGACACAACCCTTTATGGGGCAGTATCACAACAAACCATAAAGGCAAAAATTATTGAAGGCTTAATGAATCAGGAAGATCTGGGTATTTTTAATGATGGAACAAATACATATTTACATCCAGGGAATGGATCATATTCGACTATTGATCTTACAATAGCAGATCCTTCTCCATTGCCCGATTTCTCATGGACAGTCGATGACGATCTTTATGGCAATGATCACTTTCCCATTATATTGGAATCTTTGCATTCTTCCATCACAGAACGAGCCGCTCGATATAAATTTAACAAAGCCAATTGGCCTCTATTTGAACAACTCTGTATAGAGCGACTTAACTCGGACACGTTTGAATATATTTCTGATCCAAAATTAAAATTCAATGAAACACCTATTTCGATTTCTGATGAAACAATTCCAAAGACCTCAACAAATCCAAAACATCCTAGTAAACCATGGTTCGATGACAGCTGTGAGGACACTATTAAAGACCAGAAAAAAAGCCGAACGATGCTTTAATAAACACCCAATTCAAAATAATATTAACCATTTCCGAATTTTTAGAGCGAAAGATCTCAGGGTAACGAAACAAAGACGACACACCTCTTGGCGTAACTTTGCTTCTAAACTAAATACCCATACCCAGAAGAATAAAACTTGGAACATGATTCGTAAAATTAAAGGAAAAAACAATAAAGCAAATGCCCATCGTTTAAAGGATGGACAAGACTTGTTAACATCCGAGTCAGATATATCTAACAAGTTGGCCGAAACATTTGCAAAACACTCGTCCGCTGAAAATTATCCTCCCGAATTTCAGCGTATCAAAACGTAAAAAGAAAAATCAAAACTTAATTTCCAGTAAACAAATCAGGAAGATTACAATTATCCTCCCGAATTTCAGCGTATCAAAACGTAAAAAGAAAAATCAAAACTTAATTTCCAGTAAACAAATCAGGACGATTACAATAATCTTTTTCTTTGGAATAGCTAAAAACTTCTTTGAACAAATCTCACGACACAGCATGTGGTCCAGATGACATCCATCATCAACTTCTCAAACATCTGCCACAATCTCTTCTCCAATACCTTCTGAATCTTCTTAACAACATTTGGGAATCGGGGGACATACCATCTATTTGGAAAATGGCCACTGTTGTGCCTATTCCAAAGCAAGGAAAAGATCATTTGGAAGCGTCCAATTATCGGCTTATAGCCCTCACAAGCTGTCTTTGTAAAACCATGGAAAGGATTAGCAGTGATCGCCTTGTCTGGTTTTTAGAATCTAACAATCTAATATCAAATATCCAATGTGGAATCAGACAAGGGCGAAGTACCCTAAATCATCTTGTACGTTTCGAAACGTATATTCGAAACGCCTTTGCCAAAAATGAACATATCTTTTTCGATTTAGAAAAAGCAAATGACACAACATGGAAATATGGCATTTTAAAAGATCTTTTTGATATGGTGTTGAAAGGTAAACTTCCTACCTTTATTTCAAACTTTTTATCTGACAGAGAATTTAAAGTTATGGTAGATTCTACTTTATCTAATCCTTTTGAACAGGAAATGGGTCCCCAGGGAAGCATCCTTTCTGTCACTTTATCTAGTATCAAAATTAATATAATTGCTCAAGTTTTAAAAGATAACATTGATGGTTCTTTATATGTTGACGACTTCCTCATATGTTACCGAGGAAAAAATCATGAATATTATCGAACGTCAACTGCAGTTATGTTTAAATAGCATAGAGAAATGGACAACAGAGAATGGTTTTAAATTCACTACTGCAAAAATTGGGATGCATTTTTGTGATAAACGAAAGATGCATCCTGACCCCGAATTAAAATTACATAATAATCCTATCAAAATTGTAAAAGAAACTTCTTTTCTTGGTTTTATATTTGATTCAAGGCTAACCTTTCTACCCCATATCAAAATGTTAAAAAATATGCCTTAAAACATTAGATATTTTAAAAGTCGTATTCAGCCCCGACTGGGGTGCGATGTTTTATTGAATCTTTACAGATCGCTGGTTCGATCGAAATTGGATTACTGTTGCTTTATTTATGGTTCTGCTCGCAAGTCATATGTCAAAATACACAAACCCTTTAATTATTCAACAACACTTTGCAGAAAAAAAATCTCACTATCCTGACCATTCTGCAATTTATACAGATGGATCGAAGGAAGGCGATAAAGTTGCATTGGCCGCTGTTTTTGGAGACCGTGTTGAAACTCGCCGTCTTCCTTCCGTTTCTTCTGTATTTAGTGCAGAAGCTCACGCTATCATTCTTGCACTAAAAACTATTGCTTCGTCAGATGAGAGTAAATGTATTATCTGCTCCGATTCTTTGTCATGTCTTCAGGCAATTGCAAATTCTAAAATTAAAACTCCATTTATTTTAAAAATAATTCAAATTTATAAATCGCTGACAACTTTATATAAAGAGGTTGTGTTCTTCTGGATTCCCAGCCATTGTGGAAATCCATGGAAACAAGTCGTGGACAGGGAGGCTATAATAATAAACTTCATGAGATCCAACCACTTTTGCACATACATAATTTAAAATATTGTCGAGGTCGTAGAGACCAAGTGGTTTTTACCAGGTAACGTCTTGGGCATACCAGGACGACACACAGTTATATTTTAAACAATGAACCAAGACCCGAGTGTGTGCCATGCACATTCGGGAACGTTTTTATTCTGTTAATTTTTATGATAATTTATTTACAACTGTCGCTGGCGACACAATTCTACAGTTTTTAAAGGAAATTGATTTATACAGAAAAAATTAATTGGATTTTAAATGATGAAATTGAATAGTTTTTATTGTTTTAGTTTTCTTTTTATCTGTATATATGCTCATATTATCTCATATTATTGTATGAGACCACGTTTTAGAAAAGATGAATATTCTTTAAATAATTAACTTAAAGGTCTAATTCTCACGTCCTGAATATAGCTGAAATATTGCTTGCTGGACGTATAACAACAATCAATCAATCAATCAATAAAAGCTGTAAGTTACCGTTCCAGAAGTCGTTTAAAACGTCCATTGTTCGCGCAGAGACATGAAGCAGTACGCTTGCAATGGTGCAAAGTCCGTAGTAAATGGTATATACTATAATTATCCTCTTGCAGAAACGTCCATGGGTCTGACGAGTGCATGTATTTGACGGCCGAGTTAAAATATGGCGGCACCACAATCTACTTGCGCCGATCGCAACATTGCTGAAACAGTTCTTTATAGTAATGGCTCAGGAATGGTTTGTGGATGTCTCCCTCATAACTGTTCCTAGTTATGCGCATTTTATGAATGCACAAAATTTATATTGAAATGATAAAACACAATATGGTTTGTAGCAATAAATAGCAATAAATTAGTTTAATACCGATGTATTTTTCTGTCGAAAAATAAAATTCAACAGTTACTTCAATTATGGGTCGGATACCAGACTTAATTGTATTGGTGAAATATTGGCAAAGAATGTCAGTATTTAAGAATGTCTGATCTTCCCCGTTTCAGATCAGCTTTGAATATTATCCGAATATTTATACGAGTATAAATACATAACTTCCGCGTTTTGTAGTTTATCGGCAATTAGTTGTCTCCTCAGCTATGACCGTCAGAGTTAGTGCAAGCAAGATTTTGCAGTTTCAAGCGGGAATAATAAAGAGTGAACATTTTGTACGAGGTTTTATCATTTCTAGCTCGTTTCTCGTTGCGAACACATCACATGTCTATGCCAAAGAAAGTTAGGACATATAGATTTTCAATCTGTTCGTCCGTTCTTCTCACCGCCCAACCTCTGTTTTACCTTTGTGAATACCTAGCTATTTATATATGTATCTTGATACAGATCTAACATGATATCTCTTCACTCTTAAAATTCTTCAGGGTGTGCCATATACTTTATGCTTGACTGAACTGAAAAGTGTGGAGGGTGTTACCAATGTGTTCCAATCGGGTCATCAGTATCGCCGAACCACATTTGATTGTTGTTTGTATAATTGTATTTTGTTATAATTTAAAATAAATTTGACATTTTCAATACCAACCAAGAACGATACTGTTATTAAATAGCCTTGTACGAAATATGTCTTCTTTTCCCGAAATGCTATAAGCATTTTGCTGAGAAACCAGAACATCATAATGTCCCTCTGAACTGAAATGCTCAGTTGTATACGATTAAGCCATTTTAACTTGATATGTCCCAAGTGTAAGATTTCTAATGTCATCTTACATCTTACGTCAGACGAGTAAATATTATTTCTGATGATTCCAGTATCTCACTTTATTTCCATATCTCTGAGCGAATCGACAGAATTTCTGAATCCTCTGTCTACTATGAAAACATCATCGTCTTGAAGCCAAGTTTTAATGTCGTCCATGTTAGTTTTAATTTTGTCAATGACTATTTTTGATGTCCCTCATGTGTGGCCCCATTACACGGACAATGTCACAAACACAATTGGTTTGATAATGGGTTTATGTTTGTGAATAATATAAGACCTCAGTTAGAATTTATAGTTCCGACTAATGGGAATAGATGTATGTTCATCCACCACAAGAATAACAGATTCAATTCAAAAAAAGTTCGGGTATGATTATTTACATTCGCTCGTAATTTGTTCTGAAATCCAATGTTTTCAATAAGGTGCTTTTTAGCGAAAGCATCTGTGCGTCTTATGGCATTACGGCATAGAGTGAACGTTGACAAATATCTATTTGATAAACCTCAGTTTAGTTAGGAAGAGGCTAACACATGTACAAATTGCACGACAGTGAGTTTCTCTCATATATTTTATTTTTGAACGAATATCATCAAAGTTTTAATTGTCAATACAGTTGAATTTGGTCCTATCAGATATATTAAATATTAGAAAATCTAAGACATTTGTTTAAATGAGCTGGAAATCCTGTAGTGGGCTAAAGTAGACAGTGCGATAGTGACGTCATTTACAAAAAAACATTTAGAGGCTGAAGTACATTAAATGGTCATTTTAGGCAAAAATTATCTAATAAACTGTAATTCTCTCATTAAATTGTTTAATCTAATCTATCCTGCACACCTAGGATTATGGAGTTCCAGTTTTGATTTTAACCAAAGCTTTTTTTATTTTAATAATAGACCCTTATTATTTAATACTTAGAACCTAGTAGAAATTTGAAAAAAAAGAAACTGGAAATTAGATAGCATTACCATCTATTATACACGTATAATAGAACAGATTGATTGTATAAGTGTAAATAACACAACCATGGACTGTATTATGTTTTATTGTAAATGTATCTGAAATATTAATAATATCTTATATTATCAACATATTATGTCAGAGCTCAGGATACGGATAGTTACTCATACATTATTATGATTTTGTGACCAAATAAATATATTTCGATTGTACTGTCTTACAGAATGTTTGCTAAATTTGTCGTTAAATTTTGTTTGTCCAAATGACTATGTACAAATTCTAAAGTTTAAAATAAAATCATAAGTGATGCTGAAACATATCTGTTTGACTGATGAATAAGGAGTCCCTTAACAGGTTCGCTTCCTTATTCTGGACATGTGTATTACAACAAAGCTATGGCTCATGCTTTACGAGACAGGTCTGGTTTAGGCCATAAATCTTTCTTCTGAAATTCTTAAACATTGAAACAATTTATTTATTTATTACCTACCCAGTTGTCTGCTTTTTTTTAAAGTATTCAAATGTTTAAATTTTGTGTAAAGTAGTTTAAGGTTATTATGTCAACTGAACATATCAATATTGTTCGGTTTAAATTATAGACTGCATTCTTAGTCATAATAACTCTTTCAAATGTTGCCAACTTTTAAATTAAAAAATCTAGACGTTGATTATCTTAACTATAATTAGGTGGTCATTAATGAAGGTTTCTCTACATCTACTTTTGCTTTCCTCAACATATTTTCTTCGTATTATCAATGTATTTCTTTTGCAGCATACCACTTTTGCTTTCGTGAACATATTTTCCTAGTATTATCAATGTATTTCTTTTGCATCATACCACTCAGATAGAGTTCGCATTTGTGTACCAATTAATTTATAGATCAAACGTTGCGAACCTTTAAAATTGTGAGGCCGTGCATTATTTGTTTGAACTTTCACATCCTTGTTAAATGTCGTTTATACTAGAATGCATAGATTACTACGACATCCGATAGAAAACGTTGGAAAGGTTTTTTATTTCAATTAATATTCGTGTTCTACTTGGTAATTATATTAATACACATTTACGTTTTGTTGTTGTTTCTAGTAAGCTCTTTGTAGGCCTACGTAATATTTCATATTAACTACACTGTAAACAGCGAAAACATATAATACACATCAGCGCAAATTTCTCTAAAACCAGATTAATGCGAATTTTTCATGCATCTGTATATTAAAAGGTCAAAGATATCCAAAATGTGTAGAATTTGATACGACGCACCCGCGTTTTATGTGCATTTCTGGTACTAATCTTTGTGATCAAAGAATTTCAGTTTCATTTCCCTCGTTTGAAACGATTAAATATTGATTTAGTTTTAAAGACTTATTTATAAGCAACTGGAAAAGATGTTGAACAAAACATACATGACTGTCAAATAACTGTAATGTTTACTTTCATTATTAATGACCAATATAATACTTGTCAATGATATTGGTTAAACTCCTAACGCCTAAATGCAGTTTAATTATTCGAACAAAATGTTTAACGTAGATATTTACAAAACAATAAAAGGCTGTAATAAAATGTCGAGAAACCATAAAACCGATCTCAGTTTGATTGTAAAGGTATTGCAATAATGTTCAAAATCCATGATATTAAGACGCACATGCGGCCTGACTTAAAAGCAAGATTTCTGATGTTTTACAATGTAAACGTTTAATTTCTATTAAATTATATCTGACTTGCATAATAATGTTTACTTGTCCGGATGTCGAATTGAGTAAATATTTGTATGCGACTACAAAAAGGAAAGACTTTGGTGTTGTAATAAATCCAATGAAGTTAAGAAAGTTCATTAAGCAAGAATTAAAAATAACTCACTGTAAATAATATAAGGTATTTTTGTTTTAATTTGAGAAAGAAAATTATTTGAAACACGGACCTCTTTTATATAAATACCCATTTTTACCCTACAATTATTCAGATAAAATTCTTAGGAAAAACATTTACTAAGTCATAAGTAAGTCTTAAAAAATCTAGATAAATCGAGGTCGTGTTATGCAAACATATGTCAAAATTGTTTTAAAATAACATAGACATATGTAAGTTTAAGTTCTAAGAAAGCAAAAGATTTTACCATCAAAAATGACACTTACATGTATTTTATGTACTTTTTCATATTTTAATAAATTGCTTGTATCTGTAAATACCGTATATAACGATTCGATTTGCAGCAATCTGGAGACTGGTGTTTTGGCATTTGACGATTAAAAGCTGTACCCTACGTTAGTATTTGTGTGTTCTGTCGGTCGTTGTACTACATCTGGGATTAATTAGAGGCGTCTACCAAAATAACTAGTCATAAAAGGTACGTGGCTATTTTGTTTTGCATCCTGTTATCAACTCAAATGGCGGAACATAAGGATAAGGAAAACACGCAGGTAATTTTTTTTCAAAATTGGGCATGCATTGCAACTACACAATTTATCACATCAACTAAGTGCTGAAGGCGTGAATAAGATTCAAACATTTTCCGGAATTTCGCGTAAATTCAATGACTGGATGAAATCCAACGAAACATCCATCTTTTTGCGCAATTAATAAGAGAAGGATAATAATAACTAGCCAAAAGAAGTTAGTTGAGTAGTCAAGAGAAGGTCCTGTTATTGATTTTATCCAAATGTTGCTTAATGAACATAAGGGGCATAAACAAATTGGATGAAAGATCACATTACTTTTAGATTTGGTGGAATAAGTGATAATCAGCAGGCTTTCAGACTTTTTAACACGATTAATAAACCAACAGTCGAAAATGTACAAATTTTTGCATAAAGATTATTAACTTCGCCTGGAGAGGATTTGAAGTGATAAAATATGACCTATCCTAAATATACAATTTCAGTTTTTTTTCATAAAATGGATGACACAAGAGTTTCTTAAGTTAAAGATAATGATGGAAATCCAAACACTTTTGCACTTACGGTACATTCTGCAATGGCAAAACAAAATTAAAGAAATAAATTTGATATAAGAAAAGGTATAACGGTCAGATACGACCGACGAAACAGAAGTGGTTTTCATGAACCCATGGACATAGGTCACTTTAGGCCTACAATAGATGTAAAAGCAGTTAATGCTTAAAATGAGAAACAAGGATAAGTTAATTTTAAGAGACGGGGTCAACGGAAAGAAATTACGTATTGGATATGCGATAAACATGGTCACTTTAAAAGGAATTGTTTTTCAAAGCAGGATGAAAACGTTAGGAACACTAAGAAACTGACAATATGTATTTGCCGATAGAGGTAGTACCATTTCGGAAAAGATTCGAAATTATATCATTTTTTAAGCAGGGAATCCAAATTCATGTTAGATTGAATTAAATAAAAAGAATTAACAAATTAAGGTAACTTGTAGATTCAGTTGCAGAAGTCTCTTTAATGCATTTCAAGGTTTATAACTTGTTAATTGATGTGGGTTAGTTTATGAAGACAATTGTAAATCTACAAAGATAAAACGATCTAGGCTTACTCAATTCCTGGTATTTGTCATTGGGTTAGATTGTCGACATCTTGGAGATTTCTGACACTTTTGACGGCAGAATTTTCAGTCTTCTTAACAAGAATAGATCCATCATGTGTCCAATAAGAATGAATCTTATTATTGTAACTAAGAGTACCAAGGCGATGTAGCATATCATATCTGTGTTTTGTCAAATTTTCACTCAGGTACATTTTGTCAGTGTTTCCTTTGAGTTTTTTCTTATTGCTAAAAGCATCTGACGTTGCCTATATGTCAAAAATCGAACAATAATAGATATTTTACCATCATTCATTTTGCCTATAGGATGTGAACGCCCTATATCGGTCAGGTCAGCTTCACTCCAAGCTGTTTTGAACGAATGATTTAATTATATCACCATTAGAATTAGTCGGAACCTTAACATTGTTAAATCGCAGACATGTGCGCCTGCAATATTGCTCCTGCTCTTCAAGTCTGACCTCTAGTTTTTCTAATTTGTCTTTTATTGATTGAATTGTTTGGTTTTGTTGTATTATTTGTTCTATCTGTAGCTTAATAGTATCGTGGATATATTTTAAATTGTCAATGTGTGGCTTAACATGTTCTGCAACTGTCTGCTATGTTAGGATTAATGTACTCTAGCACTTTCTCGGTGATAACTGTCAATAGTTTACTCGCAAAATCAGGACTACTTAGTGTAGGACACAATTTGGGACAATTTGACGACAGTTTCATTATGGACGTCATCCTCCAATATCTGGAGACCCTAACCCGTATGAGCTCTCTTTGGAGTCTTGGGTACTAGGGATATCGTGAATTCTTGCGTGTTTCTGAACTTGGAGAAGAGATGGAGAAATATTATCTGGGCTGAAAGGTTCAGACCTTTTTGTACCTGCATCTGTTGGTGTTTGAGTTAAAAGTTTGACCATCGACTCTTGTTTACTGTACGCCATCTTTGTTTACAATAGTGTCCTTTGTCCCGTTTCGTTGAGTATTTTTCACTTAATAAGTGTGTCTATTTTTAAAAGTTACCAATACTATCTGTTCCACAACATTGAAATATCAGGCTGTGAGCTTCAGAACATTATTTGCTTAGATCAGTAGTACATATATTCCTATTTATTGTGCTCCGACCTGCCTTACGACTTCATACTAAGAGCACGTAACTCTCAAGCTATCCTCCATCATTTTAATTTTGTGTTAATATAATAATATATGAAAAACGTGTATTTTATTGTTCAGACATAGTTTCTTAATAATGAAAATGTTATTTAGAGTATAATATAGTTGTATATAAACACTTTGATTGATGATCATTGCGTCCTTGATTTTATGGATAGTGCAAGCCTCCACCAAACTGCTCAAAAAGTCTTGTGTAGCGTGTAAAAGGACCGAAAGCCGCTAGCACGTCACTCTGACCATCTTGTTAAAAATTGCCATTGGTCCAACTTTTCAAAAAGAATTCTATTTTGAAGTAATAAATTATTCAATGGGAAAATTTTAATTTGCATCATATTTAAAAATATCTAGATTTATTCCTACTATGAGTATCTGAAACTTCCTAGTTGTGGAAAAACCCGTTAGAAGTTCTTTCTAAACTAGTCTGCACGCAAATAAGTTTTTCTGTTTTTCCTATAACTATTTTTTGAGCATAAAACACAAATATCGTTAACATTTGAAACCTAAGTTATATATAGATCAATCGTTGCGACCTTGAATGAAAGAAGGTCGCGCATTATTTGTTTGACCTTTCTTAAGATTGTTAAACGCCCCACTTGTTCATAACAGCTATCAGCCGCTATTGTACATACTAGAATACCATGAAATCCTATATGGAAAACGTGATAAAAATTCTATGTCATTAAAGATTTCAATGTTATACAATTATACTACGCCAGATGAGCGTACCGTCTAACCAAGACACATCGGTGGTGTTAAAGGTTCAAAATATTTAAAATCCAAATAACTACGATGACGTAAAGTTTTTACCACAAACACTGAAAAAATTGTACACAACCATTCGTCTACACCTTGCAAGAACAACACACCTGATAGTTTAAATTAGTTTTAAAATTTCGGGACAGTAAATGTAGAAAAAAATTATTATGTACTTGTCAGCAACGAAATGTGACTACAATGCTGGAGATACCTTTGTTTTCTTATTTCAATAAATAGACTGGTGATACCCACAAGTATTTTATGTCAATAAAGCTTTGTAAATACTCTTCATTGTCTTCTTCGGAAATCTTATACAACTAAACATGTGAGCCGAGCTCGTGAAAGCCACACTTATTATTTCCTACACTGTTAGCATGAGTGACCTGTAGTCTACACCACAGAATTTCTGTAATACCGGTAAATTTTAAACATCAGGCAATTAAAATGTCAGTGATATTAAGGTTATACAATTAGATATGTCAGACCCGTTTTTTTAAGGTAGACTACTGAATGGACCGATTTCATTTCTCTCCTTTAAAATGATAAAGTTGTTTAAAACTGATATTTGTAAGCAACTGGAAAAGGAACTGAAAAAAAGAAACAATACTTTCAACTGATTTTGTTGTTGATTTTTATGATTAAGAATCAGACAAAAGCAGATAATTTATATTGCTATCTATTGATGGCATTATAATACTAATACTGTATTCATAATTTCCACATAAATGGAGATGAAGTGTATATGGATCTATACAACTAGCAGAAATGGTAGACGATATATACATAAGCCTGTTTGCAATAATTTCTTTTAATGGTGACTGTTTTGTGTCTAAACGTAAAAGCTCCGAATGCTATCACAGTATGGAATAATATTTCTGCAATACGGTAGAAGAGGAAAAGATCTTTACTATTTCAAGTCATCAAGTTTCTATGTCGTAAAAGTAACTAAGCAAGATGCGCATTTTGTGTAGACTACTTTCTCTCTGACAAAAAGGTTAACGAAAACACTACATGAAATTAACTAAACGCTAAACTACTTCAGTATACATTAACGTATGTGAAGTTCAATTCAAACAATATGTTTTACGTTCATATTTTCAAACCTATATGTGGTTAAATCACACATCGCAAAACCATGAAATGATCTTAATTTGATCGTATTGAGATAGCATATTTTATATTTGAGAAGCGGATGTCATAAAAGTTGTTGCACATGCAATTAAATGTCTGATGTTTTAAAGGTTTTATTTCTTTTAAATAATATCCGAATTGTATCGTAAAGTTTACTTGTCGGAATGTCAAATTAAGTAAATATGTGTATCATTGTCAAAAAATAATAGATTTAAAAAATGCATAAAGATCATTAATCGAAGATTAAAAATAACTACACGTGATATATAATATTATTGTTATGAGGATTCATTTCTCGAACATCTAAGAAATATAATTTATAATAAATACTAAATAATTACATAAATTATAACATGTATTTGTACAAAACGAAAAGAAAGCTTTAGACATAATTAACGTTACAACTTGGAATACGTGTTACTTTAGACACAAGTCATCACCATATCACGAGAAACCAGAGAAAGTTTCTAACATAAACAAATTGTATTTGGAACTGTCATTAATAATCACTGCACTGAAATTAATGATAAATAAAACGGAAAAGTAAAAATGCCACTTAAACTATCATCAATATGTTTTAAGTTGAAAACCGAAACTACATGTACCGTTATTATAAAGCTTCTTGTAAACGTTCATACACATTTACATTATTGGTCTATTGACAGTGAGGATATAATTAACTTGGCAAGGATTAGAAACGGCGGGGAAAGACGAACTTCTAAATAAAACCTATACTCACCATCAATAGATCAACATTGCATTTAATTCACAATCTACTGGGTTTTGTTACGAGTTTTAGCAATATTGCGTTGTGTGATCAGTGTAAAGGCAAAAAACAAAACTCGCTTTATAAATAGTAATGCAACGGGAATGAAACAATATTGATTCAGTTTATATTTATTTATTATCACTAAACACAGGATGAAAAATCAATAATTTTAAACTTTTAACAAGTATAGATGTTGTCGATTGCTTGATTATTTTTATTAATGCCTGCCATGGGCATTATTACTTCCGTGTTTCTATACAGAACCAAAACCATTCAACAAACTTAAATAATAATGCCTATTTAAAAATCAAATATATTTTTCTTTTATCACATGTAATTTTCCACCATTTTACTTATGCCCCTTTTACGCTTCGCTTTAAATTTACCATTATTAATCACTCTAAACGTAACTTAAATTGTCGTCTGCTCTTTTTTCTAGCCATCTCCGTGATTTGCTAAAGCGTCATCATGTGAATTCCAACACCTAAATTCAGGACAACATAATGCTATTTAAAAAAAAAAACTATTTGAAAATTACCACAGGTATTCTCACGGTATAAATTTGTGCTTACATGTTATGAGCATTCTCCAAAACCAAATCTTATTACATAATAAAATTTCTCTATCATAGATGTTGTGAAAGTACAAGAATTCCCGCTATCTATGCGTAAATTCTTGTCAGACTGGATTAGCTTATTTCTGTTTTAGATCAAATACGTGTTTTAAAAATGTTTGTATTATTGAGAGACTGGCATAAAACAATTATAAATATGTTTGCTATTTTATTAAATATGTCGAAACAACATGTATGTTCAGATTTAATTGCGAAAAATGATATAGTTTGTGATTGTAGTGCTGGGGGATTCTCTATTGTTCCTGCCGAATGTCCAAGAAACACAACGCATTTCATACGGGATTTTAATAATTTTACAGTGCTGAAACCATGCTCATTTATTGAAACACCAGAACTAAGAATAATTTAACTTAGGTTTTGCAATATATCAAAGCTGAATAACTACATATTCCACGGATTGCATGATTCGAGGAACTTGACACTAAATAGCAACAAGATAAGGGAAATTCCAATTGTTATTTAAACAATCCTAAAATTACAGCATTTAGATCTTGATAATAATGAAATAAGACACTTTCCTGTTCATCAAATTTGTACGCTGACTAAATAACATTTTCTTGCTGTTGGTGGGCTATTTCACAGGGAACATATAGGAGATGGAATAAAACAATTAAAAAAAGTTAGACCAAACAAAAAATATGTGTGTTTCCGGTTACATAGAACTATAAAATAGATAGGTAGGTCGATTTTTATATTTTTAATTTATTTTGTTCTGGGGGGGGGGGGGGAATCATGTTGGTTAAATTAGTAATTTAATTTTTTGACCTTTATCTTTTATACCTTTGTAGGGGTAAAGCTTGTAAGTTTCAAGAATTTACGATAAGCCTCGAAAAGTATAAAGTCATTGAATGAGTTATCAATTTCGTTACAAACGTTCATATTTTTAAATTAATCCGCCATGTTCGGGCGGAAGTATGAAAATAGAACTGAAACCCGGAACAATCCCGGGAGTTTTGCGGTTAAAAACGCAAAACCTTAGGGTCGAGATTTTGGCTTAAAAAAATAGGTAGGGTCGGGTAACCGCAAACACACATATTTTTTTATTTTTAAACATGTTGGCTTTCAGCAGCCGCAATGGACACTATATACAACGACACCGTTGCAAACTAAGAAAAGCTTCCAATAAAAAGATTCATTTTGCAAGGACAATTTAGCAAATTGCATATAGATGCATTTAAGTATCTCAATTCAGTTACATATATAACTGTGAACGGTATTCTATATAGCTATCTGAAGTCATTGGAGCCTTGCATACTTTCAATGATCGTTATTTGGAATCAACCGACTCATCTTATAACTACAAAATAGGCCCTACTTTCATTTTAAATAGTTCGTTATTTACCCTTTGGAATACCGTTTAACCGGTAATTTTTGCGGTGTGAAATTTTTGCGGATTGGGATTGAAATTCTGATATTTAATTTTTGCTGATTTTAATTTTTGCGGTTTTACATCTTTAACAAAAAAAAATGTCGAGTTTTTATTTCTGTTGTGTGTCCTGATTAGCCCAGTGATTTGGGATATAAGTTATGTTCCACGCTAAAGGAAAATCATATTGAGCAAGACAATCTTCTGTTGTTCCCTGATATATGACTTGTGGTGAAATAAATTCACCCGTAAGTGTACGTAACATAATGAAAAAAAGTGCAGAAAAAAATCGGCAAAACAGGTAAAATAAAGTGAGTTTTTTATTAATTTTAATTGCATTGACAATTAATTTCTGATAGAACTTGGTTAATACACGCCGACAAATGACAGGTAGGTGTTTTTATTGGAAATCGATATTTACAGGTAATAATAACGGTTAAATAACGGATTAATAACAGTTTCTTGTATAAACATCCTTTGTTTTATACCGGTAGACAATAACAATAAAGGAAATTTTTTTGGTGCTTTTGTTTCTTGTAAAAGCATCCTTTATTTTGTATCTATCTAATGGACAATAAAGGAAAAATTTATAAGTGTTTCTATAGTGAATATTTTATTAAAACTCCGAAAACGAGAAAACTATTCACTTCGCTTCGATGATTTTTATTTACCACCGTGATAATTAATATAATTAATATCCCAAAGGGTAACGAAATATCGATCGACACAAGTTTGTGAAACTTTACCGTTTTTACGGATAGGAATACTTCATACTTTTTTATGCGATTTTAAATTTTGCGGTCGAGTGTCAACCGCGAAATAACGCAAAAATTAAATTACCGCAAAAATTACCAGTTATACGGTATGTGTATCAAGAAACTTTCCTTACGTGACAACAGTATTGTAAGTATTGATGGTGCATGAATAGAACATATGAAATGATCTAACACACAGTTCTATAACAAACAAGTTTGCTTTGATAGTAAAAGTTCAGTTGTTTAAAAATCGAAGACGATTTGATATTTCAATGCAAGGAAACTGCAGGATAAATCAACATCTTATGAATAAATTGTTCCAAGATGCGAGTCTATATGCATGTACAATTAATTTCCTAAGGAAACTTGCATTTGTAAATAAGTTAAATATTTCGATTGCAAGACCAATGATCGATATATACATAGAAAATAGCGAACAGTTAAAAACAATAGATTTGTCATCCTTTCAGTTAACTGATTGTAACGGACACTTGTCTGGACCTTTATACTTTTTAGTATTGAATTTTTCCAATATTCATTGTAGTTCGTTAAATCCACGCATTTTCGAGAACTTGACCGGTCTAAGAACACTAACGATGGTCAATTCAATGTTATCTGTTGGTCTTGAACACGATTTAAATGGAATCTTCCTGAGAGAAATGTCAGAACTTGAAAACATAGACATATCGAATAATGACTTAAAAAGTCTCCATAATAACTTATTTGATTGGTCTTTGAAGTCCTTTAAGTATATTTCATTACAAGGAAACAAATTTACTGATATACCGATGGCTATTGCTGGTTCGACTGCATTACGACGCTAAGTTATGAGAGACAATCATGTGTGGTATTTTAATACGGACACTATGGCGTTTATTGACGAAATTGGACAAGGAAGCAACTTATCTTTATTGTTTTTAAGGGAATCCGTTGATATGTAACTGAATCCATAAAATTTATTCAGTGGATGATGACGACAAAAACACAATGTGATAACACTTTAAGAAATTATACCTGCGTTGATATGGACGCGCTGTGTCATATACGGTTAAAATATATGAAAACATTCGTCAAATTAAGATAAAGTGCATTACAAAGAACTGGTTAATATTATGTGTTATTTTGTTTTTTATTTTCGATTTAGTTGTTATTAGTTGTAGTTGTATCTATAGGTACAGAATTACTCTACATTAAACCTACCTTGTAGTAAAGAAGCTAATAATGCTAATCATGACAGCAAAAAAAAGTGATTGTAGTGTTAAGTAAAAAGTTTCTAAGTAGCCACTGGGGGAAATTTGAGCTAGATAAGGCATGGATGCATATGTATCAACAAGAACGTCAACTGCTATTTGTATAAATGCTTAAACATTTTACGCAGAAGATATGTCGGAAATTCTTCAACGGATATGGGAGAAAATAGTTGTCTTGGAAGTAGACGACTCTTTTGCAAATGATCACAATGGTCAGCATCTGTTTTGGAAACGTTTGTACCATTCAGTCGTATTGTAACAGTTATGTCTGATTTGGGGTGTACTTTTATGACTAAGCGAAATAATATAACGCAAAAAGATAGATTCTGCTTGCTTACTGGGGAAAATGTAAGTAATATATGGCATGGATGAACATGTTTCACTAGGAAAGCAAACTGCATATTTTAGTAATGTTTGAACCTATTCTACAAAACGATGTGCCTGCGAATCCTTGGCAGAAATAGAAGATAGTTTGTTAATTATAGTAGTTTGACAATAACAATATCATGTGCATCATCCGTATATTGAATCTGTCAACGTTTTGCTTCTTTTGATATGTCACAGAAAATTCTCGTGTTTGTAATGATACAACAATTTAGACGACTTGTACGCTTTAAACAGTAAAGGGTGAACAAGTAATACCGCACTCAAAATGTCACTACTATTAGGTTTGCAGAACAAATACCTATTAATTGTAATTTTTTTAGCGTATCATCTATATACAAGTTGTAATGAATAATGCTTAAATATTATTTGCTCATATGTTTTGGTTTAATTTATTTTTTGACTTAGATCAGTCAAGTTTTTATATAAGTATATTATCTGCTGGGAATCGGTTATCTAGTGGTCTAGGTAGTTTAGGCAATTATTGGTTGATCACATGGATCAATACTTTGGATGAGAGTTTGTTTGACACTTAAACATGCAAACCTATCTGCTGACTTAAAAACAAACTTTCTTAAATTGTCGTGAAACCCGAATGCAAACAGACAATGATCAAAAGAATTATAAGCAGTAAATTATGGTATTGGCATTTTTTGTATAATTCTCTACCCAAAATCATGCAGCACGTGAGGTACAATGCCGTTTCGTGAGAAATGATGAAAAATTGCCACAAATTATTTGTTTTTTACAGAACGAGGGCTCTACGTTTATCATGTGGTTGAAATTTAAGTCAGTTTAACTGATGAAATTCTAAATAAGATTTCTATTAATGTTATTATCCTGTGTAATTTGGCGTCAAAATGTACATAAAGGTATAGAATACGTGATTATCAAACACAGTTTTATAAATTATTTAATTATTATTATGTTACTGTGTTATTTCAGATAAAGAGTTGTAATTATTAAAAAAAAATGTATCCATATAACGTATAAAAGATGATTTATTTTATTCTCTAACGATTCTCTATGCAAAAGCAATTCAGTCAGAAATGTTCAACGACGTTCCAGCAGTATTATATATACTTTAAAGAATATTACAAAGTAAGATAAACAAACAGGTCGGTCACAAAGAATCGGACACCAGTGACAAAAATAATATTGACTCAAAGACGCATCCCAAAAAGCACACAACCTTTAACAAAATTACCAAAACTTCGGTAACCTGAACTACAAAAAATCGGTGCACTTAAGGGCTGCGGACAAGTAAGCAGTGACTGCCTTTTACTAGACAGCTATCAAGTTACTTATCGTTATGTTCTGTGAAACGGTATGTAATTTAAGTGATGACATCAGCTTAGATGCAACAAACTCCTGTTTTAGTAGACTTTTGTATTATGGTTTACATCAACGTTTAGTTTAAATAATCCGAATAACGTCCGCAAGATCTGAAATGACGTATAAGTTGTGATTTATAAACATTATTATCCTTTATTTATATTTAATATTTTTTAAACCGTACACAGCTTCCTTTGATAAGTTATGTTTATTTAAGTTCAAAACGTTATTTTAAGCTTGCTATAGCGTATAGTGTAAAGGAATCATTCTTCTTGGGGTACTAATTTTTGTGGCGTTCGTGTCGGAAAAACCCAAGAATTTAAGTATTCAAAGGAAATTAGTTTTTGTGCTCGTTTTTACAAACATTAGAAGACAATTCATACCTTGAAATGATATCTAATCCGAAGATATATGTTCATACTATATGTTCTATTTTGCTTTAATGTTGTAAATGATCCATGCAAAAAGCATTTTGGTTTTACTTAAAAAAAAGATTAACATCTGTAATAAAATCACAGGTAGACTTAAAGTGTGCATTTTGTACAAAAATAAAATCAATTTTAAACTGGTATAAACTGCAAAAAACCATTCGTAATCTTTGTAAAACCGTTTAGAATTAATGATTAGGATTCAAGTTTTTAACACTTATTCTTAAATTTAATGCAGTTATCAATAAAAGGTTAATTGAAATATATGTCTTCTAGCATTTTATATTTCACATTCACTTATATATCCTTTGTCGGTGTCATTATCGACATGTTTAATTTCGCTTATATCAAAAGGATAGTTGTTTAAAATGTACTTAATACAGATTTAATTTAAGTTTAAGATTTGAAGATAAATATTATAATTAAAACATCACAGCTAGGCTTTGAAATAAATTGTCAATGAACAGTGTAACCGCCAAACAAAAATGGCTTGTTACAACCGTCGCCAATCAACAAATAACAACAGACAATAGACGATTTAAATACCTGATAATTAGCCATAAAAGAATTACTTCCTCATCAATGAATCTAAAAAAAATAAACATACTGAAAACAATGGGTACTAAATATGCTCCTTAACTGGCCGACATATTTTTGTAAATTATAAAACTTATTCGTAATCCTTGATCCTGCGATCGGTATTCCGATTTTTAAGACGGGTCACAACTAAGCTACTCAAACAAGGCTATGTTGTACCTAGGTTCATGTTATCTCTATAGAAGACCTTTGTCTATCACTTAATAGATAATAATGGGAAATCAATCTTTCAAATACGATCGGACCTTTTCGCTGAGTCATAAATAGTCTTTCCTATTCCAGGATTTGACATTGTCCGAGATATGACAATGAGTAACTCGACGGGTGTCTAATTAGAGGCAGGCACTGCTTAATCGTTCACAGCACCTGAGTGCACCCATGACTTTCATTGGGTTCGAGTTACTTAATTCCTGTTTGGTTTTTGTTTTGTGTTTTATGTTTATTTTAAACCGTATTTGTAATTGTCCCCTGACTTTCAGCTTTTGTTGATCGATCGGTTTCTTTGGTATATTACTCTTGAATCTCAGATGATATTATTACCTGATACCTTATATAAATGTAATTTGGTATTTTTTACTATTTTCTGGAATTCTAAAAACGTCCACGTTCGCGAACTGTTGACCGGTCAACAGTTTGAACTGTTTCCCCTCGCGTGCTCTGACGTCATATAGGATTTCCCTTGAAGCGAGCGGCGACACAGCTCATTGGCTGTCGAGATTTACCGGACTCTAACGAATGCATAAAGCGTCTATTCGATCTTGATCATAAACCAGGCGTAAACATGTCAACAACTGAAAATACACGATTTTCTGACGTTTCTGATCAAGACCATCAAAATCTACTTGAAAATCATGATTCTCTAAGCACCAAAAATGTAATTAAATGTTCCGTCATGGTGCTGAAGTCTTATTGTACTGAAAAGGGCATCAAAATTCCGGATGAAACGATTGAAAAACAATCCCTGGACAATTTGCTTCAGAAATTTTACCCAGCAACAAGAAAGGCGAACGGGCAACTCTATTCAAAGAAATCAATGCTCTCAATTCGGTATGGATTGCAGAAACATTTTGAAAAACTGTTATCGATAGATATTGTTAATGATCCAGTATTCAAGGTGTCAAATCGTGTATTCGGTGCCATGTTGGTTAAATTAAAGGATCAGGGGTTAGCTCGGAAGGTCTACAGGATAAAGTTGTCATTGACTTTATGATGTATTTTTGTAATCGTGGGAGAGAGAATCTTCGCGAAATAAAGAAGACAGACTTTCTAGTGAATGAAGCTGAGGAATTTATTGAACTTCGAGACATGATGACCAAAAATCATAAGGGTGATATGTATGACAGTACCAGCCAGGGTGGAAGGATATACAGAACTGGAACAATAATGTGCCCGTACAGTTCATTTAAGAAGTACTTGTCGGTTCTAAACAATGACTGCGATCTGTTCTTTCAAAGACCAAAATCAAAACTGCAAGAAAATCCTTTTACTTGGTTTGATGCCATTGCTGTTAGGAAAAACACTCTTGGCGACAAGATGAAAACCCTGTCGCTAAAGACAAAGCTCTCAAAAGTGTACACCAACCACTGCCTTAGAGCAACGTCTATTACTCTTCTCGATTCATTTGAAGCTCGACATGTCATGGCTGTCTCTGGACATAAGTCTGAGAGCAGTATCAGAAGCTATGCAAGAACAAGTGGGGACCAGAAGCATAAAATGGCATTAACATTGGCTGACGCTCTTTCTGGATCTGGTAAGTTTTTTCTTTATAAGCCTGTCTCACTAATTTTTGGTTTAACCAACATGTTTATTGTTGAAAAATGACTCACATGTTATATTTTTAAAAAATACATTACTACCGAAATTGTATTTGATAATATTATTAGATATTTGTTTGTAAATGATTGAAGTTAGTGGTAAAAGCTATACATTCAATTTTTCCAATCATATATATTTCTTTTTATAACAGGACAACCAGTTAAGTCGCAAGATGTTGGTAGAGGCAATATACAAGATCATGAAGATGAAAACATCGAAAACCAGCAAACCGTTTCACTACATGAAGGAATTGTACCTGGTAAATAATTAGATTTTAGAAATTACTTTCAATATTTTTCATAAATTTATTAATGCGCCCATTTAAATTGGTTTAATTTATTTAAATATTTGTTTTGTTTACAAAAAAAAATTTCTACAGTCATGTAAGACATCAAATGGACAAAAAATGACACTACGAGAACAATATAAAATTGTAAATTTAAAACTTTGAATTGATCTCAGAATTGATGACTTTCCAAAAACGCCACCTATTGTTTACTTCCGGTACTAAAAACTGCTGCTACAGTCGCAGTTTGTCCTGTTTGTAAGCTTGATTTAACAAGCTTACCAGTGACACCCGTGTTTATTATTCAAACTCACCTGTTGCCCGAGGCTATATTAACATCTACTAATGAGGTTAATTAGATGACAATTTTAATTGGCATAGACGAACAATACGAAAACAATACAATATCTTTATTTCAATATCATAGTCGATGAGTTATGACTGCCGTGGTTTTTTTAAGGGGAGATAAATCATGTAAAACTGGAAATGGGTCAATTACTGAATTAGTTTTGGTTTTCTTTATTTTCAGAGCTTGGTCAGTCACTATTCAATTCTGTGGGCAGCAACTCGGGTTCAGCTTTAGAGCTTGGAGATAACGTTGATTTTCTACAACTGTCTTCATCGCAAGAATTTACTATAATGGAAGCCATCAAAACCGTAGAAAGAGTCGAGGCTTTGCCAGTATATCCTGTTGGGAACTCGTCGCCTCATTTTCCACTCCAGCCATTACAAAAATCTCAGCCCCAGCAAATCTCTCATGAAACATACAGTCGCCAACTTGTACAGTCCAGCTACCGTGCACCGGTTTACTATTTCAACAACTGTACCGTGAATTTTCATTGAACATTCAATAAAACATCTGGAAGTGTCGAACACACCTAAATTCAGTTGAAAGTTGTGTTAAGTGTTGATACATGTTATTGTTAAAGTTGACTAGTTAACTTTTTTCATTTCTCCTAAAAACTGAAAAAAGAACTGATTTTTTCCTGTTAATTTCATGTAAAACAGTAAAGAAACAATATTACTTTATTCTCTTATTTTTATATGGTTGAAATAACTTGTTTGGAAAGAATCCAACGACTATTTCTCCATAATTAAAATGTGTTGAAGTATTTAAACAAATTAAAGTCAGGAATTTGAAAATAGCAAAATGACTGTTTCTTTAATTTTTTGGCGAAATAACAGAGAAAAACAATACGAAAACATACAGACATTGTGTTGAAGTATGTAAACAAATTAAAGTCAGGAATTTGAAAATAGCAAAATGACTGTTTCTTTAATTTTTTGACGAAATAACAGAGAAAAACAATACGAAAACATACAGACATATAAAATGTTGGCGGTGTGACATAGTTAAAAGATTGTTAAATTGAGAAAGTTTAATTATTAACATATTTGCAAAGCTATTTTCTTGTTCCTTTTTTTCTGCACGTACTGTTAAAACAGTAATTGATCAGGTAATAAAACAGTTATTTCATATGTGATTTGGGAACAGTCAAACGATTGTCCCTCGGGCAACAGTTCAAAACACTATCTCCTCCACCTCGGACCAACAGTTTGACTGTTCCCAAATCACATATGAAATAACTGTATATTACTTTCCTCAATTTTCAATATTTTTTCTATTATTTTTATGAATACATTGATAAAGCACGATGTAAAGAATCCACGAACCAGTACTTACTCACTTACTGCCCTTAATTCCTGGTCAGCAACAAAAGTCCTCCATTGATGGCAATCTTTTGCCAGCCTTTCTATGGTACCCCAACTTTTCATCTCTCCTTCTACGGTTCGTCTCCATGCGTTGTTTGGTCTTCCCCTCTTACGTTTTCCTTCTGGCGTCCAATAAAGAGCGATTTTGATGTGGGATGTATTGTCTCTCCTCATATCATGCCCTATCCACTTCCAGGGTCTTCTAAGTAGAATGGTGGCCACTTCCTGTTGATTACTGGCAGCAAGTTGGTCGTCGTTTCTGATGGTTCTTAGCAAGAAGACTCGCAAGATGAGTCTAAGGGAATTCACGTGGAAGGTGGACAGCTTAGTGAGATCCTGTTCTGTCATTCACCAGCACTCAGAGCCGTACAAGAGTGTTGAAAGTACACAGCTTCATCAGTTGTTTTACTCATTACCCAGTCGATAACCATGTTGAAAAGCACAGAAGACATGACATACTTGGCGTACACCATCCAATTCTAGTTTTGCATTTGGCCCTTAGAACTTCTCTCGTGATGATGGTTTCCTCGCGGCTTTCACCATAAGCAGTCATACAGTGTGGTTGAAAGTCTCTACACTCAAGCATGGTTAAATCCTGTGTTGCTGTTTTCGCAACATAATAGTTTTTACCAACCTGGAGAGCCAAAGAATTTGTGATCGAGGTTTCCGTCTCCTAGATCGGTTGCTGTCCAGAGCTAACGAGCCAAATCTATCCGTATTTTTATATTAGAGTGGTTCTTCTCTTAGAAGAGTTGCTGTCCATAGCTGACTACTCTCATCTAACCGACTAATGACTCTAGTATGAGTTGATTTTCTTTTGTACATTTACTTCCATAGCCTTTGCCTCTTCCGAGCCACTATCAAGGCAGTGAGGCTATTTAACCCATAGCTGTGGCAGGGTTGGTGAGAACCAGGGCGTGCCCACGCGCCGGTGGGCCTGCTCAGTTCACCTGAAGGGTCCTTGCAACTCCGAGATCCTCTTCACTTTAGCCTAGAGTACTATACCCAAGTTACCGTGTGTTGCCACGGGGAGGCATTTGAAGGAGTCTCTACAGTGTACTGGTAGGGTGTGATTTCCGCTTTCGCTACTTTCCCCCTCGCCTACAAGTAAACTAGCGAGCGGCAGTAAAGATCGAGAGACGTTGGATCTATTCCACACTAGACGCATATCACTATCATGTGGTAAACCACCAACACAGTATTTTTACGTAAACAAATCTGACGGTCGCAATGATTCTGTTAAAGCAATATTTAATATAAAACTGTGTATTTTAGTTCTATTACGATACTGTACCGGAATTTTACTTCATAAAAGAATACGTCAAAAAAGATGTACTGATTAAAGCTGGGCGCTTACTAACTGATCTAAGACGTATCACGTCAATTAAAATTGTTAGAGTTCCAAACATAACCTAATTATATTTTTTGTATCATTTAAAAATACAACAAATTTGACTTGACACTAAATTAAATTTAAGCATATATGCTAAATTTTATTTCGATGTGACCGAATAATTTTCGCTCCTACAAGTCGTTTAAAACTGATATTTGTAAGCAACTGGTAAAGGAACTGGAAAATAAGAAACAATACATGTCAATTGATTTTGTTTATTAGTTTTAATGATTAATTATCAGACACAAACAGTTAATTTATTGATACATGCATTCAATGCAATGCAATGCACTGCATAGATAAAAAATATCATAAGCCATTTATTTATAGTATAATGATGCTAATACTGTTTTCATAATTTTCACATAACTGAAGTATACAACAGAAGAATTCTGGGAGACGATAAATAAATATCCCCGTTTTGTAATAATTTCTTTCATAGTTGACTCTTTTGTGCCCAATCTTATAGGCTAGAAATGCTATCACAGTATGGAATAATAATTTTGCAATTATTTTGTAGGAGACAACAAGATCTTTACTAATTTAAGTCCTCAACGATATCAATGTCATAAAATTAACTTTGCAAGATGCGCAATCTTTATAATGAATGTTCATCAGTCACTATGAAAAAAAGATATTCAAAGACAAAATAATTAAAATTCTCGCAGATCAAATAATTAAATGGTTTGATAATCTTGACCATAATGGACAAGGCGGGTAGAATACTTTCTCTTTGACAAAACGTTGACGAAAACACTACATGGACTTAACTAAACGCTATACGAATTCAGTCTACATTCACTGTTTTAAGTTGAATTCAAACAAACTGTTTTATGTTTATTTTAAAAACCTAAATGTAGCATAATCACACATCGATAAGGCATTAAAATGATCTTAATTTGAAAAGGTATTGAGATAACATTTTATATCGTTAAGACGATGATGTCATATGACTTGTAGCACATGCGATTAAATGTCCAATGCTCTAAAGGTTTTATTTCTTTTAAACATCAATAAAAATTTGTGTACGATTATCAAAAATCTAAGAAGACGTTTTCGATACATTTATAAAATACGCAAAGATCATTAAGCGAGGATTAAAAATATCTCGGAATATCGCTATTGGTCGAATCGAGGCCGGGGAATCACAATAGCCTGATGCCAGAACGTACAATGATCATCGTAGCAGAATTTCACGCCTATTGACACGCAACCAGCAGCTTGGTACTACGACAGACCGACTACGTTCAGGGCGGCCGCGTGTTACAACTCGGACGCTGGATCGACAGGACTATTGCTGCAACAGAAACCGCTGTAAACGTCCATGGATTGCACCGTATGTCACCACAGACAGTACGCAATCTGCTACGCTCTCGTGGATTGCGGGCAAGAAGACACTGAGACACCAACACCGCCGAACAAGGGTTAGATGGTGTATTACCGTTCGTGTATGAAATTTACAGAACTGGATAAGAGTGTGGTTCAGCGATTAATCACGTGTTCAGCTTGAAAATCGAGATGGTCGCATACGAGTGTACAGGGGCCGAAATCAACGGTTTGCTCAAAACTGTGTTAAAGAAAGAATCAATTTTGGCGGAGGCAATCTCTTACGCCAGGAACACACAGCTGATACATATCCAAGGCAATCTTAACGCTGTTAGGTATAGAGACGAAATTATACGGCACATTCATTTCCCGTAATTGACATTAAAAGAGAAAATTTTCAACACGACAATGCTCGACCACATACAGAACATGTAACAGTAGACTTTTGAGAGCAGCAGAATGTCAGTGTGATCCGTTTCCCATCACGATCTCGGGATCTCAACCCAATTGAAACTACTGGTTATTCCCAGACTCATCTTATACGTTCATATACATATACAATATTGGTATATTGACAGTGGGTAAGGAATTTATTTGATAAGTCTTAGAAACGCCGAGAAAAGACGAACCTTTAAATAAAACCTATACTCATCTCATCGTTAATAGATTAATATTGTTTTCATCCCGTAATCTAAGCGTTTTGTGTGATGAATTTCAACACATTTATGATTTTTTAAATAAAAATTAACCGGCTGGAAACCACTTTGGCGGTGTGTGAGGAGTGAAGAGGTAAAAACCAAAATTCACTTTACAAATAGTAATGCCACGAGAATGAAACCATATTGATTCAGTTGATTGTTTGTTGATTATGACTACACACCGGAATGAAAATTGATAATTGTGGGCTTTAGACAAGTATTTTTCACATGTAAAATGTATTTGTGTGTGGTCTCGTAAGGTGTTTTCGATAAAAAGGTGTTTTTGATGGCTGGTTTATATTTTAATGTTGGCTGTCATGCGCATTACTACATTAGAACCAAAACCCAACCCTTTCGCGGTCGACATGATTGTGTAGTACAACTTTAAATAATAATGCCTTCTTAAAAAGTAACTTTTCTTTTATCACATGTCATTTTCCGTCGTTTGTCTGACGCCATTTCACGTTTTGCCACAGATTTCATCTGTTCTAATTATTATTCACTCTAAACTTAACTTATATTATTGCCTGTACTTCCCCGTACACATTTCCATGTTTTGCTAAGCGTCATCACGTGATATTGAAAGGTACCAAAGAGTTGAATACGACCCTATTATAAGGTTTCTTAAAGAAAATTCAATGCATATCTTTCTCTCATGTTGAATTAATTGTGTATTTTACATTATATATTGTTGTCTACTACGTCATAACATTAGTCATCGAAAACACTTTACGTTTACTTCTAACACACTATTAACACTATCTTCAATTACGTATAGTACAATAAAAGGTAGAGGGATAGTACATTTCTTGGCGAAAATACGACACTGGTAAATTACTAGTATTGAATTCAATATTTTAAGAGAATTATTTTTTTGTTTATCTACCAATTCACAAAGTTTACTGACAAAAATTAACCTATCGAAAACACCTTAGCCCAGCATATGTATTTCGTTTGTGTGACATGCCTTTGCAATGGAATGTGCACACGTAAACAGTTGCACACGTAAAGATGCAACTATACATCGACGACGATGTGCGTGTTTAACACTTCTTTGGCTAATCAGAAAAATAACAGATTAAGCAATTATGTGCAAAAATGAGGAACAATCATTACAACTGTCAGTATATCACCTTCACCGCCATCGTCTAAGGTTTGATGTGGGTAATATTCGAAAAATGGAGTAAAATGCTACACTACCCGCAGCGAATAGTTGAACTATAACGCAAAATGTATTGAAAAACCCAATATCACTTACTGTGTCGTCAATTGCAATCGTTCGTGGTGCTACATGTATGTGGAACAGATCATCACAGTTGCTCCAATGCAGAATATGTTCATATGTTTTATTCTGTCTCCTTCGGTTTTATAGATCTTCAGTGTTGCTTCTAAAAAATCATAATAGTGTAAACACAATAGGAAAAAGACTTGATTGAAACCTGGAAATATTAGTAATTTTTTTTATAATTTTTTGTATGGAGAAAAACACCTGGTATCTTTACCATAATTTCAAACAATGTTTTGTATCCTTTTAATGCATTAATAAATTTGTCGAAAATGACTTATGTTTAGTTCAGATAGAATAACTAACGAAAATTTTTGAAGAGAGAAACAGAGTTCTTGGCTTAACAGTGTTATGCATGAATAGACAAAAGACGTGACGTTTCCTCCTTAGTTAAGCAGTACGCGCGTGTGCGGCGCTGCCGAATAAAGAAAAAATATTCGGCTTCCTTTTTAGTACATCGACTGTAATGATAGCAGGATAAATTATCTTTCTTATGTCTTGTATATTAAACATGTTAAGATTCACAAAATGTGGGAAAAATTGGAAGTTGTAAACAATCACTGATTGTTGCCCAATATAACATACAATTAAAACATATTGATAAATTTACAGGGTACTGTTTTTATTTATATCTCTACAAACTAGACTCTACGACAAACGTGATGACTTTAACTTTCCAATTGTCAACCTCCCGTTCATCGACACCAACATTCCAGCAGCTCCAGTGTATGGTGTGTACATTTCACAACTTATACGTTATTCTAGATCCTGCGATCGGTATTCCGATTTTACAGACCGATCAATGCTGTTGACTGCTAAACTACTCAAACAAGGGTTTGTTGATGTTATCTCTACAGAAGTTCTATGGTCGTCACCATGCCTTAATTGATCGTTATGGGAAATCAGTGTCTCAAATACGACCTGACATTTTCGCTGAGTCATAAGTAGTGTTTCCTATTCCTGGATTTGACTTTTCCCTATACATGCCAATGAGTAACTTGACGGATGTCTAATTAGAGGCAGGCACAGCTTAATCGTCCAGAGCACCTGAGTGCACCCATGGTTTTAATTGGGTTCGGGTTTTTCTCTTTCTGTGTTTTATGTTTTTGGTTTTTGTGTTGTGTTTTTCGCTGATGTTGTTCGGTCGGTTTTCTTTGCTATTTTCTTACAAAGTGTTCGTGTGTTTATTTAAATGTAATTTTAATTAATTTGCAACATTTTGTCATCAATATAAGTTGATCGAGGAAGCGGCAGTACCCGGGGAAAACCCCGACTATCAGACGATAAAGTGATAATCATCGTAAATTACGGTTGAAGCTGAGCACAAACCACCGACGGTAAGGTTAATCATGCAGCCTCGTTGTAATCAATAATGGGTGACTATAAAGACAATGACTTAATCACTGAAAGAATCATTTATGTTGCCAGCACCGAAGTGTGATTACTGGGTTGGTGATACGTTTGAGATTTAAGGCTTCCAGCCGGTTAATTTTTATTAAAAAAATCATAAATGTGTTGAAATTTATTACACAAAACACATTAGATTTGATAAATATATTCGTTTCTAAGACTTCAAAATCGATCCAGTGCTTGAAAATAAAATGTCATCAACAAGATACCAAGGTTAATAGAATTTACTGCGTCAGACGCGCGTCTCGTCTAATCAATGCTCATAATTGGCGCTCAAATCTAAGCAATATTAAATCCAAATGATTAAGATTTTGTATAGCTTTTATCTTAATTAACTAACAGGAGATAGGTTAGATGCTACAAGACACTGCTTTAAAATGTTTTATTTAAATTGGACAGAAAGTATAATTTATTTCTTTAGAATGTCAATGCAATATCAAATATACAAAAATCACTCAATTTCACAATCAAAAAATTAGTAGTAAGGTATATATACACTAACGAGTTTTTACCCGGTCACGGGATCGTTAACAATGAACTTTGATAAAGTGTTAACACCTTAATTCAGGACAACATTATTTTATTTTAAAAAATATTTGAAAATTACCACATGTTTTCCCCAAGGTATTAATTTTTGCTAACATGTTATGAGTATGTGCCACAAGCATGCATATCTTATCTAAATTATATAATGTTTCTCAATCATAGATGTTGTAAAAGTATTTTGGACTCGCTATCTATGCGTAAATGCTTGTCAGACTGAATTAGCTTATTTCGAGAAATTTAGAGAAAATACGTATTATAAAAATGTCTGTTATATCGAGAGACTGGCATAAAATAATTGTAATTATTTTTGTATTTTATTGAATATGTCGAATGCAACATTGGCTTTGCGCAAGGTTTTTAAAGGATGTTCAATTTTAATTACGAAAAGTGATGTAGTTTGTGATTGTAGTTCTGGAGGATTTTATGATGTTTCTGATGCATGTTCAACAAACACAACACATTTCATATTGGATTTCAATAACAGTGCTTAAATCATGCTCATTTAATAAAACACTAAAAGTAAGAATAATTTTCCTTAGTTCTTGTAATATATCAAAACTGAAATGTGAACACATTCCACGGATTGAATGACTTGGAGAATTTGACGCTGATTAGCAATAAAATAAGGGAAATTCCCATTGGTATTTTTAATACAACTCTAAAGGTACAGCATTTAGATCTTCATAATAATAAAAAACATACTTTCCGGATGACAAAATTCGTATGCTGACTAAATTACACTTTCTTGCTGATAGTGGGTTATTTACAGGAGAACGGATAGGAGTTAAAAATAAAACAATTAAAACAATTAGACATTTTTGCTTTTTGCAGCAACAATTAATGTTGTAAACAACGACACCTTTGCAAACTTACAAACACTTCCAATAAAAGTATTCATTTTGCGAGGACAATTGGGCAAACTGCATATAGATTCATTTAAGTATCTCAATTCAGTTACAGATATAACTGTGAGTGGGTATTCTATACAGTTATCTGAAGTTATTGAAGCTTTTCATACTTTCAGTGATCTGTATTTTGAAAATGTTAACTTATCTTATAACTACAAATTGCGCCCTACTCTCATCTTAAATAATTCTTTATCTACAATTCGGAATATTTGCATCAAGAAACTTTCTCTTCGTAACAACAATATTGTAAGTATTGACGGAGCATGTATTGATCATATGAGATACGGTCAATGTATTGAGGAAATTGATCTATCACACAATTCTGTAACATGTTACTTTGGTTTGATAGTAAAATTTGAGTGTTTTCACAATCTAAGACGCTTTGACGTTTCAATGCAAGAAAACAGCATCATAAATCAACATATTACGAATAAATTTTTACAGGACGCGGGACTTTATAGAATTATAGCACCAAGAAACTTTACATTTTTAAATATGTCAAATATTGCGATTGCAGGACCAATGTTCGATTTATACATTGCAAATAGCAAACAGTTAAAAACATTTGATATTTCATCGTTTCAGTTTAGCGACTGTAACGGTCGTTTGTCTGGACCTTTTTATATTAAATTTTTCCAATATTCAGTGCAATTTGTTAAATCTACACATTTTCGAGAAAATGATCGGTTTAAGAACACTAACGATGGTCAATTCAATGTTATCTATGGTCTAGAACAATGCGTAAATGGAATTTTCCTGCGAGGAATGTCAGAATTTGAAAACATAGACATATCGAATAATGACTTCAAAAGTATCCATAATAATCTATTTAAATGGTCTTTAAAGTCCTTGAAGGATATTTCATTACAAGGGAACAAATTTACTAATATACCATTGCGGGTTCGACTGCATTACGACATGTAGATAATAGAGGCAATAATATGTGGTATTTAAATACGGGCACTATGGCGCTTATTGACGAAATCTGACAAAAAATAACTTATTGCTTTCGGGGAATCCTTTGATATATAACTGTGAATCTATAATATTTATTCAGTGGATGATGACGACAAAAACACCATTTGATAACACTTTAAGAAATTTCACATGTGTTGATATGGACGGTGCTGTGTCATATACGGTTAATATTTATGAAAACTTTCGTGAAATGCAGATGCAATGTATTTCAAAGTACTGGTTAATGTTTTGTGTTTTTTTTATGATTGTCATTGTAATTGTAATTTGTTGTAGTTGTCTTTATAGGAACAGAATGGCTCTACATTATACCTACCTTGTAGTAAAGAAGCTGATAAACCAACGAAGATCACTCATGGAAAACATGAGCAAATATACTTATGAAGCTTTTGTAACGTATAATGAAAGCAACTATGCATGGGTTTGTGAACCTTCATTACAATATTTAGAAGCAGAAAAGAATCTAAAGCTTTGCTTATATCAACGGGGATTTTTACTCGGCGAAGACATAAAAGAAATATCTTCAATGCTATCCGTGACAGCAGACAAGTGATTGTTGTGTTAAGTAAAAAGTTTCTAAGTAGTCACTGGGGGAAATTGGAGCTAGATATGGCATGGATGCATATGTATCAACAAGAACGTCAAATGCTTTTTGTAATAATTCTTGAACATATTCAGCAGAAAGATATGCCTGCAAATCTTCAACGGATATGGGAGAAAATAGCTGTCTTGGAAGTAGACGGCTCTATTGTAATTGATCGCATTCCGAATGTTTAGCATCTGTTTTGGAAACGCCTGTACCATTCAGTCGTACTGTGACAGTAAATTATATAACGCAAAAATGATTCTGCATGGTTACTAGGGAAAATGTAAGTCATTAATGGCATATGTATCACCAAACATTGCTTATTTTGATAAAGATTTAACCTATTCTACAAAATGATACTTCGACGAAATAGAAGATAGTTTGTGAATTAGAATAGTTTGACTATTACAAGATTTCTACATTGATTCACCTCAATGAGCTCTTACTTCAACGACACCAGTTAATAATTTAAGTGAAATTACACCAAAAAATGTTTTAGTATTTTATGTATTTTAGATACAGAGCTACATAGATGTCTATGTTCTCTTGTTACATGTTATCGGCGCTTAAGATAAGGCTGAGATATTGTTTATGTTTAATTTTGTGGCCTCTTGTCTGTACAATTCTGATTTACATTTCTAATAAAGTCTTGATATTGTCTGTCCCCTTTTGTGGTGCGTTTGAAGTCGATGATTTAATTTGTCTTTGTCCGTTTTAAAATGTCGATCAGGAGTCGTTTTCTTTTCTCAGTTAATTACTATTGTTATATAATGTCATGATATCTTCTGCTATCAATAAAAATATTTTATTTTGAAAATTATGTTATAATGTTCCTTAAACTTTCTTCAAACCTACCATTTATGTTAAGGTTACCCACATTTGGTTTTTGTTTTTCGCTTCTTCTTCCTATCGTGTGTCTATTTTTTTATTCTTGCTTACTGGTCGCTAGTCTTATCTATTTCTTTTGAAATACTTTCCAGGTGTATAGATTAATATCAGTGCCCAATTATACACTTCCCTCTTTACTGTATTAATCTCGTTTATAAGTCTTCATATTTAGTCATCCGAATATTTAATCTGTCAACGTTTTGCTTTATTCTTTTGTTTTCTGTTGATATGCAACATTAAACGAAGTATACGCTTTGTAATTATCTAAAACAAAACACGTATCACCTGTATATAGGTTGTAAGTAATAATGCTTGAATATACTTTGCTCATAAATTTTAATTTGTTTGACATAGATCAGGCTAGTCTTTATATACGTATGCAATCAGCTATCATTTATAATGGGACTCGGTTATCGAGTGGTCTAGGTAGTTTTGCAATTATTCCTTGATCACTGGTGTGTCAATACTGTGGATAAGAGTTGTTTGGCACTGCAACATGCAAACCCATATGCGGACCTTAAACAACTTGCTTAAATAGACGTGAAACACGCATCAAACAAACTAATGACCAAAGAGTTGTAAGTGCTAATTTGTGGCAATGTCATTGAATGGACATTGGATGAAAGCGTCTGTTCGTAAATGACCATACTGTACTATTTACATCTCTGAGCCCGAAGTAAGTTCTGATACGCTGACAGAAGAGGCTAAATGTCATATATTAATCATATATGCCTTATTAAGTGTTATATTGAACATATGGGCCATTTTAAATATATACCGTTTTACATAATCCTCTACCCAAAATCATGCCGCATGTTGAGTACACAAACACTTTGTGAGATATCATGAAAACTTGCCTCAAATTTAATTTTCAATACAGAATGAGTGAACCACGTTCATTATATTTGGTCGAAATTAAAGTCAGTTTATCTTATGAAATTCTGTATAAGATTTCTATTAATGTGGTTTGTTCGTGTTAGTTAGCGTCCAAATGTAAATAAATGTATCGAATACATGCTTATGTAATACACTTTAATAAAGTATTTAGTTATCCTTTCTCGTGTTATTATGCAATTTCACATAAAATGTTGTCGTTTTTTTAAGAATATATCCAAGGTGATCCAGTTTGTTTTGTTGTCTATACGTCACCTTGTTCAAAAAACCAATTTAGTCCGAAATGTTCAACGACGTTCAGTTCAAGCAGTATTATATATATACCTTTCAGGATGTTAAGAAGTAAGATAACATGTCGGTCAATAAAAATCGGACACCATAGGACAATTAAAAAATTAAGATTGACTCAAAAACACATGTCAAAAAGAACACCCCTATAAAAATAAAAAAATAAATAAAAGAAAAGTAGGCAACCTGATTCCCCAAAGCATCTTTGCACTTAAGTGCTGAGGACAAGTTACTAATCGTTAACTCCTGTGAAAAGGTATATAATTTTAAAAAGGGGTGGCATCAGCATATATGCAATAAACCTTTGTTTAAGTCAATGTTTGAATAATTTTATACAGCGTCAGTCTAGATAATCTAGCACGACGTATCAGTTGAGTTGTAAACACAATTATCCTTTACTTTTACATGTTGTACTAGATATATTTTATTTCTTAGAAAGCTTCCATTGATAAGCTGTGTTCATTTTTATGCTTTAAAACAATTAAAATATAACAAGAAAAGCAATCGAATACGTTAAATGATTTGTTTTTTTCTTTGCATACTAGATACAAGTAGTCCTCGTCAAGATATATTTTCTGTGGTAATGTAGGACAAGTTTGTGTGAACACACGAACGTTGAATATGTCAGGCCAAACTTTATTGACTTACTACTCTATCGCCTCCAAATCACACCTGATTAGAACCAATATATTAGTTTGCTATTGTACCTAAATCGCAACATTATTTAGTCAAACTTCGATCACTTGCAATCGACGAGGCCGATCAAAAGTGTTAAAAAAATCATGAGTTCGAGAAAACGGGCCTTGTGATTTCCGGAAAAAGTTCATAAGCGGATCAGTTTATATACTCAATTGATTTCCTGTCACATTGCATCTGGGGCTAGTATAACTAACTGGACATTCGCTCAGTTACTGAAGCACGATTTCCTCGCCAGATTTGAGACCGAAACGAGAGCGGGAGAATGACAGTATCTAGAACAATACGATACCAATAATTCAGTTAAAATTCTTTCATTTAATTTGTGATACTAATTATTATTTTTTTTAATATTGTATTTACATAATTGTATTCTAATGACCACTTTTTATCTTTTAAAAATATTAAAATCAGCGAAAATCGCGAGCAATTTTAACGGTCGCCATTTATGTATCTTATTTTGACGAACTTTATACTTTGTTTCAGTATATTCTCGAAATTCAAAATGAAACACTTAAAAGGTATAGACCAACCAATTCGTATTTTTGTCGCGTGGCGGCAAATATTGTTTCTTTTTGTAAATTCCCCAGATGATTTCGGATGAGGTAGCATGAGGACATCTTCATCTTGTTACGTATTTTTCAGCTTATGTTTAACAAGAAACTCTTTAATTTAAAATGCAAATCAAGAAGTATTTTCAAATTTCAATTAAAACTTTTAAAACCCATTCTTTTTAATTTGGTGGCCACCTGTTGCAATCGTTATGTAATCACATATGATGAACGTGTGATGAACAAATGGTTCAATGAACAGCGGTGTCATAAGTTGTCTGACGTTACATCCCTGGGTAGCTAATACCCATGTCATCATATAATTTATTTGTCTAATTAGAAAACATCCAAGAAAACCATGAAAGGCAGCTCCGATTTTCACTCTATGGGACTAGTAAAACTAACTAATGAATTAATAAAACTGATTATTTTTGGTTTTAAGGGTACTTTTTTGTTTTGTTTTTTTACTTTCTTTTTCATTGAATACATCGATGTATTGATAAATAAACGTAGTTCCAGTTCCCAGAGTCTTGAATCGACAGCTTTATTGCCGATTGGCGTATATACGATCATATTCTTAATATTGCTAATTATAGTAGTGGCACGTATACGATATCGTTAGATTAAAAGTCCCGTTGATTTATAGGTTCCTAATTGGACCAATAAAGTTGTGTTTATTGACTGTATTGGATATGTAAATCTTGTTTTTACGTATGTTTGTAAACAAAATAATGATTACTGCTATTTGTCTCGTTAATTGTTTTAAAAAAATGTTAAAAGAGGTATTATTGCATTATGTTAGCGTGTCAATGATCTCGATATTCAATAGGATTTTGTAGCAATTTTTTTTCGTATATTGTAATAAGGCAAAACAAATTTCAAGTTAGGTAGTAAAGACATAATTATTAGCGATTATATCACTAATGATCAAGCATTGGCGTTTTACAATGATTGTCGGGTCATTCTGTAGTACTTTCCATTTCTATTGGATAATTACAGTCAATGTAGGCAATTTAAAATATAAACCTTTATAATTTAGTCTTTCGCTGTAAAACAAAAGGTGGATGATGTTAACTTTAAATAACTACACACCATGCGATCCATAACAGTAAATGTATTTATTACAATATAGAAGTGCACAATAATAACTATTGATCTGGATTAACAGACAAGTATTTACAATCATTTTTATAGCTAGTACTGCTACATATAAAATTCTATTCTATTTTGGAAGATAGTTTAACTTTGAATGGTGTATCACTACCAGAAAATACGTCGCCCTTTATCAATAAAGCTTGTCTAAAATTCTTTGCAATATACCAAAGAAGTCAAAGATGTCAAATCCGTTTCTAAAGACCAAGTATCTTTATATAAAAAATGAACTTTTGTTTTTCTGCTTTGTTTAACTTAAATATCTAGAAATAGGTTAATGGACCAAATACGTTACATGAATATGTTTGATTAAAATTGGCGAAGAACAGATCATTCCATTTCTAACAATTTAAATGCAAATGTACAAAATGTTACAGTTTAAAAGGAATATTTGAAGTCAATATAATCTAACGAGTTTTTAACCTGGTAGCGCGATCGTCAGGCATCGTTAACAATCAACTTTATCAAGGTGTGTAAAACACACTTGAATTCCGAACAATATAATAGTATGTTAAAAATATTTGAAAATTTACCACAGGTTTTCCCAAGGTATTAAATCTAGGCTGACATGTTATGAGCATGCGCCACATTATATCTAATTTACATTACATAAAGTTAATCTATCATAAATGTTGTGGAAGTGTGGGACTCGGTATCTACGTGTGAATTATCGTTAGACTTATGTAGCTTATTTCTGTTTGGAGAAATTTACCGAAATTGCATATTCTAAAAATGTCTAGTATATTGAGAGACCGGCATGAAATAATTGTAATTATTTTTTGTATTTTATTGAATATATCGAATGCAACATTGGCTTTGAGCAAGACTTTTGAAGAATGTTCAGTTTTAATTTCGAAAAGTGATATAGTTTGTGATTGTAGTTCTGGAGGATTTTCTGAAGTTCCTGATGCATGTCCAAGAAACACAACACACTTCATATTGGATTTCAATAATTTTACAGTACTTACACCATACTCATTTAATAACACACCAGACTTAAGAATAATTTCCCTTAGGTCTTGTGATATATCAATACTGGATGTGCTCACATTCCACGGATTGAATGACTTGGAGAATTTGACCCTGAATAGTAATAAAATAAAGGAAATTCCAATTGGTATTTTTAATACAACTCTAAAGTTACAGCATTTAGATCTTGATAATAATGACATAACACACTTTCCGGATGACCAAATTTGTATGCTGACTAAATTACACTTTCTTGCTGTTGGTGGGTTATTTAAAGAAGAACGAATTGGAGATGGAATAAAGCAATTAAAACAGTTAGAAACTTTTTGGCTTTTGGCAGCCGCAATAGGCACTATATACAACGACACATTTGCAAATTTAGAAAAACTTCCAATAAAAAGATTTATTTTGCGTGGACAATTTAAAACATTGCATAAAGATGCCTTTAAGTATTTAAATTCAGTTACAGATATAACTGTGAGCGGGTATTCCATACATTTATCTGAAGTTATTGAAGCTTTTCATACTTTCAAGGATCGGTATTTTGAATCCGTCGACTTATCTTATAACTACAAAATAGGCCCTACTCTCATTTTAAATAACTCGTTATCTACCATTGGAAATATATGTATCAAGAAACTTTCTCTACGAAACAACTTTATTGCAAGCATTGACGCAAGGTTTATAGAGAATATGAATCCGCAATATCATCGATGTATTGAGGAATTTGATCTCTCACAAAACAACATTATCTATGGCTATGGATGGGTGCTAAATCTTCCGTTATTTCTAAATCTAAGACGATGCGACTTTTCAATGCAAGGCAGCTGCATCATTAATCAACATCTAATGAATAAATTGCAAACAAACGTAGGTCGTTATATATTTTACGCTCCAAGAAACATTTCATTTGTAAATATTTCAAATATCCCAATTGCAGGGTCATTAAATGATGTGGAAATTAAACACGGTACCCAGATGGAAACACTAGATATGTCATCATTTCAGTTAAAGGACTGTAACGGCCGTTTGTCTGGACTTTCTAACCTGAAGGTATTAAATTTTTCTAATATTCTGTGTAGTTCGTTAAATCCATATATCTTCGAGAACTTGACCGGTCTTAGAACACTGATAATGGTCAATTCAATCTTATCTGTTGGTCTTGAACAAGATTCAAATGGAATTTTCCTTCGAGGAATGTCAGAACTTGAAAACATAGACATATCGAATAATGGCTTGAGCAGACTCCATCGAAATTTATTTAAATGGTCCTTGAAATCCTTGAAATATGTTTCATTACATAGAAACAGATTTAACGATATACCAATAGCTATTGCGGGAGCGACAAACTTACGACTTTTAGATATGAGAGACAATAATGTGTGGTATTTAAATAAGTCCACTATGTCGTTTATTGACGGAATTGGACAAGGAAGCAATTTAACTTTATTGCTTTTGGGGAATCCTTTACTGTGTAACTGTGAATCCATAACATTTATTCAGTGGATGATGACTACAAAAACAAACTTTGATAACACTTTAAGAAATTTCACCTGTGTTGATATGGACGGCGCTGTGTCATATACGGTTAAAATTTATGAAAACATTCGTGAAATACAGATAAAGTGCATTTCAAAATACTGGATAATATTATGTGTTATTTTGTTTATAATTTTCGTTTTAGTAGTTATTAGTTGTAGTTGTTTTTATAGGTACAGAATTACTCTACATTATACCTACCTTGTAGTAAAAAAACTGATAAACCAACGAAGACGACATATGGAAGACATGAACAAATATACATATGACGCTTTTGTAACATATAATGAATGCAACTACTCCTGGGTTTGTGGACCATTATTACAATATTTAGAAGCAGAAAAGAATCTTAAGCTTTGCTTGCATCAACGGGATTTTTTACCCGGTCAAGATATTCAAGAAAATATTTTTAGTGCTATCCGTGAGAGCCGAAAGGTGATTGTAGTTTTAAGTAAAAAGTTTCTAAGTAGTCACTGGGGGAAATTTGAGCTAGATATGGCATGGATGCATATGTATCAACAGGAACGTCAACTTCTTATTGTGATAATGCTTGAACATATTCCACATACAGATATGCCGGAAATTCTTCAAAGGATATGGGAGAAGATAGTTGTCTTGGAAGTAGACGACTCTATTGTATGTAATCACATTCCAAATGGTCAGCATCTGTTTTGGAAACGCCTGTACCATTCCATCGTTATGTGACATTTTTATTCGGGTTGTTTTTATTATTTAAATATGCAAGATTATATACCAGGTTTTGTCTTGATATAGCAATTTATGATATCGTATTTGCTTATGTAATCAGTATGGTGCAGGAAAGCTGCAGATCTGTATGTCTTAAACAATGAAAGGCAAATAGTGATACTTACTTTAAGAAATCATTACTATTAGTTTAAAGAACAAACGGGGATTAACTGTAACTGTTAAATGAACTAATTATTTGTATAAAGTTGTGATGAATAATGCTCGAATATTATTTGCTCATGGCTCAATTCTTTTGTTGCCATAGATCAGTAACTGAACAGTTTTAAAACTATCTTCTGCAATCCGATAAGAGCCCTCGGCTAACGAGTGGTTTAGATAGCGTTAGCTTTAATTTTCACTGGTTTGCCAATACTATGGATGTAAATGTGTTGATATTCTAGCGTTCAAAGACAGATATTGCAATGTTTCCGTTGGTGATTTTGATAAGGCACTGCGACTTTCTCTGATACAAAAGTCTGGACCATGGTATATTTAAAAATTTACAGTAATTGATGTAAAATACAATGCAGAGAAACAAACAAATGAACAAAATTCGATATCATTGTCATTGAACGGAGATTGGATTGAACCGTCTCTTCGTTATTGACGGACATTGTATAAGTACATCTCTGACCCGGAAGTATTTTTAGTCACGCGACCGGACGAAGCTTACACTATCCCACACATTTGAAATGTCATATATGAATTATGAATGCCAAATCAAGTTTTATATTGAATATTTTTTTTTTTAAATATACACATTTTTATAATGCCCCACATAGATTATGAAGACATTTCGTGAGAAATGAAAACTAGCCACACATTTAATACTCAATATATCATGATTTCGATAATAATTTGATCGAAATTTAAAACATTGTATTCAAAAATGATATTCGGTATACTTTTTGTATAAATGTCGGTGTTGTAGTGTAAATTTACGTAAAACATTGCAATAAATTTATACAATACAGGTTTAACAACCATAGTAATAAAAAGTACCGAATCAGACTTTCTCGTGTTTCTGTACCCTTTCACATGACGATTTTTTGTGTTTGAAGAAGATATTCATATAACGTATAAAAGGTGGATTTTGTTTCCTTAATTGTACTTCAAACTGTAAAAGGTGGATTTTGTTTCGATATTTATACTTCAAACAGTAAAAAGTTGGGACCGATATTTTTAATGACGTTTCACATGGATATAGTTAAGTGTTCATTGTCTACATTATATCAGATTATGAACGCTAAAAATTGCAATAAAAACATAACTTGTTTCCTTTTGTTAAACAACCGCTACACCAGCGATCAGCGACAACACAGTAGAAATAGGGAACTTTACCTTGTCTTTTATTAGTGCGGCAACAGCAAAATCCCCAACTCCACCTAGCACCCCAGTCCAGGATCTACCAACATCACCATCAGAGGCAACTGATCAGCCATGTAATTTGACGTTGTCTTTCGACATGCATTTTCACTTGAACTTGTTGTTTGTATTCTGTATGTTTTATTATACTTTTATTAATATTGTTGTTAACATGCAAGAAATATAAATAAAAAATATAATCTTTTTTTGTGTTTTAATATATTGTTTTGATACAAAAACAAAGAACATTATAGAAACACAATACCTGACGTTAAGGAAATTTATACATTAATTTACTTCCAAATTATAGTGACATAACCCAACATATAACATTATTATTGGTAGTTCGAATTGGCAATGGTCCGAATTTGTGTAGGCCGAATTGGTTATGATCCGAGTTGGAAATAGTCCAAATTTGTTTTGGTCCGAGTTGTCATGTAACCCTGTGGAACAGTTTATCGCACTTGCGCACAAAGGCTTCTGGGTGTATCATCAACACCATTGTGCGTAAACAAAACAATGGTGAACAGTTGTTGCGTGTACATGTGCCACGATAAGGTTAATCAAGATGCAAAAGAGAAAAAGATAAGTTTCTTTTGCTTTCCACAGACCAAGAGAAAACGGACAGCGTGGTTAAAAGTGATCAGCTGGGCAGATTTTACCTCAAATGCACATACTAAAATTCCAGGTATGACATATGTTGTTTTAAAGAATAATATGTTAATAGGTGTGACCTATCAGGCTTGCGATATCCCTTCAATATTATACCCCCAATCGTAAGAGAGGGGGCTATATTGCAATCGCCTTGTCCGTCTGTCCGTCCGTCTGTCTGTCCGTCTGTCCGTGCGGTGCAAACTTTTGTAACAGATTTCTCGGCTTCTACTTAAGGAATTGATTTCAAATTAGGTGCACAGCTTTAGCATGATGCGTTGTACCGTGCCTCTCCTTTCCAGGTCAGTCAGTCATCTACTTGATGTTTTCTAAGCCGACTTAGACTGTTTCAAGTGTCAAAATAGGAAAAAGTTTTGTAAAAGATTTCTCGGCTTATACTAAAGGGATTCATTTCAAATTTGTTGAACAGCTTAAGCATGATGAGTTGTACCATGCCACCCCTTTCCAGGTCAGTCAGTTATCTACTTCCTGTTTTCCGAGCCGCAAAATGGTCGAGTGGGGGTATACTTAGCACGACTTGATGCTGGTCCATGTTGATCATAGGGAAGTTTTCTATAGTACATGTATAATATGTTTTTACCTTACTTTGATACACGATTGTTTAATAATTCATCTGCAAGTTCTATGTTATGTGCACCCCTCCCTATACTAACGGGACATGTCACTCCTAATTAAATCTATATTACAGTTTGATATTTCTGTGCCACGGCTGAAATTTGACGTATCCGGTCCGTTCCGTTTCCGGAATGAACATTCCGCCATTTTATTGATAGTGTGCTTGGATTTTTTTCTCTCTCAAAATTGGTTATTTCACGAAAATATAGTAAAATAATAGTATGTGTTTATTTTCTATAGTATGATATTCACTTATATGTTTTGATTTCTTCAAATCACATGTTGTCATTCGACATTGAGCCAGAAAACTTTACTAAAATGTTGTTGTCCATCATGTGCGTAATATCGTAGCGGTTTTTTCCTTCAGTCAACCCAAACTGTGCATGGCATTACTTCATCACCCTTTTGTGTGATCACAACCAACGTTGGTTTTTATGAAAATTTATAGATAGTCCTGTGCAATGGACTGCTTAAGAGTAGGTTTCATGTGTTGTTTGCATGAATTTGGAATATTGGAAACTTGTTAATATTTGGCAACACCAGTCCCCATCTCGGCTACATACACCAACTTGTACAATGGCATCACTTCATCACCTTTTGTTTGATCACAACTAACCTTGGTTATGAAAATTAATAGATAGTCCTGTGCATTAGGCTGCTTAAAAGTAGGTTTTAAGAACTTTCCCCTTCTTGGCTACATACATGTACACCCACTTGTACATGCCATCACCCTTGTACGATTTTAAAACAACCATTTGTATGCTTAAAAGGTGTTTTTGTATTACCTCAGGAGGATTTTTGGAACTATTTCCCTTTCTCTTGTATATGCGATAAAATCATCAATCTTCAATTTCTGAAATCTGTAATTCGTTATATAAACATAATTACATTACAACCTGGTAATATTGTTGAAGAGATGCCTGTAGAGATGTTGGCCCACATGCTGTGAAGCAGACACATTTTATTAATTAGTTTATTACTGTTTGAAATAACATCCTGTAATTCCTACTGTGTTTACCTGACAGGTTAATAATTATATAGATTGCCTTGGTTGCCCCACATGGTGTGAGCTATCAAAATACGAAACTAAAGCTAGACTTATACGATTTAATTTTAAATACGAAAATTACCGACAGAAGTGCTAGCTCTGCGTTCGTGTCCTAGAAACTTTGCCTAAAGGCCAGTGGCATGTCCCGTTAGTATAGACTGTCCTTGGGCCACGAGATAAAATAATATCAAATTATTAACTTGAAAAGTTATGTGTAAACAACCAATATCTACCTAAAAAACTAGCCAGGTAATGTGTTAAACTGTTTAAAAACCAGGAAAAATTAATATACCCCACCCTGACTTATCATCGCGGGGACATACAAATCCATAATTTACCCCCAAAGCATCTTTTGCATAATAAAACAACTCCAACTCTCCTTGGGGGCCTCAGTGGCCAAGTGGGTGAGGTAGCAAGTCTTCTATTGATCACATGGTCTGTCAACCATGATGTTGCGTGTTCAAGTCTCACTGCTGTAAGTTTGAAGATTATAATTTCAATGTGGGCAGTGCTCAACTTTCATTTTAGTTGACAAGGGTTGAAAGTTTTCCTACTAAAGGTCAGGTACTCCAGCATCCTCTTCCAATGAAAGTTGTATGCCACGAGATAGTTGCAAAAATTGCTGAAAGTGACGTTAAACACCATTCAAACAAACAAACAAGTTTTCTGGTCCAAAGTTAAGTCAGACACAGTGATTTCATGACGTGGTGATATTGTTGTTCAAATAGGTATAATAATGTTTTAAATAAGATTTTTTGGTAGTTATCCATCATCAGTTGATTTAAAGATATAATAATAATAATAATAATAATAATAATAATAATAATAATAATAATAATAATAATAATAATAATAATAATAAGGTCTTTATTTAAAGAGGTTACACGGTTAGTGTTATAACTAATCTTCTCTAAGGCCCTCATGCATAAAACAAATACAAAGCAGTCTTATTAAAAGTTTACAATTCAAAGTGAAAAAGCGTATTTATACAGTACAATTTACATCATATAAATCACACATTACTACAAATTAAATTTTACTTTGAGTCGGATTTGTTGGCACCATACTTAAAGAGTTGTGTATATACAGTGCTTTTTGAATTATGTTTCAATTCGTTCCATAACGTTGATCCTGAAAACACAAAAGACTGTTTGTAAAATTCAGCTTTAACCTATGGAATAAAAAAGGATTACCAGCTAAAACGTTTTTCAATGCATATGGGCTATTTTTAGATAGGTAGCTGAATTTTTGTGTTAAGTATTCTGGAGCCTCCCCTTTTAAAACCTTATGAAGGAGTAGATATTTGTGATACTTGATTCTTAGATTGACTGGCATTATACCCAGCTGTTTAAAAAGAGGAGTAGATGTGGACAGTGTGTCCGCATTTAGTATTAACATTGCTGCTTTTTTGAAATTTTATTATTCTATTTAGACCATCTTTATTACAACCTCTCCACACGACATAAGTGGCAAAATATACCCATCGTAAAAAGTTTTTCTTGCTTCGATATTAAGGAAAACTTTGATCTTTGATAACAGAAATATTCTAGGTGAGATGCTATTACAAAGTATATCAATTTGCTCCTTCCAGCTTAGATTTTCATCTGTTTTAATTCCTATTACTTTTTCACAGGAGTAATTCGTAAGGTGTTCTGAGAAGAATTCCGCTTTAGGTTGAATAACTTGAGCAGTTAGTTTCTGTTTTGTCCCAATAACAATACATTTAGATTTATTGAGATTAATAAACATATTATTTTCTTTACACTAATTTTTCAACAAAATTTAATTCTTTTTGCATTTCATTTTGCAAAAGCTGGGTACATTTTCCAGATAAATGTAATGTGGTATCATCTGCATATAGATCAGTCATACATTTATCAAGATACAAGGGTAAATCGTTTATAAATATAACAAACAGTAAGGGGCCTAGTATTGACCCTTGTGGAACTCCTAATTTCACTTCTTTTTTTCCTGAGAAAACATTACACAATTTAACTTTTTGAGTCCTTTCTGATCAGTAGGATTTGAAAAAATTCTGAGTTATCAGAAAATCTATACATACCAAGTTTCTTACAAAGAATATCATATTCTGCAACATCGAAAGATTCTTAAAATCAACTAACACAGCACGGTTTACATTACCATTATTAATTTCATGTAACAATCGATATATACTGTTAATAAGGGCTGTCTGGCATGAATGATAAGGTCTAAATCCTGATTGTGCTGGATTTAACAGTTTAATTTTGGTAAGACCATCAAGGCTATGTGGTTTTGCAACATGTCTCTCTAATATTTTTGAGACGGTTGGAAGTACTGATATGGGTCATAAATAAATCATTTATTTTTTTTCCATATTTCAAAATTTACAGTGTAACTTCAATGAAGATATCTACAGAGCAGCCCCATGTGTGTAGATCATGAATCAGAAAATCAAGCTTTAAAATACATTCCTCACTTTAAAAAAACAGCAGGAACTAAGCTTCTTGTGAAAAATTGGTTTTTCACTCATGGACTTACATTTCAAAGATAGACATATGTTTTGAAGTATAAAAATCACATTTTGCATTTGTGAGGCATTTTGAACAGCAAAATTAAAACAAGTTAAATTCAGTCCTCAAAATAAGTGAACTGATGGACCACAACTGAATAATATCCCAGTGATCTTCTGAAAATTGTATGTGAAAATGTCTTGTAAATTTTCTTGTAGATTTTTGTTTGTTAAGCATAACAGCAACCACAGCTGATTAATGATCAGTTAAACTTTCTCTGTACATTGCACTTGGTTTAGAACAGTAACGATAAAAATAAAAACTTCAAAATAAAGCTTGGTCACTGGCTTCTAATTCATTTCATGGATTTTTGTCTTTCAGTGCTCACTTATTCAGTTGCCTTGATATTACAGTAATGTACTTTTTAAAACATTTTTGGCAACATTTGACAATGGTATTGTTTAATTTTATAGCAACTTTATGAAGTTGATAAAAAAATAACTACTTTATAATAATTTGGTTTAAAAAATGTGCATCACACAATTAAGATTCTTTTTGAATAGCTGTGATGGCCCTTAAAAGGACCAATTTGACACCTTGTTCATCATTTGTCTCATCTATGCTGCTGCCGTCAAACTGTGGCCGATTGTCAAGCCCAAAAATCAGTTTCAGTTTTTTTATTCCCAACTTTATATATGCGTAGATAATTCTGTGTCTTGCTTCCGAAAAAAATACAGTTAAGATTTAACAATAACATCATAACATTATTATTAAAATGTACAAGCTGAACAAAAGCTATTTCTTAAAAGAACACCATTGATCCTTTTAATTATATTAAAATACTGTTAGAACACAATAATGTGTGAAAATTATCAAGGCACAATACAGTAGTACCAGCCTCTTTACTTGTGTAAACAGGCCAGGGGTACTAAAAGTAAAAATATTGGTTGTCTGCATGATAAAGCTAAAAGGCAGCAACTAATTGCTAACTGTAATAGACTGGTTAGACTTATAATTTTCACTTTTTCAATCTAATTAAAATTAAATCTTTCACTTGCTCCCCCTTTTTGTTACTGGTCGCTGCGCTGTAATCTTTTACTTGCTCCCCCCTATTTTGTTACTGGACACATGCATCAGTCAAAAATTAAGAAAAACAGCTCAATTTGACATCTGAACCCTCTCACAGTGTGAGTAATGATGCAAACTGTGTAGCCATTGAAATTGCTAATCTTTGTAATATATAGGATATTTTGTATGATCTTATCGAAAAACGTAAGATATCTGTTTATCGCCTTTTTGTTACTTTGTGACATCACGGTGTTTACCTAACGAGTTATTGACAGTAAGGGGAGATGGGCCCACCTCGCGCTAGTCGAGTGAGATGGGATAATACCGCACATCAAAGGAATATACTAAAAATAGCGATACAAAAATGTTTATTACAGTTTATTGATCTCAGTATATAGCAAAACTAAAAAAAGATTTTTATGTAATTATTTATTTAGAAAAATCTTTGCAGATGGCTTTAATTCATGTACATTTTTAATTATGTACCGAATTGTATAAAGAGAAAATAAATATGGTCTGAAACTCTAATTTTTAAATTTTTCTGAAGAATGTCTAATAATTAAAACTATTATATTTCAATATTTCATCGTATCAGAAAAAAACAGAAGAAAAAGAGCAGACACTTGAGAAGGTCCACAAAAACTTCAGCATATATAGTCACTCAAACTACTGTCTTTTACTTGAGCAAAAGCTACATACAGAGATCCCACATGAAGCTTCATCCACATATCTGATAACCTCTGCTGTCTTGTTTGCTTTATAATGTAAGTCACCAAGTCTTCATCAATTTGTAATGGTTGGACTGTTTGAAGGAGAAAAACATATACCACATAATTTTTACACTTTGTTGGTGTCATCCCTTTCCTGCAATATGATGCTCATTTAAACAGACGTGCTCTTCTTAAATTTTACTGGGTAACTTTTTTATATAAATACTGAGTATATATTTAAATGACTCTTTTCTTTTTTCAGATCCATTGCCAGTGTCAGTTTCATAGTTGTGTTCGTAAATTTTCTTATATTAATGAATAAGTCTTCTAACAAAAACCTGTAGTGATTATTCATAACAACTTATTTTCTTTACTGGAAACTTTGAGTTGTTCTCAATAAAAAACATCTTTTCCATCTTCAAAAACAGTGGGAAGTTCCACTTCCCGATATGCCTCTGAGGTATGTTCTGGAATGTTCCACAAACAAGATATTCCTAGAAAACAAAATTATTCAGCATTATAATAAACATGTGACAAGTGAAATAATATGTCCATTACTTGCTTAATTAATTTGTGTATTTATGTGCCTTATATGGGTATTACATATTTGTTCAGGGACTTCAGTGGTCGAGTGGTAACCGGGTAACTGTTTAATATAAATACTGAGAATAAATTTAAATGACGTTTTTTCTTTTTTTCATATCCATTGCCAGTGCGAGTTTCATAGTTGTGTTCATGAATTTTCTTATATTAATGAATAAGACTTTTAACAAAACCATATGCCTGTAGTGATTTTTCAATACTCCTTATTCTTTTACTGGAAACTTACAGTTTTTCTCAATAAAAAGCATCTTTTCAATCTTTAAAAACATAGGATCAACATCAGTGTGAAGTTCCACTTCCCGATATGCATCTGAGGTATGGTCTGAAATGTTCCACAAAGAAGACCTTCTAGAAAACAAAATTATTTAGCATTATAATAAACATGTGCCAAGTGAAATGATATATTCATAACTTGCTTAATTAATTTGTTTATTTATGTGCCTTATATGGGTATTACATATTTGTTCAGAGGCTTCAGTGGTCGAGGGGTTAAGGATTGCCAGTTTTCCTACCAAAGGTCAGGGGTTTTCTCGGGGAACTCCAGCTTCCTCACCCAATAAGACCAGTTACCACAATTTAACTGAAAAAAATGCTGAAACTGGGTCTAAACACTATTAAAAAAAAACTAACAAAAACAAAATTCTTCTATACAAGTTTGACACCCCCAAAACATGATTTATTTTTAATTTGAAGAACAGTGAGAACTATCCTTCTTAATATACTTATCCGCAACCTATCTATAACACCCCCTTCCTACCATATGTTACTACAAGCCTAAGCTAACGTATGAATATAAGATTATTAAAAGTATTTTAAAATGCCTTCCAATAATAATGGTTATGGTTGAACGGATTTATGCAGAAGAATAATAAACGTTACAAAATATGAAACTAATAGTAAAAGACTTTTTCAGAACAAATTTGCAAATGATATTGTGGCAATAATTGCTGTCATCGTAGAAGACATATGTACAATATATCTTCTAAAAACAACATTTTAAATTGTACACAAAATTATAAATTTACCATTGCAAGACAGTAGCAAAGAAAACCGACCGAACAACAAGAGCCAAAAACCAAGGGACAGTTACAAATCCGGATATAGACAAACACAACACAAAAATCAAAAACATGAAACACAGATTCAGATGAAGACCTAATACCTCTGCTTCTTCATAGATGCTAACCAGAAAGCCAGATATATGTAGTGTTTTCATCAATATAAAAATCCAAATTAAAATAATTACAATCAACAGTGAATAAAAAACGAAAAAGTTCAAAACTATACAGCACTAGCAGGATGTTACAAACATATTCTTTTAATTTACAGGGTAAAGGGTTGTTTGCTTAATGGCAGCAGAATCAAACATTTTGTATTGGTTATACATCACTAATAAAAGACTGGACTTCACCTTACAACTCAGTAAATGTGCAGTTTTCATTAAAAACTCTATAGCTATAGAATATTTTTTATTATAATATATTTACTTGTGTAGACCTGCAATAATATTGTATGTAGACTGTAATGAATCTGCAAGATATATTGCCCCTCCCGCAATCAAAGACCTCGTTCTTATTTTCACTGTTTATTAATACCCCTGGGGTAACAGTTTATCACACCTCCTTACATACATTAACAAAATTATGCCAAACATAATAATATGGATTATATATCTGACTTACTTTTGCTAATGCCATCTCCTGAATATCACTTGCCTTACAGTCTTGTCCAGCCCCTTAAAATTTTGGGCACACTTTCCATCATTTCTGGTTCTCCTTATCATAAAGTCGTAAACAGCAGTAAAAGACAGTGTAGTCAGGGGTCGGTGGACATGAGTAGACTACTCGACAACATTAAAATGTGGTAAATATTCATTCGGGCTAACATTATGTACCAGACCAGATGATGCTGGTACTGGTGTCAGTGCCGATATTGGTACTTGGGTCTCAATGAGATATCTTCCTTTCTTCTATTTTCGGTATCGATCTTATTATCTTCGGCCAGTTGTCTTAGAAATTTGATGTTAAGTTTCTTTAAATACTCACCCGTCGCCATAATGTAAACAAGCCGTATCTATAAGCTTCGCGCTTCTTATTTACGTCAAGCTTTTTATTTTTGTGTACTTTTAAAATCATATAAATATTAGTTTTTGTTCCTATTTATTAAAAAACACCACAAAATGCGTAAAAGAATATTTTAATGAATTTTAATAGCATTTTAAGTCACAGTAAAGTGTTCTGTCCACCCATGGCCAGAAGCGGTTATGCGCATGATTACATACTATATGTAAAGGGCTTATTACTCGACACACAAAACTTACCCGCACATTCTTAGGCGCCGTATATTGGAGGTCCTCTTCATTGGTGACTGTTAGGTCAAACCTGGCCCCGAACCAGTGGTAAAGTGTTTGGAAATAGCTACGCTCTTCCTACAATAAAGACCCCTTTTTGTAGATTTGAAAGATTAGGCTCATTGTAACCGCTAAAAAAGGCTAAAATACTACGTCTCTACCCATTACGTCATATTTATAATGGCAGTCTAATCGCCGTATCCATTTTCAATGTTGATTTTTCTTTTGTAAACTTGATCTTGTATTGTATATTGTAAAGGCTTCTTAGCCTGTGTTTTGTTCAAATCATTGCTGCCACCACCTGTATTATAAGATATACATGGACAGGAAGACAAAACTTACAGTTTATTATTTGATTTCCTAAAGTCATACTGATTTAAATACAAACTTCATTAAATTGGACTCGGTGCCTAGGAGGCCGAAAAGTTCGTCTATTATAGATCACGTGCGTTGTCAATATTGAGATTGCGGGTTCACTGCGAGCATGGCACGTTCGACTGTTATCTTAACTGAGAAGGATTGCCAATTTTCGTACCGAAGCTCGGGAGTGTTTTTTGAATTCTCCTGCTTCATCTACAATTAAAGCAGAAAAACATTAAAAGCTGAATAATTGCTGAAAGTGGTGTCAATAATCATTTAAGCAATTTATAGGTGTCGTCATATTATATCATTTGTTTTAAGGACCGGCAGACTTGAATGTTAGCGAACTTCCACGGTAGACGAACGCAAGTCAATGCAGCAAATATTATTTCACGACAAGTGTAAGTTTCGTTTCAAATATTTTTTATAAAAATAAAAATTAAATACTGTGACAAAAAATATATAACGTGAATATCTTCTTTCTCGTTTTAATTTTGCGTGTATTTTACGCAGTTATCACACACTAAAATGTCACAGGTAACAGGAAGTCTAATTAAACTCAATAAGATTACCTCAGCTGTTTCCGGACCCTTGACGGAAATGACCGGGAGAACTTCCGATTGGAAATAAATCATTTGAGGCAGGTAACCCAGATTAAAATGTATCAATTAAATAATTTATTTTTCAAGGAAAGACATTTGTAGTTGTGTTAAGTTATTCTCGATTGGGATATTATTTATACTGAAGCGTGAAAGTGTTTTATTGCACACGTCTTGTTACAACGCAGATATATCCGATTTATTTAGAAAGTTGAAGATAAAACTTGCGGTTTTCGAAACAATGTTAACCCCATAGTATAAAGGAAAGTTTATTTATAGAACGGGGCTCGCTGTTACATATTCTGAAACTACGGAAGATGTAAATCATTTTAAAAAATCATTAACGACATCCAATCTTTCTGTTAGAAGTATAAAAGGGAATGTTAATTTCGGAACACAAAATTTCACAGTTGTTGCCACTGAATCTTACAATGTAAAAGGCTTAACAAGTGTGCAAATTTGCAGATCGCTTTATATCTATCCTAATTTCTTTCTGTATTTGTAACCATTAAAACCCCATTCATACAGAAATTTGACATTATTATGGTATACTTTGTTTGCTTGCTTATAATGTAAAACGCCACTTTCAGCAATTGATATAATTCCCGTTCATCGATAGCAAGATTCTAGCAGCTCCATCTAATGGTGTTTCGTAACTGAAAACGTTACTCTATCTCTTGCTATCGGTATTCCGATTTTCTAGACCACTAGCTGATGTTGACTTCTATACTACTCAGACAAGGATTTGTTGTACATTAATTGATGTTATCCCTTCAGAAATTATAAAGTCGTCACAATGACTAACGGATCGTTTTGGAAAATCAAACTCTCAAATACAAACGGACATTTTTGCTGTGTCAAAATACTCTTTCCTATTCCTGGATTTGACTTTTTCCTAGACATGACAATAACTAGAATGGGGTCTTATTAGAGACAGGCACCGCTTACTCGTGGAGAACATCAAGACCCATAGTTTTTTGGGCTCGGGTTGCTCAATTTCTGCTTTTGTGTTTTCGATTTTTTGTTTTGAGTTGTATTTGTTTGTCTATGTTCGGATTTGTAAGTGTCCCTCACTTTCGACTCCTTTGTTCGAGCGGTGGCCTTACTATTTTTTCTTATTATGGCGTCCAGTTTTTATTGGGTAGGAAGCTGTAGTACCCGCAGTAAAGCTCCTAAATTTCGGTAGGAAACTGGCAATACTTATCAATTAAAGATAGAGTGGATCACACCCTTCAACAGTGAGATTAACTACCTCACTAACTCGACTTCCAACAGACCCGGATACTAAATATTTATTCGTTATTATTCGTATTTAATAATTATTCTTTTTAGAATGGCACATGCATTTTATCACATTGTTGTAATTAAAAACTAACATTTATGTATATTTTATGTACAATTGTGTATTTTTGATGGAATACAAGTGGTGAGACTATAATAAAATATTGAATCTTCGACAATGCGCTTAGGCAAGGTACTACTACCCCGGATATTTTTAATTTTCACCACTTTTTGTTTAAGGATAACTTACAGTTAGGTGCAGTCCTAACATAACATAAAGTTAACTTAAACCAGTCCAAATCTCTGGTCAAAATCTCTGCTTTTGAGAAAAAAAATCTCTGCTTTTTGACCAAAAACCAGTCAATTTGACCGCTTTGACAGGACAAAATTTTGTCCAGATCTCTGCTTTAAATATTGTTCAATTCTCTGCTTTTGTCAAGTGGACAAAAACGGTCCAAATATCTGCTTTTGTCAAATTGACAAAAACGGTCAAAATCTCTGCTTCAAATGTCACGTGACAAAAATGTCCAGTGGACAAAAATTGTCAAAATCTCTGCTTTTCAATTGTCACGTGACCAAAATGTCCAGTGGACAAAAATTGTCAAAATCTCTGCTTTTTAATAGTCACGTGACAAAAATGTCCAGTGGACAAAATCTCTGCTTTGCAATCTTCAAGTCACAAAATGTCCCTTTGTACAAAAAGTCAAAATATATGCTTTATTTAATTATTTCGTTACAAATTGTCAATTAGATCACCAAAAATTAGTTAACGAAATCTACGCAGTCTATTTTCAAGAACGCGATTTCTTTCCCGTCCGCGTTTCGGTAAATGTATAGCAAGCCGTTGTGGTTACATATTAAGACTGTAGCTCTCCCTACATTTCTATTATTATAATGTTATTGTTATTATGATTGAGCAATCATATTTTTTGTGTAGTTGAATAAAAATATAAAAGTATAAATCTTAACCTGTAAATTAAAACCTCTTCTTCATATCAAATCACTCCTGAGAAAATAGAAATATTAAATTGCAACCATATTAAATACATTATATCACCCCAGAAACTTTTGCGATGCAATTAAAAAACATATTTCTCATACAAAATCACTCCAAATACCTAAGCGATGCAATTGAAAACCATATTTCACATATCAAATCAATCCTGATCCCATAGCAATGCAATTAAGAACCATATTTCACATATGAAATTAATTCTGAGACATTTATAATGCAAATATAAACTATATTTAACATATAAAATCAATCAGGAGACTATAGCAATGCAATTTAAACCATATTCCACATATAAAGTTACCCTGGAGACCTTAGCCATGTGATTAAAAAGAATATTTTAGAAGAATGAGTAAACCTCAAATACAGTATACGAATCTAGACGGCAAGGAACATCTGAAAACAATTTGTACAAATTTGCATAAAATGTATAGGCATTAAAACAATATAAAAATCACTAAAGAAACTAAAGCTATGCAATTAAAAACTATATTTCACATATAAAGTTACTCTAAAGACCTTAGCCATGCAATTAAAAACCATATTTTGCATATAAATTCCTGAAACCTTGGCAATACCATTAAAACAAAATATTCAACATATAAAATGAATCCTGACACCATAGTGATCATGGTGATGGAATTAAAAAACCATATTTCACATATAAAATCAATCCTGAAACTTTTAAAATACAATTAATATCTATATTTAACATATAAAATCTCTAATGATACTGAAGCAATGTAATCAAAAACCATATTTCACATATAAAATCACTCTGGAGACCTAAGTGATGCAATTAAAAACTATAATTAACATATAAAATCAATCCTGAAACTTTTAAAATACAATTAATATCTTTATTACATAATATATATTGTTGCCTATTTCCTATTGGTCTAAACCAATACACGTGACTTTCCATTTCCTATCATATTGGTTTGCAAAAAAACTCATTCTACTCAATAAAAAACCATATTGCACTCTCGTGAGAAATATATGAATGAAAATACCTAGCACGTGATGTTTCCCCCAACGGAAATACGATAGCAAATCAAATCTGCTTTCTTTAATCCCCTAAACCAATCAAAATTATCGTTCTGACTGATGTTCGGATTATATTGTTGTTTGTAAACATGGTAACGTTGTAACGTCATCGAGTGAACGTAATGCGGATAGTTCTGGTGCTAATAAGCGAAGATGTGCAGATATTACTAACTTGGAAATTAATGAAATCATTGACAAAAGAGATGCTGTCAACACTCGCAAATCGAAAGAGCAAGCGATTATTTTTTTTTCAAATATTTACGTGAAACTTATATGTCAGTTAGTTTGGAATCGGCGTACCCCCAGGCATTAGACTCAAATCTTTGTAAATTTTATGCAGAAGCAAGGACTGAGGATGGGACATTATACAAGAAATAAACAATGGAAACATTTCGTCATGGATTATGTCGATATTTTACCGATTTTTGAGAATTAAATATTATGAAAGACAGTCAGTTTCGGGAATAAAAAAAACTTTGTATATTCCATTTCATGACTCAATAAATTATGTAATAAAACAATTACTACACTTGAACTTGATCAATATGAGGTTTTATGGAGCAGGGTAGAATAATATTGAACTCGGCTTCGCCTCGTTCAATATTATTCCACCCTGCTCCATAAAACCTCATATTGATCTCGTTCAAGTGCAGTAATTGTATAATATTTAACATATAAAATCTCTAATGACACTGAAGCAATGAAATTAAAAACTCTATTTCACATATAAAGTCACTCTGGAGACCTTAGCCATGCAATTCCAAACCATATTTTACATATAAAATCAATCCTGAGACCATATAGATGGAATTAAAACCATATTCTGCATATAAATCAATCGTGAAACCTTGGCAATACAATTAAACAATATATTTAACAAATAAAATCACTAGAAAGACTTTAGCAATGTAATCAAAAATCATATGTCACAAATAAAATCACTCTGTAGACCTAAGTGATGCAATTAAAATCCATATTTAACATATGAAATCAATCTCGAGACTTTAGCAATGCAACTAGAAACCATATTTCACATATAAAATCAATCCTGAAGCCTTGGTTATGCCATAAAAAAACAATATCTCACATATAGAATCACTCTTGAGACCTAAGAGATGGAATTAAAATCCATATTTAACATATAAAATCAACCTCGACACTTTACCAATGCAACTAGAAACCATATTTCACATATAAAATCATTCCTGAAGCCTTGGTTATGCCATAAAACATATAAAATCACTCTGGAGACAATAGATGCAATTAAAATCCAAAATTAACATATAAAACCAATCTCGAGACTTTAGCAGTGCAACTAGAAACCATATTTCACATATAAAATCATTCTGGAGACCTAAGAGATACAATTAAAATCCATATTTAACATATAAAATCAATCTCGACACTTTACCAATGCAACTAGAAACCATATTTCACATATAAAATCATTCTGGAGACCTAAGAGATGCAATTAAAATCCATATTTAACATATAAAATCAATCTCGACAATTTACTAATGCAACAAGAAACCATAATTCACATATAAGATCATTCCTGAAGCCTTGGTAATGCCATAAAAAACAATATGTCACACATAAAATCACTCTGGAGACATAAGAGATGCAATTAAAATCCATATTTAACATATAAAACCAATCTCGAGACTTTAGCAGTGCAACTAGAAACCATATTTCACATATAAAATCATTCCTGTAGCCTTGGTTATGCCATAAAAAACAATATCTCACATATAAAATCACTCTGGAGACCTAAGCGATGCAATTATAAACCATATTTCACATATAAAATCATTCCTGCGACCATAGTGATGGGAAAAAAAACTATATTTTACATATAATATCAATCCTGAGACCTGAGCTATAAAAGTAAAAACCATACTTTTATGTATAAAATCACTCTGGGGATATTAGTGATGGAATTAAAACCATATTTTACATATAAAAGTATTCCTGATACCCCAAAAATGCAACCAAAATGTGGGTTTAACCATTGGAAATATATGATATTTTACATTATTGTTTAATTGTTGTGTACTTTAATAAGATTTAGTTGTTAAAATACAGAACTCTCATAGATTTTTAACCTTTTTTCCGACGCAGTCGGTATTATATTCACTTTTTACCCTTTGACCTCATGACACTTCACCTCTCGTAATTCTGTTTCTTGATTGGTTAAAAACCAATTGGACGGGGGTTCGGAACAGGGTGGTAAATTGGACAGGGGCTCGGAACAGGGTGGTAATTCACCTTTCAAATTGTGTACTATTATTATTAGATTTTGCCGTCTGTTTGTTTATAAAATTATTTCAAAGTGCAATTTAAGTATAAAGAACGATAGAGATGGGCTGCAGTTTGTAAAATTTTATATCAAACAACTTGAACAAAAAATTTAAATATTTTTTATTTGAAGTACAGCGCAAATTAAATGCATATTAACACGCTAGATTTTAGCGGGCTTTTATGCAGGCTAAAAAAGACGAAGAGACCAAATTTTAATTACTTTCTAAATACAAATTAACAATCATTTTATATTCATGTTGATATTAAATTAAATGTATTATTGTTCTTGGGCGTCCGTCGTAGTACACACATAGATAGAGAGCTGTGGCTCTAATTGTAAAGTATACTTTGCTTATTCAGTAAATTTTAAACTACAAACATTTTATTAAAAAATTTATAATATTCAATTTGTTTACATTATTGTATAACTGCTTTGGTGCTCGCAGAAAAAACTTCATTTCTATATCTTAGGCATTGGATTTCAATACATAAACTTTCTGGAATACATGTACATGTACTGCAAAGTACATGTAGTTGTATGTACATTATCAATTTTAGGTTAACTGTATGCTTGGTAAATCTGTTAATATCGAAAACACGTAAATAAAAGGGGGCACACATGTATAAATGAATAATTTCAAACTCGTTTCATCTGGGACTAGTGTTAATTTATAGGTTCATGATTTCATTCACGTAGTAATAATTGTCCGTCAGTACTTCTCCCAAAAAATTTCCATCAAACATTTCTGGTCTATTGAAATGGGGAATTTGTATGACAATAAAGGCGATTCGTAGTTCAATGCATAACTCAATTTATATCTTTACTGCGTCGGTTATCTTTTTTAAAGATAGTACTTGTTTATTATTATCACACATTTTGGATATTGCAATGTACTTTCAATTGGATACATGTAGACTTAATTTATATTTTGAATGATTGCTAAGTTCAAGAGTTATAATTTATATTATGATATCGAAGAATTGTTTGAATGATAGATATTTATATAACAAAGATATGTCTCACTTTATTGGACTCTACATTAATATTTAATAAAGGAAACAACGGCGCAATAAGTAATATGTTTCCGAGCCGTAAGATTTAAAACATTTGATATCCTCCAGAAACACGTCAATAGCAAACAAATCTTCAATTCTTTCATTAACTAATTTTGTATTTTATCGATTGTTTTTTTTTTGGTAGTAGGATTTTAATAAACAAGAAAGGATTTGATTTTCATCTTTCGCTTTTCCGACACGCGCAGATAAAATAAATGGACGTACGGTACAACCAGTCGGTCTTTCGTAAAAAAATTGTCAAAAAACATTAAAAAGGTAAAAGTTAAAAGTGTTTTAAAGTGCAGTCGAAAGGTTAGCAAGTTGACATAAATTTACAAGAAAATAAAAAATGTCCAGTGGACAAAATTGTCACGTGACAAAATTGTCAGAACAAAAAATGTCCTGTTGACAAACTTGTCACGTGACAAAATTGTCAAGAGAAAAAAAAATTGTCCAGAGGACGAAATTGTCTAAAGAAAAAAAGTCCAGTGGACAAAAATTGTCAAAAGAACAAAAATGTCCAGTGGACAGAAATTGTCAACAAATTGTCAAATGGACAGAAATATATTGTATAAATAAAATTGTCAAAAGAACAGCCCAAGTTAACTTGGTTTGTCAAAATCTCTGCTCAAACCAGTCAAATTCTCTGCTCGAAGTTAACTTAAAGCAGTCAGAATCTCTGCTTTACAAGTTAACTAGCATGTTATGTTAGGACTGCACCCAACTGTACATCAGTTGTTCGTCTGTACCCACGTCGAGCTGAACTAGTCAAAAATAAAATTCCCATATGATCCATTATACAAGTTAAGGTTGAAGTCATGCCTAAATACAAATTTTACTCGGGAATTCGCGAATTCATATATAAGCAATATTTTGTTGAACCTATTGTACGTAGTTATTGGTAAATTCGCAATGGTGCATTAAGACTTTTCAAAAGGAAAGGTCTGCCCGAAAATATTTACATAATGAGAGATAGGCTGCAAACATTACATTTCAGAAAATGACTAAAAACCTAAACATCCCAGTTTTTGGAGCAACACCTAAACCGGAAGAAAAAAGAAAAAGGAGTAAAATTTACCTGTACAAATCGTATACAAAGTGTGTGAAACTAGTACTGGTTTTCATATCCATCATGTTGAACTCACTTTTTACTTTCGTTTTTGTGGTGGTTTGTTACTACGCAAGCGAACCTCAATATTATAAAACTATATTTCATTTACATAATATATATGCACTATGTCCAGCGGTCTAGACCCCTCGGCCAAATCCGCTATATGAAAATATAGCTTCATTAACCGGGGTGAATCGTAGACATAGACATAGTACATGTGTACTAGCGTGTGACGATGGAATTTTCGTAACCCATACGTATTAATCTGACAGTAATCTAATTCAGCAATTTTGAGTAATATCTGACAGTAAGATAGGGCTTTGGTCGAGTTGTCAGGCAAAAACCTGTGTGTTATTTAACAGGAATATGATAGTCTAATCGTGTGCTTTCATCAGGCATATTACAACATATACTCAAAGCTGTAGGACCCAGTGTGGGACCCGGGGCACATGAGAACAGGCTCAAGGCTTCCTCAGCCTGCAGTAAGAGTCTTCTAACAGTCTTCAACACTTGTGTGTTGCGACCCGTGTCGGTTACAGGACGGGATTTCAGTAGGCCGTGTATACGGTCCCGATAGATTATTAAACCTTTACTTTTTCTAGACGGGAAATCGAGCTAGCCCTGACTTCGATGAATCGGCATGTCACGTTTTGCCTTTGTGAATTCTTATCATTAAAGCCATTCTATAAATTATTTTTCTTCAAACTGTTCCATGACGTGTAGGTACCATTTGGTAGACGGCTTCCTTACAGGATTTGCAAAGAAGGCGGTGGCTTTAGGGCAAAGCTTCCTCAGCTTTATTGAGGCGACATGTTTGCCGTGTGTTGCAACCCGTGACAGTGGAGGAAGGGATCCTGGTGGTTGAGAGATCACTCTTTGCTGCATCCATTAGTGCGGTCCAGTGGGTTTCGATTTTCAATACACCACTTTGGCCCTAACTTATTCAAATAAAAATTCAAATCAAAAAGGAGATCGTACTCCAAAGCTGCTGTGGGATCCCATTAAGGTCGATAACAGGTGTGGAAGTCTAGATCATATAGACACTACTATCTGGGGCGATCCCATGGATACACTACCCTCGGATACTGGATCTAAAAGTAGATACCCCAGCATAAACCGGCGTAATAGCCCCCACAAAACTGCCAACTATTCCCCTATTCGCAGACCATAATAGGTACAATAATACAATGGAACTGTCGAGGTCTTAAGATTAATTTTCTTGAAATTACATTATTAGTTCAAGTCTTTCTTCCGGTTGCATTTTGCATCCAAGAATACCACCTAAAACGAAGTACCATATCTTTAAACAAACTACTCTATATACAGCACATATGTAGAGGAGAATGATAGAGCTGCTGGCGGCTCTACCATTCTTGTAAAAGATCAAGTTCTACATAGCCCTGTAGATCTCAACACTGATCTTCAGGCAGTTGCTATTAGAATATCTTTAGACAAAACAATTACTTTATGCTCTGTGTATATCCCTCCGAATTCTTCATTAATTATAAATCAGTTGAAACATCTTACTGTACAGCTTCCGGCCCTTTATATATTACTTGGGGACTTAAACGGACACAACCCTTGATGGGGCAGTGTCACAACAAACGATAAAGGCAAAAATTATTGAAGGCTTAATGAATCAGGAAGATCTGTGTATTTTTAATGATGGAACAAATACATATTTACATCCTGGGAATGGATCATATTCGACTATTGATCTTACAATAGCAGATCCTTCTCTGTTGCCCGATTTCTCATGGACAGTCGATGACGATCTTTATGGCAATGATCACTTTCCCATTATATTGGAATCTTTGCATTCTTCCATCACAGAACGAGCCGCTCGATATAAATTTAACAAAGCCAATTGGCCTCTATTTGAACAACTCTGTATAGAGCGACTTAACTCGGACACGTTTGAAGCTATTTCTGATCCAAAATTAAAATTCAATGAAACACCTATTTCGATTTCTGATGAAACAATTCCAAAGACCTCAACAAATCCAAAATATCCTAGTAAACCATGGTTCGATGACAGCTGTGAGGACACTATTAAAGACCGGAAAAAAAGCCGAACGATGCTTTAATAAACACCCAATTCAAAATAATATTAACCATTTCCTAATTTTTAGAGCGAAAGATCTCAGGGTAACGAAACAAAGACGACACACCTCTTGGCGTAACTTTGCTTCTAAACTAAATACCCATACCCAGAAGAATAAAACGTGGAACATGATTCGTAAAATTAAAGGAAAAAACAATAAAGCAAATGCCCATCGTTTAAAGGATGGACAAGACTTGTTAACATCCGAGTCAGATATATCTAACAAGTTGGCCGAAACATTTGCAAAACACTCGTCCGCTGAAAATTATCCTCCCGAATTTCAGCGTATCAAAACGTAAAAAGAAAAATCAAAACTTAATTTCCAGTAAACAAATCAGGAAGATTACAATAATCTTTTTCTTTGGAATAGCTTAAAACTTCTTTGAACAAATCTCACGACACAGCATGTGGTCCAGATGACATCCATCATCAACTTCTCAAACATCTGCCACAATCTCTTCTCCAATACCTTCTGAATCTTCTTAACAACATTTGGGAATCGGGGGACATACCATCTATTTGGAAAATGGCCACTGTTGTGCCTATTCCAAAGCAAGGAAAAGATCATTTGGAAGCGTCCAACTATCGGATTATAGCCCTCACAAGCGGTCTTTGTAAAACCATGGAAAGGATTAGCAGTGATCGCCTTGTCTGGTTTTTAGAATCTAACAATCTAATATCAAATATCCAATGTGGAATCAGACAAGGGCGAAGTACCCTAAATCATCTTGTACGTTTCGAAACGTATATTCGAAACGCCTTTGCCAAAAATGAACATATCTTTTTCGATTTAGAAAAAGCAAATGACACAACATGGAAATATGGCATTTTAAAAGATCTTTTTGATATGGTGTTGAAAGGTAGACTTCCTACCTTTATTTCAAACTTTTTATCTGACAGAGAATTTAAAGTTAGGGTAGATTCTACTTCATCTAACCCTTTTGAACAGGAAATGGGTGTTCCCCAGGGAAGCATCCTTTCTGTCACTTTATTTAGTATCAAAATTAATATAATTGCTCAAGTTTTAAAAGATAACATTGATGGTTCTTTATATGTTGACGACTTCCTCATATGTTACCGAGGAAAAAAACATGAATATTATCGAACGTCAACTGCAGTTATGTTTAAATAGCATAGAGAAATGGACAACAGAGAATGGTTTTAAATTCAATACTGCAAACATTGGGATGCATTTTTGTGATAAACGAAAGATGCATCCTGACCCCGAATTAAAATTACATAATAATCCTATCAAAATTGTAAAAGAAACTTCTTTTCTTGGTTTTATATTTGATTCAAGGCTAACCTTTCTACCCCATATCAAAATGTTAAAAAATATGCCTTAAAACATTAGATATTTTATCGAACGTCAACTGCAGTTATGTTTAAATAGCATAGAGAAATGGACAACAGAGAATGGTTTTAAATTCAATACTGCAAAAATTGGGATGCATTTTTGTGATAAACGAAAGATGCATCCTGACCCCGAATTAAAATTACATAATAATCCTATCAAAATTGTAAAAGAAACTTCTTTTCTTGGTTTTATATTTGATTCAAGGCTAACCTTTCTACCCCATATCAAAATGTTAAAAAATATGCCTTAAAACATTAGATATTTTAAAAGTCGTATTCAGCCCCGACTGGGGTGCGATGTTTTATTGAATCTTTACAGATCGCTGGTTCGATCGAAATTGGATTACTGTTGCTTTATTTATGGTTCTGCTCGCAAGTCATATGTCAAAATACACAAACCCTTTAATTATTCAACAACACTTTGCAGAAAAAAAATCTCACTATCCTGACCATTCTGCAATTTATACAGATGGATCGAAGGAAGGCGATAAAGTTGCATTGGCCGCTGTTTTTGGAGACCGTGTTGAAACTCGCCGTCTTCCTTCCGTTTCTTCTGTATTTAGTGCAGAAGCTCACGCTATCATTCTTGCACTAAAAACTATTGCTTCGTCAGATGAGAGTAAATGTATTATATGCTCCGATTCTTTGTCATGTCTTCAGGCAATTGCAAATTCTAAAATTATAACTCCATTTATTTTAAAAATAATTCAAATTTATAAATCGCTGACAACTTTATATAAAGAGGTTGTGTTCTTCTGGATTCCCAGCCATGTGGAAATCCATGGAAACAAGTCGTGGACAGGGAGGCTATAATAATAAACTTCATGAGATCCAACCACTTTTGCACATACATAATTTAAAATATTGTCGAGGTCGTAGAGACCAAGTGGTTTTTACCAGGTGACGTCTTGGGCATACCAGGACGACACACAGTTATATTTTAAACAATGAACCAAGACCCGAGTGTGTGCCATGCACATTCGGGAACGTTTTTATTCTTTTAATTTTTATGATAATTTATTTACAACTGTCGCTGGCGACACAATTCTACAGTTTTTAAAGGAAATTGATTTATACAGAAAAAATTATATGGATTTTAAATGATGAAATTGAATAGTTTTTATTGTTTTAGTTTTCTTTTTATCTGTATATATGCTCATATTATCTCATATTATTGTATAAGGCCACGTTTTAGAAAAGATGAATATTCTTTAAATAATTAACTTAACGGTCTAATTCTCACGTCCTGAATATAGCTGAAATATTGCTTGCTGGACGTATAACAACAATCAATCAATCAATCAATCAAAGCTGTAAGTTACCGTTCCAGAAGTCGTTTAAAACGTCCATTGTTCACGCAGAGACATGAAGCAGTACGCTTGCAATGGTGCTAAGTCCGTAGTAAATGGTATATACTATAATTATCCTCTTGCAGAAACGTCCATTGGTCGGCTGAGTTAAAATATGGCGGCACCACAATCTACTTGCGCTGATCGCAACATTGCTGAAACAGTTCTGTATAGTAATAGCTCAGGAATGGTTTGTGGATGTCTCCCTCATAACTGTTCCTAGTTATGCGCATTTTATGAATGCACAAATTTATATTGAAATGATAAAACACAATATAGTTTGTAGCAATAAATAGCAATAAATTAGTTTAATACCGATGTATTTTTCTTTCGACAAATAAAATTTAACAGTTACTTCAATTATGGGTCGGATACCAAACTTAATTGTATTGGTGAAATATTGGCAAAACAATGTCAGTATTTAAGAATGTATGATCTTCCCCGTTTCGGTTCAGCTTTGAATATTATCCGAATATTTATACGAGTATAAATACATAACTTCCGCGTTTTGTAGTTTATCGGCAATTAGTTGTCTCCTCATCTATGACCGTCAGAGTTAGTGCAAGCAAGATTTTGCAGTTTCAAGCGGGAATAATAAAGAGTGAAAATTTTGTACGAGGTTTTATCATTTCTAGCTCGTTTCTCGTTGCGAACACATCACATGTCTATGCCAAAGAAAGTTAGGACATATAGATTTCCGATCTGTTCGTCCGTTCTTCTCACCGCCCAACCTCTGTTTTACCTTTGTGAATACCTAGCTATTTATATATGTATCTTGATACAGATCTAACATGATATCTCTTCACTCTTAAAATTCTTCAGGGTGTGCCTTATATTTTATGTTTGACTGAACTGAAAAGTGTGGGGGGTGTTACCAATGTGTTCCAATCGGGTCATCAGTATCGCCGAACCACATTTGATTGTTGTTTGTATAATTGTATTTTGTTATAATTTAAAATAAATTTGACATTTTCAATACCAACCAAGAACGATACTGTTATTAAATAGCCTTGTACGAAATATGTCTTCTTTTCCCGAAATGCTATAAGCATTTTGCTGAGAAACCAGATCATCGAATGTCCCTCTGAATTGAAATGCTCAGTTGCATGCGATTAAGCCATTTTAACTTGATATGTCCCAAGTGTAAGATTTCTAATGTCATCTTACATCTTACGTCAGACGAGTAAATATTATTTCTGATGATTCCAGTATCTCACTTTATTTCCATATCTCTGAGCGAATCGACAGAATTTCTGAATCCTCTGTCTACTATGAAAACATCATCGTCTTGAAGCCAAGTTTTAATGTCGTCCATGTTAGTTTTAATTTTGTCAATGATTATTTTTGATGTCCCTCATGTGTGGCCCCATTACACTGACAATGTCACAAACACAATTGGTTTGATAATGGGTTTATGTTTGTAAATAATATAAGACCTCAGTTAGAATTTATAGTTCCGACTAATGGGAATAGATGTATGTTCATCCACCACAAGAATAACAGATTCAATTCACCTCCAAATAATGTTCGAGGAAAAGTTCGGGTATGATTATTTACATTTGCTCGTAATTTGTTTTGAAATCCAATGTTTTCAATAAGGTGCTTTTTAGCGGAAGCATCTGTGCGTCTAATGGCATTACGGCGTAGAGTGAACGTTGACAAATATCTATTTGATAAACCTCAGTTTAGTTAGGAAGAGGCTAACAAATGTACAAATTGCACGACAGTGAGTTTCTCTCATATATTTTATTTTTGAACGAATACCATCAACGTTTTAATTGTCAATACAGTTGAATTTGGTCCTATCAGATATATTAAATATTAGAAAATCTAAGACATTTGTTTAAATGAGCTGGAAATCATGTAGTGGGCTAAAGTAGACAGTGCGATAGTGACGTCATTTACAAAAAAATAACAAAAAAAACTATGAGGCTGAAGTACATTAAATGGTCATTTTAGGCAAAAAAATTATCAAATAAACTGTAATTCTCTCATTAAATTGTTTAATCTTATCTATCCTGCACACCTAGGAATATGGAGTTCCAGTGTTGATTTTAACCAAATCTTTTTTTATTTTAATAATAGTCCCTTATTATTTAATACTTAGAACCTAGTAGAAATTTGAAAAAAAGAAACTGGAAATTAGAAAGCATTACCATCTATTATAGACGTCTAATAGAAAAGATTGATTGTATAAGGGTAAATAACACAACCATGGACTGTATTATGTTTTATTGTAAATGTATCTGAGAAATTAATAATATCTTATATTATCAACATATCATGTCAGAGCTCAGGATACGGATTGTTACTCATATATTATTATTATTTATGACCAAATAAATATATTTCGATTTTACTGTCTTACAGAATGTTTGCTAAATTTGTCGTTAAATTTTGTTTGTCCAAATGACTATGTACAAATTCTAAAGTTTAAAATAAAATCATAAGTGATGCTGAAACATATCTGCTTGACTGATGAATAAGGAGTCAAACTCATTCAAATGTTGCCAACTTTTAAATTAAAAAAATCTAGACGATGATTATCTTAACTATAATTAGGTCATAAATGAAGGTTTCTCTACATCTACTTTTGCTTTCCTCAACATATTTTCTTCGTATTATCAATGTATTTCTTTTGCAGCATACCACTTTTGCTTTCGTGAACATATTTTCCTAGTATTATCAATGTATTTCTTTTGCATCATACCACTCAGATAGAGTTCGCATTTGTGTACCAATTAATATATAGATCAAACGTTGCGAACCTTTAAAATTGTGAGGCCGTGCATTATTTGTTTGAACTTTCACATCCTTGTTAAATGTCGTTTATACTAGAATGCATAGATTAATACGACATCCGGCAGAAAACGTTGGAAAGGTTTTTTTTATTTCAATTAATATTCGTGTTCTACTTGGTAATTATATTAATACACATTTACGTTTTGTTGTTGTTTCTAGTAAGCTCTTTGTAGGCCTACGTAATATTTATATTAACTACACTGTAAACAGCGAAAAAATATAATACACATCAGCGCAAAGTTCTCTAAAACCAGGTTAATGCGAATTGTTCATGCATCTGTATATTAAAAGGTCAAAGATATCCAAAATGTGTAGAATTCGATACGACGCACCCGCGTTTTATGTGCATTTCTGGTACTAATCTTTGCGATCAAAGAATTTCAGTTTCGATTCCCTCGTTTGAAACGATTAAATATTGATTTAGTTTTAAAGACTTATTTATAAGCAACTGGAAAAGATGTTAAACAAAACATACACGACTGTCAAATAACTGTAATGTTTACTTTCATTATTAATGACCAATATAATACTTTTCAATGATATTGGTTAAACTCCTAACGCCTAAATGCAGTTTAATTATTCGAACAAAATGTTTAACCTAGATATTTACAAAACAATAAAAGGCTGTAATAAAATGTCAAGAAACCATAAAACCGATCTCAGTTTGATTGTAAAGGTATTGCAATACTGTTCAAAATCCATGATATTAAGACGCACATGCGGCCTGACTTAAAAGCAAGATCTTGTTTGCAATTTAAATTTCCGATGTTTTACAATGTAAACGTTTAATTTCTATTAAATTATATCTGACTTGCATAATAATGTTTACTTGTCCGGATGTCGAATTGAGTAAATATTTGTATGCGACTACACAAAGAAAAGACTTTGGTGTTGTAATAAATCCAATGAAGTTAAGAAAGTTCATTAAGCAAGAATTAAAAATAACTCACTGTAAATAATATAAGGTATTTTTGTTTTAATTTGAGAAAGAAAATTATTTGAAACACGGACCTCTTTTATATAAATACCCATTTTTACCCTACAATTATTCAGATAAAATTCTTAGGAAAAACATTTACTAAGTCATAAGTAAGTCTTAAAAAATCTAGATAAATCGAGGTCGTGTTATGCAAACATATGTCAAAATTGTTTTAAAATAACATAGACATATGTAAGTTTAAGTTCTAAGAAAGCAAAAGATTTTACCATCAAAAATGACACTTACATGTATTTTATGTACTTTTTCATATTTTAATAAATTGCTTGTATCTGTAAATACGATTAGATTTGCAGGAATCTGGAGACTGGTGTTTTGGCATTTGACGATTAAAAGCTGTACCCTACGTTAGTATTTGTGTGTTCTGTCGGTCGTTGTACTACATCTGGGATTAATTAGAGGCGTCTTCCAAAATAACTAGTCAGAAAAGGTACGTGGCTATTTTGTTTTGCATCCTGTTATCAACTCAAATGGCGGAACATAAGGATAAGGAAAACACGCAGGTAATTTTTTTCAAAATTGGGCATGCATTGCAACTACACAATTTATCCTGCCAACTAAGCGCTGAAGGCGTGAATAAGATTCAAACATTTTCCGGAATTTCGCGTAAATTCAATGACTGGATAAAATCCAACGAAACATCCATCTTTTTGCGCAATTAATAAGAGAAGGATAATAATAACTAGCCAAAAGAAGTTAGTTGAGTAGTCATGAGAAGGTCCTGTCATTGATTTTATCCAAATGTTGCTTAATGAACATGAGGGGCATAAACAGATTGGATGAAAGATCACATTGCTTTTTGATTTGGTGGGATAAGTGATAATCAGCAGGCTTTCAGACTTTTTAACACGATTAATAAACCAACAGTCGAAAATGTACAAATTTTTGCATAAAGATTATTAACTTCGCCTGGAGAGGATTTTAAGTGATAAAATATGACCTATCCTAAATATACAATTTCAGTTTTTTTTTCATAAAATGGATGACACAAGAGTTTCTTAAGTTAAAGGTAATGATGTAAATCCAAACACTTTTGCACTAACGGTACATTCTGCAATGGCAAAACAAAAATAAGGAAATAAATTTGATATAAGAAAAGGTAAAACGGTCAGATACGACCGACGAAACAGAAGTGGTTTTCATGAACCCATGGACATAGGTCACTTTTGGCCTACAATAGATGTAACCGTTGCTATCGTTACTGTCATACATACATCGGCATTGTCGACTTTTATATAATCATTTAAAAGCAGTTAATGCTTAAAATGAGAAACAAGGATAAGTTAATTTTAAGAGACGGGGTCAACAGAAAGAAATTACTTATTGGATATGCGATAAACATGGTCACTTTAAAAGGAATTGTTTTTCAAAGCAGGATGAAAACGTTAGGAACACTAAGAAACTCACAATATGTATTTGCCGATAGAGGTAGTACCATTTCGGAAAAGATTCGAAATTATATCATTTTTAAGCAGGGAATCCAAATTCATGTTAGATTGAATTAAATAAAAAGAATTAACAAATTAAGGTAACTTGTAGATTCAGTTGCAGAAGTTTTAATGCATTTCAAGGTTTATAACTTGTTAATCGATGTGGGTTAGTTTATGAAGACAATTGTAAATCTACATAGATAAAACGATCTAGGCTTACTCAATTCCTGGTTATTGTCATTGGGTTAGATTGTCGACATCTTGGAGATTTCTGACACTTTTGACGGCAGAATTTTCAGTCTTCTTAACAAGAATAGATCCATCATGTGTCCAATAAGAATGGATCTTATTATTGTTACGAAGAGTACCAAGGCGACGTAGCATATCATATCTGTGTTTTGTCAAATTTTCACTCAGGTACATTTTGTCAGTGTTTCCTTTGAGTTTTTTCCTATTGCTAAAACAATCTGACGTTGCCTATATGTCAAAAATCGAACAATAATAGATATTTTACCATCATTCATTTTGCCTATAGGATGTGAATGCCATATATCGGTCAGGTTCAGCTTCACTCCAAGCTGTTTTGAACGAATGATTTAATTATATCACCATTAGAATTAGTCGGAACCTTAACATTGTTAAATCGCAGACATGTGCGCCTGCAATATTGCTCCTGCTCTTCAAGTCTGACCTCTAGTTTTTCTAATTTGTCTTTTATTGATTGAATTGTTTGGTTTTGTTATATTATTTGTTCTTTCTGTAGCTCAATAGTATCGTGGACATATTTTAAATTGTCAATGTGTTCTGCAACTGTCTGCTATGTTAGGATTAATGTACTCTAGCACTTTCTCGGTGATAACTGTCAATAGTTTACTCGCAAAATCAGGACTACTTAGTGTAGGACACACAATTTGGGACAATTTGACGACAGTTTCATCATGGACGTCATCCTCCAATATCTGGAGACCCTAACCTTATGAGCTCTCTTTGGAGTCTTGGGTACTAGGGATATCTTGAATTCTTGCGTGTTTCTGAACTTGGAGAAGAGATGGAGAAATATTATCTGGCTGAAAGGTTCAGATCTTTTTGTACCTGCATCTGTTGGTGTTTGAGTTAAAAATTTGACCATCGACTCTTGTTTACTGTACGCCATCTTTGTTTACAATAGTGTCCTTTGTCCCGTTTCGTTGAGTATTTTTCACTTAATAAGTGTGTCTATTTTTAAAAGTTACCAATACTATCTGTTCCACAACATTGAAATATCAGGCTGTGAGCTTCAGAACATTATTTGCTTAGATCAGTAGTACATATATTCCTATTTATTGTGCTCCGACCTGCCTTACGACTTCATACTAAGAGCACGTAACTCTCAAGCTATCCTCCATCATTTTAATTTTGTGTTAATATAATAATATATGAAAAACGTGTATTTTATTGTTCAGACATAGTTTCTTAATAATGAAAATGTTATTTAGAGTATAATATAGTTGTATATAAACACTTTGATTGACGATCATTGCGTCCTTGATTTTATGGATAGTGCAAGCCTCCACCAAACTGCTCAAAAAGTCTTTTGTAGCGTGTAAAAGGACCGAAAGCCGCAAGCACGTCACTCTGACCATTTTGTTAAAAATTGCCATTGGTCCAACTTTTCAAGAAGAATTCTATTTTGAAGTAATAAATTATTCAATGGGAAAATTTAAAAAATATCTAGATTTATTCCTACTATGAGTATCTGAAACTTCCTAGTTGTGGAAAAACCCGTTAGAAGTTCTTTCTAAACTAGTCTGCACGCAAATAAGTTTTTCTGTTTTTCCTATAACTATTTTTTGAGCATAACACACAAATATCGTTAACACTTGAAACCTAAGTTATGTATAGATCAATCGTTGTGACCTTGAATGAAAGAAGGTCGCGCATTATTTGTTTGACCTTTCTTAAGATTGTTAAACGCCCCACTTGTTCATAACAGCTATCAGCCGCTATTGTACATACTAGAATACCATGAAATCCTATATGGAAAACGTGATAAAAATTCTATGTCATTAAATATTTCAATGTTATACAATTATACTACGCCAGATGCGCGTACCGTCTAACCAAGACACATCGGTGGTGTTAAAGGTTCAAAATATTTAACATCCAAATAACTACGATGACGTAAAGTTTTTACCACAAACACTGAAAAAATTGTACAAAACCGTTCGCTTACACCTTGCAAGAAGAACACACCTGATAGTTTAAATTAGTTTTAAAATTTCGGGACAGTAAATGTAGAAAAAACTATTATGTACTTGTCAGCAACGAAATGTGACTACAAGGCTGGAGATACCTTTGTTTTTTTTTATTTCAATAAATAGACTGGTGATACCCACACGTATTTTATGTCAATAAAGCATTGTAAATACTCTTCATTGTCTTCTTCGGAAATCTTATACAACTAAACATGTGAGCCGAGCTCGTGAAAGTCACACTTATTATTTCCTACACTGTTAGCATGAGTGACCTGTAGTCTACAAAACAGAATTTCTGTAATACCGGTAAATTTTAAACATCAGGCAATTAAAATGTCGGTGATATTAAGGTTATACAATTAGATATGTCAGACCCGTTTTTTGAGGTAGACTGCTGGTGCTAATCTTTATGATGATGATAAGACTGGCAAAAAGAAATTTCTCTCCTTTAAAATGATAAAGTTGTTTAAAACTGTTTGTAAGCAACTGGAAAAGGAACTGAAAAAAAGAAACCCAGTAAGAACTCTTGTGGTTTGAAAGGAAAAACTAGTCATAGTTGTCAATGAAAGTTTGAGTGGAGCACACATGGCCCCCAAAGTCAGATGTAGACTGAAATATACTTTCAACTGATTTTGTTGTTGATTTTTATGATTAAGAATCAGACAAAAGCAGATAATTTATATTGCTATCTATTGTTGGCATTATAATACTAATACTGTATTCATAATTTCCACATAAATGGAGATGAAGTGTATATGGGTCTATACAACTAGCAGAAATGGTAGACGATATATACATAACCCTGTTTGCAATAATTTCTTTTAATGGTGACTGTTTTGTGTCTAAACGTAAAAGCTCCGAATGCTATCACAGTATGGAAGAATATTTCTGCAATACATTAGAAGAGGATCTTTACTATTTCAAGTCATCAAGTTTCTATGTCGTAAAAGTAACTAAGCAAGATGCGCATTTTGTGTAGACTACTTTCTCTCTGACAAAAGGTTCATGAAAACACTACATGAAATTAACTAAACGCTAACCTACTTCAGTATACATTAACGTATGTGAAGTTCAATTCAAACAATATGTTTTACGTTCATATTTTCAAACCTATATGTGGTTAAATCCACACATCGCAAAACCATGAAATGATCTTAATTTGATCGTATGGAGATAACATATTTTATATTTGAGAAGCGGATGTCATAAAAGTTGTTGCACATGCAATTAAATGTCTGATGTTCTAAAGGTTTTATTTCTTTTAAATAATATCCGAATTGTATCGTAAAGTTTACTTGTCGGAATGTCAAATTAAGTAAATATGTGTGTATCATTGTCAAAAAATAATAGATTTAAAAAATGCATAAAGATCATTAATCGAAGATTAAAAATAACTACACGTGATATATACATTTGTAATATTATTGTTATGAGGATTCATTCTCCAACATCTAAGATAAATAATTTATAATAAATACTAAATAATTACAGAAGGTATAACATGCCTTTGTACAAAACGAAAAGAAACCTTTAGACATAATTAACCTTACAACTTGGAATACGTGTTACTTTAGACACAAGTCATCACCATATCATGAGAAACCAGAGAAAGTTTCTAACATAAACAAATTGTAATTGGAGCTGTCATTAATAATCACTGCACTGAAATTAATGATAAATAAAACGGAAAAGTGAAAATGCCACTTAAATATGTTTTAAGTTGAAAACCGAAACTGCATGTACTGGTTATTATTAAGCTTCTTGTAAACGTTCATACACATTTACATTATTGGTCTATTGACAGTGATGATAGTGATGATATATAATTAATTTGGCAAGGCTTAGAAACGGCGGGGAAAGACGAACTTCTAAATAAAATCTATACTCACCATCAATAGATCATCATTGCATTTATTTCACAATATTGATTCAGTTTATATTTATTTACTATCACTAAACACAGGTTGAAAAAAAAATCAATAATTTTTAACTTTTAACAAGTATAGATGTTTTCCATTGCATGATTATTTTTATTAATGCCTGCCATGGGCATTATTACTTCCGTGTTTCTATACAGAACCAAAACCCATTCAACAAACTTAAATAATAATGCCTTTTTAAAAATCAAATACATTTTTCTTTTATCACATGTAATTTTCCACCATTTTACTTATGCACCGTTTACGCTTCGCTTTAAATTTTACCATTGTTAATCATTCTAAAAGTAACTTAAATTGTCTTTTTTCTAGCCATCTCCGTGTTTTGCTAAAGCGTCATCACGTGAATTCCAACACCTAAATTCAGGACAACATAATGCTATTTAAAAAAAAAATTATTTGAAAATTACCACAGGTATTCTCACGGTATAAATTTGTGCTTACATGTTATGAGCATCCTCCAAAACCAAATCTTACATACATAATAAAATTTATCTATCATAGATGTTGTGAAAGTACAAGAATTACCGCTATCTATGCGTAAATTCTTGTCAGACTGGATTAGCTTATTTCTGTTTTAGATCAAATACGTGTTTTAAAAATGTTTGTATTATTGAGAGACGGGCATAAAAAAATTATAAATATGTTTGCTATTTAATTAAAAATGTCGAAACAACATGTATGTTCAGATTTAATTGCGAAAAATGATATAATTTGTGATTGTAGTGCTGGGGGATCCTCTATTGTTCCTGACGAACGTCCAAGAAACACAACGCATTTCATACGGGATTTTAATAATTTTACAGTGCTGAAACCATGCTCATTTATTGAAACGCCAGAACTAAGAATAATTTAACTTAGGTTTTGCAATATATCAAAGCTGAATAACTACATATTCCACGGATTGCATGATTCGAGGAACTTGACACAAAAAAATAGCAACAAAATAAGGGAAATTCCAATTGCTATTTAAACAATCCAAAAATTACAGCATTTAGATCTTGATAATAATGAAATAAGACACTTTCCTGTTCACCAAATTTGTACGCTGACTAAATTACATTTTCTTGCTGTTGGTGGGCTATTTCGCAGAAAACATATAGGAGATGGAATAAAACAATTAAAAAAAGTTAGACCAAACAAAAAAATATGTGTGTTTCCGGTTACATAGAACTTTAAAATAATTAGGGAGGTCGATTTTTATATTTTTAATTTATTTTGTTCTGGGGGGTGGGGAATCATGTTGGATAAATTAGTAATTTAATTTTTTTACCTTTATCTTTTATACCTTTGTAGGGGTAAAGCTTGTAAGTTTCAAGAATTTACGATAAGCCTTAAAAAGTGTACAGTAATTGAATGAGTTATCAATTTCGTTACAAACGTCTATATTTTTACATTAATCCGCCATGTTCGGGCGGAAGTATGAAAATAGAACTGAAACCCAGAACAATCCCGGGAGTTTTGCGGTTAAAAACGCAAAACCTTAGGGTCGGGATTTTGGCTTAAAAAAAGGTAGGGTCGGGTAACCGCAAACACACATATTTTTTTATTTGACACATGTTGGCTTTCAGCAGCCGCAATGGACACTATATACAACGACACCGTTGCAAACTAAAAAAAGCTTCCAATAAAAAGATTCATTTTGCGAGCGATGACAATTTAGCAAATTGCATATAGATGCATTTAAGTATTTCAATTCAGTTACATATATAACTGTGAACGGTATTCTATACAGCTATCTGAAGTCATTGGAGCCTTGCATACTTTCAATGATCGTTATTTGGAATCAACCGACTCATCTTATAACTAAAAATAGGCCCTACTTTCATTTTAAACTTTTACCCTTTGGAATATGTGTATCAAGAAACTTTCCTTACGTGACAACAGTATTGAAAGTATTGATGTGCATGAATAAAACACATGAAATAGGGTCACTGGTTTGAGGAAATGATCTAACACACAGTTCTATAACATACAAGTTTGCTTTGATAGTAAAAGTTCAGTTGTTTAAAAATCGAAGACGATTTGATATTTCAATGCAAGGAAACTGCAGGATAAATCAACATCTTATGAATAAATTGTTCCAAGATGCGAGTCTATATGCATGTACATTACAATTAATTTCCTAAGGAAACTTGCATTTGTAAATAAGTTAAATATTTCGATTGCAAGACCAGTGATCGATATATACATAGAAAATAGCGAACAGCTAAAAACAATAGATTTGTCATCCTTTCAGTTAAGTGATTGTAACGGACACTTGTCTGGACCTTTATACCTTTTAGTATTGAATTTTTCCAATATTCATTGTAGTTCGTTAAATCCACGCATTTTCGAGAACTTGACCGGTCAAAGAACACTAACGATGGTCAATTCAATGTTATCTGTTGGTCTTGAACACGATTTAAATGGAATCTTCCTGAGAGAAATGTCAGAACTTGAAGACATATCGAATAATTACTTAAAAAGTCTCCATAATAACTTATTTGATTGGTCTTTGAAGTCCTTTAAGTATATTTCATTACAAGGAAACAAATTTACTGATATACCGATGGCTATTGCTGGTTCGACTGCATTACGACGCTAAGTTATGAGAGACAATCATGTGTGGTATTTTAATACGGACACTATGGCGTTTATTGACGAAATCGGACAAGGAAGCTACTTATCTTTATTGGTTTTAAGGGAATCCGTTGATATGTAACTGAATCCATAAAATTTATTCAGTGGATGATGACGACAAAAACAAAATGTGATAACACTTTAAGAAATAATACCTGCGTTTCTATGGACGCGCTGTGTCATATACGGTTAAAATATTTGAAAACATTCGTGAAAGTATGATAAACTGCATTACAAAGAACTGGTTAATATTATGTGTTATTTTGTTTTTTATTTTCGATTTATTTGTTATTAGTTGTAGTTGTATCTATAGGTACATGTACAAAATTATTCTACATTATACCTTCCTTGTAGTAAAGAAGCTAATAATGCTAATCATGACAGCAAAAAAGTGATTGTATTATTAAGTAAAAGTTTCTAAGTAGTCACTGGGGGAAATTTAAGCTAGATATGGCATGGATGCATATGCATCAACAAGAACGTCAACTGCTATTTGTAATAATGCTTAAACATTTTACACAGAAGATATGTCGGAAATTCTTCAACGGATATGGGAGAAAATAGTTGTCTTGGAAGTAGACGACTCTTTCGCAAATGATCACAATGGTCAGCATCTGTTTTGGAAACGTTTGTACCATTCAGTCGTATTGTAACAGTTATGTCTGATTTGGGGTGTACTTTTATGACTAAGCGAAATAATATAACGCAAAAAGATAGATTCTGCTTGTTTACTGGGGAAAATGTAAATAATATATGGCATGGATGAACATGTTTCACTAGGAACGCAAACTGCTTATTTTAGTAATGTTTGAACGTATACTACAAAACGATGTGCCTGCGAATCCTTGGCAGAAATAGAAGATAGTTTGTTAATTATAGTAGTTTGACAATAACAATATCATGTGCATCATCCGTACATTGAATCTGTCAACGTTTTGCTTCTTTTGATATGTCACAGAAGAAAATTCTCGTGTTTGTAATGATACAACAATTTAGACGATTTGTACGCTTTAAACAGTAAAGGGTGAAAAAGTAATACCACACTCAAAATGTCACTACTATTAGGTTTGCAGAACAAATACCTATTAATTGTAATTTTTAAGCGTATCATCTATATACAAGTTGTAATGAAGAATGCTCAAATATTATTTGCTCATATGTTTTGTTTTAATTTATTTTTTGACTTAGATCAGTCAAGTTTTTATATAAGTATATTATTTGCTGGGAATCGGTTATCTAGTGGTCTAGGTAGTTTAGGCAATTATTGGTTGATCACATGGATCAATACTTTGGATGAGAGTTTGTTTGACTCTTAAACATGCAAACCTATCTGCTGACTTAAAAACAAACTTTCTTAAATTGTTGTGAAACCCGAATGCAAACAGACAACGATCAAAAGAGTTATAAGTAGTAAATTATGATATTGGCATTTTTTGTATAATTCTCTACCCAAAATCATGCAGCACGTGAAGTACAATGCCGTATCGTGAGAAATGATGAAAAATTGCCACAAATTATTTGTTTTTTACACAACGAGGGCCCTACGTTTATCAAGTGGTTGAAATTTACGTCAGTTTAACTGATTAAATTCTAAATAAGATTTCTATTAATGTTATTATCCTGTGTAATTTGGCGTCAAAATGTACATAAATGTATAGAATACGTGATTATCAAACACAGTTTTATAAAGTATTTAACTGTGTTATTTCAGATAAAGAGTTGTCATTATTTAAAAAAATGTATCCATATAACGTATAAAAGATGATTTATTTTATTCTCTAACGATTCTCTATGCAAAAACAATTCAGTCAGAAATGTTCAACGACGTTCCAGCAGTGTTATATATACTTTTAAGAATATTACAAAGTAAGATAAACAAACAGGTCGGTCACAAAAAATCGGACACCAGTGACAAAATTAATATTGACTCAAAGACGCATCCCAAAAAGCACACAACCTTTAACAAAATTACCAAAACGTCGGTAACCTGAACTACAAAAAATCGGTGCACTTAAGGGCTGCGGACAAGTAAGCAGTGACTGCCTTTAACTAGACAGCTATCAAGTTACTTATCGTTATGTCCTGTGAAACGGTATGTAATTTAAGTGATGACATCAGCTTAGATGCAACAAACTCCTGTTTTAGTAGACTTTTGTATTATGGTTTACATCAACGTTTAGTTTAAATAATCCGAATAACGTCCGCAAGATCTGAAATCATTATGGCGTAAGTTGTGATTTGTAAACATTATTATCCTTTATTTATATTTAATATTTTTTAAACCGTACACAGCTTCTTTTGATAAGTTATGTTTATTTAAGTTCAAAACGATATTTTAAGCTTGCTATAGCGTATAGTGTAAAGGAATCATTCTTCTTGGGGTACTAATTTTCGAGGCGTTCGTGTCGGAAAAACCCAAGAATTTAAGTATTCAAAGGAAATTAGTTTTTGTGCTCGTTTTTACAAACATTAGAAGACAATTCATACCTTGAAATGATATCTAATCCGAAGATATATGTTCATACTATATGTTCTATTTTGCTTTAATGTTGTAAATAATCCATGCAAAGAGCATTTGGGTTTTACTTAAAAGAAAGATTAACATCTGTTATAACATCACAGGTAGACTTAAAGTGTGCATTTTGTACAAAAAATAAAATCAATTTTAAACTGGTATAAACTGCAAAAAACCATTCGTAATCTGTGTAAAACCGTTTAGAATTAATGATTAGGATTCAAGTTTTTAACACTTATTCTTAAATTTAATGCAGTTATCAATAAAAGGTTAATTGAAATATATGTCTTCTAGCATTTTATATTTCACATCCATTGTCGGTGTCATTATCGACATGTATAATTTCGCTTATATCAAAAGGATAGTTGTTTAAAATGTACTTAATACAGATTTAATTTAAGTTTAAGATTTGAAGATAAATATTATAATTAAAACATCACAGCTAGGCTTTGAAATAAATTGTCAATGAACAGTGTAACCGCCAAACAAAAATGGCTTGTTACAACCGTCGCCAATCAACAAATAACAACAGACAATAGACGATTTAAATACCTGATAATTAGCCATGAAAGAATTACTTCCTCATCAATGAATCTAAAAAAAAATAAACATACTGAAAACAATGGGTACTAAATATGCTCCTGAACTGGCCGACATATTTTTGTAAATTATAAAACTTATTCGTTATCCTTGATCTTGCGATCGGTATTCCGATTTTTAAGACGGGTCACTACTAAGCTACTCAAACAAGGCTATGTTGTACCTAGGTTCATGTTATCTCTATAGAAGACCTTTGTCTATGACTTAATAGATAATAATGGGAAATCAATCTTTCAAATACGATCGGACCTTTTCGCTGAGTCATAAATAGTCTTTCCTATTCCAGGGTTTGACATTGTCCGAGATATGACAATGAGTAACTCGACGGGTGTCTAATTAGAGGCAGGCACTGCTTAATCGTTCACAGCACCTGAGTGCACCCATGACTTTCATTGGGTGCGAGTTACTTAATTCCTGTTTGGTTTTTGTTTTGTGTTTTATGTTTATTTTAAACCGTATTTGTAATTGTCCTCTGACTTTCAACTTTTGTTGATCGATCGGTTTCTTTGGTATATTTCTCTTGAATCTCAGATGATATTATTACCCGATACCTTATATAAATGTAATTTGGTATTTTGTACTATTTTCTGAAATTCTAAAAACGTCCACGTTCGCAAACTGTTGACCAGTCAACAGTTTGAACTGTTTCCCCTCGCGTGCTCTGACGTCATATAGGATTTCCCTTGAAGCGAGCGGCGACACAGCTCATTGGCTGTCGAGATTTACCGGACTCTAACGAATGCATAAAGCGTCTATTCGATCTTAATCATAAACTAGGCGTTAACATGTCAACAACTGAAAATACACGATTTTCTGACGTTTCTGATCAAGACCATCAAAATCTAGTTGAGAGTCATGATTCTCTAAGCACCAAAAATGTAATTAAATGTTCCGTCATGGTGCTGAAGTCTTATTGTACTGAAAAGGGCATCAAATTTCCGGATGAAACGATCGAAAAACAATCCCTGGACAATTTGCTTTAGAAATTTTACCCAGCAACAAGAAAGGCGAACGGGCAACTTTATTCAAAGAAATCAATGCTCTCAATTCGGTATGGATTGCAGAAACATTTTGAAAAACTATTATCGATAGATATTGTTAATGATCCAGTATTCAAGGTGTCAAATCGTGTATTCGGTGCCATGTTGGGTACATTAAAGGATCAGGGGTTAGCTCGGGTTCAGCACAAAGACCCACTAACAAAACAAGATCTTTTGTTGATCGATCGGTTTCTTTGGTATATTTCTCTTGAATCTCAGATGATATTATTACCCGATACCTTATATAAATGTAATTTGGTATTTTGTACTATTTTCTGAAATTCTAAAAACGTCCACGTTCGCAAACTGTTGACCGGTCAACAGTTTGAACTGTTTCCCCTCGCGTGCTCTGACGTCATATAGGATTTCCCTTGAAGCGAGCGGCGACACAGCTCATTGGCTGTCGAGATTTACCGGACTCTAACGAATGCATAAAGCGTCTATTCGATCTTAATCATAAACTAGGCGTTAACATGTCAACAACTGAAAATACACGATTTTCTGACGTTTCTGATCAAGACCATCAAAATCTAGTTGAGAGTCATGATTCTCTAAGCACCAAAAATGTAATTAAATGTTCCGTCATGGTGCTGAAGTCTTATTGTACTGAAAAGGGCATCAAATTTCCGGATGAAACGATCGAAAAACAATCCCTGGACAATTTGCTTTAGAAATTTTACCCAGCAACAAGAAAGGCGAACGGGCAACTTTATTCAAAGAAATCAATGCTCTCAATTCGGTATGGATTGCAGAAACATTTTGAAAAACTATTATCGATAGATATTGTTAATGATCCAGTATTCAAGGTGTCAAATCGTGTATTCGGTGCCATGTTGGGTACATTAAAGGATCAGGGGTTAGCTCGGGTTCAGCACAAAGACCCACTAACAAAACAAGATCTGGTTAAATTGTACAATTCATTTGATCTTGACACACCGGATGGTCTACATGATAATGTTTTCTTTGATTTTATGATGTATTTTTGTAATCGTGGGAGAGAGAATCTTCGCGAAATAAAGAGACAGACATTCTGGTGAATGAAGCTGAGGAATTTATTGAACTTCGAGACATGATGTCCAAAAATCATAAGGGTGATATGTATGACAGTACCAGCCAGGGCGGAAGGATATACAGAACTGGAACAATAATGTGCCCGTACAGTTCATTTAAGAAGTACTTGTCGGTTCTAAACAATGACTGCAATCTGTTCTTTTAAAGACCGAAATCAAAACTGCAAGAAAATCCTCATACTTGGTTTGATGCCATTGCTTTTGGGAAAAACACTCTTGGCGACAGGATGAAAACCCTGTCGCTAAAGAAAAAGCTCTCAAAAGTGTACACCAACCACTGCCTTAGAGCAACGTCTATTACTGTTCTCGATTCACATGTCATGGCTGCCTCTGGAAATAAGTATCAGAAGCTATGCAAGAGCAAGTGGGGACCAGAAGCATAAAATGGCATTAACATTGGCTGTAGCTCTTTCTGGATCTGGTAATTTTTTCTTTATAAGCCTGTCTCACTAATTTTGGTTTAACCAACATCTTTATTGTTGCAAAAGGACTCACATGTTATATTTTTAAAAAATACATTACTACCGAAATTATATTTGATACTATTATTAGATATTTGTTTGTAAATGATTGAAGTTAGTGGTAAAAGCTATACATTCAATTTTTCCAATCATATATATTTCTTTTTATAACAGGACAACCAGTTAAGTCGCAAGATGTTGGTGGGGGCAATATACAAGATCATGAAGATGAAAACATCGAAAACCAGCAAACCGTTTCACTACATGAAGGAATTGTACCTCGTTAATTATTAGATTTTAGAAATTACTTTCAATATTTTTCATAAATTTATTAAATTGGTTTAATTTATTTAAATATTTGTTTTGTTTACAAAAAAAATTTCTACAGTCATGTAAGACATCAAATGGACAAAAAAATGACACTACGACAACAATATAAAATTGTAAATTTAAAATTTATCTCAGAATTGATGACTTTCCAAAAACGCCACCTATTGTTTACTTCCGGTACTAAAAACTGCAGCTACAGTCGCAGCTTGTCTTTTTTGTAAGCTTGATTTAACAAGCTTACCTGTGACACCCGTGTTTATTATTCAAACTCACCTGTTGCCCGAGGCTATATTAACATCTACTAATGAGGTTAATTAGAAGACAATTTTAATTGGCATAGACGAGCAATACGAAAACAATACAATATCTTTATTTCAATATCATAGTCGATGAGTTATGACTGCCGTGGTTTTTTTAAGGGGAGATAAATCATGTAAAACTGGAAATGGGTCAATTACTGAATTAGTTTTGGTTTTCTTTATTGTCAGAGCTTGGTCAGTCACTATTCAATTCTGTGGGCAGCAACTCGGTTTCAGCTTTAGAGCCTGGAGATAACGTTGATTTTCTACAACTGTCTTCATCGCAAGAATTTACTATAATGGAAGCCGTCAAAACCGTAGAAAGAGTCGAGGCTTTGCCAGTATTTTCCTGTTGAGAACTCGTCACCTCATTTTCCACTCCAGCATTTACAAAAATCTCAGCCCCAGCAAATCTCTCATGAAACATACAGTCGTCAACTTCTACAGTCCAACTACCGTGCACCGGTTTACTATTTCAACAAATGTACCGTGAATTTTCACTGAACATTCAATAAAACATCTGGAAGTGTCGAACACACCTAAATTCAGTTGAACGTTGTGTTAAGTGTTGATACATGTTATTGTTAAAGTTGACTAGTTAACTTTTTTCATTTCTCCTATAAACTGAAAAAAGAACTGATTTTTTTCTGTTAATTTCATGTAAAACAGTAAAGAAACAATATTACTTTATTCTCTTATTTTTATGTGGTTGAAATAACTTGTTAAGAAAGAATCTAACGACTATTTCTCCATAATTAAAATGTGTTGAAGTATTTAAAAAATTAAAGTCAGGAATTTGAAAATAGCCTACGGCCTCGGGCAACAGTTCAAAAACACTATCCCTTCCACCTCAGGCCAACATATGAAATAACTGTATATTACTTTCCTCATTTTTCAATATTTTCTATTATTTTTATGAATACATTGATAAAGCACGATTTAAAGAATCCACGAACCAGTACTTCTTACTCACTTACTGCCCTTAATTCCTGGACAGCAACAAAAGTCCTCCATTGGTGGCAATATTTTGCCAGCCTTTCTATGGTACCCCAACTTTTCATCTCTCTTTCTACCGTTCGTCTCCATGCGTTGTTTGGTCTTCCTCTCTTACGTTTTCCTTCTGGCGTCCAATAAAGAGCGATTTTGATGTGGGATGTATTGTCTCTCCTCATATCATGCCCTATCCACTTCAAGGGTCTTCTAAGTAGAATGGTGGCCACTTACTGTTGATTACTGGCAGCAAGTTGGTCGTCGTTTCTGATGGTTCTTGGCCAGAAGACTCGCAAGATGCGTCTAAGAGGATTCACGTGGAAGGTGGACAACTTAGTGAGATCCTGTTCTGTCATTCACCAGCACTCAGAGCCGTACAAGAGTGTTGAAAGTACACAGCTTCACTAGTTGTTTTACTCATTACCCAGTCGATAACCACGTTGAAAAGCACAGAAGACAAGACACATACTTGGCGTACGCCATCCAATTCTAGTTTTGCATTTGGCGCTTAGAACTTCTCTCGTGATGATGGTTTCCTTGCGGCTTCCACCATAAGCAGTCATACAGTGTGGTTGAAAGTCTCTACACTTAAGCGTGGTTAAATCCTGTGTTGCTGTTTTCGCAACATAATAGTTTTTACCAACCTGGAGAGCCAGATAATTTGTGATCGAGGTTTCCGTCTCCTAGATTGGTTGCTGTCCAGAGCTAACGAGCCAAATCTACCCGTATATTTATATTGGAGTGGTTCTTCTCTTAGATGAGTTGCTGTCCATAGCTGACTACTCTCATCTAACCGACTATTGACTCTAGTATGAGTTGATTTTCTTTTGTACATTTACTTCTATAGCCATTGCCTCTTCCGAGCCACTATCAAGGCAGTGAGGCTATTTAACCCATATCTGAGGTAGGGTTGGTGAGAACCAGGGCGTGCCCACGCGCCGGTGGGCCTGCTCAGTTCACCTGAAGGGTCCTTGCAACTCCGAGATCCTCTTTCCTTTAGCCTTGAGTACTATACCCAAGTTACCGTGTGTTGCCACGGGGAGGCATTTGAAGGAGTCTTGACAGTGTACTGGTAGGGTGAGATTTCCGCTTTCGCTACTTTCCCCTTCGCCTACAAGTAAACTAGCGAACGGCAGTAAAAATCGAGAGACGTTCGATCTATACCACACTAGACGCATATCACTATCATGTGTTAAACCACAGTAGAACACAGTATTCTTACGTAAACAAATCTGACGGTCGCAATGATTCTGTAAAAGTAATATTTAATATAAAACTGTGTATTTTAGTTATATTACGATACTGTACCGGAATTTTACTTCATAAAACAATACTTCAAAAAAGATGTACTGATTAAAGCTGGGCGCTTACTAACTGATCTAAGACGTATCACGTCAATTAAAATTGTTTGAGTTCAAAACATAACCTAATTATATTTTTTGTATCATTTAAAAATACAACAAATTTGACTTGACACTAAATTAAATTTAAGCATATATGCTAAATTTTATTTCGATGTGACCGAATAATTTTCGCTCCTACAAGTCGTTTAAAACTGATATTTGTAAGCAACTGGTAAAGGAACTGGAAAATAAGAAACAATACATGTCAATTGATTTTGTTTATTAGTTTTAATCAGATACAAACAGTTAATTTATTGATACAAGCATTCAATGCAATGCAATGCACTGCATAGATAAAAAATATCATAAGCCATTTATTTATGGTATAATGATACTAATACTGTTTTCATAATTTTCACATAACTGAAGTATACAACAGAAGAATTCTGGGAGACGATAAATAAATATCCCCGTTTTTTTAATAATTTCTTTCATAGTTGACTCTTTTGTGCCCAATCTTATAGTCTAGAAATGCTATCACAGTATGGAATAATAATTTTGCAATTATTTTGTAGGAGACAACAAGATCTTTACTAATTCAAGTCCTCAACGATATCAATGTCATTAAATTAACTTCGCAAGATGCGCAGTCTTTATAATGAAGGTTCATCAGTCGCGATGAAAAAAGATATTGAAAGACAAAATAATTAAAATTCTTGCAGATCAAATAATTAAATGATTTTATCATCTTGACCATAATGGACAAGGCGGGTAGAATACTTTCTCTTTGACAAAACGTTGACGAAAACACTACATGGACTGAACTAAACGCTATACGAATTCAGTCTACATTTACTGTTTAAAGTTGAATTCAAACAAACTGTTTTATGTTTATTTTTACAAACCTAAATGTAATCACACATCGATAAGGCATTAAAATGATCTTAATTTGAAAAGGTATTAAGATAACATTTTATATCGTTGATATTTAAGACGATGATGTCATATGACTTGTAACACATGCGATTAAATGTCCAATGCTCTAAAGGTTTTATTTCTTTTAAACATCATCCGAATTGTATGGTAAAGTTTACCTGTTGGAATATCAAATTAAGTAAAATTTGTGTACGATTATCAAAAAAATAATAAGAAGACGTTTTCGATACATTTATAAAATACGCAAAGATCATTAAGCGAGGATTAAAAATATCGGAATATCGCTATTTGTCGAATTGAGGCCGGGGAATTACAACAGCCTGATGCCAGAACGTACAATGATCATCGTAGCAGAATTTCACGCCTATTGACACGCAAGCAGCAGCTTGGTACTACGACAGACCGACTACGTTCAAGATGATCGCATACGAGTGTACAAGGGCCGAAATCAACGGTTTGCTCAAAACTGTGTTAAAGAAAGAATCAATTTTGGCAGAGGCAATCTCTTACGCTAGGAACACACAACTGATACATATCCAAGGCAATCGTAACGCTGTTAGGTATAGAGACGAAATTATACCGCGCATTTATTGCCCGTAATTGACATTAAAAGAGAAAATTTTCAACACGACAATGCTCGACCACATACAGAACATGTAACAGTAAACTTTTTAGAGCAACAGAATGTCAGTGTGTTCCGTTTCCCATCACGATCTCGAGATCTCAACCCAATTGAAACCACTGGTTATTCCCAGACTCATCTTATACGTTTATATTCATATACAATATTGGTATATTAACAGTGGGAAAGGAATTTGTTGATAAGTCTTAGAAACGCCGAGGAAAGACGAACCTTTAAATAAAACCTATACTCATCTCATCGTTAATAGATTAATATTGTTTTCATCCCGTAATCTAAGCGTTTTGTGTCATGAATTTCAACACATTTATGATTTTTTAAAATAAAAATTTAACCGGCTGGAAACCACTTTGGCGGTGCGTGAGGAGTGAAGAGGTAAAAACCAAAATTCACTTTACAAATAGTAATGCCACGAGAATGAAATAATATTGATTCAGTTGATTGTTTGTGGATTATGACAACACACCGGAATGAAAATTGATAATTGTTGGCTTTAAACAAGTATTTTTAACACGTAAAATGTATTTGTGTGTGGTCTCGTAAGGTGTTTTCGATAAAAAAGGTGTTTTTGATGGCTGGTTTATATTTTAATGTTGGCTGTCATGCGCATTACTACTTCCGTTATTCTATAAAGAACCAAAACCCAACCCTTTCGCGGTCGACATGATTGTGTAGTACAACTTTAAATAATAATGCCTTCTTAAAAAGTAACTTTTCTTTTATCACATGTCATTTTCCGTCATTTGTCTGACGCCATTTCACGTTTTGCCACAGATTTCATCTGTTCTAATTACTATTCACTCTAAACTTAACTTGTATTATTGCCTGTACTTCCCGGTACACATTTCCATATTTTGCTAAGCGTCATCACGTGATATTGAAAGGTACCACAGAGTTGAATACGACCTATTATAAGGTTTCTTAAAGACAATTCAATGCATATCTTTCTCTCATGTTGAATTAATTGTGTATTTAACATTATAAATTGTTGTCTACTACGTCATAACATAAGTCATCGAAAACACTTTACGTTTACGTCTAACACACTATTAACACTATCTTCAATTACGTATAGTACAATAAAAGGTAGAGGGATAGTACATTTCTTGGCGAAAATACGACACTGGGAAATTACTAGTATTGAATTCAATATAAGAGAATTATTTTTTGTGTATCTACAAAATCACAAAGTTTACTGACAAAAATTTACCTATCGAAAACACCTTAGCCCAGCATATGTACTTCGTTTGTGTGACATGCCTTTGCAATGGAATGTGCACACGTAAACAGTTGCACACGTAAAGATGCAACTATACATCGACGACGATGTGCGTGTTTAACACTTCTTAGGCTAATCAGCAACATAACAGATTAAGCAATTATGTGCAAAAATGAGAAACAATCAGTACAGCTGTCAGTATATCACCTTCAACGCCATCGTCTAATGTTCGATGAGGGTGATATTCGAAAAAATAGAGTAAAATGCTACACTACCCGCAGCGAATAGTTTAACTATAACGCAAAATGTATTGAAAAACCCAATATCACTTACTGTGTCGTCAATTGCAATCGTTCGTGTTGCTACATGTATGTGGAACAGATCATCACAGTTGCTCCAATGCAGAATTTGTTCATATGTTTCATTCTGTCTCCTTCGGTTTTATAGATCTTCCAAAAAATCATAATAGTGTAAACACAATAGGAAAAAGACTTGATTGAAACCTAGAAATATTAGTAATTTTTTTTATAATTTTTTGTATGGAGAAAAACACCTGGTATCTTTACCATAATTTCAAACAATGTTTTGTATCCTTTTAATGCATCACTAAATTTGTCAAAAATGACTGATGTTTAGTTCAGATAGAATTACTAACGAAAATTTAATTTTTGAAGAGAGATTCTGAAACAGAGTTCTTGGCTTAAAAGTTTTATGCATTAATAGACAAAAGACGTGACGTTTCCTCCTTAGTTAAGCAGTACGTGCTTGTGCGGCGCTGCCGAATAAAGAAAATTATTCGGCTTCCTTTTTAGTACATCGACTGTAATGATTGCAGGATAAATTATCTTTCTTATGTCTTGTATTGAAAATTGGAAATTGTAAACAATCACTGATTGTTGCCCAATATAACATACAATTAAAACATATTGATAAATTTACAGAGTACTGTTTTTATTTATATCTCTACAAACTAGACTCTACGACAAACGTGATGACTTCAACTTTCCAATTGTCAACCTCCCGTTCATTGACACCAACATTCCAGCAGCTCCAGTGTATGGTGTGTACATTTCACAACTTATACGTTATTCTAAATCCTGCGATCGGTATTCCGATTTTACAGACCGATCAATGGTCGTCACCATGCCTTTATTGATCGTTATGGGAAATCAGTGTCTCAAATACGATCTGACATTTTCGCTGAGTCTAGTGTTTCCTATTCCTGGATCTGACTTATCCCTAGACATGACAAGGAGTAACTCGACGGATGTCTAATAAGCGGCAGACACAGCTTAATCGTCCAGAGCACCTGAGTGCACCATGGTTTTGATTGGGTTGGGATTTTTCTCTTTCTGTGTTTTATGTTTTTGGTTTTTGTGTTGTGTTTTTCGCTAATGTTGTTCGGTCGGTTTTCTTTGCTATTTTCCTACAAAGTGTTCGTGTGTTTGTTTAAATGTAATTTTAATTAATTTGCAACATTTTGTCATCAATATAAGTTGATCGAGGAAGCGACAGTACCCAGGGAAAACCCCGGCTATCAGACGATAAAGAGATAATCATCGTAAATTACGGTTGAAGCTGAGCGAAACCACCGACGGTAAGGTTAATCATGCAGCCTCGTTGTAATCAATATTGGGTGACTATTAAAGACCAGACTTAATCACTGAAAGAATCAATTATGTTGCCAGCACCGAAGTGTGATTACTGGGTTGGTGATACGTTTGAGATTTAAGGCTTCTAGTCGGTTAATTTTTATTAAAAAAAATCATAAATGTGTTGAAATTTATTACACAAAACACATTAGATTTGATAAATATATTCGTTTCTAAGACTTCAAAACCGATACAGTGTTTGAAAATAAAATGTCATCAACAAGATACCAAGGTTAATATAATTTACTGCGTCAGACGCGCGTCTCGTCTAATCAATACTCATAATTGGCGCTCAAATCTAAGCAATATTAAAATCCAAATGATTATGATTTTGTATAGCTTTTATCTTAATTAACTAACGGGAGATAGGTTAGATGCTACAAGACACTGCTTTAAAATTTTTTATTTAAATTGGACAGAAAATATAATTTATTTCTTTAGAATGTAAGAATAATTTCCCTTAGTTCTTGTAATATATCAAAACTGAAATGTGTACACATTCCACGGATTGAATGACTTGGAGAATTTGACGCTGATTAGCAATAAAATAAGGGAAATTCCCATTGGTATTTTTAATACAACTCTAAAGGTACAGCATTTAGATCTTCATAATAATAAAAAAACATATTTTCCGGATGACAAAATTCGTTTGCTGACTAAATTACACTGTCTTGCTAATAGTGGGCTATTTACAGGAGAACGGATAGGAGTTAGAATAAAACAATTAAAACAATTAGAGACATTTTTGCTTTTTGCAGCAACAATTAATGTTGTAAACAACGACACCTTTGCAAACTTAGAAAAACTTCCAAAAAAAATTCATTTTGCGAGGACAATTGAGCAAACTGTATATAGATTCATTTAAGTATCTCAATTCAATTACAGATATAACCGTGAGTGGGTATTCTATACAGTTATCGGAAGTTATTGAAGCTTTCCATACTTTCAGTAATTTTTTTTCAAAATGTTGACTTATCTTTTAACTACAAATTGGGCCCTACTCTCCTATTAAATAAGTCTTTATCTACAACTCGGAATATTTGTATCCAAAAATTTTCTCTTCGTAAGAACAAAATTGTAAGTATTGACGGAACATGTATTGATCATATTAGATACGGTCACTGTATTGAGGAAATAGATCTATCACACAATTCTGTAACATGTAACTTTGGTTTGATAGTAAAATTTGAGTTTTTTCACAATCTAAGACGCTTTGACGTTTCAGTGCAAGAAAACTGCATCATAAATCAACATATTACGAATAAATTTTTGCAGGACGTGGGACTTTATAGAATTATAGCACCAATGAACTTTACATTTTTAAATATGTCAAATATTTCGATTGCAGGACCGATGTTCGATTTATACATTGCATATAGCAAACAGTTAAAAAAAGATATTTCATCGTTTCAGTTTAGCGACTGTAATGGCCGTTTGTCTGGACCTTTATATCTTGAAGTATTAATTTTTTCTAATATTCAGTGCAGTTTGTTAAATCTACACATTTTCGAGATCGAGATCGGTTTAAGAACACTAACGATGGCCAATTCAATGTTATCTATTGGTCTAGAACAATGCGTACATGAAATTTTCCTGCGAGTAATGTAAGAATTTGAAAACATTGACATATCGAATAATGACTTAAAAAGTATCCATAATAAACTATTTAAATAGTCTTTAATGTCCTTGAAGGATATTTTAGTACAAGAGAACAAATGTACTGATATACCAGTGCGGGTTCGACTGCATGACGGCATGTAGATAATAGAGGCAATAATAGTGGTATTTAAATACGGGCACTATGGCGTTTATTGACGAAATCTGACAAAAAATAACTTTACATTATTGCTTTGATATATAACTGTGAATCTATATAATTTATTCAGTGGATGATGATGACAAAAAAAACAACATTTGATACCACTTTAAGAAATTTCACCTGTGTTGATATGGACGGTGCTGTGTCATATACGGTTAATATTTATGAAAACTTTCGTGAAATGCAGATGCAATGTATTTCAAAGTACTGGTATTTATTTTGTGTTTTTTGTTTTGTGATTTTCATTGTAATTGTAATTTGTTGTAGTTGTCTTTATAGGAACAGAATTGCTATACATTATACATACCTTGTAGTAAAGAAACTGATAAACCAACTAAGATCACTCATGGAAGACATGAGCTAATATACTTATGAAGCTTTTGTAACGTATAATGAAAGCAACTATGCATGGGTTTGTTGACCTTCATTACAATATTTAGAAGCAGAAAAGAATCTAAAGCTTATATTAAAGGGGAGTTTTACCTGGCGAAGACATAAAAGAAATATCATCAATGCTTTCCGTGACAGCAGAAAAGTGATTGTTGTGTTAAGCAAAAAGTTTCTAAGTAGTCACTGGTGGAAATCGGAGCTAGATATGGCATGGATGCATATGTATCGAGAAAAACGTCTAATGCTTATAGAAATAATTCTTGAACATATTCAGCAGAAAGATATGCCTGCAAATCTTCAACGGATATGGGAGAAAATAGTTGTGTTGGAAGTAGACGGCTCTATTGTAAATAATCGCTTTCCGAATGTTCAACATCTGTTTTGGAAACGCCTGTACCATTCAGTCGTACTGTAACAGTAAATTATATAACGCAAAAATGATTCAGCATGGTTACTAGGGAAAATGTAAGTCATTAATGGCATATGTATCACCAAAAATTTCTTATTTTGATAAAGGTTAAACCTATTCTACAGAATGATACTTCGACGAAAAAGAAGAAAGTTTGCGCATTAGAATAGTTTGACTATTACAAGATTTCTACATTGATTAAACTCAATAAGCTCTTACATTTGTACTACAACGACGCCAGTTAATAATTTAAGTGAAATTACACCAAAAAATGTTTTATGTATTTTAGATACAGAGCTACATAGATGTCAATGCTATCTTTTCACATGTTATCGGCGCTTATTAGTCTTTGTCCGTTTTAAAATGTTGATCAGGAGTCGTTTCCTTTTCTCAGTTGATTATTATTGTTATACAATGTCATGATATCTTCTGCTATCAATAAAAATATTTTATTTTGAAAATTATGTTATAATTTATCTTAAACTTTCTTCAAACCTACCATTTCTATCATGTGCCTATGTTTTCTATTCTTGTTTACTGGTCGCTAGTCTTATCTATTTCTTTTGAAACATTTTCCAGGTGTATAGATTTATATCAGTGCCCAATCATACACTTTCCTCTTTACTGTATTAATCTCGTTTATAAGTCTTCATATTCAGTCATGAGCATGATCCGTATATTTAATCTGTCAACGTTTTGCTTTATTCTTTTGGTTTCTTTTGATATGCAACATTAAACGAAGTATACGCTTTGTAATTATCTAAAACAAAAAACGTATCATCTGTATATAAGTTGTAATTAATAATGCTCGAATATAATTTGCTCATAAATTTTAGTTTGTTTGACAGAGATCAGGTGAGTCTTTATATACGTATGCAATCAGTTGACACCTATAATGGGACTCGGTTATCGAGTGGTCTAGGTAGTTTTTGCAATTATTCCTTGAACACTGGTGTGTCAATAATGTGGATAAGAGTTGTTTGACACTGCAACATGCAAACCCATATGCGAACCTTAAACATTTTGCTTAAATAGACGTAAAAACCCGCATCAAACAAACACATGATCAAAAGAGTTGTAAGTGGTTATTTGTGGCAATGTCGTAGAATGGACATTGGATGAAAGCGTCTGTTCGTAAATGACCATACTGTACTATTTACATCTCTGAGCCCGAAGTAAGTTCTGATACGCTGACAGAAGAGACTAAATGTCATATATTAATCATATATGCGTTATCAAGTGTTATATTGAACATATTGGCCATTTTAAATATATACCGTTTTACATAATGCTCTACCCAAAATCATGCCGCATGTTGAGTACACAAATACTTTGTGAGAAATCATGAAAACTTGCCTCAAATTTAATTTTCAATACAGAATGAGTGCACCACGTTCATTATATTTGGTCAAAATTAAAGTCAGTTTATCTTATGAAATTGTGTATAAGATTTCTATTAATGTGGTTTGTTCCGTGTTAGTAAGCGTCCAAATGTAAATAAATGTATCGAATACATGCTTATGTAATACACTTTAATAAAGTATTTAGTTATCCTTTCTCGTGTTATTATGCAATTTCACATAAAATGTTGTCGTTTTTTTAAGAATATATCCAAGGTGATCCATTTTGTTTTGTTATCTATACGTCACCCTGTTCAAAAATCCAATTTAGTCCGAAATGTTCAACGACGTTCAGTTCAAGCAGTATTATATATATACCTTTCAGGATGTTAAGAAGTAAGATAACATGTCGGTCAATAAAAATCGGACACCATAGGACAATTAAAAAATTAAGATTGACTTGAAAACACATGTCAAAAAGAACACCCCTATAAAAATAAAAATAATAAATAAAAGAAAGTAGGCAACTTGATTCCCCAAAGCATCTTTGCACTTAAGTGCTGAGGACAAGTTACTAATCGTTAAGTCATGTGAAAAGGTATATAATTTTAAAAAGGGGTGGCATCAGCATATATGCAATAATCCTTTGTTTAAGTCAATGTTTGAATAATTTTATACAGCGTCAGTCTAGATAATCTGAATAACGATCGCAAGATCTAGCACGACGTACATGTATCAGTTGAGTTGTAAACACAATTATCCTTTACTTTTACATGTTGTACTAGCTATATTTTATTTCTTACAAAGCTTCCATTGATACGCTGTGTTCATTTTTATGCTTTAAAACAATTAAAATATAACAAGAAAAGCTATCGAATACGTTAAATGATTTGTTTTTGCTTTGCATACTAGATACAAGTATTACTCGTCAAGATATATTTTTTGTGGTTAATGTAGGACAAGCTTGTGTGAACACACAATCGTTGAATACGTCAGGCCAAACTTCATTGACTTACTACTCTATCGCCTCCAAATCACACCTGATTAGAACCAATATACATGTATTAGTTTGCTATTGTACCTAAATCGCAACATTATTTAGTCAAACTTCGATCACTTGCAATCGACGAGGCCGATCAAAAGTGTTAAAAAAATCATGAGTTCGAGAAACCGGGCCTTGTGATTTCCGGAAATAGTTCATAAGCGGATCAGTTTATATATTTCAATTGATTTCCTGTCACATTACATCTGGGGCTAGTATAACTAACTGGATTGGACATTCGCTCAGTTACTGAAGCACGATTTCCTCGCCAGATTTGAGACCGAAACGAGAGCGGTAGAATGACAGTATCTAGAACAATACGATACCAATAATTCAGTTAAAATTCTTTCATTTAACTTTTGATACTAATTATTATTTTTTTAATATTGTATTTACCTAATTGTGTTCTAATGACCACGTATTATCATTTAAACATATTAAAATCAGCGAAAATCGTGTGCAATTTTAACGGTCGCCATTTATGTATGTTATTTTGACGAACTTTATACTTTGTTTCAGTATATTCTCGAAATTCAAAATGAAACACTTAAAAGGTATAGACCAACCAATTCGTATTTTTGTCGCGTGACGCAAATAGTTTCTTTTTGTAAATTCCCCAGATGATTTCGGATGAGGTAGCATGAGGGCATCTTCATCTTGTTACGTATTTTTCAGCTTCTGTTTACCAAGAAACTCTTTAACTTAAAATGCAAATCAAGAAGTATTTTTAAATTTCAATTAATACTTTTAAAACCCATTCTTTTTAATTTGGTGGCCACCTGTTGCAATCGTTATGTAATCACATATGATGAACGTGTGATGAACAAATGGTTCAATAAACAGCGGTGTCATAAGTTGTCTGACGTTACATCCCTGGGTAGCTAATACCCATGTCATCATATAATTTATTTGTCTAATTAGAAAACATCCAAGAAACCATGAAAGGCAGCTCCGATTTTCACTCTATGGGACTAGTACAACTAACTAATGAATTAATAAAACTGATTATTTTTGGTTTTAAGGGTACTTTTTTGTTTTGTTTTTTTTTTACTTTCTTTTTCATTAAATACGTCGATGTATTGATAAATAAACGTAGTTCCAGTTCCCAGAGTCTTGAATCGACAGCTTTATTGCCGATTGGCGTATATACGATCATATTCTTAATATTGCTAATTATAGTAGTGGCACGTATACGATATCGTTAGATTAAAAGTCCCGTTGATTTATAGGTTCCCAATTGGACCAATAAAGTTGTGTTTATTGACTGTATTGGATATGTAAATCTTGTTTTTACGTATGTTTGTAAACAAAATAATGATTACTGATATTTGTCTCGTTAATATTTTTACAAAAATGTAAAAAGAGGTATTATTGCATTACGTTAGCGTGTCAATGAACTCGATATTCAATAGGATTTTGTAGCAATTTCTTTTCGTTTATTTTAATAAGGCAAAACAAATTTCAAGTTAGGTAGTAAAGACATAATTATTAGCGATTATATCACTAATGATCAAGCATTGGCGTTTTACAATGATTGTCGGGTCATTCTGTAGTACTTTCCATTTCTATGGGATAATTACAGTCAATGTATGCAATTTAAAAAATAAACCTTTATAATTTAGTCTTTCGCTGTAAAACAAATGGTGGATGATGTTAACTTTATATAACTACACACCATGCGATCCATAACAGTAAACGTATTTAGTACAATATATAATTGCACAATATTAACTCTTGATCTGGATTAACAAAAAAGTATTTACAATCATTTTTATAGCTAGTACTGTTACATATAAAATTCTATTCTATTTTGGAAGATAGTTTAACTTTGAATGGTGTATCACTACCAGAAAAAACGTCGCTCTTTATCAATAAAGCTTGTCTAAAATTCTTCGCAATATACCAAAGAAGTCAAAGATGTCAAATCCGTTTCTAAAGACCAAGTATCTTTTTATAAAAATGAACTTTTGTTTATCTGCTTTGTTTAACTTAAATATCTAGAAATAGGTTAGTGGATCACATACGTTACATATAAATGTTTGATTAAAATTGGCGAAGAACAGATCATTCCATTTCTAACAATCTAAATGCAATAGTTCAAAATGTCACAATTTAAAAATAATATTTAAAGTCAATATAATCTAAAGAGTTTTTAACCTGGTCGCGCGATCGTCACGCATCGGTAACAATCAACTTTATCAAGGTGTGTAAAACACACTGGAATTCCGAACAATATAATAGTATAAAAATATTTGAAAATTTACCACAGGTTTTCCCAAGGTATTGAATCTACGATGACATGTTATGAGAATGCGCCACATTATATCTAATTTACATTACATAAATATACTCTATCATAAATGGTGTGGAGGTATTTGGGACTCGGTATCTACGTGTGAATTATCCTTAGACTTATGTAGCTTATTTCTGCTTGGAGAAATTTACCGAAATTGAATATTCTAAAAATGTCTGGTATATTGAGAAACTGGCATGACATAATTGTAATTATTTTTTGTATTTTATTGAATATGCTGAATGCAACATTGGGTTTGAGCAAGACTGTTGAAGAATGTTCGGTTTAAATTTCGAAAAGTGATATAGTTTGTGATTGTAGTTCTGGAGGATTTTCTGAAGTTCCCGATGCATGTCCAAGAAACACAACACACTTCATACTGGATTTCAATACTTTAATAGTGCTTAAACCATACTCATTTAATAACACACCAGACGTAAGAATAATTTCCCTTAGGTTTTGTGATATATCAATACTGGATGTGCACACATTCCACGGATTGGATGACTTGGAGAATTTGACCCTGAATAGCAATAAAATAAAGGAAATTCCAATTGGTGTTTTCAATACAACTCTTAAGTTAAGGCATTTAGATCTTGATAATAATGAAATAACATATTTTCCGGATGGCCAAATTTGTATGCTGACTAAATTACACTTTCTTGCTGTTGGTGGGTTATTTGAGGAAGAACGAATAGGAGATGGAATAAAACAATTAAAACAATTGGAGACATTTTGGCTTTTTGCAGCAACAATTCGTGTTATAGACAACTACACCTTTGAAAACTTAGAAAATCTTCCAATAAAAAGATTTTTGTTGCGTGGACTCTTTAGTACATTTCATAGAGATGCATTCAAGTATCTCAATTCAGTTACAGATATAACCGTGAGCGGGTATTCTATACAGTTATCTGTAGTTATTGAAGCTTTTCATACTTTTAAGGATCGTTATTTTGAAAATGTTGACTTATCTTATAACTACAAAATAGGCCCTACTCTCATCTTAAATAATTCTTTATCTGCAATTTGGAATATTTGTATCAAGAAACTTTCTCTACGTAACAACAATATTGTAATTATTGACGGAACATGTATAGATCATATGAGATACGGTCACTGTATTGAGGAAATTGATCTATCATACAATTTGGTAATATATAACTTTGGTTTGGTAGTAAAACTTCCGTTGTTCCAAAATCTAAGACGATTTGACATTTCAATGCAAGGAAACTGCATCATAAATCAACATCTAATGAATAAATTTGAACGAGATTTGAGTCGTTATACGATTCATGTCCCAAGAAACCTTTCATTTGTAAATATGTCCAATATTGCGATTGCAGGACCAATGTTCGATTTATACATAGAAAATAGCGAACAGTTAAAAACATTAGATATGTCATCGTTTCAGTTTAGCGACTGTAACGGCCGTTTGTCTGGACCTTTATATCTTGAAGTATTAAATTTTTCCAATATTCAGTGTAATTCGTTAAATCCGAAAATTTTCCAGAACCTGACCGGTCTTCGAACACTAACGATAGTCAATTCAATGTTATCTGTTGGTCTTCAACAAGATTTAAATGGAATCTTCCTGCAAGGAATGTCAAAACTTGAAAATATAGACATATCGAACAATGATTTGAAAAGTCTCCATAATAACTTTTTTAAATGGTCTATGAAGTCCTTGAAGTATATTTCATTACAAGGGAATAAATTTACTGATATACCGATGGCTATCGCTAGTGCGACTGAATTACGACATTTAGATATGAGAGACAATAATGTGTGGTATTTAAATACGGGCACTATGGCGCTTATTGACAACATTGGACAAGGAAGCAACTTATCTTTATTGCTTTTGGGGAATCCTTTGATATGTAACTGTGAATCCTTAAAATTTATTCAGTGGATGATGACGACAAAAACAACCTTTGATAACACTTTAAGAAATTTTACCTGTGTTGATATGGACGGCGCTATGTCATATACGGTTAAAATATTTGAAAACATCCATGAAATGCAGTTAAAGTGCATTTCAAAGTACTGGTTAATATTATGTGTTGTTTTGTTTTTAATTTTTGTTTTAGTTGTTATTAGTTGTAGTTGTATTTATAGGTATAGAATTACTCTACATTATACCTACCTTGTAGTAAAGAAACTGTTAAACCAACAAAGGCGACATATGGAAGATATGAACAAATATACATATGACGCTTTTGTAACATATAATGAATGCAACTACTCCTGGGTTTGTGGACCATTATTACAATATTTAGAAGAAGAAAAGAATCTAAAGCTTTGCTTACATCAACGGGATTTTTTACCCGGTCAAGATATTCAAGAAAATATTTTTAGTGCTATCCGTGACAGCCGAAAGGTGATTGTAGTGTTAAGTAAAAAGTTTCTAAGTAGTCACTGGGGGAAATTTGAGCTAGATATGGCATGGATGCATATGTATCAACAGGAACGTCAACTGCTTATTGTGATAATGCTTGAACATATTCCAAAGAAAGATATGCCGGAAATTCTTCAAAAGATATGGGAGAAAATAGTTGTCTTGGAAGTAGATGACTCTATTGTAAATGATCACATTCCAAATGTTCAGCATCTGTTTTGGAAACGTCTTCACCATTCCATCGTTATGTGACATTAATATTCGGGTTGTGGTGTTTTTATCAGACAGCAAAATAAAACAATCGCAAAATGCGTGTAAATTGCAACCTGTGCTTTGGTAAAATATATGTTTTAAAATATCTGCATTGATTTTGAATTGTCATGATCAAATTTATCACAAATTCAGTGTATTGTTTTCGCTTTAAATGTAATATATACGTACTTTGAACATTTTAACGCTCGCTGAACGGCCGTCTCGTGCTCGTATTAATGTTTAAGAAAAAGATTCAAAGTAGCTATCTAGCAAATTGAAGTTATGTCAACGGGCACACGGCAGATGCTTATTATGATAAAGCTTGAGCATATTCCATTAAAGGAAAATGGCGGCAAATCTTTAGAAAATATGGAAGAAGAAAGTTTGTATGTTAGACATTATATGAATTACAATTTTAATTAGAGGTTTTCTACATAGATATAACACAGGAAGTTCTTATGTTGATAACATAAGTTGTAGTAGTTTAGGTATTTTGGATGTACAGTATTATTTTCCGCTTTATGCTTACATAGTTAAATGTTAACTGGCCAAAATATGAAGGTGACATGAAGTGTGTGTTTGATTTCTGACGCCTGCTTGTATTGGGTTACATTTTTATAATGTCCTTAGCTTGTACCGTCTGACTCTTTTCTCTTTTATGTGATTTTAATTTGTCTTTTATAATCTTCACTAGGTCCCGTTTACCCTTATCCACTGGTTACGATTTTGTATCACTTTTTAAAAAGTCATTACTATTAGTGTAAAGAACATACACAAAATAATTAGAACTGTTTAATAAACTTGTTATTTGTATATAAGTTGTGATGAATAATGCTCGAATATTATTTGCTCATGGCTCAGTTATTTCGTTGATCGGTAACTGTTTTAAAACGCTTACTATCTTCAGAACTCCAATAAGGGCCCTCGGCCAACTAGTGGTTTAGGTAGTCTTAGCTAATATTTAATTTCCACTGGTTTGCAAATACTTTAAATGTGAATTTATTGATACTTGAACGTTTTTTTCCATGGTTGGGATTTTGATAAGGTATTACGACTTTCTCTGACACAAAGGTCTGGACCATGGTATATTTGCATATTTGCAGTAATTATGTAAAACTCAATTCAAACAAACAAATTAAAAACAAAATCAGTATTATTGTTATAGAACGGAGATTGGATTGATTTGATTGATTTGAATGTTGTTTTAACGCTACTTTCAGCAATTTTTCAGCTATATCATGGCGTCCAGTTTTTATTGGGGGAAGAAGCCGGAGTACCCGGAGAAAACGCCCAAACTGCGGTATAAATAACGATTTGATTGAATCAACGTCTGTTCGTTATTGACGGACACTGTATAAGTACATCTCTGAGCCGGAGGTATGTCCAGTCACCGGAATGGAACAATCTTACCACTATCCAACATTTAAGTTGCCATATATAAATTAGTGCATGCCTAATCCAGTTTTATATTAAATATTTGTTTATTTAATTAATCCTTTTTATAATGCCCTATACAGAGTAAAAGGACATTTCGTGAGAATTGAAAAACAGTGACAAATTCAATACTCAATATATCATGAGGGAACTTCGATTCTTATTTGATCGACATTTATTTGTGTTGCAGTGTAAATTTACGTAAATTATTTAAATAAATTTAAATATAATACAAGTTTAACAACCAAAGTAATAAAAAGTATCGAATTAACCTTTCTTATGTTACTGTACACTTTCACATCAAAAGGTGTCTTGTTTTAAGAATATATTCATATAACACATGAAAGGTGGATTTTGTTTCCTTATTTATATTACACCCTGTAAAAAATAACTACGGTAAGATAAGAGCGGGTCAATAAAAATGGAACTCAATAGGACAGTGAAAAAATCAAGATTCACTCAGACACATGTCAATAAGTAGACCCCCAAAAAATTTATGAATAGGGTGGGTTTTCAAATCTCCGTCCGAAGACCTGTATCTAAAGGTATCCCTACGTACACCGCCTCCCGTGCCTATTGTACTAGTAGCAGCAAAACATCGGTGCAGTCAGGTGCTGTTGAAAAGTAATCAGTGACAGCCTATAACTAGACACCTGTTAAGGTATTTATGGTTAGGGCTTTGAAAAGTCATATAATTTCTAAACGAATACATCTACCTAGGTGCACCTAACCCTTGTGTGAGTAGAATATATTATATTATTACATGAATGGAATTTTGCGTGTTTTTTTTATTAGTCTAAAAACAACTTGTGCTAAAATTACATAAAATGTGTGTACGCTGCACGATTCCGCTGCATAGTAGTCAATCGGAATACGATCTCGACCTGGTTTTTATGTTTTAGCCAATCAGAATAGCCGTCTTAATAAATCATTCGTCCAATCAAATCGATTAAAATTAATTGTACGTCGTGCGTGACGACAACAAAAGGCAGCAACGTCGGCTATGCGATATGTTGATTAATTTATATTCTCCATATTGAAACTGGAATTTCAGGATTACATTTGTATCAGCATATTGATATCAAAATGCAGTATTAAATAAAAAATATTAAGGGTAATAACCATTACAAAATTTAAGTAGGGGCTCCAGTAGAAGAGGCATCCTCTGTTTTTCTGATAGAAGGGATATGGTGGTTCTATTCATATCATAAACCAATGAATGTCTTTGATATGCGGTCGCTATCAGGATTGATCAGCCCAAATAATTTACATTATATTACACTTTCTCTGGCTAATAAATCCTGATAGCGACCTATATCAAAGTCATTAATTGTATAATAATCAAAAGTAGTGTCATCGCTAATCTACCATGACGTATCAGTTGTCATTAGTTACAACTATAATCCTGTATATGTGTATTAGATATTAATTATTTCTGACAAAATGTTGCTTTTATAAAGTAAACTCTCAAAAAAAAGAAATGCAACAAATATTTTTATTTTTATTTCTTTAAATTGAGAAATGATTTTTTCTCAAATAAAATATTGGTGATTACATTTAAACCCCACATGACATTTTTCCTCGGAAGCATTTAAATTTAATCAAGCGTGAAAACCTGGTAAGCACGTTTCGAAACATTTTATTAATAGAGTATAGGGACTTGACAAAAATCAGTTTGTTTTGCACGTGCAATTCATGGGTGGTTTTTTAGCGGCTACTGCTGGTATAAAAACTCGGTACTGCTCTTCTCTAACGCGGTAGTATAATTGACATCTGACCAAGAAACGCTATGCCGCGGTTAGTACATTAAGCTGTTTCAATTACGCCACAGGACTGTTACTGCAAACATTTCTGCCAATAACATCCCTGGCATGCGGAAAATTTCTGCCCAAACCATCCGTAATCGATTGCAATACCAAAGGTTGCGAGCAGGACAAATATACTTTGAAGACACTTTGAGACGCCAATATCGCCAGGCAAGGATACGGTGGTGTAATATTGTTCGAGGATGGGATCTGTGGAACTGGAGAACGAGGTGATTCAGCAACGAATCTCGCTTTTTGCTAGAAAAGAGAGATGGACGAATTCTGGTCTACAAAAGATGAAACAAAGAATTTGCACACAATTATGTCGTTGAAGTCAACAATTTCGGCGGAGGCAGTGTGTTGATGTGGGCTTGAATCTTACAACAAAAAACACCATTGGTTCATATTCCAGACAACTTGAATGGAGTTCGCTATAGTGAAGAGATTATACATCCCGCAATCGATATCGATAACCTCCCGTTTTTCAACATTATTATGCCAGACCCATACTGCATTATGCGTTGGCCTTCACGGTCCCCATATCTAAACCTGATTAAGCATCTGGGGGATGAAATCGACCGCCGCATAACGTAAACGTCAACACTCGCCTCAGACACTGCAGGAATTACAGCATGCATTTCAGGTTGAATTGCAAAGAATTTTCTTGGGCTCGGGTACAGCAATTAATTTAGTCTGTGTCCGGACGTAAAAGAGCTGTTCTCCTTGAAAACGAAGGACATAACAGATATTGAATGTTGTGTTGCAAAATATTGCATTCCGTTGAACAAAATTAACATTTTTTGTAAAATGGACCCTTTTACAGTAAAACATAATTTTTCTATATGTTGCGTTCCCTTTTTTTGAGAGAGTATTTTATGTATCATCACTTTTATGCTTAAAAAACAAGAAAGAAATAAGAGGGAAAAACCTAATATTTTAAACAGTTAAGGTTTTTTGTATACTAGATATAAGTAATTTTCGTCATGATCTATTCCAAATTTCAGTGATGATGTACGACACATTTTATGAACACGTAAATTTGTAAAGCCAAATCATTGCATTGCAACACTATCTCGTGGGATATTTAATGTGGAGTCATTATCATTTTGAAAGTGTACCAGACTTGGCACACTATGATTAGTTCCAAATGTTATTTTAAGCTTGGTTATTATATACTGTAAACTGTTTTCTTCTCGGGAACTCATTTTCGTGTTTTCAGTTAGTGAGCTGATCCATGAATTTAAAAATTGAACAAAAATAGTTGTGGAAGGCCGTTTAAATGTGTAACGACTGATCTAAATTACCATTTCAACTGTGCTAGATTCTACAAGAGTTAAGAGACAATTCATACCTTTAAAAAATTGAATCCCAATTATATATCTTAAAGTTATGTACAGTACTTTGTTTTTATGATGTAAATACTTCATGTAAGAAAGAATTTGGTTTCTGCTTGTTTATTTTGAAGAAATATTTACTTCTGGTAGTAAATCTTGGATGTATTAAAGTGTTCATTGTCTACAAAATATTAAACCAATTATAAACTGTAAAACATTGCAATAAAAACACAACTTGTTCCTTTTGTTAAGCAACCGCTATGCACGAGTGATCGGAATTAAAGTTCTTTGCATCTTGACGCATAAAATGTAATACACGAACTATCAAATGATAAAATGAGATGTATCACTTCTAGTATTTTACATTTCACTTTACCCTCTGTCTGCGTTATTATATATAAGTACGCTTATATCAAAAGGATAGTTGATTTAATAGAAAATAATACTAGTAAAATTAAATATTAAATTTAATAGTATTGTGAAAATATCCCGGTTCGTCTTAAAGTAATTGTCATGAACACGCCAAAAAAAAAATGGATGTGTCTATACAAAATAGTTTGAGAATAAGTTTGCTAAATTTAAAGAACATGTGATAACATTCCAAATAATCAATGAGTGGAAGTAGTCTAACAAAAGAAGGGAATCAAAAACAAACGAGATTTAACACGCAGCCTCACTGTGATTTATAATAAATGACGATCTACCGTAGCCAAATGGCCACCAAGTCCCCCTCGACAGTAAAAATAATAAGGCTTCAAAAAGGTTGAGATCGGGTTGAGATCAGAAACTTGTACTTGTACTGGTACGGGTACTACACGTACACGTACACGGGATTACTTGTAGTTATTTGTGTTGGGATTTCTTTTCACTTGTACGTGTATAAGGCGCCAATATTAAAATCAAAAGTGAAAACGAATCAAATTTACTAAAAATAGATTGATCAGTCGTTTCTATGAAGCGTATATTATGATTTTTATATGAGGTCCAAATAAAAAAAAATGGTAGCCATTTTAATTTTTTTTTGCTTGTTCAGAGGTTAGAAAATTACATTTCGTCGGCTTTAACAAACACTTAACAAATAAACGTTTGAATAAAAATGTTGCAGCATATCCTAAACTTAATCAATATAGCACTCAATATTAATAATGAAGCTATTTTATATAAAGAAAACTACACGCGGTTGACCGACTTCTAAACAGCTTTCTAGCAGTTTGTGACAAACTTGTACGTCTCACATAATCACTTGACACACAAGACCTGATGACGTAGAAAGAAAATTACAGGTTTCACGTATCGGTACCGGTACAAGTTCTTAATCTCAACCTGTCGATTAACATCTATATCGGAAGTTATTTTAACTCTGTAGGGTAGATCATTACCAGAAAATAAGTCGCCTTGTCCAGAATTTTTTCGCAATATATCAAAATTACGATTCAATGTGTCGTCAAACACCCAGAACTCACAGCAACTACGAAGAAGTTAAAAAAAGATGTCAAAACCGTTTATAAAGACCAAGTATCATTATATTAAAAAAGTTAACAATGACTTTTTTCTAATTTTAACTTAACTATCTGGATGTTACATCTAAATGTTTGCTTTAAATTGGCGATGAAAAGAACATTCCATTTCTATCAATTCAAATGCAAATACATGTATACAAATTTTCACAATTTAAATTATATATTTAAGGTATATGTAAATAACGAGTTTGTAACCTGGTCACGCGATCGTGAACAATGAACTAGGTCAAGGGGTATAAAACACACTTGAGTTCAAGGCGATATAATTTTAAACACTCTAAACTTATTTAAATCCATTAATATATTAAAAATATTTGAAAAAACACCACAGGTTTTCCCAAGGTATTAATCTAGGCTGACATGTCATGAGCATGCACCACAACCATTATATCTAATTCACACATTATATAAAGTTTCTCTATCATAAATGTTGTAAATGTATTTGGAACTATCTATGTATAAATTCTCGTTACACTGAAGCAGCCTATTTCTGTTTAGAAAAAAAATTTATAAAAATGTTTGTTATATTCAGAGACTGGCATGAAATAATTGTAATTATTAATTCTATTTTATTGAATATGTCGAATGCAACATTGGCTTTGCGGAAGACTATTGAAGAATGTTCACTTTTAATTTCGAAAAGTGATATAGTTTGTGATCGTAGTGCTGGAGGATTTTCTGAAGTTCCTGATGCATGTCCAAGAAACACAACACACTTCATTTTGGATTTCAATAATTTTACAGTACTTACACCATACTTAGTTAATAACACACCAGACGTAAAAATAATTTCCCCTAGGTCTTGTGATATATCAATACTGGATGTGCACACATTCCACGGATTGAATGACTTGGAGAATTTGACCCTGAATAGCAATAAAATAAAAGAAATTCCAATAGGTATTCTTAATACAAGTCTAAAGTTACAGCATTTAGATCTTGATAATAATGAAATAACATACTTTCCGGATGACCAAATTGGTATGCTTACTAAATTACACTTTCTTGCTGCTCTTGGTTGGTTATTTGACGAAGAACAAATAGGAGATGGAATCAAGCAATTAAAGAAGTTAGAGACTTTTTGGCTTTTTGCACCCGCAACTGGCACTATATACAACGACACATTTGCAAACTTAGAAAAACTTCCAATAAAAAGATTTATTTTGCGTGGACAATTTTAAACATTGCATAAAGACACCTTTAAGTATTTCAATTCAGTTACAGATATAACTGTGAGCGGGTATTCCATACAGTTATCTGAAGTTATTGAAGCTTTTCATACTTTCAAGGATCGGTATTTGGAATCCGTCGACTTATCTTATATCTACAAAATAGGCCCTACTCTCATTTTAAATAATTCGTTATCTACCATTGGAAATATATGTATCAAGAAACTTCTTGTTTCCTAGAGAAACAACTTTATTGTAAGCATTGACGCAAGCTTTATAGAGAATATGAATCCGCAATATCGTCAATGTATTGAGGAATTTGATCTCTCACAAAACAACATTTTCTATGGCTATGGATGGGTGCTCAATCTTCCGTTATTTCTTAATCTAAGACGATGCGACTTTTCAATGCAAGGCAGCTGCATCATTAATCAACATCTAATGAATAAATTGCAAACAAACGTAGGTCGTTATATATTTTACGCTCCAAGTAACCTTTCATTTGTAAATATTTCAAATATTCCAATCGCAGGATCATTAAATGAAGTGGAAATTCAACACGGTGCCCAGTTGGAAACACTAGATATGTCATCATTTCAGTTAAAAGACTGTAACGGCCGTTTGTCTGGACTTTCTTACCTGAAGGTATTAAATTTTTCTAATATTCTTTGTAGTTCGTTAAATCAATATATCTTCGAGAACTTGACCGGTCTTAGAACACTGATAATGGTCAATTCAATGTTATCTGTTGGTCTCGAACAAGATTTAAATGGAATTTTCCTTGAGTTCGAGGAATGTCAGAACTTGAAAACAAAGACATATATAGACATAATGTTGTAAATAATTCATGTAAGAAAGAATTTTGTTTCTGTTTGTTTATTTTGAAGAAATATTTACTTCTGGTAGTAAATCATGGAAGAAGTAAAGTGTTCATTGTCTACAAAATATCAAACCAATTATGAACCGCAAAAAAATGCAATAAACACAACTTGTTTCCTTTTGTTAAGCGACCGCTATGCACGAATGATAGGAATTAAAGTTCTTTACATCTTGACGCATAATGTAATACACGAACTATCAAATGGTAAAATGAGATGTATCTCTTCTAAGTAGTTTAATGGCACTCTGACCCCCAACCCCCATGTATTGCACAATATGATGCAATACCCCAAACCCCAGTGGGGGTCATAAATTTCAAAGTATTGCACAACAACATACGTCATATCTACGATCTTAAATTGGGGTCATAAATTTCAAGGTATTGCACAACAACATACGTGATATCTACGATCCTAAAGTGGGGGTCATAAATTTCAAGGTATTGCACAACAACATACGTCATATCTACGACCCTAAAGTGGGGGTCATAAATTTCAATGTATTACACAACAAACTTCAACCTCATACTTCATAACAAATACCCTCAACCATCTTTTAGTGGATGGTTATAAAACTCAATGTATTACGTAAGAAACTTCAACCTCATACGTCATATCTACATACTTCACATCTGGTATTTCTGTAATCATAAATAAAAAATACAAGTCGATGTCAAACATACTTTCTAACGAAAAAAATAATAAATAAAACAAGTTCTAAAATTAAGTGAAAGCATCTTTTTTTATTTATTTAAAGTAATCAATGGTATCCTTCTTAAACAAAGTTCATTCAATTGCTTTATATATTCGCACACATCTTTGAGGTCCTTAAGTATTTGAAAATGTTTTTTGTTCATATCATAAATTATATTACTGATGTCCTTTCTTCCACTTGTATTGCATAATCTTTTTTTCCAATTTTTGAACTTTAGTCAACCTTAAAAAGATATAAAATAAACCGTTATTTGAATATCTTCAACATATTATAATTACACTTAAAGTATAAATATCAATATGCACATATAGTTTTCAATCCAACAACTATTTTTTCCTAATAATTTTCTTATGCAGAAAAACCATTATATTGTCTTCAATACTGTCAACCTACAGAACACAAGCAACTAAAAAATCAAACTAAAAATTTATATAAACAAAATGGACACAGTTATAATGTTTGTTACAAGAAATATTTTTCCGTTGCCACAATTTAAAATGAAAAAAATCCCTTTGTTCAATGTATGTGACAATCCAAAGATCTTATCTCACCGTCTCCAAAAGTGATTCGCACTATTCATCGTAATTTTCTCTAAAGAATGGAGATATTACACATACTGTTATAAAAAATATTATGTAAAAACCCTATGAATAAAGCAATACATGTTTTTTTACATTCAGACTAATGTTATTAAAATCAAACAATACCTCTGTTGAGAATCACATTCTGCTAACATTTTATGAACCAAGTACTCAAATTCTTCATTTTCCTTGTCACTATAAACGAAAAATACACAATTAACATACAATCAAATAATCTTTGTATTCCATTATAACTCAAAGTTAATAAAATATTTTAAAATCCAATTACGAAAAAAGTGAAAACAACTTACCATAAATCAAGCCAAGCTTCCGCCATTTTCAGTTAATTATACTAAAAATTTTTGGTTGGTATAAAAATGTATGTGTTTTTGTCTCTTTATATAATAGCGGAAAAGATATTTTAAGAAATATGTGTCATAAGCAAATGTACAATTTTACTGACTTTAGAATATTGCACAATCACAGGCAGATGTTTAACAAATATATCGTAGCTACTTTGTTCTTAAAAAAAGAAGAAAAGAAGAAAAATAAAATTCGTTTGCAAACATCTGCAATGACATCATTTATTTATATTTAAGACTTAAGAACCTTACGTCGTCCCATTCCAAAAGATGGCTCATTCACACGCACATGTTTTTATAAATTAAACGCAACTTTCTTATTCTTAAACTAAAAACAAAAATCATTTTTCGGTTTTGCAAACATCTGCAATGACATCAGTTATTTAAATTAAAAAACTATAGTCATAGAAATCTACGTCTTCACAATTCAAAAGATGACTCGATCACACGCAGATATTTTTTTAAAGCGCAAATTCTCTATTCTTACACTAAAAACTAAAACATTTTCTTTAACAAACATCTGCAATGACATCATTTATTTATTTTTATAACTAGAGTGATAGAAACTTACTCCATCACACACAAATGTTGTTTTTACTTTAAATTAAGCGCAAATTCTCTATTTTTACACTAAAAAGACAAAACTTTTTTTCGTTTACAAAACATCTGCTATGACATCATTAATTTATAATTATGACTAAAGTCATTTGATAGAAAACAACATCGTCACAATCAGATAGATTCCACAATCATCAATTTTTGTAAAAGTAAGTAAACTTTATTTTGTATCATCGTAAAAAAAATGTTGTTTTTATTTTAAATTAAGCGCAAATTCTCTATTTTTTCACTAAAAAGACAAAACTTATTTTCATTTACAAAACATCTGCTATGACATCATTACTTTATAATTATGACTAAAGTAATTTGATAGAAAACAACGTCGTCACAATCCAATAGATTCCACAATCATCTTTTTTATAAAAGTAACTTCTTAACTGTATTTTGTATCATCATAAAAAAATTTTAAAAAAATTAATAAATGTCTTCACATCTATCAATTTAAAAAAAATATTGTATAATTTCCCTCCCATGAAACAAAAACGTATATAATAAATACTATTTTTATTAACCAACAAAATGTGTTTTCTCTTTACATTTAAGAACAACTCTTTAAAGGTATTTGTAAAACAATAGTATTTCTTTATATAGTTAATTCATTTAACTATATTTTCTTACATGTCATAAGCAAATATAACTGAGAATAGGATGAAAACAACGTGGTCTAAAAGTTGTGTTAACGAGAAAGGCTCAGAAAAGCAATATTTTTTACAATCTAAAAGATTGCTCAATCACACGCAGATGTTTTTTTTTTAAATTAAGCGCGACTTCTCTATTTTACACTAAACACAAACTTTTTCGTCACAAACATCTGCAATGACATCATTTATTTATATTTAAAACTGAAGTCATTTAATAGAAAAATAATAAAAATAAAAAAATAATTATATATTTTCCGCGCCATGAGAAAAAAAAACGTACTTCATATTATACAACAGACATTGATTTATTTCCTTACATTTAAAATATTTATTTGTAAAACATTTATAAGTAGCGAATAATTTTAATTTGTATAGTTAAATTCATTAACATTTTTTTCAACATGTCGTTAATATCTTTTAAAGTAAAATCAGAAAACGACAAAGTGTTACAAAAATGAGAAAAATGTAGTCAATTAAATTTTGGAGCATCTGCTATTCAAAAATTAACTTTCGATCTATTATAATCCTCGTGTGGAAAGGATGGTAAATGTGTGTATATTTGAAAAAGAGGAAATGAGTTATTAACATATTTATTTAATACTACTGAAAATGGACATTTTGTTGTTCTGTTTTTTTTGGAAACACCATAACAGCTATTTTAAGTTATCATAATAATTAAAGTCAGGAAGACGTTCCATCTGCTTATACCATTATATCTATAAATAAAACTGAAGCCATTAGAGAGAATAACAAGTACAAAATACGTCATCACCGCAATTGTCCAAAGGAATGAATATTACGCTGTCACCAGCAGAATTTTTTTTTTTGTTGTTTAAAAAGATTATGCAACTCATCGTTTTCTATAACTTGCACCAAAAGTCGTTCAGAATTGATATCAGTATCTATTTTTAAATCTCTAGTCATAATGTTTCAAAATCGCACGTTAAAAATAAATGTGTACACCATCTGTCCATCAAATATTGATTTATAATTTCCCGCACATTTCAGTTGTAACAAAATTGCATACACTTCATAAATTTCACTTGTCCAGGAATTACATTGGCCTATATTTAGAAGTTAATATTATACGATGTTTACAAAACAAGCAGTATAAACAAAATATATCATGCTATTCTTTTAGTGTAAAGTCAATCACCCTACATTCTCTTTCTTTGTAGAATATACAAAACTTGATAGTGATATTTTTAACCTAATTTGTAAAAGAATGAATACATTTATCATTAATGTAACGTCCTTGTCGACAATTACTACCTGTCAAAAATACGCACTTCACTGCGTTTTAGTGTTTAGTAAAAGGGGGAGATTACCTAACAGTTCTTTTTGTATACCAGAAAATAGACATTATTAAGCGTTTTTCTTTCTTAACTGTCAGAAATAAGATAAACTTGGAAACTGTAATGTGAATTTATACCGACAGATATTAAATAAAATATTATTTTGCTAAGAAACTGGAGAAAAGTATAATTATTTTTACATCACTATTCAAAGATTAACATTTGATTTTGCTCCGTTTTTCAAATAATTAAAATTACTACATATAATAATCCACAAAAACACAAGTCACCGAAGAGGAAATTGACATTAATAAATGTCAATTATATATATTTCATTAAAAAATATTTTGTGTCAATTACAGGGTAATCTGTAAGTACCACTTCATTTATTCCTTTGAAACTTAAGCGCTCTTATTATGCATAGAAAATAAAGCTTTTTTTAAAAAGATATATTTACCACGACAAATAAATCTTTCGTTTTATCTAGATAAATTTTTCTCAAAAGGTAATTTTGCGCAATGGTCAGGTAAATTTTATGTACGTATAATAATCCTGCTGCAATAAAGGGAGGATATATATCTTTTTTTAAAAACACTAAATGGACATTTATTTAAATGAAAAATTCATATCTATACAGGCGTTTAATGACAATGATATGGACAATTACATGGATAACCCGTAAATATCTCTTCATCTATTCTTTTGACAACAAAGCACTTTCAAAAGTTTGACAGATAACTATGGGTGGGCTTTAATGTGTTCATACAAATACTTAATTTAAAAGCGAATGAATAGAAGTGCGTCAAAAGTGCCGCCACTAAGCTCTGTACATAACTATAAAAAACAAATTATACGTTTTTTTTCACTATTATCGTGTTAAAATAATTTTGATTGTTTATTATTACTATTTTATATCATTTATAACAACAAATTTTAGTAACCATTAGGTTAAGTTTCAGTAAAAAAACTTTACAAGAAAGATAACTATAAATAATATAAACAACTATTTTTTTTAAATTTAATTTCTTCTTTTTTACTTAGAATTTAAATGTAAAACAATAACTATAAACATAATTCCTTACAAAAAGAATTTGTAATTTGCTAAAAATGCATTCTAATCTATGCGAACAAATCATCAATACGAGTCATGATTTTGAAGAAATGGTTTTGCAACAAAAAGTCAACCATAACGAAAAGTTATTAACTTTCTTAGGAAGTCATGTTAAAAAATTTACTTTAAAACCACTAACATTCTCACTTCCTAACAACTTGAAAAATACAGTTAGATTAACTGTCGAAAGTAGATATAACTGTGTGATGCATTACACTTAAAAAAACCGGTAATATGTGCCAACTATAATTAATAAACACAATTATTTTTTGTAATTTATTGTTTGCTTTGCTTGTAGTAACGTACAATAATAACGTATTTCTTACATGAAGAAAATTGCAATAAAGTAGAAATGCATTATAATCTATGCAACCAATTCTAGATCACAGCACTAATATTTCTGTCCAATACACTTACATTTTACAATAGGGTCACGTGTGTCAACTAGTTAGGGTTAGGGTTAGTTATTACTAACAATTAAAAATGTATAAAATTATTAAACTTTAATACAACAATTATATACGTACTTGACAGTTTTCCTACCACAGGTCGGAGTTTTCTCTAAATACTGCGACTTCCTCCCTCAATAAAAACTGGACGCAAAAATATAGCCGAATAATTGCCGAAAGAGGCGTTAAATACCATTCAAACAAACAAACAATTAAATAAACATACTTCTTATATAAAACATGGATATAAAACATATAAACATATATAGTAGAAATCTATGCAAAAACTTGATACGAGTCATGATTAAAAAAAATAGTATAGTAAATCATCATAACAAATTACTCTTATAACAGAGAGAAAAGTAATTAATTTGGGACGAAATGTGTACAATCAGTCGTTTTGAACGGAAATAAACTTAGAACAATAACGGGACAGAAAGACAAATGTGGGTTAAATAATATACCATCTTACAGAATAAGAGTTGTTTCCACGTATTCCGAATGACTGCACACATACATCTTTCTTGCAACCAAATAGAAAAATATTCTAATAATAACAGACAGATGAACAGTTAAAAACTATGGATATTGTATTGTCCCTACTAAATGGGGTCTCCTTTATAAATTTAATTTGAAATAAACCAACTGGTGATATATTTTGTTTTGTACTTAGTTCAATTTAAAGTGTATGAAAAAAGAATTAAAAAACAAAAAAGAATATATTTCATATAAAAAGGGATAGAAAAGGAAAGATAGTAGAAATAGGGAAACATCATGGATACGATACACGATTTTAAAACAATAGCAGTGAAAAGCCTCAAAATGTATTAACAATATACGCATTTTTGCAACGAAAAATGCCTTTTTAACATATTGAAAACTATTCATAGCAAGAAATAATTGTGTTAAAAAGGGTGGTTATTAGAAAGTGCATTCAGAACATAACATAAAATTTCATAATATAAAGAGTCAAAAGAAGGGAGGTTAATGAAAATACCATTTCACTTATAGGGAATACTATTTTTAACAACATCGCAGACTAAAATATGTTTTCGATATAGCTATATACAATACATAATAAATCGTGTTTATCTAATATAATATTTAGGAACTAAAACATCAAGTAGTGTAAGTCTTATGTTTCACTGTTACATAAATTCTTCGGGTGAATATGTACAACTATAGTCACAATTGCATTAGTATTTTCAGAACAGTATATTGTTGGTGTATGTTCAAAACCGAAATTGTGTAGGTGTGTTATTTATTGTAGCGATTATCATGTTGGATTCTCTTTTTGTATGATTAGTATTTTCGCAATCAATTTGTTTAAAGCCACATGTATCCATTTTTTTTAAAATCTAATCACACTGTGTATTTATTAAAATATTTTTGAATGATATTAAAAACGAATTATAATAAAAAATGTGTGCTTTTTTAATGACTGGAGCCAAATGAAATGCAAATGAGGAAATATAAACTATACAGATCACAGATGATCAACATATGTAATTGATTTTATTGTATGCCACATTCAGTATAATTTATTACAGTTTTTCGAGGGCAACTATGTGTAGACATCGTATTTTAGTACTGACATTATTTGAAACAAACCTGGAAACAAATTTTATTTTGCCATTTACGATAATCGAAGTATTCCTCAGTTTGGGGAACAAAGGTTGTTCTTTAGAACGTTTACAATTGTGTTACTCTTTGAAGATAAGGAATTGTTTTAGTACATAAATAAATTGTGTCATATCCGAACACAAACTGCAAAATAAACATGTTCGTACGTTTACATAAACATTTTACTGTGCGTTCTTTATCGTATGAATGTCACTGTTGTAGGTTAAAGTTTGATGTAAATATGTTACACATGTATGAAAACACGAGGCAGCTTTGCTTCACCTCGGATGATTGAAAATGTCGCTTTTATCCCATTCTATACATTGTTCTTTATCAGACCTAACCACAAAGAAAGGATAAAAAAACTAATAAACTTCACCTATGCGTGACTATCAATAGTCCTACCATATATATATTTGTCAAATTTGAGTAGAGTTTTATCGATGAAATAAAATAAAATTGATGAGTTATTGATTGCGAAAATACTAATCATACAAAAAAGAGAATCCAACATGATAATCGCTACAATAAATAACACACCTACACAATTTCGGTTTTGAACATACACCAACAATATACTGTTCTGAAAATACTAATGCAATTGTGACTATAGTTGTACATATTCACCCGAAGAATTTATGTAACAGTGAAACATAAGACTTACACTACTTGATGTTTTAGTTCCTAAATATTATATTAGATAAACACGATTTATTATGTATTGTATATAGCTATAGCGAAAACATATTTTAGTCTGCGATGTTGTTAAAAATAGTATTCCCTATAAGTGAAATGGTATTTTCCCTTCTTTTGACTCTTTATATTATTAAATTTTATGTTATGTTCTGAATGCACTTTCTAATAACCACCCTTTTTAACACAATTATTTCTTGCTATGAATAGTTTTCATATGTTAAAAAGGCATTTTTCGTTGCAAAAATGCGTATATTGTTAATACATTTTGAGGCTTTTCACTGCTATTGTTTTAAAATCGTGTATCGTATCCATGATGTTTCCTAATTTCTACTATCTTTCCTTTTCTATCCCTTTTTATATGAAATATATTCTTTTTTGTTTTTTAATTTTTTTTCATACACTTTAAATTGAACTAAGAACAAAACAAAATATATCACTAGTTGGTTTATTTCAAACTAAATTTATAAAGGAGACCCAATTTAGTAGGGACAATACAATATCCATAGTTTTTGACTGTTCATCTGTCTGTTATTATTAGAATATTTTTCTATTTGTTTGCAAGAAAAATGCATGTGTGCAGTCATTCGGAACACGTGGAAACAACTCTTATTCTGTAAGATGGTATATTATTTAACCCACATTTGTCTTTCTGTCCCGTTATTGTTCTAAGTTTATTTCCGTGCATAACGACTGATTGTACACATTTCGTCCCAAATTAATTACTTTTCTCTCTGTTATAAGAGTAATTTGTTATGATGATTTATTATACTTTTTTTTAATCATGACTCGTATCAAGTTTTTGCATAGATTTCTACTATATATGTTTATATGTTTTATATCCATGTTTTATATAAGAAGTATGTTTATTTAATTGTTTGTTTGTTTGAATGGTATTTAACGCCTCTTTCGGCAATTATTCGGCTATATTTTTGCGTCCAGTTTTTATTGAGGGAGGAAGTCGCAATATTTAGAGAAAACTCCGACCTGTGGTAGGAAAACTGTCAAGTACGTATATAATTGTTGTATTAAAGTTTAATAATTTTATACATTTTAAATTGTTAGTAATAACTAACCCTAACCCTAACTAGTTGACACACGTGACCCTATTGTAAAATGTAAGTGTATTGGACAGAAATATTAGTGCTGTGATCTAGAATTGGTTGCATAGATTATAATGCATTTCTACTTTATTGCAATTTTCTTCATGTAAGAAATACGTTATTATTGTACGTTACTACAAGCAAAGCAAACAATAAATTACAAAAAATAATTGTGTTTATTAATTATAGTTGGCACATATTACCGGTTTTTTTAAGTGTAATGCATCACACAGTTATATCTACTTTCGACAGTTAATCTAACTGTATTTTTCAAGTTGTTAGGAAGTGAGAATGTTAGTGGTTTTAAAGTAAATTTGTTAACATGTCTTCCTAAGAAAGTTAATAACTTTTCGTTATGGTTGACTTTTTGTTGCAAAATTAATTCTTTTTAGGCATTCATCAACCATTTCTTCAAAATCATGACTCGTATTGATGATTTGTTCGCATAGATTAGAATGCATTTTTAGCAAATTACAAATTCGTCTTGTAAGGAATTATGTTTATAGTTATTGTTTTACATTTAAATTCTAAGTAAAAAAGAAGAAATTAAATTTAAAAAAAATAGTTGTTTATATTATTTATAGTTATCTTTCTTGTAAAGTTTTTTTACTGAAACTTAACCTAATGGTTACTAAAATTTGTTGTTATAAATGATATAAAATAGTAATAATAAACAATCAAAATTATTTTAACACGATAATAGTGAAGAAAAACGTATAATTTGTTTTTTATAGTTATGTACAGAGCTTAGTGGCGGCACTTTTGACGCACTTCTATTCATTCGCTTTTAAATTAAGTATTTGTATGAACACATTAAAGCCCACCCATAGTTATCTGTCAAACTTTTGAAAGTGCTTTGTTGTCAAAAGAATAGATGAAGAGATATTTACGGGTTATCCATGTAATTGTCCATATCATTGTCATTAAACGCCTGTATAGATATGAATTTTTCATTTAAATAAATGTCCATTTAGTGTTTTTAAAAAAGATAGATATCCCCCCTTTATTGCAGCAGGATTATTATACGTACATTAAATTTACCTGACCATTGCGCAAAATTACCTTTTGAGAAAAATTTATCTAGATAAAACGAAAGATTTATTTGTCGTGGTAAATATATCTTTTTAAAACAAGCTTTATTTTCTATGCATAATAAGAAGCGCTTAAGTTTCAAAGGAATAAATGAAGTGGTACTTACAGATTACCTGTAATTGACACAAAATATTTTTTAATGAAATATATATAATTGACATTTATTAATGTCAATTTCCTCTTCGGTGACTTGTTTTTATTTTTGTGGATTATTATATGTAGTAATTTTAATTATTTGAAAAACGGAGCAAAATCAAATGTTAATCTTTGAATAGTGATGTAATAATAATTATACTTTTCTCCAGTTTCTTAGCAAAATAATATTTTATTTAATATCTGTCGGTATAAATTCACATTACAGTTTGCAAGTTTATTTTATTTCTGACAGTTAAGAAAGAAAAACGCGTTAATAATGTCTATTTTCTGGTATACAAAAAGAACTGTTAGGTAATCTCCCCCTTTTCCGTCCCTTAAGATTATTATATGTATTAAATATTTCATATTTATTTGAAAACGGCGCAAAATAAAAGTTTATTTTTACTGAATGGGTGTTGATGTAAAAACACATAATACTATATATGTCACTGCAGTTTCTTATCATTAAAAATAGTTTACTAAACACTAAAACGCAGTGAAGTGCGTATTTTTGACAGGTAGTGATTGTCGACGTTACATTAATGATAAATTTATTCATTCTTTCACAAATTAGGTTAAAAATATCACAATCAAGTTTTGTATATTCTACAAAGATATACAATTTTTTTTAAATTGATAGATGTGAAGACATTTATTTATTTATTTTAATTTTTTTATGATGATACAAAATACAGTTAAGAAGTTACTTTTACAAAATTGATGATCGCGGAATCTATTGGATTGTGACGACGTTGTTTTCTATCAAATTACTTTAGTTTAGAATAAGAAAGTTGCGTTTAATTTATAAAAAAACATCTGCGTGTGAATTAGCCATCTTTTGGAATGGGACGACGTAAGTTTCTATGACTCAAGTCTTAAATATAAATAAATGATGTCGTTGCAGATGTTTGCAAACGAATTTTATTTTTCTTCTTTTTTTCTTTTTTTAAGAAAAAAGTAGCTACGATATATTTGTTAAAACATCTGCTTGTGATTGTCAGTAAAATTGTACATCTGCTTATGACACATATTTCTTAAAATATCTTTTTCTGCTATTATATAAAGAGACAAAAACACATACGTTTTTATACTAACCAAAAATTTTTTGTATAATTAACTGAAAATGGCGGAAGCTTGGTTTGATTTATGCTAAGTTGTTTTCACTTTTTTCGTAATTGGATTTTAAAATATTTTATTAACTTTGAGTTATAACGGAATACAAAGATTATTTGCCTCTATGTTAATTGTGTATTTTTCTTTTAAAGTGACACGGAAAATGAATAATTTGAGTACTTGGTTCATAAAATGTTAGCAGAATGTGATTCTGAACAGAGGTATTGTTTGATTTTAATAACATTAGTCTGAATGTAAAAAAAACATGTATTGCTTTATTCATAGGGTTTTTACATACTATTTTTATAACAGTATGTGTAATATCTCCATTGTTTAGAGAAAATTAAGATGAATAATGCGAATCACTTTTGGAGACGGTGAGATAAGATCTTTGGATTGTCACATACATTGAACAAAGGGATTTTTTTCTTTTTAAATTGTCATGATTGTGGCAACGAAAAAATATTTCTTGTAACAGGCATTATAACTGTGACTGTGTCCATTTTGTTTATATAAATTTTTAGTTTGATTTTTTAGTTGCTTGTGTTCTGTAGGTTGACAGTATTGAAGACAATATAATGGTTTTTCTGCTTAAGGAAATTATTAGGAAAAAAAATAGTTGTTTCATTGAAAACTGTATGTGCATATTGATATTTATACGTTAAGTGTAATTATAATATGTTGAAGATATCATTTCAACTAACGGTTTATTTTATATCTTTTTTAAGGTTGACTAAAGTTCAAAAATTGGAAAAAAGATTATGCAATACAAGTGGAAGAAAGGACATCAGTAATATAATTTATGATATGAACAAAAAACATTTTCAAATACTTAAGGACCTCAAAGATGTGTCCGAATATATAAAGCGATTGAAGGAACTTTGTTTAAAAAGGATACCATTGATTACTTTTAATAAATAAAAAAAATGCTTTCACTTAATTTTAGAACTTGTTTTATTTATTTTTTTCGTTAGAAAGTATGTTTGACATCGGCTTGTATTTTTTTAATTATGATTACAGAAATACCAGATGTGAATTATGTAGATATGACGTATGAGGTTGAAGTTTCTTACGTAATACATTGAGTTTTATAACCATCCACTAAAAGATGGTTGAGGGTATTTGTTATGAAGTATGAGGTTGAAGTTTGTTGTGTAATACATTGAAATTTATGACCCCCACTTTAGGGTCGTAGATATGACGTATGTTGTTGTGCAATACCTTGAAATTTATTACCCCCACTTTAGGATCGTAGATATCACGTATGTTGTTGTGCAATACCTTGAAATTTATGACCCCCAATTTAAGATCGTAGATATGACGTATGTTGTTGTGCAATACTTTGAAATTTATGATCCCCACTGGGGTTTGGGGTATTGCATCATATTGTGCAATACATGGGGGTTGGGGGTCAGAGTGCCATTATACTACTCTTCTAGTATTTTACATTTCACTTTATCCTCTGCCTGTAATATTATATAAGTACGCTTATATCAAAAAGATAGTTAATTTAATAGAAAATAATACTAATACAATTAAAGGTTAAATTTAATATTATTGTGAAAATATCACGGATCGTCTTGAAGTAATTGTCATGAACACACACGCAGTAAAAAAATGGTTGTGTTTATACAGAATAGTGTAAAAATAATTCTGCTAACGTTATAGAACATGTCATGACATTCCAAATCTTTAATGAGTGGAAGCAGTTTAACAGATGAAGGGAAACAAAAACGAGATTCAACAAGTGCTTGTTATAGCGGATATACACTAGCCTTAAAACCAATAGAGCTCAAAATTACATCTTATTAGCTTTACTGGGTGGAGGAAATATTGCATACATTTTTTCTTGCGGTGACAGTGACATTTGCCCTGCTATGGTAGCCATTATAAATCGATTAATCTTTACTTCAACACACCAACTGCACACTACAGTGATGGAAACCAACCGTGTTATAAGATACAAATTAACCTTAAGAGGAAGACAAAACCTACAGTTTCTTATTTGATTTCCTAATGTCATACTGAATTAACAACAAACTTCATTAAATTGGACTCCAGTGGTTAAGGTAGTTCGTCTACTATGGATCGCGTGCTGTCTCTGTCAATATTCAGAGAGCCTGTTCAGGTCGCATTGCGAGAATGGTGCGGTTGACTCCTATCGTAACTGAGTAGGATTGCAAATTTTCCTACCAAACGTCGGTACTTTTTTTCGGGTTTTTCTGCTTCACTTCCATTAAAAACAGCAAGACATTATAAAGCTGCAAAACAGCTAAGAGTGGCGTTAAACATCATATAAACAAGCAAACAATCTATAAATGTGGCTTTATTATATCAACATAGCTGGGTTTGTTTTAGGACCGACAGACTGGAAAGTTAGCGAACTTGCACGAAAGACGATCGCAAGTTATTGCAGCAAATTCATATCACGACAAGTGTAAGTTTTGTTTCCAATTTTTCTTATAAAAAAATAATAAAATACTCTGATAAAAAAAGCTTGAATATATTCTTTCTCCTTTTAATTTTGTGTGTATCTTTCGCAGTTATTATACACTAAAATATAAAAGGTGGCAGGAAGTCGAATTAAACCCAATCAGATAAACTATTCTCCAACCCTTGACGAAACTTGCCAAAAGAACTTTCGATTGAAGATAAACCTGTTGAGGCAGGTAACCAAGATTAAAATGTATCAACTAAAATAATGTATTTTCCAAAGTAAGACATTTGAAGATGTGTTAAGTTATTCTCGTTTGGGATATTTATTTATAATGAAGCGTGAAAGTGTTTTATTGCACAAATTTTGAAAAAAAGATATATCCGATTTATTTAGAAGGTTGAAAGTTAAATTGAAAAACTGTTTCTGAAACATTTTAAACTTCATAGTAAGAAGGAAAGTCTATTTATAGAATGGGGCCAACTCTAATATTAAGCTATGAAGTTATCTCTTCCAAAACAACAGAAGATGGTAATCTATTTATGAAACATTGGATAGTAATACTTAAAAAAAATCATTAACGACATCCATTCTTTCTGTTAGTAGTAAATAGGGGAATTTTGATATCGGAACACAAAATGTCACAGTTGATGCCACTGAAGCTTACGATTTAAATGGCCTTACATGTGTGCAAATTTGCAGATCGTTTTGTTTCTATTTTAATCAAGTTCTTTCTGTATTTGTAACCATTAAAAACCAATTCGTATAGAAATTTGAATTATAAGTATGGTATACTTTATGTTTGTTTGCTTGCTTAAATAATGTAAAACTTCTGAGTTCGGTATTCCGATTTCTAGACCGTTCAGTGATGTTCACTTCTATACAACTTAAACAAAGGTTTGTTGTACGTAGGTTGATGTTATCCCTTCAGAAATTCTATAGTTGTCACCATGACAATTGATCGTTATTGAAAATCAATGCCTCAAATATGAACGGACATTTTTGCAGAGTAATAGGTACTCTTTCCTGTTCCTGGATTAGCCTTTTGCCTAGCCATGACAACAACTCGAGGCGTGTCTAATAAGAGACAGGTACTGCTTACTCGTCCAGAGCCCACGAGTGCACGCATAGTTTTTATTGGGCTCAGGTTACTCTCTGTCTGTTATCGTGTTTTGGGTTTTGTTTTGCATTGTGTTATGGCGTCAAATTTTAATTGGGCGACGATGCCCGAGTACCCGCAGAAAAGCCCCTGGCAATCCTTGTCAATTAAAAATGTAGTCGAGCACACCCTGCAGCATTGACTCAGTGAAGTCTCGATCATCCAGCCACATATATAATTGCGTCTTGGATCACCTTGTTGTAATTTCGATACCAATAGATGGAGACAAAACCATCATTCTATTTTTAGGCCGGGAAAGCCATGAAAACATATCTATACTTATAAAATGACTAACTACCTAATCCACTCCTCTTCGGAAGAACCCGGATACTTTATGTAAATATTGTATTCGTTTTCATTATTGCTATTTAATGTCTAAATGGTACATATTGAATTGTTTAATATGTCGTTTCTTTATTTACATTTATAGATTGTTGGTTTATTTACCAGTGTGATAACTATTGAAACGACCTTTAATTATAACAACAGATTGATGGTTTATTAAACTTGCTGCCCAAGAAAATTACCGATGTTCTTTCTACTGTTGCTTGACTTCTTTTGTATATCAATGTTGTACGTATCAAATTGTATCGCGAAATATGTGATTGCATCCGTTTTTTTACAAACTATTTTATTGCAGTATGTCGTTTGTCCTAGAATTATAACTACTAATGCTTTTGCATAAATTATCTCATGTTATGTCTGGCTTTTGTAATTGAATTTCCTTTGGTAATGACAAATATTTTACTTCTTATAACAGCAGAATGACACATTACGGCAGCAAATGGAAAGATGAGGTCTGTATGGTTTGTCTTTTTAAAATTTAAATTATTATTTACATATCTTTACGTTAACCACATTTAACGTTTAGTAAGTAGTTTCATTCGATTTGTCTCCCTTACTGTGCAATCTTTGAATTAATCTTGATGCACCCATATTCAATTCAGTTCTTGATTTCGACAGAAACTCAGTAAATTACTTTTACTTAGAAATATTGTGCAACAATACTCTTTAATTGCAGCGAATTAGGTTAATTTAAAGCAAGATATGTGAGTGCCGCATGCTCGACGCACGAGCCTAATCTGATTGCGTTGCGGCACGAGTGATCATATTTTCAATATTCTCGATGCATTATTGATTATCTTGTTTATTACATTGATGAATATTAAATATGTCGCCAAAACTTAGAGGAACTAACATTGAAAGTTCGTGTTAATGTTAATAACATTAATTATGACTTTGCTTACAGATAGTGAAACAATTATTTCACATGTGATTTACCAGAATTTATTTCACTTAGAAATCTTCGGCAATTTTCTTAGGCAACGGTACTACTAACGTTTCCTTCCCCTTGATGTTTTAAATGTTCACCTCTTTTTATTTAAGGATAGCATCAATTTTATTGTTTTTCGTATGTATCCACATTGCGCTGAACTGAGCAAAAATAACATTCCTATCTTTATGATCCATTATGCAAGTTAAAGTTGAAGTCATGCCTAAACAAATTTTTTTTTCGGGAATTCGTGAATTGATATATAAGCAATATTTTGTAGAGCCTATTGTACGTGGTTATTAGTATAACGTTTCGGAAGTTTACTTAAAAAAGCTCTACAACATCGTAATCATTTGGATTTTAAATATTGTTTGGGTTTGAGCGCCACTGATGAGTCTTGATTATACGAAACGCGCATTTGGCGTAGTAAATTCTATTAACCTTGGTTGCTTAGATGACATTTTATTTGTGGAGCTTCGGTGGCCAAGTGGTTAAGGTAATTCGTCTACTATGGTCAACACGACAGATTGCGGGTTCGATTCTCACTGCGGGCAGGGTGTACTCGACTCCAATCTTAATTGACAAGGATTGCCAGTTTTCCTACCGCAGGTCGGGGGTTTTCTCCGGGTACCCCGGCTTCCTCCCCAAATAAAAACTAGACGCCATGATATAGCTGAAAAATTGTTGCAAATGGCGTTAAATATCATTCAAACAAACAAACGTACATTTTATTTGTTACGCGCAATGGGTTAAGATTTTTCAAAACGAAAGGTCCAGCCAAAAATATTTACATAATGAGAGAGGCTGCAAAAATTCTGAAAATGACTAAAAACATAAACATCCACATGTTTAGAGTAACCCTAAACCGGTAGTAAAAAAGAAATAGTAGTAAAATTTACATCTCAAATCGTATACAACGTGCGTGAAACTAGTGCTGGTTTTCATATTCAACAATCAAATATTGAATTCACCACTTTCTTTATTTGGTGGTGGTTTGGGACTATACGCAAGCGAACCTCAGAAACTCAACAATATAATAGTATATTTCATTTACAGAAACACTGGTTTTAAGATAAATGTTATCTCTGTCCAATCAGTTGATGTCGTAATAAAACATGGCATTAACATAAAACTAAGATTGCTATAAATACTACCAATCGGAATATCAAACGGATAGACGGGTATGTAAATAAAGGTAAGAGCAAAATACTGAACATCAATGAAACTGTCAAAAACGAAAATCCATAAATAAAGTCCGAAACTCCAGAACCAACAACCAACATAGAGCAACTACAGCAATGGTCCTGACTTATCCAATCACCTATATGAATCTTATCCAATCACCTATATGAGTCTTATCCGATCACCTATCCGAGAACTTTTTCAAAACAGACACTTCATCCTCTTTTATCTTCATGAAACTTGGAATGATCAATACGTTTGTTGATTTGCTTCAGAAATTACCCATGTGGGGGTATGATGTTGCACTTTTTTCACACGAGGTGGGCCTTTATACCTCTCGGTATATGTAAAAGGTATCTGTTGTATATGTTAATGTCCTTGATACTGATATTCTTTTACTACAATATGATAACATTATTACACTGCTTTATTTAAAAAAAACTTTTGTATTAATAAAAGCATAATCACTATTTTAAAAAAAGAAAATGTGTTTCTGATGTCTATCGTAGCTCAAAAATCGATTACTGATTTAACCTCATGCCTTGAGTTTTGGGTAAAAGAATATAACAGAAAGTACAAGTCAATTATGTTTAATGAGTAGCACTTTTTTCCTTTATTCAGTTATTTATTCATTATTCTAAAGGAATGTCATTTTTAATGTCCGATAGTACAGATACAAAATTTGGTAAATTAGACCGCTTCAGAGAAATACTACCGTGCGTTTCTGTTTGATATTGAAATGACATCAACTACGACTATACAGCGCAAACATATTTTTAATTTCAGTTTGCATGAAAGATATGTTCTAATATTTCGCAAGTGTTCATTCTATAATTAATTGTAAATGAAAAAATATTTGATAAACGAGCCTTTTAGTGTTTTTTAAAAGCTAATAATCATTAGAATATCCCCATTGTATTAAAGACTCAAAAATTATAGTCATTAAGGAAATACCATTTTTCTTTTTTGACTGTTGCTGTAAAATGTGTCTTTATCGGTAATTTGTGTTATTTTCCTTTGGTGTGTGCCAACTGATAATGCTTGTCTCAGCATACTAGCCGTGATACAAAAAATATCTGGCAGTTTATTACCGGGCATGCGTGACTAAAGGCGGAGGAATCTAAAAAATAATGACTTCACAGAAACAGAATGTTTACAAATAAACAAAGCAAGATCAAATAAAACACGATCTAAACCAATCCCCTAAAGAAAACGAACAAAACACAAACACAACATCAAATATTACACATTTTTGCTAGAAATATATCATTCACGCACTTGAAGCACTTGCATTAAATATGGTCACACACTCGAATTTCGTTCATACTCGAATTTCGGCGATTTTCCGTCATTCAGCAATGTAAACAATCAACCCAAGGCTAAATTACTTTCACAATATCGTGCATTTATTGCTCTAACAAAGTTACTTCTAAATAATAAAATATTGTGCTTTTCAAATTAGTGTCCTTTAAACAGCCACACTTTCATCGCCGAAATTCGAGTGTACTAGTATACGTCCGTATTATGGACCCCCTACAGCGCCCTTTTGTTTTAATGGTTAAAAAAATGGCATGCAATATTCTTCATCCCCCGTTCTCGACAAACCAGAGCTACGTTTTTGTAGCTACCTTCCGTTAATAATCATACACTTCAAATAATCTGATCAAAACTCTTCAAATTGCACAAACATCAACATAGAACAGCAAGCGACAATCCCGAATTCCTGTTCATTCACCAGAAGAACCTGCGAATAACCTCGCCATTTTTTTTTTGTTAATCGTACAAATCACAAACTGTAATAGGACCATTACGGCAGTAAAATCGGACTACACAAGAACCTACAACTCATCAAATACTGTCTGTACATCAATGCATTGTAATTTAAATTGGATCTAAATAAATGATGTATCAATCGTATCTCCCCTGGCCACTGCAAAGTACTGAAAATTAAAAATAAAACAGCACCAAACAGTTACCAGAAATGATAATGATATAAAATTCAAAATATAGAAAACAATAAAAAGTAAAACTGACACTCTATTGGAAAATCGGTCAGTAACTTTGCCAACATAAATTTGAAATAGATACTATTCGTCAGAGAGAAAAATATTAAAAACACAAAATTTGACACCCCATATTATAATTAAGAGTAAAATAAAAGATCCTAATTCAAAATTATTTCATAAATGATAACAAATGACTTACTGTGTAACCTTACACGGGATCAATGAAATAAACGTTCACTCATTACACCACATTTCGGTTGAATGATATAGATGCTAAATATCGAGCACATCGTTTTTCACTGATCACTTTGAAAAAATAGTCCCTTTAAAATTGTTTTGAATAATCGATTGATTCTGTATTTTTTGCAACCTTTGCACGGATTTTATCAAGATATATTCTTGGTTATGAATAATCGATAAACAAAATATAAGGCAATTGGTTTTAGGTAGTGGCTTTCTCACGGTGATCTATCAGGTTCGGCCTAACGGGCTCACCTGTATCTATCAGTGTATCATCGTTCCTTTTATTCCCGCCTTTTAAATGTGCATTTCCTTGTCATAAATAATTAAGTTTTATTTTGTTTATTTTGTGCGTCTTTTTAAACGGAAATATTTCGTATATCTATTGAGTTCGGTACTTTCTTCTTTCTCCGTTTTAGGGACCTGGGTGGCCGAGTGGTTAAGGTAGTTCGTCTACTATTGTTCACGTACTCTTCCAAAAATGAGATTGTGGGTTCGAGTCTCACTATGGGCAGAGTGCGCTCAACTTCAATCTTAATATACAAGGATTGCTAGTTTTCCGACATGGAATATCTGGGGTACTCCAGCTTCTTCCCCAAATAAAAACGTCATGATAAATCTGAAAATTGCTGAAAGTAGCGTTAAGCAATATTAAAACACACAAAATTTTTCTCCCTTTTGGACAAAATGTATTTTCTGTTGAGATCGGCGTTTACTGTAAAATTATTCTTTGCTCTAATATGCGTACTGAATGTTTTAATTACTTACATGTATACTAGAAAATTAAACAAAAATTTAAATTTAATGAGACGGATAGAATTTTCTTATTTTTTAGACCAACCTGTGTATATACACAATACAGCTAGTTCCAAATATTTTGAAGAATACTATTATTCCACCTCCCAATGAAGAATATCTAAGTATATAGAATTAAACGCCACTGATGAGTATTGAATAGACGAAACGCGCGTCTGGCGTAATGAATTGGTAATTTTGATAACATTTTGTTGGAATATTTGAGCAAAGCCATGTAACAGCGCGTCTGCGGGTGGCGGATGGTTGGGGCAATACAAAGAAGTTTTCAGTTTAGTTGGAGTGGGAAAATTCAAGATCAATATTTTATGAATTGTTTACATTATTTATTTATATTGACACTCAATGACTACAGCCATTCGTTGGTCAGTCTGTGTCTATAATTTTGACTGAAACACCGCCATTTGTATCGTTGCATTATTTTTTTTCCGCCAGTATTTTAAACCAAACAATGTAAAAAGAAGAGGAAAATTAAAAAAACAGAATTCACCTGGGAAATTTTGTTGCTGTTTGCGACAGGTTTCATAAGATTTCTTTTAGTCGCTGCATGTAGACTTAAATGATTTTTTTTACAAAAATGTGTCTGGCATCATGCTGTCAAATAATCACAATTGTTTTTTCTGAACGTTATATACCTGTGGTAATTAGTATTAAATAACATGCATATGGCTTATCCATAGCAAGATTTAAAGGTCTTTGCGACACAGGTACAAAAAAAATCTCTATTTCGAACCGATTTCTGGGGATGTGTTCACGTTTCTCCAACATTTGATATTTCAGGTAAAAAGTATGTTGGAGAAACGTGAATAGGTAGAAGGCAAACTTAATTAATTTTACCTGTAATTAAGACTACAGTAAAACATGTAGACATGAATCTTTGGTATGTAATAAGTAAAGAATATAGAATATTATATATATATATATATTTATTTGAATTACAGTACAGTACAGTAACAGGCATGTCCATATAACAAATTAAACATTTCAGTACAAAGTAAAATGCATTATTAAGGTAATAAGTAAACTAAAAAAAATACAGAATATTATACATATTTAATTGTAACAGAAATAAAAATATATGTATTAAACGAAATTAAAACATTTTATTTATTTATTAAACAGAGCTAAAAAATATACTTACATAAATTTACTGGCTGAGTTCCATGTGAAGGCAGAAAGTAACTAAAAAAAAAAACTTACATAAATTTACTGGTGGATTTTCGTGTGAAGGCAGAATGTTGCTTGGTCGGCGTAGTCAAATACTGTGATCTCCTTGGTTGATGAGTCTTGTCTTTAGTGTCTGAAGTCTGTGGTCGATGTGTCTGTACTTTTTCTCTTTCGGACGATGAATTCCGCCTGCCTGTGTCTGTATCTGGTTGGCCTCTGTGTTTGCTTGAGATTTCTTTGATAGTTCGATCAGTTGGAAGACGTTTGGGTGCGCGTGATGTAGAAGTTTCTTTAGTTTGCTGTGCCATCCTTCTAAGGGGTTGTTGGTCCTTGGACCTGCGTTTTCGAAGTGGTACCATTGGTTGCGGTTGTCGTTCTTTACCCAGTGTTTATTTTATATTTATTATAATTTTAACAAATTTCAGATAGATTTCCCAGGTTTTACTGTAAACTGTTTAAAACAACATATTTGATTGTTGTAAAAACAACAAGCCCTTCCATTGTTCATTTCATGTTGGAGAAACGTGAATAAAATTTTGCAAATGTTGGAGAAACGTGAATAAACCTTTCTGGGAGCATACTCGGAGGGTTCCCAGTGCTCGACCTACAGAGCAGCCTAGCGCGTCCCCAGGTGGCGAATAGGGGAGACCCTCTCGTTGGGGGATTGTCAGGTCATAATACGGAAAGCCTGACCGCTGACCGTAGTGGGTAACGTGTTTGAAGATTGCCACTTCCCTATCACGATAAAGCCCCTTTTGCAGATTTGAAAAAAAGAGTAGGCTCATTGTAGCTGCTATAAAAGGCTAAATTCTCCGCCCCTACACAAAACTTCATACTTTTCCAGTGGCAGTCTAAATTGTGTTACTTGTGCCCTACCCCACCCCCCTTTTCCGTTGATTAATTGTTTGTTTACTTAGTCTTGTCCTGAAAATAGCTGAAATACTACTCGCTGGACGTAAAGCAAACATCCGATCATACTTATCTATCTATTTCGGTAATAATTGGATATCACAGCGAGGAAGCCGGATTACCCGGAGAGAACCCCTGACCTGCGGTACGAAAACTGGCAATCCTTGTCAATTAAGATTGGAGTCGAGTACACCCTGCCTGCAGTGAGAACCGAACCCGCAATCTCAGTGTTGACAGACCACGTGATCAATTGTAGACGAACTACCTTGACCACTCGGCCACCGAGACCCCCTAAATATTTATTAAAGAAATTAAAAGACCGTGTGAACAATAATATACTTGAGTTTTTTTTATTTCAGATCTGAGTGTCGTTTTTTAAAATCTGAACTACAGAATTATTGTTAATTTTGTTAATTACAATAACCGAATACAATACAGGTCGTGTATATATATGTCTTTGAAGTGTATTTATTACTTGTGTACATATGCGCAGGGACAATGTTCGTGGTTTACTCAAACCAGTAAAAACTAAAAAAAGTTTGATTTTCAAATTCCTTTATTCAAATTTATAATGGTTTATTTCGTTTTATGATGTAAAACCCTTATACACTTCTCAAAAGAATAAAGGAAAACCCTACCATGCAAGCTGGAGAAACCATGCTTCAGTGTTACTAACTGGCTGAATATGTATTGGCCCTTGTATTGATTCTAGGTTGGATGTATAGGTCCCGAGACCCGTAGGGTCCAGGGCCAATACGACTGACCGATAATCGATAAAAAGCCAATACAGACGCCAGTTCGTAACAATTTTAATTAAATAAAGTAAAAGTCGTTTCGCTAGCCTGTATGACCAGTCCGTATGACTAGCCAATCTATCATACGCTGGAACGAGTCACGAAATAGCTTACTGGTCCAGAAGACCGGAGGTGAGATAGTATCGGGTAATACTACTGCGGTTTGAACGATAAAAAGTTATTAACCTTTTTATATTAGTACAGCGATCAAATATTAATCATCCCTATATTAATAAATAAGGGCCGATTTTACGTATTTTGCGTGTTTTGACGTTTTTTTTATGCTTTGCTATGCCCATGAGGTTGCATGCATGGCCCATTATAACAGAACATATTAGTCAATCCACTACATGGAACGTCATGGACACTGTTCCCATGTCTCCCTTATTATTACTTTACATTATTATTTGTTATTAAAACCTGTATCTGTGGCATCTCATATCAACTGTATGATTAACCATGATTTGTAGATATTTCGTATTTTGTATCTGACTGTATATTGTACTGTAATTACATTACAAATTTTTATTCCTTCTTGAATTATTAATTATCGTGTAAGATTTATGTTTGAACAATTAACCACATCTACTTATTGTTTGGATCGGTTTAGCATCCAAGTTTTTATGCAACTCCTCCGGACAGTCTCACAGGTTTTAGCTTCCTTCGAATTCTTTCTCTTCCGTGTGATGAAATACTTGTCCGACACGTTTTTGGATCATCTCTATTTTAGGAGTTAAACCTTGCCGACGTACAGTGTAAGACAATTTAAATTATTTTATGAGACTTTCGGCTGTTTATTCATATGTTTTACTAATCGTTTAAAGATTCGTTTATTGGGAGGATTACTTCTGTTCGTCATTTTTGGATCTCGTTACGTGTATAGCCAGATGTGATTTTTAGTAACTTTGTTTAACTCTGATTGCCTTTATTAATAATTTATAAACTCTAGAGACTGTACATTTTTATGGTTTTAAATTGAATTAACGTTATATTTGTAACTTTCTCTGCTTCGTACTTATGATTGTTTTATTTATGTTTCAGCAATTTACCTTCATCTTCAACTTCACTTCACTTTACTTCACTTGTGTATTACGTGGTTTAATAAACGATCTTTCCCCGGATTTGTCGTATATTTGCCCCGTATATATATTTTGGTTAGCTATCTGCCACACGGGCAGAATAGTAAATTGACTACACCTGGTTGGTTAACTTCTTCGGGGCACCGTTGTACTACTCGCGGGGTCAACACAACATCGCCACACAATGAATCCAGAAGACGATCAGATGTCAGCCACGTCCAGAACACGGACATTGACGGAAAAAGGAGAAGAGCAGTACATCCAGAGGAGAGACAAGCTCTCGCAAGATGTTGAACTTCTTTGGTCCATGTGTAACGCAATCTTACAGGAGACCGACAACCCTCCGTCAGAGGAAAGAAAATGCCTAGAACTTGAACAAAAAGTTGTTCAAGCCTACACAAGGTACAATCGGCTATGCGAGGAATACCTCGTGTTTGTAAAGGGCCAAAGAACAAATTTGGCAAATCAAGACTTAGATGTCATAAGTCCAGTCATCGACGTTCGCAAGCGAATGTACGACTCCGCTATAGCCAACCTGCATGAGGTAATAAGACAGACCAGCATAGCGAAGTCTGTTAAATCAACAAAGTCAAAATCAAATAGCGAGACCAGTTCTAGTAAATCGAATACATCCAGTTTGGCCAAGAGAACGCGAGCCAAAGCAGAGGCGGCAAAAGCAGCAATCGCCTTTGCCGAAAAACAGGCGCTAATGGCTAAGCAAGAAGCAGAGCTCCAGGAAAGGGCGGTACGGGAATCTTCCCGTGTTAAAGCACAAATGGAACAAGAGGCCATTAGACAGAAAACACAAATGGAAGAGGAGGCCGCTAGGCGAGAAGCGGAAGTTAACCGTAGAAAGGCCGAAATCAAAGCGGAAATGACTCTTCTAGAAACACAGCGACAGGCTGCCGAACTAGAAGCCGAAGCCCGGATCCTAGAACAGGAGGACGACATGGAACAAGATTTGGACGATCCATTTCCGGTTCCGACCGACGACCCGCTTAAACGGGTCAAGGACTATGTCCGGCAGCACAGTGTTCACAGCCAACAGGGATATCGGATGCAAAACGTGGATTACCACGTACCTTCTGCTATACCGAAAGACATAACTCGTTTCTCTCGTCCCGCACACTCGGGACTAGGTGTTTCCGGTAATCCTAAAGAAGAGCTAGATATGACCACAGCTATTGCATTCAATACTCGACCTTCATACCGTTCACACATTGGAAATTTTGGACTTCCATCTGCAACATCTACGCCGATGAACGATTGTGGACATATTCCAGTCACCCAGACACGGACTTCCGGTTTATCTAGGCTGAACACTAATGCACCTGTTTTTACGCCTTATCAAGACTATCCCATGCACAGTGCATCAAGCCCCGTAGATGTAAGAAAACCAACATCCGGTTATCAGGATACGGGTTCAGACCCGACGCCTGCCATCACAAAGTTTCTATTGAGAAAGGACCTTATATTCTCCCGACTCAGTACTTTCAATGATAGGGCTGAGTCGTACCATATTTGGAAGTCGAGCTTCGAAAGTGTGATAAGGGAACTGGACGTCTCGGATTCGGAGAAGCTGGACCTATTGGTCAAATGGTTAGGAACCGAATCGTCGAAGCACGCGGTTAGTATTAGAGCATCCAATGCCGACAACCCAACCAGAGGTCTACAGCGTCTTTGGCAAAGACTTGATGAACGATATGGCTGTCCGGAAATGATCGAAGCTTCCCTTAAAACGAAGTTAACCGATTTCCCGAAGCTCACAAACAAGGACAACAAACGTCTCTACGAGTTGTCAGACATCTTGTCAGAGATCGAGTACATAAAGGAGAAGCCAAAGCTCAAGAATCTATTGGCCTATTTCGATTCCTCCTCGGGAATAAGACCTATAGTGTCTAAACTGCCATTCGGTCTACAAGAAAAATGGACAGCAAGAGCAGTAAGGTACAATGAGCAACACTCAACCTCATTTCCTCCCTTTACGGAATTTTCCGCATTCATACGGGAGATTAGTAGGATCAGAAACAACCCAGGGTTTACCTATGACTCGGAACCCGTTATTTCATCTCAAAAAGGGAGTTCGACAATGTCTACATCTAAGCCCCAAGCTAAAATTGGTGTTCACAAAACGGATGCGTCAAACGTCAATCATTTGTCAGACATGCTTGAAAAATGCATCTTGCATGGTTCCAAACATTCATTAAATGACTGCCGTGGATTCCGTTCTAAACCTATGGAGGAACGCAGAACCCTGCTGAAAGACAACAAAGTTTGTTTTAAGTGCTGCGACTCGAATAAGCATGTAAGCCGGGATTGTCCCGTCAGTGTTTCATGCAAGGAGTGTGGTAGTAAACAGCATACCACGGCACTTCATATTAACAAGAGCAACAAACCTGCTTCCCAATCAGTGTCTAAGCCTGCACAAAACAACGGCGGGGAGTCAGGGAGCACAACTACCGTCAACACGGTCAACTCATCCTGCACTGAAATATGTAAAGAATATGGTGGAAAATCTTGTGCAAAAATACTTCCAGTTATCGTATTTCACAAGGACCACCCGGGATACACGAAGAAAATGTACGCCATAATCGACGACCAGAGCAACAGGTCCTTAGCCTCTCCAGAATTCTTTCAGTATTTCAATGTACGGGACGTTCCCGAGACATATATGCTTTCCACCTGCTCTGGAAAGATCACGACTTCTGGAAGGCGAGGGAAGGACTTTATTGTAACTACAATCGATGGCAGCGACCCATTAGTTTTACCAGTCCTATTAGAATGCGACAACATACCCGACAACAGGAACGAGATTCCGACACCGGATATTGCGAGCAAACACCCCCACTTAGGAGAAATAGCAAAACACCTCTCACCTTTGGATGATAGTTGCAGTATCATGCTTCTCATTGGTCGGGATCTACCGGAAGCTCATCACGTGCACGGTCAAAAGCTTGGACCCTTAAAAGCTCCATACGCCCAACGACTCAAACTTGGCTGGGTCGTAGTGGGTGAAACATGCTTAGACAAGCAACATGTGCCTACCGACATCAATGTAAACAGGACATATGTATCGACTTCCGGTCGCCCTACGGTTTTAAAACCGTGCGAAAACATCTTTGAGATACGGGAACAATTCCCGAAGGACAACAGCATAGGACAAGATGTGTTTGTCAGGACACCTGACGATGATAAACCAGGGATGTCTCACGACGATAAACTGTTCATGAAACAGATGGACGACGAATTTGTGAGAGAAGCTGGGTTGCACCCCTGCCTTTCCGAGCTACAAGACCACGCCTACCTAACAATAGGGATCAAGCTATTCAGAGAGCGAAAATGTTGGACACTAGTCTAAAAAAGAACCCCGTGAAGAAAGCACACTTAATAGAATTCATGGGAAACATACTGGACAACAACCACGCGGAAGTTGCTCCACCGTTAAAGGTAAACGAGGAATGCTGGTACCTTCCACTATTTGGTGTCTATCACCCGAAAAAGCCCGATAAGATTCGTGGTGTCTTTGACTCCTCAGCAAAATACAACGGAATCTCTTTGAACAACGTTTTGTTGACGGGTCCAGACCTGACTAACAGTTTACTCGGAGTTCTTGTACGCTTTCGGAGATAGAAGATTGCCGTAACAGCTGATGTACAGCACATGTTTCATTGCTTCGTGGTTCGAGACGACCATCGAAATTACCTACGTTTTCTGTGGTACAAGGACAACAACCCAAATGAAGAACTTATAGAGTACCGTATGCGTGTCCATGTGTTCGGGAATAGCCCATCACCAACAGTAGCCACACTAGGTCTACGAAAAGCAGCCTTAGAATCAGAGTCAAAATACGGTAGCCATGTACCGAACTTCGTTATCAACGACTTCTACGTTGACGATGGTTTGACCTCTTGCGAAACACCGGAAGAGGCAGTTATCCTCATGAAGGACACCCAGAATGCATTGATGGAATACGGGAATCTGCGATTGCATAAGTTTGCATCTAACAGCCCAGAAGTAATGGCTGCGTTTCCTTCCAGTGATCTGGCTAGCAACCTAAAGGACTTGAACTTGAACGCAGATGATAAGCCTCTTCGGAGAAGCCTCGGACTTATATGGGACGTCAACACTGACAACTTCCTGTTTCAGCTATCTACAGAAGACAAACCAGTCACACGAAGAGGTATACTCTCCACAATTAATAGTATCTTCGATCCGCTCGGGTTTCTTGCTCCCGTTATTATTCACGGGAAACTTCTGCTCAGAACACTAGTATCAGAAACCATAGACTGGGATCAACCTGTATCAGACGAGTTGGCCATCGAATGGGAAAACTGGAGGGACTCCCTACACGAAATTGAGAATCTACGCATTCCACGCACATATGTGGCTAACCTTAACAAAGCCAACAAAAGGGAACTACACGTGTTCTCTGATGCTTCAGAAAAGGCCATTGCAGCCGTTGTGTACTTAAGAACCGTAGAAACGGTCGGGGAACCACAACTTGGATTTGTTCTCGGAAAGACGACAGTGGCACCTATAAGCGGCCATACCATTCCTCGACTAGAACTATGTGCGGCTGTGCTTGAAGTAGAACTCGCCCAAAGTGCTATTGATCACCTTCAACTTGCCATCGACGAAGTCAAATATTATACTGACAGTCGTGTAGTTTTGGGTTACATCAGTAATGATACCCGTAGATTCTACACTTACGTCGCCAACAGAGTAGAGAAAATTCGGAAACATAGCAAGCCCGACGAATGGAACTACGTGCCGTCTAACTTGAACCCGGCCGATTCAGGAACTAGATTTTTCCAACCTTCTGATATACACGACAGCGATTGGCTCTTGGGACCCAAACGATTGCTCATTAACTTTCAGTCAGAGACAACAGATGCATCCCAACATACACTTGTGGAACCCGAAACGGACAAAGAGATCCGACCTGTCATAAAAGTCGCCAAAACTTGTACTGTAGATCACATACCAACTTGGGATGAGCGGTGTTCCGACTTTTCATCTTGGTCAAAGTTGACTCGGTTCATTGCTGTTCTCAAAGCTGCTGCCCGCAAATTCCACGGGCACAAATCAGCATCTATGTGCGCACGGATTGATATTCGTCAGGACGCTGAACTATTCATTATCGGGGAAGTTCAATCCCGTATATTTGGCGAAGAGATCGAGTGTCTTCTTCATTCGGAACCAGTTTCTCGTCGAAGCGCAATTGCCAAACTAAATCCATTCTTAGATGAACTCGGACTTCTCAGAGTTGGCGGACGCATTGTCAAATCGGACCTACCATTCAGGGAAAAGCTACCTCTAGTAATCCCAGGACGTCATCATATCACCGACTTACTCGTTCGACACTTCCACCATCAAGTAAAACACCAAGGGCGACATTTTACGGAAGGAGCTATTCGAGCTGCTGGATTCTGGATCGTAGGCGCTAAACGGACAATTTCCTCAGTACTTCATAAGTGCGTCTTATGCCGAAAACTACGTGGCAGACAGGAATCTCAAATCATGGCCGACTTGCCAGCAGATCGTTTAGAACCGTCACCGCCGTTTACCAACGTTGGAGTGGACGCCTTTGGGCCATGGGAAGTGGTAGCCCGTAAAACACGTGGTGGACTGGCGAAGGCTAAAAGATGGGCCATACTTTTTACCTGTTTGGTGACAAGAGCTGTGCACATCGAACTCGTGGACGAGATGAGTTCTTCTGCATTCATTAACGCTCTGACCCGTTTCACATCTATCCGCGGGAAAGTGAAAACCTTCCGATCCGACTGTGGAACCAACTTCGTCGGTGCTATTGACAAAATAGGAGTTGACGCAATCAACGTTGAAGACAATCAAATGCGGAAACATATGCTCGAATCCGGAACTGTTTGGATATTCAACGCACCCCATTCGTCCCACATGGGTGGTGCTTGGGAACGGATGATTGGGATCACTAGAAGAATTCTCGACTCTATGATTCTAGAAAACCCAGGACGGACATTAACTCACGAAGTGCTGAACACATTCATGGCGGAGGCAACTGCCATCATTAATTCTCGACCGCTTGTTCCAGTCTCATCGGACTCGGAGAACCCGCTCATCTTGACACCCTCTATGCTACTAACGCAGAAAACGGACTACGTGTTTTTTATCGACTCAAAGGAGTCATTCTCCAAACAGGATCTCTGTCTAGCGGAGTGGAGACGGGTTAATGCCCTCTCGAGCATGTTTTGGTCCAGATGGCGCAAGGAATATCTATCCCTACTTCAACAACGTAGGAAGTGGACAGAGCCACAGAGAGACATTATCGTCGGAGACGTCGTTCTTATCCGTGATAAGAACTTAGATCGTAACAAATGGCCTACAGGACTTGTGACTGACGTCTTTAAGAGTGAAGATGGACACACCAGGAAAGCCGAAGTGCGTGTCATCGTGGACGGGAAACCTGCAAAATATACTCGACCGATTGTCGACATGATTCTTCTGGTGGAAAGCATCCTCTAAGGACTATTCCAGTGTATATATAACTGTTTGTTTCTCTCGATACATTTGAGATTTCCAATTGTAACCTGACTGTGTCCGATCTGTGAACACGTCGTTCCTCCCCACGCCGTGCGTGGCAACGATGGAGCTACAGATCTACTCTTCCCATTGGGCAACGCTGGAAGCCATACAACGATGGAACTCCAGAACTATAACCGTTGGATCGTTCTCCGAACTGTACATGTGTATATACCGTAAAGCGTTATTCTTGGATGACCTTTGGATTTATGTGATATTAATTGGATATTGGAATATATTCGTTTTTATATTTTTCATCTAGAAATTTAGAGAAATATTCACAAGAATATTTGGCGGGGAGTGTACTGTAATTACATTACAAATTTTTATTCCTTCTTGAATTATTAATTATCGTGTAAGATTTATGTTTGAACAATTAACCACATCTACTTATTGTTTGGATCGGTTTAGCATCCAAGTTTTTATGCAACTCCTCCGGACAGTCTCACAGGTTTTAGCTTCCTTCGAATTCTTTCTCTTCCGTGTGATGAAATACTTGTCCGACACGTTTTTGGATCATCTCTATTTTAGGAGTTAAACCTTGCCGACGTACAGTGTAAGACAATTTAAATTATTTTATGAGACTTTCGGCTGTTTATTCATATGTTTTACTAATCGTTTAAAGATTCGTTTATTGGGAGGATTACTTCTGTTCGTCATTTGTGGATCTCGTTACGTGTATAGCCAGATGTGATTTTTAGTAACTTGTTTAACTCTGATTGCCTTTATTAATAATTTATAAACTCTAGAGACTGTACATTTTTATGGTTTTAAATTGAATTAACGTTATATTTGTAACTTTCTCTGCTTCGTACTTATGATTGTTTTATTTATGTTTCAGCAATTTACCTTCATCTTCAACTTCACTTCACTTTACTTCACTTGTGTATTACGTGGTTTAATAAACGATCTTTCCCCGGATTTGTCGTATATTTGCCCCGTATATATATTTTGGTTAGCTATCTGCCACACGGGCAGAATATATATTATTATGTCGCCCCAGACTTTGTCGGGGCGACATATTGTTATTCTACTGTTTCTTTTTCACTATTATTATTAAGTCGCCGACCACGAAGTGTCGGGCGACTTATTGTTTTTACTCCGTTTCTTATTATTATTATTATTATTTTCATATTTCTTATGTTTTCCTTTTTCCCCTCGCAATGTTGTCCGCTCGTTTTCTCGCTCATCTTTTAACCGATCGAAATGAAACTTGGCCAACTGAAAGCTCATGTTATGAAGTTGTGCTCTTGACTTTCAAAAGTGCGGAACGGGAGGCGACTTCAACGTTTCGTGAAACGTAAATTTTAATTATGTCGCCCCAGACTTTGTCGGGGCGACATATTTAAGTCGCCGACCACGAAGTGTCGGGCGACTTATTGTTTTTACTCCGTTTCTTATTATGTCTCCCAAACGAAGTTTTGGGAGACATATTGTTTTTGTCCGGTTTCTTATTATTATTCTTCTTCTTTCTTTCTTTCTTTCTTTCTTTTTTCTTTCCGTTCAATCTTGTCCGCACATTTTCTCAGAGATGCAATGTCCAATCAAGATGAAACTTTGGGAACATGTTAAGGGTGACCTGAAGTTGTGCAATCCACTTTTGAAATTTTCAACATTTTCTCAGAGATGCAATGTCCAATCAAGATGAAACTTTGGGAACATGTTAAGGGTGACCTGAAGTTGTGCAATCCACTTTTGAAATTTTCAAAATGGCCGCCATTTTCAAAATGGCCGCCGTTGAAAAAAATGACGGTCGTTGTCAGATCTCAGTAATTGCCAAAGCAATTTCAATGAAAATTGGTATACTGATACAGCTAACTATCCTGAGCATTTTTGCAAAAAAAAAATTGACGCGGCCGACATTTCAAAATGGCCGCCATCCGAACACCACCCCCTAAAAATGCAAAAATTTAAACGTCATCCGATTTAGACGAAATTTGGTACACAGGTTGATTATGATACCCTGAGTGTGTCATTATTTTAAAATTTTTTTGTCCGACTTCCGGTTTTAAAATGGCGGCCATTTTACTGCAGGAAAAAGTCAACTTTGTCCGATTTCAACAAAATTTGATTTCTAGGCATATTTTAATGTACTGATTTGAATTAAATACTATCCATGGGATTATAGTGGCAATGGGGGTTCGTTTGGGAGACATTCTGTGTTGGCATCCCAACACAATCAGCACTAGTTATTATTATTTTCATATTTCTTATGTTTTCCTTTTTCCCCTCTCAATGTTGTCCGCTCGTTTTCTCGCTCATCTTTTAACCGATCGAAATGAAACTTTGGGAACATAATAAGGGTGACCTCAAGTTGTGCAATCCACTTTTGAAATTTTCAAAATGGCCGCCATTTTCAAAATGGCCGCCGTTGAAAAAAAATGACGGCCGTTGTCAGATCTCAGTAATTGCCAAAGCAATTTCAATGAAAATTGGTATACTGATACAGCTCCCTATCCCGAGCATTTTTGCAAAAAAAAATTTGACGCGGCCGACATTTCAAAATGGCCGCCATCCGAACACCACCCCCCTAAAACTGTAAAAATTTAAACGTCATCCGATTTAAACGAAATTTGGTATACAGGTAGCTTATGATACCCTGAGTGTGCCACTATTTTCAAAATTTTTGTCCGACTTCCGGTTTCAAAATGGCGGCCGTTTTAAAGTTTTACAAAATGGCGGCCGTTGTCAGATCTCAGTTATGGCCAGAGCAATTTCAATGAAAATTGGTATACTGATACAGCTAACTATCCTGAGCATTTTTGCAAAAAAAATTTTTTGTCCGACTTCCGGTTTCAAAATGGCGGCCGTTTTAAAGTTTGCTCGTTTTCTCGCTCATCTTTTAACCGATCGAAATGAAACTTGGCCAACTGAAAGCTCATGTTATGAAGTTGTGCTCTTTACTGTTAGTTCCCTCTACTCGGTCAAAAGTGCGGAACGGGAGGCGACTTCAACGTTTCGGGAAACGTAAATTTTAATGTTATTCTACTGTTTCTTTTTCACTATTATTATTAAGTCTCCCAAACGAAGTTTGGAGACTTATTGTTTTTACTCTGTTTCTTATTATTAAGTCGCCGACCACGAAGTGTCGGGCGACTTATTGTTTTTACTCCGTTTCTTATTAAGTCGCCGACCACGAAGTGTCGGGCGACTTATTGTTTTTACTCCGTTTCTTATTATTATTATTATGTCTCCCAAACGAAGTTTTGGGAGACATATTGTTTTTGTCCGGTTTCTTATTATTATTCTTCTTCTTTCTTTCTTTTTTCTTTCCGTTCAATCTTGTCCGCACATTTTCTCAGAGATGCAATGTCCAATCAAGATGAAACTTTGGGAACATGTTAAGGGTGACCTGAAGTTGTGGAATCCCTTTTTGAAATTTTCAAAATGGCCGCCATTTTCAAAATGGCCGCCATTGAAAAAAAATGACGGCCGTTGTCAGATCTCAGTAATTGCCAAAGCAATTTCAATGAAAATTAGTATACTGATACAGCTAACTATCCTGAGCATTTTTGCAAAAAAAAATTTGACGCGACCGACATTTCAAAATGGCCGCCATCCGAACACCACCCCCCTAAAAATGAAAAAATTTAAACGTCATCCGATTTAGACGAAATTTGGTATACAGGTAGCTTATGATACCCTGAGTGTGCCACTATTTAAAATTTTTTTCTCCGACTTCCGGTTTCAAAATGGCGGCCATTTTACGGCAGGAAAAAGTCAACTTTGTCCGATTTCAACAAAATTTGATTTCTAGGTCCAATCAAGATGAAACTTTGGGAACATGTTAAGGGTGACCTGAAGTTGTGTTTTGTTTGTTTGTTTGATGGTGTTTTAACGCCACTATCAGCAATTTTTCAGCTATATCATGGCGTCCAGTTTTTATTGGGGGAGGAAGCCGGAGTACCCGGAGAAAACCCCCGACCTGCGGTAGGAAAACTGGCAATCCTTGTCAATTAAGATTGGAGTCGAGTACACCCTGCCTGACCTGAAGTTGTGCAATCCACTTTTGAAATTTTCAAAATGGCCGCCGTTGAAAAAAAAAATGAAGGCCGTTGTCAGATCTCAGTAATTGCCAAAGCAATTTCAATGAAAATTGGTATACTGATACAGCTAACTATCCTGAGCATCTTTGCAAAAAAAAAAAAAAAAAAAAAAAAAAAAAAAAAAAAAAAAAAAAAAAAAATTTGACCCGACCGACATTTCAAAATGGCCGCCATCCGAACACCACCCACCTAAAAATGCAAAAATTTAAACGTCATCCGATTTAGACGAAATTTGGTATACAGGTAGCTTATGATACCCTGAGTGTGCCACTATTTACAAATTTTTTTCTGACTTCCGGTTTCAAAATGGCGGCCATTTTACTGCAGGAAAAAGTCAACTTTGTCCGATTTCAACAAAATTTGATTTCTAGGCATATTTTAATGTACTGATTTGAATGAAATACTATCCATAAGGATTATAGTGGCAATGTGGGTTCGTTTGGGAGACATTCTGTGTTGGCATCCCAACACAATCAGCACTAGTTATTATTCTTCTTCTTTCTTTTTTCTTTCCGTTCAATCTTGTCCGCACATTTTCTCTGAGACGCAATGTCCAATCAAGATGAAACTTTGGGAACATGTTAAGGGTGACCTGAAGTTGTGCAATCCACTTTTGAAATTTTTTAAATGGCCGCCATTTTCAAAATGGCCGCCGTATAAAAAAATGGCGACCGTTGTCAGATCTCAGTAATTGCCAAAGCAATTTCAATGAAAATTGGTATACTGATACAGCTAACTATCCTGAGCATTTTTGCCAAAAGAAAAATGGACGCGAACCACATTTCAAAATTGCCGCCATCCGAACACCACCCCCCTAAAAATACAAAAATTCAAACGTCATCGGATTTCGACGAAATTTGGTACACAGCTAGATTATAATACCCTGAGTGTGCCACTATTTTCAAAATGTTTGTCCAACTTCCGGTTTCAAAATGGCGGCCGTTTTAAAGTTTTACAAAATGGCGGCGTTGTCAGATCTCAGTAATGGCCAGAGCAATTTCAATGAAAATTGGTATACTGATACAGCTAACTATCCTGAGCATTTTTGCAAAAAAAACATTTTGTCCGATTTCCGGTTTCAAAATGGCGGCCGTTTTAAAGTTTAAAAAAATGGCGGCGTTGTCAGATCTCAGTTATGGCCAGAGCAATTTCAATGAAAATTGGTATACTGATACAGCTAACTATCCTGAGCATTTTTGCAAAAAAAAATTTTTGTCCGACTTCCGGTTTCAAAATGGCGGCCGTTTTAAAGTTTGCTCGTTTTCTCGCTCATCTTTTAACCGATCGAAATGAAACTTGGCCAACTGAAAGCTCATGTTATGAAGTTGTGCTCTTGACTTTTAGTTCCCTCTACTCGGTCAAAAGTGCGGAACGGGAGGCGACTTCAACGTTTCGGGAAACGTAAATTTTAATTAAGTCGCCGACCACGAAGTGTCGGGCGACTTATTGTTTTTACTCCGTTTCTTATTATTATTATTATTATTAAGTCGCCGACCACTAAGTGTCGGGCGACTTATTGTTTTTACTCCGTTTCTTATTATTATTATTTTCATATTTCTTATGTTTTCCCCTCGCAATGTTGTCCGCTCGTTTTCTCGCTCATCTTTTAACCGATCGAAATGAAACTTTGGGAACATGTTAAGGGTGACCTGAAGTTGTGCAATCCACTTTTGAAATTTTCAAAATGGCCGCCATTTTCAAAATGGCCGCCGTTGAAAAAAAATGACGGCCGTTGTCAGATCTCAGTAATTGCCAAAGCAATTTCAATGAAAATTGGTATACTGGTACAGCTCCCTATCCCGAGCATTTTTGCAAAAAAAATTTGACGCGGCCGACATTTCAAAATGGCCGCCATCCGAACACCACCCCCCTAAAAATGTAAAAATTTAAACGTCATCCGATTTAGACGAAATTTGGTATACAGGTAGCTTATGATACCCTAAGTGTGCCACTATTTAAAAATGTTTTGTCCGACTTCCGGTTTCAAAATGGCGGCCGTTTTAAAGTTTTACAAAATGGCGGCCGTTGTCAGATCTCAGTTATGGCCAGAGCAATTTCAATGAAAATTGGTATACTGATACAGCTAACTATCCTGAGCATTTTTGCAAAAAAAATTTTTTGTCCGACTTCCGGTTTCAAAATGGCGGCCGTTTTAAAGTTTGCTCGTTTTCTCGCTCATCTTTTAACCGATCGAAATGAAACTTGGCCAACTGAAAGCTCATGTTATGAAGTTGTGCTCTTGACTTTTAGTTCCCTCTACTCGGTCAAAAGTGCGGAACGGGAGGCGACTTCAACGTTTCGGGAAACGTAAATTTTAATTATTATTATTATTATTATTATTATTATTATTATTATTCCTCACTTTTTGTCCGGCTGATAACTCAGAGATGGCTGATTGGATTAGAACATCACATGGCATAAAGTAGAACCACTATCTGAAGTTGTGCCATCAACTTTAAAAATGGTGATATGTGGAACCATCTCCATGGAAACCAGAAAGTTATGCATGAGTGATTTTGGGCATTTTCATTAATTTTTCGGAAACCTAGAAGCACAGAGGGACCAAACTTGATATGATGGAAGACCATAATGAGATACAGGTTTGAGATGATTTTGGGGCGGAATGGAAAAACAAGATGGCCGCCATGGCTAAAAATAGATTTAACATGGGGCCTATGGGAAAATGATTTTTCTACAATAGCTTCACCATGGTTTGAGATATTCCAAAGTTTTTTTATAGGAAGTTGGACCTCATCAACCTCAAGAAGACAGGAAAGTTTGAAAAAAAAATTTCACACCGTGTGGCCGCAGCCACAACCGTAACGTTTGCATAGAAGCCTATGGGGAAATGGAGGTTTTTTGTCACCTCCATTTCTCTGCTATGCATTGATGGATTCCAATCAAACTTTACACAAAGCACCGTCATCATTACATCTTGGAATTCACATATCAAAAAATTCTAAAATGGCCACCTTTTACAAGATGGCCGCCACGTTACATTTGCATAGAAGCCTATGGGGAAATGGAGGTTTTTTGTCGCCTCCATTTCTCTGCTATGCATTGATGGATTCCAATCAAACTTTACACAAAGCACCGTCACCATTACATCTTGGAATTCATATTACGAAAAATTTCAAATGGCGGCCATTTTTAAGATGGCTGCCGAGTTACGTTAAAAATTACAACATTGTCGGAATTCCATGAAAATCAACTTCTAGAGATATTTTGATGTGGGGAGCAACATGGAATCATCGATTTTGGAATTCACATGACGGAAAAAAAAAATTTCGGGGCGACATCTGCTATTGCTCGCAATGGCAATTCTAGTTATTATTATTATTCTTCTTCTGGTTTCCCCGTAGAGATTTCCGACACTTTTCTCAGAAACCGTAAATGGGATCAATTTGAAACTTGGTAGGATGTTAGACCCTATTGGCTAGATGTGCAATCATCTTTCGGAATTTCCAAGATGGCCGCCACTTTCAAAATGGCCGCCATTTAAGTTTTCCCGCCAAAATGCAGTTCCCGGAGAACCGCCAGATGGATTTCGATGAAACTTGGTATGTAGGTTCAGCATAGTGGTCTTGATTTATTTTTGGCAAAAAATCGCGCGCGAACCGGCCGCCATTTTCAAAATGGCCGCCGAATCGCCAAAAATTCAAGTTTGTCGGATTTCAACGAAAATGGGTTTTAACAGTAAATTTGGTATGCCGAGTCCAATGGTCAACTCAGAATTTTTATACGACGCGCCATTTTTTGTAAAATGGCCGCCAAAGTTGCCAAATGGGCAAAAATTCAACATTGTCATAATTCAACGAAAATAGGTTCTAACAGTAAATTTGGTATGCCGAGTTCAACGGTACACTCAGATTTTTATACGACCCGCCATTTTTTTAAAAATGGCCACCAAAGTCGCCAAATCGGCAAAAATTCAACATTGTCGGAACTCAATGAAAATTGGTTCCTAAAGTAAATTTAGTATGTCGAGTTCAATGGTCAACTCAGAATTTTTATATGACGCGCTATTTTTTGTAAAATGGCTGCACAGGACTATCAGTAACTTCGTTTGGGAGACTTCACGTTTCGCGAAACGTAAATTTTATTAAGTCTCCCAAACGAAGTTTGGAGACTTATTGTTTTTACTCTGTTTCTTATTATTATTATTATTCTTCTTCTGGTTTCCCCGTAGAGATTTCCGACACTTTTCTCAGAAACCGTAAATGGGATCAATTTGAAACTTGGTAGGATGTTAGACCCTATTGGCTAGATGTGCAATCATCTTTCGGAATTTCCAAGATGGCCGCCACTTTCACAATGGCCGCCATTTAAGTTTTCCCGCCAAAATGCAGTTCCCGGAGAACCGCCAGATGGATTTCGATGAAACTTGGTATGTAGGTTCAGCATAGTGGTCTTGATTTATTTTTGGCAAAAAATCGCGCGCGAACCGGCCGCCATTTTCAAAATGGCCGCCGAATCGCCAAAAATTCAAGTTTGTCGGATTTCAACGAAAATGGGTTTTAACAGTAAATTTGGTATGCCGAGTCCAATGGTCAACTCAGAATTTTTATACGACGCGCCATTTTTTGTAAAATGGCCGCCAAAGTTGCCAAATGGGCAAAAATTCAACATTGTCATAATTCAACGAAAATAGGTTCTAAAAGTAAATTTGGTATGCCGAGTTCAACGGTACACTCAGATTTTTTATACGACCCGCCATTTTTTTAAAAATGGCCACCAAAGTCGCCAAATCGGCAAAAATTCAACATTGTCGGAACTCAATGAAAATTGGTTCCTAAAGTAAATTTAGTATGTCGAGTTCAATGGTCAACTCAGAATTTTTATATGACGCGCTATTTTTTGTAAAATGGCCGCCGAAGTTGCCAAATCGGCAAAAAATCAACAACGTTGGAATTCAATGAAATTGGGTTCTTAAAGTAAATTTGGGGCCTCTTGTTTGCCTATAACTTGAGAACGATAGTAGATAGAGAAAAACTTTAAATTGCTAAAATGTTCAGATCATCAAGCTCCACAAAAGACTTTATGGTTCGAAGTTGTCATATGGCTCCTTGTAGGAGTTATCTCTCTTGAAATGTCAAAAAAAGCGATTTTTTGGGGTTTTTTGCCTTTAACTTGAGAACGATAGTAGATGAAGAAAAACTTTTACTTGCTGAAATGCTCAGCTCATCAAGCTCTACAAAAGTCTCCATTGGTTTGACTTTGTCAGACTGCTTCTTGTAATAGTTATCTCTCTTGAAAAGTCAAAAATAGCGATTTTGGGTGTTTTTTGCCTGTAACTTGAGAACGATAGTAGATAGAGAAAAACTTTCAATTGCTGAAATGTTCAGCTCATCAAGCACTACAAAAGTCTTCATTGGGCCGAAGTTGTCAAACAGCTCCTTGTTGTATAAGCTATTGCTCCTTGATAGCAAAAATTCCAGGTCAGCGATACAGGACCCTTAGGCCCTCTTGTTTCTTGTGTCTGTTTAATATGAAGCATTGATGGTAGACCATTGATATGTTGTCTGCAGTTACATATTAGCATTTGTCTACATCAATTGCAATAGCATTTCAATGTTCATATGTATGCCCCTGGCGTCACGCTCCACTTACTTTATTTTTGTTATTCTCTTTTAGGCAAACGTTCATGTGGGACAGGTGAAACATGTCTGTGTCAACAGAATACCAGTAAAATTTGAAAATTTACCATTTTTTTCAATTTTATTAGAATTTGAAATCTAGGTGAATAGCAACCTGTAAAGTCAAATATAAGGTGATTCACAGGCTGCACAGGACTATCAGTAACTTCGTTTGGGAGACTTCACGTTTCGCGAAACGTAAATTTTAATTATTATTATTTTCATATTTCTTATGTTTTCCCCTCGCAATGTTGTCCGCTCGTTTTCTCGCTCATCTTTTAACCGATCGAAATGAAACTTTGGGAACATGTTAAGGGTGACCTGAAGTTGTGCAATCCACTTTTGAAATTTTCAAAATGGCCGCCATTTTCAAAATGGCCGCCGTTGAAAAAAATGACGGCCGTTGTCAGATCTCAGTAATTGCCAAAGCAATTTCAATGAAAATTGGTATACTGGTACAGCTAACTATCCCGAGCATTTTTGCAAAAAAAAATTTGACGCGGCCGACATTTCAAAATGGCCGCCATCCGAACACCACCCCGCTAAAAATGTAAAAATTTAAACGTCATCCGATTTAGACGAAATTTGGTATACAGGTAGCTTATGATACCCTAAGTGTGCCACTATTTAAAAATGTTTTGTCCGACTTCCGGTTTCAAAATGGCGGCCGTTTTAAAGTTTTACAAAATGGCGGCCGTTGTCAGATCTCAGTTATGGCCAGAGCAATTTCAATGAAAATTGGTATACTGATACATCTAACTATCCTGAGCATTTTTGCAAAAAAAATTTTTTGTCCGACTTCCAGTTTCAAAATGGCGGCCGTTTTAAAGTTTGCTCGTTTTCTCGCTCATCTTTTAACCGATCGAAATGAAACTTGGCCAACTGAAAGCTCATGTTATGAAGTTGTGCTCTTGACTTTTAGTACCCTCTACTCGGTCAAAAGTGCGGAACGGGAGGCGACTTCAACGTTTCGGGAAACGTAAATTTTTAAGTCGCCGACCACGAAGTGTCGGGCGACTTATTGTTTTTACTCCGTTTCTTATTAAGTCGCCGACCACGAAGTGTCGGGCGACTTATTGTTTTTACTCCGTTTCTTATTATTATTAAGTCGCCGACCACGAAGTGTCGGGCGACTTATTGTTTTTACTCCGTTTCTTATTATTATTATTATTATTATTATTTTCATATTTCTTATGTTTTCCCCTCGCAATGTTGTCCGCTCGTTTTCTCGCTCATCTTTTAACCGATCGAAATGAAACTTTGGGAACATGTTAAGGGTGACCTGAAGTTGTGCAATCCACTTTTAAAATTTTCAAAATGGCCGCCATTTTCAAAATGGCCGCCGTTGAAAAAAATGACGGCCGTTGTCAGATCTCAGTAATTGCCAAAGCAATTTCAATGAAAATTGGTATACTGGTACAGCTAACTATCCCGAGCATTTTTGCAAAAAAAAATTTGACGCGGCCGACATTTCAAAATGGCCGCCATCCGAACACCACCCCCCTAAAAATGTAAAAATTTAAACGTCATCCGATTTAGACGAAATTTGGTATACAGGTAGCTTATGATACCCTTAGTGTGCCATTATTTAAAAATGTTTTGTCCGACTTCCGGTTTCAAAATGGCGGCCGTTTTAAAGTTTTGCAAAATGGCGGCCGTTGTCAGATCTCAGTTATGGCCAGAGCAATTTCAATGAAAATTGGTATACTGATACAGCTAACTATCCTGAGCATTTTTGCAAAAAAAATTTTTTGTCCGACTTCCGGTTTCAAAATGGCGGCCGTTTTAAAGTTTGCTCGTTTTCTCGCTCATCTTTTAACCGATCGAAATGAAACTTGGCCAACTGAAAGCTCATGTTATGAAGTTGTGCTCTTGACTTTTAGTTCCCTCTACTCGGTCAAAAGTGCGGAACGGGAGGCGACTTCAACGTTTCGGGAAACGTAAATTTTAATTATTATTATTATTTTCATATTTCTTATGTTTTCCCCTCGCAATGTTGTCCGCTCGTTTTCTCGCTCATCTTTTAACCGATCGAAATGAAACTTTGGGAACATGTTAAGGGTGACCTGAAGTTGTGCAATCCACTTTTGAAATTTTCAAAATGGCCGCCATTTTCAAAATGGCCGCCGTTGAAAAAAATGACGGCCGTTGTCAGATCTCAGTATTTGCCAAAGCAATTTCAATGAAAATTGGTATACTGGTACAGCTAACTATCCCGAGCATTTTTGCAAAAAAAATTTTGACGCGGCCGACATTTCAAAATGGCCGCCATCCGAACACCACCCCCCTAAAAATGTAAAAATTTAAACGTCATCCGATTTAGACGAAATTTGGTATACAGGTAGCTTATGATACCCTAAGTGTGCCACTATTTAAAAATGTTTTGTCCGACTTCCGGTTTCAAAATGGCGGCCGTTTTAAAGTTTTACAAAATGGCGGCCGTTGTCAGATCTCAGTTATTGCCAGAGCAATTTCAATGAAAATTGGTATACTGATACAGCTAACTATCCTGAGCATTTTTGCAAAAAAAATTTTTTGTCCGACTTCCGGTTTCAAAATGGCGGCCGTTTTAAAGTTTGCTCGTTTTCTCGCTCATCTTTTAACCAATCGAAATGAAACTTGGCCAACTGAAAGCTCATGTTATGAAGTTGTGCTCTTGACTTTTAGTTCCCTCTACTCGGTCAAAAGTGCGGAACGGGAGGCGACTTCAACGTTTCGGGAAACGTAAATTTTAATTATTATTATTTTCATATTTCTTATGTTTTCCCCTCGCAATGTTGTCCGCTCGTTTTCTCGCTCATCTTTTAACCGATCGAAATGAAACTTTGGGAACATGTTAAGGGTGGCCTGAAGTTGTGCAATCCACTTTTGAAATTTTCAAAATGGCCGCCATTTTCAAAATGGCCGCCGTTGAAAAAAATGACGGCCGTTGTCAGATCTCAGTAATTGCCAAAGCAATTTCAATGAAAATTGGTATACTGGTACAGCTAACTATCCCGAGCATTTTTGCAAAAAAAAATTTGACGCGGCCGACATTTCAAAATGGCCGCCATCCGAACACCACCCCCTAAAAATGTAAAAATTTAAACGTCATCCGATTTAGACGAAATTTGGTATACAGGTAGCTTATGATACCCTAAGTGTGCCACTATTTAAAAATGTTTTGTCCGACTTCCGGTTTCAAAATGGCGGCCGTTTTAAAGTTTTACAAAATGGCGGCCGTTGTCAGATCTCAGTTATGGCCAGAGCAATTTCAATGAAAATTGGTATACTGATACAGCTAACTATCCTGAGCATTTTTGCAAAAAAAATTTTTTGTCCGACTTCCGGTTTCAAAATGGCGGCCGTTTTAAAGTTTGCTCGTTTTCTCGCTCATCTTTTAACCGATCGAAATGAAACTTGGCCAACTGAAAGCTCATGTTATGAAGTTGTGCTCTTGACTTTTAGTTCCCTCTACTCGGTCAAAAGTGCGGAACGGGAGGCGACTTCAACGTTTCGGGAAACGTAAATTTTAATTATTATTATTATTTTCATATTTCTTATGTTTTCCCCTCGCAATGTTGTCCGCTCGTTTTCTCGCTCATCTTTTAACCGATCGAAATGAAACTTTGGGAACATGTTAAGGGTGGCCTGAAGTTGTGCAATCCACTTTTGAAATTTTCAAAATGGCCGCCATTTTGAAAATGGCGGCCGTTGAAAAAAATGACGGCCGTTGTCAGATCTCAGTAATTGCCAAAGCAATTTCAATGAAAATTGGTATACTGGTACAGCTAACTATCCCGAGCATTTTTGCAAAAAAAAATTTGACGCGGCCGACATTTCAAAATGGCCGCCATCCGAACACCACCCCCCTAAAAATGTAAAAATTTAAACGTCATCCGATTTAGACGAAATTTGGTATACAGGTAGCTTATGATACCCTAAGTGTGCCACTATTTAAAAATGTTTTGTCCGACTTCCGGTTTCAAAATGGCGGCCGTTTTAAAGTTTTACAAAATGGCGGCCGTTGTCAGATCTCAGTTATGGCCAGAGCAATTTCAATGAAAATTGGTATACTGATACAGCTAACTATCCTGAGCATTTTTGCAAAAAAAATTTTTTGTCCGACTTCCGGTTTCAAAATGGCGGCCGTTTTAAAGTTTGCTCGTTTTCTCGCTCATCTTTTAACCGATCGAAATGAAACTTGGCCAACTGAAAGCTCATGTTATGAAGTTGTGCTCTTGACTTTTAGTTCCCTCTACTCGGTCAAAAGTGCGGAACGGGAGGCGACTTCAACGTTTCGGGAAACGTAAATTTTAATAATTATTATTATTTTCATATTTCTTATGTTTTCCCCTCGCAATGTTGTCCGCTCGTTTTCTCGCTCATCTTTTAACCGATCGAAATGAAACTTTAGGAACATGTTAAGGGTGACCTGAAGTTGTGCAATCCACTTTTGAAATTTTCAAAATGGCCGCCATTTTCAAAATGGCCGCCGTTGAAAAAAATAACGGCCGTTGTCAGATCTCAGTAATTGCCAAAGCAATTTCAATGAAAATTGGTATACTGGTACAGCTAACTATCCCGAGCATTTTTGCAAAAAAAAATTTGACGCGGCCGACATTTCAAAATGGCCGCCATCCGAACACCACCCCCCTAAAAATGTAAAAATTTAAACGTCATCCGATTTAGACGAAATTTGGTATACAGGTAGCTTATGATACCCTAAGTGTGCCACTATTAAAAATGTTTTGTCCGACTTCCGGTTTCAAAATGGCGGCCGTTTTAAAGTTTTACAAAATGGCGGCCGTTGTCAGATCTCAGTTATGGCCAGAGCAATTTCAATGAAAATTGGTATACTGATACAGCTAACTATCCTGAGCATTTTTGCAAAAAAAATTTTTTGTCCGACTTCCGGTTTCAAAATGGCGGCCGTTTTAAAGTTTGCTCGTTTTCTCGCTCATCTTTTAACCGATCGAAATGAAACTTGGCCAACTGAAAGCTCATGTTATGAAGTTGTGCTCTTGACTTTTAGTTCCCTCTACTCGGTCAAAAGTGCGGAACGGGAGGCGACTTCAACGTTTCGGGAAACGTAAATTTTAATTAAGTCGCCGACCACGAAGTGTCGGGCGACTTATTGTTTTTACTCCGTTTCTTATTAAGTCTCCCAAACGAAGTTTGGAGACTTATTGTTTTTACTCTGTTTCTTATTATTATTATTATTCTTCTTCTGGTTTCCCCGTAGAGATTTCCGACACTTTTCTCAGAAACCGTAAATGGGATCAATTTGAAACTTGGTAGGATGTTAGACCCTATTGGCTAGATGTGCAATCATCTTTCGGAATTTCCAAGATGGCCGCCACTTTCAAAATGGCCGCCATTTAAGTTTTCCCGCCAAAATGCAGTTCCCGGAGAACCGCCAGATGGATTTCGATGAAACTTGGTATGTAGGTTCAGCATAGTGGTCTTGATTTATTTTTGGCAAAAAATCGCGCGCGAACCGGCCGCCATTTTCAAAATGGCCGCCGAATCGCCAAAAATTCAAGTTTGTCGGATTTCAACGAAAATGGGTTTTAACAGTAAATTTGGTATGCCGAGTCCAATGGTCAACTCAGAATTTTTATACGACGCGCCATTTTTTGTAAAATGGCCGCCAAAGTTGCCAAATGGGCAAAAATTCAACATTGTCATAATTCAACGAAAATAGGTTCTAACAGTAAATTTGGTATGCCGAGTTCAACGGTACACTCAGATTTTTATACGACCAGCCATTTTTTTAAAAATGGCCACCAAAGTCGCCAAATCGGCAAAAATTCAACATTGTCGGAACTCAATGAAAATTGGTTCCTAAAGTAAATTTAGTATGTCGAGTTCAATGGTCAACTCAGAATTTTTATATGACGCGCTATTTTTTGTAAAATGGCTGCACAGGACTATCAGTAACTTCGTTTGGGAGACTTCACGTTTCGCGAAACGTAAATTTTATTAAGTCTCCCAAACGAAGTTTGGAGACTTATTGTTTTTACTCTGTTTCTTATTATTATTATTATTCTTCTTCTGGTTTCCCCGTAGAGATTTCCGACACTTTTCTCAGAAACCGTAAATGGGATCAATTTGAAACTTGGTAGGATGTTAGACCCTATTGGCTAGATGTGCAATCATCTTTCGGAATTTCCAAGATGGCCGCCACTTTCACAATGGCCGCCATTTAAGTTTTCCCGCCAAAATGCAGTTCCCGGAGAACCGCCAGATGGATTTCGATGAAACTTGGTATGTAGGTTCAGCATAGTGGTCTTGATTTATTTTTGGCAAAAAATCGCGCGCGAACCGGTCGCCATTTTCAAAATGGCCGCCGAATCGCCAAAAATTCAAGTTTGTCGGATTTCAACGAAAATGGGTTTTAACAGTAAATTTGGTATGCCGAGTCCAATGGTCAACTCAGAATTTTTATACGACGCGCCATTTTTTGTAAAATGGCCGCCAAAGTTGCCAAATGGGCAAAAATTCAACATTGTCATAATTCAACGAAAATAGGTTCTAAAAGTAAATTTGGTATGCCGAGTTCAACGGTACACTCAGATTTTTTATACGACCCGCCATTTTTTTAAAAATGGCCACCAAAGTCGCCAAATCGGCAAAAATTCAACATTGTCGGAACTCAATGAAAATTGGTTCCTAAAGTAAATTTAGTATGTCGAGTTCAATGGTCAACTCAGAATTTTTATATGACGCGCTATTTTTTGTAAAATGGCCGCCGAAGTTGCCAAATCGGCAAAAAATCAACAACGTTGGAATTCAATGAAATTGGGTTCTTAAAGTAAATTTGGGGCCTCTTGTTTGCCTATAACTTGAGAACGATAGTAGATAGAGAAAAACTTTAAATTGCTAAAATGTTCAGATCATCAAGCTCCACAAAAGACTTTATGGTTCGAAGTTGTCATATGGCTCCTTGTAGGAGTTATCTCTCTTGAAATGTCAAAAAAAGCGATTTTTTGGGGTTTTTTGCCTTTAACTTGAGAACGATAGTAGATGAAGAAAAACTTTTACTTGCTGAAATGCTCAGCTCATCAAGCTCTACAAAAGTCTCCATTGGTTTGACTTTGTCAGACTGCTTCTTGTAATAGTTATCTCTCTTGAAAAGTCAAAAATAGCGATTTTGGGTGTTTTTTGCCTGTAACTTGAGAACGATAGTAGATAGAGAAAAACTTTCAATTGCTGAAATGTTCAGCTCATCAAGCACTACAAAAGTCTTCATTGGGCCGAAGTTGTCAAACAGCTCCTTGTTGTATAAGCTATTGCTCCTTGATAGCAAAAATTCCAGGTCAGCGATACAGGACCCTTAGGCCCTCTTGTTTCTTGTGTCTGTTTAATATGAAGCATTGATGGTAGACCATTGATATGTTGTCTGCAGTTACATATTAGCATTTGTCTACATCAATTGCAATAGCATTTCAATGTTCATATGTATGCCCCTGGCGTCACGCTCCACTTACTTTATTTTTGTTATTCTCTTTTAGGCAAACGTTCATGTGGGACAGGTGAAACATGTCTGTGTCAACAGAATACCAGTAAAATTTGAAAATTTACCATTTTTTTCAATTTTATTAGAATTTGAAATCTAGGTGAATAGCAACCTGTAAAGTCAAATATAAGGTGATTCACAGGCTGCACAGGACTATCAGTAACTTCGTTTGGGAGACTTCACGTTTCGCGAAACGTAAATTTTAATTATTATTATTTTCATATTTCTTATGTTTTCCCCTCGCAATGTTGTCCGCTCGTTTTCTCGCTCATCTTTTAACCGATCGAAATGAAACTTTGGGAACATGTTAAGGGTGACCTGAAGTTGTGCAATCCACTTTTGAAATTTTCAAAATGGCCGCCATTTTCAAAATGGCCGCCGTTGAAAAAAATGACGGCCGTTGTCAGATCTCAGTAATTGCCAAAGCAATTTCAATGAAAATTGGTATACTGGTACAGCTAACTATCCCGAGCATTTTTGCAAAAAAAAATTTGACGCGGCCGACATTTCAAAATGGCCGCCATCCGAACACCACCCCCCTAAAAATGTAAAAATTTAAACGTCATCCGATTTAGACGAAATTTGGTATACAGGTAGCTTATGATACCCTAAGTGTGCCACTATTTAAAAATGTTTTGTCCGACTTCCGGTTTCAAAATGGCGGCCGTTTTAAAGTTTTACAAAATGGCGGCCGTTGTCAGATCTCAGTTATGGCCAGAGCAATTTCAATGAAAATTGGTATACTGATACATCTAACTATCCTGAGCATTTTTGCAAAAAAAATTTTTTGTCCGACTTCCAGTTTCAAAATGGCGGCCGTTTTAAAGTTTGCTCGTTTTCTCGCTCATCTTTTAACCGATCGAAATGAAACTTGGCCAACTGAAAGCTCATGTTATGAAGTTGTGCTCTTGACTTTTAGTACCCTCTACTCGGTCAAAAGTGCGGAACGGGAGGCGACTTCAACGTTTCGGGAAACGTAAATTTTTAAGTCGCCGACCACGAAGTGTCGGGCGACTTATTGTTTTTACTCCGTTTCTTATTAAGTCGCCGACCACGAAGTGTCGGGCGACTTATTGTTTTTACTCCGTTTCTTATTATTAAGTCGCCGACCACGAAGTGTCGGGCGACTTATTGTTTTTACTCCGTTTCTTATTATTATTATTATTATTATTATTTTCATATTTCTTATGTTTTCCCCTCGCAATGTTGTCCGCTCGTTTTCTCGCTCATCTTTTAACCGATCGAAATGAAACTTTGGGAACATGTTTAGGGTGACCTGAAGTTGTGCAATCCACTTTTGAAATTTTCAAAATGGCCGCCATTTTCAAAATGGCCGCCGTTGAAAAAAATGACAGCCGTTGTCAGATCTCAGTAATTGCCAAAGCAATTTCAATGAAAATCGGTATACTGGTACAGCTAACTATCCCGAGCATTTTTGCAAAAAAAAATTTGACGCGGCCGACATTTCAAAATGGCCGCCATCCGAACACCACCCCCCTAAAAATGTAAAAATTTAAACGTCATCCGATTTAGACGAAATTTGGTATACAGGTAGCTTATGATACCCTAAGTGTGCCACTATTTAAAAATGTTTTGTCCGACTTCCGGTTTCAAAATGGCGGCCGTTTTAAAGTTTTACAAAATGGCGGCCGTTGTCAGATCTCAGTTATGGCCAGAGCAATTTCAATGAAAATTGGTATACTGATACAGCTAACTATCCTGAGCATTTTTGCAAAAAAAATTTTTTGTCCCACTTCCGGTTTCAAAATGGCGGCCGTTTTAAAGTTTGCTCGTTTTCTCGCTCATCTTTTAACCGATCGAAATGAAACTTGGCCAACTGAAAGCTCATGTTATGAAGTTGTGCTCTTGACTTTTAGTTCCCTCTACTCGGTCAAAAGTGCGGAACGGGAGGCGACTTCAACGTTTCGGGAAACGTAAATTTTAATTATTATTATTATTATTTTCATATTTCTTATGTTTTCCCCTCGCAATGTTGTCCGCTCGTTTTCTCGCTCATCTTTTAACCGATCGAAATGAAACTTTGGGAACATGTTAAGGGTGACCTGAAGTTGTGCAATCCACTTTTGAAATTTTCAAAATGGCCGCCATTTTCAAAATGGCCGCCGTTGAAAAAAATGACGGCCGTTGTCAGATCTCAGTATTTGCCAAAGCAATTTCAATGAAAATTGGTATACTGGTACAGCTAACTATCCCGAGCATTTTTGCAAAAAAAATTTTGACGCGGCCGACATTTCAAAATGGCCGCCATCCGAACACCACCCCCCTAAAAATGTAAAAATTTAAACGTCATCCGATTTAGACGAAATTTGGTATACAGGTAGCTTATGATACCCTAAGTGTGCCACTATTTAAAAATGTTTTGTCCGACTTCCGGTTTCAAAATGGCGGCCGTTTTAAAGTTTTACAAAATGGCGGCCGTTGTCAGATCTCAGTTATTGCCAGAGCAATTTCAATGAAAATTGGTATACTGATACAGCTAACTATCCTGAGCATTTTTGCAAAAAAAATTTTTTGTCCGACTTCCGGTTTCAAAATGGCGGCCGTTTTAAAGTTTGCTCGTTTTCTCGCTCATCTTTTAACCAATCGAAATGAAACTTGGCCAACTGAAAGCTCATGTTATGAAGTTGTGCTCTTGACTTTTAGTTCCCTCTACTCGGTCAAAAGTGCGGAACGGGAGGCGACTTCAACGTTTCGGGAAACGTAAATTTTAATTATTATTATTTTCATATTTCTTATGTTTTCCCCTCGCAATGTTGTCCGCTCGTTTTCTCGCTCATCTTTTAACCGATCGAAATGAAACTTTGGGAACATGTTAAGGGTGACCTGAAGTTGTGCAATCCACTTTTGAAATTTTCAAAATGGCCGCCATTTTCAAAATGGCCGCCGTTGAAAAAAATGACGGCCGTTGTCAGATCTCAGTAATTGCCAAAGCAATTTCAATGAAAATTGGTATACTGGTACAGCTAACTATCCCGAGCATTTTTGCAAAAAAAAATTTGACGCGGCCGACATTTCAAAATGGCCGCCATCCGAACACCACCCCCTAAAAATGTAAAAATTTAAACGTCATCCGATTTAGACGAAATTTGGTATACAGGTAGCTTATGATACCCTAAGTGTGCCACTATTTAAAAATGTTTTGTCCGACTTCCGGTTTCAAAATGGCGGCCGTTTTAAAGTTTTACAAAATGGCGGCCGTTGTCAGATCTCAGTTATGGCCAGAGCAATTTCAATGAAAATTGGTATACTGATACAGCTAACTATCCTGAGCATTTTTGCAAAAAAAATTTTTTGTCCGACTTCCGGTTTCAAAATGGCGGCCGTTTTAAAGTTTGCTCGTTTTCTCGCTCATCTTTTAACCGATCGAAATGAAACTTGGCCAACTGAAAGCTCATGTTATGAAGTTGTGCTCTTGACTTTTAGTTCCCTCTACTCGGTCAAAAGTGCGGAACGGGAGGCGACTTCAACGTTTCGGGAAACGTAAATTTTAATTATTATTATTATTTTCATATTTCTTATGTTTTCCCCTCGCAATGTTGTCCGCTCGTTTTCTCGCTCATCTTTTAACCGATCGAAATGAAACTTTGGGAACATGTTAAGGGTGGCCTGAAGTTGTGCAATCCACTTTTGAAATTTTCAAAATGGCCGCCATTTTCAAAATGGCCGCCGTTGAAAAAAATGACGGCCGTTGTCAGATCTCAGTAATTGCCAAAGCAATTTCAATGAAAATTGGTATACTGGTACAGCTAACTATCCCGAGCATTTTTGCAAAAAAAAATTTGACGCGGCCGACATTTCAAAATGGCCGCCATCCGAACACCACCCCCCTAAAAATGTAAAAATTTAAACGTCATCCGATTTAGACGAAATTTGGTATACAGGTAGCTTATGATACCCTAAGTGTGCCACTATTTAAAAATGTTTTGTCCGACTTCCGGTTTCAAAATGGCGGCCGTTTTAAAGTTTTACAAAATGGCGGCCGTTGTCAGATCTCAGTTATGGCCAGAGCAATTTCAATGAAAATTGGTATACTGATACAGCTAACTATCCTGAGCATTTTTGCAAAAAAAATTTTTTGTCCGACTTCCGGTTTCAAAATGGCGGCCGTTTTAAAGTTTGCTCGTTTTCTCGCTCATCTTTTAACCGATCGAAATGAAACTTGGCCAACTGAAAGCTCATGTTATGAAGTTGTGCTCTTGACTTTTAGTTCCCTCTACTCGGTCAAAAGTGCGGAACGGGAGGCGACTTCAACGTTTCGGGAAACGTAAATTTTAATAATTATTATTATTTTCATATTTCTTATGTTTTCCCCTCGCAATGTTGTCCGCTCGTTTTCTCGCTCATCTTTTAACCGATCGAAATGAAACTTTAGGAACATGTTAAGGGTGACCTGAAGTTGTGCAATCCACTTTTGAAATTTTCAAAATGGCCGCCATTTTCAAAATGGCCGCCGTTGAAAAAAATAACGGCCGTTGTCAGATCTCAGTAATTGCCAAAGCAATTTCAATGAAAATTGGTATACTGGTACAGCTAACTATCCCGAGCATTTTTGCAAAAAAAAATTTGACGCGGCCGACATTTCAAAATGGCCGCCATCCGAACACCACCCCCCTAAAAATGTAAAAATTTAAACGTCATCCGATTTAGACGAAATTTGGTATACAGGTAGCTTATGATACCCTAAGTGTGCCACTATTAAAAATGTTTTGTCCGACTTCCGGTTTCAAAATGGCGGCCGTTTTAAAGTTTTACAAAATGGCGGCCGTTGTCAGATCTCAGTTATGGCCAGAGCAATTTCAATGAAAATTGGTATACTGATACAGCTAACTATCCTGAGCATTTTTGCAAAAAAAATTTTTTGTCCGACTTCCGGTTTCAAAATGGCGGCCGTTTTAAAGTTTGCTCGTTTTCTCGCTCATCTTTTAACCGATCGAAATGAAACTTGGCCAACTGAAAGCTCATGTTATGAAGTTGTGCTCTTGACTTTTAGTTCCCTCTACTCGGTCAAAAGTGCGGAACGGGAGGCGACTTCAACGTTTCGGGAAACGTAAATTTTAATTAAGTCGCCGACCACGAAGTGTCGGGCGACTTATTGTTTTTACTCCGTTTCTTATTAAGTCTCCCAAACGAAGTTTGGAGACTTATTGTTTTTACTCTGTTTCTTATTATGTCGCCCCAGACTTTGTCGGGGCGACATATTGTTATTCTACTGTTTCTTTTTCACTATTATTATTATTATTATTATTATTATTATTATTCTTCCTCACTTTTTGTCCGGCTGATAACTCAGAGATGGCTGATTGGATTAGAACATCACATGGCATAAAGTAGAACCACTATCTGAAGTTGTGCAATCAACTTTAAAAATGGTGATATGTGGAACCATCTCCATGGAAACCAGAAAGTTATGCATGAGTGATTTTGGGCATTTTCCTTAATTTTTCGGAAACCTAGAAGCACAGAGGGACCAAACTTGGTATGATGGAAGACCATAATGAGATACAGGTTTGAGATGATTTTGGGGCGGAACGGAAAAACAAGATGGCCGCCATGGCTAAAAATAGATTTAACATGGGGCCTATGGGAAAATGATTTTTCTACAATAGCTTCACCATGGTTTGAGATATTCCAAAGTTTTTTATAGGAAGTTGGACCTCATCAACCTTAAGAAGACAGGAAAGTTTGAAAAAAAAATTTCACACCGTGTGGCCGCAGCCACAACCGTTACGTTTGCATAGAAGCCTATGGGGAAATGGAGGTTTTTTGTCACCTCCATTTCTCTGCTATGCATTGATGGATTCCAATCAAACTTTACACAAAGCACCATCATCATTACATCTTGGAATTCACATATCAAAAAATTCCAAAATGGCCACCTTTTCCAAGATGGCCGCCACGTTACATTTGCATAGAAGCCTATGGGGAAATGGAGGTTTTTTGTCGCCTCCATTTCTCTGCTATGCATTGATGGATTCCAATCAAACTTTACACAAAGCACCGTCACCATTACATCTTGGAATTCATATTACGAAAAATTTCAAAATGGTGGCCATTTTTAAGATGGCTACCGAGTTACGTTAAAAAATACAACATTGTCGGAATTCAATGAAAATCAACTTCTAGAGATAATTTGATGTGGGGAACAACATGGAATCATCGATTTTGGAATTCACATGACGAAAAATTGCAAAATGGCCACTTTGTTCAAGATGGCCGCCACGTTACGGTTTAAATGAAAATGTCATAATTTGATGAATTTCACAACATGACTGCATTAGACAGAAGAAGTATAGATAATTGTTACTTAAACCATTTGTATTGTATGAATTGTAGGCTTAATGACTACAATGAATATTATCACTCAAGTCTTTATTATATATACATATACTACATATGTTCTGCATTTTTTTTTCAAATGGTAAAATTTAAAATATCATAAAATAGTGGTGCTGACAGCATTGCCCTTTTTCAAAATTAGCATTTTGTTGTAATTTACATTCTTCTTGATATTAGGATTAAAATAAGATCACTAATTGTTGATTTTAATAGCCTTTTAATATTTTACAGTGAAACCTGTCTAAACTGAACACCCTCAGGGCCAAAAAAAATGTTCGGTTTAGACAGTTATCGGGTTATACAAGTTTTATTTGTTTACAGTTTAATAGGTTGGGACTCAATATTATGTCTGGTGTACACAGATTTTCAGTTTATTCAGGGTTCGGTTTAGACACGTTTCACTGTAGTTCATCTTACTGCACATTGCACTTCTCAAAATAACTCTATACAGTGACACCTGTCTAAACCAAACGCCCTCAGGGCCAAAAAAATTGTTCAGTTTTAGTCAGTTATCGGATTATACAGGTTTTATTTGTATAGAGTTTAATAGGTTGGGACTCAATATTATGTCCGCTTTACACAAATTTTCGGTTTCTTCAGGGTTCGATTTAGACAGGTTTCACTGTATATGCCCAATGATCAAATTGATCTATGTTAGCATCAAAAGTCCAACATTGTCTGATTTTAAAGAAAACTATTTTCCTGTGGTATTTTGACATGAAATCATAAAAAAATGTCAGGGCGACATCTGCTATTGCTCGCAATGGCAATTCTAGTTATTATTATTATTCTTCTTCTGGTTTCCCCGTAGAGATTTCCGACACTTTTCTCAGAAACCGTAAATGGGATCAATTTGAAACTTGGTAGGATGTTAGACCCTATTGGCTAGATGTGCAATCATCTTTCGGAATTTCCAAGATGGCCGCCACTTTCAAAATGGCCGCCATTTAAGTTTTCCCGCCAAAATGCAGTTCCCGGAGAACCGCCAGATGGATTTCGATGAAACTTGGTATGTAGGTTCAGCATAGTGGTCTTGATTTATTTTTGGCAAAAAATCGCGCGCGAACCGGCCGCCATTTTCAAAATGGCCGCCGAATCGCCAAAAATTCAAGTTTGTCGGATTTCAACGAAAATGGGTTTTAACAGTAAATTTGGTATGCCGAGTCCAATGGTCAACTCAGAATTTTTATACGACGCGCCATTTTTTGTAAAATGGCCGCCAAAGTTGCCAAATGGGCAAAAATTCAACATTGTCATAATTCAACGAAAATAGGTTCTAAAAGTAAATTTGGTATGCCGAGTTCAACGGTACACTCAGATTTTTTATACGACCCGCCATTTTTTTTAAAAATGGCCACCAAAGTCGCCAAATCGGCAAAAATTCAACATTGTCGGAACTCAATGAAAATTGGTTCCTAAAGTAAATTTAGTATGTCGAGTTCAATGGTCAACTCAGAATTTTTATATGACGCGCTATTTTTTGTAAATGGCTGCACAGGACTATCAGTAACTTCGTTTGGGAGACTTCACGTTTCGCGAAACGTAAATTTTAATTATTATTATGTCTCCCAAACGAAGTTTTGGGAGACATATTGTTTTTGTCCGGTTTCTTATTATTATTCTTCTTCTTTCTTTCTTTTTTCTTTCCGTTCAATCTTGTCCGCACATTTTCTCAGAGACGCAATGTCCAATCAAGATGAAACTTTGGGAACATGTTAAGGGTGACCTGAAGTTGTGCAATCCACTTTTGAAATTTTCAAAATGGCCGCCATTTTCAAAATGGCCGCCGTTGAAAAAAAATGACGGCCGTTGTCAGATCTCAGTAATTACCAAAGCAATTTCAATGAAAATTGGTATACTGATACAGCTAACTATCCTGAGCATTTTTGCAAAAAAAAATTTGACGCGACCGACATTTCAAAATGGCCGCCATCCGAACACCACCCCCCTAAAAATGCAAAAATTTAAACGTCATCCGATTTAGACGAAATTTGGTATACAGGTAGCTTATGATACCCTGAGTGTGCCACTATTTAAAAATTTTTTGTCCGACTTCCGGTTTCAAAATGGCGGCCATTTTACTGCAGGAAAAAGTCAACTTTGTCCGATTTCAACAAAATTTGATTTCTAGGCATATTTTAATGTACTGATTTGAATGAAATACTATCCATAAGGATTATAGTGGCAATGGGGGTTCGTTTGGGAGACATTCTGTGTTGGCATCCCAACACAATCAGCACTAGTTAAGTCGCCGACCACGAAGTGTCGGGCGACTTATTGTTTTTGCTCCGTTTCTTATTATTATTATTATTATTTTCATATTTCTTATGTTTTCCCCTCGCAATGTTGTCCGCACATTTTCTCAGAGATGCAATGTCCAATCAAGATGAAACTTTGGGAACATGTTAAGTGTGACCTGAAGTTGTGCAATCCACTTTTGAAATTTTCAAAATGGCCGCCATTTTCAAAATGGCCGCCGTTGAAAAAAAATGACGGCCGTTGTCAGATCTCAGTAATTGCCAAAGCAATTTCAATGAAAATTGGTATACTGATACAGATAACTATCCCGAGCATTTTTGCAAAAAAAAATTTGACGCGGCCGACATTTCAAAATGGCCGCCATCCGAACACCACCCCCCTAAAAATGTAAAAATTTAAACGTCATCCGATTTAGACGAAATTTGGTATTCAGGTAGCTTATGATACCCTGAGTGTGCCACTATTTAAAAATTTTTTGTCCGACTTCCGGTTTCAAAATGGCGGCCATTTTACTGCAGGAAAAAGTCAACTTTGTCCGATTTCAACAAAATTTGATTTCTAGGCATATTTTAATGTACTGATTTGAATGAAATACTATCCATGGGGATTATAGTGGCAATGGGGGTTCCTTTGGGAGACATTCTGTGTTGGCATCCCAACACAATCAGCACTAGTTAAGTCGCCGACCACGAAGTGTCGGGCGACTTATTGTTTTTACTCCGTTTCTTATTAAATGAAACTTGGCCAACTGAAAGCTCATGTTATGAAGTTGTGCTCTTGACTTTTAGTTCCCTCTACTCGGTCAAAAGTGTGGAACGGGAGGCGACTTCAACGTTTCGGGAAACGTAAATTTTAATTATTATGTCTCCCAAACGAAGTTTTGGGAGACATATTGTTTTTGTCCGGTTTCTTATTATTATTCTTCTTCTTTCTTTCTTTCTTTCTTTTTTCTTTCCGTTCAATCTTGTCCGCACATTTTCTCAGAGACGCAATGTCCAATCCAGATGAAACTTTGGGAACATGTTAAGGGTGACCTGAAGTTGTGCAATCCACTTTTGAAATTTTCAAAATGGCCGCCATTTTCAAAATGGCCGCCGTTGAAAAAAATGACGGCCGTTGTCAGATCTCAGTAATTGCCAAAGCAATTTCAATGAAAATTGGTATACTGATACAGCTAACTATCCCGAGCATTTTTGCAAAAAAAAATTTGACGCGGCCGACATTTCAAAATGGCCGCCATCCGAACACCACCCCCCAAAAAATGTAAAAATTTAAACGTCATCCGATTTAGACGAAATTTGGTATACAGGTAGCTTATGATACCCTGAGTGTGCCACTATTTAAAATTTTTTTGTCCGACTTCCGGTTTCAAAATGGCGGCCATTTTACTGCAGGAAAAAGTCAACTTTGTCCGATTTCAACAAAATTTGATTTCTAGGTATATTTTAATGTACTGATTTGAATGAAATACTATCCATGGGGATTATAGTGGCAATGGGGGTTCGTTTGGGAGACATTCTGTGTTGGCATCCCAACACAATCAGCACTAGTTATTATTATTTTCATATTTCTTATGTTTTCCCCTCGCAATGTTGTCCGCTCGTTTTCTCGCTCATCTTTTAACCGATCGAAATGAAACTTTGGGAACATGTTAAGGGTGACCTGAAGTTGTGCAATCCACTTTTGAAATTTTCAAAATGGCCGCCATTTTCAAAATGGCCGCCGTTGAAAAAAATGACGGCCGTTGTCAGATCTCAGTAATTGCCAAAGCAATTTCAATGAAAATTGGTATACTGGTACAGCTAACTATCCCGAGCATTTTTGCAAAAAAAAATTTGACGCGGCCGACATTTCAAAATGGCCGCCATCCGAACACCACCCCCCTAAAAATGTAAAAATTTAAACGTCATCCGATTTAGACGAAATTTGGTATACAGGTAGCTTATGATACCCTTAGTGTGCCACTATTTAAAAATGTTTTGTCCGACTTCCGGTTTCAAAATGGCGGCCGTTTTAAAGTTTTACAAAATGGCGGCCGTTGTCAGATCTCAGTTATGGCCAGAGCAATTTCAAAGAAAATTGGTATACTGATACAGCTAACTATCCTGAGCATTTTTGCAAAAAAAATTTTTTGTCCGACTTCCGGTTTCAAAATGGCGGCCGTTTTAAAGTTTGCTCGTTTTCTCGCTCATCTTTTAACCGATCGAAATGAAACTTGGCCAACTGAAAGCTCATGTTATGAAGTTGTGCTCTTGACTTTTAGTTCCCTCTACTCGGTCAAAAGTGCGGAACGGGAGGCGACTTCAACGTTTCGGGAAACGTAAATTTTAATTATTATTATTATTTTCATATTTCTTATGTTTTCCTTTTTCCCCTCGCAATGTTGTCCGCTCGTTTTCTCGCTCATCTTTTAACCGATCGAAATGAAACTTTGGGAACATGTTAAGGGTGACCTGAAGTTGTGCAATCCACTTTTGAAATTTTCAAAATGGCCGCCATTTTCAAAATGGCCGCCGTTGAAATAAATGACGGCCGTTGTCAGATCTCAGTAATTGCCAAAGCAATTTCAATGAAAATTGGTATACTGGTACAGCTAACTATCCCGAGCATTTTTGCAAAAAAAAATTTGACGCGGCCGACATTTCAAAATGGCCGCCATCCGAACACCACCCCCCTAAAACTGTAAAAATTTAAACGTCATCCGATTTAGACAAAATTTGGTATACAGGTAGCTTATGATACCCTAAGTGTGCCACTATTTAAAAATGTTTTGTCCGACTTCCGGTTTCAAAATGGCGGCCGTTTTAAAGTTTTACAAAATGGCGGCCGTTGTCAGATCTCAGTTATGGCCAGAGCAATTTCAATGAAAATTGGTATACTGATACAGCTAGCTATCCTGAGCATTTTTGCAAAAAAAATTTTTTGTCCGACTTCCGGTTTCAAAATGGCGGCCGTTTTAAAGTTTGCTCGTTTTCTCGCTCATCTTTTAACCGATCGAAATGAAACTTGGCCAACTGAAAGCTCATGTTATGAATTTGTGCTCTTGACTTTTAGTTCCCTCTACTCGGTCAAAAGTGCGGAACGGGAGGCGACTTCAACGTTTCGGGAAACGTAAATTTTAATTAAGTCGCCGACCACGAAGTGTCGGGCGACTTATTGTTTTTACTCCGTTTCTTATTAAGTCGCCGACCACGAAGTGTCGGGCGACTTATTGTTTTTACTCCGTTTCTTATTATTATTAAGTCGCCGACCAAGAAGTGTCGGGCGACTTATTGTTTTTACTCCGTTTCTTATTAAGTCGCCGACCACGAAGTGTCGGGCGACTTATTGTTTTTACTCCGTTTCTTATTATTATTATTTTCATATTTCTTATGTTTTCCCCTCGCAATGTTGTCCGCTCGTTTTCTCGCTCATCTTTTAACCGATCGAAATGAAACTTTGGGAACATGTTGAGGGTGACCTGAAGTTGTGCAATCCACTTTTGAAATTTTCAAAATGGCCGCCATTTTCAAAATGGCTGCCGTTGAAAAAAATGACGGCCGTTGTCAGATCTCAGTAATTGCCAAAGCAATTTCAATGAAAATTGGTATACTGGTACAGCTAACTATCCCGAGCATTTTTGCAAAAAAAAATTTGACGCGGCCGACATTTCAAAATGGCCGCCATCCGAACACCACCCCCCTAAAAATGTAAAAATTTAAACGTCATCCGATTTAGACGAAATTTGGTATACAGGTAGCTTATGATACCCTGAGTGTGCCACTATTTTCAAAATTTTTGTCCGACTTCCGGTTTCAAAATGGCGGCCGTTTTAAAGTTTTACAAAATGGCGGCCGTTGTCAGATCTCAGTTATGGCCAGAGCAATTTCAATGAAAATTGGTATACTGATACAGCTAACTATCCTGAGCATTTTTGCAAAAAAAATTTTTTGTCCGACTTCCGGTTTCAAAATGGCGGCCGTTTTAAAGTTTGCTCGTTTTCTCGCTCATCTTTTAACCGATCGAAATGAAACTTGGCCAACTGAAAGCTCATGTTATGAAGTTGTGCTCTTGACTTTTAGTTCCCTCTACTCGGTCAAAAGTGCGGAACGGGAGGCGACTTCAACGTTTCGGGAAACGTAAATTTTAATTATTATTATTTTCATATTTCTTATGTTTTCTCCTCGCAATGTTGTCCGCTCGTTTTCTCGCTCATCTTTTAACCGATCGAAATGAAACTTTGGGAACATGTTAAGGGTGACCTGAAGTTGTGCAATCAACTTTTTAAATTTTCAAAATGGCCGCCATTTTCAAAATGGCTGCCGTTGAAAAAAATGACGGCCGTTGTCAGATCTCAGTAATTGCCAAAGCAATTTCAATGAAAATTGGTATACTGGTACAGCTAACTATCCCGAGCATTTTTGCAAAAAAAAATTTGACGCGGCCGACATTTCAAAATGGCCGCCATCCGAACACCACCCCCCTAAAAATGTAAAAATTTAAACGTCATCCGATTTAGACGAAATTTGGTATACAGGTAGCTTATGATACCCTTAGTGTGCCACTATTTAAAAATGTTTTGTCCGACTTCCGGTTTCAAAATGGCGGCCGTTTTAAAGTTTTACAAAATGGCGGCCGTTGTCAGATCTCAGTTATGGCCGGAGCAATTTCAATGAAAATTGGTATACTGATACAGCTAACTATCCTGAGCATTTTTGCAAAAAAAAATTTTTGTCCGACTTCCGGTTTCAAAATGGCGGCCGTTTTAAAGTTTGCTCGTTTTCTCGCTCATCTTTTAACCGATCGAAATGAAACTTGGCCAACTGAAAGCTCATGTTATGAAGTTGTGCTCTTGACTTTTAGTTCCCTCTACTCGGTCAAAAGTGCGGAACGGGAGGCGACTTCAACGTTTCGGGAAACGTAAATTTTAATTAAGTCGCCGACCACGAAGTGTCGGGCGACTTATTGTTTTTACTCCGTTTCTTATTAAGTCGCCGACCACGAAGTGTCGGGCGACTTATTGTTTTTACTCCGTTTCTTATTATTATTAAGTCGCCGACCAAGAAGTGTCGGGCGACTTATTGTTTTTACTCCGTTTCTTATTAAGTCGCCGACCACGAAGTGTCGGGCGACTTATTGTTTTTACTCCGTTTCTTATTATTATTATTTTCATATTTCTTATGTTTTCCCCTCGCAATGTTGTCCGCTCGTTTTCTCGCTCATCTTTTAACCGATCGAAATGAAACTTTGGGAACATGTTGAGGGTGACCTGAAGTTGTGCAATCCACTTTTGAAATTTTCAAAATGGCCGCCATTTTCAAAATGGCTGCCGTTGAAAAAAATGACGGCCGTTGTCAGATCTCAGTAATTGCCAAAGCAATTTCAATGAAAATTGGTATACTGGTACAGCTAACTATCCCGAGCATTTTTGCAAAAAAAAATTTGACGCGGCCGACATTTCAAAATGGCCGCCATCCGAACACCACCCCCCTAAAAATGTAAAAATTTAAACGTCATCCGATTTAGACGAAATTTGGTATACAGGTAGCTTATGATACCCTGAGTGTGCCACTATTTTCAAAATTTTTGTCCGACTTCCGGTTTCAAAATGGCGGCCGTTTTAAAGTTTTACAAAATGGCGGCCGTTGTCAGATCTCAGTTATGGCCAGAGCAATTTCAATGAAAATTGGTATACTGATACAGCTAACTATCCTGAGCATTTTTGCAAAAAAAATTTTTTGTCCGACTTCCGGTTTCAAAATGGCGGCCGTTTTAAAGTTTGCTCGTTTTCTCGCTCATCTTTTAACCGATCGAAATGAAACTTGGCCAACTGAAAGCTCATGTTATGAAGTTGTGCTCTTGACTTTTAGTTCCCTCTACTCGGTCAAAAGTGCGGAACGGGAGGCGACTTCAACGTTTCGGGAAACGTAAATTTTAATTATTATTATTTTCATATTTCTTATGTTTTCTCCTCGCAATGTTGTCCGCTCGTTTTCTCGCTCATCTTTTAACCGATCGAAATGAAACTTTGGGAACATGTTAAGGGTGACCTGAAGTTGTGCAATCAACTTTTTAAATTTTCAAAATGGCCGCCATTTTCAAAATGGCTGCCGTTGAAAAAAATGACGGCCGTTGTCAGATCTCAGTAATTGCCAAAGCAATTTCAATGAAAATTGGTATACTGGTACAGCTAACTATCCCGAGCATTTTTGCAAAAAAAAATTTGACGCGGCCGACATTTCAAAATGGCCGCCATCCGAACACCACCCCCCTAAAAATGTAAAAATTTAAACGTCATCCGATTTAGACGAAATTTGGTATACAGGTAGCTTATGATACCCTTAGTGTGCCACTATTTAAAAATGTTTTGTCCGACTTCCGGTTTCAAAATGGCGGCCGTTTTAAAGTTTTACAAAATGGCGGCCGTTGTCAGATCTCAGTTATGGCCGGAGCAATTTCAATGAAAATTGGTATACTGATACAGCTAACTATCCTGAGCATTTTTGCAAAAAAAAATTTTTGTCCGACTTCCGGTTTCAAAATGGCGGCCGTTTTAAAGTTTGCTCGTTTTCTCGCTCATCTTTTAACCGATCGAAATGAAACTTGGCCAACTGAAAGCTCATGTTATGAAGTTGTGCTCTTGACTTTTAGTTCCCTCTACTCGGTCAAAAGTGCGGAACGGGAGGCGACTTCAACGTTTCGGGAAACGTAAATTTTAATTATTATTATTATTTTCATATTTCTTATGTTTTCCCCTCGCAATGTTGTCCGCACATTTTCTCAGAGATGCAATGTCCAATCAAGATGAAACTTTGGGAACATGTTAAGGGTGACCTGAAGTTGTGCAATCCACTTTTGAAATTTTCAAAATGGCCGCCATTTTCAAAATGGCCGCCGTTGAAAAAAAATGACGGCCGTTGTCAGATCTCAGTAATTGCCAAAGCAATTTCAATGAAAATTGGTATACTGATACAGCTCACTATCCCGAGCATTTTTGCAAAAAAAAATTTGACGCGGCCGACATTTCAAAATGGCCGCCATCCGAACACCACCCCCCTAAAAATGTAAAAATTTAAACGTTATCCGATTTAGACGAAATTTGGTATTCAGGTAGCTTATGATACCCTGAGTGTGCCACTATTTAAAAATTTTTTGTCCGACTTCCGGTTTGAAAATGGCGGCCATTTTACTGCAGGAAAAAGTCAACTTTGTCCGATTTCAACAAAATTTGATTTCTAGGCATATTTTAATGTACTGATTTGAATGAAATACTATCCATGGGGATTATAGTGGCAATGGGGGTTCGTTTGGGAGACATTCTGTGTTGGCATCCCAACACAATCAGCACTAGTTAAGTCGCCGACCAGGAAGTGTCGGGCGACTTATTGTTTTTACTCCGTTTCTTATTAAATGAAACTTGGCCAACTGAAAGCTCATGTTATGAAGTTGTGCTCTTGACTTTTAGTTCGCTCTACTCGGTCAAAAGTGTGGAACGGGAGGCGACTTCAACGTTTCGGGAAACGTAAATTTTAATTAAGTCGCCGACCACGAAGTGTCGGGCGACTTATTGTTTTTACTCCGTTTCTTATTATTATTATTTTCATATTTCTTATGTTTTCCCCTCGCAATGTTGTCCGCTCGTTTTCTCGCTCATCTTTTAACCGATCGAAATGAAACTTTGGGAACATGTTAAGGGTGACCTGAAGTTGTGCAATCCACTTTTGAAATTTTCAAAATGGCCGCCATTTTCAAAATGGCCGCCGTTAAAAAAAATGACGGCTGTTGTCAGATCTCAGTAATTGCCAAAGCAATTTCAATGAAAATTGGTATACTGGTACAGCTAACTATCCCGAGCATTTTTGCAGAAAAACATTTGACGCGGCCGACATTTCAAAATGGCCGCCATCCGAACACCACCCCCCTAAAAATGTAAAAATTTAAACGTCATCCGATTTAGACGAAATTTGGTATACAGGTAGCTTATGATACCCTAAGTGTGCCACTATTTAAAAATGTTTTGTCCGACTTCCGGTTTCAAAATGGCGGCCGTTTTAAAGTTTTACAAAATGGCGGCCGTTGTCAGATCTCAGTTATGGCCAGAGCAATTTCAATGAAAATTGGTATACTGATACAGCTAACTATCCTGAGCATTTTTGCAAAAAAAATTTTTTGTCCGACTTCCGGTTTCAAAATGGCGGCCGTTTTAAAGTTTGCTCGTTTTCTCGCTCATCTTTTAACCGATCGAAATGAAACTTGGCCAACTGAAAGCTCATGTTATGAAGTTGTGCTCTTGACTTTTAGTTCCCTCTACTCGGTCAAAAGTGCGGAACGGGAGGCGACTTCAACGTTTCGTGAAACGTAAATTTTATTATTATTATTATTTTCATATTTCTTATGTTTTCCCCTCGCAATGTTGTCCGCTCGTTTTCTCGCTCATCTTTTAACCGATCGAAATGAAACTTTGGGAACATGTTAAGGGTGACCTGAAGTTGTGCAATCCACTTTTGAAATTTTCAAAATGGCCGCCATTTTCAAAATGGCCGCCGTTGAAAAAAATGACGGCCGTTGTCAGATCTCAGTAATTGCCAAAGCAATTTCAATGAAAATTGGTATACTGGTAGAGCTAACTATCCCGAGCATTTTTGCAAAAAAAATTTTGACGCGGCCGACATTTCAAAATGGCCGCCATCCGAACACCACCCCCCTAAAAATGTAAAAATTTAAACGTCATCCGATTTAGACCAAATTTGGTATACAGGTAGCTTATGATACCCTAAGTGTGCCACTATTTAAAAATGTTTTGTCCAACTTCCGGTTTCAAAATGGCGACCGTTTTAAAGTTTTACAAAATGGCGGCCGTTGTCAGATCTCAGTTATGGCCAGAGCAATTTCAATGAAAATTGGTATACTGATACAGCTAACTATCCTGAGCATTTTTGCAAAAAAAATTTTTGTCCGACTTCCGGTTTCAAAATGGCGGCCGTTTTAAAGTTTGCTCGTTTTCTCGCTCATCTTTTAACCGATCGAAATGAAACTTGGCCAACTGAAAGCTCATGTTATGAAGTTGTGCTCTTGACTTTTAGTTCCCTGTACTCGGTCAAAAGTGCGGAACGGGAGGCGACTTCAACGTTTCGGGAAACGTAAATTTTAATTAAGTCGCCGACCACGAAGTGTCGGGCGACTTATTGTTTTTACTCCGTTTCTTATTATTATTATTTTCATATTTCTTATGTTTTCCCCTCGCAATGTTGTCCGCTCGTTTTCTCGCTCATCTTTTAACCGATCGAAATGAAACTTTGGGAACATGTTAAGGGTGACCTGAAGTTGTGCAATCCACTTTTGAAATTTTCAAAATGGCCGCCATTTTCAAAATGGCCGCCGTTGAAAAAAATGACGGCCGTTGTCAGATCTCAGTAATTGCCAAAGCAATTTCAATGAAAATTGGTATACTGGTACAGCTACCTATCCCGAGCATTTTTGCAAAAAAAAATTTGACGCGGCCGACATTTCAAAATGGCTGCCATCCGAACACCACCCCCCTAAAAATGTAAAAATTTAAACGTCATCCGATTTAGACGAAATTTGGTATACAGGTAGCTTATGATACCCTAAGTGTGCCACTATTTAAAAATGTTTTGTCCGACTTCCGGTTTCAAAATGGCGGCCGTTTTAAAGTTTGCTCGTTTTCTCGCTCATCTTTTAACCGATCGAAATGAAACTTGGCCAACTGAAAGCTCATGTTATGAAGTTGTGCTCTTGACTTTTAGTTCCCTCTACTCGGTCAAAAGTGCGGAACGGGAGGCGACTTCAACGTTTCGGGAAACGTAAATTTTAATTATTATTATTATTTTCATATTTCTTATGTTTTCCCCTCGCAATGTTGTCCGCTCGTTTTCTCGCTCATCTTTTAACCGATCGAAATGAAACTTTGGGAACATGATAAGGGTGACCTGAAGTTGTGCAATCCACTTTTAAAATTTTCAAAATTTCCGCCATTTTCAAAATGGCCGCCGTTGAAAGAAATGACGGCCGTTGTCAGATCTCAGTAATTGCCAAAGCAATTTCAATGAAAATTGGTATACTGGTACAGCTAACTATCCCGAGCATTTTTTCAAAAAAAAATTTGACGCGGCCGACATTTCAAAATGGCCGCCATCCGAACACCACCCCCCTAAAAATGTAAAAATTTAAACGTCATCCGATTTAGACGAAATTTGGTATACAGGTAGCTTATGATACCCTAAGTGTGCCACTATTTAAAATGTTTTGTCCGACTTCCGGTTTCAAAATGGCGGCCGTTTTAAAGTTTTACAAAATGGCGGCCGTTGTCAGATCTCAGTTATGGCCAGAGCAATTTCAATGAAAATTGGTATACTGATACAGCTAACTATCCTGAGCATTTTTGCAAAAAAAATTTTTTGTCCGACTTCCGGTTTCAAAATGGCGGCCGTTTTAAAGTTTGCTCGTTTTCTCGCTCATCTTTTAACCGATCGAAATGAAACTTTGGGAACATGTTAAGGGTGACCTGAAGTTGTGCAATCCACTTTTGAAATTTTCAAAATGGCCGCCATTTTCAAAATGGCCGCCATTCAAAAAAAATGATGGCCGTTGTCAGATCTCAATAATTGCCAAAGCAATTTCAATGAAAATTGGTATACTGGTACAGCTAACTATCCCGAGCATTTTTGCAAAAAAAATTTGACGCGGCCGACATTTCAAAATGGCCGCCATCCGAACACCACCCCCCTAAAAATGTAAAAATTTAAACGTCATCCGATTTAGACGAAATTTGGTATACAGGTAGCTTATGATACCCTAAGTGTGCCACTATTGAAAAATGTTTTGTCCGACTTCCGGTTTCAAAATGGCGGCCGTTTTAAAGTTTTACAAAATGGCGGCCGTTGTCAGATCTCAGTTATGGCCAGAGCAATTTCAATGAAAATTGGTATACTGATACAGCTAACTATCCTGAGCATTTTTGCAAAAAAATTTTTTTGTCCGACTTCCGGTTTCAAAATGGCGGCCGTTTTAAAGTTTGCTCGTTTTCTCGCTCATCTTTTAACCGATCGAAATGAAACTTTGGGAACATGTTAAGGGTGACCTGAAGTTGTGCAATCCACTTTTGAAATTTTCAAAATGGCCGCCATTTTCAAAATGGCCGCCATTCAAAAAAAATGATGGCCGTTGTCAGATCTCAATAATTGCCAAAGCAATTTCAATGAAAATTGGTATACTGGTACAGCTAACTATCCCGAGCATTTTTGCAAAAAAAATTTTTTGTCCGACTTCCGGTTTCAAAATGGCGGCCGTTTTAAAGTTTGCTCGCTTTCTCGCTCATCTTTTAACCGATCGAAATGAAACTTGGCCAACTGAAAGCTCATGTTATGAAGTTGTGCTCTTGACTTTTAGTTCCCTCTACTCGGTCAAAAGTGCGGAACGGGAGGCGACTTCAACGTTTCGTGAAACGTAAATTTTATTAAGTCGCCGACCACGAAGTGTCGGGCGACTTATTGTTTTTACTCCGTTTCTTATTATTATTATTTTCATATTTCTTATGTTTTCCCCTCGCAATGTTGTCCGCTCGTTTTCTCGCTCATCTTTTAACCGATCGAAATGAAACTTTGGGAACATGTTAAGGGTGACCTGAAGTTGTGCAATCCACTTTTGAAATTTTCAAAATGGCCGCCATTTTCAAAATGGCCGCCGTTGAAAAAAATGATGGCCGTTGTCAGATCTCAGTAATTGCCAAAGCAATTTCAATGAAAATTGGTATACTGGTACAGCTAACTATCCCGAGCATTTTTGCAAAAAAAAATTTGACGCGGCCGACATTTCAAAATGGCCGCCATCCGAACACCACCCCCCTAAAAATGTAAAAATTTAAACGTCATCCGATTTAGACGAAATTTGGTATACAGGTAGCTTATGATACCCTAAGTGTGCCACTGTTTAAAAATGTTTTGTCCGACTTCCGGTTTCAAAATGGCGGCCGTTTTAAAGTTTTACAAAATGGCGTCCGTTGTCAGATCTCAGTTATGGCCAGAGCAATTTCAATGAAAATTGGTATACTGATACAGCTAACTATCCTGAGCATTTTTGCAAAAAAAAATTTTTGTCCGACTTCCGGTTTCAAAATGGCGGCCGTTTTAAAGTTTGCTCGTTTTCTCGCTCATCTTTTAACCGATCGAAATGAAACTTGGCCAACTGAAAGCTCATGTTATAAAGTTGTGCTCTTGACTTTTAGTTCCCTCTACTCGGTCAAAAGTGCGGAACGGGAGGCGACTTCAACGTTTCGGGAAACGTAAATTTTAATTATTATTATTATTTTCATATTTCTTATGTTTTCCCCTCGCAATGTTGTCCGCTCGTTTTCTCGCTCATCTTTTAACCGATCGAAATGAAACTTTGGGAACATGATAAGGGTGACCTGAAGTTGTGCAATCCACTTTTAAAATTTTCAAAATGGCCGCCATTTTCAAAATGGCCGCCGTTGAAAAAAATGACGGCCGTTGTCAGATCTCAGTAATTGCCAAAGCAATTTCAATGAAAATTGGTATACTGGTACAGCTAACTATCCCGAGCATTTTTGCAAAAAAAATTTTGACGCGGCCGACGTTTCAAAATGGCCGCCATCCGAACACCACCCCCCTAAAAATGTAAAAATTTAAACGTCATCCGATTTAGACGAAATTTGGTATACAGGTAGCTTATGATACCCTAAGTGTGCCACTATTTAAAAATGTTTTGTCCAACTTCCGGTTTCAAAATGGCGGCCGTTTTAAAGTTTTACAAAATGGCGGCCTTTGTCAGATCTCAGTTATGGCCAGAGCAATTTCAATGAAAATTGGTATACTGATACAGCTAACTATCCTGAGCATTTTTGCAAAAAAAATTTTTTGTCCGACTTCCGGTTTCAAAATGGCGGCCGTTTTAAAGTTTGCTCGTTTTCTCGCTCATCTTTTAACCGATCGAAATGAAACTTTGGGAACATGTTAAGGGTGACCTGAAGTTGTGCAATCCACTTTTGAAATTTTCAAAATGGCCGCCATTTTCAAAATGGCCGCCATTCAAAAAAAATGATGGCCGTTGTCAGATCTCAATAATTGCCAAAGCAATTTCAATGAAAATTGGTATACTGGTACAGCTAACTATCCCGAGCATTTTTGCAAAAAAAAATTTGACGCGGCCGACATTTCAAAATGGCCGCCATCCGAACACCACCCCCCTAAAAATGTAAAAATTTAAACGTCATCCGATTTAGACGAAATTTGGTATACAGGTAGCTTATGATACCCTAAGTGTGCCACTATTGAAAAATGTTTTGTCCGACTTCCGGTTTCAAAATGGCGGCCGTTTTAAAGTTTTACAAAATGGCGGCCGTTGTCAGATCTCAGTTATGGCCAGAGCAATTTCAATGAAAATTGGTATACTGATACAGCTAACTATCCTGAGCATTTTTGCAAAAAAAATTTTTTGTCCGACTTCCGGTTTCAAAATGGCGGCCGTTTTAAAGTCCGCTCGTTTTCTCGCTCATCTTTTAACCGATCGAAATGAAACTTTGGGAACATGTTAAGGGTGACCTGAAGTTGTGCAATCCACTTTTGAAATTTTCAAAATGGCCGCCATTTTCAAAATGGCCGCCATTCAAAAAAAATGATGGCCGTTGTCAGATCTCAATAATTGCCAAAGCAATTTCAATGAAAATTGGTATACTGGTACAGCTAACTATCCCGAGCATTTTTGCAAAAAAAAATTTGACGCGGCCGACATTTCAAAATGGCCGCCATCCGAACACCACCCCCCTAAAAATGTAAAAATTTAAACGTCATCCGATTTAGACGAAATTTGGTATACAGGTAGCTTATGATACCCTAAGTGTGCCACTGTTTAAAAATGTTTTGTCCGACTTCCGGTTTCAAAATGGCGGCCGTTTTAAAGTTTTACAAAATGGCGGCCGTTGTCAGATCTCAGTTATGGCCAGAGCAATTTCAATGAAAATTGGTATACTGATACCGCTAACTATCCTGAGCATTTTTGCAAAAAAAAATTTTTTGTCCGACTTCCGGTTTCAAAATGGCGGCCGTTTTAAAGTTTGCTCGTTTTCTCGCTCATCTTTTAACCGATCGAAATGAAACTTGGCCAACTGAAAGCTCATGTTATGAAGTTGTGCTCTTGACTTTTAGTTCCCTCTACTCGGTCAAAAGTGCGGAACGGGAGGCGACTTCAACGTTTCGGGAAACGTAAATTTTAATTAAGTCGCCGACCACGAAGTGTCGGGCGACTTATTGTTTTTACTCCGTTTCTTCTTATTATTATTATTATTATTATTATTTTCATATTTCTTATGTTTTCCCCTCGCAATGTTGTCCGCTCGTTTTCTCGCTCATCTTTTAACCGATCGAAATGAAACTTTGGGAACATGTTAAGGGTGACCTGAAGTTGTGCAATCCACTTTTGAAATTTTCAAAATGGCCGCCATTTTCAAAATGGCCGCCGTTGAAAAAAATGACGGCCGTTGTCAGATCTCAGTAATTGCCAAAGCAATTTCAATGAAAATTGGTATACTGGTACAGCTAACTATCCCGAGCATTTTTGCAAAAAAAAATTTGACGCGGCCGACATTTCAAAATGGCCGCCATCCGAACACCACCCCCCTAAAAATGTAAAAATTTAAACGTCATCCGATTTAGACGAAATTTGGTATACAGGTAGCTTATGATACCCTAAGTGTGCCACTATTTAAAAATGTTTTGTCCGACTTCCGGTTTCAAAATGGCGGCCGTTTTAAAGTTTTACAAAATGGCGGCCGTTGTCAGATCTCAGTTATGGCCAGAGCAATTTCAATGAAAATTGGTATACTGATACAGCTAACTATCCTGAGCATTTTTGCAAAAAAAAATTTTTGTCCGACTTCCGGTTTCAAAATGGCGGCCGTTTTAAAGTTTGCTCGTTTTCTCGCTCATCTTTTAACCGATCGAAATGAAACTTGGCCAACTGAAAGCTCATGTTATGAAGTTGTGCTCTTGACTTTTAGTTCCCTCTACTCGGTCAAAAGTGCGGAACGGGAGGCGACTTCAACGTTTCGGGAAACGTAAATTTTAATTATTATTATTATTTTCATATTTCTTATGTTTTCCCCTCGCAATGTTGTCCGCTCGTTTTCTCGCTCATCTTTTAACCGATCGAAATGAAACTTTGGGAACATGTTAAGGGTGACCTGAAGTTGTGCAATCCACTTTTGAAATTTTCAAAATGGCCGCCATTTTCAAAATGGCCGCCGTTGAAAAAAATGACGGCCGTTGTCAGATCTCAGTAATTGCCAAAGCAATTTCAATGAAAATTGGTATACTGGTACAACTAACTATCCCGAGCATTTTTGCAAAAAAAAAATTTGACGCGGCCGACATTTCAAAATGGCCGCCATCCGAACACCACCCCCCTAAAAATGTAAAAATTTTAACGTCATCCGATTTAGACGAAATTTGGTATACAGGTAGCTTATGATACCCTAAGTGTGCCACTATTTAAAAATGTTTTGTCCGACTTCCGGTTTCAAAATGGCGGCCGTTTTAAAGTTTTACAAAATGGCGGCCGTTGTCAGATCTCAGTTATGGCCAGAGCAATTTCAATGAAAATTGGTATACTGATACAGCTAACTATCCTGAGCATTTTTGCAAAAAAAATTTTTTGTCCGACCTCCGGTTTCAAAATGGCGGCCGTTTTAAAGTTTGCTCGTTTTCTCGCTCATCTTTTAACCGATCGAAATGAAACTTGGCCAACTGAAAGCTCATGTTATGAAGTTGTGCTCTTGACTTTTAGTTCCCTCTACTCGGTCAAAAGTGCGGAACGGGAGGCGACTTCAACGTTTCGGGAAACGTAAATTTTAATTATTATTATTATTATTCTTTTCCACACATTTTTCTTAATCGTGAACTTGTCCGACACATTTTTTGAAAACGCTTTGACCAATAAAGATAAAACCTGCTGAGGTGGGTGGAGGGTCACTCAGAGGGGTGCCATCCACTTTTGAAATTTTCAAAATGGCCGCCATTTTCAAAATGGCCGCCGTTAAAGATTTTTGGCCCCCTCTCAGATCTCGGAGATGGCTGGATGGATTTTAATGAAAATTGGTACGCTGGTAGAGTTAACCATCCTGAGCAGTGTGGCGAAAAAAAATTTGATGAGAACGCCGCCATTTTAAAATGGCCGCCGTTTTACCACACCCGCCCCCCAAAAACGTCAACTTTGTCCGATTTCAACGAAATTTGATTTCTAGACGTATTTTGATGTACTGAACCTGCTGAGGTGGGTGGAGGGTCACTCAGAGGTGTGCCATCCACTTTTGAAATTTTCAAAATGGCCGCCATTTTCAAAATGGCCGCCGTTAAAGATTTTTGGCCCCCTCTCAGATCTCGGAGATGGGTGGATGGATTTTAATGAAAATTGGTACACTGGTAGAGTTAACCATCCTGAGCAGTATGGCGAAAACAAATTTGATGCAAAGCCGCCACTTTAAAATGGCCGCTGTTTTACCACACCCGCCCCCAAAAACATCAACTTTGTCCGATTTTAACGAAATTTGATTTCTAGAGGTATTTTGATGTACTGATTTGAATGGAATACTATCCATGGGGATTTGGGCGACTTCTGTGTTGGCATCACAACACAATCATGTTTAATTATTAAGTCGCCGACCACGAAGTGTCGGGCGACTTATTGTTTTTACTCCGTTTCTTATTATTATTATTATTTTCATATTTCTTATGTTTTCCTTTTTCCCCTCGCAATGTTGTCCGCTCGTTTTCTCGCTCATCTTTTAACCGATCGAAATGAAACTTTGGGAACATGTTAAGGGTGACCTGAAGTTGTGCAATCCACTTTTGAAATTTTCAAAATGGCCGCCATTTTCAAAATGGCCGCCGTTGAAAAAAATGACGGCCGTTGTCAGATCTCAGTAATTGCCAAAGCAATTTCAATGAAAATTGGTATACTGGTACAGCTAACTATCCCGAGCATTTTTGCAAAAAAAAATTTGACGCGGCCGACATTTCAAAATGGCCGCCATCCGAACACCACCCCCCTAAAAATGTAAAAATTTTAACGTCATCCGATTTAGACGAAATTTGGTATACAGGTAGCTTATGATACCCTTAGTGTGCCACTATTTAAAAATGTTTTGTCCGACTTCCGGTTTCAAAATGGCGGCCGTTTTAAAGTTTTACAAAATGGCGGCCGTTGTCAGATCTCAGTTATGGCCAGAGCAATTTCAATGAAAATTGGTATACTGATACAGCTAACTATCCTGAGCATTTTTGCAAAAAAAATTTTTTGTCCGACTTCCGGTTTCAAAATGGCGGCCGTTTTAAAGTTTGCTCGTTTTCTCGCTCATCTTTTAACCGATCGAAATGAAACTTGGCCAACTGAAAGCTCATGTTATGAAGTTGTGCTCTTGACTTTTAGTTCCCTCTACTCGGTCAAAAGTGCGGAACGGGAGGCGACTTCAACGTTTCGGGAAACGTAAATTTTATTATTATTATTTTCATATTTCTTATGTTTTCCCCTCGCAATGTTGTCCGCTCGTTTTCTCGCTCATCTTTTAACCGATCGAAATGAAACTTTGGGAACATGTTAAGGGTGACCTGAAGTTGTGCAATCCACTTTTGAAATTTTCAAAATGGCCGCCATTTTCAAAATGGCCGCCGTTGAAAAAAATGACGGCCGTTGTCAGATCTCAGTAATTGCCAAAGCAATTTCAATGAAAATTGGTATACTGGTACAGCTAACTATCCCGAGCATTTTTGCAAAAAAAAATTTGACGCGGCCGACATTTCAAAATGGCCGCCATCCGAACACCACCCCCCTAAAAATGTAAAAATTTAAACGTCATCCGATTTAGACGAAATTTGGTATACAGGTAGCTTATGATACCCTAAGTGTGCCACTATTTAAAAATGTTTTGTCCGACTTCCGGTTTCAAAATGGCGGCCGTTTTAAAGTTTTACAAAATGGCGGCCGTTGTCAGATCTCAGTTATGGCCAGAGCAATTTCAATGAAAATTGGTATACTGATACAGCTAACTATCCTGAGCATTTTTGCAAAAAAAATTTTTTGTCCGACTTCCGGTTTCAAAATGGCGGCCGTTTTAAAGTTTGCTCGTTTTCTCGCTCATCTTTTAACCGATCGAAATGAAACTTGGCCAACTGAAAGCTCATGTTATGAAGTTGTGCTCTTGACTTTTAGTTCCCTCTACTCGGTCAAAAGTGCGGAACGGGAGGCGACTTCAACGTTTCGGGAAACGTAAATTTTAATTAAGTCGCCGACCACGAAGTGTCGGGCGACTTATTGTTTTTACTCCGTTTCTTATTATTATTATTATTATTATTATTTTCATATTTCTTATGTTTTCCTTTTTCCCCTCGCAATGTTGTCCGCTCGTTTTCTCGCTCATCTTTTAACCGATCGAAATGAAACTTTGGGAACATAATAAGGGTGACCTGAAGTTGTGCAATCCACTTTTGAAATTTTCAAAATGGCCGCCATTTTCAAAATGGCCGCCGTTGAAAAAAAATGACAGCTGTTGTCAGATCTCAGTAATTGCCAAAGCAATTTCAATGAAAATTGGTATACTGATACAGCTCCCTATCCCGAGCATTTTTGCAAAAAAAAATTTGACGCGACCGACATTTCAAAATGGCCGCCATCCGAACACCACCCCCCTAAAACTGTAAAAATTTAAACGTCATCCGATTTAAACGAAATTTGGTATACAGGTAGCTTATGATACCCTGAGTGTGCCACTATTTTCAAAATTTTTGTCCGACTTCCGGTTTCAAAATGGCGGCCGTTTTAAAGTTTTACAAAATGGCGGCCGTTGTCAGATCTCAGTTATGGCCAGAGCAATTTCAATGAAAATTGGTATACTGATACAGCTAACTATCCTGAGCATTTTTGCAAAAAAAATTATTTGTCCGACTTCCGGTTTCAAAATGGCGGCCGTTTTAAAGTTTGCTCGTTTTCTCGCTCATCTTTTAACCGATCGAAATGAAACTTGGCCAACTGAAAGCTCATGTTATGAAGTTGTGCTCTTGACTTTTAGTTCCCTCTACTCGGTCAAAAGTGCGGAACGGGAGGCGACTTCAACGTTTCGGGAAACGTAAATTTTAATTATTATTATTTTCATATTTCTTATGTTTTCCTTTTTCCCCTCGCAATGTTGTCCGCTCGTTTTCTCGCTCATCTTTTAACCGATCGAAATGAAACTTTGGGAACATAATAAGGGTGACCTGAAGTTGTGCAATCCACTTTTGAAATTTTCAAAATGGCCGCCATTTTCAAAATGGCCGCCGTTGAAAAAAATGACGGCGTTGTCAGATCTCAGTAATTGCCAAAGCAATTTCAATGAAAATTGGTATACTGGTACAGCTAACTATCCCGAGCATTTCTGCAAAAAAAAATTTGACGCGGCCGACATTTCAAAATGGCCGCCATCCGAACACCACCCCCTAAAAATGTAAAAATTTAAACGTCATCCGATTTAGACGAAATTTGGTATACAGGTAGCTTATGATACCCTAAGTGTGCCACTATTTAAAAATGTTTTGTCCGACTTCCGGTTTCAAAATGGCGGCCGTTTTAAAGTTTTACAAAATGGCGGCCGTTGTCAGATCTCAGTTATGGCCAGAGCAATTTCAATGAAAATTGGTATACTGATACAGCTAACTATCCTGAGCATTTTTGCAAAAAAAATTTTTTGTCCGACTTCCGGTTTCAAAATGGCGGCCGTTTTAAAGTTTGCTCGTTTTCTCGCTCATCTTTTAACCGATCGAAATGAAACTTGGCCAACTGAAAGCTCATGTTATGAAGTTGTGCTCTTGACTTTTAGTTCCCTCTACTCGGTCAAAAGTGCGGAACGGGAGGCGACTTCAACGTTTCGGGAAACGTAAATTTTAATTATTATTATTATTTTCATATTTCTTATGTTTTCCCCTCGCAATGTTGTCCGCACATTTTCTCAGAGATGCAATGTCCAATCAAGATGAAACTTTGGGAACATGTTAAGGGTGACCTGAAGTTGTGCAATCCACTTTTGAAATTTTCAAAATGGCCGCCATTTTCAAAATGGCCGCCGTTGAAAAAAATGACGGCCGTTGTCAGATCTCAGTAATTGCCAAAGCAATTTCAATGAAAATTGGTATACTGATACAGCTCATCCCGAGCATTTTTGCAAAAAAAAATTTGACGCGGCCGACATTTCAAAATGGCCGCCATCCGAACACCACCCCCCTAAAAATGTAAAAATTTAAACGTCATCCGATTTAGACGAAATTTGGTATTCAGGTAGCTTATGATACCCTGAGTGTGCCACTATTTAAAAAATTTTTGTCCGACTTCCGGTTTCAAAATGGCGGCCATTTTACTGCAGGAAAAAGTCAACTTTGTCCGATTTCAACAAAATTTGATTTCTAGGCATATTTTAATGTACTGATTTGAATGAAATACTATCCATGGGGATTATAGTGGCAATGGGGGTTCGTTTGGGAGACATTCTGTGTTGGCATCCCAACACAATCAGCACTAGTTATTATTTTTTTCATATTTCTTATGTTTTCCTTTTTCCCCTCGCAATGTTGTCCGCTCGTTTTCTCGCTCATCTTTTAACCGATCGAAATGAAACTTGGCCAACTGAAAGCTCATGTTATGAAGTTGTGCTCTTGACTTTCAAAAGTGCGGAACGGGAGGCGACTTCAACGTTTCGTGAAACGTAAATTTTAATTATTATTATTATTCTTCTTCTGGTTTCCCCGTAGAGATTTCCGACACTTTTCTCAGAAACCGTAAATGGGATCAATTTGAAACTTGGTAGGATGTTAGACCCTATTGGCTAGATGTGCAATCATCTTTCGGAATTTCCAAGATGGCCGCCACTTTCAAAATGGCCGCCATTTAAGTTTTCCCGCCAAAATGCAGTTCCCGGAGAACCGCCAGATGGATTTCGATGAAACTTGGTATGTAGGTTCAGCATAGTGGTCTTAATTTATTTTTGGCAAAAAATCGCGCGCGAACCGGCCGCCATTTTCAAAATGGCCGCCGAATCGCCAAAAATTCAAGTTTGTCGGATTTCAACGAAAATGGGTTTTAACAGTACATTTGGTATGCCGAGTCCAATGGTCAACTCAGAATTTTTATACGACGCGCCATTTTTTGTAAAATGGCCGCCAAAGTTGCCAAATGGGCAAAAATTCAACATTGTCATAATTCAACGAAAATAGGTTCTAAAAGTAAATTTGGTATGCCGAGTTCAACGGTACACTCAGATTTTTTATACGACCCGCCATTTTTTTAAAAATGGCCACCAAAGTCGCCAAATCGGCAAAAATTCAACATTGTCGGAACTCAATGAAAATTGGTTCCTAAAGTAAATTTAGTATGTCGAGTTCAATGGTCAACTCAGAATTTTTATATGACGCGCTATTTTTTGTAAAATGGCCGCCGAAGTTGCCAAATCGGCAAAAAATCAACAACGTTGGAATTCAATGAAATTGGGTTCTTAAAGTAAATTTGTTATGGCGAGTTCTCTTTTAGGCAAACGTTCATGTGTGACAGGTGAAACATGTCTGTGTCAACAGAATACCAGTAAAATTTGAAAATTTACCATTTTTTTCAATTTTATTAGAATTTGAAATCTAGGTGAATAGCAACCTGTAAAGTCAAATATAAGGTGATTCACAGGCTGCACAGGACTATCAGTAACTTCGTTTGGGAGACTTCACGTTTCGCGAAACGTAAATTTTAATTATGTCGCCCCAGACTTTGTCGGGGCGACATATTGTTATTCTACTGTTTCTTTTTCACTATTATTATTATTATTATTCTTCCTCACTTTTTTGTCCGGCTGATAACTCAGAGATGGCTGATTGGATTAGAACATCACATGGCATAAAGTAGAACCACTATCTGAAGTTGTGCAATCAACTTTTAAAATGGTGATATGTGGAACCATCTCCATGGAAACCAGAAAGTTATGCATGAGTGATTTTGGGCATTTTCCTTAATTTTTCGGAAACCTAGAAGCACAGAGGGACCAAACTTGGTATGATGGAAGACCATAATGAGATACAGGTTTGAGATGATTTTGGGGCGGAACGGAAAAACAAGATGGCCGCCATGGCTAAAAATAGATTTAACATGGGGCCTATGGGAAAATGATTTTTCTACAATAGCTTCACCATGGTTTGAGATATTCCAAAGTTTTTTTATAGGAAGTTGGACCTCATCGACCTCAAGAAGACAGGTTAGATTGAAAAAAAAATTTCGAACCGTGTGGCCGCAGCCACAACCGTTACGTTTGCATAGAAGCCTATGGGGAAATGGAGGTTTTTTGTCACCTCCATTTCTCTGCTATGCATTGATGGATTCCAATCAAACTTTACACAAAGCACCGTTATCATTACATCTTGGAACTCACATATCAAAAAATTCTAAAATGGCCACATTTTACAAGATGGCCGCCACGTTACATTTGCATAGAAGCCTATGGGGAAATGGAGGTTTTTTGTCGCCTCCATTTCTCTGCTATGCATTGATGGATTCCAATCAAACTTTACACAAAGCACCGTCACCATTACATCTTGGAATTCATATTACGAAAAATTTCAAATGGCGGCCATTTTTAAGATGGCTGCCGAGTTACGTTAAAAATTACAACATTGTCGGAATTCAATGAAAATCAACTTCTAGAGATATTTTGATGTGGGGAGCAACATGGAATCATCGATTTTGGAATTCACATGACGGAAAAAAAAAATTTCGGGGCGACATCTGCTATTGCTCGCAATGGCAATTCTAGTTATTATTATTATTCTTCCTCACTTTTTGTCCGGCTGATAACTCAGAGATGGCTGATTGGATTAGAACATCACATGGCATAAAGTAGAACCACTATCTGAAGTTGTGCCATCAACTTTAAAAATGGTGATATGTGGAACCATCTCCATGGAAACCAGAAAGTTATGCATGAGTGATTTTGGGCATTTTCCTTAATTTTTCGGAAACCTAGAAGCACAGAGGGACCAAACTTGGTATGATGGAAGACCATAATGAGATACAGGTTTGAGATGATTTTGGGGCGGAACGGAAAAACAAGATGGCCGCCATGGCTAAAAATAGATTTAACATAGGGCCTATGGGAAAATGATTTTTCTACAATAGCTTCACCATGGTTTGAGATATTCCAAAGATTTTTTATAGGAAGTTGGACCTCATCAACCTCGAGAAGACAGGAAAGGTTGAAAAAAAAATTTCACACCGTGTGGCCGCAGCCACAACCGTTACGTTTGCATAGAAGCCTATGGGGAAATGGAGGTTTTTTGTCACCTCCATTTCTCTGCTATGCATTGATGGATTCCAATCAAACTTTACACAAAGCACCATCATCATTACATCTTGGAATTCACATATCAAAAAATTCCAAAATGGCCACCTTTTCCAAGATGGCCGCCACGTTACATTTGCATAGAAGCCTATGGGGAAATGGAGGTTTTTTGTCGCCTCCATTTCTCTGCTATGCATTGATGGATTCCAATCAAACTTTACACAAAGCACCGTCACCATTACATCTTGGAATTCATATTACGAAAAATTTCAAAATGGTGGCCATTTTTAAGATGGCTACCGAGTTACGTTAAAAAATACAACATTGTCGGAATTCAATGAAAATCAACTTCTAGAGATAATTTGATGTGGGGAACAACATGGAATCATCGATTTTGGAATTCACATGACGAAAAATTGCAAAATGGCCACTTTGTTCAAGATGGCCGCCACTAATTGTTGATTTTAATAGCCTTTTAATATTTTACAGTGAAACCTGTCTAAACTGAACACCCTCAGGGCCAAATAAAATGTTCGGTTTAGACAGTTATCGGGTTATACAAGTTTTATTTGTTTACAGTTTAATAGGTTGGGACTCAATATTATGTCTGGTGTACACAGATTTTCAGTTTATTCAGGGTTCGGTTTAGACACGTTTCACTGTAGTTCATCTTACTGCACATTGCACTTCTCAAAATAACTCTATACAGTGACACCTGTCTAAACCAAACGCCCTCAGGGCCAAAAAAATTGTTCAGTTTTAGTCAGTTATCGGATTATACAGGTTTTATTTGTTTGAGTTTAATAGGTTGGGACTCAATATTATGTCCGCTTTACACAAATTTTCGGTTTCTTCAGGGTTCGATTTAGACAGGTTTCACTGTATATCCCCAATGATCAAATTGATCTATGTTAGCATCAAAAGTCCAACATTGTCTGATTTTAAAGAAAACTATTTTCCTGTGGTATTTTGACATGAAATCATAAAAAAATGTCAGGGCGACATCTGCTATTGCTCGCAATGGCAATTCTAGTTATTATTATTATTCTTCCTCACTTTTTGTCCGGCTGATAACTCAGAGATGGCTGATTGGATTAGAACATCGCATGGCATAAAGTAGAACCACAATCTGAAGTTGTGCAATCAACTTTAAAAATGGTGATATGTGGAACCATCTCCATGGAAACCAGAAAGTTATGCATGAGTGATTTTGGGCATTTTCTTTAATTTTTCGGAAACCTAGAAGCACAGAGGGACCAAACTTGGTATGATGGAAGACCATAATGAGATACAGGTTTGAGATGATTTTGGGGCGGAACGGAAAAACAAGATGGCCGCCATGGCTAAAAATAGATTTAACATGGGGCCTATGGGAAAATGATTTTTCTTCAATAGCTTCACCATGGTTTGAGATATTCCAAAGTTTTTTTATAGGAAGTTGGACCTCATCAACCTCAAGAAGACAGGAAAGTTTGAAACAAAAATTTCACACCGTGTGGCCACAGCCACAACCGTTACGTTTGCATAGAAGCCTATGGGGAAATGGAGGTTTTTTGTCACCTCCATTTCTCTGCTATGCATTGATGGATTCCAATCAAACTTTACACAAAGCACCGTCATCATTACATCTTGGAATTCACATATCAAAAAATTCTAAAATGGCCACCTTTTACAAGATGGCCGCCATGTTACATTTGCATAGAAGCCTATGGGGAAATGGAGGTTTTTTGTCGCCTCCATTTCTCTGCTATGCATTGATGGATTCCAATCAAACTTTACACAAAGCACCGTCACCATTACATCTTGGAATTCATATTACGAAAAATTTCAAATGGCGGCCATTTTTAAGATGGCTGCCGAGTTACGTTAAAAATTACAACATTGTCGGAATTCAATGAAAATCAACTTCTAGAGATATTTTGATGTGGGGAGCAACATGGAATCATCGATTTTGGAATTCACATGACGGAAAAAAAAAATTTCGGGGCGACATCTGCTATTGCTCGCAATGGCAATTCTAGTATATATTTATCATTTGTAAATCTCTGATCAGAGGAAATAAAGATATGAATGAATGAATGAATGAACGAACAATGCACGAACGTCGTACGAACGATAAATGCCCGATGTACGAACGATAACATCGTTAACTTATGTTAGAACTAAAATTTGCAAATAAAATCGTACAACATTTGGGGAAGGCTTTTGCAAAGGAGACGATTTGTATATTTAATTTAGAAACCATAAACTTTAACTGTGTGTTGCCTAAAATTTCCGTTTCTTTTTACTGAGACACCGAAACTGTAAGACACAGTTATATGTGTATATACTATATATTATACTTACAACTGCTCACTGGACATATATCGAATGATTTTTCTCGAATACATGTCAACTTTGTACGAAACGGCGCACTCGATTCAGTTTCATTCGATAAAGTGTGTGTCCGTTTTTTGTTCTGTGGTACTCAATGTAGACAATTAAAAATAAACACCTTTAAAAATTTAGTGTTTGTCTGTAGAACAAAAGGGGTTGAAAATTACTTACAAGATAACCGAACAATCTATAACTGTAAATTTATTTGGTCCGTAGAAAAACCGGAAACTACTAGTATAGTTTTTACCAATTTTTTTTATTTGTAGTTTTAAAGATATTTGCATATTTATCTGCACGTGCCGATTTTAGTATCGTTAATTACCGGTCACCTGTGTAATATTTTCACATGATGCAGCCCAATGTTTCATAAACGTGAACTTTGATCAGTGAGGCGGGATTACCTGTAACATAATTAACCACATGTGTCCTTCTTTAAAACGGAAGCGCCCTTTGGAGATCAACAACTTTATAATGTTTACTGAATTACCTGATATTTTAAACAATAGAAAACAAACATGATTTGATTTTTTAAATTAAATATTGTATTTAAAATAGCTCAACATATTTATACTAACTATAATTGTAAAATAATTTTCGACATAACTTAATAAATAAGCGATGTCATCATATTTTGTTTTACTTTGTTTGCAGAAAATATTATTATAAAAATGTAGATGATCAAATTTCCAATAGATGTTTTTTGCTGAATTCCGAACACTTGACATTTAGAAAATTAATTGACGGGTTAACAACAATACAATTAATAATTACCAGGCGTTAAAACATTTGTAATCGTAAAGTGTGCGAGAGATCAATTTCCAAAATAGAGATTTTTTTTTTGATTCCGAATATTTCATAAAAAAATTAAAATTTAAAATATAAATCGGCCGCTGTTAATAAATTAACAATAATAATTACAAAGCGTTGTGACTGTCGTATTTTGTCTGATACATTGGAGAAAATGTCTGCGACAGACATTTTTTGACTGATACAACGGTAACGCCATTGTAACAGACGATTTTCGACTGAGTCAACGGAAAAAAGACTGCGACAGGCATTTATTGACTGATACAACGGATACGCCGTTGTAACAGACATAAAATGACTGCGCCAACGGCAAAAATGTCTGTGACGGACAAAATATGTCTGTGACAGGCATAAAATGACTGTCAGAGTAAAAATTATTGTCTGACACAACGTTTGCAGTCTTTAACAGACATTTTTGCAGTCAATCTCAGTCAGTGACAGACGAAAAACGACAGCAACTGGTATTTACAGTCATTTTTTAGCCAGTAGTGTAGTAACCTTGTCAAGTTTGGGTCCAATTAAAGATCATGAATTACATAAAATAATGATTACAAACAGTTTGAACTTATAATTGTCGTGTTCAGTATAGTAAAATTCACAATTAAAGAAAATAACACAGTTATATAACACTATTATATTAAATTATTGTAACGTGATTCAGAAAAATATATAATTCTATATCAAGACTCAAATCACATGCTCATTTGAAAACATTAATTAGCAGTCAACACGGTTCGCTATATTCCTCCGACTTCCGTTTGAGGATGTATAGATTTTCGGTCTGTTCGTTCGTTCTTCGTCCTGTCGTCCGTCCAACTTTAGGTTGACGTCTGCAATGTTTTATATTAAGATTACATTACACCTTCTTGAAACGTAATACAGAGCAGTTACATAATAAAATCTTTCACTAGCCTAAACCTCAGCTTCAATTGTACCGGAGTTTAATACTCGCAGTATTTACTGATTAACGAGTTTGCTATTTTAACATAATCATCAATAGAAGGGATCTAATTGGTCTGTGAGCGAATCGACAGAATCACTAAAACCTCATTGTCTTGAAGTCAAGTTTAATTTTGTGAATCATTATTTTTACTATCACTAATGCATGGCCGCATTACTCTGACAATGTCACAAATACCATTGGTTTCACAAGGGGTCTATATTTATGAATAATATAAGACCTTCATTAGAAATTATAGTTACATGTACGGACTCTCATGGAAACAGGTGTATGTTCCATCCACCACGAGAATAATTTCAATTCACCTCCAAATAATGTTCGAGTCAAAGATCGGTATGATAATTTATTACATTTTCTCGTGATTTGTGTTGAAAAAATATGCTTTCTAGCGGACGCAGCTGCTTGTCAAAGATCGAGTATGATTATGTATTACATTGTACATTCTCTCGCGATTTGTGTTGAAATAATGTGCTTTCTAGCAGAAGCAGCTGCACGTCTTGTGGCATCGCTGCCTAGAGTATATGTTGACAATTATCTTTTTGATAAACCACACTTACGTTTAGTTAGGAAGAGGTTAATACATGTACAAATTGTGCGAAAGTGAGTTTCTGTCATATTTTATTGAACGAATATCATAAAGGTTTTACTTACCGAATACAGTTCAATTTTTCATATAAACCTCTGACATGCATTTGGAGTTTCAAATCAAGCATTTTACTGCCCTTCTTAACATCAATACCATGAATTTGTTTACTTTTAACTTCAGTACACTTAAAATAACTGTGACGACTCTCGTCGCTACAACTGAAGTAATATGATGCAGTAAGATCTTGGTTGAATAAGTGGCACTTCTAAGACGAATAATATTAATAATTTATTTCGGTTTCAAAATTTGTAAACATTATTTACTGTAGACAGTGAATGAAAAGCATAATAACCCTGGTCAAGATGTAACGATTCATTAGCCAAACACTCAAATGTCTAAGAGCCAGAAACGATGAAAAATAACTGACGTGCCCGAGTCGTTAGCTTTAACATCAAATTACTGTTTTGATATTGTACTTATTATATCTCTTTGTTCCAAGCAATATAAAAAAAGTAAGGCGAGTCGCTTTTGGACTTAATATTATAATAACCTTGATAAATATATATCTTCTCTGGAATAGGCTTTTTTCAGCGGGTGGAATTCTGTTTCTGGGATTACTATGTATCTCGGGAGTCGAATCACGACTACCGAATATAGCAAATTTAACCCTTTTTATACCCCTTTTCAACTTAAAACTTATTGTGACGTCATATTTACTTATAGCGACATCTATTACGATTGACGGCTTTGTACAAATAAAAATGTCTGACTTCCATACTTTGGAAAACCTTAAATGACTTTATAATAGACAAATGATAAAACAATAAAGCTAAGTATTCATGACAATATGACAACGTAAGAAATTACTACAATCATTTAAAACACTATTGTTTAAAACACGTTTAATTACACAATTTTTACATAGTACACATAGCTTCTGACCCTCACGGCGGAGTTTTGATTGCCATTAAAGACACCATGGAATTTACAAACATTGTAAAGAGTAAATCAGTTGAATTAATCTCCGGCACTTTAGAGCCTCCACATCGCAAAAAGATGGTCCTAGCAGCATACTACAGACCACCAAACAGAACGGATGATAAATACCTGACGGATACCTATGATGAGTTGATGAGACTTAAACAAAAGCACAAAAAGGCCATATTTATTTTATCTGGTGACTTTAACATACCAGATGTATGCTGGAAAACAAACTCAATTAAAAGCCACCAGTATCCACAAAAAGTTAACCAACTATTTTTGGATATGTCACACGATTTAGGTGTAGAACAAATAGTGGACTTTCCTACAAGGGAGGATAAGTTGTTAGATTTGTTGTTTACAAGCCATCCGTCTTTTGGCCTACGTTGTAAACAACTCCCACCACTTCGAGACAAAAGCGACCATGACATCGTCCTCTATGATTGTTCTCATCAAGTCATTAGAAAAAGGCCACAACGTAGAAAAATACATCTCTGGGAAAGTGTCGACGAAAAAGCAATCAGATCTGCTGCGATGGAATTCACCAACAACTTTGTAATAACAAAATTCCAAAACCTCGACCATATGTGGGAAGAATTTAAGAAAGGAGTATTATCATTGATTGACACCCATGTACCATCTAAAATGTCATCATCAAAACACACCCACCCTTGAGTTAATACTCAAACACGTAGACTAAGCAGGAGGAAAGCTAGGGCTTATAGGAAAGCAAGAACCACCAAAAACAACAAAGACTGGGCACGATACAAGAAACTTGAATCAGACACTCAGAGGGAAATGAGAACAGCTCAACGTGACTACATCCACAACACAGTAAACGAAAACATCAAAACCAACCCAAAGCGATTCTGGTCCTATGTAAAGAGCAAAAAGCAAGAGCCGTCTGGAATATCACCTCTCTTGAACAAAGATGGCTTTCTCCACAGCAACAGCAGCTCCAAAGCCGAAATACTAAATCAGCAGTTTCAATCTGTCTACACACAAGAAAACATGAACAACATGCCAGATAAAGGAGACAGCCCATACAACTCAATGAGAAACATCAGAATAAACGAAAAAGGAGTTTATAAACTACTAAAGGAACTGAATCCGTACAAAGCATCTGGTCCTGACCAAATACCGTCTAGATTTCTAAAAGTATGCTCTGCAGAGATATCGCCAGCACTCACTGCTTTATTCCAGTACTCAATAAACTTAGGCACAGTACCAACCGATTGGAGAGAGGCTCTAATAACACCACTGTTTAAAAAAGGAGAGAGGAATGTACCATCAAACTATAGGCCAGTGTCATTAACCTCTGTCGTCAGCAAAGTGCTTGAACATATAATCCACTCATCCATCATGAAACATCTGAAAAACTTTGATATCCTTACAGACTGCCAACATGGTTTCCGTTCCAAGAGGTCATGCGAATCGCAATTAATATCAACAATTCAAGGGATTGCCGAAAAATTGAAGACTGGAAAGGACCAAGTAGATATAATATTATTGGATTTTGCTAAAGCCTTCGACAAAGTGCCACACCAACGCCTATTGTATAAACTAAATTTCTATGGGATAAGGGGAAACACACTGGATTGGATAGCGTCATTTTTGTCAGCTCGAACACAGAGAGTTCTAGTCGAAGGTTGTACATCAGGGAAGCTTGACGTCTACTCGGGTGTTCCACAAGGTACTGTTTTAGGCCCTCCTCTGTTCTTGATATATATCAATGACCTGCCGGAGTCAGTATTAACTTCCACAGTTCGCCTATTTGCTGATGACAGCTTATTATATAAACACATCAAAAACCAAGCAGATGACAATAACCTACAACAGGACCTTACTGCACTAGAACAATGGGAACACCGCTGGCAAATGAGTTTCCACCCAGAAAAATGTACAGTGAGTACGCACCAACAGGACAAACATCATACAATCACAGTACTATCTACACGGACATCAACTGGAAGTTGTAAACAACAGTAAATATCTAGGCATCATCCTTAGCGAAGATCTTAGTTGGAAGAAGCATGTGGAGGTAACTTCTGCAAAGGCATCTAAAACCCTAGGCTTTTTGCGCCGCAACTTCCGTGATTGCAACCAAACAGTTCGTGACAAAACATACAAGTCCATGGTCCAGCCAACTCTGGAGTAATTAATCATGTTCAAGACCATCAATGGCATGATATGCATACCAGAGAACAACACCATTCTGAGTAAAAGCGACAGTCGAACAAGGGGAGTAAACAGATTGAGACAACTGTATACTAAAGCACAAGTTTACAAACAATCATTCTTTTCACGCACAATCCAAGAATGGAACCAGCTGCCAACTATGATCACCAACACATCCACATTGGAAGATTTCAAGGCAAGCCTATATTCAGCTACTGCCTTGAACACAGGCAACTAGTCACCAGTGATCATAAGATCATTTTAACTGTATATACCCGTCTTTTTATTTTTGTTTTTAACTTCAACCTGGGTGGAGTCCGTCTCCCTCAGACCTACGCCTGGTCAATTTATACAGTCGTCTACGACTCCTGACCAGTAATGGATGATGATGATGATGACACAAACACTATCTTGACCAGGATGCACAGCTTACTATTTGACAGCTAATTTACACTATATTTTTGACTTACATAGAACAAAATAAATATTACTGACATGAATTGACACGGGCAAGATTTGCAAAACAATGTTACAACAAATTCAATAAAAAGATAACTTAATCACCAGAAAAATAGTACATGCAACAACAAAATAACGATCATATATGTCAAAGCTTAAAGTTAGTTTTAAAAATCTATGTGATACGTAATGCTACACCGCTACATAACAATATTGTTTCTTACCTCAAATTTGATCTATCTTTTAAAAATAATTCACCAGTGATATTATGAGGGCAACCTCTAGCTGCGTGTGGCAAAACAATAAGTTATAAATAATTTCTAACTGAATGTGGTGGTACTAGTATAAGTTGTGGACCACCACGTTTAAACACTTTACCAGACGGGTGACATGTATGTTTACATGAATACTTGTAGGCGAACGACCGATTTGTGAACATGACGCAGATCTTGATCAGGGTTACAAACTCCGGGTCATCTTTTTTGTCATCGTTTGTCAGTGTTTGGTTTTGTTTCCCTTTTACATGTAAGTCCTATGTGCAAAATAATCAACATTTATTACGCATAACAGCTTAACTTACTTCATGTGGCTTTAGAAATGATTTATTTATCACACTTTCGAAGATCTTTATAACAATCTCTATTTAGCTTTCTCCTTTCATTAGGTTTGGGTCACTTCGAACAAAGAACATAGGAATAAAACTTTGAAATAAACAGCAGGACAGAAAAATATCCTCGTTCGGTTTGTGGAACAGAAAATGAGAAAAATAGAGCTAATCATATAATTGTAAGCTACATGTACATTGAAAATGTAAACATTGTACACTTTTAATCAATAATTTTATTTTCATATTGAGATAAAAACTCAAAATTAAGACGATTAAAAGTACCATATGGTGTTGTAATTAATATACAATTGCTTCAGGAAGAGAGGCTCTCTTGTCTCTAATTACAACATTAATTTATTGCAGAAGTAAAATGACTCCGTTCAAATCCTTTTCAACTCCCATTCCCTACAACAGGGGTTAAACTAGATTTTTAAATGCATTATTTTTGCTCCTAGAAAATGTGTGTATTTTTTACCGTGTACAGAAAATAACAAGCTTGGTTTCAAATATCTTAATGATAATTTCATGATTAAGAAAAAATGTGAATATTAAGCTGATCCTTAGGTGTGCACATAGTTAACTGATAATAAATAATAAAGACATTTGCTTAAAATGAGCTAGAAATCGTGTATTGGGCTATGTAGACAGAGCGATAGTGACGTCATTAACGATACATGACAAAAAGAACACTAGGAGGCTGAAGTACATTACATGGTCATTCTTAGAAAAGAAAAATTAAATTTATCTGAAACTTTAATTCTCCTATTAAAATGTTACATCTAAAATTTTGCACACCCAGGATTCTGGAGATACAGTGTAGACTTTAACAAAGTCAATGAACTATTTTATTTTAATAATTGATCTTTATTGTTTAATACTTAAAACCTTTTAGAAATTTGAAACAAGACAACAGATGAAAACTGAAAATACCATCATTATATGCTTATAATGAAATAGATTGATTGTAAAAGTGTAAATAACACAACATAACAATGGACTGTATTATGTTTATTGTATGTGTATTTGAGAAACAAATATTATATTTAAAAATTAAATAACATTTAAAAATGTTTAAATTGTTGGTAAAGTAGTTAAAGGTCGTTAAATCAACATATTACTATTGTTTCTTTTGAATAAGAGACTGTATTCTTAGTCAAAAATCTTGTAAATGTTACCGACATTTTAAACTAAATAATCTAGGCGTTTATTCTCTTAACTATATTAAGGTCAATAATAAAGGATTCTCATTATTTACTTGGGGCCTCGGTGGTCGAATGGTTAAGGTTGTTCGCTTACCATTGAACACTGAGGTTGCGGGTTCAAGTCTCAATGCGGGCAAGGTGTACTCGACTCCAATCTTAATCCGGCTTCCTCCCAAAATAAAAAATTGGACTAAAAAAAGGTAGCTGCAAATTGCAAAAAGTGGCGCTTAACAAACGTATCATTTACTTTTACCATCCTCAACATATTTTCTTCGTAGTATTATATGTATCAATTTATTTTTTTTTTGCAGCATACCTTTTAGATAGAGTTCGCATTTGTGTACCAATTTATTTATAGATCAAACGCTTCGAACCTTTAAAATTGAAGCCGTGCATTATTTGTTTGACATTTCACAACCTTGTTAAATGACCTAGTCCTTTATACCAGAGTGCATAGATTACTACAAAATCCCATGGAAAACGTTGGAAAAAGTTTACGTCGATTAGTATCCGTTTTCTAGTATATAATTATATTAATACACATTTAAGTTTGGTTGTTTCTAGTAAGCTCACTGGAAGTCTACTTATTATTTTATATCACCTACACTGTAAACAGCAATATCCTGTAATACACAGCAGCGATTTCTCTAACACCAGGTTAATGGGAATTATTTAAACATCTGTTTATTAAAAGATCAGTGATATCCCGAACTTATAGAATTTCCGCCGCACCCGCCTTTTGACGCGCATTTCTGGTACAAATCTTTGTAATGACAAAACTATTATAAAATAAAAGTAAAATTCCATTTCGTACTCGATAGGACCTTTTCATTTCCCTCTTTGAAATGAATAAATGATGATCTAGTCTTTTAAAACGTATTTATACGCAAAAGGAAGAGGATGTGAAACAAAACATACATGAATGTCAAATAATTGTAATGCTGACTTTCATTATTAATTACCTAAATAATACTTTTCAATGAAATGTTTGACGTTGATCTTTGTTGATCTTTATAAAACAATAAATGGCTGTAATTACATATTGAAAACCATTAAATCCATCTCAATTCGAATGTAAAGATATTGCAATAATGTTTAAAATCCATGATTTTAAGACACGCATGCAGCCTTGGATGAAATCAAGATCTTGTTTGCAAGTAATTAAATTTCGAATGTTCTAAACGTTTTATTTCCATTAAATTATATCAGACGTGCATAGTAATGTTCTCTTGTCCGGATGTCGAATTGAGTTAATATTTGTATGCGATTAAAGATGAAAGATTTTGTTGTTGTGATAAATCCAATAAAATCAAATAATTGTAATTAATATACAGTATTGTTGTTTATTTTTAAATTTGAGGATGCAAATTTTTTGAAACACGAACCTCTTTTATATACATAGCCATTCTTACCTTTCAATTATTTACATAAAATTGTTTGGAGAAAATTTTAATTTAATCATAAAAATCAAGATAAATCTTTATTAGGTTACGCAAACATATATATGTAAAAATTATTTTAACATAACATAGACACATGTAAGTTTACATGTTTGACTAACTTAAAACTTAAGGTCAATCATAAGTTACAGGATTGAATAGATGTAAGGGTAAGCCACTTCAGCCGTTTCTCTCAATGACAATGAGACTTGCCATTGGACCTTTTATATGAACAATTTTACCAATTGTCATTTTTAGAACTGAAATGTTCTTAATGTTGCATTTTGTCGTTCTAATAACAGCTAACAAATCTGTCTGCTTAAACTGCTCCAAACTTTATAAGCTTTTTACTACATTTGCATATTAAACAGAATAGTTTTTACATTCTAATTTGACGTCATACAAGATGAATCTATTAATCTACTTTATAATTCGTAGCCTACGATCATCTATTATATCACCAATATATACCAGTTTGACGCATGCGTATTTTGTTAAAAGCTCTTTGATGTAAAAATGTCTGGAGTAACTATATTTATTTGTTGTGCTGTTTCTATTAAGAAGCACGTTTTTCCAAACCATATTACAACAGATAATTTAGTATACAAGTATCAATTGCCGCTACACACAATGTTGTTTCAGAACACCACCCACATAGGCGTATAAAATGCTATCAACGAACGAAGGTTATACAGTTTATAATAATGAGAGTATTTATATTTTGAACATTTAAAATTATCCAATACCGTGTTTGGAATTGTTGCTTTAATTTTTTAAAAGTGTATAATTATAAATTGTTATAACTTTGAATGGTTTCCCAATACGACACAATTAAACAGAAGATAATTTTTTAACATCTTACTGTATATATATCACTTGATAAAAAGAAAGGTATATAAAGGCCCACCCCGTGTGTAAATAAGTACACCATGAGTTATGTCTTAATGGCTCACTCTGTGTGTAAATAAATTAAACGCCTTGATATTATTTTTTCATTATTATGTCATATAGTAAAAATGACAATGACAATTTTTGTAAAACGACATAATTCTGAAATTGATGAACAACCGAATCCAAGTGAACAAAAGATTGGTCGAGCAGGGAAATGACATAACTCTCTTTAAATCAGTATAACGGACTTTACATTTAATTTCGTCATGGATCGAGAATGTGTAAATTCAAATTACCAAAAGCCTAAAATTTCTCTTCATAATAAAATCTACGACATGTAAAGTTAACCATTTAGGCAGTTCTTCATCGGGTGCAAATAGTTGTAAGTCCTCACTAGAAAGGTTGTAGCCGAGGACAAACTGATTACAGTACAGCTCAAACACGCAGCCTACTTGTGATCTATAATAAATGACAATCTGCCGAAGCCACATGGCCACCGAGTCCAACTTTAAAAGAGTGAAAATAATAAGGATTCAGAAAGGTTGAGGTCAGAAACTTGTACTGATACGCGTTTCTACACGTACACATACACGTGTTTACCTGTAGTTGTTTGTGTTGCGATTTCTTTTCATTTGTACATGTACGTGTATAAGGCGCAAATTAAAATCAAAGGTGAAAACAAATCAAAATTTACTAAAAATTGATTGATAAGTCGTTTCTATGAAGCATTTATTATGATTTTTATATTAGCGCCAAATTTTAAAAAATGGTAGCCATTTTTATTTTTCTGCCAGAAAATATGTCGCCTTGTCCAGGTTTTTTCGCAATATATCAAAATTACGATTCAATGTGAAACACCCAAAACTCATAGCTACTAAGAAGAGGTCAAAGATATCAAAACCGTTTCTAAAGACCAAGTATCATTATATAAAAAAAGTATACAATGACATTTGTATGTCTACTTTGTTTGACTTAACTATAAAGACATATGTTAGTGGATAACACACGTTAAATCGAAATGTTTGATTTAAATTGGCGTGAAACCGAACGTTTCATTTCTAACAATTTAAATGCAAATATACAAAAGGAATACTTAAGGTATATGTAAACTTACGATTTTTTAACCTTGTCACGCGATCGTGAACAATGAACTAATTCAAGGTGATTAAAACAAACTTGAATTCAAGGCGAAATAATTGTAAACACTCTAAACTTATTGAAATCCATTCATATATTAAAAAATATTTGAAAAACTCCACAGGTTTTCTCAAGGTATTAATCTAGGCGGACATGTTATGAGCATGCGCCACAACCATTATATCTAATTTACATCTTTATATCTAATTTCTCTATCATAAATGTTGTAAATGTATTTGGGACTCTATCTATGTGTACATTCTCGTTACACTGAAGCCTATTTCTATTTAGAAAACACAATATTGTAAAAATGTTTGTTACATTCAGAGACTGGCATGCAATAATTGTAATTTTTAATTCTATTTTATTGAATATGTCGAATGCAACATTGGCTTTGCACACGACTATTGACGGATGTTCAGTTTTAATTTCAAAAAAGGATATAGTTTGTGATTGTAGTTCTGGGGGATTTTCAGAAGTTCCTGATGCATGTCCAAGAACCACAACACACTTCATATTGGATTTCAATAATTTTACAATGCTTAAACCATACTCATTTAATAACACACCGGACGTAAGAATAATTTCACTTAGGTCATGTGATATATCACTACTGGATGTGCACACATTCCATGGATTGAATGACTTAGAGAATTTGACCCTAAATAGCAATAAAATAAGGGAAATTCCAATTGGTGTTTTTAATACAACTCTGAAGTTACAGCATTTAGATCTTGATAATAATAAAATAACATATTTTCCGGATGACCAAATTAGTATGCTGACAAAATTACACTTTTTTGCTGTTGGTGGGTTATTTACTGGAGAACGGATAGGAAATGGAATGAAGCAATTAATACAATTAGAGACATTTTGCCTTTTTGCAGCCGCAATTGGCACAATATACAACGACACATTTGCAAACTTAGAAAAACTTCCAATAAAAAAATTTATTTTGCGTGGACAATTTAAAATATTGCATAAAGATGCCTTTAAGTTTTTCAAGTCAGTTACAGACATTACTGTGAGCGGGTATTCTATACAGGTATCTGAAGTTATTGAAGCTTTTCATACTTTCAAGGATCGGTTTTTTGAATCCGTCGACTTATCATATAACTACAAAATAGGCCCTACTCTCATTTTAAATAATTCGTTATCTTACATTGGAAATATATGTATCAAGAAACTTTCTCTACGAGGCAACTTTATTGTAAGCATTGACGCAAGATTTATAGAGAATATGAATCCGCAATATCGTCAATGTATTGAGGAATTTGATCTCTCACAAAACAACATTATCTATGGCTATGGATGGGTGCTCAGTCTTCCGTTATTTCCAAATCTAAGACGATGCGACTTTTCAATGCAAGGCAGCTGCATCATCAATCAACATCTAATGGATAAATTGCAAACAAACGGTGATCATTATATAATTTACCTTCCAAGTAACCTTTCATTTGTTAATATTTCAAATATTCCATTCGAAGTGTCATTAAATAATGTGGAAATTAAACATGGTGACCAGTTGGAAACACTAGATATGTCATCATTCCAGTTAAAGGACTGTAGCGGCCGTTTGTCTGGACTTTCTTACCAGAAGGTATTAAATTTTTCTAATATTTTGTGTAGATCGTTAAATCCATATATCTTCGAGAACTTGACCGGTCTTAGAACACTAATAATGGTCAATTCAATGTTATCTGTTGGTCTTGAACAAGATTCAAATGGCATTTTCCTTCGGGGAATGTCAGAACTTGAAAACATAGACATATCGAATAATGGCTTGAGCAGACTCAATCGAAATATATTTAAATGGTCCTTGAAATCCTTGAAATATGTTTCATTACAAGGGAACAGATTTAACGATATACCAATAGCTATTGCGGGAGCGACAAACTTACGACTTTTAGATATGAGAGGGAATAATGTGTGGTATTTAAATAAGGGCACTATGTCGTTTATTGACGGAATTGGACAAGGAAGCAATTTAACTTTATTGCTTTTGGGGAATCCTTTGCTGTGTAACTGTGAATCCATCATATTTATTCAGTGGATGATGACTACAAAAACAAACTTTGATAACACTTTAAGAAATTTCACCTGTGTTAATATGGACGGCGATGTGTCATATACGGTTAAAATTTATGAAAACATTCGTGAAATGCAGTTAAAGTGCATTTCAAAGTACTGGATAATAATATGTGTTATTTTGTTTTTAATTTTCGTTTTAGTTGTTATTAGTTGTAGTTGTATTTATAGGTACAGAATTACTCTACATTATACCTACCTTGTAGTAAAAAAACTGATAAACCAAAAATGCCGACATATGGAAGACATGAACAAATATACATATGACGCTTTTGTAACATATAATGAATGCAACTACTCCTGGGTTTGTGGACCATTATTACAATATTTAGAAGCAGAAAAGAATCTAAAGCTTTGCTTACATCAACGGGATTTCTTACCCGGTCAAAATATTCAAGAAAATATCTTTAGTGCTATACGTGACAGCAGAAAAGTGATTGTAGTGTTAAGTAAAAAGTTTCTAAGTAGCCACTGGGGGAAATTTGAGCTAGATATGGCATGGATGCATATGTATCAACAAGAACGTCAACTGCTTATTGTGATAATGCTTGAACATATTCCACAGAAAGATATGCCAGAAATTCTTCAAAGGATATGGGAGAAAATAGTCGTCTTGGAAGTAGACGACTCTATAGTATGTGATCACATTCCAAATGGTCAGCATCTGTTTTGGAAACGTCTTCATCATTCCATCGTTATTTGACATTTTATTCGGGTTGTGGTGTTTTGATGGGATGGCAAAATAAAGGCCAGCTTCACAAAATGCATGTAAACTGCAACCTGTGCCTTGATAAAAATATATGGAAGACGAAAGTTTGTGTGTTAGACATCATATGAATTACAATTTTAATTAGCGGTTTTCTACATAGATATAACACAAGAAACTCTTATACTGACAACAAAGTTTGAAGTAGTTTAGGTACTTTGGACAGAGTTTTATTTCCCGCTTGTTTAAGACAGCTCTGTCCTATGTATCATAGTTAAATGTTAGCTGGCCAAAACGGTAACATAAAGTTTGTGTTTAATTTCTGACCGCCTGTTGGTATTAGATTACATTAATATAACGTCTGTATATCGTCTGCCACTTATTATTCTTGGATAGTAAAATGTTAGCCGGCCGAAATAATAATGTTGCATGAAGTTTTTTGTTTTATTTCTGACCGCCTGCTTGTATTTCGATTACATTTACATAACGTCATGGTATCGTCTGCCACTTTTCTTTGTTATGTGATTTTAATTTGTCTTTGTCAGTTTTATAATCTTGTCTAGGTCTTGTTTACCCTTATCCATTGATTTTAGTTTCGTATTACGTCTTGGTTTCCGCTACTTTTAATCAACATATCTTCTCTTAAACATTTTGTGATATTTTTAGAACATGGGCACACATTTTCTGCATGTCTAACATGTGTTCACTGTTTTTATTGATTTTTGTTTTTGTGTAGTGTGTCTTTGTCTCAATAGGATTTTGTCATTGTCCTATGGTTTTAAAACTTTTGAACCCATGTTATTCCCTAGTGAATAGGTTCAAGTTATACTGGACGCTACATATAAAATTCCGTCCTTATTGTGAGATCTTGTTTATAAATCTTAATATCCAGTCTCATTTATAGTTAGTGTTCTTAATATTTCAACATTTGGCTTCACGTGTTGTTTGTATCATTTCTATTTGCAAGATTATATACCGCTTTTTGTCATGATATGGCAATTTATTATATCGAATTTGCACATATTTACGTCTTAAACATTTATAGGTAAAAAAATATTGACTAAAAATCCATTACTATAAGGTTAAAGAACAAACACGGATTAATTTTAACTGTGCAATGAACTTATTATTTGTATATAAGTTGTGAGTAATAATGCTGGAATATTATTTGCTCATGGCTCAGTTATTTGGACGGCTAAGATCAGTAACCAAACAGTTAAAAACTATCTTCAGAACTCCGATAATGGTCCTCTGCTATCGAGAGGTTTATGTAGTCTAAGCTTTTCTCCAGTACTGTGGATGGGAATTGGTTGATATTTTAGAGTTCAATGACAGATTTTGTAATATGATTTTGATAAGGTACTGCGACTTTCTCTGGCACAAAAGTCTGAACCATGGTATATTTGAAAATTTGCAGTAATTGATATACAATTCAATTCAATTCAATTAAAAGACACTACATAAGTACATCTTTTAGCCGGACGTATGTTTAATCACGGGTACGGAAGAAGCTTGAAACTATCGCACACATTTAAAATGTTAGATATCAATTATTCATGCCTAATTGAGTTTTATATTAAATATTGGGGTTATTTAATAATACATCTTTTTGATAATGCCCAATATTGAGTATGAAGACTTTTCGTGAGAAAAGGAAACTCAATATATCATGATGACACTACGATTATCATTTGATCGAAATTTAAAACATTTTATTCACAAATGAAATTCGGTATATGATTTGTGTTGTGTTGGTGTCCTAGTGTATGTTTACGTAAAACATTTAAAACACTCATACGATACAGGTGTAACAATCAAAGTAACAAAAGGTACCGAATCAAACTTTCTAGTGTTCCTGTTCTCTTTCACATGAAGATGTTTCCTGTTTTAAGAATATATTCATATAACATATAAAAGGTGAATTTTGTTTTGTTATTTATACTTCGATATTTTTAATGACGGTTCAGCAGTATTATGTATATTTTTAAGGATGTTAAAAAGGTAAGAAAATCGAGCGGTCAATAAAAATGGACTTCAACACACCAAATCACACACTATATTAATAATAGCTGGAGGTTTAGTATGCCATTAAACCTGGTTTATCCCACAATTTCTATTGAAATGCATGTACCAAGTCAGGACCATTGTTGTAGTTGCTATATTTTTGGTTGTTGGTTCTCGAGTTTGCCGGTATCTTGAACATTGATTTCGGTATTGTCTTTTTTTACTGCTTCCTTGTTGTTCAGTATTTTGTTATTACCTTCATTCATTATTAGTGTCTCATTCAGGCATTCATCTCTTTCCGTTCGTTGTGGCCTGTTTGTATGGTTTATATGGTTACTGTGCGATGTAGAGCGGGAACGGCTTATCCTCATTCATTTTCTAAACATCTTTTCTAGACAACTGAACGATGCCTGATTAGAAGCAGACAATGCTTACATAATTGATCAATCTGAGAGCACTAATGTGTTTTCATTAGAGTTCGATGTTTAATTGGTATTATTATAGTTGCTTTCTTTTTCTAATAGTGTGTATGTGTCAATCCGGATGTGTTCACTAATGTGTGCTTTCATATTTTGTATTAATCTGGTTTCTTAGTTTTATTTTTCCTGACACAAAACCGAGGAAAACGTCGTTGAAACTGATTCAGCCTTTACACGTTAGACAACACTGTGAGTGTTCCCATTACTCGACATACAAAACTTCCCAGCACATTCTTAGGCGCCGAATAGGGGGGTCCTCTCCATTGTTGGTTCTTAGGTTAAACCTCACCATGAACCAGTGGTGAAGTGTTAGGAAAGAGCTACCTGTACGCTCTTTGTACAATAAAGACCCCTTTTGTAGATTGAAAGAGTAGGCTCATTGTAACGCCACCACTCGTGTTATAAGGCATACATGAACATCAAGGCAAATACAAAACGTACAGTTAATTATTTGATTTCCAAAATAAAGTCGTACTGAATTGACAAAAACATTCATTAAATTGGACTCGGGGCAAATATCATTTCACGACAAGTGTAAGTTTCGTTAACAATTTTGTTATAAAAATAAAAATGAAATACTCTGATAAAAAATATATAACTTGAACATATTCTTTTTAATTATGCATGCATTTATCGAAGTTATTATACAATGAAATGTCAACGGTAAAAGGAAGTCAAATGAAACTCAATCAGATAAACTATTTTCCAACCCTTGACGAAAATTGCCAAAAGAACTTAAGAAGATAAACTAGTTGAGCCAGGTAATCAAGATTAAAATGTATCCACTCAAATAATAATATTTTTCAAAGAAAGACATTTGAAGTCGTGTTAAGTTATTCTCGATTTGGATATTTATTTATAATGAAGCATGTACGTGTTTTATTGCATACATTTTGTTACAAATTGAATGAAGATTAATCCGATTTATTTAGAAAGCTGAACATTAAATTAAAAACTTCAGGTTTCTGAAAATTTTTAACTTTCGCTGTTATATAATCTGAGACAACGGAAGATGTTTATTTACGTAAAGAACATTGCCTAGCAATACTTAAAAAATCATTAACGACGTTCATTCTTTCTGTCAGTAGTATATAGGGGAATGTTGATTAAGGAACACAAAATGTCACAGTTGTTGCCGGTGTAAAGATGTAAGAGGTTAAACTTATGTGCAAATATGCATATCGCTTTGTTTCCACTTCAATTTCTTTCTGTATTTGTAAATATTAAACCCCATTCGTATATACATTTGACCTTATAATTCTGGTATACTTTATGTTTATTTTCTTGCTTGAATAATGTAAAACGCCACTTACAGCATTTGATATAATTCCCGTTCATCGATAACAACATTCCAGCAGCTCTAGGCGTATGGTGTGTACATTTCGCAACTTAAACAAAGGTTATCCCAGCTCCTGCGATCGGCATTCCGATTTTCTAGACCGCTCAGTGATGTTGACTACTAAGCTACTTAAACAAAGGTTTGTTGTACATTGGTTGATGTTATCCCTGCAGAAATTCTATAGTCGCTACTTAGACTAATTGATCTTCATTGGAAATCAGTCTCGCAGATATGAACTTTTTCCTATTCCTGGAGTTGACTTTTTCCTAGACATTAAAATATCGAGAAGCGTGATTAAATAAGAGACAAACACTGCTTACTCGTCCAGAACACATGAGTGCACGCCTATTTTTTATTGGGCTCGGGTTACTCTCCTCTGTTTTCGTGGTTTTTTTTAAATGGAATCGAGCACACCCTGCAGCAGTGAGACTAACTACCTAACCCACTCGACTTCCGAGGGATCCGGATACTTTATATACATAGTGTATTCGTTATTATTATTGCTATTTAATGCTTAAATGATATATATTGAGAAATGTAATGCTAACATGTCATTTCTTTATTTACATTTATAGATCGTTTTTTATTTATAATTTAAAAAGCTATATCTTAATCAGTGTGATCAATACATGTATTAAATTGACCTTTAATTGTAACAACTGCTTATGGAACTTGTGGTCCCACAAAGTTATCGAGGTTCTTTGTATAAGCTCTGTTGCATGACTTATTTGTAAATCAATGTTGTAAGTATAAAACTATTTTATTGCAGTATGTCGTTTTTCATGGAAATAATAACTTCTAAAATTTTTTGTATACTTCTTACACATTACGACAGAAATGAAATGATGAAGTCTACATGGTTTGCTTTTTAAAAAATTATTACTTTTGCAAACATATCTTTACGTTACCAAATTTAACATTTAGTACGAAAGCCCAGAAGGCTCATTCGAGATTCGAGAATCGAAATTCGATATTCGAGATTCGAAATTCAATATAGTTATAACAAATCAGATTGCGTGTAACATAATCGTCTACAATCAGATTAGTTCTCATATATTCGATATTCGAAATTCGAGATTCGAAATTCGAGATTCAAAATTCGAGATTCGAAATTCAATATAGTTTTAGCCAATCAGATTGTGTGTGACATAATCTCTATCAATCATAATTTCTTGGATATATCGCAACTACATAAAATTTGGTTCAGTAGTTTTAGGGGAGTTAAAGCGAAAACCATGATTATTGAGGATTACTGAAAATTCAAAGTTAAAAGAGCCATACCTACCACATAAATTTAGGAATCAACAATTCCTGATAATATGCACAACTACATATATGGCGTACTACGTACATACCAAGTTTCATTTTGTATAGTACTGAGTAGTTCCATAGGATTTGTGCTGAAAAGATAATTAATGGGTATTTTCAGCACATTACTAAGTTTAAAGGGTAAAAATAAGCCAGTGGCGGATCCAGAAATTTCGAAAGGGGGGGGGGGGGGGGGCACTGACTGGCCAAGGGGGCCATTTTTTGATGCTTCAATGATTTCCTATATATGCAACAAAATTTTTCCATCAAAAGGGAGGGCCCCCTCTGGATCCACCCCTGATAGCCCCCACACAAAATATGAGAACCAGAATGCCCTGGTAATATGCACAACTAAATATGTTGTACCTACTATATTCCAAGTTTTGTAAAACTCCATAATTTTTTTTTTAAAGGAGTAGCTCCGACAAAGAGTATTTTCAGCAAATTTTATGTTCAAAGGGCTACAACTCCCAACTCCCACACAAAATTCCCTGGTAACATGCACAACTACATATGGTGTACTTCCTACACACAAAGTTTTGTTGGATTCCTTTCTACAGGTACATTCTTGTTCTTGATTTGTAAAATCAAGATGTTATTGAGAACTGAATTAATTTGATTAAATAACAACTAAAGCTTATAAATTTTATTTTTTTCAACAAAACCACGTTGAACACAGTAATTCTGTCGACGGTTAAAACCCCAAATAAAAATAATAGAACCTGGCTACGTTTATATAAGAACTATTCTGATTGGTAGACGATTATGTCACACACAATCTGATTGGTTATAACTATATTGAATTTCGAATCTCGAATTTCGAATATCGAATGAGCCTTCTGGGCTTTCGTAATTTAGTCAGTAGTTTCATTCGATTTGTCTCTCTTACTATGCAATCTTTGAATTCATCTTGATTCACCCTTATCCGAGTCTGCTCTTAGTTTTACTTAGAAATGTTGTGCAACATAACTCTTTAATTGCAGCGTTTTGAGTTAATTTAAAGCAGGATATGTAAATGTCGTATGTTCCGCGCCCGAGCTTAATTAGGTTGAATTGTGCTGTCTTTATAATCCGAAGTAAATTTTGTGATTTGTCGGATTAAAAAAACACCGCTTAATCTGAATGCGTTTCGGCATTTTCAATATTCTCGATGCGTTAATGATTATCTTGTTTATTACACTGACGAAATATTTAATATGTCGCCGAAAACTTAGAGGAACAAACATTGAATGTTCTTGCGCGTCAATGTTAATGACATTAATTGTGACGTCACTTTCAGGGAGTGAAGCAACTCAAATTATTTCAAATGTGATTTAAAATAATTTATTTGACTTAGAAATCTTCAGCAATTCTCTTAGGCAACGGTACTACTACAATTTTCTTCCATTTGATGTTTTAAATTTTCACCTCTTTCTATTTACATGTAGGGATACCGAACATCATTTTTATTGTTTTTCGTCTGTAACTACATCGCGCTGAACTAGACAAAAATAATATTCCTATCTATATGATCCATTATGCAAGTAAAAGTTTAAGTCATGCCTAAACAAACATTTTATTCGGGAATTCGGGAATTTATATATAAGCAATATTTTGTTGAGCCTATTGTACGTAGTTAATAGTATACTGCTGCGCGCAATAGGGGATTAAGACTTTTCAAGACGAAAGGCCTACCCTAAAATATTTACATAATGAGATAAAGGCTGGCATGTTGTTATAACCTTCATACATACAATTGTACGAAAATTTTTCCTAATGTTATTTATTTTATTTAGATGACAGACGACTTCGACTATATAGGTGCGATGTCAAATATTATTTAGCTTTTGTGTCAGGAAAAATGTGGATTGTGGGGGACTGAGGAAGCAATTACAGAAAAATGTGTTCCTGTTTGATATGGAAATGACATCAGCTACGACTATACAGAACAAACATATTCATTCCAAAGATGTCCAATCGGGTTAAGATCCGGAGATCGTAATGGCCAACGGATCGCATTGACATTCTGTTGCTCTAAAAAAATCTACTGTTACACGTGCTGTATGTGGTCGGGCATTGTCGTATAGAAAATTTCTCTTTGAATCTCAATTACGGGCAATAAATGTGGCCGTATAATTTCGTCTCTATACATAACAACGTTAAGATTGCCTTGGATATGTATCAGCTGTGTGTTCCTGGCGTAAGAGATAGCGGCCTAGGCCGAATTTTACTGCCGTTATAATCCGAGGTTTTGTGATTTGTAGGATTAACGCCAAAAAAAAGCGAGGGTACGATTATTCGTTGTAATAGCGGCCCACATCATAACACTGCCTCCACCAAAATTGTCCCTTTCCACAACACAGTTTTGCGCAGAACGTTCATTTCGGCGCCTGTTCACTCGTATGCGATCTTCCCGCTTTTCAAGCTGAAAACGTGACTCCTCGCTGAACCACTCTTCTCCAGTTCTGTAAATTCCGGTAGTACACCATATAACCCTTGCTCGGCGGTCTTGGCGTCTCAGTGGTGCTCCGACGTAAGGTCTTCTTGCCCGCAATCCACAAGAGCGTACTATTGCGTACTGTGTGTGGTGGTATACGGCGCAACCCAGGGACGTTTACGGCTGTTTCTGCTGCAGCAAGAGTCCTGTGCCGTAGAAGGAATTTAACGATCTTGTGCCTGAGTTGTAACACGCGAACGCCATGAAAGTACTGTAGTTGGTCTGTCGTAGTACCAAGCTGATGGTAGCGTCTTCAAAGGCGTGAAATTGTGCTAGGATGAACATTGTACGTTCTGGCAACATCATTCTGTGATTCCCTGGCCTCGATTCGACTGATTGAGATATTCCGAGTAGCAACATCCAATCTTGGCATAGCGTCACCTCATACGAATTTTATTTTACTAATGCAGTCAAGAAAAAAAATAGCGGGGTTTTATACCGATTGTCTGATTTGCACGTAAAAGTCGACCCTGTTATTAGCAATGCGTAATTTATAGTGTGTTCCAGATTTCGACCACATTCGTTCACGGGTGGACGAACGTAAATGCTTTCACATGGAAACCTTTAATTAAGGTGTAATTATGTACAAAATTTAAATATGTATAGGTTATTTGTCCTCAAAAAATGATTTTAAAAACTTTATCCGATGGGCGTTTCTTTTTTGAGTGAGTATATTTGTGTTCATTTTATAATTAATTGTAAATGAAGATCTATTTGATAAAAGATCCTTTTAGTGTCTCGTAAAAGCTAATAATCCCAAGAAAATTCCCATTCTGTTAAAGAAAGACTCAATAATTATAATCATTAAGTAAATACCATTTTTCTTTATGATCGTAGCTGTAAAATGTGCATATATTGTTTAATTTGCATTCGTGACATTAGATGCGTTGGAATTTGCTATTGATGATTTAAAACAGCTAGTCAAAGAAAATATATTGTTAGAATATATTACCCGCAAAAATAGTAAGAATTTTATCAATTTAAAGGATTATTTTCTGTAAAAGTGACTTAACAATCTTTGATCCGGATAATAATTGAGACTATCATTGTATCATCGTTCCTTTTATTCCCGCCTTTTAAATGTGCATTTCCTTGTCATTAATTAATAATTAAGCTTTATTTTGTTTATCTCGTGTGTTTGTTAAACGGAATAATTTCTATTGTGTACGACACTTTCTTCTTTCTTCGTTTGTGGGGCCTCGGTGGCCGAGTAGTTAAGCTAGTTTTTTCTACTAGTGATTACATGGTCCATCAACACTGATTGTGGGTTCGAGTATCACTGCGATCAGGGCGCTCTCGACTTCAATCTTAGTATACAAGGATTGCCCGTTTTCCTTCTGAAGGTCTGGGGTTTCCTCCAGGTACTCCAGCTCCCTACCAAACAAAAACTGGACGCCATGATATATCTAAAAAATTGCTAAAAGTGGTGTTAAACAATTTTCAAACAAACACAATTTTTCTCCGTTTAAAAAAATGTATTTCCTGTTGACACGGTGTTTACTGTAAAATTAATCTTTGATCTAATATGTGTATTGAATGTTTTAATTACATATACTAGTATTGTAAATTAAACGAAAATGTAAATTTAAATTAAATGAGACGGATAGAATTTTCTTAATGTTTTTAGGCCAACTCTTATGGTAGATATTTTCTTTTTTAAAGCAAGAATACGTCCTGCACTACCATGCATTCTAGTTTAAGCCTTTGACAATCAAACAGTGGTTACAGTTACATATGTTATTTGAATCATGTGGTATATATAATGTCTTTGGTCGTTCTTTTTGTTAGTTATTTAGGTCAGTAGGAATACCTTTTTAATTTTGCTTTGATTTTTTTCCTTTTTTCCGCCAATATTTAAAACTAAACAGTGTAACATGAAGCGAAAAAAAACAGAATTCACGTTAGAAATTGTGTTGCTTTTCCGACATGCATTTAAATTTACAGGTTTCATAAGATTTCCTTTCGTGGCTGCATTTAGATTTAAATTTTTCTTTTACAAAAAGTTATTTAGCTGTGTTAATTAGTATTAAATAACATGCATATGGTTTATCCATAGCAAGATTTTAAAGTTCGTTACGACACAGGGACAACAAATTTTCTCTCTCTCTCTTTCGCACCGATTAAATTGTTTCTAAATATTAAGAGTTAATAGAAGTCAATACGCTGTCAGAACACATTTAACACAAAGTAGAGTAATTAATATGATGACTAAAATAATCTGGAATCTTGGTATTCCGACTGTTATTTCTCGGCATGAAACTGGAAAAAAAAAGACAAAAGTGGCATTGAATTCCATTTAAACATTAAGTATTAGAGTATAAGTAAAAGTTAATAACATATCAATAAATGTTATGTCAAGATTAAATAGGTCAAGGTAACGCAAACCACACTATTCTGTCAAAAAAACTAGGCATTTGGGCTGTTATTTCTCGTTACAAAAACTGGACAAAAAATACTGGAAGTGGCGTTAAATTCCATGTAAACATTAAGTATTAGAGTATAAGTAAAAGTAAATAACCTATCAATAAAGTTATGTCAAGGGTAAATATGTCACCCAAAACACACTATTCTGTCAATATGATAATTAGTCTTCGAACATTCTGCTAATAATTGTTTCATTACCTGTTTGTTTGAAGGGTGTTTAACGCCACTTTCAGCAATTTTTCAGCTATATCATGGCGTCCAGTTTGGGGAGGAAGCAAGTGTTCCTGGGGAAAACCCCCGAACTGCCATAGAAAAACTAGCTATCCGTGTCAATTAAGATTGGAGTCCAGTACACCCTGTCTGCAGTGAGACTCGAACCAGCAATCTCAGTGTTGACGTGATCAATAGTAGACGAACTACCGTAACCACTCTGCCACCGAGGCTCCCTTTAAATGTACTTGTTTGATACACTAGGTTAGAGTAACCTTGTCAAGTTTGGGCCCTAAGATAATGAATTTACATAACATAATACCAATCAATAAATCTGGAATAAATTCTTTAAATATAGAAAAATATTGGTTAATTTAAAATTGACATTATTACGAATAGTTTGAACTTTTAATTGTCGTATTCAGAAGTAAAATTCACAATTAAAATAAAATAACAGTTATTGATTGTGACGTGGTTCAGAAAAATATATAATCTCTACCAAGATTCAAATCAGCAGTTCATTCGAAAACATTAAGAAGCTGTCAACGGAAGTTGGAGGATATACATGTATGTTCTTTCGTCCTTTCGTCCGTCCAACATCAGGTTTACATTTCCGATGTTTTGTTTGAAGATGACATCACATCGTAATACAGATTTATTACATAATAAGATCTCTTCCCTAGCGTAAACCTGTAGGGCTGTTTAAATATTTCACGGTTGAACGAACTTAGAAAATAGGGCTGTTTAACAATATGTGCAAAGCGGGAAATCAGTGTACCCGAGACACATTTTCTTGTTTTAATTTTGTTTCAGAATGAATGGGCTATATAGGTCATAAAGGTTTAAATAATAACCCAATGGATAATTGGAGGCTACGCCGAGGGACTTTCCTGTTATCAGCGGACCGTTTTTACAAACCAAGGTTCTATAGCCAGTCCATTATGAAACGAAAACATTCCAAAATACAATTATTACCTAGTAATAGAAGAAGAAACAAGCATATATGAAAATTGTTTGCTTCTCCTTTGATTAAGATCTTTCGAACTTCCAGTGGGAAGAACTTTCATCTGCTTTGATTTTTAAAGCTTTTTCTATTACCAAAGGAAGCCCCTCATGCTTTTGATAGGATGTTTTTCTTTTCTTTCTAAACTTAACTTTCAAAACCAAACAGTACGCGACATGTCATTTTAGTCTTTCGCGACAAGTTTTGACACTGAAAGTTAATTCAGAACAGAGTTGTCTCTCAAAACACCTTTTTCATAATCTCTATTACAGACGGATGCGTTGTAACTGTAAAAGGGGTGATGGACAACTGATATAATTTCTGACGAGCGGAGGCAAACGGTATCCCATGAATGTTTTAAGGCTCAACGTATCACCGAAATTCACAAACAAGTCGATAACATATAGGGTCTTCACAATATGCCATCATGTCTTTAAAGATGATCTCAATGTCAAAATGCCTTAAGCCTCAATCTTGATATCATTACAATTCGAAAACCGTAGAGGCATCCAATAAATTGGAAAAATACTCCTCTCATCAAGACCTTCATTTAGTACAAAAGTACTCAACATATCAATTAAGTCTTTACAAACAAGTTTTACCCACCGAAGCTTTATTCGAATTTCACCTTGTGTACACAAACACTATAAACACTTCGTATCACATACATGTAATCCCTGCGGCTATTATAGAAAGAGGAAAACTGATGAGTGGTAAATGTACAGGAACTAATGTCACAACTTTATTGCATATTAACAAAATATTTTGGGAGAGCGTATGCGAGTAACTTCTCATGGACTATTTGACCACTCCGTAAATGGTAAAACCTCACAATTGTAAGTCATGCAATAAGCGTGGCATTCTCATATCAAGTTACCACGCAGTCAGGCCTTTTGTATTATAACTAGATAAACTTCCAACGAAAGGGCATCCCGTATCCGCCAACTGGGGACGCGCTGGGCTGCACTTGTCCAGTTCTGCATAGAAAGTATAAAGGTCACCACGGTTATTTTCACGTCTAACTGTGATAATGAACATATTGAATAAATATAATTTAAAAAGGAAAGGAATTACAAATTAATTGATGAGAAAGATTCACACTACGGGGAAGGCGTGAAATGGGGATTAATAAAGTTAGGGCTAACTCGACCATCCATCTAGAAACAGTAAGGGTAATATGAGTTATCCATCTAGAAACAGTAAAGTTTATATAAGTTATCTGGACCGTTTTTCAAACTACTGTTATTCCTGTTCTGTAATTAAAAAGGATCGTAACACAGGTAAGCGCCTCTGTTAGTAGCCACTTAATACAAGCTGAAAAGATGTGGAACTACTCGTAAATGCTACGGGGTGGAAAATTGTAAGTATGATTTATTTGATCATCCATTATGTTTATATTGATGTAACTGTGATTTTTACTACAAATAAGGATCGCAAAGAAATAAAAGTTTTTAAGCACATTGTGCAAACTGAATTCATGTCAATTACCACTATATTTCATTCGTTCTATCAGATAAAAAATGTTCCTTTTTAATTCATAAAATGTTTGTCGTTGTTGAATCTATACTACATAAATTATAGACCCCCTTTTTTTAAGCGCGCATCACAAAACACAGATAAATAGCGCAGTATTAACTCATAAAAGAGTACATGCAGTTAATGTTGCATATGCAAAATATTTAATTTTTATATCGATTATTGCTTTAAATAATTAGCAATTAACGATTAATTACGTCCGCAAATTTGTACCGGATACGTATACGGTCCTCCTTTACATTTAAAAAAAATTTTCCGGGGCAAAGGAAAACCCGTAAGGGTTACAAAACAAACCAACTGGCAACTATTAAATTAGAAAGCATTTATAACGAGGTAAGTTTGTAATCAGGTAAAGCGTAACTTTAGTTCTTTTTTAATGTCATAGTCCTGATCGCAGGGAAAACAAAATTCGTAGGACCTACCAGACACGTCTGGTGAAAATCCCTTCGAATCCATTCATTTCCTTGAAGTGAGCCGGCTGAATTTAAACAAGAAAGAAATGTTCGCTTGCTTCACGTGACGGAAGTCTATAGCTGTAGTTCATACTTCAATATGTATAAGGTTACACGCAGTTAGTGTGCACATTAAAAATATTCGATAAAGTCGATTAAATTATTTCTCTTTGTTTTGTGATGCGCGCTTTAAAATAAAAGGGTCTATCAGGCTCGGATCCATGGAAAGGCGTTCCGGGCGTACGTCCCCCCCCCTTTTTTTTAAAAAGAAAGAGAGAGAGAGCGAGTGAACGAGAGGGTAAAACTAGAGAAAACGAAAAGCAGGAATGATAAAACGCGTCGAATAAACCGTAGTTCTTTCCCGGGTACACCTTCATTCCTTTATTCCTTTTTCGGTTTTCAATTGGAATTCCAGGTCATTTTTTATGGTCATAGTTATAATATAAAGCCAGCTAAAAGAAGGGGCAAAATTAAAAAACGAGAAAACTTTGTCTGGATGGCTACCAAATGCTTATATTCCAAAAGATGTATCATCTTTGTACTATTTTTTTATGAATACTGTCCACCTATTCCATTTTAAAGGACACACACTGTTAGAAAAGAATGCAGTAGCAGAAAAATCTGACACTAATCGCATTGGTCTACAGATTCATTTAATGTCATTATTGATGTTTACCATTGACAAGGTAAAATTATTCCCTTAGTTTTAATCTTTTTTCAGATGATTTTATCTCATGTTTTTGATTGGTTTAACTTATCTGATCCGAGACATTTACTTATCTATTCAAACACGTGATATACATTTACATCTCGCTAATCCTGATGCAATATTATAATTTTTCGTAAAAACAAATATTTCTTTGTATACAAATTTACACGGTATATTGCCATACAATTTTATATTTCATGTTGTGGCTTGATTAACATGGAGATGTTTAAGGTTTATTGTTATATGTATTTAAATATAAAAATAGATGTTTAGATTATTCTTGTGTTTGTAATATATATCTTTAATAATTCTGAAGGTAAGTTTTTATATTGTAATTGTTCATTCAAACGTTCACGATATTAAACAGGTACTAACGTTTTATATTTATTATGTATTTCTTTTTTTTAAATACGTCCTTTCCAAGAACTTGTACAATTTATATATGCGTATATAGTTTTTACTTTACTTAGAAAGGATTTTGGACGAATATGTAATTATCTATTTTCAGTTAGATATACAAAGTGTACAAGAAGGTAGGTGATAAGTACATTGTTTAATTTATGCTTCATGACTTTTTTAAATGGAAAAAATTGTCATTGATTATTCTCCGCTCTCAATGGAATTACATTACTTTGTTTCAAAACGAATTTCCTTACATTTGTTGAATACAAAAAAAATATATTATAATTGAAATGCATTGCCTGCCTTTTAACGTTTTGTTCAAAGCTCTGTCGGTCATCCATGATATCCGACATTAAGTTGCATAAATTACAATGGAATCCAAGGTAAATGGTTTAACAGTTTTTATTGTCAACTTTTTAAAATACAATTCATTTTATTCTTACTTATAATAAGCTCATAATAATCCTACTTATTATTTCATATTGCTTATACATGTACTTGAATGAACAAAACAGATTTTCTTAAGCAGTTATGCAACATCTTTAAATAAAAAGTGAAAGGTCTTAAAGTTAATACTGAATTTTGTACGCCATCATATGCACTACAACATAAATTCTTGATAATGTAATAAAGAGTCCTCATAAGTCATGCCAATTCGACAGAAGTTCTATTGGTTTTATAAAAACCTGATGATATGCAAAGCGTAAAAATAAAACAAAATAGCATATATTATCATAGGCTAATGTTACACACTTATATGTAATAAAGATCTTCTATTGTCACTGTTTATTCAAATTTTATATACATTTAATAATAATACTTAAAGTATTAAATATCTATTTCAGCATTCATTTTTTACCAAGAACTAACAATGTTCGTATTAGTGTTATTATGTTTTACCTATAATACGAAAGGTTCAAACAATTATCATCGTTTTTCATTAGATATAACAAGCATATAATACGTAAGGCGATAAAACATTACATACCTTTAATTTGAAATGTGTCAATGCCATGTCTCATGAAAATAAGATAGTAATGTGATAATCCTCCTTTGTTTTTAGGGTGCAAGAATACAAAATACTTTCGTTACATTTATTACATCTGCTGCTATACGGGGTATTTGTTGTCATTCAACATTCAATTACTATAAGCAAGGAATATACCCTTTGAAAATTAATAGAATATATACCTTCAAGGAGAGAAATGTAGTTACTACGGCGAAAAGACACCCCAATTGAGGGAATTTATTTCTTTACCACGCATTGCACTCTTTACTACTATAAGTAGCAGGACTATGGAATACATCCAGTGACTATCTTCGCGATTCACCTTGATAATCCTCAATGTCATGACCTTAATGTCAGGAGAACAATAAATTGTAATTGATTCCGTTTTTAACCCGTATTATACACTAGATAATGTGTTACGTATTATTATTATATCAACTTAATGATGTTGTGGTATGCTTTTTATTCCAATTAGATGTCACCATCGCGTTTCTTAATAGAAAAAAATTACCGTACACCATTTCTTAGATTAATTTCAATCGAACTTCCTTTCCAAACAAAACAAAAAAGTTTGCATGTTATCAATTGAAGCTGAGTTCTTTAACCACTTGGAAACCGAGGTCCATTCTTCCGCATGTTCGATAGTTACCCATAGCGTTTAAAATTTTTACAGCGTTTGAATGATGTACTGTTCTCTTAATAAAACTGTAAATTAAAACTTTATAAAACAGATAACATACACCAATCTGTAACGAAGGTCATATTCGAATAACCGGTGCAGTCAAACGTAAGTAGCTCAAACTCGAATCGTGGAAATGTACGGAACTTTCCTTTTATAATCAATGTAAAACTGCGTCGATTTCCCGAACACTAATTTCTCGAAAACATTAACTAAATTAACAGGCCGAATTGTAAACATCCGTTGTAAAAACTATGAGTAACTATAAAAATAATATTATTGATAGTTTGGGTGATTAATTGGGCGTTAAATGTGTGAAGATCAAAGACATACCTGTCAAGCGCCAAGCTTGATCTTTAATGATATATTTATTATGTCCACAAAGAAATAGCCGTACAATCCGATTGAGTATCAAGTAATGCAATATAACCTGGTAACTATTTACACATCTTATCAACAATTATGCAGAAAATTAAATAAAAAAAAATAACACTTAACATTTTTTTTCACAACAACATAAATATGAATGTAACTAAATGGTTTATATATCCAATACAATAAACACAATACGCCTTTTTCAAGATAGGTAGTTAGATGCATCTTATCGCGTGATTTTTGGTATCACGTGGTTTTATATAGGGCACTTTCCTCTACGCACTCTCTTTTAACATCATGAGAACGGCATAAAAAGGAATAAAACTTAGCTACCTTTCCATAAATTCATTTTTAGTGTTGGCTTTGCACCCGGCACAACACAGCACAGGTTTCGTTTTGCACCGTCTTTCTTACGACGTCCCATTTCGTAACACATGTTGCCGTTTTAAACTAAAACTGCCCTAATTTTTTTACGACGTCACGTGATCAGCATTTCAATTTCTACCTCCTTTAACGAGAGCGATTAACTCTTTAAAACGATGTATTTTATCAATAGGTGTAGGACCATCAAATACCGGGAACCAGTCCTGAGGTTGTACATGTATGTAAAAGTAGTGCTATTTAAAAATGCAATGTAGCTGCTTTACTGTTCTAATTATAATTTTTAAACCATAATAGATATTGGAACAAACTTGGTATTTTTGGAAAGCTGAATAATTCCGGAAACAAGAAGATAACGTTTAACTGATGTGTACTAAAGATAAAAACTATGCGAGTCATTGGATGACATGCACTATTTTGAGACTAAACTTGAAAGTGAAAGTAGATGTTTTCATCATGTTGACTTCCGGTTGGTCGTTTGTTCTTATATGCAATAAAAGTGGTGCTGAAATTTTGAGAGAATACTTTGGGGTTACATGTTGTCATATGACAGGAATATTTCTTTATTTTAAACAAAGGGAAAATGTTCAGAAAAATTCAAAATCAACTTATTGTATATATGCGAAGAGGCGATAAACAATGGTGGTCCTAGTCTCGATCATCCAGACGCTTAATTACATTTGTGCGTCTGGATTCATCTCTATATTGAACTCGTTACCATTACGCCCAAAACTGGGCGTAATTTTTGATTGGATGATATTTTTATTGTCTAAAAAATAACTTCCGTTCATATCAAAAAGTGTATAACAAATTGTGCCAAAGTTTACATTTGAATATTTTTATAAAATATTACTTGATCAATTAAACAAATATTATTGTTATGCACAATCAAGAGTGAATCTAAATGTGACGTCATATTATAAGTATGCATGGTTTTCCTGGTTTAAAAATAGGGCCCTAAAAATAGAATCATTGTTTTGTCTCCACCTATTGGTAGCGAAATTAGAACAAGGTGATCCCAGACGCTATTTTATATGCGTCCGGGTGATCGAGACTATGGTGGTCCTACCCCAATACACTCCACAGGAAATTAATTGAAATACATCAAATGATAACGACTCGGGTCCGCTCATGAACTATTTCCGGAAATCACAAGACCCGTTTCTCAAACACTTTACATCGGCCCTTCGAAATTCGAGCCAATTACATGCTGTGAGTTGGTCTTATTGAAGCTTCAAATTATTCCAACCAGTTAAACAAGTTTCTGATAACAAATTTATGTATTTAGTTGTATTTTACATTTTAAATACGATTACGATATAAAATCAATAGAACATTTCTTATATTTCTTGCAGATTACTGGCAACAAAATGTACAAGAGTTCATTGAATGAAGAGGTTTGCATGTTTGTTTTCTTTAAATTATTTTTACTTGCTTTTAAGATTTACGTTAATATTAATATTCACATAAAACACGATTTATAAGTTTTACCTGTGAAATCAATCTGTATCAATTTTGCATAAAATCTCGTTACATGATGCAAGTAATTGACTTTCATATCTACTAGTAACCATATTGAAAATTTGTCAAATTTAAATTTATTCTTGATATAACAATTAAGTCTCGTACAAATACTTTATTATATTTATGTGTGTTTGCTTGAATGGTGTTTAACATTACTTTCAATAACTTTTTAGCTTTATAGTGGCGTCCAGTTTTAATGGGGAAGATAGCTGGAAACCCAGGAGAAACCCCCAACTTTAGACGTCGGTAGAACATTTAATATAGAAAAATACTCTCGCGCACGTTTGTTTCTTTAAGGTTTTGCGTTATAGCATCCATTTTGGTGCCCGCAGAAGGGCTGGAACTCAGGATTGTAGTTTTGATCCATGTTCAATTATATTTTCTTTTACGTCAAGCAAACAATATATTACCTATGTTTAAGACTAGAATAAGTTAATAAATCAACAACGATACAGGATGACAAAATGAAATATAATTTTGAATGCCACTTGAAAAGTTGCAGGTAGGCGCAAAATATTAAATCTTATGTCGCAACGTCTACGAGCCTACACTTATTGACAACTACAAAAACGGTTTATTGCGTTGACTTCAGGTAGCGCGACATTTTCTAGACATGACAATATATATTTTTTGCAGCCCGGTTCTCTGTAATATCAAACAAAAACAGTAACACAGACAACTGTTTAAAACAAATATAGTACGTGAATCAAAGTTGATTATTTGGTGAAGGTTAACATTTTCCAGTGTAATGGCGATCTTATTCTTATAACAGTTAATGAAAATGTAGATACATACTGGTATAAAGAGTTTACAAATAGAAGCAATGCGATCCGTGGCGAAGGTGACAGATTACAGTTATATTTATATTAGTAACAGTAGGCTAAATAATCAACGGTTACGTTATGATTTTTGTAGGTTTATAGGTTTGGCAAGATCACTTTGTATCATTTTGCTTGATGTTCATTTCACTGCAACTACCATTGAAGTGTAATTTGTGTTTAATTGAATCTGTATCAGATGATGCCTGCGTGTAAATGGAGTTTTTCATATTACTAGCTGAATATTCAACTGAGTACTGAATATTAATAATATTCTTACATTATTGTCTACACTCGTATGCTGTATATCTGCATTCCCTTTTTCCATTTCACCAAGTACGTTAACAAACATTCTTGAAATATTTAAACTTCCGCAAATTGACAAAAATGTTACAAAGACAAAGGTTAGTATTGAAAGCTTATTAATAAATTGATACATTTTCAGACATATTTTCTTAACTTATGTTTTCTTTATCACCCATTTAAGGTGATAAAACCATCGTCAACAACAACTCAAAAATAGTGTCTCAGATTTATTTCCCTAAAACAACTTTTTAAATTTAAGAAAACGGTTTTTTAGTTTCTTTCATTTATCAAAATGTTAAATATAATATACATGTTTATACTGTTGTAAATTCAAAAAAGATTTCATAAGTAAAGCTATGCAACATAAACTGGAAAACAGTTGTACAATAAGTCTATATAGAAATAAACTTGAAGAAAGGTGACGGACTTAGTACTTCTAAAAATAAAAAGTTGGAAGACCGGCCTTATATAAATAGATTTTAATTTTCCAATCGTTGCTTCTTTTTGGTATTCTATTTATACATCACCCAATCAGAATGACTAATTTAATGCTAAAAATGGAAAAGTTACCGTTAAACTGGCAATACAAAATGTATTTAATCTTCTGCTCTGGAAAAATCAGGATATTATTGGGTGGTGGTGCATATTTGAAATATGTCAAATTCTACATTTAGGTTATAGATAAAAAAGGATGCAATAGTGCGCATCAAAAATATTATTATCCTCTTGCAATAATAAGGTTTCTCAGTCTCTTGTATGTCTGCGGAATACATGAAGATAGTCTTGCCTCTTCATTAACTTGAAAACGAGTACCTCAAAGGTCAGGTAATTGTTGGCATCGCTAACTCGTTCTCCGGAGAGAATCGATGGTTCATATGGAGAAATATCGATAATTTTATTAATAAGATAAAACCACGTGCCAAGGTTGGTCATGAATATTAATGACGTCATTTGAATATGCCGTTATGACGATTAAGTTTACCTTGGCATAAAACATATATCAAATATCGTACTTGAACTCTTTCAGGAACGTTTTTGATAATTGTCTATATAAAATTGATTATTTCATCCAAATAAAAAAGGGGGATTATACCGTATCCATACCATGTATTTCTACTTTCACTTTTAAAATTTCTATTTTTGGATGATAAAAAGAGTGAAAAATAGGTTTTCATCAATATTTCTACATATCGACAGTACGTCACGCTTTATATTTTCAAATGGCGTTGGAACTTTGTTTGATAATATTAGAGAGCTAAAATATTTGGTTTTAAACAGCCAAAACATTTTTGATGTGTATTTAACAATGAATGTATCGATAAACTTGGCTAACGATTGTTTACATTTTTGAAAAGTTTAAGTTTTTCTTATGTTTCCTTAAGTACGTAGTAGGCAACGTCAAAGCCAATATAGCGATTATGCAAAAGAGTAAAATACCATAATTTCTTTATATGTTTAATGCTTTAAGATCACAAACGTTTTGAGTTTATGGTTTTTTGTTTCGTGCTTTGCGTGCTTGTCTGAATCGTAATCATTCATCGACTTTCAATCTTTGTTGCTGGGTGGTTTCCTGTATTTTTCTTATATGACAATATAACATTTTTAAATTGCATAATTTCTTATTAAGGTCTTGCTGACAGCAGCAAAAGATGGAAATGAAGACTTCGTGAAAAAATGTATCAGCGCAGGTGCATCAATTAACTGTAAAAATTGGAAAGTAAGAAATCATATTAGGTATTTGATTTTTAAATTATTATTTTTTGCATACTGCAAGATAATTGCGAACATTGTGCTTTTAAACAGAAATGTTTTTAAAACGTTAACAAACGCCTTATCGTTTAACAGTGCACAAGTGAATACATAGAATTCTGATTATTGCAGTTTGGTTTTTGAAGCAATTAGCAGTGCAACATTCCTTGACCTATTTAAAATTCTATTTACAATATAGAATATAGAGTATTACAAATAATAAACATAAATATATAATCGTGTATTATATGTTAGTATAACTAAAGTTAGATACTCGTATAAAGATCCTCATTTCGGAAATGAAAATAACTAACAATAATGTGTATGCAAATGTAAATAATAATGTAAGAAATATACCAAATTTTATTTTAGATCAACTACAATTTTGCTGTTCATTTTTAGGGTAATACACCATTACATCAGGCGGCTATAAGTGGTAACATAGATATAATTAAAATACTGCTAAATCGAGGCGCAGAGTTGAATGTGCAAAACAAGCTTGTATGTATCTTCTCATTCTTCTTTCATAACTACAAAACGTAAAATATTGTAAAATATTAAAATAGCTTTTTTATTATCAATTCTGTTCAAACTCTAGTTTTTGTTGTGCCTAAAAAATTTTAAACCAAAAGTAGAAAACAATCAATTTTGAAAGACGAATGATATTAGTCTGTTGTAATTCTGAATGCGACAATATATTGGTAATACTCAGAAGAACACACAAAAGACAATATTATTAGTAAATAAATTGGTTGTGAGCTGTGTTCACTTAGAATAGAATAGACGTAGAAAGGTGTCCTTTGATGCGCCTTTTTGTCATTTATTTCATATTTTGCTCAGCTCTTTTAATAGCCTCTGAATAAATTTGCTTTTCTGCATTCAGATAACTAAAATATTTTGTAGGGTCAGACTGCTTTATACACCGCTGTTGATGCAAGACACGAGAAGGTTGTGAAATACCTATTAGAACGTAGGGCCGATATTAATGCACAAACTAACGAGGTAATATTTTGATTCTTCTTTTCATATTAACAAAGCATTAGCACCAAGATTCGTTATGCCCAGATAGTAAATAAGACAAAAAACCATGTATCATTAAATGATGCCAAGCACAGGAATAAAATACGTCAATGAATGAGTAAAAATTATACGACAAGGAACGGTACGTAATCAGGTATATGAGCGTTGCCACCTTTCGAATGTGTTCGACATTAAATGATAAGCTTTCAAAACAAGATTTTTAAAGTGCATTCAGCTTAACCCTATTGGCGTTGATGTGTGTGTATGAGCAATAAAGAAAATTGTTATAATTTCCTTTCTGCCAGGAATACATCTCCACATTACGAATACGAGTAGATTTACAAGCTTATATAATCTGCATCGTTTTGGGGATTAAGCTTAATCATCCGGTTGATTTCAGTTGTGTATCAATTGCAATTAGTAAAATCGTTTCACCCATTATTATTTGTAATGTATCCAGATTAATGTTAAATATCAATAATTGTAGTTCGATGACACAGACATAACGCAGTGTAAGACTTTACAAACAAAAATAGTTTCTATAGGTACTATGACAGTAATGGGAGGATTCCCATTGCTAAAACCATACAGGTGCTCAGCCCGTTCCCAGCTGGCGGATAATAATACGGACATTCTAGGCTCGGACCATAATGATTGACTTGTTGGGAGAGTGCTCTTGTTATTTTACAGATCCTTTTTGTAGATTTTGAAAAAGAGTAGGATCGTGGTAGCTGCTATAACATGCTTAAATTCAATTCCTTCCAATACATTTCCGTGGCACTGAATTTTTCCCATTCATCTATCTCTTTTGTCCGTTGATTTGTAGCAATAATTATGCTGACTGGACGTAGAACGTAATTTCAATCAATCAATCAATCAATCAATCATTTTTATAGGGAAACACTGCATTGCATTGGGCAGCAACTAAAGGATGTGTTGAGATTGTTTACAGTTTACTACAACATGGGGGAAGCGTTGACATTGCAAATAATGCTGTAAGATAATCTTTTAAACATTATATTAATGTTATCATAAACTACGAAATAGCTAGCGACTATACACAAATAATGCAGAAATCCTTTTGTATTATTGACTTGATTAATTATTGACTCGACGGCAAGCAACCAACGAAAATAAGTCAAAGCTTAGGGAGTTGTGAAAAATTGACTTTGTTATTGTTTTTACATGTACCTGACATTAGTCGAATTGTAAAATTTTATATTTACGTTTCGATGGATCACTTAATTTTATACAGTTAATGTAGAATATGATTTTAATCAATTTGAAATGGACACACTACGACCGATGCGTGTTGATCCAATTGTAATAAGAAACAGTCGTTATTAAAAAAAGTTCATTTTACACACTTTAGTAAGGGACATTTGCATGCCCTTCTTAATTTCATGATCTACAGATTATAGTAGATTTTGTTTTATTTTATTTTTAGGGACAAACTCCTTTACACAGAGCATGCGCTTCATGTCCAGGACAGTTTGCTATCGCGGAGATCTTGGTGGCAAATGATGCTAATCTTAAAGCAACAACCTTTAAATTAAGTATTTAAAAATTACAGTTGTTCCTGTTAAGTTTAACCGTATTCAAAGTAGACATGATGAATCACACCAAAAATATATCCATCGTTCCTGTTTATAATTGGTTTGTTTAAATCTTGGAAATTACTTTACTTTAGGATATAGGTATTAAGAAAATGAGCGAAGAAATTATATGGTCAATCTGAAACGGTTACACAATACCTACCCTTACCTTTTCGACCATGCAATGAGTTCATTCCAAACAGCTCGTCCTGGTTTTATTATTAGTTGAAATTGCTGTTTAATTTACTGCACACAAGTGTAGATTAGGTTGCTAGCTTACATTGATCCTAAAAGTCTCATAAACATGAATGTAGAAAATGCACATGAAATTTATAGATGAAATACAAGTGTTCGCAGTCCGAAAAGGTACATGTAATACTAAACGTTGGATTCTAAGTTGAAATTTTACTTGCTTGACCAATGGAATTATATGACTATGTATTGACTCAAATCGTAAAGGCATCTATAAACTTAACCATTTGAATAATAGTGATGTGGAATAAAATGATTAATTGATTAATAATAAAAAGTTATCAAAACGCCAAAATATTTTTTTTATTTTATGAAAGTAATTTTTTTATAAAATTGTCAATCGTTATTAGCACACGTGGAACGACTAACTTCTTACTTATATCTTTATTTTATACTGAGGTATTTGTACGTACGTTTGTGAAATTGTGTTATAGCTATATTTCCATTTGTTTGTAAAATAACAATAAAACCTTTGACCTACAGGGAGAGACGCCACTTGAAATTGCAAAGAAATGTAAAAACTATGACATTCTAGAATTTCTTGAATCATCCATGTCACATGATAAGAAGGTAAGTTCTGAAAAAATAAAATCGAGTCAACAACACACGTTATAATACATATTTTGGATTTTTCACTCATTCCAAAGATGCAAGGTCCAATTTCTGTGAGAGAGCAATAAATAATACAGTTTCGTTATAATATTTAAGAAAAAGCACAAAGTGTAACGATTGTTGATGTGTGTTTTGAATGTTGAAACCGCTTTACCTACTGAATATTTACATGACGTATATCATTCATCAATATTCTAGATTTCTTTGGTTAAAACTGCTACAGATGACGTAGAATCATTCTTTGTGTTTCATGATGAAACCGGAAGCAATGAAGAGCACGCTCTTCATTGACGATGTCCACAATAAACGGAGTAATAAAAATCAACAATACATTGCATTCAGTGTATATAGATGATCATTCAAAATCATTTCATACTTTTCCTGTTTCAGATTGCAGAGTGCCGTAGCTTTAAAAAAGGTAGACATCTTTTTTTTCACAGAACGACTTATTTGCGTCATTGTGTCTGATATGCTCATCCGGCGATATATTTGTAGAAGTTTCACATTTATAACATACCGTGCAAGCCGTAGTATAACAGAAAATATTATGATGCATCTTGCCATATGAACTTACGATTTAACAAAGATGTTGGACAATTTTCCAAAATATTTGTGTTCAATAAAATGAAAACGTTCTATTTAAGAATAGCCAATGCATTTTCTTAAATATACAGTGTATATGGTCGTTTTTGGGAACAAATGAGCAGTAAATAAATCTCTCAGTGTTTGTGCAATTTGTTTTTACAATTGCGGTAAATTGGCGTGACTGTACTCTTCTTTGTGTGAAAATACTAATTGAAATGTTCATTTAACTATAACTCTAATCATACATAATTGTATGACTTGAACTGACATTAAATGCTATATACATGGCTTTCATTATTTTTGTTCTTAATACCATAAGTTTATTGTTTCACACAGACGCAATGAAGTTATCATCTTACTGTTATTAATGGTTATTTACATTAATTTCTGTCAGATGGACCTTTATACGAGAACGAGTTTTGAGAAATTTGAATTCGAGTAACCTTTTTTATTATCAAAGCATACAAATCACAAATCGCACATCTAATGAAATCATTTGCCCTTGACACTACCAATAAAGCTAAAGATTTCATGTTTTACCTGTTGAAACTAAAGTGACATCTCGAGTCAATAAACTGAACGGCAAATTATGATAAATAGATATCATCAATTTTGATACTTAAGAACATTGATCAACTTTAGTAAGTTACTTTAAAAAGTTTCCTATTTTCAAGATAAATTAAGTATTATAACACATTCCTTTGATTCCTTATATGCACGCTGTCGAGAATTAATCAAACAAACGAGCAAACTTTCGTTGGATATTGAACATTTGCTTATATAATCTGTCTGTACAATCACCAATTGCATATGCTGCGTAAGTTATATATGAAAAACGTGCTATGTTTGTATACAAAAAGCTTAGTCGGCGGTATGATCTTAAGATGAGTACTTGTCATAAAATATTACTTTTTAACCATAGCAAATGCTGTATCAAATGATAAAAAGAAAAACACTGGAATTATGGACCTAGCCAAGAGAGCAATTGAAACTGGAGTTAGTAGAGAAATTGTAATGCGAGCCTTGGAAAGACAGCACAGTCAGACAGGTAAAAACGAGTCGAAGACCAATAAATATAGGCGTCAATTAATGTATATGTAGTATTTGATTGTTTTGTATTCATTTAGTTGTCTGCTATGACTGCTTTACCATATCTTAACAACAAGTGTAGCGTTTCTGTTTAACTGGTTACGACTGCATATTTCTTGTGCAGAATCATATAAAATGAGATGTGTTCAATTTTGTTTATTTATTCTAATGGCATTGGTGAAACTGGCTTTACGGATGAATGGAGTTTTTTTGAAGGAATATTTAAACTTCAAGCTGAAACTAAGAAAAGCCAAATCGGAGCACAGTGTCCTGTTCAACGACCACGAAAAGGTTTGTCATCACTTGAAATTTTGTTCATGAATGAAGATAAAAGCAAAATACCGAACACCAAGTAATCCGTAAAAAAGATATTTCTCAAATCAAAGATCAAAGTCAAGAAACCTCAAAATGTAATACCCAACAACCACAAAAAATATAGCAACAGCAACGAAACTTAATATTGGGTTAAACCAGGTTTAATGGCAAGCCAACCTTCGATTCCATTACTGTAATGTATGAGTTGGTGTGTTGCTGAATGATTGGGTATCACACACCACTAATCAGTAGTAGGTGTATCCAGTGATCATCGCATCACAATAACTTTGTACTAATAAAAATATGAAAAAAACATCTGCAACCATATTTGCACCAAAGATATAATATCTTTCAACGAAGAAATGATACCTAAAGTAGTAAAGTTAATAAACTTACCGTTTTGACCATCTTCATGTAAAAAAGTCTTCCGTAAGGATGATCGACTGCACACCTTCTATTAAGAGCTTGCTGCGTACAATCTTTCCTCGCAAAGGACATATCAAGTATTGTTACAAGTATTGTAAGATCGAATTAAGTCTTGGACAAGAGACAGGCTCATTTAGTTTGAATAATATGAGTTAGTATTCGCTAGTATACTTGACAATAATTTGTGTGGTGTCACGCAAAAAGACATATACGTGGTATCTTACATCAGACATAAATAAAGTGAAAGTTAGCACTAAAATAGTGTTTATAGAAAAAAAAATTCATATCCGAAATCTTGAAACAGATTTATAATTTTGTAATGTGTTTTTTTCCGATATGCTTTTGAGATTGTCGTAATTGTGACAAGTAGCCGTTTATTTATAAGCATCATTAAAACAGCAATTATTTCTACCAAATCTAAAAAGATAGGGCAAAACGCATACCATTAGAAAATTTAAGTAGTCAGAGCCTGTTGGGTCAAGTTTGCATGCAATAGTACGGATACACTATTATCCAGTACACCAGTCGCTCATTCCTCTGGAGAAATAACGATGACCATGGATGTAGATGAGATTTGTTGACAACTGCATATTGACCATACATAAACAACCAGAAAGTTCGACGATGACACGGGCTGGATAAAGTCAGCGAGAAGTCCTATATAATATATAATGTACTGAATAAATATTTCTTGCTAATTTCAACTACATTACCATCTTCGCTCTTTTTATTTTAATTTGTGGCTTTCAAAACACAAGTTATTCCAACAACATCGATCTCCAGTGCAGCTCTTTTAAACAGTACAGAACGCCATACACTGATCAAGTCGATATAGGTTATGAATATATTGACAATAATAATGTAATAAAATAATCAAATGTTAGGTGCCAATAAATAGTTAATACGACACAACGATACAATTCTAACGACAGACATTAAATAATATTGCACTGAAATTGTCTAAAATGGATACGTTATCATCAAAATATAAACAATTGTATTCGATATTACAAGTCAAGAACATGTTAAATACTCAAGATAATTATTTCTATCATCTTAATTTTCGTCTCACTCTTTAAAAATACCCACAATTTTATTCAACACTAAAGTTGAAACGAAAAAACAAGACTATCTTTTCGTATGCTTATTCGCAGCTACATGTAATTATGCAACCGAAAATTTTACAATCATGACGCTTTGTATTTCCATATTGTCGTAGTTGTCAAAAATCCTTTTTTTTTCAAAACAATAATGTTCCTGCTATAAAAGTGTTACCAATGCACCAGTATTGAAAAGGATTTGATCAACGCATTTAATTTGCCTTTTAAGTAAACGTCAAAGGATGGAAAATTATGAAAATTATGAAAATATATATTCCGTTTACGTCATCAACCCATATATACAGGTCGATAAAACTATTTTTTATATTACAGATTCGGACTTTTGTACCATTTGTTATACAAATGAAGTGGATTTAGTTGTTATGATTCCATGTGGTCATATTTGTTGTTGTAACAAATGTGCTGAACAGATAGGGAAAGGACATCCATGTCCAGTGTGTAGACAAACAGTTGAAAACTATGTTACCACGTATCGTGCGTAATTCTTAGACTTGTGATATGAACAATTATATCATTATTATGTAGCAGACCTGTAAATATATAATGTTTTGCGCTGACAGCCTATTGAATAGGAATGATCTGTACTAATATTATCTCTAATAATTTCAGCAACGCATAAACACGTAACATCATCATTATTATACCAGACATAAAATTACACGAAAATATATACATATGCTTAACTTATAAAATTGTTTTGTCATACAAACTCTGTACAATATATTAACTTATGTAATGAATGAATAATTTCTCGCACGCACATGATGACGTAATCGTAGCATGTCGTAAGAGGTGTTTTTTTCTTGAGATAGGAAATCTAACACCTTAGCTGTCAATCAATTTGTTTGTTTATTTTTTTCAGGTGAGCGAAAAAAGTATTTTTAAACGCAAAATAAACGGATACTTACGAAAGCCCAGAATGTTCATTCGAGATTCGAGAATCGAAATTCGAGATTCAAGAATCGAAATTCGAAACTCGAGATTCGAAATTCAATATAGTTATAACCAATCAGATTGCGTGTAATGTAATCGTCTACCAATCAGAATAGGTCTTATATAAACGTAGCCACGTGCTATCAAGATAACACTATACTGCATATTTATGCAATGTTTTATATTTGTTTATGGCACATTTATTCATTATCTTGATCATTTACTAAATTTGCTTTGTAATATAAATATAACGTAAGAACAGTTTATTGTGAACCTTTGAATTAAGTATTTTAACTAAAACGAGTTTATTTCAGACGTTTCCAAAACATATTTTTTTGTCAATATTCAACTATACATATTAAAGATATAAAGCTTCATTTCATTTAAAATTTTTTAAGCCATAGATATTCGTCAATAAACAGACCAATACATGCATGCATATGATGTAATGACTGTTTCTAGATTAGACTAATCAAACTGATCGTACTGATCACTACATGTTAGTTACCAAGGTAAAAACGAATTCATGCCTTCATGGAGTCGTCAGCGATTAGACACTAAAAAGCGAGTAGTCATCAATCCGTCATCATTTAGTTATCAATGTGTCAAAGTACGAAACTTCGAATACATGTAAGCAGTATTCAGTAAAAGAACATTCATTTTTGTAAATGATCAAACAATAGAAAAACAAATAAGTCTTATTTGAGTTGGCTTACGTAAAAATTAGACATGTCAATAAAACAAAATATTTGATAAAATGAGGCTAAAAAGTGGCCAATTAGCTACATCTTGTTAGAAAAAATAAGTGACATCACGAAGCTTGGAACGAATCGTAATCTAGCGCACATTGCTTATAGATTTATTTATCGAGGTTTACCCAATAAGTCGACGAACATATTAGACATCGAGATTTCTTCGGCTCATCTTTTCAAACATTACATAGATTCACGCTAAAGGTATTAAAATTCGAAAATGTGTATTAAAACTTGCTTAATTCATTGTATAGAATGGCAGAAAACGATCCGGTTTAATTCTTCTGATATAGACTAAACGTACCTTTAGAGAATGCCTGTTAACTGTTAACAACCTAGTAAACATGTGTTGAAACCTAAATACGTATACAATTTCCGTGATATATATTAACTATTTGATAGTATCTTATAGAATCTGATACATGTATGTACCTGATAATCCTTGTCGACCGAAAAAATACTTATAATTTTTGTATCGGTAATTTCTCAATTTAAATATAGCTTTTTAAATTTTGTTTTCGTTTTTTTGACATATTTGAGGCTATTTTGCTTTGCAATAGTGTTGTTTTTACGGTAAGAATCTGTGCACTACTTCTTTTGTACAATTTGTATGCATAATGCCGTCTGACATGACGTCACTCCTACCTCATTGATTCAAAAACTCTGAAGGCGTTTGTACCGGTCGGATGGAGGGAATTTCAAATAAATAGAGATGAAATGTCAATTTGAAACCAGTTAAAGCGTTACGAAAAAGTTTAAAGGGGTAGGTTATCATGTTTGAAAACTATATAATTTAAAAAATGAAGAAAATGATTCTGATTACGATTTCTTTCACTGACAGGCTTGGTGTGCATGTCGGGTATTCCGTTTATGGGGCTATAGATATTGATAAATGAATCCATATTGATTCCACAACCGTAAATTTGCCTTCATTCAGCGATCAAAACGAAATGTACTGTTAAAATATCCTGCATTTATTTCTCTAAACAAATGATGCCTTAATAATGATGAACAGGTGTTTCAACTAAATTAAACGCCGTTAAAGCGATACACTTTCGAGACCTGTTTATCGCCAAAATTTGAGCGTATTGCCAAACAAAAAGGGGGGGGGGGGTATTGTATGTACATTGTTCGTTATTCTTATTTCAGGAGACGAATAAGATACTCTCTAGATACTGCTCTAGATACTGATTGTGTGTTGCGTTTTATATTTTGTAACACTTCTTAGTGTCTGGACAGGTCTGATTAATTGAAGGATAGATGTATTGTTTCTTTCGTGATGTTTGTTTTCCGTAATATTTATGAGCTCTAGTCAGTGATGTGCGATTGGTCAAAAATTAAGGCAGATTTTTCCGCAACGTGTTCGCGCATGACAAATGACCAACAGCTGATAATTTCTAGTATCACTAGTCGTTGTTCTACTGAGCGTTGATACTAATTTTATTGGTAGTAAAGATCAAAGGAAATTGTAACAAATTACCGACGATAAATGTCAGTATTGCCATGTCTATTTTTAATACCTACTTTTCATAGCTCTAAGTAAATAATATATTTCGCATCTGGATGTCTATGTCAAGGAACATTTTCACACTTTTATATACTCAAATACATGTTAAAAAAGATGTTCATTCAGTTCGGTAGACAGTAACGGTTCGTCAGATGCTAGAATGTCTAGATTGTCTGGACAGTAATTGGACAGCTAAGCAAGGTTATCAAATAATAGGTATCTAATGTTAGTTTATTTAGAATATCCAAACAACACAAATCTTCGCGGTTACAGCCACAACGACAGAATGGATCAGAAATAATATTAACTCTGTAAAGTTTATAGTTTAAAATGAAGCTAAGTATCTTAGTTGGTTAAGATAATATTGAATTTGCGCTGTCGATATTCATAATTCCTCGGAACTTTTCTGTATGGGTTCAGGTTTTTTAGTTCAACTAATCAGTCATATATAACGCGAGGCATATTCTAAGTTGAAAAATGCCGCTCGTGGTTATGATTGTTGTCGGACATTCGGATCTTCTTTTAACAAATAGCGACACAAATAGTCTATTTCTAACATTAAAGTTAATCTATCTTTAAAATATAATATAAGTTCTTGATGTTTATTGAAGTTTATGCACGATCCAAATCAAAACATTAGAATCATAAAAATTGATATCACTCAAAAGAGAAAAAAGATTAACAGATCATATGGATGTGAAGTATATCGTATTGAAAACTAAAAGCATGTGAATAAGAATAATGACAATACCCAAACATGGTACCTACTAATCCACATAGAGGCTTTCTGAATTATTACCTGGCATCTCCCTACATACCTCTTACTGGAGAAGCTCCGTATGGTCAACTCTTGGGAACATTTTCGTCACCCATGGGGTAAAAATGTATTGTCAGAATACGTAAATATTAATGGGCGACTATTTCAGAGCGCTAACAAAGCATTACACAAAATTCACAGATTACATGTATAACATGATCTACAATAAAAACTGTTACTTTTTCAGACACATGTCTTAGAGATCGCACATTTAGGTCCAGAATGAGAAAACAAGTAAACACAAGCAGCAGGTTAATGCAACCTGTGTATCAATTATATTTTTAGAATAAAATAAGATCCCCAAATACAGACATCCGAGTGATAAAATCTGTAGTGCATTTGATATACAAAGAGTTTTTGTAGTATAAATCTAAACACTTTTGATTTAAATATTGCTAATAGTAAATGTTTAACGTTTTTCAAATATTACTGCTTCTTTATTCAGACTAAATCATTAAAGATTTAAAATATTATTCCGGAAAGAAATATTAAGTTTAAATACATTTCACTCCAGTTAAAACGGTAACAAACATCTTTTCTGACGACACATAAAACTGTAAAAAAACTTACAAGTTGTGTTTGAGCGAACTAAATCAGACTATTGGTTCAAAATCGAATTATCCGACAATTATAATTAATTCAATGTCTCTTGTGTTTGTTAAATGAAAGAAGATCTTGAAAGCAATATGATGGCATCAACACGTTCGACGAGAGGATTTAAAATTTATAGATGGTTATAAGTTTAACAAAGATTTTAAGAGCTGTGCTATGTAAACTTATTGGATTTTAAGGGATTGCTCAAGAGCTATATAGTTTGCTTTAATTTCAGAGATTATTTTTTTTATTTTAATCAACGAAATAAACATGTATGAAACATGTAATAAAGGTTAGATTCAAACTTGTTGTTTTGAATTTGCTCCTTACTACCATTGGATTGTTTGATATTGCTGGTATATAAGTAATGACAGCTTAAGTCTAAGAAGCTGACATCCATGTTTGTGTTTGTTTGAAAGCAGCTAATTGCAACTTTGAGCAAATTGTCAACTATATCATGATATCCAGTGTTTTTTATTCAGAACGAAAGCCACTGTACCTGATAATAAACCAGACATTCTTAGAACCATTCAACCTTGCGAAATTAATCCGGCGGTACGCCATCTAAGTCCGCTTAGAAGTAAGTTAGAACAATTTAAGAAAGTACATATGTATGTCTAATTTCTAATTCCTTCTGCTTATAATAAAGAGCAATAAAAAATTTACTACAAAGACAGTTACATGTATAAGATAAATACAAAAAAGCCACTAGTGTTCAAATTATTAATTAAAACTAAAACAATTTTAGAGATGCTCGTAATCGTATTCTCTTTGACGCTCACTGTGGTCTAAATGTATTGAACAAATGAGTGATGTCGTGAATAGGACGTTTCCGGTTACTACTTACACTGTTTCCTTGTATACATTCCTTTAAGTGAAGATGTTCTTCCAGCTTTCCGCTCATTGTTTGTGGTTACCTTTTCATGATACAATCGTATTCCTTCATGGGCATATGGTGCTCAGCTTGATTAAAATTACTTCCGTTTTGATCCAACCTCCTTTTGTTTTGAAAACTTTGCAGACAATTTAAAACATCAGGCTACGTAAAAAAATTGTGCACTATAAATAACGCTTATAAGCATTAAAATACCCCCAGAGTCCGGAAAACAATATTATTTATCCAATTTGCAGAAGCAAAATGATGTGGGACATTTTTATCTTCGTTTCGGCATGGCACTGTAGAGTTTAGAATGATAAGTTAAAGAAATGAGCTTTATTAATTAAGAACCTCCAGAGTAAAAGTGAATTAACAATAAAGACAAAACATGAAGCATATGTCAAACACACAATATGTGTGAAACAATTTGTGTCATTAATGTTTGGATACTAGCATCAGATGATTCATCTGGTTATGGCACATATTGCTGCCCTCGTTTTGGTCAGTTTATTTTAATCAAGATAATGAAGTGCTGATTACAGCTGTGGGAAATAATTCTATGGGTAGTGAGTCTTAAATAAAATGCCCTCCCCCCCAAAAAAAACCTCATGTCATTTTTTTCTCTTCTGAAAGAGCCCTGGCCTTAGTTTCATAAACTTCTCAAATTGAGATTTTCCTCAAATCCTTGAGTTTTTCCTCAAATTTGAATTTTCCTGCAATCTGATTGGTCAATATTTGAGTTGAGGAAATCCTCAAATTTGAGATGTTTTATGAAACCGGGCCCTGACCAATTATCATCAATTCTATCATATAAAGTTGCTGAGATATGGAATTAACCATAACTTTAACCGAAAATCGAAAAATGTCCCCGCTAATTGAAGTCCCAAACAGGAAGTAGTTGTCAGACACGTACAACTTGTGATACTGAACCAACCTGCCAAATTTCAAATTGTTCTCATGTATGGTCTGAGAAAAGCTTGATGGAAATTTGTACAGACAGATGGACGTAAATTACATACTAATTAATTAATACTCACTAACTTATTAATTAACTAAATTACAAAGAAGGAACTATACATTTTATCCCTTCAGCAACTCTGTTCGGCTCAGGGATAATTAAGGGTTCTAATGTCCTTCAAGCTGGGCTGTTATATATGATAGAGTGAAACATTGTGTCAAATCTCCAATACATGTGTATATGAATTGGACTCATTTTCAACATGTTTGAAGTTAATAAAATATATGTACCTTAAACGTAGTTGAGCTAGGTAAATATGTTTTCTCAAGGTAGTGTCTGTGGGATAGTAAGCTACATCAGTGACTGAGGGGGGAGATTGGTCTCGAAACAATGTCTCAATGACAAAAACCCTCAAATGCCTCCTCATTTCACTAACACTGGATACACCATGTCCTACCAGCTCTTCAATTTTCTGTTTAACATCTTTATTTATTTGGTTCATAAAGCCAATCAGCTGAACCAAGAAAATATAATCATGATCTATTGACTCATATTTATATCTATGCTAATCTTTACTAGTATAAATTAAATATTTTCCCGAAGTGATAAAAATTTAATAAGTTTCATAACAAATCGAAAAATGTCCCCGCTAATTGAAGTCCCAAACAGGAAGTAGTTGTCAGACACGTACAACTTGTGATACTGAACCAACCTGCCAAATTTCAAATTGTTCTCATGTATGGTCTGAGAAAAGCTTGATGGAAATTTGTACAGACAGATGGACGTAAATATGTACAAATGAAGTCCCAAACAGGAAATAGTTGTCTGACAGGTCTGTAAGTCGTTAAGGACGTACAACTTGTGATACTGAACCACACTGCCAAATTTCAAATTGTTCTCGTGTACAGTTTCTGAGAAAAGCTTGACGGAAATGGGTACGGACATACGGACATGAGTAAAACTTAACCCCCCCCCCCCCCCACCCCTGTCATTGCAGGGGCATAAAAATAAATCACTGTTTCATTAAGTTTCCACTTATTTCAATGCTCAAGAACAGTTGCAACTAAGGTTATCAGTTGGGAAATCCACCTTTCCAGTCAAGATTACATTGAACCAACATCACCTAAATGACTTTTTAATGTAAAAGGTCAATTTTATTTATAAAATCAAATATTTACTAAAAACTGTTAGTAATCTAAGCTAAATAATTATTTTAGTCTGAATCATTTCCCTCTACCATCCACTTTGTAAGCTAAAGTTTTGCAGTAAATGGTATCCTTTAAAGTCAATAGTTCAAAGCATGTCCTTATTATTGTAAATATTTTCTCCATTTGAAATTTCAATATATGTTTAATGCTTGTTATTTAGTTATTTGTGGAGCAGATTTGTTTGAAACTTTGAACATTGGTGTAGTGCCGTGGGTAAATAAGACAGTTGGCAGCGATTTTAAAATTGGGGATAATACAAATAGTAAGATATTTGTATGAAGTTTAATATTTGAATATAATAAATTCCATTATCAGGAGTAGTGTTTAAAGATAGTATTTTCTTAGTAGTAAAAAGACTTATAGCAATTTCTAGGTGAAAAAATTATACCCCCCCCCCCCCCCCCAGCTGATGACTGTCTTTGTGATCCTCAACAGTTGGGAATCTGATGTAAATTCGATATTCTTTTTTTACATCTTCAGTCATCAGGTCCCGCAGTCTTTCACTCATTATCCTTTTGCGTTTTTCAGTATTATCTTTAATCTACAATATAAATTAGAAGTACCAATGGAATACCCTCTAATTAAATAAAACAAGTGTGGACTGTGAGCACGCTCACAAAGAGATACCCCCCGCTTCACTTCCAGTCCAATTATCTCCCCTGAATAATATCCGACAGCAACGAAAATTCTTCATGCACATCTACATATGATGTACTCCCTTTATGTAAAGTTTCATCAAAATCTGTCAAACGGTTTAGGAGGAGTTGCGCTTAAGAGGTCCCGCACTGAATACTATATTTTAAAAGTCTAAGTCCAATTATCTCCCCTGAATAATATCCGACAGTGACGAAAATTCTTCATGCACATTTACATATGATGTACTCCCTTCATGTAAAGTTTCATCAAAATCTGTCAAACGGTTTAGGAGGAGTTGCGCTTAAGAGGTCCCGCACTGAACACTATATTTTAAAAGTCTAAGTCCAATTATCTCCCCTGAATAATATCCGACAGCGACGAAAATTCTTCATGCACATCTACATATGATGCACTCCCTTCATGTAAAGTTTCATCAAAATCTGTCAAACGGTTTAGGAGGAGTTGCGCTTAAGAGGTCCGGCACTGAACACTATATTTTAAAAGTCTAAGTCCAATTATCTCCCCTGAATAATATCCGACAGCGACGAAAATTCTTCATGCACATCTACATATGATGTACTTCCTTCATGTAAAGTTTCATCAAAATCTGTCAAGCGGTTTAGGAGGAGAAGGGCTTACAAGGGATGTGGACAGACGGACAGACAGACAGGGTGATTCCTGTATACCTCCCCAAACTAGTTTGTGGGGGGTATAACAAATAGACTTTGTTTGTCTTGTCGGTTTTTAACAATTATTTCATATTTAATTTAATTTGGGGGTTTTGAAAATGGTTGCTAGGGAAACATTTTTGTCGTTTTACCCCCACCCCCACCCCTCCCCAATTCATATCATTTTCACCTTTCTGACATCTTTCTTGTTACTTGATACAAGAGCAAAAGATAATGAACATTTTTGTCATATATGTATTTTTGATACCTATGTTATATTGTATGCACATGTTTACCAAGTTTCATGATGAAAGTTAATTTGAAATTCAATACTTTATTGTCTTATGAAACATATGTTTTAACATAATGCAATATATACAGCAGTATACAAACATTATTTTATGAGCCTCCTGTCTTCAATTCTGTAATGATAAAACTCTTAAAAAAGAAAACCTTCATGAAAAAAGCTTATACCAGAAGGTAATCCTGATTTTGGAGGGATTTTTTTTTATTTGCAAGTGCACATAAAAAGATTAACATGTATATTTACTTCAAATTCTGGGAAACAGATAACTTCCTTCATTATTATGTTTGCTGGACATGCTTTCTTCTTACTTGTCTGTACCAAGACCTTTGATTTTGATGGAATTGGATGGTCTTGCCAAAAACAAATTTTTGTAAGATCTCATAATATTAATCACAGATAAGTTTCTTTCCTTTGAATGGTTTAACAATAGAACAATTGGAAATCAGAAATGAAAGGTCACAGAAAAAATAACTGATAAAAACACAGGCCAACATGGCCAAGGAAGATTTTAATAAGAAAAACTGAATTCCCACCTTAAGATTTGTAGACGAAGATCAACATGAACAACTCTTTGAATGGTAATTCAGTCTGATCAGCAACAAAGATATATTTCACATGACAAGACATAAATCATCTTTCATTCACCAGTGGATACATAAATTTCTTCTGTTATAGTTCTGCATATAACCCCTTAAAATGATACCAAAGTTACTTCCCATCTTTTAAATAAATAAATTTACAAAAAGAACTAAAATCATAATGATAAATAATATAACAACTGTAGCTTTAGATTCGGTCAATACAAGAATATACTGCGTTGTTGGTCAATATGCAACTGCTTAGTCGATATATTATCTTATCAACCTCATATACCAAAGTTATAAATGTATATGGTTGGCTTCTACTTTTTATGTGTATTCAGTGAAACTTGTAAAGCCTAACCTAGAGAAAATCAAAAACATATTGAAAACCAAACTTCAGTATTATAGAGTGATGAACTTTAAAAAAAATCTATAGATATTCAAAAAACCTGTCTGTGCATCCTAACACCGGTCTAAACAGAGAGTTGAATTAGACAGGTTTCACTGAATATACATACATGTGTACCAGTCAATAAGACTGGTTTATGCTCCACCTATGCTAAAGCATTACATTATTTCTATGTACACATTTTCTATTAATGAAGAACAAACTACAGTTTGACTAGGGTCAATCAATTAAATATAAAATTGCTGACCTATGGATATATAAAGAGATTCATAAAGGGTTTGAAAATTGAAGCATAAAACCATATGATAAAAATTAAGTATTTAGATGAAATGCATACTTTTAAATTCTTTTCTTTGTTTTTCATCTTTACTTCTTTTTCATTTTTGTGTTTGTCCTTTCCAAACAAACAGCTTCTGACCACCCGCCCTGTTATTATGAAAGGATGTCCAAGGTATGGTACAACTTCTTCTCCTAGGTCATTAAACCTTATACGAAAATTATCTGGTATTTCTACAACAAAAGGAAAAAAAAAATCTCATGTTTCTAGTAATTAAGACATTGAGCTAAGGATAAAATAGAGTACAGTATATACTGAACTATGGTATCTATAGGAAAACACATATCTAACATAAAATATCCTTTAGAGTGACCTGGGGATCCTGGAGACAGACCTAAGGTATGGACAACATGTATCTAACATAGGATATCCTGTAGGGTGACCTGGGGAACTTGGAGACAGACCTAGGATATTGACAACATGTATCTGACATAGGGTATCCTGTAGGGTGACCTGGGGATCCTGTAGACAGACCTAGGATATAGACAACATGTATCTGACATAGGATATCCTGTAGGGTGACCTGGGGATCCTTTAGACAGACCTAGGGTATAGACAACATGTATCTGACATAGGATATCCTGTAGGGTGACCTGGGGATCCTGTAGACAGACCTAGGATATAAACAACATGTATCTGACATAGGATATGCTGTAGGGTGACCTGGGGATCCTGTAGACAGACCTAGGGTAGGGACAACATGTATCTAAAATAGGATATCCTGTAGGGTGACCTGGCGAACTTGGAGACAGACCTAGGATATAAATAACATGTATCTGACATAGGATATCCTGTAGGGTGACCTGGGGATCCTGTAGACAGACCTAGGGTATGGACAACATGTATCTAACATAGGATATCCTGTAGGGTGACCTGGAGAACTTGGAGACAGACCTAGGATATAAACAACATGTATCTGACATAGGATATCCTGTAGGGTGACCTGGGGATCCTGTAGACAGACCTAGGGTATGGACAACATGTATCTAACATAGGATATCCTGTAGGGTGATCTGGCGAACTTGGAGACAGACCTAGGATATAAACAACATGTATCTGACATAGGATATCCTGTAGGGTGACCTGGGGATCCTGTAGACAGACCTAGGGTATGGGCAACATGTATCTAACATAGGATATCCTGTAGGGTGACCTGGGGATCCTGTAGACAGATCTAAGGTATGGACAACATGTATCTGACATAGGATATCCTGTAGGGTGACCTAGGGATCCTGTAGACAGACCTAGGATAAAAACAACATGTATCTAACATAGGATAGCCTGTAGGGTGACCTGGCAAACTTGGCGACAGACCTAGGATATAGACAACATGTATCTGACATAGGATATCGTGTAGGGTGACCTGGGGAACTTGGAGACAGACCTAGGATATAGACAACATGTATCTGACATAGGATATCGTGTAGGGTGACATGAGGAACTTGGAGACAGACCTAGGATATAGACAACATGTATCTGACATAGGGTATCCTATAGGGTGACCTGGGGATCCTGTAGACAGACCTAGGGTATGGACAACATGTATCTAACATAGGATATCCTGTAGGGTGACCTAGGGATCTTGTAGACAGACCTAGGATATAGACAACATGTATCTGACATAGGATATCCTGTAGGGTGACCTAGGGATCCTGTAGACAGACCTAGGATATAGACAACATGTATCTGACATAGGATATCCTTTAGGGTGACCTGAGGAACCTGGAGACAGACCTAGGATATAGACAACATGTATCTGACATAGGGTATCCTATAGGGTGACCTGGGGATCCTGTAGACAGACCTAGGGTATGGACAACATGTATCTAACATAGGATATCCTGTAGGGTGACCTAGGGATCCTGTAGACAGACCTAGGATATAGACAACATGTATCTGACATAGGATATCCTGTAGGGTGACCTAGGGATCCTGTAGACAGACCTAGGATATAGACAACATGTATCTGACATAGGATATCCTGTAGGGTGACATGGGGAACATGGAGACAGACCTAGGATATAGACAACATGTATCTGACATAGGGTATCCTGTAGGGTGACCTGGGGATCCTGTAGACAGACCTAGGGTATGAGAAACATGTATCTGACATAGGATATCCTGTAGGGTGACCTGGGGATCCTGTAGACAGACCTAGGATACAGATAACATGTATCTGACATAGGATATCCTTTAGGGTGACCTAGGGATCCTGTAGACAGACCTAGGATATAGACAACATGTATCTGACATAGGATATCCTGTAGGGTGACCTGGGGATCCTGTAGACAGACCTAGGGTATGGACAACATGTATCTAACATAGGATATCCTGTAGGGTGACCTGGGGATCCTGTAGACAGATCTAAGGTATTGACAACATGTATCTGACATAGGATATCCTGTAGGGTGACCTAGGGATCCTGTAGACAGACCTAGGATATAAACAACATATATCTAACATAGGATATCCTGTAGGGTGACATGGCAAACTTCGAGACAGACCTATGATATAGACAACATGTATCTGACATAGGATATCGTGTAGGGTGACCTGGGGAACTTGGAGACAGACCTAGGATATAGACAACATGTATCTAACATAGAGTATCCTGTAGGGTGACCTGGGGATCCTGTAGACAGACCTAGGGTATGGACAACATGTATCTAACATAGGATATCCTGTAGGGTGACCTAGGGATTCTGTAGACAGACCTAGGATATAGACAACATGTATCTGACATAGGTCAGGATATCATGTAGGGTGACCTAGGGATCCTGTACAGACCTAGGATATAGACAACATGTATCTGACATAGGATATCCTGTAGGGTGACCTGGGGAACTTGGAGACAGACCTAGGATATAGACAACTTGTATCTGACATAGGGTATCCTGTAGGGTGACCTGGGGATCCTGTAGATAGACCTAGGGTATGGACAACATGTATCTGACATAGGATATCCTGTAGGGTGACCCAGGGATCCTGTAGACAGACTTAGGATATAGACAGCATGTATCTGACATAGGATATCCTGTAGGGTGACCTAGGGATCCTGTAGACAGACCTAGGATATAGACAACATGTATCTAACATAGGATATCCTGTAGGGTGACCTAGGGATCCTGTAGACAGACCTAGGGTATGGACAACATGTATCTGACATAGGATATCCTGTAGGGTGACTTGGGGATCCTGTAGACAGACCTAGGGTATGAACAACATGTATCTGACATAGGATATCCTGTAGGGTGACCTGGGGATCCTGTAGACAGACCTAGGGTATGGACAACATGTATCTGACATAGGATATCCTGCAGGCTGACCTGGGGATCCTGTAGACAGACCTAGGGTATGGACAACATGTATCTAACATAGGATATCCTGTAGGGTGATCTGGCGAACTTGGAGACAGACCTAGGATATAAACAACATGTATCTGACATAGGATGTCCTGTAGGGTGACCTGGGGATCCTGTAGACAGATCTAAGGTATGGACAACATGTATCTGACATAGGATATCCTGTAGGGTGACCTAGGGATCCTGTAGACAGACCTAGGATAAAAACAACATGTATCTAACATAGGATATCCTGTAGGGTGACCTTGCAAACTTGGCGACAGACCTAGGATATAGACAACATGTATCTGACATAGGATATCGTGTAGGCTGACCTGAGGAACTTGGAGACAGACCTAGGATATAGACAACATGTATCTGACATAGGGTATCCTATAGGGTGACCTGGGGATCCTGTAGACAGACCTAGGGTATGGACAACATGTATCTAACATAGGATATCCTGTAGGGTGACCTAGGGATCCTGTAGACAGACCTAGGATATAGACAACATGTATCTGACATAGGATATCCTGTAGGGTGACCTAGGGATCCTGTAGACAGGCCTAGAATATAGACAACATGTATCTGACATAGGATATCCTGTAGGGTGACCTGGGGAACTTGGAGACAGACCTAGGATATAGACAACATGTATCTGACATAGGGTAACCTGTAGGGTGACCTGGGGATCCTGTAGACAGACCTAGGGTATGGACAACATGTATCTGACATAGGATATCCTGTAGGGTGACCTAGGGATCCTGTAGACAGACCTAGGATATAAACAACATATATCTAACATAGGACATCCTGTAGGGTGACCTGGCAAACTTGGAGCTCGAGACAGACCTAGGATATAGACAACATGTATCTGACATAGGATATTGTGTAGGGTGACCTGGGGAACTTGGAGACAGACCTAGGATATAGACAACATGTATCTAACATAGGATATCCTGTAGGGTGACCTAGGGATCCTGTAGACAGACCTAGGATATAGACAACATGTATTTGACATAGGTCAGGATATCCTGTAGGGTGACCTAGGGATCCTGTAGACAGACCTAGGATATAGACAACATGTATCTGACATAGGATATCCTGTAGGGTGACCTGGGGAACTTGGAGACAGACCTAGGATCCTGTAGGGTGACCTGGGGATCCTGTAGACAGACCTAGGGTATGGACAACATGTATCTGACATAGGATATCCTGTAGGGTGACCTGGGGAACTTGGAGACAGACCTAGGATATTGACAACATGTATCTGACATAGGGTATCCTGTAGGGTGACCTGGGGATCCTGTAGACAGACCTAGGATATAGACAACATGTATCTGACATAGGATATCCTGTAGGGTGACCTGGGGATCCTTTAGACAGACCTAGGGTATAGACAACATGTATCTGACATAGGATATCCTGTAGGGTGACCTGGGGATCCTGTAGACAGACCTAGGATATAGACAACATGTATCTGACATAGGATATCCTGTAGGGTGACCTGGGGATCCTGTAGACAGACCTAGGGTAGGGACAACATGTATCTAAAATAGGATATCCTGTAGGGTGACCTGGCGAACTTGGAGACAGACCTAGGATATAAACAACATGTATCTGACATAGGATATCCTGTAGGGTGACCTGGGGATCCTGTAGACAGACCTAGGGTATGGACAACATGTATCTAACATAGGATATCCTGTAGGGTGACCTGGAGAACTTGGAGACAGACCTAGGATATAAACAACATGTATCTGACATAGGATATCCTGTAGGGTGACCTAGGGATCCTGTAGACAGACCTAGGGTATGGGCAACATGTATCTAACATAGGATATCCTGTAGGGTGATCTGGCGAACTTGGAGACAGACCTAGGATATAAACAACATGTATCTGACATAGGATATCCTGTAGGGTGACCTGGGGATCCTGTAGACAGACCTAGGGTATGGACAACATGTATCTAACATAGGATGTCCTGTATGGTGACCTGGGAATCCTGTAGACAGATCTAAGGTATGGACAACATGTATCTGACATAGGATATCCTGTAGGGTGACCTAGGGATCCTGTAGACAGACCTAGGATAAAAACAACATGTATCTAACATAGAATATCCTGTAGGGTGACCTGGCAAACTTGGCGACAGACCTAGGATATAGACAACATGTATCTGACATAGGATATCATGTAGTGTGACCTGGGGAACTTGGAGACAGACCTAGGATATAGACAACATGTATCTGACATAGGATATCGTGTAGGGTGACCTGAGGAACTTGGAGACAGACCTAGGATATAGACAACATGTATCTGACATAGGGTATCCTATAGGGTGACCTGGGGATCCTGTAGACAGACCTAGGGTATGGACAACATGTATCTAACATAGGATATCCTGTAGGGTGACCTAGGGATCCTGTAGACAGACCTAGGATATAGACAACATGTATCTGACATAGGATATCCTGTAGGGTGACCAAGGGATCCTGTAGACAGACCTAGGATATAGACAACATGTATCTGACATAGGATATCCTGTAGGGTGACCTGGGGAACTTGGAGACAGACCTAGGATATAGAGAACATGTATCTGACATAGGGTATCCTGTAGGGTGACCTGGGGATCCTGTAGACAGATCTAAGGTATTGACAACATGTATCTGACATAGGATATCCTGTAGGGTGACCTAGGGATCCTGTAGACAGACCTAGGATATAAACAACATATATCTAACATAGGATATCCTGTAGGGTGACCTGGCAAACTTGGAGACAGACCTAGGATATAGACAACATGTATCTGACATAGGATATCGTGTAGGGTGACCTGAGGAACCTGGAGACAGACCTAGGATATAGACAACATGTATCTGACATAGGGTATCCTATAGGGTGACCTGGGGATCCTGTAGACAGACCTACGGTATGGACAACATGTATCTAACATAGGATATCCTGTAGGGTGACCTAGGGATCCTGTAGACAGACCTAGGATATAGACAACATGTATCTGACATAGGATATCCTGTAGGGTGACCTAGGGATCCTGTAGACAGACCTAGGATATAGACAACATGTATCTGACATAGGATATCCTGTAGGGTGACATGGGGAACTTGGAGACAGACCTAGGATATAGACAACATGTATCTGACATAGGGTATCCTGTAGGGTGACCTGGGGATCCTGTAGACAGACCTAGGGTATGAGAAACATGTATCTGACATAGGATATCCTGTAGGGTGACCTGGGGATCCTGTAGACAGACCTAGGATACAGATAACATGTATCTGACATAGGATATCCTTTAGGGTGACCTAGGGATCCTGTAGACAGACCTAGGATATAGACAACATGTATCTGACATAGGATATCCTGTAGGGTGACCTGGGGATCCTGTAGACAGACCTAGGGTATGGACAACATGTATCTAACATAGGATATCCTGTAGGGTGACCTGGGGATCCTGTAGACAGATCTAAGGTATTGACAACATGTATCTGACATAGGATATCCTGTAGGGTGACCTAGGGATCCTGTAGACAGACCTAGGATATAAACAACATATATCTAACATAGGATATCCTGTAGGGTGACCTGGCAAACTTCGAGACAGACCTATGATATAGACAACATGTATCTGACATAGGATAACGTGTAGGGTGACCTGGGGAACTTGGAGACAGACCTAGGATATAGACAACATGTATCTAACATAGAGTATCCTGTAGGGTGACCTGGGGATCCTGTAGACAGACCTAGGGTATGGACAACATGTATCTAACATAGGATATCCTGTAGGGTGACCTAGGGATCCTGTAGACAGACCTAGGATATAGACAACATGTATCTGACATAGGTCAGGATATCATGTAGGGTGACCTAGGGATCCTGTACAGACCTAGGATATAGACAACATGTATCTGACATAGGATATCCTGTAGGGTGACCTGGGGAACTTGGAGACAGACCTAGGATATAGACAACATGTATCTGACATAGGGTATCCTGTAGGGTGACCTGGGGATCCTGTAGATAGACCTAGGGTATGGACAACATGTATCTGACATAGGATATCCTGTAGGGTGACCCAGGGATCCTGTAGACAGACTCAGGATATAGACAGCATGTATCTGACATAGGATATCCTGTAGGGTGACCTAGGGATCCTGTAGACAGACCTAGGATATAGACAACATGTATCTAACATAGGATATCCTGTAGGGTGACCTAGGGATCCTGTAGACAGACCTAGGGTATGGACAACATGTATCTGACATAGGATATCCTGTAGGGTGACTTGGGGATCCTGTAGACAGACCTAGGGTATGGACAACATGTATCTGACATAGGATATCCTGTAGGGTGACCTGGGGATCCTGTAGACAGACCTAGGGTATGGACAACATGTATCTGACATAGGATATCCTGCAGGCTGACCTGGGGATCCTGTAGACAGACCTAGGGTATGGACAACATGTATCTAACATAGGATATCCTGTAGGGTGATCTGGCGAACTTGGAGACAGACCTAGGATATAAACAACATGTATCTGACATAGGATGTCCTGTAGGGTGACCTGGGGATCCTGTAGACAGATCTAAGGTATGGACAACATGTATCTGACATAGGATATCCTGTAGGGTGACCTAGGGATCCTGTAGACAGACCTAGGATAAAAACAACATGTATCTAACATAGGATATCCTGTAGGGTGACCTTGCAAACTTGGCGACAGACCTAGGATATAGACAACATGTATCTGACATAGGATATCGTGTAGGCTGACCTGAGGAACTTGGAGACAGACCTAGGATATAGACAACATGTATCCGACATAGGGTATCCTATAGGGTGACCTGGGGATCCTGTAGACAGACCTAGGGTATGGACAACATGTATCTAACATAGGATATCCTGTAGGGTGACCTAGGGATCCTGTAGACAGACCTAGGATATAGACAACATGTATCTGACATAGGATATCCTGTAGGGTGACCTAGGGATCCTGTAGACAGGCCTAGAATATAGACAACATGTATCTGACATAGGATATCCTGTAGGGTGACCTGGGGAACTTGGAGACAGACCTAGGATATAGACAACATGTATCTGACATAGGGTAACCTGTAGGGTGACCTGGGGATCCTGTAGACAGACCTAGGGTATGGACAACATGTATCTGACATAGGAAATCCTGTAGGGTGACCTAGGGATCCTGTAGACAGACCTAGGATATAAACAACATATATCTAACATAGGACATCCTGTAGGGTGACCTGGCAAACTTGGAGCTCGAGACAGGCCTAGGATATAGACAACATGTATCTGACATAGGATATTGTGTAGGGTGACCTGGGGAACTTTGAGACAGACATAGTATATAGACAACATGTATCTAACATAGGATATCCTGTAGGGTGACCTAGGGATCCTGTAGACAGACCTAGGATATAGACAACATGTATTTGACATAGGTCAGGATATCCTGTAGGGTGACCTAGGGATCCTGTAGACAGACCTAGGATATAGACAACATGTATTTGACATAGGTCAGGATATCCTGTAGGGTGACCTAGGGATCCTGTAGACAGACCTAGGATATAGACAACATGTATCTGACATAGGATATCCTGTAGGGTGACCTGGGGAACTTGGAGACAGACCTAGGATCCTGTAGGGTGACCTGGGGATCCTGTAGACAGACCTAGGGTATGGACAACATGTATCTGACATAGGATGTCCTGTAGGGTGACCTGGGGATCCTGTAGACAGATCTAAGGTATGGACAACATGTATCTGACATAGGATATCCTGTAGGGTGACCTAGGGATCCTGTAGACAGACCTAGGATAAAAACAACATGTATCTAACATAGGATATCCTGTAGGGTGACCTTGCAAACTTGGCGACAGACCTAGGATATAGACAACATGTATCTGACATAGGATATCGTGTAGAGTGACCTGAGGAACTTGGAGACAGACCTAGGATATAGACAACATGTATCTGACATAGGGTATCCTATAGGGTGACCTGGCAAACTTGGAGCTCGAGACAGACCTAGGATATAGACAACATGTATCTGACATAGGATATTGTGTAGGGTGACCTGGGGAACTTGGAGACAGACCTAGGATATAGACAACATGTATCTAACATAGGATATCCTGTAGGGTGACCTAGGGATCCTGTAGACAGACCTAGGATATAGACAACATGTATTTGACATAGGTCAGGATATCCTGTAGGGTGACCTAGGGATCCTGTAGACAGACCTAGGATATAGACAACATGTATCTGACATAGGATATCCTGTAGGGTGACCTGGGGAACTTGGAGACAGACCTAGGATCCTGTAGGGTGACCTGGGGATCCTGTAGACAGACCTAGGGTATGGACAACATGTATCTGACATAGGATATCCTGTAGGGTGACCTGGGGAACTTGGAGACAGACCTAGGATATTGACAACATGTATCTGACATAGGGTATCCTGTAGGGTGACCTGGGGATCCTGTAGACAGACCTAGGATATAGACAACATGTATCTGACATAGGATATCCTGTAGGGTGACCTGGGGATCCTTTAGACAGACCTAGGGTATAGACAACATGTATCTGACATAGGATATCCTGTAGGGTGACCTGGGGATCCTGTAGACAGACCTAGGATATAGACAACATGTATCTGACATAGGATATCCTGTAGGGTGACCTGGGGATCCTGTAGACAGACCTAGGGTAGGGACAACATGTATCTAAAATAGGATATCCTGTAGGGTGACCTGGCGAACTTGGAGACAGACCTAGGATATAAACAACATGTATCTGACATAGGATATCCTGTAGGGTGACCTGGGGATCCTGTAGACAGACCTAGGGTATGGACAACATGTATCTAACATAGGATATCCTGTAGGGTGACCTGGAGAACTTGGAGACAGACCTAGGATATAAACAACATGTATCTGACATAGGATATCCTGTAGGGTGACCTAGGGATCCTGTAGACAGACCTAGGGTATGGGCAACATGTATCTAACATAGGATATCCTGTAGGGTGATCTGGCGAACTTGGAGACAGACCTAGGATATAAACAACATGTATCTGACATAGGATATCCTGTAGGGTGACCTGGGGATCCTGTAGACAGACCTAGGGTATGGACAACATGTATCTAACATAGGATGTCCTGTATGGTGACCTGGGAATCCTGTAGACAGATCTAAGGTATGGACAACATGTATCTGACATAGGATATCCTGTAGGGTGACCTAGGGATCCTGTAGACAGACCTAGGATAAAAACAACATGTATCTAACATAGAATATCCTGTAGGGTGACCTGGCAAACTTGGCGACAGACCTAGGATATAGACAACATGTATCTGACATAGGATATCATGTAGTGTGACCTGGGGAACTTGGAGACAGACCTAGGATATAGACAACATGTATCTGACATAGGATATCGTGTAGGGTGACCTGAGGAACTTGGAGACAGACCTAGGATATAGACAACATGTATCTGACATAGGGTATCCTATAGGGTGACCTGGGGATCCTGTAGACAGACCTAGGGTATGGACAACATGTATCTAACATAGGATATCCTGTAGGGTGACCTAGGGATCCTGTAGACAGACCTAGGATATAGACAACATGTATCTGACATAGGATATCCTGTAGGGTGACCAAGGGATCCTGTAGACAGACCTAGGATATAGACAACATGTATCTGACATAGGATATCCTGTAGGGTGACCTGGGGAACTTGGAGACAGACCTAGGATATAGAGAACATGTATCTGACATAGGGTATCCTGTAGGGTGACCTGGGGATCCTGTAGACAGATCTAAGGTATTGACAACATGTATCTGACATAGGATATCCTGTAGGGTGACCTAGGGATCCTGTAGACAGACCTAGGATATAAACAACATATATCTAACATAGGATATCCTGTAGGGTGACCTGGCAAACTTGGAGACAGACCTAGGATATAGACAACATGTATCTGACATAGGATATCGTGTAGGGTGACCTGAGGAACCTGGAGACAGACCTAGGATATAGACAACATGTATCTGACATAGGGTATCCTATAGGGTGACCTGGGGATCCTGTAGACAGACCTACGGTATGGACAACATGTATCTAACATAGGATATCCTGTAGGGTGACCTAGGGATCCTGTAGACAGACCTAGGATATAGACAACATGTATCTGACATAGGATATCCTGTAGGGTGACCTAGGGATCCTGTAGACAGACCTAGGATATAGACAACATGTATCTGACATAGGATATCCTGTAGGGTGACATGGGGAACTTGGAGACAGACCTAGGATATAGACAACATGTATCTGACATAGGGTATCCTGTAGGGTGACCTGGGGATCCTGTAGACAGACCTAGGGTATGAGAAACATGTATCTGACATAGGATATCCTGTAGGGTGACCTGGGGATCCTGTAGACAGACCTAGGATACAGATAACATGTATCTGACATAGGATATCCTTTAGGGTGACCTAGGGATCCTGTAGACAGACCTAGGATATAGACAACATGTATCTGACATAGGATATCCTGTAGGGTGACCTGGGGATCCTGTAGACAGACCTAGGGTATGGACAACATGTATCTAACATAGGATATCCTGTAGGGTGACCTGGGGATCCTGTAGACAGATCTAAGGTATTGACAACATGTATCTGACATAGGATATCCTGTAGGGTGACCTAGGGATCCTGTAGACAGACCTAGGATATAAACAACATATATCTAACATAGGATATCCTGTAGGGTGACCTGGCAAACTTCGAGACAGACCTATGATATAGACAACATGTATCTGACATAGGATATCGTGTAGGGTGACCTGGGGAACTTGGAGACAGACCTAGGATATAGACAACATGTATCTAACATAGAGTATCCTGTAGGGTGACCTGGGGATCCTGTAGACAGACCTAGGGTATGGACAACATGTATCTAACATAGGATATCCTGTAGGGTGACCTAGGGATCCTGTAGACAGACCTAGGATATAGACAACATGTATCTGACATAGGTCAGGATATCATGTAGGGTGACCTAGGGATCCTGTACAGACCTAGGATATAGACAACATGTATCTGACATAGGATATCCTGTAGGGTGACCTGGGGAACTTGGAGACAGACCTAGGATATAGACAACATGTATCTGACATAGGGTATCCTGTAGGGTGACCTGGGGATCCTGTAGATAGACCTAGGGTATGGACAACATGTATCTGACATAGGATATCCTGTAGGGTGACCCAGGGATCCTGTAGACAGACTCAGGATATAGACAGCATGTATCTGACATAGGATATCCTGTAGGGTGACCTAGGGATCCTGTAGACAGACCTAGGATATAGACAACATGTATCTAACATAGGATATCCTGTAGGGTGACCTAGGGATCCTGTAGACAGACCTAGGGTATGGACAACATGTATCTGACATAGGATATCCTGTAGGGTGACTTGGGGATCCTGTAGACAGACCTAGGGTATGGACAACATGTATCTGACATAGGATATCCTGTAGGGTGACCTGGGGATCCTGTAGACAGACCTAGGGTATGGACAACATGTATCTGACATAGGATATCCTGCAGGCTGACCTGGGGATCCTGTAGACAGACCTAGGGTATGGACAACATGTATCTAACATAGGATATCCTGTAGGGTGATCTGGCGAACTTGGAGACAGACCTAGGATATAAACAACATGTATCTGACATAGGATGTCCTGTAGGGTGACCTGGGGATCCTGTAGACAGATCTAAGGTATGGACAACATGTATCTGACATAGGATATCCTGTAGGGTGACCTAGGGATCCTGTAGACAGACCTAGGATAAAAACAACATGTATCTAACATAGGATATCCTGTAGGGTGACCTTGCAAACTTGGCGACAGACCTAGGATATAGACAACATGTATCTGACATAGGATATCGTGTAGGCTGACCTGAGGAACTTGGAGACAGACCTAGGATATAGACAACATGTATCCGACATAGGGTATCCTATAGGGTGACCTGGGGATCCTGTAGACAGACCTAGGGTATGGACAACATGTATCTAACATAGGATATCCTGTAGGGTGACCTAGGGATCCTGTAGACAGACCTAGGATATAGACAACATGTATCTGACATAGGATATCCTGTAGGGTGACCTAGGGATCCTGTAGACAGGCCTAGAATATAGACAACATGTATCTGACATAGGATATCCTGTAGGGTGACCTGGGGAACTTGGAGACAGACCTAGGATATAGACAACATGTATCTGACATAGGGTAACCTGTAGGGTGACCTGGGGATCCTGTAGACAGACCTAGGGTATGGACAACATGTATCTGACATAGGATATCCTGTAGGGTGACCTAGGGATCCTGTAGACAGACCTAGGATATAAACAACATATATCTAACATAGGACATCCTGTAGGGTGACCTGGCAAACTTGGAGCTCGAGACAGGCCTAGGATATAGACAACATGTATCTGACATAGGATATTGTGTAGGGTGACCTGGGGAACTTTGAGACAGACATAGTATATAGACAACATGTATCTAACATAGGATATCCTGTAGGGTGACCTAGGGATCCTGTAGACAGACCTAGGATATAGACAACATGTATTTGACATAGGTCAGGATATCCTGTAGGGTGACCTAGGGATCCTGTAGACAGACCTAGGATATAGACAACATGTATTTGACATAGGTCAGGATATCCTGTAGGGTGACCTAGGGATCCTGTAGACAGACCTAGGATATAGACAACATGTATCTGACATAGGATATCCTGTAGGGTGACCTGGGGAACTTGGAGACAGACCTAGGATCCTGTAGGGTGACCTGGGGATCCTGTAGACAGACCTAGGGTATGGACAACATGTATCTGACATAGGATGTCCTGTAGGGTGACCTGGGGATCCTGTAGACAGATCTAAGGTATGGACAACATGTATCTGACATAGGATATCCTGTAGGGTGACCTAGGGATCCTGTAGACAGACCTAGGATAAAAACAACATGTATCTAACATAGGATATCCTGTAGGGTGACCTTGCAAACTTGGCGACAGACCTAGGATATAGACAACATGTATCTGACATAGGATATCGTGTAGAGTGACCTGAGGAACTTGGAGACAGACCTAGGATATAGACAACATGTATCTGACATAGGGTATCCTATAGGGTGACCTGGGGATCCTGTAGACAGACCTAGGGTATGGACAACATGTATCTAACATAGGATATCCTGAAGGGTGACCTAGGGATCCTGTAGACAGACCTAGGATATAGACAACATGTATCTGACATAGGATATCCTGTAGGGTGACCTAGGGATCCTGTAGACAGACCTATGATATAGACAACATGTATCTGACATAGGATATCCTGTAGGGTGACCTGGGGAACTTGGAGACAGACCTAGGATATAGACAACATGTATCTGACATAGGGTAACCTGTAGGGTGACCTGGGGATCCTGTAGACAGACCTAGGGTATGGACAACATGTATCTGACATAGGATATCCTGTAGGGTGACCTGGGGATCCTGTAGACAGATCTAAGGTATTGACAACATGTATCTGACATAGGATATCCTGTAGGGTGACCTAGGGATCCTGTAGACAGACCTAGGATATAAACAACATATATCTAACATAGGATATCCTGTAGGGTGACCTGGCAAACTTGGAGACAGACCTAGGATATAGACAACATGTATCTGACATAGGATATAGTGTAGGGTGACCTGGGGAACTTGGAGACAGACCTAGGGTATAGACAACATGTATCTAACATAGGGTATCCTGTAGGGTGACCTGGGGATCCTGTAGACAGACCTAGGGTATGGACAACATGTATCTGACATAGGATATCCTGTAGGGTGACCTAGGGATCCTGTAGACATACCTAGGATATAGACAACATGTATCTGACATAGGATATCCTGTAGGGTGACCAAGGGATCCTGTAGACAGACCTAGGATATAGACAACATGTATCTGACATAGGATATCCTGTAGGGTGACCTGGGGAACTTGGAGACAGACCTAGGATATAGACAACATGTATCTGACATAGGGTATCCTGTAGGGTGACCTGGGGATCCTGTAGACAGATCTAAGGTATTGACAACATGTATCTGACATAGGATATCCTGTAGGGTGACCTAGGGATCCTGTAGACAGACCTAGGATATAAACAACATATATCTAACATAGGATATCCTGTAGGGTGACCTGGCAAACTTGGAGACAGACCTAGGATATAGACAACATGTATCTGACATACTAGTAGGATATCCTGTAGGGTGACCTGGGGAACTTGGAGACAGACCTAGGATATAGACAACATGTATCTGACATAGGGTATCCTGTAGGGTGACCTGGGGATCCTGTAGACAGACCTAGGGTATGGACAACATGTATCTAACATAGGATATCCTGTAGGGTGACCTAGGGATCCTGTAAACAGACCTAGGATATAGGCAACATGTATCTGACATAGGTCAGGATATCCTGTAGGGTGACCCAGGGATCCTGTAGACAGACCTAGGATACAGACAACATGTATCTGACATAGGATATCCTGTAGGGTGACCTGGGGAACTTGGAGACAGACCTAGGATATAGACAACATGTATCTGACATAGGATGTCCTGTAGGGTGACCTGGGGATCCTGTAGACAGATCTAAGGTATGGACAACATGTATCTGACATAGGATATCCTGTAGGGTGACCTAGGGATCCTGTAGACAGACCTAGGATAAAAACAACATGTATCTAACATAGGATATCCTGTAGGGTGACCTTGCAAACTTGGCGACAGACCTAGGATATAGACAACATGTATCTGACATAGGATATCGTGTAGAGTGACCTGAGGAACTTGGAGACAGACCTAGGATATAGACAACATGTATCTGACATAGGGTATCCTATAGGGTGACCTGGGGATCCTGTAGACAGACCTAGGGTATGGACAACATGTATCTAACATAGGATATCCTGAAGGGTGACCTAGGGATCCTGTAGACAGACCTAGGATATAGACAACATGTATCTGACATAGGATATCCTGTAGGGTGACCTAGGGATCCTGTAGACAGACCTATGATATAGACAACATGTATCTGACATAGGATATCCTGTAGGGTGACCTGGGGAACTTGGAGACAGACCTAGGATATAGACAACATGTATCTGACATAGGGTAACCTGTAGGGTGACCTGGGGATCCTGTAGACAGACCTAGGGTATGGACAACATGTATCTGACATAGGATATCCTGTAGGGTGACCTGGGGATCCTGTAGACAGATCTAAGGTATTGACAACATGTATCTGACATAGGATATCCTGTAGGGTGACCTAGGGATCCTGTAGACAGACCTAGGATATAAACAACATATATCTAACATAGGATATCCTGTAGGGTGACCTGGCAAACTTGGAGACAGACCTAGGATATAGACAACATGTATCTGACATAGGATATAGTGTAGGGTGACCTGGGGAACTTGGAGACAGACCTAGGGTATAGACAACATGTATCTAACATAGGGTATCCTGTAGGGTGACCTGGGGATCCTGTAGACAGACCTAGGGTATGGACAACATGTATCTGACATAGGTCAGGATATCCTGTAGGGTGACCTAGGGATCCTGTAGACAGACCTAGGATATAGACAACATGTATCTGACATAGGATATCCTGTAGGGTGACCTGGGGAACTTGGAGACAGACCTAGGATATAGACAACATGTATCTGACATAGGGTATCCTGTAGGGTGACCTGGGGATCCTGTAGACAGACCTAGGGTATGGACAACATGTATCTGACATAGGATATCCTGTAGGGTGACCCAGGGATCCTGTAGACAGACCTAGGATAAAGACAACATGTATCTGACATAGGATATCCTGTAGGGTGACCTAGGGATCCTGTAGACAGACCTAGGATATAGACAACATGTATCTAACATAGGATATCCTGTAGGGTGACCTAGGGATCCTGTAGACAGACCTAGGGTATGGACAACATGTATCTGACATAGGATATCCTGTAGGGTGACCTGGGGATCCTGTAGACAGACCTAGGGTATGGACAACATGTATCTGACATAGGATATCCTGCAGGCTGACCTGGGGATCCTGTAGAGAGACCTAGGGTATGGACAACATGTATCTAACATAGGATATCCTGTAGAGTAACCTGGGGATCCTGTAGACAGACCTAGGGTATGGGCAACATGTATCTAACATAGAATATCCTGTAGAGTGGCCTGGGGATCCTGTAGACAGACCTAGGGTATGGATAACCTGGATATGGATAGCTAACAAAGGATATCCTGCAGAGTTACCTGGGTGTCCGGTAGACAGACCTAGGGTATGGACAACATGTATATAACATAGGATATCCTGTAGAGTAACCTGGGGATCCTGTAGACAGACCTAGGGTATGGGCAACATGTATCTAACATAGAATATCCTGTAGAGTGGCCTGGGGATCCTGTAGACAGACCTAGGGTATGGATAACCTGGATATGGATAGCTAACAAAGGATATCCTGCAGAGTTACCTGGGTGTCCGGTAGACAGACCTAGGGTATGGACAAGATGTATCTAACATAGAATATAGTGTACAGTGACCTGGAGATCTTGTAAACAGACCTGGGATTTAGACAACATGTATCTTATAATACCTTTGATTTTGTTACAGTCATTTTGTATTGAAGAAGGACATGTATAAAAGTGTCTGAAAAATTTACCTTTTTAAAAATTGGTAATATCTAAGTTTTAATTATTTGGATTCAACTATCTGAAAATTTTCAGGGTTTGTTTGCAATTCATTTCTACATACATCTAAAAAAGCCCGCAGTTATATATATTATAAAAAAAAGAAAGTTTATTACATTGCTTCTGTGGCACTGTTCATGTTTTGTTTATTTTAGTACCTACCTACATGTCCTTCCCGAAGTAAATAGAATATATATAGTACACGTGTGCAGCATGGTTACTTTTATTTTGACCGAAATTTGCCACTGTTTTGTCCGAAACAAAGGTGGTGGTGTGAGCAACCTCAAAAGCTCTGATGACAGCATCTGCTTCCACCTTTGCCCGGACAAAACCCCTGTAAATGTTGCCATTCAACGGGTGCCATGCGGGCCCTAAATCAAACAGAGCCATTTTTGTTTTGCAAATTGGCGCTTAACTATTTTGACCGGATGTTGACATCGATTGATAAAAATAGAAAATATTTTAAGAAAAGATATTTACGTTGTGACGTATTGACATCGATTGATAAAAATAGAAACTATTTTAAGAAAAGATATTTACGTTGTGACGTAGGGCGGCCTACAGGATTCCTATTTCCGCTTACCTACAGGGTCAGAAACACGATATAGTAAAATGCTAACTGATACATTGTGATTCTTGTGTAAAGTGAATATTTGCGATAAGAAAAAAAAGCAGGTTAAAGGAAAATTACATATCCGGATTTAGAAAAATCAAAATAACAATACAATCATTAAATAATCACATACACATTTATTTAATTTATCACTTTGTGACGTGTAAAAAAATTGATCAAACTCTATTCAGATTCTCAGAAGGAGTTGCGGATAAGAATTGGGTAGCCTATTCAAAGTCTATGTTTCCTTTTTGGAAAAAAACCGATATAATTCCAATCAAAATGTAAAACACCTGGTGCACTATGTCAATATAGGACAAGATTCAATACGCGGTGTAGGAGGAGTTGCGGATAAGAGATGAGTACCCCAAGTGTAGCAGACAACCTTTGTAAACGAACGCCAAAGGACAAAAAGTAAAATAGCAGGTGCACAACAGATTCTGTAAGAGTTTAAATTAATTCAATGTAGTGAATAAGAAGATGCAGTTAACGGACGGCCATCCAACACTATATACTACCCATGGATCTAAAACACGAACATAAGTGAAAGGAAGTAGGGTAATTCAACCATTGTGCATGAAATTAAGTCGATACAAAATCGAGCTCGTTATTAAGATATTATCTTTAATTCGGTTTTTTTAGTATTTAAAATTATGCACTTAAATAGAAGTAATAACAAAATACAGAACGCCAAGGAACCTGTCAAAAAAGATATTCCACAAATAACAGTCCAATAAACCGGCAACTCCAGAACCAACAGCCAAAAAAAAAGTAATTAAAGGTTGTTTTCGTTTTGTTCACAAGACGTTAATAGGTTTCAGCGGATTTATTATGAGAATGCAGACATTTAAGCGATCAATGTTCTTTAAACTGTAAGCTGTAGAACAAACTTTTGAAAATCGTTTACCAAGACTCATAGAAGAGTGAAGAAATCAGGAATTGAAAAAGACACACGGTACAGAACAATGTACAGGAAAGCAATAACACAAACCAAAATTAAGTAAAAGAAAAGCTAAATAAGAGAAACAAAAAATGAGTTATTTGAACCCAATAAAATAGCATGGATATATTTAGATGCTCCTGAACCGTCTCGCACGGACTTAGCATGTCATGGTAAGAGGCCTACTTTAATATTAGTAGGTTTCTTCAACTCACGCGACCTTGAATAGATTGAAGGAAAAAAGTCACACAAGTTTGGTCTGTTCATGGACAAAACATGACGTGTATAATTAGATGGGAAATTAAAGGTCTGAGACAAAGTTTCGAGGAAATCGGTCTCATACGAGTACGTAAAAAAGTAGGCAAGGAGAGAAACACACGAAATTGATTGTCGAGTGAACTATTAATACCAAATTCATCTATAAAACATTTTATATACTGCGTCTCGTACATAAAAGTAATGTTATTAGGGTAAATATCTGGGACAACAACACATTTTTTATAAATAACTGATATAGTTCTAACCACACCAGGACATTTACGGTAAAGACTAATGATGCCTTGGACCTGTTAATCCGTCGCAACATTCTATTCTAATTTGAATCAAAGACCTAGCGCCCGTCGTTTTTTCTGATAGGATATATACATTTTCATCAATAAATAGATTTAGTTGATGGATTAATGTTCACGGTATACAAGTTCTTTGGCCAAAATGATCTTCAGGTTTTTATTATCAATAAAATATACTGTTTTAACGTTACTATGAATGGGAAATGGTAAAAAGAGAAATCATGCAGTTTGGCATTATGTAATACACATTTATAGTTGGAGACTTTGCAACAAGTGTATTATAGGTATTATAAATAGTCGAAACTAGTCGGAAAAGACTGATGTTGTAAACTATTTCTAAGATTGATGGCGCAGTGTAACTAACAGAATAACGAAAGTCCTTTGAATCCCTGTGTATACCAACTAGTTTGAAGACTCTGTGTTTTCAATTGTCTAAAATTACTCATACCAACATGTACACATTGGTGGCACGAGCCGTAATAGGTTAAAGGTAAAAGTTTTGGTAAGTAGCAAAAGAATACAGTTTCCTTATGGTTTTTGATAGTTATTTTGACGAATAGATTTATAGCGGCTATGACCATGATAACGTTTTCATCTAAGAATAAGGTAAAAACACTCATAAAACAATCACACTATTTCATCTAGAACGATGAAATTCTCTAAATAATTAATAATAGAGGTCTACCAACTCAAGACATATGGTTAAAGAAAGATAACTCGTATTTTTATTTCAAATTTCACTGTCACAAAACATGTAAGGTTCATGCCACTTAATACTGATTATAATCTAACACAAATTGTCTAAATGAACCATTAAATATTTTTAAAAATCGTAAAATTTATGCGTATTTTTTCCAGCCAAGAAATATAACCAGACCTTTCATGGTACGATTCTAACCCTTGGCTATCAAAATAATTAATGCCGTAAACAACTAACCGTAACAACATATGCCTACGATCTAAAACATCGTAGACATTTCCATCGATGCCTAAAAAAATTTATAGCATTTTTACAACTGTAAACATTTATTTAAGAGAAATAGCAAGGGAAACGACCGACCACCAATAGCTGAAAGTCAAGGGAAAATTACAAATCCGGATATAGACAAACAGATACAACGCAAAACAAAAACAAAAAACACAAAACAGAAAGTAAGTAACCCGACCCCAATAAAAGCATGGGTGCACTTAGGTGCTCCGTACGACGAAGCAGTTCCCGCCTATAATTATACACTACTTCGTCTTACAGTAAAGACTACTTAAGACTCAGCGAAAGATTCTGATCGTATTTGAGAAATGGATTTCCCATAACGATCAATTAAATCTTGGTGACGACCATAGAACTTCTGAAGGAATGACATCAATTTAGGTACAACAAACCCTTGTTGTCAGTATTTCAGTAGACAACAGCATTGAACGGTCTTTAAGGTATCCGACCCATAATTGAAGTTGCCGTTTAATTTAATTTTTTCGACCAAGAAATACAGCTTTATTAAATCAATGTATTGTAATTAATGATACAAATTAATATACTGTTTTACTCTGAGTCAGTATTTACAGTTTTAAGCAAAACGAAATTAGTTACTCAAATAGTATTTCCGATGTTTGCCGAACATTACCGAGTTCTGCTCCATTGAAAACAATAGACATCCGGGAAACCAAATATGATCACGTGGTCAATTGTGGTCCGGATACCTTAAGTAATGTTTATAGTCACTGATATTAATAAATGTCAACCAATGCATCCAACGTCAACGTTTTCACAGTTTAATCTTCTATCAAATAATCCTATGAAGATACTTATAGGTTTGTACAGTATTTCATTGATCATAATGTACATGAAGTGAAGGTGTCAATTATCAACAACACTTACTGCGAAGGAAAATTTATAAAAAAAACCACGTGTTTAGAAAGCGTTGTTTGAATTAATTTAGAGAGGATTAAATATCAGATACAAGATTTTTTTGTCCAACTGTGAGGAAAAAGTTTTGAATTCAGTTCATTGTAGCTACAAAAGATTTCCCGTTAATTGATAATTTACAATCTGAAACCTGGGATTATGTGACAGTACCCGAATGACGTAGTTAGGGTTGCTTCATTACGGTTACCACGAGCGCTGCTAACCTTTTATAAACAATTGTTTATGCACGTTATGGAGAAGCTCTTGAAATAGTATTCTACACTGAAATTGTGAAGTCCCTTTTTATAAGTAGGATCTAATTTTTTATTAGTGCTATTTACAATTTGGTATAAAAAACACAAACTTTGGGATTAAGCGAGTGACTATTACTATTATTTAAAGTAGCATATAATAACTTCATCCTTTTTCTACCTGCACCGACAATTTTTGAAATGCATATGAAATATATTAGTGAAAACCTTTTGCAGCCCCGATTGGTGTAGGTATAATCCTTGGGATTCGTAATCTTATATATTCAAAGTGCTGAAAAGTGCGTTAATGGATATGCACTAAGCGACAATCCATTTACGTTTTAGCCGCGCTGTTTTTTTTTTTTTTTTTTTTTTGTGGCACATTTTGAATAAAGACTTTTCTTACTTATCACATATTTATTATTTCCATGAACTTATTTTCTAAAATTATTATGAATGCGAATGCGTTGTTTGAAACATACATTGGTAATAAGTTATCTTATTGTAGATTGATTGGTTTTCAATAATTAAATATATATAAGTGTACTGGTTTGGTAGCTTTCTTTAGACCCTTTATATAATGTTTTGAACTGCCTGTATTGTGTATTTACACGATCCCAGAGGACATATTTTTCCATCTCCCAATTGACGAATACTATTATTCCATCTCCCAATGAAGAATATCTTAACCATTTAGAGTTAAACGCCACTGATGAATCTTGAATAGACAAAACGCGCGTCTGGCGCAATGAATTAAACAAACACCGTATATTGTATCGTTGCTTAATCTTCCAGACTTGTATAATGAAAAGTTAACGGGAGAGGGATAGACCATTAAAAACTCTATTATCTGCAACTGGAAAAGTACGGAGTAAATTATATGGAATAATATTTAGCTTTAATAGTGCAAGGACACTCTTCTAACACGTAACGCGCAACGTTTCGCTTCAAGGCTTTCAGTAATATGACTTGATGAACCATCATCCAGAGGGTCTTATCTTCCTGACACCATAGGAATAGCTCGAATCGATCAGTATAACCACGGATTCCTCCATACTCATACATGGCATAATGCTATGATTAAACATTGCTGAAAGTGGCGTAAAACCACTTAAACAAACAGACACATTAGCACTGAGTCACGTCGAACAAATTTTAGGTTAAAAAAAACTACCGTTAGCTGAAGTTAATAGACTTAAGGTTAATGCTGTGTCTTGAAACATCAGGTAGTAAACCAAGGGGAATAATCTGATTTCTTTGCACTGATTATCTCTCTTGGATGAAATGAATTATTTCAGTTATATGTTTTGATTTATTTAAGGAATTGAAACGGACTATACTGATAGTGACAACAGCAGCAAGGACGGCATTTCAATGGAGAAAAGACTTTTATTTCAAAACGTAAATGTTAAATTAACCAGGACTGAATCTCTTAAATCATAATTTAGTAAAATTTAATTTAATATGTAACTTATTCATGTTATTACAGATTTGTGTGAATATGGCATTGTCTATAACATCAATATAAATTTAATAACAGTACAATTTACCTAGACAATAAAATAAAGATGATGCGTATTAGACTTGATAACGTAACATAATTGAATGTAAACTGTAGGATATTTTCATAAGGAAATCCGGAAGTAATTATTCGCTGATGTAATGTGCACAAACGTTTAACTCAAATCAGTTATAATTAAATAACAATATACAAATGAGTCCCATTTCATAAATGGATCAAGAATATTTTGAAATTGTGATAACTTTTGTTGTACAAATAAACTATCATTGTCCTATATTTGTATGCAACTGTTTTTCTTCAACGTCCAATTAAAACAAGTACACAGCAGACGCTAGGTCCTTTAATGGTAAGTATTGACATATTGGTGTCTTTTCAATCCCTAATTAGCTGAGTGACTTCCGTCAATATATCCTTCAGAACTCAAAATTAAATTAACCACAGAAACAACTTCATCTACCTTATTTTAGACTTCCGCCCCTAATATGACGCCAATCATTTCATGACAAGAATTTACGACCAACGAGACGACGAATCCACTTTTAAAAGTATAAAATATTCATCACTTGGGCAGCAATACGCAGCTTCTCCTGCATGCGGGCTTGTCAAACGCTTTTGTAACCACACTCGAGTGCTCAACTTACAGAGTTGCCCAGCGTGTACCCAGATGGCGGATAGCGGAAATTCAAAGTTGGAAAATTTCAAGTAATAACACAGGAATATGGCAATGAACTATAGTGGGTAACGTGTTGGAGAGTGCCCTTGATCTATAAAGAACCCTTTCGGACATTTCGAAATTACAAGGATCGTTGTAGCCCCAAAAAGACACAATTGTACGTCCCTATCCAATACTTTTTGTATGGCAGGTAAAAGATATGTTTCCAATAGTAAATACAATTTTCCACTGATTAATTGTTTGTTAGCATGTTTTTCTGAATATAGCAGACTTATTTCTGCCTTTAAACAAGATCCAATCAATCAAACAAGAAGTTAATTAATCAAGCCTCATTGACGTCAACACAACCTAACACAGTTACACATAATCTTTCGAATCATATTTGTAGCTTGTTGGTGAACATAATTGTGTGTCAAGATCAAAGTTTTATTCTACAAATAATGTAATCATTATACATTGTTAAAAATAAATTACCCTTGTGTTTTGCATGTCTTCAATAATTACATATTCTCAAGCGCAGATCCAGAAAGGAAGAGTGTGTTCGAGGCTAGGCTGGGGTATATTTGAGAAATTTTCTTAGATTTTAAACAAAATACTTTTAGAAAAAATAGGGTTTTGCCAACACTAGAAGCCCCTCTATTTTTTATCATGAAATTGTATCCGGCTTTTTACCTGTCTTTTGTTTCGGAAAAATATCCCACCATAAAGGAGTTTTTTTCTTTGTTTTTATAGCAAATAATTTTTATCAAAAATTTATGAGTTAGTCATGTTAGTGCTATTATGTTGCATTTTAATTTTTTAATTACGTGCTGTTGGAATTGTAAAAGTAAAAAAAAATAATAATAAAAAGAAATTATGAACATTTACCGGAATGTCGGTGGTTGATGAGATTGTTTGTTACTTACAACGTGGCGGGTAGTTATCAGTGCTACATATACGTAATATAACATTTCATTTCATAGTGTCACGCAAACTTATTCGGCCGTGTCTATTAACGTGGCATAGGTGTGTTCAAGTTGTGATTGTACATGTATTAAAATGCTGTTTGTTATCTTTGCTTTCATCAACATAATCCTGCCTGGCCGCAAGACGTTAACCTTGTTGATATTTATCATACATTGTTGGTGTAGCCTGTATAAGGTACTTATATCTATAAAAGAAAATACTAATAAAACACGAAGATAAATAAATACATGTAAACTTTTGATGAAGATCTTTTTGTGTGTATCTTTTATATGTTAATCCATTTGTGCGTTGTAAAAACTACACTCTTAGTATATATCAGATAATTGATAAAGGTTCAAAAGATAAGTTTAGAGTACTGTAGCAAGAATATGCGACAATTTTAACTATCAGTGATGACTAATTAGTCCGTCATCGAAAGATCTGACAAGTGGATTAATTTAGTTTCTTTTCCGACACATTGATTATTAAATCGACATATTACAAAATTCAAAATTTTCGTTTTTGTTCCAAAAACAACAAAGCAATTCTACCCATACCCATAGCCAAGACAAGAACTTACAGAAGACAAAGACAAGCAACAAATAAACTGCAAATAGTTGAGTATGAATCAAGGCACAATCAGAATGAAAACTGGAAACTATAAAATATGACATTGAGTATCTATATTGTGAGTTTAAGACCATTCATGAAGGGTCGTTGACGCTGTGCTTTATTTACAACTTCAAAGCCCTTTGAACTGCCACGCTAAATCTAACCAACCATCAACAAAGAGAGATCGTCGTAGGTGGAAAAACTCCAGGATATATAGCTTTAATTATAGCCTTGTTTACAAAACGCTAGTCTTTCGACATAAATATTATAACCTTGGTATCGTTGATTACATTTATCATCTATAATAAAGTTTTATAAATAGTTCGTGCATGATTACTTTTCAATATAGTAAAGCTTGGATATTGAATATTTTGTATATTGACATCCACTTAGCATCAGTCATTTTTCTATTAAATATAAAACCCTCACACTCTCGACCAAGACTAATTGCTACGTATTAATTGATTTAATTGGGATAACTGTCTCAATTTTATGGCTCTGCTACTTATAAATATACATAAAATCTGAAAAGTAATAGAAACATATCATTAGACACATTTGTGGTAATATATAGCACTTATGGCAGCTAAAAAACAATTAATGCATCTAACATTAAAACGCTAGATGACAGAGAGAAAGTAGTAAATATCTGACATAAAATCGCAAAGCTGATTTATGATGTTTGATTTGAACTAATTAATTGTTTGATGTTGGATAACAATATATTAGTTTGTGTTGTAAAGGAAAGGCATAAACAAATAATATCGTCCATAAACACATATTTTACAAAACTAACCTCTAATCATAAAACGTCTTGTCTACTTAAAACCTTAGAATTAGAATAAAAATAAACAATTAGACTTGTACCAATGTCGACGTTGTATAAAAAAACGTGAAAGCATTACTACAGACAAAACAAGAACAAATTAATACAATATCCCATTAAATAACAATAGAAACGCTAAATTTTACTAAAAACTATACAAACAACTCACTGAACTCAAGTTAAATGTCATATTTTTGCAATTTGACTAAATGAATTGAAATAAAAAGTCGAATCCTGGTGCATTCCAATTACGAAATGAAAGACGAAATTCCAAAACAAAAAACCATAAAATAACAAACACAACAGCACCGAACATGTAAATTATACACACACAAATAAATAACACAGCACCGTATGAAAAAAGATGTGTGTCGTTAGAGTAAGATTATCCTGCTTCTCTGTCGAGCCACGTCTCGAAATGTCCATGATAAACATTAGTGAGAATAGCTTAATCTTAAACTAAGAAAACTGAGACAGCTGTTTTGTCAACAGCTACAGTAATCGATTGTTTAATGTGCTCGTTGACGTTTTGACCTATATTTTAGGTAAACATCTTTTAAAAATATATTCTATGTGTAATGCCAATAGTTTTTTTTATCAACGACAGAACATCATCAGAATATAAAACAAACATCATCGATTGAATGATTGGATATTTCTTTACGCCAAGCGAGTGATTGGATATTTCTTTACGTCAAGCGAGCAGTATTTCAGCTAGTGTTCAGGAGGAGAACAAGTTAACCAATAAATCTATTCGGGAAAATGGACTAAAGGGCAAGAATTTTAATGGCACTGGGAAAGTATGGGGTATAGATAAGGGCGGACAATTTAGCCTTCTGTAGCGACTGCAACTAGCCTTCTCTTACTGACATTTACAAAAGGGATCTTTATCGAACAAGTAGCTTGGCATCACTCCAAGCGCCTAATCCAGTGTGATCAGTTGTCATGCTTTCAGTACTATGTCCTGACAGCGTCCCAACGAGAGGGTCTCCAAAATACTGAAAATTTGTGAGGTAGCTTCTGCACTAGATTGTTTACCAAATTACATGCAACAATCTTTACTGTCTTGGACAAATGCCATTTAAACGATTGATTGAATACTTGAGTAGTATTTCAGCTGTATTAAACTATTCGGGAGGTCTTTAGCGTGTAAGGGGCATTGAACAAGAATCATTCACTATGATCTGCTCCAAGCACTCGTACATGTATTACGGACTTACAACGACATCTAACAAGAGGGCATGCCCTGACCGCCAAATGATTGCTCGCAGGCAGTTCTTAGAGTCGAGCACCAGGAACCCTCCCAGAATGGCCCAAGTTGACTAAATGATCAGGGTCGAACTAGCGTTATGTACTATGTAGATGGGCAGCTTTCAGACCTGACGAACACGCGTTTGTCTGTTATGTGTTTTACTTCATTATTGATAAACTGGTTCTCCCCTTACAGTTCTTACATAATAATATAGCGTGATTATCAATATATACTTGTGCCACATCACATTTCTGGTAAGGTATTAAACTTTTATGTAATGTGGAATTGATTTAAGAAAAAAACATTAAATAGATCTATTGTTCAATTCGTCACATTTTCTAAAATTGGAGATTTAAATCAAGTAATAAATTTTCTATTATAATTTGGAAAATAACCTAATGTTAACGGTTCTCTTTCCGAGTAAGTAACACATAATTAGTTTCAGTGATTATTTATTGCCCTATAAAGACACATAAAAACACGTTACTAATTTGATATTTGGTAAGATTACATTTATAATGTGAAAATTGTTAAATTAAAAAAATATATATTTCCAGACCAAGACTCCCAACAGACTAGAGTAATATGTTACATTCTTGACGACATAATCAGGCGCTTGTGTGTAATTCGAAAGTATGCCACACATATAATGTTTTAGAAGTTAAGTGCTTACATGAAACATAAAATCAAATATCATTTACAGCCTTAGTTATTAGTTGTGTAAGTAAAAAATTAAACGATATAACGTGATGATTTTTCAGGTTTCTGGTTTCTGGCGAAATAGATTATTTTGCTGTATTTATAGAAACAATTGATTATTAGTTATTTTAAAAAACGCTTAACGACTGCTCAAATTGTAGGATTCGTTTGTATTGTATTAAGATCCAGTTTCCAAGTGAAAACCAACTAATTGTCCCTAACATTAATGTTCTATCTATTCCGCACTTACATAACTCAGTTGAAGGAAAAGCATTCAGGGATTAAACAAATGTTTTTAAACAACATTGAACCTAAAGGACTTCGGAATAAGCTTTTCAGATTGCTATAGACTGGTTGTCTTTTCAAATAACCAAAACCTCTTTTCTAATAGCACACAGAGACAGTATTAAAGCAAAAAACAAAAAGAATAAGATACCAACACGCAGTAACAAAATCGAAAATTAACATAAAATATCGAACACTAGTTAGACATTTACAAAAAAATTTTAAAAAAACCAAATCATAAGGAAATACTGATTATTTTTTTATCGGTTTGTGAGAACGAATGCAACACCACCTTTGTTCTTTTGGAGCTAAATGCAAGATATAGTTTTGATAACGTACTGCTCTATTAGCTATATCTGAGTGTTCACAGGCGGTTAAACGGGTTTTGTTTTTATCTTACCCATCATTTTTGAATTCAACACAATAAAGTCACAATCACGCTTTTACTGACTAATCTCACTGCAATTAAGATATTTGAGTTTGTATATCTTGATCTTAAAAAGAGCTCAAAACATCTCGTACTAAACGTTAAAGATCAATCAATTCGCGAAAGGGTTTATTCGCAACAGTTCCAGAAATGACAACATTTACTAATGAGGGTACATGTAGTTCGTGAAATTAAACCATTAAAACCATCAACAATTAAATGCGGTCCGACATAAAACAACGATGATTTACAACAAATTGGACACAGAAATAAATCAAGATTGCGTTTTTACAACACGTAGCTTTTAATGTAAATATGTTTTTTTTTGTTTACAAACAATTTGTGTGTAAAGATTTTACTTGTTTGGTTATCTGAAAGCTGAATCTACCCACAGGTACATTATGAAATGATGATGTTCATTAGGTGTCATGCGCAATATATTAATTGCAGCAAGATAAAATTGCGGGACTCCTCTCATTATTGCTATTGTTTGATACAAAAAACTTATCATGCAGAGTTGTTAGTCACCGTGATATTATACTGTTTTTTATGTCTGAAAGGTTGTTATGGACAAAACAAATATTCAAGGAGGATGGATTAAAACAGTAGTTGTTCTTGTTCTGAACTATTGAACACGTTTGAACTTCAATTAATGGAAAAGTCAATGTAATTGTATATTTATTTATAAAGCCGATCTTGCAGGGTATGGATACTTCAATATACACAATACAGACGAAAAGCTTTACCAACGTAGTACTAAGAGGAATCATTGGCATATGATTGAATTAATATGTAGGGTGTAACTTAGAAAAACTAATATCATATTCTAGAAATTCAAGAAATCGTCAGGAAAACAGATATAATTAGCAGTCATAATTAGGATTTAAAGGAAACTGATATCAACATGATATTGCATGATGACGTTATTTCAGTAATCTTAGATGATGTCTCTTTATCATCTAGTACATGTGTATGATTTTAGTTATTTTAGAAACCCAAGTAAGCATTTGACTAATTGTTTCATTCTAAGTTAACCAATTTCTAGTTAAAAGACAAAAATTTTCTAATGTGTTTACCGTTATTTATTCTGCGTTTGCTGGACAACTATTGCACGAAATCGACCCTGTGTGATAACAACAATTTTCCTTTTTGAATTGTCACCGCTAGCTTAAAAAAACTTGTTTCTGCAAACAAAATCTGGAACCATAATAGACACACTGAACAACAAAAAATATTAAAACGTATCTTTGATGAGATTTCATAGAAATATTATTCATAACATTGACAAGGTAAAAGTACATCCTATACTCAACGAATTGGATCTTGTTTTGTAATCGAGGCAGTTGTAACTGAAATAAATGAAGAGTAAAAATGTTTTTATTATTATTTATCAACTTCAATTCATGCAAAACGAAACAATTTGTAATCATATGTTTCATTTATAACAAAAAACCTTTATATTAAACACTTGGAGGATCGGCTTTCAGACTCAATATCTTGGTTATTTTGAGTCATGAACTTGAACAAAGTTAAGTTCTTGACATTATTTCATAATTAACTTTTTTCTGTTTGTGTTAATGGTTTGGAATAAGTTGCATTTTTAGAGTGGAAATCATATGATGTAAATGTATTTCTGGTTTATCTGTTGGCTAACACTCAAAAAACTTCTTAAATTCTCTTGAAAAGAAAGATGTATGCGTAAAAACCCCTCACGTTTTGAACCAGTTCATTTTTTTTTTACAAAATTATGTTTTTAATTTCCACTTAAAATTATATTACTTATATAAGTTAACGTAAAAAAAATGTAATTAACTTTGAATCAATAGTTTAGTGCTTCCGTGGAATTGATTCTTCACTAATCATCAGTGTATTGAGTTCTTTCCGCTGTATGTTGATAGTGATCGTTTGGCAGGTCAAATGTATTACTTTATTTTTTTTCTGCATTCCATTATTAGTGGATGTTATCAAATGCATTATCTAAAGTAAATCATCAGTCCATACCTGTCCTACCTACTGGTGGTGTCATACAGATTCGGAAGTAAATGCTACTTAAATAATATTCCAAGTACACGTGAGCATTTATATGGATTAAAACACAATTTCCATATATAGATAATTACTTGTGTATATTTGGAAATATAACATATCCAGTAATAGTTTATTATTTAATATGTTAACTTCCACCCATCTGTAGATCTGAAAGTCAGAAATTAAAAGCGGATAATATTAGATTTCTTAGTCATGAAATCTTTAATTAGACGTATTTTATTGGATTGATTAAGTGATTTCCTCGAACAGACATTCTATTATAAATGCTATGCAAATTGTGAAATGGAAGTAATTAACGTTTAATTAACATTAACGGCAATTATTGTTCAGTCAGTTGTCCAAAATATTGAATCTCGTGCACAAATGAATAAAAGAACTATTTTTTTTTAAATTTAAAAGGTCACACAAATAAATCTTAAAGTTATATATCAAAAGTATATATGAGACCAAATAGTTTTCCTTGTCCTCATTATTAAAGTCGTGAAGAATCTGCCTTTGTCACAATAAGTATAGCCCGCAAAAGTCTTCTATTTTTAATCAAGTTAAGAATTTCACCAACCAAACGAATTCATTTGCAGATTGTCTGCCTTTGCTTTTACGCTATAAACATAACATTTCAGTTGTTTATTGTTTAAATGTAGATTTGAAATTTCAACACATAATTCCTGGCGAATTTAAAAAAAGTATTGAGGTGTGTACAGTTAAGCATACAATAGAGAAGGAGCGGACGTTTTAGGTGATTTGTAGATGCTTTTATATGCTATCGTTTTAGTATAAAACGTAGATAATTTAAAGACAAACTAAAATTGGCTGCTTTTATATTAGTAAGACAAACGCAATAGCTAATGATTGGATGTACACTAGTTTAACAAATGGGTCATCTTTAAATACTTTTCGGTTTCATTTCCGGCTACACAAATAATCACTTATTACGTTTATGATGATTATTAAGATCTTTCCGACTACAGTGGGAAGACCTTTTTACCTTTCTTATGATTATGATTATTATTATTATTATTCTTTTCTTTTCCGCCATCATTTTCTAAAATACTCGCGACATATCATTTTGATACTTGGTACCATTAATCGGTCATACTGGCAGATGACTCAGTTTACCCTGTGACACCGATCTATTTTTAGTTACGGAGTAATCTGCCCCAACACCATAAACCCTTGTTAGCAGATAAACTCAGAAAATGTAATCGATTCTTAAAATCTGAAGTGTAAAAAATGTCGATGGACCTATAGTGATGATTTTACGTGTTTTTGACATGAAAAATGTCGCAACGCGTCAAATTTTTTTTGCTCAAAAACCGTAAGTCCTAGCGACTTGGGACCACCATCATTGATCCTAAGTGACATATGTTACATTTAAAAATGTCAAGGTCAAAGGTCAAAAGTCAAGGTCAAAGGTCACCATAGGTCTTGTTAGCACTATATCTCATAAACAATAAAAGATAAAAGCAGACAATAAATGGAGAAAATGCTCCTCTTATCAAGTCATTTGACCCGAAGCTGTGCGATGAACCGTTTTTGAGTTACAGCCCTTGACGGGTTGCGGTTAATCGGTTTTTTGTTAAAACATGAAAACGGTTAGAGATAATATAGTAAACATTTAGGTTTAACGTGATCAGTAGGAAAAGAGCTTCAATTTTAAGCCAAAAGTCAAAGGTCATAGGTCAAGGTCATACGTACCCTAGCAACAAGTTGACCGTTTTAAGAAGTCCTTAGCAACCATATATTTTTAGAATCAGAATGATGTATTTTTTCTAAAATATGTGATTTCATGACCGGAAGTGGCCTTTTGTCCCTAGCAACCGAATGAAAGTCTTAACAACCATATATGTTTTGGGTCGGGACCACTTTCTTTACTCAAATAATTCATTTTTATGACTGGAAGTGACATTTTGTTCTATATCAAGACACAAAATCCCATAGCATCACCTAAGTTTTCTGACTTTAGAGCAACAGTGGGAAATACCTTCTCATTTGTTCTCAGAACAAATGGCAGTTTAATTACAACTGTGTTGCGATTGATAGGTTGCTGTTGGTAATTTTAGATATTTGCATTTTAAGGTTTGAACAATCTTTGTTTACTTAGTATTCACGGCCAATAGTCTGTTATTTGATCTCAAACTCATATTGGCAGGACGTTGCTTATTTTTTTATAATTTCATGTTGAATGAGTAAAAATCGCCCACCGAGATGTAATGCACTCTTCCTGATGTCATTGGGTTTTTACAGCCTGTTATTAAATCGTAGCCCCAACGTTTCTTTAAAATAGATTACCGGCTCGTAGTGTCGACAGTGAGGTTATGACGAAAACGATTAGGTATAACCTTTTGAATTATGATTATAAAAAAAAAACATCCTAAGGTATCCAATATTATCTGCCTGTAATTAGTAATTAATGTATTTAAAACAGCTGTATTACCTGGTCGAATAAATAAATTAAACGGTAACTTCAGTAATAGGTCACAAACCTTATTTATTTTGTTTTCCAATATTTTTTGGTTTTAACCATACTGATTAGTCTACATTAGTAAAAAAGCATATATGGTGTAGCTTATACATTTTGTATCGTTTTATTTTTTAATGACATACATTAAACTTATTCCTTGCTTATAAACACTTTTTGTAAACGAATACAGACTGATAGGTTACATGTGATCAGCAAAAATTGCATTTGACGTATTATATTTTATAGCCTGATAATCTTGAGATTTTTATTGATTAGATGGCGGTCACACTATTGAGATGTGACTTATTTATTAATAAGTCGTTTTGTAACGTTGTAACAATGTTGCAGCTATAATTTGGACTTGTATAGTTAAAACAAAATAAAATAAAACTTGAAAATGCATGTACCTTCTTCAGTAATTGCTTTAAATATGTAGGATCAAAAGTGCGATGGGACTCTAAAGTACGATGGTCACGCTAAAATGCGTTGGTTGACGCTAAAATACGATGGGTTTTTCGCCAAAGTGCAATGGTGTACGCCAATGTGCAATGCTCGTTGACGCTAAAGTGTGATGGTCTTTCAGTCGCGCTAAGGTGCGATGGTGCACTTGTACAATACTATAATGTGCGTTGGTTCACACCAAAATACGTTGGAAAAACACGCTAAAGTCCGATGGTCATCTATATAAGGACATGTTAAGCATAAATGTTAAGTTAAAGGATAGGAAGATGTAGCATCAAATAAAAATGCTATTGACGGGTTCCTGATGCTAACCCGATAGTCGAGGCGGCTTTCAGATGCTAACCTGTCCATAATTCTAACTCTAACCTAACCCTAACCATACCCCTATTGAAATGCTAACTCTAACCTGATAGTCGGGGCGGCTCCCTCATGCTTACCTGACCCTAACCCTAACCCTATTGAAATGCTAACCCTAACGTGATAGTCAAGGCGGCTTACTCATGCTAACCTGACCCTAACCCCTAACCCTAACCCTATTGAAAAGCTAACCCTAACCTGATAGTCGAGGCGGCTCCATCACGCTAACCTGACCCTAATCCTATTGAAATGCTAACCTTCAACCTGATAGTAGAGATGGCTCCTGGATGCTAACTGGACCATAACCCTAACTCTAACCCTAACCCCTAGCCCTACCCTGATAGTCGAAGTGGCTCCGTGATGATAATCTGATAGTCGAGATGGCTCTGTGATGTTAATAACCTATTGAAATGCTAACCCTAACCTGATAGTCGAGTCGGCTCCCCGATGCTAACCTGATAGTGGAGGTGGCACACGGATACTGCAGGACAATCGAGAGGAATACTAGGGGAGAATAATAGCATAAAATCATTAACCTATTGAAATGCTAACCCTAACCTGATAGTCAAGGCGGCTCCCTGATGCTAACCTGTCCCTAATTCTAACTCTAACCTAACCCTAACCATATCACTATTGAAATGCTAACCCTAACCTAATAGTCAAGGCGGCTCCCTCATGCTTACCTGACCCTAACCCTAACCCCTAACCCTATTGAAATGCTAACCCTAACCTGATAGTCAAGGCGGCTCACTCATGCTAACCTGACCCTAACCCCTAACCCTAACCCCTAGCCCTACCCTGATAGTCGAGGTGGCTCCCTGATGATAATACATTGTGTATGATAGTCGAGGTGGCTCTCTGATGCTAATAAACCTATTGAAATGCTTACCCCAACCTAATAGCCGAGACGGCTCCCAGATGCTAACCTGATAGTGGAGGTGGCACACGGATACTACAGGACAATCGAGAGTAATACTAGGGGAGAATAACAGCATAAAATCATTAACCTATTGAAATGCTAACCCTAACCTGATAGTCAAAGCGGCTTCCTGATGCTAACCTGATAGTCTAAGCGGCTTCCTGATGCTAACCTGATAGCGGAGGTGGCACATGGATACTATAGGACAATTGAGAGGAACACTAGGAGGGAAAGATTGCATGAAATAAGTCAATTTGTATGGGTGTTGTGTCATGTACTTTTATTCTACAAATTAATTCATTACGGTTTTTCTGACTTCGGTTTCTCATGGATCTTGTGTCATGTACTGTTATTCCCGAGTAATTAGTTAATGCTTTTCTGACATCTGCTTCTTTTGGATGTTGTGTACTTTTATTCCTCGGTCTATTTAGAATTTAGGTAGTCACTTGATAGTGTCATTTTCAGTTTTTTATGTGTTTACCTGTGGTGAAACCTTTTTAAACGGATTACAAAAATTCTCCGTTCAGTTTTGTCAACATTATAACCTAATGAGAAACGTTTGTCCGTGTGTCCGAAAATGTGATTTTTTCGTTAAAGACTTCATACAGTGTTGTGCCAGTTTTTAGGTAATAAAACTATAGTAACACCCCTTTGGCATTTCCTTATATTTCCAAGTCCGTTTCCCTGGTGTTTGCGGTGCAATCTTTTTTTTTTTTTTTTTTTTTAAGCTAAAATAAACATGTTATCAGAAATTTGCATCTTTCGACTGAAACAATTTAAATTCAATACACATTTACAACATATTGGGTCTGATTAGGTACTTTGATAATCGGTAACCTTTTTGGATGAGACAGTCTTCCACTGTGAACACACGTCCTTTGCTGTCGTCAATTTGAATGTCAATAATAACGCATTTTCTCCAATATTCCGACATAAACACGTTGGTACCAGATTACGTTTCTGATTTAGGTTTGAAACCTACAAAATCTCCAACTGCCGGATAAAAGTTTGTCATGGACATGCAGACCGATAGTATTGGTGGAAATAACTTCATGTGATACATAGTCCCGTCCCACTGCTCACGATTCTGTAAATAGATGAATTTTCGATAAATAGATAAGAACGAAATGTGAAATATGTGCATATGGTACCCTTTCGATAAACCCTCCGAAAATTAAGATTAAAAAATTTAATGCACTTTCAGTTTCAATTTGCCAAAGATTGAAACTAGAATATTGACAAAGTCAGAAAGGGTCCCTTCGACAAACAATCTATGTGTTTTCAGAGTTACTCAAAAGATTTTCATGAAATTAAAATATGCACACTCGCATATCCAGCACAGCGATTGTTCAAAATTTCAGAATTATAATTTTAATTATAGTTTTTGAGTATTAGCGTTCACATAGTCCAATTCTTACAATCTGTATCTTCATACAAAAGTTCTAAGGTTTTACCAAAAAATATTTTAGTGATTTGCAAGAAATTTTAATATGCACATCATGAAATGCTATAGAGCAACTCCACAAAATTTCAGAAGTGTACTGTCAACAGTTTGTGAGTTTTAGTGTTCCCAATAAATTGTTGACGGGCGGATAGACGAACTATAGGGCGTCCCTAATTATAATGCGCGTGACGTTTTTATTGTGGTTTTTTCGATTTTAACATTGTAAACGACAAAGATAATCAACATGCCATCAAAAATATATCATCTAAGGTAACATCCCCATTAAAGAATTCCCTTCATTTTCTTGATGGTAAGTACTTTTCTTGTTAACGGTCTAAAAAGAGATTTGCATTGCATTGTAGGTCTTTTCATAGAAATAAAAATAGTACTTCTTTATAGTAATGAATTTGTATGTTACCTGATATAAAAACATCTGAATCCGAGTAACGTCTTTTTCATGGTGTTGGTGTTGGCTCTATAGGTTGAAGAAATCGCTTAGCATACAGATTTTAATAGGAGGGGCTCACATCCGACTTAAAAATAAAAAAAAAATTAACGTAATAAAATCATAAAGTGTAGTCAATGTACATTTGCTTTCCTCAAATACCAAGGAACTGAAAAGAACGAATACGGCTATTTTTCTTGACAATATCGCCGTTGTGGCCCTTTGTTAAATGGACACAACACCCATTTCGTTTTACTGTCTCTACTATTTTTAATTTAAAAAAACAAAGTAAAATAACAGGAGGAAAGAAATATTTTCAAAACGTACATGTTGTCGAAAGGATTCGTAAGCTCTCATACTCTGGGAGTTAGTAATGTCATTCAAGGGTCTGTAGGGAATTACTTGCTCGCATGACGACAGTGCGTGATCATAATATGACAAACCCGCAAAAGTACAGCTTTACAGACTAAATGAATCTTTTTTTCTGTATTAGAAAATGTGAACACAGTCAGGCTAAAAATTGTTTTCTTTACAAAACACTTAGCAGGACAAACAATCATTACTACTTTTAGTTTTGTCAAAGATGTATTATGTAAATAATAATTACTTGATTGGTACGGTTAATGGTATATTCTATGCGCGTTCTCCAAACTGTATTAACAAAGGCCTCATTTTCATCATGGATATTTGGACAGATCTGTTCTTGCTCATTCTACAAAAAAAACATTGAAAACAAATATAAATGTTTTGAACTTCTAAACGAATTTGTAACAAATCATCGGGACGTAAACAAATTACAAATTTTGTCTTCCATGGCGCGTTTCGTCTATACAATTATAAATAAATACTGCTGTCTCCCCAAAAGGCTTGACAATTATTCGGACATAGGTCATAAAATTAAGAGGAAATTAGGATTGAGATATGTGTTTACCTGTAAAATTATCTCATTCGCCTCAAATGATTTGGATCTAGTCCCTTCCAAAATGTTCCCTGTTTGCTCATGCGTTGTAACTACGATCTGCTGAGTTTGTTGAATAAAACAAGGTGAACCACTGTCACTGCTGTTTTCTGTTTTAGATTCAATCTGTAAGGAAATAATAAAATAATATCTCAGCAATTAACTAAAGAACAAATGTTCTTATAATATAAATTTTCCTTTTTTATAGACCTATATTATGGAAAAGCATCTTAATGCAAAAGAAACTGAAAATTTAGTTTTTAATGTTTGGTTACAATAATACAATAAAGGTATAGCTTCATAATGCCAGGGAATCAAACCTACTCTTATTTCACTTGACGGTGTATTCTCTTTGTCTACATTTACTTCCATTGTCTCTAGTGTATCCTCATCATTTTCCTCCTCCTCGACGTCTAAGTGGGCTGTATTTTTTCTTCTCTAGTTAAATTACACAAGGGAACTTAAAACAAATACATAACACAACTGTCAGTAACGCTAATTTGTAGTACAAAACAAACCATACTTTTTAGTGTGTGGAGTCCACTTTAGTATAAAAGTTACGGTTTTCCCGTAAAAGAAGGGGACAAAATGAATTAACAAAAAGTTGTGAAGCAGTTGTTAAATTAGCTATTCTTCTACAATCATCGAAAAGTTTGGCCTCTTGAAGAAAGGTTGATGTGGATTAATTGGTCTTGCTGACTTGTTCACCCGATTGTTATATTGGTAGAATTCTCCTTAGTAGATTTGGCCAATCTCTCGCGTCTACAAACTTTGTTCGAAAATATGCCACCACTGTTCCATTAAATCACGCACTGAGACAAAAGGAAAACAAATAAAATACGAAAATTTAAAACGGAAAGACGATCACTGATAATGGAAGAATCTGTGTATTTGGTCCGTACTTTTTAGATACGCCTCAAAAGAATGAGCTCGTATTAGCGTCACTTTGTCGTTTTTCAACAATATGTTTTTATTTCCTTAAACTGTTGATGTGAACTTTTACAATTATAACTGAGATGAGGTAACAATTTCTAATTTTGAAAAATATGAAACTACATGTACATGTATCTGGCGTTGGGCGATTGTAGCGAGCGAGCCAATACAGTTTTGATGTTATATTGCCGGGTTAATCTTTTGTAATGTTTTTAAAAGGCGTATTTGTAGGATTATAAAGAAAAATATTTAAAAAAGTAAATGTTATAAACTTTACCTTGAGACTGTGGGTGATACGGGCGCTCATTAATAAGTCTGGTTTTAAATTCGTCCATCAAGGCGGTCAAATCACTATTATTGAATTCCTTCCCGTTATCTGTTTGGAGGATTCTGAGAGGACCGAACAGATAAATGAATTTGATTATAGTATCAACGACCTCTTTTGACGTTTTCTGCTTTAAGTAGCCTCCAAAGACGAAACGGCTGTGGCAGTCGACAATGTTACAAATGCAGTTGCAACAACGGCACGGAGGCATCTTCTTGAGATCCTTTTGCCACCTGTTGTTGGGATAGGTTGCTGGAATAGGCTTACGTGTCCTCTGAGTCTTAGGCAGGTCGACAGCCGAGAGACACTGGGTGCATTTAACATACTGTTTAAAAAGCAATCGAGTGTTTTCTCGAACCACCGGAAAGAAAGACTTTCTCAACGTCTCGTATATGGCGTCTGATTTCCGATGGTCGCTTTTGTGATTTTTCTCAATCTGTTCGATCCTTTGCTCTTTCCCCAGTACCTTTCTGTGAGTTTCGCCAACCTTGGTGCTTCAGTAGTAAAGACTGTCCGTCCCCTCATCATAAATGTACCCGGCCATGTATTTCCTGATGGTGTTCTCTCCCAAACTCAAACTCAGCTCCTCCTTTACTTTTTTGGCAATCTAGTTGTTCTGTTTGAACTTCAAATTGCAAATGGAATGCACATCATACATGAGTGCCCAAAATTGTTTGGGTTGCAGTCGTTGGTCTCCCTTTTCCTCTTTTTATTTTTTTATGAGATAACCTCCATCTTTCGTCTCCGCCATGTTAATATATCGTTTTGTAGAACGGCAACGTTTGCACGTTAATATTCACAATATCTAAACGGCAGTGGCGCCAAAGTTCATTCATCTTTTTGCGTTGTTTAACGTTTTCGTGCGTTTTCTAAGCGAAACTCGTAGTTCTCAATATAATGAGCAGTAATTATGTGGATCATTTAAAAAAAAAACCCCACAAGAATATAATTTTCTACATTGTATAATTTTAAAAGGCAAGGATGGCCGGCGTAGCGGAGATACCGAAAAATATAACATTTTTGTTTTCAATACAATTCATGTTTGTATTTTGTGTCATAGAATTTATTTTGTAATAGATCTATCTTGAATTATTTGAGATCTTCTTTTTTTTGGGGGGGGGGGGGCGGGTAACGATGTTCTTGTATCTTATTCATTTTTAACCTAATGTGATTCAATTTTGTGTCTATTTATCATATTCAGTGTGACCATCGCACTTTGCCGCAAGTACAATAAACACGTCATCGGATTTTGGCTTGACCACCGCACTTTGGGGACACCATAGCACTTTAGCGTACCCATCGTACTTAAGAGTCCTACAAATATAATCTCATACAATCCAATTATGATAAATATAAATAAAAAACTAAACAAACAAAAAATAATAATGTCATACGTCAATGAAAATAACTTAAAACTTACAAAATAGTTGACTGATTAATACTCAGCAGAGATATGACAGGTTTGCTGTAGGTTCTACCCACCGCCTTCCCCTCTATCACCTCTATATTTAACGTGGTAGAGACAAAGTATCCAACACATTGAACAAATATTGTAGTCCTTTTAAGGTCTTTTTTTGTTTTGGTTCGTCTTAAGAGATTTGTTCTGCGTTTGATTTTGAAAATATAACGTTCTGGTTACTTGTATACAGATAGACTGCGCTGAGGTTCCAGATTGTCGGCGTTTCTGATGTTTTTTTAGATACATGTACTACAATAGCGTAAGAAGCAGGTCGATTAATAAAACCATCATCTAGGTAATTTAAACACACCAGTTTTTCTTGACTTTGACCCTTGCTATGCATAATGTTTTGACATTCCAAACAATGTGCAGGATTCATAGTAACTGTGTTCGAATGTGGTTAGGACTAATTTGGATGGAATTAGGAATGTTCTGTATTATAGACGTGCATTTTAAAGATAATAGTTAATTTAATTAAACGTAATTCTATGAGATTTGAAATGTCATTAAATGTATCTCTGTAGAGGATACTCCTATTTGATGGTTTAGTGACAAATCATAAAAGGAATACCTTGATGGTACATGTAATGGATGAAGTCTTTAATAGGAATTAGATTTTATAAAAGGTTTTAAAGACGTTTTAATTAATAACTTTTTCGTTTTCATTTCAGATACATTTCATACCTCCGAATTTTTTCAATTCTAAATAATAACTAAAGAAAGATACCTCAATTATACTTACTCGTTACATTGTACATAGTGCAATATTCACTTTATTATAAACCTATATACATGTACAACAATACTACAATACTTTGACGTCTTTAAAAAATATTGGAATCTTGGAATACCAATCCTATTGAAAACAGTTGTTATTTTATTCTTACACATTTCGTAATTACAGAATATACAAATAAGGTTATTTTAAAATTGCCATAAATCATCAGTAATTGATTGATTGTTTGCTCAATTAATTTACTGATATATACTTTTATTTGCCTCCTGTTTTTAAATTGAAATTATAATACAAAACACAAAATTATACAATACATGCAATATAAGGAAAAGAGAACCTCAAAGTGTATTAAATATAAAAAAAATGAAATGATATTTATCCAGTTTATTTTTTTTTAACCATATCTTACTAAAATTATTCACACACTAAGTATTTTTCTGCAAGATTAACGCAGTTTTGACTGAAATGTTTCTGGTCTTCTGCTTCAAGTCGGACAATGTATTTATTTTAATCTTCTGATCTCTAATTAACGTTTTCACAAGAAAACCTTGTATTAAAAGTCTTACTGACGACAGCAAACAGATCCCAATTTCATTACACTTTGTACCTTTGTTTTTATAAAGCACTTATAAGATCTTTTACTATCCATGGCAGAATTATTTGTCTCTAAAATGCCATTATTATTACTCATATATCACTGGAGAAACACATCGAAAATGACGTTGACAATCCGTGACACTTAGATTATTGCCTTTTATTGAAGAGCTTTTATTGGAAAATAAATTGAATTTTAGTAGTCTATTGGTCAGACAATTTTATAACAAACAATTGTTAAGATACAAACAAGTCTATCCTGTTCAATTAAAACCTGTTCAATGAGACGAATGTAATATTGGTTGTAAAAGTAAGAAGTTACTTAATTACTTAATGTTAAACATGACCTCGCAATGAACACGGGCTTAGTTAATTCCGACAGGGATATTAAAAAGTGCACAAACAACATAGAAATTGCCAAGACTAAGTATAAATAGAAACTAAAAATATGCGATAAATACAATGTCATTTGATAAACAATGATTTTCTAAAGTGGAACAGATCTGGACAAACAATATTTATGCAGTCATCAAACAGTTAACAGAAGATTAAATAATGTTTAACTTTAATAACCAATAATAAAGATGACATTACATCTTAACAACAATTTCTTTAATATGGTTATTTTATGTAATCAGCTTTATTTGTATTGATCACGTGCCTGTCAACAGTGAGGTTGTGAGTTCGAACCTCACTGCCGACTATGTTGGACTCTAACATTAGAATTTTCAAGTTTCATTCTGGAGGTCTGTGGGGTTTTTATGGGTACTTTAGAATTCTGAACAATGATCTGACGCCATGATATACGTGTATCACGATATAGCGGACAAAATTGCTGAAATAAAACATCATTCATTCAAACAGAACAAACATTTGTAGATGAAATGTTTTGCAGGATAATGAGATTTCCTGCCTGAAATAAGAATTAGTTGAACATGTATAAGATACATGTAGCGAAATTGCTCCGGGGTCATAAATTATATAACCTTGGTATTTTTTAAGCTTAAAGTGAGGTACATTGTTACAAAACGGCGAAAAGTTGTATCAATTATTTATCAATTTCAAAATATAAACACATCATTATCCATATACGTGCCATGAGAAGAATTTCATTATGTGCTAAAATTGAATTTAGACTGTAGTGTCCTTTTGACCAGGAAATCATTAAAGAATGTATCGAAGTAGGTAATACAGTTACCGAAAGAAAACACTAATATGACCAAAAGAAGAAACTGATAAAATTAACACGACGTCTTTTATTAACATTCTACAACTTCTAGTATATATAAATAGTGTAAGTTTGGTATTTTCTAATTTTCTAACGTTTATTTTTGGAAGAAAATCATTTGAAATTTGTCAACATACATAAAAAAGAAAATTCACTGGAAGTTTAGTGATAACCGGAATAATTTGATAAATAATTGAATGTAATAGGAAGAGGTTTTAGAAGCTCCGCAAAAAATCTATAATGAAACTCAAAAACTATTGTGTTTTCTTTTAAATGGTAATTAACAATACACTCCTTACCTTTTTAGTTCTAAACAAGATGACATAAAATTGAACCTTTAACATTTGATTTTTCGAGAAAAGTTTATGTATCATATGGGGCTATTCAAATAAGATTTTAACATTGATTTTTTAAACAAATGTTTTGTACGGTTAAAACTAATTATTTCCTGGCTTACAATCGTACTACACCAGACTTTGTCATTCATTCAGACAAACCCTTTAACCCGTTCATTAAATCGATGGAGTTTTAACCCAAGCTTTAGAATGTTGTTATGAAAAATATAAGTTCGGTACACATACATATACTGGCAAAATTATAAAATATTTTCGACTATCTCTCATATGTATTCACTGTAGACCTTTTAAACAAAACGACGAAAAAGACGACAGATATTCATAGACCGACTGGTCCGACAAGTGATCGAAGTATAAAATTTGATGGCGTGTGCTTTGCCTATGTTCGTAACGTTACTAAACAATGCTTTGATACCTACTCGCAAACGGGTGGTAAAAGCCAAAATTCATTACAAATGTTGATATCATTAAGGACGAACAATGCAAAATTGCGTTAAAATGGATGGTTCAAAATGTCACCAAAAAGACAAATGATTAGTACAGGACAAAAGTCCTATCAAAACCCGGTAACCTTTCCTTGTATAAATGTAAAAGGAATAATGAAGTATGTAATGCATTGTACAATTAATTGCTTTCTTTTAACAAATGTGAAAAACCTAATGAAGTATATGCAGTATACTAATAGATACATATTTAATATAACAACTATCTTTATGTCATTAAAACTGACGCTCAAAACGTCTAAATATCTACAAGTTCAGATGACCAGAGAAAGCTGTATCAATAAGCTATGTCCGCGTCATGAGATACACAACAGGGATTATTAAACAAAGACATAAATGTACATTGTGGATAAATGTACGTAAACTGCAGTAATATGTATCACGTCGTAAGCTTTGAAACGAACCAATAAATAGCAACCGAACGTATTCAAACTTATGTCAGTATCTAAAGTAATGATGACACAGAATTGTACGAAAACATGTAACCTTTTCCATAAGTGTTAAATGATTAACTTAAGCTAAACTTTCTGACATTAGAGCCACTACAATAATATGTTAGAACGTAGTGCACTTCACAGTTTCTGTTTCTGAATATCACGGTGTCTTAACATACAAATACTGGCATAACATTTACGCAAATATTAATGGTAATATTTTATCAATACTTCAACAGTCATATTTTATCTATGTATTACCAATAAATCACTGTAAGATGCTTAACGTTAAATTAAACACAGTCATGTGACAATCTTTTTTACCAACCAAGTAAAGTAATGACAATCTGTTAACAAATGTAGTAACAAAAACACATTATTCGTAGACAATTTTTCAGTTTTTGATGTAGTAATGTAATGTTACAATCACTATCAATTTCTTGTAAAAAAATCGCCATTTGACTTTTTGCACTTGCTCGTCGGTCCGTTTCCTTGCAATTGTTAGCATTAATTGATTTTGTCAATAAGAATTATTGGATGTAAAGTTATTTATCATTTCACTACTATGACTATTGCACCTGTATTTATTTGTTATGTACTAAATATATTATGAACTATTCTCCCTTGCAACTCTGGCAATATAGAAAACACTAGACAAAACTATATGAAAACTGTTTCCTTTGGCAAAATTTTATAATAGTATAATTGTCTTGTCGTTTGATCGTTTTAAAACTTTGACTTAACAGGTGTTTTCTTCAATTTTAGAATTATTGATTCGTTTCATCTAAATGGTTCAGTTCATACCCATAGGCTAGGTGCAGTTGCTTTGTATCAAAGTGTAATTATCCAGCTACAACTCGTAACACCGAAGGCAGTTTATTGAAGTAAAAAAGTAAAACTTCTGCGATATATCTTTATAAAACAAGTTCAATGAGAAAAGTGTGCTTTGAGGTTAGATTGATGGATGTTTATGTTATAGGAACATATTTCGGCTATATTATTCGCAAAATGCAATACATCATTCCGCAGATGTCAAGCAATTAGATAGATGAAAGGTTAATCAGGGGACGATTCTGAATCCGGATTCAGAGAAACATTCAGAGCACGGAACAAAAACCATAACAGAAAAAGACAGGAAAAGAGTTATCCAAACCCAATAAAAATCGTGGGTGCATTTAAGTGCTCCGGAAGAGTATGCAGTATCTGCTCTGCAACATACACTATACTAATTTTGTGAAAAGCCTCTTTTGTAGTGGCAGTCAAACTTATTTTCTTACTGCATAGCTTTTTTCGTTGATGTATTGTATGTTCACTGCTAATACTGAAGAAATGTTGCTCGTTGGACGTCGAGCAAATGTTCTATCTATCTATCTATCTAATCTATCTATCTATCTATCTATCTATCTATCTATCTATCTATCTATCTATCTATCTATCTATTTATCTATCTATCTACAGTACGGACGTCACTGTACAATGCAACGGAACAAATCAACATATTAACTGTTTTAATCAAAATATTACACTACTGACAAAACAAAAACAAAAAACAGAAAACGTATTTTGCATTTTATTAAAAATAATGAATGAAAGTAAGAAAAAAATATCAAACACCGAGGAAACTGCCAAAAAGGAGAATACACAAATCAGCCGAAGAAACAGACAAACTTAAGAACAAACAACGATAGCAACCACAGCAATTGTCCTGTTTTGGTACAGGCTTTACAATAATGGTGTATAAAAAGGTTTTATGGGATGCAAAACTCCCATCTCCATAACTGTAGTTTCAAAATTGCTGTGTTGATATAAAAATGATTGGGCATCATACGCCACTAATCCGTAATAGGTGCATCCAATGAACATCGCAGCGCAATCACTATGTACTGACGTCACGTTATATTTTATAGGTAATTGATAACGACCTCTTAATTGTTTCTGCCTATGAGGAAACCTTTATAATTACTTTTTAATTTTTAATGAGAGAACCCTCAAAGCGACCGTAATTTTCTTACTATATTACATGAAATTTTCGGGGTTTCATGCGAGATATTATTATTTGCAAATTTAAAAACCTTGAAGGGTACCCGATAAAACGCACATACACCCCTGAAATAGATGAGAAATGGGCTTTGTATAATCAGCTAAAAATGCATTAAATATTATTTCCGATCATATATGCCATGATTTTTTAAATACAATCTGAAACTTCCATTATAATATAAATCCACTGTTCATGCTACAGTTCAGCGCAGCCAAATATAAAATAAGAACTATTTTCCTTTACCTCATTCACAGTTCAGAGCCGTTGTCAATTTAATTATCCAATATATTTATAGAATGCATTAAGGTATATTAAGTCAATGTATTTTCGTTTAAACCCTATATCTTGGGTAATTGAAAATTAAAGCACAGAAATTTAACATGGCATTGAAACGCTGTTGTTAATTAGATTTAATAAATAATTATACAGTCAGGTCTAACAGAGAGGTATTTTACTGTCTAAGACCCACCCGAAACTAAATTGAAGCATAGACTTTTACATTGTTAAAGTGTCGGGATTAGAAGTAAATGCACGATTTTAATTTAAATCAATGAATAATGCCTGGCCTATTACAGGTTTATATATGTATACAATAAAATAACGTTTTATCTCGTTTTAATGTGAAATGTGACAAACTGGGCACTAGGTCGTGACATCTTTAAAATATTTTTCTTTGTGCACATTACTATCTTCCTCACAAATCAGGGTTTCTGTGTCCACATGTGTCCACGAAACCCTGACAAACTTAGCCAGGAAATTTCCGGGCTAGAAGATTTTCATATGACGTCAAACCTTCAAATATCAACTAATGAAATTTCTTGAAAGGAGCAAGTGTTTCGCAGTGGTTATTCTTACTCATTCTTGAGTGGGAAGAAAACGTAACGCAACTAATAAATAACGCGGTAATAACAAAGTATTAACACTACTGTACAAAATACACTGACTTTCACATGGTCTATGCAACACATCCGTTTGGTTTATTTACAATCGACATCGGGATATCCCTTAACCAAATCGCGAATGAAAGCGAGCTTTTGATTGGCTACATCAAGGTATGATGTAGCCAATCACAATAGTGACTTCTAGCCAAGGAATTTCCTTGCTAAGTTTGTCAGGGTTTCGTGGACACATGTGGACACAGAAACCCTGACTTGTGAGGATGCGTTACTATTAGAATTAAGAGTCTTGGAACGCGCTTTACTTAAAATCATTTTCTATGTATTTATATAAATATATGACTTGTTTTCAGAAGAAAAAAACACATTATCGCAGTATACACGAAACATATTTTCAGACAAAACATGGTTTAAAGCGTTGCTTATTTGATTTAATGTCAAATGCATATAATACATTATAGTATATATGATAATTAATAATAAATGTACTAAAAGATATTTAGCGTGTTTTAAGTATCCATACCAGAATATAGCAACTATGAGTTTACTATTGGGTATTTGCTGGTATATATGATAATTTACACCTGCAAATGTGTTAGAAGAAGATTTCATCAGGACTTTTAAATTCGTTAATGATACTTTTATGGATCTGACATGGGATTACTTGGTAATTATTTGTCTTTGGATGACGTTATTGAATGACCTTTAAATGTAATTTTCTATAAAATCATCTTAAAAACTATTAAAAAAACAAGTAACAAAATTATACCTACCAAAATTAGTTTTTAAGTGTTAAATTAAAATAGTTTTGGTAATCTTGTCTTGCACTTGTGGCAGAAAAGCAATAATGTGATGATGAACCTATTATATAATACAATTTAAATTGAATAGTTGAAATAAAGCAAACATAAACCACACAATTAAATAAATCCCTTAAATATTGGAAAATGACTTAAGCGTTTAAAATGAACCTAATTGACAAAAACAATAGCATAAATTGATTCATTTTGTGGAAAAAAGCTACATTTACAATAATGCGGTCTAATAAATCAGGTGTACCTTTATCTAGGAACACATTTGTTTTTCCATTTCAAATTTTCCTGGGAAAGAATGTCTATCAATTGAATTGCTTGTTTTTGTGATTAGGGTGCTGTTGAAATCTTTTCGATGTCTTTAATGTTTTCAAAACTATACGCGTCAAAACCTGATGAAATTTAAGCACACAATATTAAAGAAGGTGCCATTTATTATTGAAAATACAATCGTAATAATATAATGATCATTAACTTATAACAATGAATTCAGAAAGCGAATATCTTGTCTATAAAGCTGATTGATAACAGTTCATTTTTGATACTCTTAATATACTAAATTTTCTTTTAGCTCATGCTCGCATCTATGGCGGAAATCGTTGATTGAATACAGATATCAATGCATTACTTACATACTAAGAATTATATTTAAAGCTTTATACAGCAACCGAAGATTATTCAAATCCACTCAGTAGTCGTGTCTCCGTGTGATTGCGCCTAGTCCTACGGTGCATACGCACAGCAACTGAAGATTATTCAAATCCACTCAGTAGTCGTGTCTCCGTGTGATTGCGCCTAGTCCTACGGTGCATTCGCACAGCAACTGAAAATTATTCAAATCCACTCAGTAGTCGTGTCTCCGTGTGATTGCGCCTAGTCCTACGCTTTAGTTTTTGAGGCATTCAAAATTGATTCTGTGGGATTTGAAATAAAAACTCGTAGAAAAGGATTTGAATGTTAGCGTCAATGCACAACTTGAAAAAACTTCTTATATGCTTGTTCTTGTACTAAGAAAACTACATGCAGAAATGAGAGCCCCAACCCATACTATATTCAGATTATTCAATCGCAACATCTATCGTCCATTTCCGTGAACCGTCGGGAAAGTGATTTGTCACAGAATTATGACCATAACAGTCGCTGATATCTGCAAAATGCAATGAATATTTACTTAACGCCAGTAAGCCCAGAAACGTTTACAACAGTTTTGAAATAAAAATTGTACAGAGAATGCGCTTAATTTGAAAAGGTATAAAAAGCAGATACCATTATAAGCTGAATTCCTTAAACGTGCATGCATTTCTATATTCAATGTATTTTCAGGCATGCTTACTGCCAACCTATTTGGGAGTCCAAACATGTATAACAAACATCAACAGAGAACGTTTAAAAGTGATGCGAAATCCATGAAAGGACAAATTAGCATCAGGGATTAAAATATAGGTTATATTAATTTCGACAATTTCAAGCAGTATTAGCATATTAACAACTGAATGTTAATTAAATGTCATTAAAGATACCAAGGTTAAAACATAGACTCTGTCGATGCGTGTGTCGTCTAATCCAGAATTATAACTGTTGTTCAAACCTCAAAAAAGTATTTGAAATCCCAATGGAAAAGATTTCGAAAAATATAACCAAATCTGGCTAAAGCCATCTACATCTTGCATAGAAAAACGGTAGAATTTAATTCATTCACGGCAGTTAATTTAGACAATGACATTTTATCATTGAACGAATCAATGATATTCTTGTCAGCATCTAGTTATGCGATACCTTCCTTACTGCTTGTGGTAACCAGGGTACTGACAGTTCACCAGTGTTGCCATTAATTCAGAGGTAATAAAAACCAGCATTATTAATGGCATCAGTCCTTATTAAATGTGTAGTACAATTATTTTGCGTAGCTAGTGCATTAGTGTAATATTCACAAATCCATCACCCGAGTAATCAATACTATAAATTGACATTTGATGAAACAATAATAAATTATCATTTCAAAACAGCAAAATCTAAAGTTCACCCTCAATTATCAGATATTTTACTTTGACTTTAGTTTGTGGTAAACAATTCCTTAAAAGTACTGAATGATTTATGGGATCCATATATAAGATTATTGTTATGGTTTTATTGGTATGTGTGTACAAGTAACAGTGATTCTACAAACATTTGTTATGTGACATTTAAAATTAACTTGTTTTATTTTTACATATTATGCTCATATTGTTTCCGTTTACTAGCAATATTAGAGACGATTTTGCCCTAAAGACACATTACAAATTACGAAATTTGTGTGTACACGCTAATGAACACGTCAATATTTACATTAATTAATGTCTCAATCGTTTGATAATAAATGCTAATTACTTTCCACGTCTTCGAACAAAACTTTATGTGTTAACAATGTTGTTAACATTGAATAGACCTTTATTATGTATAGGTTGTTAGCCAAACAGTGAATTGCATGTAATTTTAAACTTCTAACCTTCTGTTTAGCAAAACGGATAAGAATATTCTAAGTGGTTGTACATGTCATAATTAGCAATTTCTGCTCCAAATGTTGACCCCGTTCCTGTTGTTACTCATGGTAATTGTCAGAATCAAGTAAAATAATTGGTAAACGTGGTACATTGAAGGAGAACGACAAAATAGATATCATAGTCTGACAGACATATTCAAGCGATCAAATATGGCTCCTCTGAAACTTCTGAAATAAATAAAGGTTTCTATCTAACTGTCATGAATCCATGCTAATTTAATTCTCTGAGATATATCGGTAGTGTGTGTGTGGTGGGAATGTGGGAAATTAAAACAAATGATCTTTTTTTCTTTCCCTGTAACACTAGATGTATTAAATAACTAAAATAACTTACCATACTGTCTTTTACGTGCGTTTGAGACTTGTGTTGTCTGGAAACTGATTGATTGTTGGTCGATTAAAGAATGCTGAACGTTCAGTAAGCAGTATAAACGGGGTACTGTGAATGCCATTCATATTTATTTATCCATTGTTTACTTACTTTTCTGGAGGATTTTATTTTGGATCAGCTTTAAGGATATCTTAGGAAACATACCATGCAGCACTTAATGGTTTGTGCTTAAAGAAAATCCACTTACAAAACTTCGTTAGGTTACAGCGTCCCATATTGTTTTAATAAAAACAAAATGTATAAGATATTTCCATTTTAAGTAGTATTTGTAGCCATATGTAAATATTAAAACAACATCTATAAGCTATTTTTATCTCTCTTAAATCAATTAAGGGTCTTGGCAATAATATACATTTCTTGTGTAGCAGTTTTCTCTTGTTTAAACAAAGCTTTAGTTTTTCGAGGTTAATTCATGTATGTCGGTTACTTATTAGTTTTGGAAGACGCTTGTCAATTGTTATACAAACACGATTAGCATTTATATGTTCTGATCTAATCGACAACGATCCCCCGCCCTCTGTGACTTCAGCCACAATTGATTTCAATGCGATTGGTGTCTTTTCCGTCAGTGGTGTAACAATTCACTAATTATTCAGTATAAGATCGGTTTTTTATCGAGTTAATGTCTTGGAAAAATAAAAGAGAAAGTGAAAACAACAGGTTGACATTTGGCGAAGCGCGTTTGGTGACGAAAACAGTACGTTTGGAACTTCGTTTCTTATTGCTGTGAAGACATTTAACAAGTTTCATACCTAGGGAAGATCTTGTAACTACGTTTTCGGAAACAATAGATAAAGGTAAGACCTTTATATAATATTAAAAACTGATGAGTTATAATTGTACATTGTTTTATTTTAATTTATATTATTTTAATATATTTGTTATGCTTTTTCGAACAAAGTTTGAGTATTGTAAACTGCATTTGTTGCCTATGTTTAATTAGTCAGTTACTTAAAAATATATTTTAAAAATGTTTACAACTATAGTTTATAGATTTTTTTCAGATTTATTTCCGCATTTTGATAAAATCATCTTCACATTGTCAAGTACACCCGATATGTGTGTTACTTATTTCACCTAATATATTTATTCATAAAATATTCCATGGGAAAAACAATTAACTTACAGTTAGACAATGTAAAATATTAAAAACAATGCAAGCGCATCATGATCAATCCCTAAGTATTTATATAATTTGTATCAATAAACATACAAGTTTAGGAGCAAGAATGAGCCACTTTAACAGTGGCATCCTTAAATCGAAAACAAGTTGTTGTCATCATATAATTCGCATATTATACTTAACAGTAATATTTTTGTATTTGCTATACATAATAATTATTCGATCTCTTGATCTCTAATTCCTCAAACAAGTTATTATCTATAAGATAATACATGTTTTTCATAGTTAGTACAATAGTAATATTGCCTTTACGATTACAGAATAATAAAGGCTTTTGCTCCTTTCATTTTCTTTATTAGTATTAATTGTTTTTACAATATGAAAGTTAACAGAGCATTTACCATGCAGAATTGCAGGCTGATAACGTAAAATGTAAAGGATAATTTAAAAGCAATGTACTGTTTATTTTAAATCTAATTGTTTATATGTTATCTGTTCAGAATTATTTAACTTGTTCTAAATGTCATAGCATTCTACCGACTTGGCTGACATTTATAAAGGACAGAAGATCCGCGATCTCTGTTGTGGTAATTTCAGTTGCCAGTAGTAATTTAAACCGAAGAAGAAGCTGTACGTTCTTCTTACAAATTGAACAAAATCTTATCACTAACAATAATATTGATGACATGTGTTGGAAAAGTAAATATCATACATGTATATATTGATAGGGAATGGTATTAAATAATTTGTTGTTTAAATTCTAGTTGATTTCATTCTGTGACAACATAAATAATTTGATGCAATTATCAGTGCGAGTTGGGACATATGATATGCTGTCTTTCTCACATTAACATTTTGGTCTAAATGAATTCCTGAATTTCTATCGATAAAAAACGCCAATATATATTTATTGGTTCGTTGTTTCTTTTAAATAAAATGATTTAATTGTTTTAATTTATTTACATTATTAAAATACAATGTTGGGAAAAAATATCAAAAAGGGAAATAAAAGAGTTTTAAAACACTAAATTATTTGAGAATAAGCAGTAATACCCCCACAATGACGGTTTGCAATAATGAGTCAAAATTTACAAGACAAAAATAGTTATTGTTGTTTTTGAAATTTATATTACTGTTTATGAATTAAATTATCACAATAACAAAATATAAATAGCATTGCTTTAGCATTAAGAATAAAAACCATGAAAACATATTAACAAAGATATTACGTTTGATGAGGGAAGAGTTTTTTAGGTTAGGTTGGGAATTGGTGATTTTATTTAGTGGCCTTTTATTCTTTCAATAAATATAACGGAGTTAACTTCTTTTATCACTATCTTTATATCAGATGCAGCGCAGGCAGACGTGGAGTATTATTTTGTTCTTGTCACCAATTTTGGCAGACGCATTCCGTATTCAACATCAGTATGGAGCGATACTTGATGCTGGGAGTACTAGTACAAAGCTACACCTGTACCGCTGGATATCAAAAACAGTCGAGACTGACCTACCAAAATTTGAAGAAGTAGTATACAAAAAATTTAAACCAGCTCTAGGTGACTTTGTTAAAGACGTCAAGCTCATTAAACCTTACCTGGTTGAAATTTTGAACGTAATAAAAGAATTAGTTCCTGAAAATCTTCACGATAGTACACCAGTTTACCTTATGGCAACAGCAGGTACTGCTTAAAGAGAATTAATAAAAGTAACTGAACTATTAATAAAATAAATCCTAAATGATTTTAACTATTGGCTACAAATTGCGCAGTTAATACTGATGGTGATTTCAAAAGAAGTATTAATGGTTGAGAATGTTGCACGTGTAAAACGAAATAGTATATTCATATTGTTGATTGTTCGTGATATTTTTATATATTTTTAACGTTTTGATTTTATATTGACATCAGAGTACTGCAGTCCACCGGAATAAATAGCAATACTTCTTGTCAGTTAAAGTCGAGCACACCTTACATTAACTCAAAGTTGATTTAATTAAATCGACAATTTATGGAATAATATCGTTTGACACATTCCTAAATTTACATCTTATTGCGTGAACACAGATTTAACACCATACAACTCGTCAATTTCGTGCATTTAACAAATAGTTATAAGTCTAATTCTTGTAAATCTAACAATTATTTTTTTTAACTGCACCTAAATATGCTTTGTTTCTATGAAAATAACACAGCAAACGTGAAGATTGGGAAATTTCCTCTACCAGTTACTTAATGACGACAAATGCCTCATAAAACACTATTATAGTGAGATTGTAATGTAATTTACATCGCGTTAAAACATTTTGATTCATCAATGTTTATCTTTGCTGACATTTATTATTAATAAAATAAAACCGGTAAGATTTGTAGAGCTTCTTGCACTTTAAATTTACCAACTAGCTTTATGAACAGAATTTATGGAACACTAAATCAATTAAAGAATTGGGACAGCTCAATCGGTAAGAAATAAACGTTCACAGAAAAATTATCTTGAAAATGGCACCAACTTTGTGCAGAAAGTTCGAAAACTACTAGCGGTTGGCACATTAAGGTTTTCTGTATGATGACCTGTCATACGTTTGACGCGCTTAGTATCGATCAGATCCTTTTCAGCACCTATTATCCAATGTATAAATGCGTTTTGAATAAACCTTAATTAATTATACTTTAACAAATTTACAAAACGTATATCGGTTATAAAAAGATCAAAATAATCATTCTTCCAATATTCCTGATTTCAATTATCTTTTTTTTAAATTATACTAGATACCACTTGATAGTTGTAGATAAACTAGAAATGTTTTGTTTTGTTGCTACATTTTGTCCTTTAAATATTTTCATAGGTTTGCGATTCCTTGATGAAGATAGTTGTGACAATATTTTGAAAGAAGCAGTATTGGTCATGTCAAACAAGAGTTTGAATCCATTCCGGTACCTTGATGGATATGCCAGGATTTTAAGTGGAGAAGAGGAAGCTCTGTTTGCTTGGATCTCAATTAACTATCTTTACAATATGTTTGACGTATCAAAGTAAGTGTTTTGTGTTGATTATCTGTATGCAAGAATAATCATGTGTTATTATTGAAATTGAAACGAGCAAAATGTGTCATGTTAATTAAACATGATTTGCTCATATATATTTATGCATTTATTTGTGTGCTATTTTTCTAATAAGCATGTCTAAAGTTATTTCTGTTTTAGTGGGTATTGCCTTTTTAGAATGAGATCACACATATTAGTTACTTGATGGCTTCTTGTTTCATCATACAATACTTTTGTGATCTCTTCACGCTTATAGCCATGATAGGTAACACTTTGATTTTAATATTCCTAGAACTCAACAAGACACTATTGGTATGGTTGAAGTTGGCGGTGGATCTATGCAAATAGCATTTATTCCAGAAAGGCCTATTTACGCTGATAAACAAGCCGTTATCATAGGTGGACGAGAATACGATCTTTATGCACATAGTTTTCTGTCTTATGGTGCAGAGTCGATTGGAATGAGGATTGAGCAGTACCTGGTTAGACAAAACAAGCACGCAGTAGCTCTGACCAACCCGTGTATGCTGAAAGGTATTAGAAGAGGCTGAAATGCTATCATTTTTAATGTCAGAATAACAAAATATGTATTGTTAATGTAATTGATTCATTTCTATACTTCATTAAACAAACAAATAATGAGAAGAACAATGTCTTTAGTTGGTTTTTTCATGATTTGCCATAGCGGTTTTGAATTTGATTATAGAAGATGGCAAACATCTTTATTATTTCTATTTTAAATATTTATTTTGTATTTGAGCGCAACTGCTGAGTCTTGATTAAACGAAACGCGTTGTTAATTTTATAACCTTGGTATATACTATGGCATTGTATTCGATACCAAACGTTTAGTTTTATAACATTAAATATACAATAGGCAATACTTTGTTAAACTTACAACTGCTTATTCTTCAATAAGCGAAACGCGTAGTTAATTTTATAACCTTGGTATATTCTATGGCATTTTATTTGATACCAAACTTTTATTTTTATAACATTAAATATAAAATGGGCAATCTTTTTCTAAACAGGCGATTCTCATAACGTAACCGTTGATGGTAAAACCGTTATAATTGTTGGTGGTAGTAATTCGACAGAATGTGAGAGAATTATTGACACCTACCTTCCTAAAATACCAGACTTCCTCTGCTCACCTAAACCCTGTACTATTGGATCGGTGTACGGGCCACCAGTGCACAGAGAGAATTTTTTGGCGCTTGGGTCAATCTACTTGACGGCTAGTGAGCTTGGACTGTTGAAAAATAACGACTTGATGAGACCAGTAGATATGTATACAACCGCTGCAAACTACTGTAAACAGGTAATCATTTGACATTTTTCACAATTTTTTGTCTTTAAGTAGCGAAATCAACATTAGACAATACTAGTCTAGGAACACTTATCGCTAGATAGTCGTGTGTGCATTTATAACATCATATACATAATGTGTCGGAAATATTTAATATTTATTGTTTTCAGAATGGCATAACGCAGATTAAACTAATGTTTTATTGATTTATATGATTATAATTTTATTGTCCTTCGGCACTCTCTCCTTGTAATACTCAAACGTCTTAATTGTAATATGTTCGCTACAATGTGCATTTGTTGGCATTGTGTTTTGACCGCAGTTTGTTCTATCACAGTCTTAAAAAACAAAAAGATTTCTTCGCAATAACGCCAATGACTTACCGTCTGGCTGGTATTTAGAACCAATTTTTGAAATTATTGTAATAAATGAAAACAATGTTCAGAAATAGATGCCAGACGTGATGCGACTATTGTACCATGCAGTTCGTATTTTATTCTCAGTATATACAAATATTAATGCCCGCTGACCACCTTAACTGCAAACATCCTTTGATAAATTCCAATCGACCGAGTAAAAACATGTGTTTGGAATTGTACTATGTAATGACAAAAGTGTTCTGAGTTTAATTGTTTAATTTTATATCAAAACCATGCTTGTATATGAGTATGTACAACTTTGACGGGTTGTTTTCTATGTCACTTTAATATTGTTTGCATGCAAAAACAATATGTAAACAAGGTTTTTTAATTAATCAACATGGTCACACACTGTGTATTTTAATAAAATTATAAGATATTGAATGTGATAGAATATTGGAAAAAAGAGTATCTAAACTTTAAATAATTTTGTTACACATTTCATGATTTTAAATTGACATTTCACAAGAACATTATATTGGTCAATAACCTATATTCACCTTTTATCATTTAATTTAACCATAGTCTTAATGAGTTTTTATTTGACAACGAAATATAATTTTGGGTAGATAATTTAATCACCTTGAAGTAATGTTCCATTTAGATGCAGTCCACAATCTTTACGTTTTTAAAAGAAATTAATTAAATAACAATAAATGTCAGAAATGTCACACAGATAAAACTGTAAAACCACGACAAAATGTTGAGTGTTTCAAATAAACTTATATGTCATGAGATATTTACAAGATCAATTCCAACCTTGTCTTCTGTTTTAATAACACGTTTCTAGTGACTTTGCAGTAATGCTCCATCTGCACAAATTATGTTATAAAAGGTTACGAAATTTAATTAGCTCATGTGAAACGCAAGAAAACACATGAAACATTTCACATCTTTCTTTGATCTAATTGAATTTTAAGCTTTCGACAAAATGAAAAATAGTTCTGAAGACTACTGCACTAATGGTTACAAAAACAAGGTGTTGCGTGCTTGTTAATTTGTAGTTTATTGGGAATAGGATGTTTTGAATAGTTTTGGTTACTTTTAAATTGAAAATTAAAATATTTTGTCCAGAAACTGACTAAAGAAATGTTTACTTTGTGATTAACGATTCTGTTAAATCCAATATATTACGCGTTTGTTTAATATTTAATGCACATTTAAGAAGAAAAGGAGCATAATAGGATGTAATTTCCTAACATATACAAAAACACTGAAACAAAAATAACAGTAATTTCGTTACTAAGCTGTTGGTTGATTTTCGTAAATAATATATTTAGTATAACATTTTGGAATTTATATGATAAAAGCTCTACAACTTCATAATCATTTGGATTTTAAGTACATTTTAAATTTGAGCGCTACTGATGAGTCTTAGACGAAACGAATCTGGCGTAGTAAACTCTATTAACTTTGATATCTTGTAAGGCATTTTATCTGAATAGTTTATAATTATTTTGAACTATAACTAATCTGAATCGAGCAGCCAGTAATAAAAAGTATCATAAGATAAATTAGGTGTGTTCACGTAGTAATAATTAGTTTTCCTTTGCAGTATACAACGATATGATAGACAAAGAACCAGACTCCTATATTTGTTGGTCTTTTTCTGCTTAAATGTATCAAATCGCGCAGTTCCACATTTCTGGAAATCGTCAATTATTTTTAACAGTACCACTACGAGAAATTTTAATAAGCTACGGATGACGCTGTTGCAAATTGATCAAATTTTAGTGTTTAAATAAATTCTTTACTTTTTTTCTTATAGTCGATAGCTTTTTACTTCTACATGACGTCCCTCGTGTTCTATTTACACGGAGAAAATGCCCATTTCGGTGTAGAAGGAAACGGAAATTTCTCAATGTTAGTTTCTTCAAATGGGGTTAACGCCACTTTCAACAATTTTACAGCTATTTCATGGCGTACAGTTATTATTGAGGGAATAAACCAGGGAAAGTGAAACTAATATCGACCTAGACAAGACAGAAAAACTGACAATTCTTTGTAAATTAAGGTTTAATCCGTCACTTTCATCACTTTGATTATTAGGTCTTAAAATACCAGCTACAAAAATGAAATGCATGCATATAACCTAATTAGGAAACAGAGAGTTCTCCTAATATTTTGCAGTAAAAAATAAAGAGTAAACTATCTATTGCATTTCAGACATTGGATGAAGCAGAAAAACATTTCCGTATACCAGCACAGTGGGCTTCGTTTGATTGTCAGAATGGACTGTACATACCAAAACTGTTGAAGGCTCTGGGATTTAAAATGGAAACCAGCAACATTTTTGCCAAAAAGTCACTGAATGGAATCAAGATAGGTAAATATACTTTTCCCCGTATATAATATTTTTTATTCAACAGCAACGAACACATAATGATGTTTGTAATTACTTGCATTTCAACACTAGTTGTCTTTTCGGATCATATTACTATGTTTGCTGACTTAAACATTTCATGGAATACATTTACATTTCTACAAATTTTTACAAAGTTTTTGAACTCTTACTAGACAAGTAAAACTCTCTGCATACGTGTTGTGCACATATACTTAATATAGGTAGAAGAAAGACTGATTTGTGAAGACATTTAAGAATGATCCGTTCTCAGACTGCGCGTTTAAGGTTGAACTTTTGTAGTAATATATGACGTCAATGTTTATTTTTCCATATTGTAAAATCATCCTGTTACTTCTTTAAATGGCAAAAAAGTATAAGTACCAGGGTAGAAGGTTCCCAAGAGGTACACCAGTTGTCCCCATATAAAATCAGTTACAAAAATATGTCTAAAAATGCTACAAAACGCTATGAGTACCTGTTAATGTCCGGCTAGTCTAAACGCGTAAGTACAATCTATCGTTATGTGTACAGGTAAATGTTTGTTTTACGCCACATTTCTTCTTTTATCTTCTCAAGAAAATATCCGCTATCGTCTGCTATTGTCTACTTCATTTGGCTATCCATGTTCGAAAACGTATTTAACAATAACTTTTATTCCACAAAGAAATATTTTATGTTACTGGTTGTTTCTAGTCCATCAAGTAGTATTTCAGCTAAAGCTTGATATTCAGGGGGAGCAAAAGTAAGCAAAAACTTGGGGAAAGGGTATAAAACACTTGATAAATGACAGTAATAAAAAAAATAACGGTCACCCATGAACCGTCAAAAAAGACAATCATTAAATCAAAGTCAAGAAACTGGCAAACTTATAAACCAACAAGCAAAAATATATAGCAATTACAGCAATGGGCTTTACTTGTTAGTCATTAAAAAGAAAAATAAAACTAGGTTTTATGGAATGTCAAAACTTCCGCTTCAATTACCGTAGTGTGTGAGTTGGTGTGTTGATGAAAATTATTCGGTATCATCAACCAATTACTATTTACTGAAACTTAAAAATTGGGAAAATTATATACAATCGTATTTTTAAACAGCTGCAACTTAAAAATTAGGTAGTGACAGAACTTTTATCATTTTTTACTGAATGAAGTTTACTTGAATTTTAAATTTAATGGTACGCATTTATATTTACAAGAATTAACAATTTACGTTCCCAACGTATATTATATAAAATTGCATGTACATTTCTCCTCAAAAGTTTACAATGAAGTAAATTTTTTAATTTGTTGCTATCTCTTTGTTGTTAAAAATTTAAACGTCGCATATTAGAATGTCAAACATTTAAGTGAGTCTGAAATTGAGCGTTGAATTTATTTTCTCACCAATTGAACTGCGATGCCTAATGAATGTCAAAGGTACTGCAAAAGGACTTAAATTTAATTTTGTTGCTGTTATTTAATGGATAATATTTGAATCATCAAAGTTTTGTCTAAAATATACCACAAAGAATACAATTAAGTCATTTACACTGCCATGTCTAGGCGTTCTGTTGTAAATTACCACTTCTACCTAATTGTACTCGGCATTGTTTACGTTAGAACCGACGTATGCGTATGCAATATAATTAGAAAATTTAAGTTCAGAAAACGTTACTTGATTGTAAAATAAGCATACAATATGTATTTCAGATTTTTGGTTTTTTTTGTATTTTTTAGGCTGGAGCATCGGCGCTATTTTGTATGAAGAAGAGAAAAGTTACTACACCTTCAATGCCGATGTGAAGATGCTTTTCACAAATAATATTGTGTAAATCGGTGATATCAAGTGAGACCTCAATCGGTGATATCAATTGTACATATCAAATCAAACATGGAATGAGTTGACAGAACAACCTCGTTTTAGTTTTTGTTTTCATTTAATGAATGTCAATTACATCATCTGGCAACACACTGCGATCGACATTAAACTTCAACTAACTCAAGATGTTAAGAATAGTTTTGCAATTTATAATAATTCAGATAAATGGATACCTATATTTCTTTCAGATAATCTAGATATTTTCGTTAACAGAGTTTGATGTAGTTAAAACGATATCCATGGTCAGAACTTTTCGACAGATAAAATTTGACCTTTTAAATACTAAAACGGTAGACTAAAGCCACTCATGTTAATCATAGTTGTTTCTGTATTCATAAACACGTTTCGTTTAATAAAGTATGCACATAGACATTTTATATATGTTGTTCCTAATATATCTATAGTGAACTTATTGTAATTATATACAGTACATAGACTACCTAATATAACATGAATCTCCTGAAATTTTCATATTACAAAGCACTAATAATACTAATGATGTGCAAGAAAACGTGGTCAATTTAGATTGTTATATGAACGTTATATGTACCTATAACATATATTTATCTGATCAGGAAACAAAAATATATTTACTAAAACATCGAACACTTACTATGGTCCTGTTGATACATATTGCATTTTGCATGCATTAACCATTTATTCAGGGCTTCGGTGGCCGAGTGGCTAAGGCAGTTCGTCTACTATTGATCTCGTGGTCTGTCAACACTACGATTGCGGGTGTAAGTTTCACTGCGGGCAGGTTGCACTCGACTCCATCTTAATTGACAAAGATTGCCAGTTTTCCTACCACAGGTCGGGGTTTTCTCCGGGTACTCCGGCCTCTACCCCATAAATAACTTATCGCACTAAATTAATACTGTTATTTATTATTAAACCATTAAAAGCAGGAAAACTTGTATTAACGCGTGGAAACTAGTTTTCGGGTGATAAACCGGTAACTATCGTTCTCTTTACTATCGTAAACATATAAACCAAGGTTACAAGAAAAAAAACGACGCGCCCGCGCCTTTAAAAACTTTAACAATAGATACTACTTTCTTGTCAAAAATATGTTCTCGATTGAAAATATGGTTGCAGATACTTTTCCCAATTTTTGAATTCAGTGTACAGGTTGAATGTGCTAAAATGATTGTTGGATACACCTATTACTGACTAGTGGTATATGACACCCATCCGTTTTAATCAACTAACATACTACAGTAATGAAAGCGGGAGGTTGGCAGGCCATAAAACCTGGTTTAACCCACCATTTCTTTGAAATGCCTGTATCAAGTCAGGACCATTGCTGTAGTTACTATATTTATTGTTGTTGGTTCTGCAGTTTGCCAGTTTCTCGGAATTTGATTTGTGAATTGTCTATTTTGACAGTTCCATCATTGTTTGGAATTTCGTTATTACATTCGTTTCTGATACACTAGACATGAACTGTCATCTTGGTTTGAAAAGAAGTAACAAGCATTAAATCAGCTCTTGAATTTAAAGTTCCTTGAGCTTCCACTAATGAGCGGCGGATGATTTTTAACTTATTAAGGAAACAGAAAACAAGAAAAGACACGTCAAATTATATAATACGAACTACCTACCTAATTGAAAGGGAAGTCATCTTAAACTTTACACTGGTAAATATAAATCACACGACACGTATATCACTTTACGTCCAATTTGTAGAATCCTTTACAGACAGAAATTCACCAACATACTAAACAGTTAGGTAATTTGTGTTTTTAAACTGACTGTTTTAACTACGAAGTCTGATCCATTGTCATGACCAAACTAAGGTCTACGCCTGCAACTAAACTATTTATGTGGAAGTTACTTCTTCCGAACTCTTTGCAAATACTGTTATCTTATTCGAACCGCCTGATTGACACATCGTGTTTTGTTTTGTCATTTATATTCAAAATAAACCAAAATGTCATCTGGGAGCAGATTTGGTAATCTTAGCGATAATAATTTAAAACAAAAAACTGATGGTGATGTTTGTTGTGCGTTGTCTATCTTAAACCATAAATATAAATGGATTGCTATTTATCTATTGGACTTTTGTGTTGTTTGTGAATGAATGCTTTGATTATACATACATAGATGAATTCCAGCAAATATAGTGTTGAATTTTTTTAATAATAAGTTTGAAACGAAAGTATACTACGTTATGATATGAAAATTACTTTCCGAAACGTCCTAAAAAGGTAAATAAATAAATTATAAATCGTGTTTAAAATTTCAAGTCCTCTTAGAGCCATATTCAAAAATAATCTATTTTATCTGAACAAAACATCTGTTCAACGTGTGATGAAAAATATGATCTATATAATCACATATATTTTGATGCTCTTGTCTTAACTCAATATAAATAAATTACAAATTTGTCTAAATAAATGTTAAAACAGCTGTTTAAGGTGTTTTTTACTGAACACAATCGTACATTGTAAACGGTAAAACAAAGATAAAAATTCTCAAAATTATCAATATAAAACAATACAAAAATGATGTGAAGTGAACAACAAGATTAAAAAAACAACTGAAAGATCCACGGGCCGCGCAAAAAATAAGCTATTATACATCACTATTAAGTGTTTCATCATAATGTACAGTCATTGGACATAAATATTCGTCACTTTCAAAATGGCCGCCAATTATGCGGACAACGGATGCCAAGTTCAACAGCATATAATTTGATTAAAAATTAAAAACTTACCTTAATACTTTGTTAAATTCCCCTTCATTCTCAGAACTTCCTTTAGACGGCTTGGAATGGTGTCATATAAGTCATGAATTAAACATACAGAGATTTCTTCCCAGATACGGCGAATTTCGGAAAACAGCTGATCACGGGTAGTGATCAAATGACTGACAGTTTCTAACTCACGCTTGATAATTAACCAAATATTTTCTATTATATTCATATCAGGGGACTGAGCAGGCCATGTTGTAGTTTTTATAGAATTTTCTTCCAAGTAGTTTTTCACCAATCTGGCTCTATGCACAGGGGCATTGTCGTCCATAAAAATGTAATTATCATCGGGAAAATGCCGGGCTAAAACTGGCCACAAGTTCTCGTCAAGTATGTCGAGATATTTCTGAGCATTTATATTACCATTTACAGCAGACAAAGTTCCCATACCATGAAAACATAAACAGCCCCATATCATAACTGAAACTTTCTTCTTAGACGGGGTGCACATGAGATGCGGGTTATTAACTTCACGATCTTTCCGCCAGATGTATACACGGTTATTAGATCCAATTGCCACTTGACATTCATCAGAAAATATCCAGTTTTTCCATTGGTCATCGACAGACCAGTATCTTCTTTCTCTGCACCACAAAATACGTTTCTTCCTGTTATCAGCCTTGACCACCATTCTCTTGGAAACTGCTCTCCGCTTGTAATCCTGAGCAAATAATTTTCTACGAATAGTTCTTGTACAGAATCTCGTGTCACATGTGTCATTAAATTTATTGGTAATGTCCGTCAAAGTTCCTTTTCTGTCCGATTTAACCAACCTTGATAAAGCAGTCTCACATCTGGCACCAAACTTTTTCTTCCGTCCGCTTCGGGGCTTGTTTTCTACGGTTCCACTTAGCGTAAATTTCTTGATAATACTACAGATTGTAGTCCTGGGTATGCCAAACCTTCTTGCCAATTCAGCCTTTTTAACTCCATCTTTAAAAGAATTTACCACCAATTCTTTCACATCATTGCTCAATTCCTTAGATTTCACCATGTTTTGTTTTGACCGGAAATATCACAATAGCAGACGATTTTTACGTTTACACGTGTTTGTCACGTGATTCTATGCATTCTTACCTATTTATAGAACACAAATATGTACAATGTCAACTTACCGTAAACAGTAAATCAATACGTTTTTCATTACGATACGCCGATGACGGCCATTTGAAAACTGAAAAGTGACGAATATTTATGTCCAATGACTGTACCTTGCCCTTTTCGCTTATTTGAAAGAAATTATCTTGCTTGGAATTTGTTTAATACCTTTTGTCTGATTCTGATTTCTAGGATACTGTGAGGGTTGACAGTGCTCAAACCACAGAGGCGCCCAGAGGATTCAATCTCGCTAAGGGTTGTCAGGTCATAATACAGAAAGCTCACCTGCGTACCACAGTGGGCAACGTGTTTGTGGACTACCACGCTCCTTGCACGATAAAGACCCTTTTTTGTAGATGTCGATAAAAGTCGGCTAATTGTAGCTGCTACAAAAGGCTAAATTTTCTTCCCTTACCCATACCCCATACTTTGCTAGTAGCATTCAAAATTAGTTCTTTTTTGTCCTTTTTACCGAATGGATTTATTGTTCGTTAACTTGTTCTAGTCTTGAATACAGTTGAAATACTGCTCGCTGGACACCCAATAAATCAATCAATCAATCTGAACCTGATTTGATGACAAATCCTTTCAGCTCTTTAGGAATTACCATTGTTTATGTCGCAATCAATAATATATATTGTTTCTCTTGTATGCTAGAAATTTTTTTCTCGTTTATAATGTCAATTGTTTTTTCTTAATAATTTGGTTTTTTTTATTTTTTAGGTTTTCTTTATTTTTAGGTTATGATATTTGACTAGATAAAAGCCACAGACGAAGGCAGTGATTATTTATAAAAAAAATAAAGTAAGCGTAAGAACGTTACAACTAGCAATGACCAGAAATGACGTACATTTCTGCAGTTTCAATACCATTTTGTCATTTTTAGCTCTGAAATTTTCAAACGTTTACATTCCAAATTTCATCTGACGTTTGTTGTGCATCTTCATTTGAATTTACAATTTTAGCTATTCTTGAGAACAGTTTCCGAAAAAGAGCCTTAAACTTTCTTTTATTTCGCTTTCACTTTCTTGCTGCTCTGCCTTTTTATGCTTGAAATTTCCTTTTTTAATTTTTCTTCGGTTGTCTTTAAATTTAAATGCTCCTCCTTTATAAGGGTCTCATTTGGTGTTTTTCTCAAATTTATTTCTTATTTTTTTCATTTTTTTCATTTTTAAAACATGCAAATACATTTTGCGGATATTGACAATGGCGGTGTTGTTAAATTTTGTACTGGAACTAAAATTTCTCCTCCTCATAGTTTGTTAAGCTAAATTTATTTATGCAAGCTTTGCCAACGAGAGCTTTTTCAGCTGTGTTTGTTTTCAAAATAAATATCCTATGAAGTTCTGAAAATTCAATTCCATTGGAAATAAATAAGTTAAAATACTCTCAAAATTAGAGGATTATGTAGTCATTGAATATGTTTTGCCAAATCCATGGCATTTTAACATATCCATGAAAATTTGATATGATTTGCGGGACATCCTATTGTCCCTTAATAACGTTTTCAAGACATTTCCAATTTTATTGTCTCTACAGTGGCGTAATTTGTCTATTAAAATTACACGATAATTACATACATCATTTTCCATTTTATATAAAAACAATTGATCGTCAGTGATGCATTATTTGATTGGAAGTACATCTTTTAAAAAGTTAAATAATAACATTACCACCACGACAACAGCCAAACGTACAGACTACTCTAAAATCATCACATGCTGGTCATCATGGTTGCAGTCTGTGTACCACGACTGTCCTGTTGTTTTATCAGTGCCACACCAGATTATTTTTAGAAAAAAATTATTAACCTGCGAGCTACTGTTTACTGGGTGTACCCCCATGATTCATTTCCAGTTTCCGTAGTTACGGGTCTTGATTGCATAAAAGAGGCAGATAACATATTGTTAAGTATAATTGAAGAACGGAAACACTTCAATATTCATATACATACTTGTCTATTGTTTGAATTTATTCATTTTCTAAACACCTGGAATGAGATAGTAAAACTACGACGGCTTATTCGTGCCAAACAACAAATAGAAAAAAAAATCTTTTTTCGTTTGAACGGTTTATTAAATCGGTTCAACTGTTCAGTTAATAAACAGTTCAAACGAATTGATAAATCTTTTCAACTGTTCATTTAATAAACCGTTCAAACGATTTAATAAACCGTTGTAACGATTAAATAAATCGTTTAAACGATTTAATAAACCGTTCAAACGATTTAATAGATCGTTGTAACGATTTAATACATCGTTGAAACGATTTAATAAATTGTTGTAACGATTTGATAAATCGTTTCAACTGTTCATTTAATAAATCGTTTAAACGGTTTAATAAACCGTTCAAACGATTTAATAAATTGTTGTAACGATTTTAAATAATCGTTGTAACATTTAATAAATCGTTGTAACGATTTAATAAACCGTTCAAACGAAATAAGAATTGTTTTCTATTTGTTGTTTGGCACGAATAAGCCGTGGTATAAAACATATATTAGAGAAATTATATTTGTACGTGATAAAAATATACGTGTAGTAAACTCTAATGCAATTTTGACAATAAACTGTTTTTCTTATTCAATTTCAAAGCAGCACGTCACACATGGAAGCGGCTTTACTACTACGTATAGAAACTCACAAAGACGTCACAGCTACCGACAAGTAAATAAATTACGAACATTGTCAAATGTTTATTTAAATTAGAGTTAAGCACTGACAAACATGTCTGTATTTACTATACACGAAAATAGAATTGCATTAGAAGAATTTTTTCTTAAATTCATTAATACTGATATTTATACCAGACGAGCCAGAAGTTAGCGTTCCCCTCAGATGCTGCAAATAAATCGTCGCAAAAATTAGTTGAGGCGATTAAACCTCAGAGGTACTGCGTTTGATTTTGTCAACAAACATATCTCGTATAAAATACATTTTTTTTCTTGTTTGCTCTGTCAGCAGGGAAAATAATTATTTATCATTATGGTTATCATTAATTTTATTTTAACATATGTATTGTTCTAAAATTATCAGACTGAACTGGATACAAATTATCACAACGTATATTATTATTTTCTTATAATAGAATGAATGCTAAATAATATTTAAAATATATACATATGTCAATAAATAGTTTAAAACATACTTTATATAATTTAACATGAACATTAAATGTCATGAAGTATTCAGAACAATGTCTGATACCAAGAAAAACAGGAAAAAATCAAATCAAGTTAAAATCATCATCAATAAGGTAATTTTGGTTTGTTTAATAAGCTGCTGCACTGTTCTAAAAATCTGTAGATTATTATCATTCTTTAACGGGGACCTTGGTGGCAGAGAGGATAAGGTAGTTATCTGCTATTGATCACGTGCCTGTCAGCACTGAGGTTGCGCGTTCGAGTTTCATGGTATACTCAGGTCAGGGTGTATTCGACTCCAACATAAATTGACAAGGATTGCCAGTTTTCCTGCCGCAAACCAACAGAAAAGTTAAATTTCAATGTCTATAATAACCACAAAACTTTAGTTTTCTAAATGTCTAAAATGCGAATAACAGAATTGATTTTCATCTTACGCTTACCTGTTGGCATCTTTAACTCAGAAGTATCTATATACAAGCATGTTTAGTAGTTTATTCTTTATTTGAGATTTAATTCTGTGTAAATTCATGTGATACAATAAAATAGTGAATAAAATATATAATAGAGGTTTTCGTTTTTGTCGTAAATCGTATTTAGTATTATACCCCGGAATTCTTAGGAATTGTGGCACAGAAAGAACACTTTTATCAAACAGCGACAAATTATCTTTTTAAGCGTTTATAATAAAAAAAATCGACCTCGGTGGTTTAAGTAGCAGTAATCTACTATTGATCAAAGACGTTGATCCCAGGGTCTGTTCGACCCTTACAGCAAGAGGGTGTGCTGGACTCATCCCTAAATTTGCAGAATACCAGTTTTCCTGTCGAAGGTCGGCGGTTTTGGGTACTCCAGATCTTACCTATAAACACTCGACGCTATATTATATAGACTAATATAAGTTTTGAAAATGGTGTTAAACAAACTTAACATACATACAAATAATGCTAACGCGAAAGCGCGAAGTGAAAAAATGTTATGATTTCGCCTTCACGTTTTTCGTCTTTCTCGCTTTTACCGCTTTAAAAAATTTCGAAGACTTATACGAGAGGTACGCCCTGGCATGCGAGGCCCGATATTTTTAAAGCCATTGTACGTGTTTTTTTTTTTTAATTTAATTTTTTTAATGATTTTTTTTTAAATAAAATGACAGAATGTGATGTTTATATTCCGTCACAGATGCATTGGGTATAGATTAGGGAATTTCCATTTATCATTTATAACTTTAGTCTAGACTTTTTCCGCTTAAAAAAATTTGAAGACAAATGCGAGAGGTACGCCCTGGCATGCGAGGTCAGATATTTGTCATTGTGGTTTTCTGCATTTAATTTTTTTTTAAATTATTTTTTAATAAAATGACACTTTGTGATGTTTATATTCCGTCACAGATGCATTAGTTATATATTGGGGTAATTTCCATTTATATCATTTATAACTTTAGACTAGTTTTAGCCTTAATTTTATGTAAAACGAGCCATAAATTAGGACATAATAGTTGATATTTTTATACTTCTAATATTTGCGAGTGAAACGAATTTTTACATTTCGAAATATTAATTTCATTGACCGGAAGTTGAACGGACGGATTGGAGCGATCAGTGCAAATCAATCCGTCAGATCAGTCAAATTGTTCCAAATCCGTCAATTGACGGATGGACAGATTGGGAACGATTTGACTGATCTGACTGATTGATAACTGATTGCTGACGATTTTGGAACGCTGACGGATCGCATGTACTGTAGCACGGGGATCAATGAACAGTGGACATTCTATAAAAGAGTGAATCGAATCCTCCAATATATGACCGCAGCAACAACTTGTAGTTTAACGAAAACAAGACGGCATTTAAATTGCGAACTAATCTATTACCAGCATGATAGTAATTTGGAGGCTTAACTGGATCCTGTTTCTGTTATTTAAAGTCTTTTGAATAGTTGGCATGATGCTGTGTTTCCTAAAGATTCATTAACCCGATTCTAACTTTGAATTGTTGAAGAAAACATGAGTTAGTATATAGCTGTAATCTACGTCTAGGTAATTGAACTTTGTTTTGAGTTCTTAAGTTCCTTACATTTTTCCTTGTGAAAGTGGATAAACAATCAGTCAAGCCCTTCGTTCTTTCCTACATTGAAGTGTTTCCCATCCCTGTTAAAAGTATAATGATTCGCTTACAAGAATGTCTAAGAGTGGGATATATTAGTAATAGTAATAATAATAAAAAATAGATTTTTCAAGGCTTGATCTACTTAGACAGAAGTTTAATTTTGTGATCACGGATAAACTTGCAGATGCTTTTTTATATTCTGTATATGAATAGTTACTTCACAGCCTGAAGAAAATGTGACACCAAGATGTTTGTAATTTTCAGCAATCTTTATGATTTCATTGTTAAAAAATTTGGATTGTTGGTTATTCCTTAAATATCAAAAAACAAAAGAGGAACTTGTACTAATCCCTGAGGCCAGTCTCAGTAATTATATCTCTTCCTTGTACAGTATATTGAAAGCCAACAACATAACCGAAACAGCAAGTAATTAGGGCATGAAACCATACGTTTAAACACACTCGAATGAAACTTAGGCAAACTATTGTAACTTTGCATCATTAACGTCATAAATAAATAATATACATACATAGTCCAATTTATTTGTTCTAGCTTTAGAAAGATCTAGTACAAATAATACATATGAAAACATATGACGGCAATCTTATAGGAAACTGCTGTGCTTTGGCTGCTCCATGATTAACAAATGGCTGTGCTTGCTGTTTCGGTCACTCAAGGATAAACACGTTTGCGGTGCTTGCTGTTTAGGCCGCCCCATAATAACACATTTGCTGTTTTGTTCGCTCCGGGATAAACACATTTGCGGTGCTTGCTGTTTTGGCCGCTCCATGATACATATTTGCTGTGCTTGCTGGGCCGCTTCATCATATACACATTTTCTGTGTTTGCTCTTTTGGTCGCTCCATGATAAACATATTCGTGTGCTTGCTGTGTTGACAGGTTCATAAGTAAGTAAGAAAGTAATTAAATTTTATTTATAGTCGGTACATATATACAAAAAAGACAACAAGACAAACATGAGCTCTAAGGAGCTCTTACTACCGACTGTTAACACATTTGCTGTGCTTGCTGTTTTGGCCGCTCCATGATAAAATATTCGTGTGCTTGCTGTGTTGGCCACTTCATGATAAACACATTTGCTGTGCTTGCTGTTTTGTTCGCTCCGTGATCAACATATTCGTGTGCTTGCTGTGTTGGCCGCTTAATGACACATTACGTATATTTTATATATTCTAAACCAGCCTAAAACGCTTTGAGTCCACACCACTGGTAAAACGAGTATATACTCCTAACCAACATCATAAACGATCAACACTCTTTCTGGCGATGTCACAGTAAGATTTTTCATATATTTTAACGACGTCACAATCCACTGTGCGCCCTTAATGGCTGACGAGTACTGCAACTCGTAGGTTACCGTTTTGATAAAAGTTAATTTAATTGTCCTGTTAGAATAAAAAAAATTCATTACGGACACGACTATATAAATAATTGTTTTGAAAGGTGCATAAATTGGGACCATTTTGAGTCCTAATTTGCTTTGTTCTAATTGTGTTTATAATGTTGTATATCACATTTACTACATGACCTATAAACCAAGATTTTCTGAAAAGAACGTGCTATTTTTAGAGTGGGGTTTATCCCGGAAGCTGGTTTTATTTCAGAGGGCTAAATTTAAAGTGATTATGAGATTTTAAGGGAACCGTAGGCCTGTCATGTACATTATGGTTATATATGTTGTCGGTCAAGTTAGACTTAAAAGAGCTCATTAAAAAAAATAACAAATTAAGTTGAAACTCCTAAAGAATCGAATTAGTGTTTCCCAACTGAAAGTGCATATTTCTTTCGTAAACCATTATCTTTTACATCGCTGTATCATACAGCCCACTGTTTAATACTCAATTGACTACGACATCTAATCAGAACGCCAAACAAGACCGTTGATATGTAACTACTATATCAACGTTCTTGCTTCAGGCGTTTTGATTGAATGACGCAACGAATACAGATGTGTGCGCGAGCACAGGAAATTGTTCTAATTTGAATCCTCTTTATTCGCGAAGATTTGGGATATTTTAGAGATAATCAAGCCTCATCATTCAAAGGTCGGTCGAGATAATCAAGCGTACTCTTGCTCGCCATGTTTATTAATGAAAATTAGGATGATTGGATAGCCATCTCCCATTTTAATGCATGTCATATAAAGCATGCGTCCTTGAGAGCACTAAGTGCACACCTAACCTCGTAATGTTAGGGATTGAGATTTCTCTCCGTATTTACGTTATGACGGGTTGTAACCACGCCGTGCCGAAAATTGACTGTCAGATAAGGTATATAGAGTGGATGAGAGATGCAATACAGCATGCGTTTAATTTTGTTCACGAAAACTTTCGAAGTCGTTTTCCGCCGAAAAAAGCGTATTATGTCTGCAAGCTTAAAACCCGAAAGTTTGAGTTAGGATATTAAGTACTAAAACCGTCCAGAATCGAATCAGAAACTAGGAGTAGGCTGGGTCGGAGTTGTGCGTAATCTCTGTCGCATCGGGTATGAAATCGAATGATGTTCGGACAAGAAACGTACAATCTTGCATGTAGATCATCTCAAGGCACTTGTTTTTCTCGTGGAATCGTGGGAAGTTCTGAATGAAGCGGATCTCCATAATGTCAATAATTTTGGAAACGCAAATGTTTCGGAAACCCTATTACGCAGTCAACAGATATACACATCAAAAATAAACAAGGACTAGGCGGCTTGTGAAGCCATCAGATAAATATTTTCCGTAAATTAGCTTCGTGCTACAAATAGATAAAATAAATAAATAAATAAACACATGAATAAATAAATACCTGGCCTGTAGGTGAATGCAATTTCGAAGGTGGTTTTAAGAGGAAGGCCAACTTCTGGAGACACTGGGAAGAAAAACACGTTTTAGATATAACTAAATGTGACTGTGCGTAAGCGGGATGTACGAGTCTTCTCCGACTTTAGTCGGACACCAGATCTCATGTCAGATACGTTCACGTAGAGAGAGAATACAAATGAGTGGAAGACATTGTCTTGAAGAGCAAGAGTACAGTGGTACTATACCTTCAAGCTCGTCATTTGTACGTCCAGTCACAACGGAATTACTTAAACTTAAACAAATAAGACTCCCATTACATTGGGGATAAGATAAGGTCATTTGTTTAAATAACAAGATTTGTAAGCATACTATTGCTTCTTAGGAGTTTACGTTATTAATTAACGCATAATGTAACAAGCATTGATCAACCTTCTGTCATTTCAGAACCATGTCGCTTGACATCATGACTGAGGATGATAACTAGGGCTTGAATGATGAACTGCAGTTCTTTTACTCTCCCAAATGTCCTGGCCTGTAGGTAATTGCAATTACGAGGTTAGTTTCTAAAGAAAGACCAATTTTGGAGACATTGGGAAAAGACATACGTTTTAGATGTAACCAAATATTAGTGTACATGTGCGTATGCAGGATGTATAAGTCTTCTCCGACGTAATCGTATATATGAGATCACATGTTAGATACGTTCAAGTTAAGTGCTAGAGTATAGTCAATAATAAAGGATTTATCGACCCTAGATTTTTTTTCATTAAAGATAGCAGTAAAAAGAGTCCACTCTTCCAACCAGAACACACCTGCTATACAGATCCTTCCACCCAGTCAGTTGGTCCCATTATTCCTCACCAGTACACACCTGCTATACAGACCCTTCCACCCAGTCAGTTGGTCCCATTATTCCTCACCAGAACACACCTGCTATACAGACCCTTCCACCCAGTTCTACTGCTGCTGCAACAGTTGATTGATCCAGTGTGATTGTGGCGTTCGTTTTAGCCACGTCTGCTTCATAGGATTTAAAGGTGATGTCATGTTAATGTCCATATTCCGTCTTATCCTCCCTTAAGAGTCCTAACACCTTTACCTCCCGTTACTTCAGCTCCACCATTTTTACGATAAACAAAGCTTTATCTTCATAGTATCTAAGATAACTCTTGTTGATTAGTAGGCTACCCCCAAAACCTATGTTTCCGTCTCAGCTGTGTTCCATCTTTAACCTCGTCGATTAATTCTTCAAACCAAATAAGACAAATGGATCTACATGACTTGTGCTTTTCTTCTGTGCGGATACAATTGCAGATCTTCTGGAATTATACGAAAACATTAATAAGATTGGCCGACTGATGGAGACGGCAAAATTCAAACTTGAAATCCTTTATGAGGGAGCAGCCATGTCTACAGAAAGAACGGGAGATGAGAAGTAAATGAGGAAGCGAAAACCGAGAATTAAAAGGCAGCTTGCCGAAATAATATGGAAGAAACATGTTTCCGTGATCTGGAGATGTGAGATGTACTAATTTTCTTCATAGAATATTATCTGTTGGCATTATTTTCCAGCAACTTGTTTCCGATTATTGAAGACATTTAAATATTTTTATTTTAAATAACCAGTTTTACATTTCCTTTCTTCTTAATGAGACGAACAGAATGGTGGTAAACTAAATTGTTGTGATTGATTGGATGTCTGTTTCACGTCAAGTGAGCACTATTTCAGCTATATTCAGGACGGGAACAACTTAACAAACAATTAATCAACGAAAAATAAGTGGGGTGGGACACAGGGAACACAATTTAGAATGTCACTGGAAATGTATGGAGTTTTGGGTAAGGACGAAGAATTTAGCATTTTATAGCGGCTTCAATGAGCCTACTCTTTTTCGAAATCTACAAAAGGGATTTTTATCGTGCAAGGAGCGTGACACTCTCCAAACACGTTACCCAATACAGTCCGCAGCCAGATTTTCCATATTATGACCTGACAACCCCCCCCCCCCCCAAACGAGAGGGTCTCACCTATCCGCCACCCGTGGACGCGCTGGACTGCTCTGTGTATTATAGTAATTGCTTATTGTGTATTATTGTAACTCCTGTGTGTATTATTGTTACTCGTTTGTGTATTATTATTACTCCTTTGGGAACTCACTGGTGCACATTCGGTCTTAAGAGAGGGGGTGTAGTAGTTTTTTGTTCCTTTTCATTTCCTTTAATGATTAATTAATTGAATAACGCTTTCCCATCTTGATTCTCCTGACCTGAAAATATTTCGTTATACACGTATCTGGATTTTTCGGGTGTCCCGAGCCTGTCAGGTCACTTTATGCGGTATAAATACACAGGTCCCGGTGTCCTTAGAGGGCCTGAATGAATACGTCATTTTGGGACGCTGAAGTAACTTATTCGAACAGAAACAATATATTGGTAAGAAACATCAACTGCAATCTAACTACAATTTTATGACTGACAGTAATTAAACATGTGTTATTTTAATGTATATCTCCAAGTCCTTTATCGATCCTAGAGGAATTTTCGTACATGAGTACGTACAAAGACAATATCAAACACCGGTGGAAGGACAGGACGGGAAAATTCTAAGACAACCTGATCAAATATTTCTTGGTCTTTAACGTTGGATACCAGCAATCTGTTCACTGGGGTGTCTGAGATGGTCTTCCCCTTCAAATGATGTTACATCCTATATGTCTCACGATAGTAGAGTGAGATTTCATTATCATGCACATGAAGATCAAAGGCAACTAATAATAATAATTAATTAATAGCAATTATAATAATTTCTTCCGTTTCGGATACGGTCAAATACATTTCATATTCTATGACAAAATGAATACAACGTTTATATATAATTGAAACTAAACCGAATAATTATTAAGAAAATGTCACTCCTCATGTATTCAAATTTTTCATACATATATTTTTACAGACAAAACAAAACAAAACATAACATAACTTCCACTCTGAAGTAGATTCGATCACGAAAAACTGACATATTGAATTTCAATAACTTGACTAAAACTTAAGATCTTAAACTTTTGCTCTGTTTGAGAGACTTTTTAATTCAGATAAATTAGTACCAAATATTCTTGTGAAGACCGTATATTGACGTACAAGACGGGGTAATAATTTGATTTAATACCTCCAATATTAAAATGTTTAAATTACTAACGGAATGATCATTGATAAGGGATAATATCCCACTATTTTGTACTGTAAATACGTATATTAAAAGGGACCGTTGTTACAGATTAAAGATACGAGATAATTTTAATACAATATTAAGGTTATGTATCGATAAAAACGATTATTGGATCTTCGTTGACTTTGTTTTCGTGTACTTTATTACTTTTCTATACGAAATTTTTTAATTGTTACAACGTTTTGTCTTGACATTTTATTGTGTGTGGACATAATTCACAACATCATTGTATGCAAATTAACCAAAAAATATATTTCGTTTTGCTGCGAATACAGACATGAATTTTCGCAGTAGTAAATTTATTGATTTTTGAATCAGAAGTATATTTCTTTTTGCTGCAAATACAAACATGAATTTTCGCAGTAGAAAATTTAGTGACTTTTCTGAACATCTCAATAGAAGATCCAGCGAAAAGGGGAGAAGCAAATCAGACGCACTCTATCAGATCCGACACATTCCAATACGCGAGGAAGTCTTTGACAGGAAAAGTTACGATGGACAATTATTAGGAAATCAGCAGAGATCTTCGAACAGACGAGTTAGCTTTAACATTCCACGAACAACAGAGCAGTTGCGACTTCCGTCTATCGTCAGCAATTTAATAAGCAGGAGATTGAGCTTGAATGTTGCAAAACCAATCGAGATGACCCTTCCGGCTGTGTATAATTCGTCTTTAGTAGATAAACGAGCTTTGTTTAAAACAAGATCAACTCAGAATTTTTCATCCATGGCTGCAAAAAAGATGGCACAAATAAACAAAAAGGGTGGAAGACGTATGAGAAGGATCATGTCTTTGGATAATTTTTTCCCGCTTCCGTTCAAGAATAGGATATTGGTATGTTTGGGAAAATTTAGCATTTTGCAATGAATATATAAACATATATTGGACATGTATTTTTTTAACTTATCAGGGGATGAAACTAAATAACGTTATTTATTGTAATAAACTAGATTTATTTGCGAGTTCAAAATAATTTCACAAAAGTCTAAGATTTTTTCCCGATGCTTATAAACATATGTCCTCGAGTTTCATGAAGTTAATTACTTAGAACATCTTTTAATTAAATTTATGCTAACAAAAAAGTGCAAATGCAAAGCAATTTGTGTAACTTGCTTTTAAATATAACTATGGAACATTATGTATGATTTTATCCCTTTAAGGTAATTTTCACTGTTTGAACATGCGCAGTTGATATTTCATGTGTTTTGCATTCTGTAATTCTTCAAAGTATTTACATAAAAAATCTTTTTTCCATATAAAATTCACAGCAATCTAAGATTATCATGGAAAACATGTTTACATAAACATATGCAAATCAGATCTTTCTAAGACATAACGTTGAAGTCAAGTGTTTTTGAAACATTTTACGCGTCAAATACGAATATTATCTCATTAGTAAATTATCATACGATCTAGGACAAGGTTGTCAATACTGGTTATAAATGACAACCAAGAACAAACAACGATCTTGGGATCATGCCGGCATGAAACTATAAATCGTTTAATCATTTTGTTCATTAAAGCCATCATATTATTGATTGAATGTACAATATAAGATATCTTCTAATTTCCGTTTTCTATTTGAAAGTTCAAAATGTTTATTCCTATGCATCCACAATGAATGTCAGAGGCTTTCTAGAATGTTATTCTGTCACATTATTGCGTCAAGTTATTCGGTTGTTCTCAGTCTTGTCAAGAGTTGCAATTGTTTGTTTATTTCTTGTTCAATAATTTACCTATTTTAATTTGTAACATGCAAATAAAGTTTTATATTTTAAGGAAAAAAAAAATAAAAAAAGGAACCGAAGCTTGTACTTAACCTAGAATAGTAGCCAATACCTGTGTGTGTTAAGATATTTTTCGTGGGTGGTGCTACAGAGCGCGTCCCAGGTAGAGACTGGGAATTCGATGTTTTTTATGAGGTTTTGCGTCACTTTCAACAAATTTGTCAGCCGTATTTGTAATAAAGGAGATTCATACAGACGTCATTGTACTTCTTGAATTATTATTTTAATCATAAGTACAGTTCCGTTCAACAAGCTGCCTTTACAGGTGATTTATAAAAATTTGCAGAAAGTGTCTCCAGAAAACAAGTTATTTATGCTTTCGTTATTATATTTCAACATTAATAACAGTATTTCTATTTGTTCGTTACATAACAATTTCAGCCCATGCTTCGATTTCGGCGTGCTGTAAAGACAGTACTTATTCTGCTAAAGGTCATCAGAACTAACGAACAGACTTCTAGACATGAAGTCCTGTCCTGGGCTCATGACGACATTACACCAACAAAACGAGTATACGGATTACACGGTCTTAGTTTTGATCCCAGTGACTACGCGTGCAGGAAAGAAGTAAGAATTTGTTTACGTTAAAGTAATGATTTGTTACCTTTAACAATGTTTTTAATCTCTACGTTTATTTTTAACTAAATCTTGTGTCAACAAATGATTTAGTAAAATATGTAAATGGAAGATAAACGTCCAGGTTTATAATCTCCTGTATAAATGTACTGCAAATTGTCAGAAAGATGGAAGACTTCTTCTGTTAAGTTTAATTCCTGAACTACAGTCTACAACCTAACACTAAGTTTGCGGGATCAAAATACACGTATGTATATTTAGTAGTTAGAATAGACAGAAAATAACGAGATATTGTTAGCAGGGTAACACGGGTAGTATCTAACTGAAAAGTAATGATTTATTTCAATTTGATGTAATCTTACATATTAAATATATTAGTGATTTGATATAGTGAGAATGCTATAAAATGAAAACTATGGTAACTGGTACAGGAAGGACAAACAACGGATATCCGGAATATACTAATGACTGAACATTTGGTTTTTCCTTATTGTGCATGTATATGACAACTTAGGTTGACTACCTTCAATGCAGCGCTCACCAATATTAAGACTGATCCAACTACCTTGTCCATTCGGCTACTCAGGAGTTAGGTCTATTTTCTACGCAGGCCATGCTCAACTGGCTAGAATATTACTGGTACCCAGATCTAGCAAGTACCTAATTCATTCTGCTATCCATACTAAACCAACGGCCTAATCCATTATACTTTTAAGACATTATCAAATACATAGTAACTTTAGCCTTACAGACATAACCGTCTAATTCGATAGCGCAGACCCATAGAAATTGCCTAATGCATTTGGCTACCTAAACGTAACTATCCGTTGTGCTATTAGACCATGCATATAAACCGCTAAGTACATTTAGTTACAAAGATCCAATTACCTGCCTCATCCTTTTGCTTACCCAGGTTTAATTTTATACTTCACTAACGCAACTACACAATCAATTATGCTGTCCAGACCATACCAACTGCCTAAAACATTTGGATTCACGTAATACCTAAACATATAGTGCCTTGTTCACTCATACCTAATCCAAAACAGACCATACCAACTGCCTAATCCATTCAGATACCCAAACCTAACTTACTACTTAATCAGTCCGGTAACACAAAACCTAACCAAGTGTTCAGATACTCAAACCTAACTAACTACCTAATCAATTCGGCGACAAAGACCTTACAAACTGTCAATCAATTCAGATACCCTTACCTAACTAACTACCTAATCCATTCGACGACACAGACCTTTCAAACTGTCATCAATTCAGATATACAAACCTAACTAACTATCTAATCCATTCGGCGACACAGACATTACCAACTGTCAATCAATTCAGATACCCAAACCTAACTAACTACCTAATCAATCCGGTAACACAAAGTAACATAACCAAGTGTTCAGATACCGTAACATAAATATCTAATCCATTCTGCGACACAGACCATACCAAATGCCAATCAATTCAGATACCCAAACCTAACTTACAACTTAATAAGTCCGGTAAAACAAAACCTAACCAAGTGTTCAGATACCTAAACCTAACTAACTACCTAATCAATTCGGCGACACAGACCTTACAAACTGTCAATCAATTCAGATACCCAAACCTAACTAACTACCTAATCCATTCGACGACACAGACATTACCAACTGTCAATCAATTCAGATACCCAAACCTAACTAACTACCTAGTCCATTCGGCGACACAGACATTACCAACTGTCAATCAATTCAGATATCCAAATCTAACTAACTACCTAATCAATTCGGCGACACCAAACCAACTGCCTAATCCATTCAGATACCCACACGTAACTAACTACATTATCAGTCTGGTATTCCAAGAGTTCAGATACCGAAACATTACTATCTAATCCATTCTGCGACACATACCATACCAAAGTAAATCCATGCAGATACCCAAACCTAACTAACTACTTAATCAGTCCGGTAACACAAAAAAAACCTTACCAAGTGTTCAGATACCGAAACATTACTATCTAATCCATTCTGCGACACAGACCATACCTAATGTCAATCAATTCAGATACCGAAACCTAACTTACTACTTAATAAGTCCGGTAACGCAAAACCTAACCAAGTGTTGAGATACCCAAACCTAACTAACTACCTAATTCATTCGACGACACAGACCTTACACACTGTCAATCAATTCAGATACCTTAACCTAACTAACTACCTAATCCAATCGGCGCCACAGACCTTACAAACTGACAATCAATTCAGATACCTTAACCTAACTAACTCCCTAATCCATTCCGCGACACAGACCTTACAAACTGTCAATCAATTCGGATACCAAAACCTAAATAACTACCTAATCCATTCGACGACACAGACATTTCCAACTGTCAACCAATTCAGATACCCAAACCTAACTAACTACCTAACCCTTCCGGTAACACAAAGTAACCTAAGGGACTAATTCATTTTGCTAGACCAAATGACATACAGTTCATTTTGCTAGATCTAATAAGCATACTAGTCATATCAGCCAACAAACTTGCCAATTTATTGTCGTAACTAGACCTAACCAACGAAATGATCGATATGGCTAGACCTGTCCTACTGCTTAATGTATTTTTGCTATTCGGACCTGGAATACTTCGACCTTACTAATTCGTACACACAGACTGCCTAACTCATTCAACTACACTTCCCTAACCAGTTGCCCAGTCTATTCGTGGTCTGGGCTTTATAATTTACAATATCCATTTTCACACTTACTTAAAATTATTTGCCACTACATTTTCTAATTTTTATTTCTCATTAAACAGGAGCGCCTCAGTAATGAAGCTATTTCAATTTTATCAATGAACCCTGTAGAGAGAACCGATGAGCAATTAAAATTGGCGTTATTGGCTTTGAAACAAACAGTAGAAGCGTTCGGGGAATTCCCGATTGCCATGCAGAAATCGTTGGTCCGAGTCGGTTGGTATGAAAAGTAAGGGGAGTTAATTTTCAGACAAATGAGTATATTATAGTCATCAGTCAGCATGCTTACCCAAAATAGCTTTTTATTCTGGTTTTCGGTTTTTATCCAAAATTGTTTACACAAAATAGCATTTTGTTTTGATTTCCATCAACACTAACGACTTGTATTTAATGTCGATTTAAAATCTATAAAAGTTAAAAACGACGACAGAGTCGCTGCTTTTTACTCTTACTAGCAATAACTGACTACATGATCGTTTATAGATAATACGTTGAAATCAATCCAATAATGTTTTATGACAAAAACACCACACTTGCACTTTTGTCGGGCTTTGATTCAGGCATTTACAAAACGAAAATTTACAAACATTTTAAGCCTTTTTATCTGAAGTATTTTGCATGCATATTAGAGAAAAACCTACCACAGCACAGGCACAAATGAAGTTCTTATTTATTTTATTGTATTATTTTTTTTAATTCCAATAGTGGCTTTTCATTGTATGACGAGTACAAATTAATATTTTGACAGATTTGAAGACAAGAGAGTTATCATACGACAGGGCCACACTGCGGATAATTTTTATCTTATACTGTCAGGCAAAGGTAAGCTACACTTAAGCCAGGGAATCAGTATCACTGACTGTGAGTATATAATCCTGCATAGGTCAGACAATAAGTATCATTGGCGGTTGTTGTACTATACGACAAGTGTGAGTATTACTGACGCCCTGCAATATATGTCATTGAAGACTGTCGCCCTTCGATATGGTAGGGACGAGAAAATGCAACTCGTTTAAAAAACGTTAATAATCTAAGCATCATTCACGCCATGCAATAAGTATAACGGACGATTGGGGCAATACACGGCAACTGTGATTATTACTGAGGCTCAGCAATAAGTGTCATGGACGGTTGTTATACTATACGACAAGTGTATGTATTACTGACACATGGCATTAAGTATCACGGACGTTTGGTGTAATATTATACAATTAATGACTTTGATATAGGTCACTATCAGGATTTATCAGCCAGAGAAAATGTCATATTCACCGAGCCGCTAGGCGAGGTGAATATACATTTTTTAGGGCTGATAAATCCTTATAGCGACCGTATATCAAAGTCATTAATTGTTTTATTACACGAATAAAACCACCATCTCCCTTGATCGGAAAAACTGAGGATGCCTTTTCTACTGGAGCACCTGCTTACCTTTTTAGTAATTGTTGTAATGCTAGTTACCCTTAATATTTTTTATTTAATACTGCATTTTGATATCAATTTGCTGATAATCCTGAAATTCCAGTTTCATATATTGAGAAGAGTATAAATGAATCAATATATCGCAGAACCGACGTTTCTCCCATTTTTTGTTGACAAGCACTATGTATGTATAGCTGACGTCAATGAATTGCGTACAATTAATACAATCGATTTGATTGGACGAATGAATTTATTAAGACGGCTATTCTGATTGGCTAAGACATAAAACCTAGGTCGATATCGGATTCCGCTTGACTATTATGCAGCGGAATCGTGCAACGTACAAACATTTTAATTAATTTTAGTACTGTTGCGATTTATCGTGACGCGAAAGTTATTTTTAGACGAATCAAAAATACGCAAAATTCTATTCATGTAATAAACGGTAATATGACGCACGCAAAGGGATATATGTCATGGCTGGTTTTTTTAATATCCAAGACTACGTTTCAATAACGGTTAGTATACAATGAACCAAGAGTAAATGTATGTTTTATGATCTGTTAAAGGTAAGTATGATGTAAGTTGTTATACTCTCAGTATTAAGAACTTTTGTTATTCTAAAACCATGGATTATTACTGACTTAACGCAAAGGTAAGTATCGCAGACGATTTGATGATTGCCGTAAAAGGTCAAATGCATACGCTCTATTTAAAATGACGCGATATATGACAGCATTCCAATGTCATTTTGTTATAAAACGTCTATACCAAGTGTGGCGATTTCCTCGAAAAAAAAAATTCTTTAGATTGAAATAATGCTCATCTCAATTATTATTGGTTTTGTTGAGACATTAAAGTATTTTAATTTTTTTTATCAGACTTTGTATCGACTTAAGGGTTATTTGACCCTTATTGACGATAATTCTTTTCTTAAATAAGTTATCACCGTTTATAAAACAGAAGGACAGAAAAAAAATTTTAAGAACATAATTCGGCGTAAGAACTTTATAATATATTCTGCAACAGTTTTGTATAATATGCCAGAATTATAGCTTCCGCGTTCTCATTAAAAGATACTTCCGCGTTCCAATGAAGAAATAACTCTTTTCTTTTATAGAATCCAGTTTTCTTTCAATATACATTTGACCAAAATTAGAGCGTGACTTCCGGTATTAATATCCTCTTTTGTAGAAATCTTTAAAGTAATGTGTGATGACCTAAGTAACACTCTGCAATCCATGTGTTTGTTATTTGTATAATATGTACATGTATAATACAAAATTTTCAGCAATTGTTACACTCATGGAAACTGACGAAGAAACAAAGGAGGAGGTGACCAGAACAAAAGCTTTGTTAAAAAAGGGAAACAGTTTCGGGGTAAAACATAATGGTTTATATCCTGATTTTACTGGCGAAATGTATGCTCGTCTTGTAAACATCCTTAACATCTCGTGTATATAATTATAAATTGTTGCGTAGGTTAATATTTTAAATTTTAACTGTCTTACCTTAATTAAGCTCGCAAATAAATTTATTATTGTAGAAAGCAAACGAGTTATGTTTATACTGAAAATGCATTACGGCGTAAAGAGATAAATGAAAAAACAACGTTTGTGTTGATTGTTTGTTCGTGTTGCCGCATCATTAATAAAATCTCGCGAGAATTTACAACAACGTTAATTGAAAGATTTACATTTTTATTCATTACTATATATGTCAGTTGATTTATTTAATTTAATTATTGCATTTTTACACGTCTGCTGTGTTGGGGATAATTGTTTTATTTAAGTTTTTAATAGCAGCGTACATTTTACAGGAATTGGCCATTATGCATGGTTCTAGGAGAACTGCAACTGTTACATGTAAAAACGAAGTAGAATTATTAGCAGTATGTAGGGAGGATTTTGTGGAGATTTTTATGCCACACACTGGAAAAAGGGAACCAGAACATATCCAGTTTTTAAGAACAGTCCATGCGCTCAGTGGCTGGCCTATTCAGCAACTACCGTATAATGACCCTAAAACTTGTTGTTTCACGTATTTCAGGTACGCTATTATTTGTTTGATTGACCATTGGGCAGGAGCATGTTTATATGTAGCGGTCTTGTTGCCATTCCTCTTTTAAATTTCTCAAATCTAAAATAGTCTCTTTTCTTGCAAAGTGAATGATACTCTGTAAACATGTCTTACTATGATTCGGGCTCCACGCCTACTCCTACTACAGGAAGCCAACTTTACCTCAAGTCTCATTGGGATTTACTGATTAGCATACATACATGTAAAGAATGTTAGAAGCAAAGTAGTATAGATAATTTAAAAAAAAAAAATTGGGGGGTAACAATTTACATACAAAATAGAGGCCCTAATGAGAGATACCTTCTGAAGCAATCAACTGATTACAAAAAGTTGCATATATATAAAAATATTACAGATTGTAGTGATGTTTTATGGAAAAAATTGACATGCCATAGCTATATTCAATATCATGATTCTTGTAATGTTTGATCCCTTATCCTGCACGATTGTACTGTTTTGAAATGGTCAAAAAGGTCGATAACAATTTACAAATTAAGATAGCGGTGAAACAAAATGAAGAAAAGCTCGTTTTGTTTACCATACTTAGTGCTTATTTACCTAACTAAGACTTTTAACCAGGGAATGTTTGCTTTTTTATTTAGTCCTGTTTAGTTAACAAATTGCGCAGAAGTCAATAAATAGAAAAAAATATGTCAAGGATGTGGCTATGTTACGTCATGTATATGTGACATATATAACTGAATGACATCAAATAAAATCTAATTTTCAAAAGATTACATAGTATTACCAACAATCACAATCTATCCAGCTAAAATCACGGGACTCAAAATGTATTAGGAAATTTTTTGTTTTGATTCCAATTGGCCAATTTATGTAAAACGTTTTTCCGGCATCTTATCCTTTAACACAAAAAATGAGATCCTTATCGACAAACCGTCATGTTGTGTGTTGTTGCAGGAGAGGACTGCTGCTTTGTCAGGACAGTAACACATCAGAATGGATTTACATCATTAAGACAGGAAGTTGTCGAGTACTGAAGGAGCTTCATTACACAAAGCCGTTAGCTATTCTGCAAAATGAGCTGAAAGTTTCAAGTAAATCTTTTATGACAATAGCCTGGCTAAATGTGGGTGTTCTGCCATTTAAGTGTGAAACAGTTCGTCACAAATAGATTAAATATCGATGATAAATATACTAATTTATACTGATTACGTTTCTATTTACCTAGTACACTATGTTTTTTTGTTCTGTCCTTTTAAAATATATCTGTTCATTTATTTATGCAATAAAGTGTCTTAATATAATACTATTTACATATAAATTGGTACTTAAACAACCAAGCCGACTTTATTATTTGAAATAAAACAATCGAAACCGGGTCACTATTTGTCTCTGTTTTAAAAGAACCGGTCTTGTATCTAGTTGAAAGAAACAAAAGTAAAGGAAACCGACGAACAACATTTATTACTAGAAGTCCAATTACAGGTTTAAGATCGCTCGGCAAGATAGTCTATGGAAAAACATGTTATTTCTGGACTTAAAGAGAAGGAAATTCCATAATTTACTGTCATTTATTATAAGATTTTTTCCAAGGTAGAAAAACACTTTCTCCGAGCAGTATAAATTTAATTTGATTTGAAGTTTGAAAATACTGATATTCTGTCACTCTGATACATGTATTAATTAATATCAATTTCTACAGGTAAACTAAAGTCTAAATCCGACAGTTAACGAGTGAATGCCAAAACTGACTATTTCCGTAGCTGAGTCCGTCATGAAATCATATGATGAAAACTGCTGGTTTTTCAAACTAAAAATTGTAAAATTGTTCTCGTGCATTAATTAAATAACAACTTACACACGTCTTATTGAGTTATTTTAGAGACAGAATTAAATCTAGGCATGTTTAACAAAGTCTATATAACAAATCAGTCTTAACACAAAAGCGTCGTGTAATAGATATAAGTGTATTGTTGAAAATTATCAAATTATGCGATGCTCTAATAAACATTTTTCTCACTTTCCCCAAGTTTTCATCTACGTCGTGGCGTTCTGTTTAAGGCGTGGGTGAGGCTTCAGTACATTGTAAACACATTGTAATCTAACAGGAAAACACAAAAAGCAATCCTTGCCAACTGAAGATGGAATGCCACACACTCTACCTAAAGTCAGGCTCGAACTCGCAACGTCTGTGTTGACACACCGATGATCAATAGTAGATGTGTGAATCACTTGGCCAACTCTTCCCTTAAAATAGATTTATCCTAAAAGTGGCATTTATTTGTTTTCATCGTGCTCTATTTCTAGTGACATTTATCGAAAAAAAGCTAGACTTAGAAAGACCGTACAGAGACACAAAAAAAAAAATTAAATAACTGTGACATACGCATTTATTTGTCCATCATTGTTTACTTGTTATTCCAGAAATTATTCCTATAACAAAATTCGGATACCTTTACTGGAAAGTAAATGAATGATTGTGGAATCCTTAAAGGGAATATATCCCGTCTATTTACTTGTAGTACAGCTTTGTCTTGATCAACTCTCATCACTGAAATATACTTGTCTATATTAGTTAACTAAGTAATGCAGCAATTAATTTGGATATCTGGACTTTGGGAGAGTGTTTCATAATCTGTGCATGGCGTTGAGTTTTCAATTTTGCTTGTACTATCATTTTCCAGATAAAAAGAAAAGAAACAACAAAAACAAATCATGTGATAAGAAAACAGATTTTTTAAAGTTGAAAGATTCTTCCACTTATAAAAGAAGTCCACCCAAATGTTGCTCAGAAAATATCATAAAGATTCTTAGAGGACCATTTACCATAGGTTAGTGTATGTTAATTAACGCCATGTAAGCAGCTTTAGAGTTTATGCATACCTCTTAATAATATTAAATTTATGTACATATATTATACATTGTGGCAGATCTCTGTAAAAGAGGAAATAAAGTATGATGATGATAATTCCTACTTAGAATTTTAAAATAAAAAGGAAATACGGATGCTGACGACATCCTTACCATTTTGCATATAATCGTCCTTGCCTTTGTAGCAATATAACTGATGGCTTCAAAGATGAATAAGATATGTCATATCCTGAATAAAATTCTAGTATAGAAATATTATTTTAAAGGTGAAAAATTATTAATTAAGATCCGTGTATATGCAAATAAAACCATTGTTCTCTTGAGATACCGGAGGTTATAACATTTTCGTATACATGTTTCAATTGTTACTTTACGGAACAGATTATGAAAGTCTCGATGAACATCAAAGACTGTTGGATGCTATTTATGAGCTAAGACAGAGCAGACTCGCTCAAGAAAACAGATATAAAAGGGTGAGATAATTTAAAATTATATACCTTATTTTATTAAACTCTAATAATTGACATAGTAATGTACATGTATAAATAGTACATTTTTTTTAAATAGATTATTGCAACAGATTTAGATTCGTGGTTTTTTGTCCATGCTTCTAGTTATCGATAATTTGTTACAATTTCCTTTGATCTTTACTACCAATAAAATTAGTATCACCGCTCAGTAGAACAACGACTAGTGATACTAGAAATTATCAGCTGTTGGTCATTTGTCATGCGCGAACACATTGCGGAAGAATCTGCCTTACTTTTTGACCAATGGCACATCACTAACCAAAGCTCATGAATTTGAAGGAAAACAAACATCACGAAAGAAACAATACATCTGTGCTGCAATTAATCAGACCTGTCCAGACACTAAGAAGTGTTACAAAATATAAAACGCAACACACAATCAGTATCTAGAGAGTATGTTATTGGTCTCCTGAAATAAGAATAACGAACAATGTACATACAATACCCCACCCCCTCCCATGTATGGCAGTACACTCGAATTTCGGCGATAAAGTGTATCGCTTTAACGGCGTTTAATTTGGTTGAAACACATGTTTATCATTAATAGAGAATAAAATGCAGTATATTTTAACAGTACACTTCGTTTCGATCGCTGAATGAAGGAAGATTGCCAAAACATCGAGTATGTGACCGTAGACGTGGTTGATAGGCTATAGCCCTTTATACTATAGGCAACTAATTACTTGGTGTTACACAGGCAGAAATTTTCATTACATATTTAGGGGGTACGGAATCAATATGGATGATTATCAATATCGGTAGCCCCATAAACGAAATAACTGACATGCACACCAAGCCGGTCAGTGAAAGAAATCGTAATCAGAATCATTTTCTTCTTTGAAGAAACATTAATATAGTTTTCAAACATGATAATCTACCTCTATAAACTTTTTCGTAACGCTGAAATTGGTTTTCAGATTTCCTCTCCATTCATTTGAAATTCCCTCCGGCTCCGTCCGTACAATCGCTTTAACAGTTTTTGAATGAATGAGGTAGGAGTGACGTCATGTCAGACCGCATTACGCATAACAATTGTACAAAAGAAGTAGTGCACAGATTCTTACCGTAAAAACGGCACTATTACAAAGCAAAATTACCTCAATATGTCAAAAAACGAAAACAAATAAAAAAAGATCTTAGATGTATTTAAATTGAGAAATTACCGATAACAAAAATTATTAGAGTATTTTTTTTCGCTCGACAAGGATTATCAGATCCATATCAGATTCGCTCTACGAGCTCATCTGATATAGACCCGATAATCCTTGTCTCGCGAAAAAAATACTAATAATTAATATTTATTTAGTATTGATCATAAGCCTATCAACACTTGATGTACAGAATGACTGTGAACAGAGTGTAATCGACGCCCTCCTTAAATTGACAAGGATGGCCAGTTTTCCTGCCAAAGATACCCCAGATTCTTTCGAAATGAAACTCCAACGCTATGATAAAGTTGAACAATTCCAGAAGGTTATATTAAGCCAAAATTCAAACAAACAAAAACATTTAATATTTCTGTTTAAAACAGAAAAGTGATTGTTTTCATAAAGCTAAAGATATATTTCTGATTTTTTTTTATTGGCTTAAAACAGTCATATGACTATAAAACAATTAAAATTAACCCAAGGCGGAAAACAACCCTATTGTTTCCCTGTAAATAAACTTTATATTAAACATAAATAAAAAAGACAACGAGGCAGAATTTAAACGAAAACATCACAAGTTTCATTAATTTTAACCCATTACATGATTCGTGTTGGTCAAAAATATAATAAAACAATTACCGCCCTCTCCTAAATCTGTAAACCTGAGTGGATGAGTTGTTCTCCAAACCGTCGCTTCGGGGAAACAACTCGCCTACCCGGATTTACAAATTTGAAGATTTCCTCCAATAGAGCCCGTGATTTTATATTGTTTTTTTTCTTCAAAGATTCTTGATTTCTCTAACATTTATAATTTTACACGTAAATAAGTCACTTTATTGTCTTTCGGTGTTAATTTATAGCGCCTTTCAACATTAACACTTTCTATCAGTACTTTTTTTACTTGTTCATTTAATCGCTGTTTGTTTAATAAATGAAGCACGCGTTTCGAACATGTATAGACACTGAATTGATTTAGTAATATAACCAGCAAGTGACTTCCTTTGTTGTTGGTTTTTTATGTATTATATGTGTCACTGAAAAAATAATTTAGTCTGACTAAACCATAATATGCTGTGCTGTACTAGGAAGAAAGCCTTATTTTCAAAGTACATTAACCAAACAAACGATGTTAAAGAGAATTCAAGCGATTGTAATTATCCGAAATTCATGCAGAGATAATTTAACTGACAGACATTCACGTTATTAGATTTTTTTTAATTAACAATTATTATTAACCACACACGGAATGGCATGCTGACAGAGACTTGTACGTGATTTTAATTAATGAATTCCAGAAGAGTAAATCTGAGAACAATATCTCGATAAATCATAGAAAAATAAACTTGATCATTCGCTCTTAAATAAAAAAAAGAGTACAGATTAAGTTTTGCTCGTCTCAAACCTTTAAAAGATTTGACACAGATTGTCTTTGTAAAAAATGTATGCCATTATATAGATATAATGACGCAGTAATAGGTTTAAAAACCTGAAACAATCAAAAATATAATAAGTTTGTGTTGTGTAGTTGGCACAGATAGCATCCCACTTAATTCTCTAACTCTATTCAATTCTTACGGAATTCCCAAAAGGGAACTATTTTCCTATAATCTTGTTTGGTGCACGAGCACTATAGGAAAATTGTTCCGGAAAGTTCATAATATTTTAGTACAAAACAAAATACTGAAGGTTTAGATAATTCTAGATGAATCAACCTTAAAAAACACGGATTTTTATGAAACTTAGTATAGTACCCGGTATAGTACTAGCGGGAAATCTCAAAGAACTGGTATAGTCTCCAGTTGCTGAGATAAAGCCAGTACTGTAAAAATATTTGTCGTGGCAAATTATCTCATGAAAATGTTTATATTCAGGCATCATGATATTTCCCCAAAAGTTTTATCTTTGTACCACTTTTATCAAATCTCATTCTGGCAACCATTGTTATTTTGTTTTGTACCATTTGTTTTCGATTATCGTTGTGTTGTTTTGTTTTGTACCATTTGTACCAATCTCATGTTTGCAACTATCGTTGTTTTGTTTTGTTTTGTACCATTTGTACTAAATACCATATTTGCGATTATCGTTGTGTTTTGTTTTGTACCATTTGTACAAAATCTCATGTTTGCGATTATCGTTGTGTTGTTGTTGTGTCTTCCTTAAATATATAGATAAATAGAGAAAATGGGAGTGATGGTATAAGTGCGCCCCCTATAGCTAAGAGATTGTGAGATTGTAGTCGTTTCCGTGCACTATAGTGAATAACTTGTTTAGTGACGTCCCAGCTCCTTGAAACACGCAGACCATTTTTATCGAACAAGAGAACGTGCTTTACAGATCCAGCACAATTCTCTCTCCGTACCCAACTCTGTATGAAATTTTAGTTGCAGTACAAATTTCAAGCCAATCATTTCTTTCCTTTAGTTTTATTGTGTCACTTGTGTTCATGCTTATGCTGCAAACGAGCTCGACATTAGGAATACCGCCAACGATGACGTATTTACTTTTTAATGGCTGTTGGAACCAATCAGCTTTGATCAGTGACATTTTGTGATTATAAGTGGAAAGAGTATCACAGCGGATTATAAAGAAATAGATAGGTGTCGTGTACTAGCCATGAAGTTATAATGAGTTATTGCCACCAGACAAATTAAAGTTCCACTACTAGAAAAAAATCTACACAACGAGATACTGCTACGTATCTCAAGCAATTTAAAAATATTTCCTTGAATTTGTTATTTTGGTTCCGTACATTTGAGATATTGATTGTTTGTTGGGTTTAAAAGGTGTTCAGTTTTGATGGTGTCAAGTGATTATAGTCCGTTTCACATCATATTAAGTTTTCCGGAATTAAATATTGCTTAAATTGCTTAAGATGGTATGTGGTAGTAGATTATTTACAATACCACAGTTTGAACAATTGCAGGAAACCGCAGTTATGAGGATCGCAATCAAATAAACTGGCTAGCCACAAGCCAAACGTTTTACCAGACCCAAATCGCGGCCGGTAACCGCGCTGATGAACCACTAAATGTGACAAAGAAAAATTGTGACAGCGATGTACTGTCATTTAAGATAAAAAAAAATTTTAAATGAGTTTTGGCATGACAAGGTCATAGTATTATCTTTTATTGACAAACAGGCGGTGTGATTCTGTGGTCAAAATCTTTTAATGCATTTCCTTAGGCTGTATTTTGAAAAAAAGTTTCTATAATTTTCTTTTAAAACAAGGAAAGATTAACAAAAATATCAAGTAAACCGACCCAACAACAAGAGCCGAAGGTCAATGGACAATCACAAATACGGATATAGATAAACAGATACAACTCTAGATCTTCTCAGTATTTGAAATTAAAGCGACGGTGAGAGTGGATGTGGCGTTTTTAATTACTCAGACATCAATTAATCAGTGCATAAATTAGTATCTGCCATTGCCCATGCAACAGAGTAAATGTAATGCATGAGAGCACATGAATAAAGGGTGGTGTATGAGAATGCAGATATCATCTTAACTTGGTTCAAGCCAATGAGTATTTTGTCGTACTTTGCATTAAAGATCGTAAAAAAAATCGAGTATATAAATATTTAGTATAGAAACTTGACCACAAGCCCTAAAAAAATCAGATATTGATTGTTTTCTGTAGTAAACCTGAAAGGAACGGAATATATCTATTAAGTTTACTACAGACGAAATTAGACCGCATTACAATTAAAAATATGTACAAAGAAGTAGTACACAGATATTATCGTAAGAACACTATGTTAATGCAACATTCAATTGGTTTACCTCATCTTTAGATGAGAATTAGGGGCAATGATATATTAACTATCCAATGATATTTTTTTCAAAGAAAAGAGCTACCTTTTCAGTAAAACATAGACCCATTCGGGCCGAACATCCTTTATCATCCTATATATACTAAAAGTGCATTTGGTGATGCATGGGCGCGACTACCGGCTGTACAAATGCTTAACCCAAACTACTTTTACCTTCTAAATAGCATCGAAAATCATTTGCTTCTCTTGAACGTGTCATTTGTCAATCATCAGAAAAAACAAGTACTATCTTTAAAAAAGATATTCGACGCATTTAACTACTATAGATGTATGTAAGGTAGAACGGAACTGAAAAAACAACAAATAAGAATTTTTTTTTATCAAACTACAGAAAGAGACAAGAAACAATAACGTTTTCTTTCACTGATGTGTGTGGGGAGGTAATTAATTAACGTGTTACGAAATGTATCCAATCAAAGTAAGGCTATAATATAAGGTTGCTATATTCATGGATTTAAAAAAAAATGTTATTAAACAATAGGGTATTATCAAAAAGAGACTTTGCAATTAGAGCTCCATCTCCTGTCTGCACGTAAATGACGACGGACGCAAAGAAAGAAGATAGGCATTAATGGCTTTACAAATCAAAGAGCTAACAGTAAACATTTTAAATATCCCATTTCAGAAGTTGAAGACCGCAATGGTAAATAAAAAAATTCAAAGCTTTCTAATGTATATGTGGGAATTGTAAGTTTTTTTCTTGTGATGTATCGTATATATTAACTCAAAAATAAGTAAGTCAACATTTTAAAATTTCGAAACAGCACCTATTTTTAAAATAAATTTCATAAGCAAATATGTACTTGCATGCATCAAGTAATATTCTTTCACATGTATTACAGTTTGCTATTTTATTAATTTGACTATCTTTTAAAATGGGAACTTCTAAGTAAAATATTTTAATTAGAATTGTATTAAAATGAACACAAAATGTCATCAATGCTAATTAAATGTGAATTGAAATCGGTAATGTGTGTGCTATCAAAAAATGTTGGGGGGGGGGGGGGATAAACCTTATGGGTAATTGAGGTCCAAATAAATAATTGCAACGAAACAACCAGTGAATTTTACTCTTAATTCTATGTAAGTAAACAAAATGTGTTATCGAACCACCGTGTCTCATACTAGTCATTTAGCGTTTTGACAATATAAACAATGACCTACTTACCTTTGTGTATGATCAGTTGTATGACAATAATTTCACGATAGAGTGAGAGAGAGAGTGCGTGTGTCAGGCTGTCAAATGAAGAAAATATGGTGTAAATACATCAAAGGCGTGAGGATTGTTTACAGATACGATGGTCAACAAGGCAAATATAATATCTAGCCCAGACGAAATGCGCAAAAATTACACGACGTATGGTTTTATCATGTAATTATTGTTTATCAGTTCTTTCGGGCATTCTTTTGGCATAAAAATAATTCTTTTGGCATTCTTTTGGCATAAAAAAAAGTTTAATTACGACTACCAATTGTTTAAAAACACCAGTCTGCTGGAATAATTGTTGGAGAATGCAAATAGGGATGCTTTTCAGAGTATGCTATAGTAGATTGTTCGAACGCAGAATTTTTTACTATTTTTGTCCAATCAGAATGCAAGCTTGTCTTCAATAACAGTACGTTACCATGGGTAAGCGTCTTTTAGTTCAAAGGTCACAATTCGAAAATATACCGACTGCGTCGGAATAAACAGTACATTTAGTAGTAAAGGGGAATTAACTCAAATATAAAAAATAACTAAATATCGTTAGTAGCTAAATTCTGTAAAATTGTAATGTCAATTTTCAAAATAATATTTACTTTCCCACTAAATATTGTATCTTGTATATATGTTTGTTCATGCATTATATCTGTTTTATTGTTACATTTACTATCATGTCTCATGTGAGGCCTTTAGTGAAATAAAATGTTTCAAATACTTTCTTAAGTAGTGTTCCTTTCGCTGTTATGACATTAAGACTTATTTCGCGTTTTAAAAAAATATATGTATTTCTTTAGTCGCTTAAAGGTCTAGTCTCAGTTAAAATAATTGCTTACTATCTTTTGCCGTAAACTAGAAATGTACAAATTTCATCGTAATATGCGGCTTCCAGTGAGATATTTTGGCGTTAGTAATATTGTGTCAATATTTGTTGTGCCCGCCACTATTCAGGAACACAGCAAGGATTCCCCTAGTCAAAGACACGGTCAAGTAATGAATACGCTCTATGAATTATTCCTGTTGATGCGTTGTAGAAGGCTGCATTTCTTTCTTATTTTATGGTGCTGCCTGATGATAGCGCATGCGTCGATTTCTAATCATCCTAAACATGCTCATTTTGGTTTGACTCTAGATGTCCACTTAAGGACTGTCATGTTGGTATTGTAGTACCGGAATCACAGACTGTGCGGTCAAGCGTTTTCGTGGTAAAAACTTCACTTCGGAGGTTTATTGCTGGCTGCATTTGTGGTATTATAACAGATTCTGTTAAGTTTGTCGATTAATGTGCGCTGAGTTTGTTCTTCGGGGCTAGGATATAGCACACGACAACATCACACTTTCTCCGCCAAAATTATAGACCGTGCAAACATGTACCTGGTTCTCTGCAGCATAAATTTTGATTCTTCGCTGAACCACACTCACCTCTAGTTGTATATTCCAAGGCTTTACTCTGCACAGTCGGACTCTTGCGAGTCGATGCCAGCGTCTTACTTCCTCGCCATAGTATGAACGTAAGCAGTTCGTGTGAACGGCGTCAGACTGGATATTTATCGACGACATGGGTAATTTGATGCTGTGTCTGTTGCTAACAGGCTCTGGTTTCTTATAAGAATGGGTGGTTGTTTAAATGAGGTTTAACACCCTTAATATCTGGCAACCCTTATCAAAATTGGAGTCAAGCAGCTGCAATTACACTTGAAACCAAGAACCTCGGTGCTGACTGGCAGATTTTCAATAGTTTATGACAAACTACGTTAATCATCGGCAACCGAAGCCACATTTAGGTGGCCGCATGTATAAATCATGTCCTAGATTTGCAAGAACGTTGCAAGGCTTGCCAACAAATAGTCAAGTGTATCTGGTTATAAGTTTACAATTGTCAATCGTTTTTAGTATTTTGACAGAAGAGGATTGATTTGGATGTCAATATTCTGCATGCAATTTTCCAGCTTTTGTATAACTCGCGCAAGGATGTACTGAATGTTTCAAATTGCAGACTAACTCATGGGCTCGTGACTATCACTATTTTAAAAATCTTTGTGGAATTTTCTGTACGATACATGAACATAATTAAAATATTTTAAAATGTATTATATTGTTTAAATTAAACGTTCAATTTAAATAACTATTTGTGTTATTTAGCATTTAGATCGCCATACTGAAGACAACAGTGCTCACTCAGAGAGAGATAAAATAAAGACAGTCTTTGTACATATACAGACATTAGGTCCAAAAGATACATATGTGAGTATTCTATACATCGTTAATTATAAGTACTGTTCTGTGTATTTAACATGGCGTTGTCTTTATCTTCTCTGTTAATTTATTTATGAGAATAAAGTTCATTCATACTTAATTATTTACTATTAAACACTGCAAAAAATCCAAAAATCAATTTAATCTCACTTTAAACGAGATTTTATATTTAATATATACATACAGTTTAAAGAACTTTGTAAAGAACACAAAAAGACCGCAGCCATATTCTCAAAAAATCGTAGACGTAATTTTAAACGTAGAGTAAGTTTACGTCTGTTTTAATATTCTCAATGATTCATAGTTGTAAGTTACGTGTAAAATTGATCGTAAACTTACGTCTGCTCGAGAGCGCTCGTAAGTCCTAGCGTCCCTCCTAGTTTTGCGAAGAGAAATCGTTTTTCAAGCCATTCACTACTTAGCATCATTGATTTTGTTGCACGTGACATAGAACGACGACAAAAAACATTCAAAATTTGCAAATATTTTGAAAAATGTGTTACTCATGGGGAATAACTCTTACAAAAATTTATAATTTTAAAAGAAAGAAACAACAACCGAATTTATGAACAAACGTTCCGGAAATTAAACGTTTCCTATATGATTTGCGATTTTACATCATGCTGTTTTATTTATGTTAAAATGGGATTAGGTTATTTATTGCTTTATTATAACACGAAACTACTCGACGTTAATTTCTACACTGAAGAAACGTAACCTTAAAAAAGGTCTTGTTGCACGTTATGGTAAATTGACAGATTACTTTTTAAAACACATATTCAAATTTATGCAACACACCAATTAATATCATTTATTGATTGATTGATTGATTGATTGATTGATTGATTGATTTATTTATTTATTTATTTATTTATTTATTTATTTATTTATTTATTTATTTATTTATTTATTTATCTATATTTATTTATTTTTTTTAATATCACTTGAGCCAAATATAAATCCGTATTTCCTTCCACCAAGTCAACTGCTTTGTGAGGTTATGCAATAAAAAACTAATAATTTAAGTACTTTGAGGTAATTATTTCTCTTTCAATACGTTTATTTCCAAAGTGAAAGGAGTAACTGGGCATGCGTGATAACGCTACGTGCAAAACGTAAGATTTACGATTGCTATTTTACGTGCAAAACTGCGAGAATACGAACAATCGTAGACGTAAACGTAAGTTACGACTATCTTATCTTTACACGTAAGTGTAAATTTACGATTTTTTGAGGATATGGCTGCTGGTACTTATTCTGGTTGTGTAAAGCATTATTGTCATGCAGTCATTCAACTCTTTACTCCAAATGTCTTCTAATACTAGACATTTGTGTTTTTCGTTCATAGTTTCTTACTTTTTGTCACATACAAATGAACCAACTTCTACAATAGACCATAATACATTTGTTCGCTTTCGGACTGATGTTAAATCGAAATTAAACTGATACGAAATAATGCCCGTATGTACATGTCAATCAATATTTTTTTTTCTGTAAGAAGTAGCACACTTGCGTAATAAGAGTTTTCGAGTTGTTATATGTGAGTGACAGTTCGCTAGTTATGTTCAAGGTCGGTACTTGAATAGCAAACACAAAATTCAAGGTCGGTACTTGAATAGCAAACGCAAACTACAAAATTACGCAATTCGTACATAACAACCCAAAAATTCTGATTGTAATACCGGTACTTGCAAACTTAGATCACGCAAATGTGGCACAAGTAACACAATAGTTTTATGATCAAGAAATTGTTGTAGGGACTTGAACAAATCGCTTTCGGGAGGTTATCTACTACGACAAGTACAATACTAGTATCAGATGGCGCTGAGTGTATACTGATCAGTAAGAAATTCTTCCTTCAGCATCTATGTGATGAAGAGATGAAGAAACTTCGAACCCTGGTAAATGAAATTAAAATATAATGGCGACAAAGGAACTGAAAGCATCTTACATATTATATTGATAAATGGAAAAAAAGATTTGTCATTATAGTTTGAAACTTTTCAAGAGTGCATGTGCATACTCAGGGCCGTAAATTGTATGTAGGCAGGGTAGGCAGGCGCCTACTGTAGATGAAAAAAATGGTAAAATGGGTGTGTTACTAAGCAATCAAGCAACTAAAATTAATTTGAAAAAAAACAACTTGTGTCTCATTTCATAAAAACAAATATGCATGTGTAATGCAAAAAGTGGAGCGAATAGCTTTTTTCAAAATTTCTCTATTGTTTGTAGAGGCTGAGGCCCCCAGACCCCATGCCCACTATTCTGTTATTTATGTTGGTTTGTTTTGACAAAAATTTCCTTTTTGTTGTATTTTCAAAATTTCAAAATAAAACATTAATGAATAATGATGGAAAGCTACTTTGTAAAAAAACTTATATCACTAAAAACCAGAAAGGTATATTTAAAACAAAAGTCTAGTGGTTAAATTACTATTTAATAGAAAAAAGTAATATATAGGTTAATTGCAAAATTTTCAAGTCATAATATATGTTTATTCTTGTAACACATTATTTTTCTGAGACATATGCAGACCGCATGACTTTAAATATGTAGAAAAAACTCTACTATCTTTTATTTAAAATTCGTAGTCGAAGAAAATAAGTATAAGTATTTAATTTTTTTTGTTTAACGTATATTTGGATAGTTTTTACAACTATCTGTATTACTTGGCGCTTGTTTTTTTTCATTGACGAGGAAACCAGAGTCACGTGTGAAAACCTCCGATATTCGGTGTCGAGCACACCCTGCCGGCCATAAGGATGATCAGGAACCTATAAATTTATACTAGTCCCAGGTCTGATACGCGTAATCTTAGTTTTAGCACACTGGTGATGAATAATACATGAATTACTACCTTTACCATCCGTGGCCCCCGAATTACAGAATTTAAGAAGCGCACAACGCAAAAATTAACGAATATGTTGTATATATAGCTCAGTCTTGTTTAATTGCAGTTACTCCCCTTTCTGCATACACAGCTGATAATAGTTATGCAAATAAATTAAAATATATTAAGGTTTACAACAAGGTGAAGGATTTTTGTAAACAATACAGTAGAGGCGGCGGCATGTATAACAAGAACAGATTACATGATGCATTTTGGTTGGTCAATAAGAAGGTCATGAAATTTGTCAAACAGAGATATAATTTTAATATGTATGTCAGATTGATAAAGATCAAATTTAGTAAAGAATGACTTATCTATTTTATATCTACTGTAGTTACAACCTCTACCATCAGAAGAACATATGCAACAGAAACTTCAAGACACAACAAACTGGGAAGCGTACAAAGCTCTGACTATTAAAAATCACAAGACACATGGACACATACTGAATGAATACTGCACGTAAACATCAAATGCCACATGGACACGTATTGAATGAATACTGAACGTGAAAATCACAAGACACGTGGACAAATACTGAATGAATACTGCACGTGAACATCCGTGAACACGGACATATATATTCTCCATTCAGATGTAGTCAAATTAAATTATTTGCAGTTTTAATGCAAAACTTGTGTTATAATAGATTTATATTTGAATAAAAGTTTAATCTTGAACTGAACTCTGATCAACTAAATTTACAATATAGAAAAGTTATTAACGGAATGGCACCATTTTTTATATAGGCGTAGATTATCATAGTTATAATTGATTTAATAATCATATTACCGAGGGTGATATTGTGGTGTATTTATTATTTATGACAAACTTCTTAGTGTAATTAATCGTATTTTTGGCGAGTGTAGTTATTGAAACTGAATGTAGTGATCGACTGACAGTGTAACTGCGTGTAGTCAATGGTAGTGTAACTGCGTGTGGTCTATGATAGGTTAACTGAGTGTAGTCAATGATAGTGTAACTGAATGTAGTCAATGAAAGTGTAACTGAGTGTAGTCAATGATAGTGTAACTGAGTGTAGTCAATGATAGTGTAACTGAGTGTAGTCAATGATAGTGTAACTGAGTGTAGTCAATGATAGTGTAACCGAGTGTAGTCAATGATAGTGTTACTGAGTGTTGTCTATGATATTGTAACCGTGTTTAGTCAATGATAGTATAACTGCGTGTAGTCAATGATAGTGTGACTGCGGATAGTAAATGATATTTTAACTGGATGCAGTCAATTATATTGTAATTGGCGTGCATTTAGTCGTAATGTGACCTGGCGAAGTTAATCGCAGTGTAACCGAGCGTAGTTAATCACAGTGAAACCGAGCGAAGTTAATCGTAATCGAAAGGTTCATCGTAGTGTAACCATGCATAGTTCATCACAGTGTAACTGAGCGTTGTTTTTGTAGTTTCACCTAGCGTATACGTAGTTATCGCAGTGTAACTGAGCGTAGTTTATCGTCATGCACTGATTGCACCTTTTTGGAAAGTAGTTAACCATATATTCAGCCAGCGTAAAACTTGTAAATACATGGAAGTTTAAATTTTATTACCTTTACACTTCAAAAAAGTATTTGACGTATAATAACGTTATTTTGTTACACTGTACTTTGATCATCACTTAAAATGTGTTTTTTTTAATATAAATGCATTTATTTACTTACTTACAAGTTCTTACAAGTCTGCACATTTTATTTCTACCTAACTCAACGCAAATACTTGAAATTTAACTAAAAAACTAAAAAATATGGACTGTCTGTGAACTTTATAAATCTAACACGTGTTTGCATGGCAGGGGATCCATTATCGGGACGTGGTAAGGGCTTTATTCATTTTTTCAAGTGATATGTTATCTTCCAATGTAAATATCCTGCAGTGTGGATTTTTTGATAAATTTTATCCTGATTCACTTAAATACTACTATCAACAAATGCATGTTGTTTAAAGACTTTGCTCTTCTGATAAAATTAAACTTTTAATAATGAAATTGACAGTTTTAAGTGTGTTTTATGCCGCATGGTTGAAACAAATGACAAGTTTTAATTTATCAGGCACAAAACAATTTTATTTATCAAAAAGGAAAAAAAAATTCGTTAATGTCGTGTTAATGTGTTGTTTTAATACGTTCAAGAACATAACATTCAGCACTAGTCCTCACATATAATTTTTAAAATTCACAAGTACATATATTTTTTTTGTTTTTTATAAGGGGGTAGGAAGTATAGTTATAGAACTGGTACACCTCATCGATATTTAAAATTATCCCAGCAACTACTAAATACCAAACGGTTCACTTAGTTCTAATGAAAATAATTTACAGTTTTAATTTACGACTTTCAAAACAGAAATCTCCAAGCGATAGCCGGTGATTAGAATGTCGATATCTGATTGGACAAATCAATGTCCAATTAAATTGAACGTTTTATGCATACACTACAGATAGCAATAATTCAGTTACAATTATAACAGGTTAAGAAAAAGAAATCGTAACTATCAACATGAGACAGCATTTTAAATCTCTTGTGTTTGTTTTTTTATAATTATATTTTTGAAAAAAAAACACTCAAATTGAACCTTCACCTACATCTAGAAATTGACACTGAAGGTGGTTTTAAAAAAAACAAAAATTTACTACAAAAGGGATAATTTTATTATTCTTATTGTGAATTTTCTATTTCTTGTGAGGCAATATTCTAGCAGTTTCTGCCGACCGTTAAGACATCTCCCAATTGATCAGGTACTCGAGATCGTGTGTTTCCTATCCGTTTTCATTGAAATATTGTGTATGCTGACAGAAGGCTACTTAACCAGGGGTTCACGGTGGCACGATTGAGGTCATCATATAGAAAACTTTACAGCCGTCTTCATGACTTGGTTGACCTTTATGGAATATCTATGTCACAAATGACAGACCATTGATTGATTGGTTTGAATAACCCTTTTTTCTCCTTCTTACTGTATGATAACTACCCCACCAACCCCTTATAACTAATTAACCAACACTGAGGTTGCGTGTTCGAGTCTCACCGTAACAGGTTGTACTCGACTCCATTCTTAATTGACAAGGATTGCCTGTTTTTATATTAAATATTTAGAAATGTTTTAGAACTTGAGCGTGTCCGCTGGTCAGGGGTTTGACGGTTTCCATTCTCTTTGTGTGGCTAGCCTTCTGGGTTTCATTTCTCTTTGTGGCTGGCCTATCCGGTTTCCCCTCGGTTTGTGGCTACATGTAGCATACCCGGTTTTCCTTGTTGGCGTACCGGATGTGCCCTCAGTTTCTTGATACCCTATAGGGTTTCTCTTCGGTTTGTGGCTAGTATGCAGGGTTTCACTTCTTTTTATGGCCAGCTTTTCGGGTTTCCTTTCTTTGTGGCTAGGCGACCGGTATTTGCTTCTCTTTACTGCTAGCCGACCGGTTTTCGCTTCTCTCTGTGGCTAGTCTTACAGTTGTGGCTAGCATATCGGTTTTCTCTTCTATTTTAGGCTAACTTGCTGTTGTGTTCATTACACTGTTTTTTTACTTGCATGACTTTGGCTGGATGACCACCAATATTGTTTTCATAATTTAATTACCTACCTTATAAAAGCCAACTGAAAAACTATTATAAAACTTTTTCATGGTTTTTAACTGAATAAAAAGAAAACCAATGAATAAGAAGAAGACACTTTAAAAATGGTAGTCGACACTATCTTTAAAAATATGTTCGATGACCTTGGTTTGAAACAGAGGAATGAACGTCTTTAAAAGATCACAGTAAACACCAGTACACGAAGAACCTGTTGATAATAAGATCTGTTATTTTAAGGTGAAGTGATACGCACTTTGTTGCCAAGATATAAAATTGGGCATCTCAACGATACAACAATGTACGATATGATTAGTAACTTAAGACTGATGGCTAGCTTACCAGGTTGTCCTCCCTTTTTTGGTTTATTTACTTGGGTTCCTTCACATTGGGGATAGCTTACCTTTGTTCTCTCTTTTTGAGGCTGGCATTCTATACTTAAAGTCACAGTGTCTGTGAGGATGTTTTTGCATGTTTGTTCGAGCTTATGTTCTTTTGTAGATCTAAAATGGTGGAAGTTGTATTCAACACTTAAATACTAATTTAGAACGGAAGTGTAAGTAAGGATCAGTCCATTGTTGTCTATTCTAAATCCTTCGAGTTATGTCGTCTGCAGTTGAGGCGGGATAAGTCTCGCGGTTTGTACCAATATCACTGAACGTCACGAAAGAAGACGAACGTACCGGATGTGCCCTCAGTTTCTTGATACCCTATAGGGTTTCTCTTCGGTTTGTGGCTAGTATGCAGGGTTTCACTTCTTTTTATGGCCAGCTTTTCGGGTTTCCTTTCTTTGTGGCTAGGCGACCGGTATTTGCTTCTCTTTACTGCTAGCCGACCGGTTTTCGCTTCTCTCTGTGGCTAGTCTTACAGTTGTGGCTAGCATATCGGTTTTCTCTTCTATTTTAGGCTAACTTGCTGTTGTGTTCATTACACTGTTTTTTTACTTGCATGACTTTGGCTGGATGACCACCAATATTGTTTTCATAATTTAATTACCTACCTTATAAAAGCCAACTGAAAAACTATTATAAAACTTTTTCATGGTTTTTAACTGAATAAAAAGAAAACCAATGAATAAGAAGAAGACACTTTAAAAATGGTAGTCGACACTATCTTTAAAAATATGTTCGATGACCTTGGTTTGAAACAGAGGAATGAACGTCTTTAAAAGATCACAGTAAACACCAGTACACGAAGAACCTGTTGATAATAAGATCTGTTATTTTAAGGTGAAGTGATACGCACTTTGTTGCCAAGATATAAAATTGGGCATCTCAACGATACAACAATGTACGATATGATTAGTAACTTAAGACTGATGGCTAGCTTACCAGGTTGTCCTCCCTTTTTTGGTTTATTTACTTGGGTTCCTTCACATTGGGGATAGCTTACCTTTGTTCTCTCTTTTTGAGGCTGGCATTCTATACTTAAAGTCACAGTGTCTGTGAGGATGTTTTTGCATGTTTGTTCGAGCTTATGTTCTTTTGTAGATCTAAAATGGTGGAAGTTGTATTCAACACTTAAATACTAATTTAGAACGGAAGTGTAAGTAAGGATCAGTCCATTGTTGTCTATTCTAAATCCTTCGAGTTATGTCGTCTGCAGTTGAGGCGGGATAAGTCTCGCGGTTTGTACCAATATCACTGAACGTCACGAAAGAAGACGAACTTTTGTAAACAACCCAAGGTCCCTGTAGTATGGAAAGCCGCAGTGAACCCGTCGACGACAATGATAATTTCTATATAAAATGGTCATTATTATCGTCGCCGATTTTTTGTCAATTTGCGGAGACGACAATCTTTACACCAATAATTATGATCGTCGATTTGTGTTTATTCAGCGGAGACGACAATCTTTACTATAATTATTATGATCGTCGATTTTTTTTCTTCAGCGGAGACGACAATCTATAACACTCATCATTATTATCGTCGAATTTTTAACTCAGCGGAGACGACAATCATAATAACACTCATCATTATGATCGTCGAATTTTAATTCAGCGGAGACGACAATCATAACACTCATTATTATGATCGTCCAATTTTTTTCTAACGGAGACGACAATCATAACGTCTAACATTATGATTGTCGATTTTTTTTCTTGCGAGACGACAATCATAACACCCATCATTATCGTCGAGCTTCTACACGAGGTCGACAATCTTGGCGGACATAATATGCGAAATTGATTTCAATGTAATCCGATCATGTTCTACGAACTACTCTGCCCATCATTATTATCGTCGAGTTTCAACAGTGCGACAATCTTGGCGGAAAGGAAAAACATACCCGACTTTGTTTTAACAGTTACATGATTGTAAACTTCCGGTAATTTACTCGAAAGAGAGCTAGACCTGTACCTGTATGTGGTAAACTTGAAACGGGTAACTACTATTTGATAATCAACAACTAAAATCGCATGATTAAGTTGCAAGCACTTGCCTCTAAAATAGTGTGACACGGCCACGGGGGTATTTTTTATTTCAATTAGGCAATTTATATTGTAATTGGCGTGCATTTAGTCGTAATGTGACCTGGCGAAGTTAATCGCAGTGTAACCGAGCGTAGTTAATCACAGTGAAACCGAGCGAAGTTAATCGTAATCGAAAGGTTCATCGTAGTGTAACCATGCATAGTTCATCACAGTGTAACTGAGCGTTGTTTTTGTAGTTTCACCTAGCGTATACGTAGTTATCGCAGTGTAACTGAGCGTAGTTTATCGTCATGCACTGATTGCACCTTTTTGGAAAGTAGTTAACCATATATTCAGCCAGCGTAAAACTTGTAAATACATGGAAGTTTAAATTTTATTACCTTTACACTTCAAAAAAGTATTTGACGTATAATAACGTTATTTTGTTACACTGTACTTTGATCATCACTTAAAATGTGTTTTTTTTTAATATAAATGCATTTATTTACTTACTTACAAGTTCTTACAAGTCTGCACATTTTATTTCTACCTAACTCAACGCAAATACTTGAAATTTAACTAAAAAACTAAAAAATATGGACTGTCTGTGAACTTTATAAATCTAACACGTGTTTGCATGGCAGGGGATCCATTATCGGGACGTGGTAAGGGCTTTATTCATTTTTTCAAGTGATATGTTATCTTCCAATGTAAATATCCTGCAGTGTGGATTTTTTGATAAATTTTATCCTGATTCACTTAAATACTACTATCAACAAATGCATGTTGTTTAAAGACTTTGCTCTTCTGATAAAATTAAACTTTTAATAATGAAATTGACAGTTTTAAGTGTGTTTTATGCCGCATGGTTGAAACAAATGACAAGTTTTAATTTATCAGGCACAAAACAATTTTATTTATCAAAAAGGAAAAAAAAATTCGTTAATGTCGTGTTAATGTGTTGTTTTAATACGTTCAAGAACATAACATTCAGCACTAGTCCTCACATATAATTTTTAAAATTCACAAGTACATATATTTTTTTTGTTTTTTATAAGGGGGTAGGAAGTATAGTTATAGAACTGGTACACCTCATCGATATTTAAAATTATCCCAGCAACTACTAAATACCAAACGGTTCACTTAGTTCTAATGAAAATAATTTACAGTTTTAATTTACGACTTTCAAAACAGAAATCTCCAAGCGATAGCCGGTGATTAGAATGTCGATATCTGATTGGACAAATCAATGTCCAATTAAATTGAACGTTTTATGCATACACTACAGATAGCAATAATTCAGTTACAATTATAACAGGTTAAGAAAAAGAAATCGTAACTATCAACATGAGACAGCATTTTAAATCTCTTGTGTTTGTTTTTTTATAATTATATTTTTGAAAAAAAAACACTCAAATTGAACCTTCACCTACATCTAGAAATTGACACTGAAGGTGGTTTTAAAAAAAACAAAAATTTACTACAAAAGGGATAATTTTATTATTCTTATTGTGAATTTTCTATTTCTTGTGAGGCAATATTCTAGCAGTTTCTGCCGACCGTTAAGACATCTCCCAATTGATCAGGTACTCGAGATCGTGTGTTTCCTATCCGTTTTCATTGAAATATTGTGTATGCTGACAGAAGGCTACTTAACCAGGGGTTCACGGTGGCACGATTGAGGTTATCATATAGAAAACTTTACAGCCGTCTTCATGACTTGGTTGACCTTTATGGAATATCTATGTCACAAATGACAGACCATTGATTGATTGGTTTGAATAACCCTTTTTTCTCCTTCTTACTGTATGATAACTACCCCACCAACCCCTTATAACTAATTAACCAACACTGAGGTTGCGTGTTCGAGTCTCACCGTAACAGGTTGTACTCGACTCCATTCTTAATTGACAAGGATTGCCTGTTTTTATATTAAATATTTAGAAATGTTTTAGAACTTGAGCGTGTCCGCTGGTCAGGGGTTTGACGGTTTCCATTCTCTTTGTGTGGCTAGCCTTCTGGGTTTCATTTCTCTTTGTGGCTGGCCTATCCGGTTTCCCCTCGGTTTGTGGCTACATGTAGCATACCCGGTTTTCCTTGTTGGCGTACCGGATGTGCCCTCAGTTTCTTGATACCCTATAGGGTTTCTCTTCGGTTTGTGGCTAGTATGCAGGGTTTCACTTCTTTTTATGGCCAGCTTTTCGGGTTTCCTTTCTTTGTGGCTAGGCGACCGGTATTTGCTTCTCTTTACTGCTAGCCGACCGGTTTTCGCTTCTCTCTGTGGCTAGTCTTACAGTTGTGGCTAGCATATCGGTTTTCTCTTCTATTTTAGGCTAACTTGCTGTTGTGTTCATTACACTGTTTTTTTACTTGCATGACTTTGGCTGGATGACCACCAATATTGTTTTCATAATTTAATTACCTACCTTATAAAAGCCAACTGAAAAACTATTATAAAACTTTTTCATGGTTTTTAACTGAATAAAAAGAAAACCAATGAATAAGAAGAAGACACTTTAAAAATGGTAGTCGACACTATCTTTAAAAATATGTTCGATGACCTTGGTTTGAAACAGAGGAATGAACGTCTTTAAAAGATCACAGTAAACACCAGTACACGAAGAACCTGTTGATAATAAGATCTGTTATTTTAAGGTGAAGTGATACGCACTTTGTTGCCAAGATATAAAATTGGGCATCTCAACGATACAACAATGTACGATATGATTAGTAACTTAAGACTGATGGCTAGCTTACCAGGTTGTCCTCCCTTTTTTGGTTTATTTACTTGGGTTCCTTCACATTGGGGATAGCTTACCTTTGTTCTCTCTTTTTGAGGCTGGCATTCTATACTTAAAGTCACAGTGTCTGTGAGGATGTTTTTGCATGTTTGTTCGAGCTTATGTTCTTTTGTAGATCTAAAATGGTGGAAGTTGTATTCAACACTTAAATACTAATTTAGAACGGAAGTGTAAGTAAGGATCAGTCCATTGTTGTCTATTCTAAATCCTTCGAGTTATGTCGTCTGCAGTTGAGGCGGGATAAGTCTCGCGGTTTGTACCAATATCACTGAACGTCACGAAAGAAGACGAACTTTTGTAAACAACCCAAGGTCCCTGTAGTATGGAAAGCCGCAGTGAACCCGTCGACGACAATGATAATTTCTATATAAAATGGTCATTATTATCGTCGCCGATTTTTTGTCAATTTGCGGAGACGACAATCTTTACACCAATAATTATGATCGTCGATTTGTGTTTATTCAGCGGAGACGACAATCTTTACTATAATTATTATGATCGTCGATTTTTTTTCTTCAGCGGAGACGACAATCTATAACACTCATCATTATTATCGTCGAATTTTTAACTCAGCGGAGACGACAATCATAATAACACTCATCATTATGATCGTCGAATTTTAATTCAGCGGAGACGACAATCATAACACTCATTATTATGATCGTCCAATTTTTTTCTAACGGAGACGACAATCATAACGTCTAACATTATGATTGTCGATTTTTTTTCTTGCGAGACGACAATCATAACACCCATCATTATCGTCGAGCTTCTACACGAGGTCGACAATCTTGGCGGACATAATATGCGAAATTGATTTCAGTGTAATCCGATCATGTTCTACGAACTACTCTGCCCATCATTATTATCGTCGAGTTTCAACAGTGCGACAATCTTGGCGGAAAGGAAAAACATACCCGACTTTGTTTTAACAGTTACATGATTGTAAACTTCCGGTAATTTACTCGAAAGAGAGCTAGACCTGTACCTGTATGTGGTAAACTTGAAACGGGTAACTACTATTTGATAATCAACAACTAAAATCGCATGATTAAGTTGCAAGCACTTGCCTCTAAAATAGTGTGACACGGCCACGGGGGTATTTTTTATTTCAATTAGGCAATTTATATTGTAATTGGCGTGCATTTAGTCGTAATGTGACCTGGCGAAGTTAATCGCAGTGTAACCGAGCGTAGTTAATCACAGTGAAACCGAGCGAAGTTAATCGTAATCGAAAGGTTCATCGTAGTGTAACCATGCATAGTTCATCACAGTGTAACTGAGCGTTGTTTTTGTAGTTTCACCTAGCGTATACGTAGTTATCGCAGTGTAACTGAGCGTAGTTTATCGTCATGCACTGATTGCACCTTTTTGGAAAGTAGTTAACCATATATTCAGCCAGCGTAAAACTTGTAAATACATGGAAGTTTAAATTTTATTACCTTTACACTTCAAAAAAGTATTTGACGTATAATAACGTTATTTTGTTACACTGTACTTTGATCATCACTTAAAATGTGTTTTTTTTAATATAAATGCATTTATTTACTTACTTACAAGTTCTTACAAGTCTGCACATTTTATTTCTACCTAACTCAACGCAAATACTTGAAATTTAACTAAAAAACTAAAAAATATGGACTGTCTGTGAACTTTATAAATCTAACACGTGTTTGCATGGCAGGGGATCCATTATCGGGACGTGGTAAGGGCTTTATTCATTTTTTCAAGTGATATGTTATCTTCCAATGTAAATATCCTGCAGTGTGGATTTTTTGATAAATTTTATCCTGATTCACTTAAATACTACTATCAACAAATGCATGTTGTTTAAAGACTTTGCTCTTCTGATAAAATTAAACTTTTAATAATGAAATTGACAGTTTTAAGTGTGTTTTATGCCGCATGGTTGAAACAAATGACAAGTTTTAATTTATCAGGCACAAAACAATTTTATTTATCAAAAAGGAAAAAAAAATTCGTTAATGTCGTGTTAATGTGTTGTTTTAATACGTTCAAGAACATAACATTCAGCACTAGTCCTCACATATAATTTTTAAAATTCACAAGTACATATATTTTTTTTGTTTTTTATAAGGGGGTAGGAAGTATAGTTATAGAACTGGTACACCTCATCGATATTTAAAATTATCCCAGCAACTACTAAATACCAAACGGTTCACTTAGTTCTAATGAAAATAATTTACAGTTTTAATTTACGACTTTCAAAACAGAAATCTCCAAGCGATAGCCGGTGATTAGAATGTCGATATCTGATTGGACAAATCAATGTCCAATTAAATTGAACGTTTTATGCATACACTACAGATAGCAATAATTCAGTTACAATTATAACAGGTTAAGAAAAAGAAATCGTAACTATCAACATGAGACAGCATTTTAAATCTCTTGTGTTTGTTTTTTTATAATTATATTTTTGAAAAAAAAACACTCAAATTGAACCTTCACCTACATCTAGAAATTGACACTGAAGGTGGTTTTAAAAAAAACAAAAATTTACTACAAAAGGGATAATTTTATTATTCTTATTGTGAATTTTCTATTTCTTGTGAGGCAATATTCTAGCAGTTTCTGCCGACCGTTAAGACATCTCCCAATTGATCAGGTACTCGAGATCGTGTGTTTCCTATCCGTTTTCATTGAAATATTGTGTATGCTGACAGAAGGCTACTTAACCAGGGGTTCACGGTGGCACGATTGAGGTTATCATATAGAAAACTTTACAGCCGTCTTCATGACTTGGTTGACCTTTATGGAATATCTATGTCACAAATGACAGACCATTGATTGATTGGTTTGAATAACCCTTTTTTCTCCTTCTTACTGTATGATAACTACCCCACCAACCCCTTATAACTAATTAACCAACACTGAGGTTGCGTGTTCGAGTCTCACCGTAACAGGTTGTACTCGACTCCATTCTTAATTGACAAGGATTGCCTGTTTTTATATTAAATATTTAGAAATGTTTTAGAACTTGAGCGTGTCCGCTGGTCAGGGGTTTGACGGTTTCCATTCTCTTTGTGTGGCTAGCCTTCTGGGTTTCATTTCTCTTTGTGGCTGGCCTATCCGGTTTCCCCTCGGTTTGTGGCTACATGTAGCATACCCGGTTTTCCTTGTTGGCGTACCGGATGTGCCCTCAGTTTCTTGATACCCTATAGGGTTTCTCTTCGGTTTGTGGCTAGTATGCAGGGTTTCACTTCTTTTTATGGCCAGCTTTTCGGGTTTCCTTTCTTTGTGGCTAGGCGACCGGTATTTGCTTCTCTTTACTGCTAGCCGACCGGTTTTCGCTTCTCTCTGTGGCTAGTCTTACAGTTGTGGCTAGCATATCGGTTTTCTCTTCTATTTTAGGCTAACTTGCTGTTGTGTTCATTACACTGTTTTTTTACTTGCATGACTTTGGCTGGATGACCACCAATATTGTTTTCATAATTTAATTACCTACCTTATAAAAGCCAACTGAAAAACTATTATAAAACTTTTTCATGGTTTTTAACTGAATAAAAAGAAAACCAATGAATAAGAAGAAGACACTTTAAAAATGGTAGTCGACACTATCTTTAAAAATATGTTCGATGACCTTGGTTTGAAACAGAGGAATGAACGTCTTTAAAAGATCACAGTAAACACCAGTACACGAAGAACCTGTTGATAATAAGATCTGTTATTTTAAGGTGAAGTGATACGCACTTTGTTGCCAAGATATAAAATTGGGCATCTCAACGATACAACAATGTACGATATGATTAGTAACTTAAGACTGATGGCTAGCTTACCAGGTTGTCCTCCCTTTTTTGGTTTATTTACTTGGGTTCCTTCACATTGGGGATAGCTTACCTTTGTTCTCTCTTTTTGAGGCTGGCATTCTATACTTAAAGTCACAGTGTCTGTGAGGATGTTTTTGCATGTTTGTTCGAGCTTATGTTCTTTTGTAGATCTAAAATGGTGGAAGTTGTATTCAACACTTAAATACTAATTTAGAACGGAAGTGTAAGTAAGGATCAGTCCATTGTTGTCTATTCTAAATCCTTCGAGTTATGTCGTCTGCAGTTGAGGCGGGATAAGTCTCGCGGTTTGTACCAATATCACTGAACGTCACGAAAGAAGACGAACTTTTGTAAACAACCCAAGGTCCCTGTAGTATGGAAAGCCGCAGTGAACCCGTCGACGACAATGATAATTTCTATATAAAATGGTCATTATTATCGTCGCCGATTTTTTGTCAATTTGCGGAGACGACAATCTTTACACCAATAATTATGATCGTCGATTTGTGTTTATTCAGCGGAGACGACAATCTTTACTATAATTATTATGATCGTCGATTTTTTTTCTTCAGCGGAGACGACAATCTATAACACTCATCATTATTATCGTCGAATTTTTAACTCAGCGGAGACGACAATCATAATAACACTCATCATTATGATCGTCGAATTTTAATTCAGCGGAGACGACAATCATAACACTCATTATTATGATCGTCCAATTTTTTTCTAACGGAGACGACAATCATAACGTCTAACATTATGATTGTCGATTTTTTTTCTTGCGAGACGACAATCATAACACCCATCATTATCGTCGAGCTTCTACACGAGGTCGACAATCTTGGCGGACATAATATGCGAAATTGATTTCAATGTAATCCGATCATGTTCTACGAACTACTCTGCCCATCATTATTATCGTCGAGTTTCAACAGTGCGACAATCTTGGCGGAAAGGAAAAACATACCCGACTTTGTTTTAACAGTTACATGATTGTAAACTTCCGGTAATTTACTCGAAAGAGAGCTAGACCTGTACCTGTATGTGGTAAACTTGAAACGGGTAACTACTATTTGATAATCAACAACTAAAATCGCATGATTAAGTTGCAAGCACTTGCCTCTAAAATAGTGTGACACGGCCACGGGGGTATTGTTTATTTCAATTAGGCAATTTTCCACATTTTTTGGCCCATGCCCATGGCCATTTTTCCTATCGCCATCGGTAATCGGGTGTGTTCGTACTCATTTATCTGTTCGTCCTACTAGAGGGTTCGTTCGCCCTATTGAAATTTGTTTAAGAATTCAGTTATACATGTAGTGGAATAAAATTAAATGCAGGTCAAATATATTTTACAAAATAAACTCCTTTTTAACTAAATTATAGCCTCTCAAAGCTTTAGTTGGGGAGGGTTATATACATGTATAGGATCTAATTTAATGCATGTGCATTTTTTGTGCATTTACAATACATATATACATTTGTATTGCATTTGTGTAACTGACTTCGCAAAAATGACCCACTGGGTTGTGTTTTTATGTCCTATCTACGAAAGTAGGGGGGCATATAGTGTTCTGGTTCGTTCATCCATCTGTTCCAAATAAATGTTGTGAGATGGGGCATTATGTCTTTCAGACATATTCTTGTTTAATACTATTTCTAGAGACAAGGTGTTTTGGATATTTGAATAAGATTGGTTGTAGGTACTAGTAGTGCTTTGTAGGACATCTCCTTCACTGCTTCACATACTCAAGTCTGCTGAGTTCACTCTCATTTACAAACATTTTATAAAAATAAATTTCTTTGAAATAACTTATTTAGACAAAAATGTAAATTTCACCTGTAATTAGTTAAGTTCGTTATATTTAAAACTCCCTGTATTTATCATGTTAATATACATGTACTACATATGTATCACTGTTTTCATAGTTGGTTTTTTGAAAATTCGCTTTTTGATACAGTTTCTCACCATGCTCACAAAGTTTGTAAACACAACTCCTAAACCGCTAAACAGAATACAGTATAAGTGGTTATTTTTAGCGTGTGGAAAATTTAGCGTTTTTGTTAAAAAAACTGTGTGAGTTTATTTTGGCCTATTATAATATTCGCGGTCTGTGATCAGAATGAATAACTATATCATTTGTCCTAATATTTCTCGCGTTTTTATTTTCACGTTCCAACTTTAACCGCGAATATAGCGAAAATTAAATCACCGCGAAAAAAAACACTTATACTGTATGACGAAACTTACTTGGTATGAAGCAAGGACAAAATATGTAGTACAGGGTTCTCCACAGGATTTTTGAAAAGAACTGTGTTGTCATGTGTTAAAAAGGGTCCAATTTTGCATGTTGCATCGTACATTCTGTGCATCACATGCATTTTTGTGTGTGTTATTTCTAACAGAGGGGTAACTGTCAAATTTAATACATCTAATAAATGAGATAGTGTTAATTAAGGTCTTTCCCCCTTTCCAAGGGAAAGACCTTCTTGTCTTTCTTATGATTATTAAGGTCTTTCCCCCTTTCCAAGGGAAAGACCTTCTTGTCTTTCTTATGATTATTATTATTATTATTATTAAGGTCTTTCCCCTTTTCCAAGGGAAAGACCTTCTTGTCTTTCTTATGATTATTATTAAGGTCTTTCCCCCTTTCCAAGGGAAAGACCTTCTTGTCTTTCTTATGATTATTATTATTATTATTATTATTATTATTATTTTTCTTCTTCCGCGGAGGTTTGCCAAAAAGTGTCTGGACGTATCATTTCGATACTTGGTAACATCAATCGGTCATATCCGGAGATGACATGGCTCATGCTTTTAGACCGATCTATTTTTAGTAACAGAGTTATCTGCCCCAACACGAAAACCCTTGTTAGCAGATAAACTCAGAAACCGTAACCGATTCTTAAAATCTGAAGTGTACAAAATGGCGCTGGTCCTATGGCGATGATTTGTCATGCAAATTTTTTTTTTCCAATCGACTTCCTGTTTACGCGTTTTTGACCTGAAAAATGTCGCAACGCGTCAAAATTTTTTTCTCAAAAACCATAAGTCCTAGAGACTTGGGACCACCACCATTGATCCTAAGTGACATATGTTACATTTAAAAATGTCAAGGTCAAAGGTCAAAAGTCAAGGACAAAGGTCACCATAGGTCTTGTTAGCACTATATCTCGCAAACCATAAAAGATAGAAGCAGACAATAAATGGGAAAAATACTCCACTTATTGAGACCTTCATTTGTTACATTTGACCGAAAGCTGTGCGATGGACCATTTTTGAGTTACTGCCCTTGACGCGTTTCGGTTAATCGGTTTTTTGGTTAAAACTTGAAAACGGTTAGAGATAATATAGTAAACATATAGGTTAAACATGATCAGTAGGAAAAGAGCTTCAATTTGAGCCAAAGATCAAAGGTCATAGGTCAAGGTCATACCCTAGCAACAAGGTGACCGTTATAAAAAGTCCTTAGCAACTATATATTTTTAGAATCAGAATGATGTTCTTTACTGAAATATGCCATTTCATGACCGGAAGTGGCCTTTTGTCCCTAGCAACCGAATGAAAGTCCTTAACAACCCATATATTTTTTGGTTTGGGACCACTTTCTTTACTTAAATAACTAATTTTTATGACTGGAAGTGACATTTTGTGCTATAGCAAGACACAAAATCCCATAGCATCAACTAACTTTTCTTACTTCAGAGGAACAGTGGGAAAGACCTTCTCATTTGTTCTCAGAACAAATGAACTTTTTAATTAAGGTCTTTCCCCTTTTCCAAGGGAAAGACCTTCTTGTCTTTCTTATGATTATTATTATTATTATTATTATTATTATTATTATTATTTTTCTTCTTCCGCGGAGGTTTGCCAAAAAGTGTCTGGACGTATCATTTCGATACTTGGTAACATCAATCGGTCATATCCGGAGATGACATGGCTCATGCTTTTAGACCGATCTATTTTTAGTAACAGAGTTATCTGCCCCAACACGAAAACCCTTGTTAGCAGATAAACTCAGAAACCGTAACCGATTCTTAAAATCTGAAGTGTACAAAATGTCGCTGGTCCTTTGGCGATGATTTGTCATGCAAATTTTTTTTTTCCAATCGACTTCCTGTTTACGCGTTTTTGACCTGAAAAATGTCGCAACGCGTCAAAATTTTTTTCTCAAAAACCGTAAGTCCTAGAGACTTGGGACCACCACCATTGATCCTAAGTGACATATGTTACATTTAAAATTGTCAAGGTCAAAGGTCAAAAGTCAAGGTCAAAGGTCACCATAGGTCTTGTTAGCACTATATCTCGCAAACCATAAAAGATAGAAGCAGACAATAAATGGGAAAAATACTCCACTTATTGAGACCTTCATTTGGTACATTTGACCGAAAGCTGTGCGATGGACCATTTTTGAGTTACTGCCCTTGACGCGTTTCGGTTAATCGGTTTTTTGGTTAAAACTTGAAAACGGTTAGAGATAATATAGTAAACATATAGGTTAAACATGATCAGTAAGAAAAGAGCTTCAATTTGAGCCAAAGGTCAAAGGTCATAGGTCAAGGTCATACCCTAGCAACAAGGTGACCGTTATAAAAAGTCCTTAGCAACTATATATTTTTAGAATCAGAATGATGTACTTTACTGAAATATGTCATTTCATGACCGGAAGTGGTCTTTTGTCCCTAGCAACCGAATGAAAGTCCTTAACAACCGTATATTTTTTGGCTCGGGAACACTTTCTTTACTCAAATAATTCATTTTTATGACTGGAAGTGACATTTTGTGCTACAGCAATACACAAAATCCCATAGCATTACCTAACTTTTCTAGCTTTAGAGGAACAGTGGGAAAGACCTTCTCATTTGTTCTCAGAACAAATGGCATTTTAATTATTATTATTTTTCTTCTTCCGCGGAGGTTTGCCAAAAAGTGTCTGGACGTATCATTCCGATACTTGGTAACATCAATCGGTCATATCCGGAGATGACATGGCTCATGCTTTTAGACCGATCTATTTTTAGTAACAGAGTTATCTGCCCCAACACGAAAACCCTTGTTAGCAGATAAACTCAGAAACTATAATATTTGGAGAAAAACTGAAAAGTGAGAAATGTTAAAGGACTTTTGAGACAACTTTGTGCCATAATTTGGCCAAAAAATTTTGTCGAGCGAAGGCGAGCGGTATACCTTGAATGTTTCAATCACTCCGGTCATCACCTAAACTCACAAACCGGAAGTCGAAAACACCTTGGGTCTTCACCATTTGTTGTTCTGTGATATTACCTTAAAGAAAATCTCAAGGTCAAAGTTCAGATATGACCTCGACCTTAGGCCTCCAATCTTGTTATCATAACAACTCGAAAACTGTAAAAGATAGAAGCAGACAATAAATTGGAAAAATACTCCTCTCATTGAGACCTACATTTGGTCTTTTATGTCAAAAATTGTTCAATGAACCGTTTAGGAGTTATTGCCCTTGACAGGTTTCGGCTAAATTTTGTTTTCAATATAACTCAAAAACCATAAAAAATTGAAGCAAACAATATATCAGAAAAATGTTTCTCTCATTGAGATCTACATTTGATATAAATAGTTGAAAACTGTGCGACAAACCGTTTTCGAGGTTTATGGCCCTTGACAGGTTTCGGCTAAATTTTGCTTTCAATATAACTCAAAAACCATAAAAAATTGAAGCAAACAATATATCAGAAAAATGTTTCTCTCATTGAGATCTACATTTGATACAAATAATTGAAAACTGTTCGACAAACCGTTTAAGAGTTATGGCCCTTGATACATGTAGGTTTCAGCTAAATTTTGTTTTCAATATAACTCAAAAACCATAAAAAATTGAAGCAAACAATATATCAGAAAAATGTTTCTCTCATTGAGATCTACATTTGATATAAATAGTTGAAAACTGTGCGACAAACCGTTTTCGAGGTTATGGCCCTTGACAGGTTTCGGCTAAATTTTGTTTTCAATATAACTCAAAAACCACAAAAAATTGAAGCAGACAATATATCAGAAAAATGTTCCTCTCACCGAGATCTACGTTTGATATATAGTCGAAAACTGTGCGACAAACCGTTTTCCAGGTTATGGCCCTTGACAGGTTTCGGCTAAATTTTGTTTTCAATATAACTCAAAAACCATAAAAAATTGAAGCAGACAATATATCAGAAAAATGTTCCTCTCACTGAGATCTACGTTTGATATATAGTGTCGAAAACTGTGCGACGAACCGTTTTCCAGGTTATGGCCCTTGACACGTATCGGCTAAATTTTGTTGAGACCTTCATTTGGTACATTTGACCCGAAGCTGTGCGATGAACTGTTTTCGAGTTACAGCCCTTGACGTGTTTGGGTTAATCGGTTTTTTGGTTAAAACTTGAAAACGGTTAGAGATAATATAGTTAACATGGTCATGTGTCGTGCGCGAAGAATCTGCCTAGCTTTTTGACCAATCGTACATCACTGACCAAAGCTCATGAATATTAAGGAAAACATACATAACGATAAAAAAAATACACATCTTTGCTGCAATTAATCAGACCTGTCCAGACACTAAGAAGTGTTACAATATATAAAACGTAACACATAACCAGTATCTAGAGAGTATCTTATATCTTCGAGCTCATTTGACATGGACCTGATAAGCCTTGTCGAGCGAAAAAAAACCAACTTAGAATTAATATGTATCAAGATATTAGTACTTTTTGGCTTAGAAAGGGGTAATCATATGAGACTTAAAATTTTTCAATGATGGACATTTCAAAATGGCTTAAACACTAATTTCAAATTTTAAGTACATACTAAATGTACTTTTTGTAACATAAAAAACTAACTTTTGGCAAAAATTGATAAAATAATGAACATTGAGCGAGTTCCTACAATGCGTAATTATGTGTCTAGTGAAGAAAACATGCACTTTGTTACAAAATTGCTGTATTAAACAAAAATTGATAAAATAATGAACATTGAGTGAGTTCCTACAATGCGTAAATTATGTGTCGAGTGAAAAAAACATGCACTTTGTTACAAAATTGCTGTAATAAACCAAATGTGATAATTATTAAAATGATTGAAATGATGTTAACTTGCACATTTATACAGAAATTAGCAATTTAAGTGCAATTACTTTAAAAATGGTACACTATATTCGTAGATTTTCATGGAAAAATATTCCACACTGTGACAATAGCCTAAATCGACACATTTTAAACCAATGCTAAAACAAAACCTTGTGATTTCGACAAGTTTCCCTCTTTTCCTTATTGTTTAATTATTAAATTTAAAATATTTAAAGCTGTTGTGTCCCATTTTAGTGTGTTTCTCCATTAAAAATGAGTACAAAGTTATTTCTGAATCATAATAATAATATTGTATGGAGACAATCAATTAAAAATACCAAGATGTATGACAAAATAAGTTTGCATAAAATGTTATGTAGTTTGGCCTACTTTCATAGTGTACATTTTTTCATATACATGACCAAAACACTAAATTTAATCAACTTACTTTGTTAGGTAAAAAGAAGATACTTTCCGTTTAGAATGTGGATTTCAGTCTAAAAACGTATTTCCTCAAAGTATACGAGTCAATAAATCCTTCAAATCCCAGATTGAAGCACATGACCACCCCTCCCCCTTATTTGTAAATTTCGTCAGCTGTGATGTCCATTTCAGTTATCGTCAGTGAATCATAGTGTAAATCGTTTCTCAATAAGTTGTTCTAACTATCCGAACTGCATTTTACCTCACATTTTAATCAAATTGAAACAATTTCCGACGTGAATTTTTGTGTATTCGGTCGGGGTAGTACTTAAATACGCCTGCATACGCCTGCCGTAATAGAAGTACGCCTGCAGTAAAAAAGTATACGCCTGCCATCATATTTATACATTATATTAATTTTTTATGGTGTATTATGATGTAAAATTAGTTTTAGAATGAATAATATGTATTTTTTTTTGTAGTTTTCAATAATTGTTTTGAGGAATAACAGGCCATTCATTGTAATGGTGAATTGACAACATGGTATAACTTGCGCAAGCGTAGTTTATTCGGAAAATAGGTTTGGTTAAAAGATGGAAATTGAATATCATCCAAAATATTAAAAATATCAGGTTTAAATGATTTGGTACCCATGTTCCACTACCTGAATGCTACTGTAGACCAAAGAATATGAACAGGGTTTTTTGTTCTCTTAGAATTTTTAGGTGAAAATGTTCTATTTAGAATTCCAATAGAATTGTCAAAAACACCATTAACTTCTGGATAAAAAGATCGAATTGGTTTGCCAAGGACAGTTGAAGCAGCATGAATGACAAAAGCTGACGATGGGGTGCAGTTAATGGAACAGGCCTGCAATGATTCATCAAAAGTACCACTAACAAGAGTCAGTCCGTCGTGTTTATGGTCGTCAATTTAAAAAGCCCTATTCAAAATCATTTCAATAGATGTACGGTACCTTAATTCAGTAGCTAATTTTTCAGTTTTTGAAATTCCAAGGGATATGGCATTAAAAAGACAATTGCCATTCCCTGTTGTCTCCACTGGCCAAAAATCAGAATTGTTACCCAAAAGAGTGGTCCCTATACTGTCAGAGATCCTAATTATTCTAATTACATCAAATTCCTTTGAAGTTGAAATTATCTCACTTGTGAACACAAATCATAACCTGTCATTTTAATTGGATTAATCGGATTAGCGGTAATTTAACAATTGTTAATTATGGTGAGTAAAAATCAAGCATGACTTCTGGACTTGATGATTTGATTATGTTTCTTACACATTAATGTAAATCAGTCAACTTGGATTTAGCATCGGTGTAAGTTGAATTTTATATATTCTGTATATATATATTCTTTAGATTAATTGTTACAAAAGTAAATTTTCATATTATTGATGTACTTGCGCATTAAATTATTTACATTTTCTATCAGATTTCATGCATAGATGACATAGATACGAATTCGTAACTCTTGTAAACCATCAGTAGGAAGACTTTATAACTTTTTATTCCAATAAAAGTAAATTATTATACAATAAATGAAATAATAATTAAATAGCCAAAATGTGGGATTGCATAAACTTTTTTGATATAAGATATTTTGTTCATTGTATATACGCGCGTCCATACGGACACGAGTTAACATTAGGCATTCGCTGAAAAAGGATAATAAATAAAGGAAATACTTTTTTATTGTTCAAACTGATTTGTTTTACTATATAAAGTTATTTCTTGGTGAAATATAAGTCACAAACAGTGGCAGGCGTACACTTTTTTACTGCAGGCGTACATTTATTATGGCAGGCGTATGCAGGCGTATTTAAGTAGGACCGTTCGGTCGTCTGCTACGTGACTCGTGTCCTTATTTTCCAGCGTGAAATTCCTATGATATAATGTGAAAAATGTCTTTAAATGATCGTCGGCATGCTCCGTTTATAATAATCCGTGTCCTCCAGAAATAAATAATCACTGAGATTAAAGATCGTGCTTTATCTAGTATACGTCCACACAGAACGAGAGAGCAGAAGACGCTGACAAAATGCTATGAACGCGAGCTTCGACGAAGACACCTCAATGAAATGTAAAGTGTTCATTTAATGTGTTACTATAAATAGAGCGAAATGACTAAGAAGTATTTATTTCACACCAAAATAATGTATATGAACTTTTAAAACTAGTTTAACAAATTTTTGTCACAATATTTAAATCTGCAGAGTCCCATTTTTCCGTTTTTTCTCAAAATTAGTGCAAAGCTATTTCTAAATCAATGTGAGACAATCAATTAAAAATACCAAGATGTATAACAAAATAAGTTTACATGCTGGCCCTGGTTGGGGGTCCGGGCCCTTTTTTTAATAATTAGAATGTTATAGAAACAATAGAAAAGAAACCGGGGGAAGGAGGAGGTCTACGGGTATTTTACAATATAAAATAATAGATTTTTACCCTCTGGGGCTTATTGTTTGACGTTTAACGTCAGTTTTTTCTATGGAAATAGGGACAACGCAGGAAAGACCTTCGCATTTGTTCTCAGAACAAATGTCTTTTTAATTATTATTATTTTTCTTCTTCCGCGGAGGTTTGCCAAAAAGTGTCTGGACGTATCATTTCGATACTTGGTAACATCAATCGGTCATATCCGGAGATGACATGGCTCATGCTTTTAGACCGGTCTATTTTTAGTAACAGAGTTATCTGCCCGAACACTAAAACCCTTGTTAGCAGATAAACTCAGAAACCGTAACCGATTCTTAAAATCTGAAGTGTAGATAATGTCGGTGCACCTATGGCAATGATTTGTCATGCAAAATTTTTTTTTCCAATCAACTTCCTGTTTACGCGTTTTTGACCTGAAAAATGTCGCAACGCGTCAACAATTTTTTCTCAAAAACCGTAAGTCCTAGAGACTTGGGACCACCACCATTGATCCTAAGTGACATATGTTACATTTAAAAATGTCAAGGTCAAAGGTCAAATGTCAAGGTCAAAAGTCACCATAGGTCTTGTTAGCACTATATCTCACAAACCATAAAAGATAGAAGCAGACAATAAATGGAAAAAATACTCCTCTTATCGAGACCTTCATTTGGTACATTTGACCCAAAGCTGTACAATGAACCATTTTTGAGTTACTGCCCTTGACGCGTTTCGGTTAATCGGTTTTTTGGTTAAAACTTGAAAACGGTTAGAGATAATATAGTAAACATATAGGTTTAACGTGATCAGTAGGAAAAAAGCTTCAATTTGAGCCAAAGGTCAAAGGTCATAGGTCAAGGTCATACCCTAGCAACAAGGTGACCGTTATAAAAAGTCCTTAGCAACTATATATTTTTAGAATCAGAATGATGTACTTTACTGAAATATGTCATTTCATGACCGGAAGTGGCCTTTTGTCCCTAGCAACCGAATGAAAGTTCTTAACAACCATATATTTTTTGGCTCGGGACCACTTTCTTTACTCAAATAATTCATTTTTATGACTGGAAGTGACATTTTGTGCTATAGCAAGACACAAAATCCTATAGCATCACCTATCTTTTCTTACTTAAGAGGAACAGTGGGAAAGACCTTCTCATTTGTTCTCAGAACAAATGGCATTTTAATATTTTTCTTATGTTTGTGTTAAATGATTAGCATACATAACAGATATAAATACAAAGCTAACATTGCCATTGGCATTAAAAATAAATAACAAAGCTACAGCAGCAATGTGCCATGTACAAACATTTTGTATTATCATGACACCTGTCTTTACATTTTTTTGTTTAGTTGTTTAGTTTAATAAGTGTGTCATTCTACATTTGGATGCAGTTACTTGTATAATTGAACAGCTTTTAAGACACAGATCAACACATTGAAAAGTTCTGTAACTAACCTTTCACAAACAACTGGGTGTGATTAAATTTTGTTTCTCATTTAATGGAGTATAAATTTAAATAACTTTCTGCAAAATTTAAATAAAGGATGTCGAGATTTATATAACAATTCTTTTATTTTGTATTCATATTCGAGCAGATCCTGGCACTGAAAATGGTATCATATCAAGAATGCAAGAGGCTTGTCATGATGTCATGATGGTGCATCCTTCAATTTTGGTCCCTCTGTTTTGAACCAGGTAATGCTGAGAGCCCAATGGTGCAAAAATTTCATAATGATAAATAATCACATTCATTATTAATAATGTATTGAAATTATACTACAGATTGATTACAATAACTCCAAATGTTTGATTTTCAAAATGAAGTTGCTTATTTTCACGGATTTGTGTATCATAATCTTTTTTGCATGTACCAATTTTTGATAAGCACAAAACATCTAGGTTTTGAAGCTGACCTTGAACAGAAACAGAAGGTAGTAAGATTCCTTGTTATAAACCACTCCAAAAATTAAACTAAAATGGCGTACTTCCATGAAGATGTATGTTGCTTGCATCATACAAAAAATATTCGGTAAACAGGTATTAGAAATGTTTCAGGTATAAAATCGCTTAACACCATCATGACCATAAAGTACCATGAGATGAAGCTACATGTACATACCAAATATTAAGAGCCTTTGATATGTAGTTGCCCAGAAAACTGTGGCTGTATCCTAATTTGGGGAAGAATTTTTTTATCCTTTAGTATCTCTTTGCTAATGAATATGTTATAAATAAAGAATAAAAGAAAGATTTCATTTTGCAAATAATTTACAATTACGTATCGTTCTATATTTAAATATCTTTAATAAAATTTGCAATATGCATGAAAAGGTTTCATTATTTTCTTTCTTGGTACTAATTCTTCCCCAAACATGAGTATTTTTTTTTATTATTTTCCAACAAAAAGACCATGTCCAAGCCCTTTTTTCCTGAATTATCCCCAAAAGAGGACCTTTTCAGACACAATATTAAGCATGATTTATTAGGTAAAATATATTTTTTGGCTTTATTCTGGTATTAAAATACATTTACATATGTTTCTGATACTTGCCCGTAACCATTGAAATATACTGTCTTGTACTAGTATATGTTCCTAATTTTATCCTGTAGCCTTTCAAAACTGTCTTATATAAGTTCCTGATTCTACGCCGTAACTCTTAAAAACCTGTACTATATATGTTTCTGATTTTTGTTTTTGTTTGAATGGTGTTTTAACGCCACTTTCAGCAATTTTTCAGCTATATCATGGCGTCCAGTTTTTATTGGGGGAGGAAGCCGGAGTAACCGGAGAGAGAACCCACGACCTGCGGTAGGAAAACTGGCAATCCTTGTCAATTGTTTCTGATTCTACCTGTAACCATTGAAATACTGTCTTATATATGTTCCCGATTCTTCCCAGTTACTCTTAAAAACTGTATTATATATGTTTGTGATTCTACCCTGTAACTCTTAAAAACTGTATTATATATGTTCCTGATTCTACCCCGTAACTCTTAAAAACTGTTTTATATATGTTCCTGATTCTACTCATGAATGTACGTACGTCCATACGAATTTCCGTCAAGCTTTTCTCAGAAACCATACATGAGAACAGTTTGAAATTTGGCAGGGTGGTTCAGTATCACAAGTGGTATGTCCTAAGCGACTTTCAGACCTGTCAGACAACTACTTCCTGCTTGAGACTTCATTAAGCGGGGGCATCTGTGTCCCATGGACACATTCTTCGATTTAAAAAAAATTCTTTTAATATGCAGTGTCTAAAAGTGTTATTTGGACATTGATCATATATATCACGTCAATATGTACTATCACCAATGCTTCAATGGATACAATTTCAGTGATTTCAGTATAAATGTAAACATACTTAACTGTCTTAATAAAATTTTAACTCATAAGATACTTAGGCATTAAAAGGTTGTAGCATTAACCGGTAAAATACTTGTATATTTTACAGCGCATTGAAAGATGGTGGGGATTGCTGCGACCAGCAAAAGCTGATTTCTGGCCTGGATTAACCATTTTAAGGTTTGTTTTAGCTCTATTAATATCTTTTGTCTTGTCTTAACATTTGAACTTTTTAAAGGACTATGATATGTTTTGCCACATGTAAGGAAAATGGTTACTTATATTAACTGTTTGAAAAGATGACCAAAAGTCAGAAGAAGGAAATTTGCAAGGCATTCACTGCCTCACTGCATATTTTTAATCGACACTGTAACAATGGTTTAAGATAAAAGACGATTGCATATTATAGAAATAAAAAAAAATAAACGAAATAAATTAGAGACCTTGAAATGATTTTAATTGCGCCAAAGGCGAAAGCGGGTCTAGGAATCGGATTCATCTGTCCATCCGTTGTGCTATAGGGTTCCTGTTTTGTGTAATCTAAATTTCAAAAACCATACACCACATCTTTCTGAAATTTTGCATATTGATTACAGACATAATGAAGATGTGCACCTACCCTTTTGGGATCATTTCATAATTGGGTTAAGAAATAAGGGGCCCCAGTAGGGAAATAATTCATTTTTTTTTACCCGAAGGGTCATGTGAGCTATTGCCATCACTTGGCGTCCGTCGTCGTCGTTAACTTTTCTAAAAAAATCTTCTCCTCCAAAACCACTGAAGGGATTGCTTTGAAACTTTGCACACATCATCAGTAAAATGTCCTCTACCAAGTTTGCCCAAATCATGGCCTCAGACCAACCAACATGGCCACCATGGCTAAAAATAGAACAGGGGGGTCAAAATACAGTTTTTTGCTTATAGTTCAAAAAGTATAACAGAAACAGGAAAACCGAACAGACCCTCCTTCTTCAGCATCTAAAGCTCTACAAAACACTCCATTGGGTCAAAGTTGTATGATGACTCCTTGTAGGAGCTATTGCCCTTTAATTGTCAAAATTGATGATTTTTGACATTTTTGCCTCAAAATCTTAAAAATTATTAGAACTAGAGAAAAAGTTAGCATTGCTTAATTGTTCTGCTCTATGAGGGCTACAAAAATGACTTTAGGGTCAAGATTGTCTGATGAACCGTTTAGGAATTATTCTCCTTGAACATTTTTTTAATCAATTTTACTTGATTTTATAAAATCTTCTACTCTTTAACCAATGAAAGGACTGCTTTGAAACATTGCACACATCATCTTTAGGACGTCCTTTTCAAAATTTTATAAGGTTAGTTTGAACAGTGATTTTTTTTTAAAGTCTTGCTAGAGAAAACAATTGGCATTGCCATTAAGAAGAGTCCTCTGTCAATATTAATGCAAGATCACGGAGAAGTAAATAGTTCAAAATTTTCATTACTAAGAAAAAAGTATATCACAGTCTTATGTAAATGGCCGATTTCTGGTACAGATGAGCTCACGCGCACACATCTGTACTTGCTGCGTCATACAATCAAAACGCCAGAAACAAGAACGTTGTTATGGAAGCATAACAACGTTCTTCTATGACGTTCTTGTTTCCAGTGTTCCGATTGGACGTCAGAGACAATGGAGTCTACAACAATAGAGAGTCTATATGTTATAGCGATGTGAAAGTTGTTGGTTTACGGAAGAAATAGGTACTTTCATACGTTTTTGGGAAAGTCCGTGTGAACATTCACTCGTTCCGCTGCACTCCACTCGCGAAAAGACATAAAATTTCTATCACTCGTGAAAGATCAACCGGTCTTTCACAAAAACGTATGAAAGAACCCATTATACTTTCTTAGTTTTCAACATGGTTTTCAAATTGATGAGCATTTATGCTTGCTAATCATCAGTATGTTCTAAAATAATTAAATATTTTGCAGACAACTTGTACATGTGAGACTGACATTTATGTCATGCTGTTTTGTTTTTTTTTTCAGATGCAACAGACTATAAAAATGAGTGTGATCAACAAAAAATTCAATTTTTTTACTTGGAATGCTGTGTAGTTGCGGATATTTATGATGAGCCAGATGTTGATATTACTTGAGTACTAATAGAGATTTGTGAGCATGAAAATATTAGCTATGATTGTAAAAATATAGAAGAGTGTAAACATTTATTCAATTTTCTTGTGCATAAATTGTTGTCCGTTGTAAATGAATAATCTTTTATTAATTTATGCTTTGAAGCACAGCAAACATCTATGAGCATTATATAAAAAAAAAATTTTGTATACAAGTGCCAGTAAATGGCTTATCTTCTTAGAGGTACAATAACTGATTTATTTGCATCTGTAAAACTGTCTTTGTATTTGCATATATTGTTAGATGGATGTTCCTAAATTGATAAGTTCAGTTTATTGATCTATTCGCAGACTTGTATATACATGTAAATAGTTATTTAATTGATTGATCTTATTTAATAAAATGTCTTTTTTGTTAATTTAGTCATATTGTTCATATTGATTATTAATATGCAAAGGAATGAATAATTACTTTGCATATTTATATATTCTTTGACAAACAACTCTCCATTTCCTTCAACAGCAAGAAACATACCCTGAAAAGACGATTGGATGAAAACAAGTTACCAAATTCAAAATTCATTGCAGAAGCAAAGGTGTACCAAAATCGGCTGACACAAAAACATCACAACAAAACAAAAACACATAAAACAACCAAATTGCAATCAGCAATGTGAACTCAAGTCGAAACGAGAGTGAACTCAGGTGCTCCGGAAGAGTAAGCAGTTCCTGCTTGCTATAGTACACCCCTCACATTGCCAACAATCGATTTAGCGTGGGTCATATAAGGTAAGGATGACAATACTTAACCTCTAAGTCAAACCAACATTTGCGCTTATCTGAGAGATGGAAATCCTGTATTTGTCCACAAGCACATGATGTCTTCCATTAAATTTCTTGAGTGACGACAACAACCGGGGAGCAACATAACCTTGTGTAAACAATTTGCCTGTCGGACGTGACACTCTATCAAGGAAGCCACAATACTCCCCACAAGCTCTGGAATACGGAATCGGTTATAAATGAAAATGTTACAATTTTTAGTAAACTGCTACTGATAGTGATAACTAATATGGGTTCATAAGCCATGTACTTGCATATGTTATCCATTATTAGATGCAGATAAATGGGCAAACCAGGATTTGAACCTAGGACCTCTCAGTTGAAAACTGAATGCTCTGCCACTGAGCTTCCTGACCATATATTCCAATTCACATCTAATGAAAGAACCTTAGTGAGCACGCTCACATACCCCACACATTCCGCTATTGGACTATAAAAATTAACCTTGAGCTCGTAATTTTTGCGAATAAAAAATTTGTGATAAAATGCACAACTACATAAATTATACTTATTACATACCAAGTTTCATTAAATTCTGTTCAGTAGTTTCAGAGGAGTTGTGTCCACAAGATGATAAATCAAGAATTTCAGCAAATTTCTATGTTCAAAGGGCCATAACTCCCACAAAATTTGAGATATCATCTCTGATCATATGACAACAAATTTTGTGACATAAAACCCATAATTCATGGAAAGGGCTGAATTAAGCACGAAAATTATAATAATCCTGCAAATTTACAATTGCTGTTTTCTTCTAAATAAGTATAACTTGGCACTTTTAAATTAATTTAGCAAAGACCATTATCGTGATATGAATCGGATCGTAGGCCAAGAATTGTGATGTGTATAGAATCGTTGGAAAGTGGTATTGTTACATACTGTTCAAAAAAGTTCTTGTCAAGGTAGAATTTAAGACCTTTGTTTACAAATTAAAATGCACATTAATGAAGCATGTGCCTAAACCATAACAAACACTGGGTTCCAAATCCTGTCATCCTGTCAATTAAATGGTAAAAGCATGTTCTCACAGAAGTTTATTCACAAAATTTAAAACAGTACATATTTTATATCATACAAAATTAATATAAACAAAAATATGAACGTTCACTCCTCGTCTTTGTAGGAAAAGATCACCTCATCAAAGCATTTTAGTGTGCAGTTTTGGTCATCACTCTGGAAAACAAAACAGGAATGTGTTACATTGATATTTATATATATATATATTTGCTTATCAGTTAAGTTTGCAAAGACTAAAGGCAATGTAATGAGCTTTGTAGACCAGTTTCCCAACAAACCTCCTTCAAACTATCATATGACAAAGTCAAAATTAGAATTGCAATGAACACAAAACAACAAATTATCAAAACCATGCATAAAACAAAGACATAAATTAAATTCAATGCTTTAGTGCTTTCTTTAAAAAAAAAATTATTAATTCAGTTCCAATAGCCAGTAAAAGACTGCAAAAAAGCAAACAACAAGATGTTCAGATATCAAATAAAGGCATGAAGGGTCGGGTCAGCAATCACATTAGATCTAGCATCAGGATCCATTGAAAGTCATTAGACAATTTCCTTTTTTCAATGTCAGTTTTGTCTAAGACCATTGCTAAATTGATTATGTATAGCTTTAAAGGTAAAAATTGCAGGGTTTTGCATATATTTCTAAAATTGTTCAGATTTAGCAAAATCTCCTTTTGGTTAAATAAATTTAAAATAATTAGATCTATTACAAGTGTACAAATTTCTTGAAAATCAATTTGTGTTGATCAATCGAAGAGTTAATTCCTATTTTGACATTTGTTTTTATTTTCAACATTTATTGTCATCTGACAGATTTTTCATAGCTTTAACAAAATAGTTGTGTGGATTTTTGGTCAGACAAAAAAAATTTGGCCACTGGTGTTAGAAGTAGAATTGGGGTCAAAACGCACACTTTGATAAATTAGAAATTTTTTTACAAGGGAGCTAAAAAGGAGCAATTTATGGATTGAAATGTGACCATGAAATTTTTTACCATTGAAAATTGTTAAATTCATGACAATGGCTAACAGTTGTCAGCTTACTATATATGTTTTAAAGTTATTTTTTTCAATTTTGATATTTCACAATGTGAATTTCTAAAAAATTATCTAACGTTGTTAAGACCAAAAAGAAAAATATTTAGCGTCTCGGGCCACTGACTCATCTGTTCCGAGGCAGCATCATTGTCCCTTTTTATTGCTATTTCATAAAATAAAAACAAAAAATCTCCTGCCTCATTACTTTTTTTGTGTTAACAATGTAAAATGTTGCCTCATCTACGCCCACGCTAGGCCCCAAACAGGAAGTAGAAGTCCGACAGGTCTGAAAGTTGCTTAGGACGTACAGTTTGTCATACTGAACCATCCTACCAAGTTTCAAATCATTATTATGTACAGTTTCTGAGAAAAGCTTGACCGAAATTTGTACGGACGGATATAAGTAAAACTTAATGCCCCCAACATGTCATCGCGGGGGATAAAAATGGCTTGAGAAGCTAAAAATTAATTTTGTATGGCCCAAGTCACTTCGCGTTTTCCAAAGTAATCAAGGTAAATAGTATATCTGTCCTCCATTTGTATTTTATCTATGTAATATAAAGTGTAACTCAATGAAGATTCCAAATATGGAAAATATTCAACTTGTGACCACAAAAAACATACAATTCACTCATGTGCTAATCGCATTCGCCAATTATGGTGTTGTGCAGTCATATCATTGAATATTTCCTCATCTTCAGAATCTTTAATTAGTTATACTACAATAACACAATTTATATTTAATAAAAGGTGAGAGATTCAGATTATTTAAAGCCAATAGCTTTATGTCATAATCTCAACTTTTAAACATTCTGCCATTCATTCAGCCCCTTCAATGACATACTCACACATTATCTCAGTTTATTTATCTAGACAACTTACCACTGTCTTAATCCTTAAAACATTCCTATTTGATAAAACTGGGATAATGTTTATATCTGAGTGGGAATAATATTCTGTAGAACCTGTACCTTCTAACCACTCAACAGCTAAAAGCCTAAAACTATGGTGCAAATTTCGTGAATAGAGTATTCTCTGGGTTAACTTAGCCTATTTGGCCATTTAGGTGGGGGTTACTGAAAAAGCACTCGCCTGGTGGAGATAAATAAGATTTTAGTGGTTGATTACTCAATAGTCAGTAATAGTAGTAACCCGTTTCAAGTTTACCATGCATACAGACCTTTTCAACCCGAGTAAATTACCGGAAGTTTACAATCATGTAACTGTTAAAACAAAGTCGGGTATGTTTTTCCTTTCCGCCAAGATTGTCGCACTGTTGAAACTCGACGATAATAATGATGGGCAGAGTAATTCGTAGAACATGATCGGATTACATTGAAATCAATTTCGCATATTATGTCCGCCAAGATTGTCGACCTCGTGTAGAAGCTCGACGATAATAATGAGTGTTATGATTGTCGTCTCCGCTGAATTAAAATTCGACGATCATAATGATGAGTGTTATTATGATTGTCGTCTCCGCTGAGTTAAAAATTCGACGATAATAATGATGAGTGTTATAGATTGTCGTCTCCGCTGAAGAAAAAAAATCGACGATCATAATAATTATAGTAAAGATTGTCGTCTCCGCTGAATAAACACAAATCGACGATCATAATTATTGGTGTAAAGATTGTCGTCTCCTCAAATTGACAACAAATCGGCGACGATAATAATGACCATTTTATATAGAAATTATCATTGTCGTCGACGGGTTCACTGCGGCTTTCCATACTGTAGAAACAAAAATGGCTGACTTACTATGAAAAATTCACGTAGCAAAAGTCAAGTACGATTTGGGGTATTTAAACAACAAGGGATAGTACAGAATATGGATAGGTTATCGTGGGGAAAAATTATTCTATTGGATTTTCGTAATACAGTGAACAATATGTGATAATAAAAAACTGCAAGCGAAACAACTTAGCGCATGGGGGTGTGACTTTTATTATAGATTGCATCTATTTGGTACCAGCTTACCCTGCTTCACGTGATAGTCTGAAACCCACGTTCGGTCGCGTTCTCGCTTTTCTACAACTAACTGACCGTGGGCACACGTGTAGATATTTTTCTAATTTTCATGAATATTCAATGTTTTTTTTATTGGTCTCTTGTACTTTCGGCGATAAGTGGTAGCAACGCGAGATCGCGACCGGACGTGGGTTTCCGACGATCTTTAGGGCTAATTTACCTAGACTTCCAAATCATGGGGTAGCATACTGTGGCTGACATCTCTTTAGGGCTTGCTTTCCTGTGTTTCTTTTTAGACCTAGCTTATCAGGCAGTTAAAAATCAATTTTCTTTTCACTTTACAACAAGTTATTTTTGTTTTATTTCTTTAAAATGTTGATTGATTGATTGATTGATTGATTGATTGATGTTTAACGTCCAGCAAGCAATATTTCAGCTATATTCAGGACGTGTCTTTAAAATGTCGTGTATTGTTTTACTGTAAGTTTTTACCAAAACGGGCGTTATTTTTTTATATTTTTATTAACTAACATTCTTACAAATTTGTTTATTTATTGAACGGCAATAAATTTTCTCTAAATAATCAAATTATTTCTTGCCCACGATAAATCATGTTTAATATGTTTAACGCTTCTTTATATTCCACTTAACAACAGATAATTTAACACTGACACCATTTATTATCTGACTCATTTCTTTTAACAAGAATTGTATTTTCTGAAAGTAAAGGTGAACAACTGGCCTCCAAAGTAGAACGTGCTGTACTCGTATCGACCAAAGGGCAGTAAGGCTATAATCACGTAGATAGCGTTGATGCACTTTTATCATATACCTGTGCAACGAAGTAATAGACCATCTTTTAAAATAAACATCACCAATTTTATTAGTATCACACACAGACAACAATCAATTGTTCAAATATGATAACACAGGTATGTTAGACCGTTAATAACCTTGAAATAAGGATAAGTAAAAATATACAAATGTCGAACAACATAAATATAAAAGTGTGGTAACTTTAACTGACCAACATATAAAAAGATAGGATTTTACTCTATAATTTATTTACATCACTAACGTTCAGACTACAGTTACAGAATGAATTAAATACCTAACATGTGCAGAGACAATTATCTAATACAATAACAAATTCCATAACATCACTCATTATAATTTAAATGTCAGACTGGGAGAGTCTCTCTAAACGGATATTGTTGTTTATATTAAATGTCAATTCATTACACACCTCCATCCTTAGTCAAAACAAAATTAATTACTGTCTGCTTCATAAAAATTAAAGTTCAAATAATAAATTTTATCAATGAAAAATCTGCACATGTCCCTTACTATGAATGAATTTTTTTTATTACTGATTTACAAAATATTTGTCCTTAAACACACGCAAAGTAATGGTAGACTGCCATTCTTCGCAACTGATGATTGTTAGGGATTATTCTGCCCTGTACATTACAATCATCACCCTTAACAAAGTTCGTTCAATTGTACACAAAATCTCCATAACGATTAGGTGGTTTTCTAATTCTAGATGGTCGGGGAGTTGCCACGGTAGGCTTGGCTTCAATTGGTTTTGAATCATTGTCAATGTCTTTTTGAACACTCTTTTCAATTGACGGTATCGGCATATTCGGTAATTCAGAAATGTCAATCTGCCTGTCATACTTGTGACGAATTTGATTCTGATGTCTTTTAACGGTTCGTCCATCACATAACTCAATAATAAATGACACTGGTCCAGTTCTTTTAATTATTGTCCCACTAATCCATTTTGATTCACGATTGTGGCTAAGAATATATACATTGTCTCCCACATCAAACTTTCTTGCTTTTGCACTTTTATCATGACATTGTTTTTGCAGTTCTTGTTTGCGTTGGACTCGATTGTTAACGTCCGGAAATGTCAAATCCAGTAATGATCTCGGTCTTCTTCCAAATAACATTACGGCAGGTGCAATACCGGTAGTCGCATGCGGAGTAAGTCTGTTGGTAAATAACAATTTTGCAATCCGCGCTTCTAAAGTTCCTTTGGTGATCTTTTTTAACCCCTCTTTGAATGTTTGGACGGCACGCTCAGCTAGTCCATTGGTACTCGGTTGATATGGTGATGATCTGACGTGTTTAATACCATTTCTGTTAACAAACTCTTGAAATTCTTCACTGGTAAACGGAGTTCCATTATCACTTACTATAGTCTCCGGTAATCCATGCGTTGCAAACATAGTTCTTAATTTCTCAATGGTGTTCGCACTAGTTGCTGAATTTACTATGAATACATCCATGAATTTTGAATGTGCATCAATGCACACTAAGAACATTTTGCCATAAAGTGGTCCTGCATAATCAACATGCAGTCGCGACCAAGGCTTCGCAGGCCACTCCCATGGATGCATAGGAGCTTCGGCTGGAGCATGACGATTCTCTTGGCATATATTACACGCTCGGACTGTCTGCTCAATCTCCGAGTCCATATTTGGCCACCAGATATAACTTCTTGCTAACATTTTCATGCGCGTTATACCTTGATGTCCCTCATGTAACTCACTAAGTAACGTCATTCTACCTGGTGTCGGAACCACAACTCTGTTACCCCACAGAAGACAACTATCATATACGCTAAGTTCACTTTTTCTGCTAAAATAAGGTTTAATGTCATTATCCTCGATACGATACGGCCAACCCTTAAGTACGTGATTTACTACTCGAGACAACACTGGATCCTTCCTGGTCCATGTCTTAATTTGATCGGAAGTCACTGGTGTAGAGTCCATGTGTTCCATAAGCAACACTAACTCAGTTGACTCTTCTGGCTCTGTTTTCGTCGGTAACGGTAAACGACTTAGTGCATCACAATTCGCATTTTTCGAACCTTCTTTGTACACTATACTGTACTCATACGCTGACAAAATCAACGCCCAACGTTGAATTCTTGCTGCGGCCATAACAGGTATTGATTTATTTTCATTGAATAATCAAATTAACGGTTTATGGTCTGTGTAAATTGTAAATTTCCTATTAAACAGATATTGATGGAATTTCTTCAGTGCGAAAATAATAGCTAATCCTTCTTTTTCGATAACACTATAATTCCTTTCAGCAGGCGCTAATGTCCTTGAAATGTACCCAATCGGACGATCACTGCCATCTTCCATTTTGTGTGATAATACGGCGCCAAGTCCATAAGGACTTGCATCGCAACACAAGATTATTTCCTTATTTGGATCATAATGTACTAATACTTCGGACGACTTCAACAGCTGTTTTGATGTTTTGAACGCTTCCTGTTGCTCTTTGCCCCATTTCCACTTTATTTCCTTTTGCAACAACACATGCAACGGTTTGAGCTTGGTGGATAAATCCGGTAGAAATCTGTTATAATAATTCAACATACCTAAGTACGATTTCAACTCTTTCACATTTGTCGGCGCGGGGGCATCAGTTATAGCTTTTACTTTACTTTCCACTGGAAAAATTCCTGTTTTATTAATCCTATGTCCCAGATACGTAACTTCTGGAGCTAGAAATACACATTTAGCTTGGTTAAGGCGCATACCCGACTCTTGCAACTTGCTCAGCACTCTTTCTAGATTTTCCAAGTGTTTTGCGTTTGTCGGACCCGTAACTAATATATCATCAACCCGAACAACTACATTTGGAATCCCTTGAAGTAAGTTTTCCATAACACGCTGGAATATACCCGCTGAACTGGATACCCCGTACGGAAGCCTATTCACTTTGTATAATCCTTTATGTGTGTTTATTGTCACATACTTTCTTGACTCCTCATCTAACACAATTTGTTGATACGCCTGGCTCAAATCTAGTTTAGAAAACGATTCTCCTCCACTCAAAGTAGCATAAAGATTGTCTGTTTTAGGTATCGGGTAATTGTCAAGTTTGGATACTTGATTAACCGTAATTTTATAATCTCCACAAATTCTGACGGTTTTGTCAGGCTTCATTATCGGTACAATGGGTGCGGCCCATTCTGAAAATTCGACTTTTTCGATTGTACCTTCCTTCTCAAGTCGGTCTAGTTCTTGTTCAATTTTATCCTTTAACGCATATGGCACAGGCCTAGCTTTGAAATACTTCGGTTTTGCATTCTGATCAACGTAGATTTTGGCTTGTGTACCCTTTAAAGTACCAAGTCCCTCCTTAAACACGTTAGAGTACTTACGCAACAATATTTGCAGCTCCTCGGAATTTTCCTTTCCCGATTTAACTCCTTCGATTTTGAATATCGATTTCCAATCCAGTTGTACATACTGTAACCAATCACGACCTAATAAGCTCGGTCCCGTTCCTTTAACAACGGTGATCGACAATTTAGCCGATTGATTATTGCACTTAACGGCGACACTTGCTTTGCCTAAAACTTCTATTTTCTTTCCTGTATATGTACGCAAACTACAAGTTGATTTTTCAAGTAAACTCATGTATTCACTTCCAAATATTTGTTTACATGTTTTCTCACTTATTAAGCTCATTGATGCTCCTGTATCAATTTCCATAGGAACCTCGGTACCATTTATTGTAACTGAAACAACATACGGTTTCCTTTTCACGGAACTTTCCACTTGATACAGTGAATGCGTTTCCTCGGATTCTTCACTATCCTCATTAACAAAATTTGCTTTATTTCGGTGCGGTGGATTCACTTTCCTCGGCTTAAATCCCTGTTTTCCTTTTGTAGTGCTATTCTTTCCTCTATTACGGCACATTTTTGCGATATGTCCTTTCTTCGAACATACGTAACACTTTTCATTTTTCCACTTGCAATCCTGCGGATTGTGTTGACCTCCACATCTGTAACATTCTTTCACGTCCGTTTCTCGTTTACGGATAGTCACTTTGTGTACTGGCTTCTGTTCCTGAACTTGCAAATCATGTGCGTTTTTAGCTGCCATTTCCATCGCTGTAGCAATTTCCATCGCTTTCTTAAACGTGAGTCCTGGCTCTGCTAACAAACACCTTTGGATACGATCCTCTTTGATCCCACATACTAGCCTGTCTCTCAACATTTCGTCTAGAGTAGCATTGTAATCGCAATGTTCAGATAACTGTCGAAGCTCAGCCACGAATTGGCTCACTGATTCGTTAGGATGTCTATATCTGCTATTAAATTTGCATCTTTGCACTATCGATGACGGTTTTGGATTTTGATGATTTTTCACTAATGTAACAAGTTCAGCATATGCTTTAGTTCCAGGTTTGTCTGGTGCACACAAATTTCTGATCAGCTTGTATGTCTTTCGCCCGCAGACACTTAATAAAATAGCTTTTTTCTTATCAGCGTCTTCAATGTTATTTGCGGTAAAATAAAAGTCAAGTCTTTCACTATATTGAATCCAATCTTCAGAATTTTCGTCAAACTCTTCAATTTTGCCATAGTTTGTTGGAATAACTGGTGCTTCTGCCATTTTTGAATGTCGATTAATCCAAAATTAATAATTAGTTTGATCCTCGTCGCCAATTTATGTGGTAACTTTAACTGACCAACATATAAAAAGATAGGATTTTACTCTATAATTTATTTACATCACTAACGTTCAGACTACAGTTACAGAATGAATTAAATACCTAACATGTGCAGAGACAATTATCTAATACAATAACAAATTCCATAACATCACTCATTATAATTTAAATGTCAGACTGGGAGAGTCTCTCTAAACGGATATTGTTGTTTATATTAAATGTCAATTCATTACAAAAAGTATCTAAATAATGTTTTTTTCAGGAACTTCCTCGTTATGGTTGTTTTAGTTCTCCAGTTTGCCGGTGTCTTGGACTGTGATGTGTGGGTTGTCTTTTTGACATTTTGATTGGTGTCCAGTATTTTGTTGTTACCTTCAATTATTGTGTATGGTAATTATAAAGTTGTAAAGATTTTGCAAGTATGTTGTACTTGTGTTTGGTCCATTTTTCGTTTATTTATAGGAATAAACTACCGTTTTAATTACTAACAAAATTAATAAATTGCTGTTTTAGTCTAATGCAGAGTATGACACAATGTTTACTATATGATTGTGTAAATATAATATTGTAACTACGGATGTGGTTTAATTACTTTAATAATTGAGTATAGCCACAAATTATAATAATTATCAGAAAAAATGTATGGTGAAATTGATTTTGTAATAAAATCAACATCATGTTTAATACAATGAAAATAAGAACAGATTTAAGACCCCCCCCCCCCCCGCCCCATTCATTTTATATAACGTACACAGTATTATTGTCGGTTTTTGTTTGTTTATCGTTATTATTGTTTGAACTAATGAAATTTGTTTATTTATTGAATGTCCGGCTAACGCCTATAAATAGACTTATGACCAACAACAAACAGCTCAATTTACATAAACAATCTCGACACAATGCTTAAACACCGTGTTTTAGGAAATTATCAATGTGTAAACTCTAGCGACTCACTCACAAACTAAATAAAGAAGGAGTCGACGGAGTTTACACATTTTTCTAAAACATAGTGTTAATCTTTATAATTCTCATAAATAGTCATTGCGATTTTAAAGTTGCAAAACCAGTTACAAAAACCCATCTAGATCTCAAAATCTGCCAAAGCCGGATATCGTATATATGAAAAAACAACAAAATAAAACCCAATTTTTATGTATATTATATTTTATTTGAAATCTCAGTCGATTGCGAAATCATTGCGACAAACAAAAACATTGTTCCCTCTCCTTAAGATACGCTAGAAGTACGCCATAATTGTAGTCGCTCATTGATTGGTGATGTTTACGTCCTACACCGACAATTTAATGGCCTTGATCAGATGATGATGGGGGGTTTTAACGTCCTACACTGATAAATTAATACCCTCGGTCGGACGGTTGTTACGCTTAGTAGTCCATGGACTCCACCATGGTGGTTTTTGTCAAAGCCCGGCCTTCGGGATACCTGGTCGAAGAACTCGGCAGCATATGCCCTTGGTCGGACGGTGTCAAGATCGATTTATATATTATCTGAGATGGCGTAATTTAAGGGGTTTTATCCAATTAAAGTACTTAATATTCATGAACAGCATAAATAGAATTATATGAAGCTAATCTCTTTGATACACTTTTCATATAAACTCTTTCTATATAATGCATTCTATTTTAATTGGGAAAGTTGCAATTGCAATGTCAATACTGAACACAAGATTAAAGGAGAGTAAGCGGACAGAAGCGAATTTCTGTATGTTGGTAATATGTTATGTTGGTTCATAATAATTATCTGTTAACTTTCTACTATGTTATGTACACTCTTACACGAAGGTTTCCATGAATCACTAAGCTAACAAGCGCGTCCCTGGGTTGCGAAGGCACCCGACCCCCCCCCCCCGGTAGTAAAAGTAGTGAAAAGCTCCCTTGCACGTTAAGGACCCAATTTTAGAACTTACCATGAAGATGGCTAATTGTAGCTACTACAGAAGGCCAAATCCAACGTCGCTACACAATGTTTTGTATTTTCTAATGGCACTGCATTCGCTATTTTTGTCAATGTCTTTTCCCGTCAACTGCTTTTTGTGTTTGTTAACTTTTTGCTTGTTCAGAATAAACCTGAAATACTTCTCATTGGAGGTCAATCAATCAGTCAATAAATCAATCAATTAATCAATAAGACTATCAATCTGCCGACCTCCTACAACACTAATTGCTGAAGGCTAAGAAATTGTTAAGCATGTTGTATAACAATTGCTTTTTTTAGATTTGCTTTAGAAACGTTTTATTTTCGCTTTCCAAAATTCGTTCTTTTAAGTGTATGTTATTTTAAGTTGGAAAACCAAAACAATAAACCCCGTGTAGTTTCGTTTAAAATATGATTTATTGCAAGTATCTAGCAACTAATAACAGTCCACATCTTATTTTCCATTTGCGTTTTATGGCTTAACTGTCATTAAGCAACATAATATTTCCTTTAAAAGAGCTCTCAAGTTTATTTATGATTTTAGAAGAGACACTGTGGTTTATAAACTCGCCGCGTTCAAATGTATGATACATACATACGCGTATCTATAGTTACATGGCTATCTTTCAGTATAAAGAAATTAATAACTTTTGTATGATTCGTTTTCAGTTTATATTTATATTTTGTTATAAAAGAGTAAATATTTGACGTTTATAATACACTTTAAATAAACTGTTTGATTGATTGATTGATTTTATTATTGATTTATTGATTGGTTGATTGGAACACGACGTCCAGCAGCTTCAGATACGACACTACAATTTACTAATGAACTTTGCAAGTCGTTGTCACGAATATAGTTCGCCAAAGAAATGTGTATTTCTTTAGGTTTTTTTCTTTTCTTTTTTTTTTCTTGTTTTGGTACTAATTTTGGGGCTTAGAAGGATCTTTAAAAAAATATAAAAAATTAACATTTAACTCGATATAGCAGAAAAGTTGCTGAAAAATTGCGCTGAACACCATTTGTTCATTCAGTTTTTTTTAATATCCCCCAGATATTTATAATTATTTGCATCTGCAATTATTTTGTATTAAATTACGTTAGATTCTAGAGTTTAACCAGTATGCTGTGTAATTTCTTAGTCCCATGGTGAAATTTTTATAAATATTTAAGGGAAATTTTAGCTGGCTAATTGGTACGAATAATGATTAAAATTTTGTAATCCTGTGTTTGATTTTGATAACAAAAAATAAAAGAGCAATTCGGTTGATTGTGATAGTCAGCTTATTTTTACTATCTACGTCACGAGAGTTAGTAATGAGGAAGAAAACAGTGTCAACCATTACCCTGTAGATTAATATGTTGATAATATGTCTAATCAATCTAACAATTAGTTCAAATTGTTGAAGGAAGTACAAGTATATATTTCAGTTACTACAAAAATGTTAAAAGAAATGGAAGTATGATGTTTTTTCTTAACATTTTGTTGTATTGTAAGCGGTTCCCAGCAGGTCTTATTCATACACATCTGTTCCGCATATTCTACTAACCATACGAGGAGAGTTGATAGTGCTCGACGAATACAGCTTCCCAGCTAGACCCTATGTGACGGATAGGTGAAGACCTTACGTTAAGGGGCAGTCTGGTCAAAATACAAATAGTCTGGCCATAGTGTGGGTAACATGTTTTCAGAAAGCATGATTCTATCACTTTAAAGACCTATTCTGTAGATTTCGAAAAAGATTAGGCTCACTATAGACGCTCATACACAATACTTCTACTGATGGTTGGTCCCCATTGTGTTCTCATTGGTCAATCCATTTATCTGTTGATTTATTGTTTTTAACTTGATCCTGTCCTGAATATAGCTGAAATATTGCTCGCTGGATATTAAATAATCATGCAATCATTAGTTTCAGCTTTTTGCTAAATAAACAGTGTCATACCATTGAACAATTCACGCTTACGAGACCTCCTGGAATAAATGGAATGGTATACCGGTAAAAGACACAACATACAGTTTAACATCTGCTTCGTATTAGACTATATCTTGAAATCGTTAATAATTTATTGATGGAATGTTTGCTTAACACCCAGCGAGCAACATTACAGCTGTATTCAGCTTAAAAAGGTGAGAAATTCGACAGCTCTATCGATCGAGCACATAGGACTGTCCTAGTATGGTCCCAAAAATCGCCAATGAAGTCAGAATACAACAAGCCAGACGACGATGATTAGAAGAAACGAGCGTCTGGCGTAGTAAAGTATACAAACTTGCTATCTTTAACGACAATTTTTATTTGTAACAACTGTGTTGATACTTCTCCTGGTGGACTGCTAGTCCTCGTGGGTACCATCAGCCCAATAATAACACTTCGGTACTGATACGAATTTCAGTAATTTAGTAATTGTCTAAATTTACTGTACTAAAAATTCTAAGATTTTTCTATTCGCAAGATGTAGATAGCCTTAGACGAATTGGTAAAGCGTTTCGGAATTTCATAAAAGCTCTACAACATCTTAATTAAATGTCTTGGCGCGTTTGTAAATTATACAACCTTTCTATTTTTGACGACTTTCTTTTTGCAACCACTGGGTTCATACCTCTGGTGGAGTGTTAGTCCATAAGTGTATCACAAGCCCAGTAGTCACACTTCGGTGCTGAGAGAAAAATCTATTGATTATTTCTAAAATGATTTAAATTCTTAGGTTTTTCTATTCTCAATGTGTGAATAGCCTTAGCCGGATAAGTGAAGCATTTCGCAATTCCAAATTATTTCGATTATACATATTTTGGGGTTGAGCGCCACAGATTAAGCCAGGACTTATGTTGTCACCTACAGAGCTGTAAGGCGCGTTTGTGCGCAATAGTAATTCCTTGTTCGGAGAGCGCCACGCCCCTTGCACGTTAAAGACCTATTACAAAGAATAAGAATATGTTAAATGTTGGCGCTCAAAAAGGCTGAGTTCTCCATCAATAGAAAACAATTTTGTCTTTCTGTCAGCTGATATTGGAGTACACTTTCGACACTACACGTACTTATCGAAGTTAAACCTTATCGATGTCATTAATATAACACAACTGTGCAATGTACACAACATTTACATGGTAAATAATAACGATAAAAACGAACCCCCAATCACTATCATTCCATCACAATACCATTTGTCGACAGTTTGTGTGTTTGTTTGCTAACCTGCTGCTTAACGCCACTTTCAAGACTTTTTTTTAACTACATCGAGGCCCCCGTAGAAAATTGGAGGTGCAACCAAAAACCCCGAAATTTGGTAGGTAAATTGGCAACCCCTCAATTCTAATTGGTGTCGAGCACACCTTGCCCACAGTGAGACTCGAAACCTCAACATCAGTGTTGACAGGCACGCGATCAATAGGAGATGACTAACTACCAGTGTGTGTTCGTATTATGGTTTTGCAGCCATTTTTTCATCTACATTATGACGTCATACAAATAACTGGAAAACACGACGAAACAACCCCGACCTTTTGCAGGAAAACTTTCAATCCTTGTCAAATAAGGATGGACTGGCACTTAGCCCTATTGATCGGGCTAAAACTAACTGCTCTAGTTTTCGGACTATTAACTATGAAGTGACACTAAATATTGGTGACATCAATTCAGTTGTTCAGGTAAGTAAACTTCTACATAATGTTTAACATTTCTATTATTTATAAGCGAATTATTCGATGTATGTTTTAAAGTGCTACAGAACGTTAATCAGTTATACATAATCCATTGAGAGTCATTGTATATGATGTGTTATTGTCGTTGACAACGCATGGCTTTAATTACTATTGATAAGCGAGTAAAATGATAAATTATCACGATATACCATGGATTAGATTTTTGTAATTTAATCGCCATCATTTTAAAAACTGTTAAAGAACATATAGATTTAAATGCACAATCAATGTACAATGAAAAAGTCAATAGGGATTTGTATAATATTCAACAATCGTAATGAATAAGTGAAAACATACAAAACATAAATCGATTGACTGGGTGGTTGCCATACGTCCATGAAGCAGCATTTCAGCTGTATTCAGAACGAGAACAAGTCAATCAACTATACACCAATTCGTGAATATGGATAGACCGAAAGGCATGGAATTTTGGAGTGTCATTAGAAAAGTGTATGTATAAAGTATCGGGTGCGGGCGGACAGCTTATGTGGGTACAATGCGACAACACTTCCGAAAACTACAAAGTATTTTATCGTGTAGGAACCGTGATCTCACTGTTGTTACCCATTATGATCCGCAGTTATCTTTTTTCGTTTTTGGACCTTACAGCCCAAATGAGAGGGCCTCCACAATACGCCACATTGGGACGCACTGAGCAGTTATGTAGGAAGAGCCCTGAACTGCCCTTGTTAGTACTCCGTACAATGAATATATTTATTGTGTTTATTTACTGGATGTATTGCCAACAAATGGCGCAATCTAAACAAATAATATTGTCAATTAGAGTAGTTGACACTATTATTTGTTTAGATAATATGGTTTCAGCCTAGTGCATTTTTCCATCCATTTTGTTCGTCTGCCAATAGTCCATAACAAGGAAAAAACAAAGAGATGAGAATTTTTAAATTCGAATAACTCAACTTTCAGTACCAAAGTCGTAACATACCGCCCATTCACAACGATGTAGGAATCGAATCTAAAAACTTTTGAGGTGACCCTTAAAATATTGATTTTGAATGTATATTGTGGCAAAATGACGTTATGACGAAATAAAGAAATAGTAAAAAAGCGAATAACGAAACGTTAATAAAAAATGTTTGGTGAAATGTGTAGTTTTTTGCCATGTAACTTAATTGCCATACTAAATATGGTTTAATTGTAAATTGCAAAGAAAGGTCTACAAATCATTGCTGAGTAAAAAAATTGTTAGACGACTCTATAGGAGTTATTGCCCTTTAATGATGAATTTGACGAACACAATCGGTTTTGTTATAAATTAAAGTCTGTAACACCGAGAATAAAACTGCAAGTTACTAAATTAGCCGAAAGGACAAGGCAAACAAATCAATTAATTTTCAGAAATTGTCTGATGGAAAATAAAACGAATAACGAAACAAAAACACGCGAAACAAGGAAAGAACTTTAACCTATAGTTAAGTCGTTTGTTTATTTCCCGTTAAGGATTTCGTCGTAATGCGCTGAATTATCTACATTTCATTGTCCTGTCATTTTGTTATTTCCTTAAAACGTTATCTCCTGATTTCGAGGCGAATAACGAAATGGCACAGAAAGCTACATCTATTCCTGAATATTTATGATTCATCTGTGGTGAAGAATGTGAACAAAATTAGTGTGCCAATTTGTGTAGTGTATTGCAAGCATCAGTGGGCAAGCGGCCGAAGTAGTTAGTAATCCACTGATAACCGCCATATCAATACTGTTTTCGTTTTATTTAGAGCCCTACTTTAAACATGGTACGCTAACAGTATTTGAATAGGATTTCTTTTTTCAATTGTACGGGGTTTTCTCATTGGGTACTCCGTCCTCTCTTCCCCAAAAAATACCTGAAAAACATCATATACTTGCAATATTTCATACAATGCCGATCAAACACAATTAGTCCCTTCCTTCATCTCAAACAATCACGTCTTAACTGTTGTTAACTTCAAGACATTGACGACATCCTTATAAGCTCTCGCAGACTATTAATTGCACAGATTATTACTTGAATTGCGCTAGCTATCGTTGATCAATCTGTGGCGATCGTTGCTCACACGGTTGCAAGCATCTTCCATTTACCGGCTTTAAATCACGCCTTATTAGTTACCTTGCAAACAATACATAATCCAAAAATGCGTACCTCAATCTATAAGATATAAAACCAAGAAGGTTGATTTTTTTAAATGCATTTTTTTAAAATAACCTCTTTTTATTTAAACTAGGATACAGTTAAATTAACCGCTAGAGATAATTTTACAATTTAAAGCAATCGGATAATCATCGGTCTTGCGATCGGAAAGCGATTTCGATCCGTAATCCGAAATTGACGGAAAAGGCCGAACGATGTTATTATTGATATTACATGTTTTCGATGCCAGAATAAATCTAAGGTGTATATTGGTACCCTCGGGTTTTATTATGATCTTAATAATTAGATTGAGCTAGAAACTAACTTAATCAATGTAGGGTTATCTAGTTATTTCAAACTGGTCAAAACGTGATTAGAGGAAAGTTGTATTACGCCACATCACTGTGATCTATAGTAGACAAGTGCATATCTGTTGTTATTTATTGGTAAATTTAAGTAGAATTAATACCTGCTCGGACGGACTATAGGATAAAAAGATTAAAGTTGTAAAAATTACAAAAAAGAGAATTACCAAAACAAACTCTTGTACAAATATTGATATCCATAAATTTATTTAAACTGTATTATTGTGTACTGAACGTTTTAAAATAAATTTACATTAGGATATGAGAACTTTATTTTCTCATTCATTAAATATTATGCAATGCAAATAAATTTCGGGGTTTTTTTTCAGATGAAAATCAAGGTCATTTACAGTTAAAAACTGCACTGATAATTTGTATTACAGAATCTCACCACTCTTTAAAGAGATGATTTCATTACTTTAATAAACTGTAACATGTATACAACTGTGCTAGAGAGGCGAGACTATACAAGAATATTTATCTGGTGTTAAGAAATACAACGGATTGATTGATTTATTGTTTGCTATATTACAAGCAATTAATCAACAGGAATATAGTTGGACAAAGGAATTCACCTTCAACTCCCACTAGATCTGTATGTAGTATTATGTCCGGACGGAAAGTTGTACTTTTTTAGAGGTTACAATAAACCTAATCTTATTTCAAACTCTAAAAACAGATTGGCTCTAACACGTTACCCACCATGATCCGCCGTCAAGCTTTCCGTATTACAACCTGAAAACCCCACCCTCAACGACGAGATGGCCACCATAATCCCCCACCTGTGGACGCGCTGGGCCAAGCACTGTACATGTAAACCCTCCAAGTTTGGTAACAGTACACATAATGAAACAATTCTTCATATTGAAAAAACGTTAAGGTTTTCCAGATCAAAATACGAAGCTATATGTGAAATCAGGTGCAGCGGACGGTTTGGAGTTTTTATATCTTTGATTCTTAATGTAATCGCTTTTGCTTGACTGGAGGTTGTTTTGCTGCCTACAACAGCAAAATAAAAGGACTCTTTTGAAAACTCTGCCTCTGTAACCGTGGAAATGTTGTTTGTTCACACGTAGAAAAGTACCAAGAAATGTACCATACGTTAGGATAACTAATTCCATTTGTTTGACTGATAAAAATCTTATTTGCACTTATATATTTGATATATTAATTGTATTCTCAATTGTAATAATTTCTTTATTTATAACTCATACAATGTATATGTCTCTCAATCATTATTGTTTGTACTGTCATTGCCCCTTGAGGGTCCATAATTGGTCAATAAACTTATATTCTTGTATTCTTGTTAAGATATAAATTGATGTCAAAGGTTTTGTCAGGAATGTTTAAATTTAATAAAATATCAGCACATTATTTACTAAAAAGAAAACATTTCATTTTTATATACTCACAAATTAAGCTTGCTGTAATGGCCGGTAGTAGCGTCAAAATTAAGTACCAAGTACATGTAATTATGATTAGAAGGAGTTATTTTTGACTAGCCTGAATTAATTTTGTCCTTGCCGATTGATTGATTGTAGTTTAACGCCCAGCAAGCAATATTTCATCTATATTTAGGACGTAATTTTAAAAAACATGATCAAAGCATAATGTAACTATTTTTAGATTCCGTACATGTACAACATTTGAATTATACAGATAAAAAGAAGATTAACGCAATAAAATTACATAATATCACAAAGTTTAAAGTAAAATTATAATTTAATATGCAAATTAATTTGTTTTAAACAAATATAAAGTTGTGTCGCTCCGCTTGCTGATTATGATTAACAGAATTCAATAAAAGACAAATTTGCATAGGTAAATTAAATCTGCCAAGGCGTTATATGTAGCTTGGTAAACAATATTAATTGGAAATAGGTATAATAAGTTCAGACTAGGTCCAGTAAATTTAGTTTAGGCAGGGAATAACTTGTATGTTTGATATGTATTACTAATTCAGGCATGGTTAAACTAATTCTTTATGACCATTTCATCACGCTATAGTTGTAATTAGTAATTACTGCTTCAAATTCTAGGAAGCTGAACTTGTTACATATGTCCTGTAGTATGTAGTTCAGTGACATCTCCTGCAGTCGGATTGTTGTTAATATTTTCTGTCGAAGGAATATAATCTTCAGAATAATCGGAATGTTCTATACCTGTTTCCGACACAACTTCATTAATAGAACTATCTAATGACGTTGTCATGTGGGAGATTGACGACGACCGCTGATTTAATCGCCTCGTCGTATTTTGATACTTGAATCTGAAAAAAACAGTAGTATTAAATAATGAATAGAGTTTTATCTCAATAACAAATTCAATCTAGAAACATTTACATGTTTATTGTATATGGCAGAGCCAAAATATACCATTCTGGCAATCAAACGAATAATGATAGAAGCATTCGAAAACTGGTAATGTTTTTTTACGGCTAAAACAAACGTTGCGCTGCATATTGACTTATTTTATTTTAGAGACGGCGTTTTGCATATCTATTAAATTATTATTATTATTATTATTATTATAAATTTCTGTTTGTTAAAATAATTGGGTCGTAAAATACCTTGGATTATTGATTTGTTGTCATAAATCGGTATAACCATTTTAAATTGTGTAATGAGCATAAAGCAAATATCAAATTATTGGTAAAAAAACTAGATAATAGATCATTATCGTACAATTTTGCTGACTTAAACAATTGTTGATTTTTAAACAAGGGAAAAAGACAGTCCTAATTATTTTGAACCAAATTGAAAGATATAGTATGAATTTCAGTTGTCACCAATTATTGTAGAACGATTTAGTATTACGTTATAAATATAATATCTTTTTTACCACTGCATATGTGACATACGTTTTAGATATCTTTGGCATGCTTTGAAATGCGCTTAGGACCGATATTATTAGTAAGATTACCAAGTTACATTACTTACGCTCTCGGTTTGAATCCAAAAATCTCTTTCATTTTTTCTCTAAATACTTTATTATGCGCAGCATACCACACAAAATTTAATGTATAATTTGAGTATTGAATAAGATACAACACAGTCCATGCCAACTCCTTCTTGGCCCTTTTCATTTCATCTGAATCAAACTTTACGTACGAGTCATAGATAAAATATACACTTATTGGCACGTTGGAAATTAAGAAGTAAAAACTAACAAATAGTAACATTTTCGTTAGTTTCCGACTATATTGTCGACGTGTTTCTCTTGTTATACTTCTCCTGGGATGAACCACCGATTGTCGTCTGAACTCCACGTGCTGATTCAAAGCACGAAATATGAATATATTGAGTATGACCATGATTAAGAATGGAATTGCCGACATCATAGTAAAATCAATATAAACGAAAATATATTCTTCAAAATATTTATAACTGGGTTTCAAATCATCACATGTATATGTTCCATCGTCTTCCTTGATTAATCCATTTGTTATAAAGAAATGTAGATTTAATCCAGTCAACAGCAGGAAAACTACAAAGACCACAACATAGGTTTTCCGAATAGTTACTACTCTTATGTATGTAAACGGAAAGTTTGTTTTAAAGAATCTATCTACGGTCATGCAAACAAGAATCCACGATGAAAACTGCATTGAAAAATATACAACAAACAAATTTAACTTGCAACTGATCTCCGACAAAGTTCTTACATCAACTTCAAAGGTATATAGTATCCAATATCGTAGAAGACCGTCTAATAATATTGTTATATCCGTAAGTGCTAAAACTGCTAACAGAAAAAGTGGAGTTCTTCGCCAAAATTTCATTTTCCAAACCACAGCAAAATTTACACAATTTCCAAATATTCCCACTAATATGAAGAAAGGAGAAAGTACCATCCACAAATAACTTTTTAACGATTCCATTAGGTTGGCATAGTCTTTATATTCTGCACGAGTGTTGCAAGAGGAAATATTTGATCCGTTGAATAAAATCTGGGTTGTACATTCTGTGAACACAGAACTTACAGTAGTTTCTGTAGTCACATTGACATGTTTAGCTATGTTGTAATTGGTCATTGATTCCATTCCTGAAGGAACAATTCTTAGTTCAGTGTATCCATTTATATTTATTGTACTGTAATACAGGGTCAACGAAGACAGATGAGTAAAAATATCCCGCATCATATAATGATCTTTCTGTTTTTAAAAACATTTGTTTAAATGTACATTCCCAAAGAAACCGATCGAACTATTTTCACTTTCTGACTAAAAGTTTTTTAGTCGGTATCAATGTCGATGTTCATGAAAAGCATTGAATAAACTCCATGTATGAGTAAACCTATAACAGATACGTTTTTGTCATAAGGATCGACTTGCGGAACACTCTAGTGTGTCTCATATTCCTTTTTGTTTTGGTGCCCACGTGAATATCAGTTATACAGTGGTTAACCTAATCAAATTACACAATCCACATATTCAAGGAACTCTATCAATATATAGATACGCACTGAAAGAAAATGAACAGTCATTTGTTTGATTTTGATAGTTGTGTCGATTGCTGTTACATTATCTGAACTGAGATGACCTCTTATCATATTTCGCACGGGGCAATCAGGAAGTGTTTCAAGACGATTGACAAAGTCCAATGAAACATTAAGTGTACAGTAAAAATAAACTTATATTAGTATAAAACGCGCGAAATGTTCTTTCTCGAAGACATTTATGCAAGAGAACTGTAAATTATTGATAAAGATTACATGTGCATATGAGGCTTCTGGGACAACGTGACCAAAAGTAAAATTGAATAAATGTGTAAATAATTTCCGGCTGTACTCACGATTTGTATGACAGTTCACTAAGATTGTGTTTATTTTTGTAAAACGGTTCATATTAAATGAAACAAATGGTTGTAGATTATCCCATGTGTATTTTCTTCACAGTTTATTGATCATTAAATTATTGGTATTGCTTATTTTAAACAGTGTTCAAAAGATGGAAATATAAACCATAAATTTGTTATCAAGTACACAATTGTCCTATTTTAAACGTGTTTTTCGCGACGAAAATTTACGAAACATAGAAGTTGTGGAAAGCGAAGCAGTTGAAAAGCAATTAAGCTTTAAATGGTCAAGTTTGATTAACAAAGGCAAGATGCTATAAATAATACAGTTATTATTGGCAAAGCTAAACAATATCTTTTTATATTTCCCATGCGAGACATTTACAATACGATGTGTGTCTATGATTATTATTCAGGACATAAACACCAGAACAAGCATTAAATCAAATACTATAAAATTTGTAAGAGGACAAAATGAATAGAGTTGGAAATCAGGTCACGTAGACAACTCGTTAGGAGCTTGTTCTTCTTGGTCATTTACATCAGAGCAATTTTTCGCTTAAGGTATCCGACCCACAATTGAAGTTACCGTTTAATTTTATTTGTCGTCCAAGCAATACAGCTTTATTAAATCAATGTATTGCTAATTAATGATAAAAATATAATATATTATATTACTTTAGTCAATGTTCACAATTTTCTGAAAAAAAAATTTAGTTACTCAAATAGTATTTCCGATGTTTGCCGAACATTACCGAGGTCTGCTCCTTTGAAAAACAATGGACATCCGGGACACCAAATATGATCACGTGGTCAATTATGGTCCGGATACCTTAATTCAAAGTTTGAATATCTGCACGTCACCTGTTTAGAAGAAGTATTTCCTCAGGCCAGGTAACTGTCAATACTATGTGCATTACATTTAATAACAGAGATGCTCCTTTACCAAAACTTGCAATCAATCTTACAGAGCACCATTTATCTAAGCGTTATAGGTTAAATGAAATGATAAATTGACAAATAAGATCGAACCAATTAATGCAGTCCACTTGTAACAGTAATTCAGATAGCTCAGATCGTTTTACATAGTTACGCTTCATCGACCATTGCTGCGTAACCGTATACCAGAATAACCACAGACGTTCTTCTGAGGGTTTCAGTTTGTACGACCTCAGTTAGACTTTAAGTTATTTCAGATTGAAAATACTTTCTTATTATGAAGCGACACAAGTTAGTTTTTATAATTAAATAAAAATTTACGTGTAACAAAATTGTGATCAGCAATTTGCAATAGTATTTTGCTCATCATTTATCATATCAAACTACTATTTAAAAATGTAAAATACAAGTTTATTGCACGTATTCCAAACTAATATTTTATTTGCTAAGTGCTATAAATATTAAAATTTAATACATACATGTGTTTATGTATGTTAGAGATTCAATTGTTTTGGACCACATGTGATCGATATGCATTTGAAATAATAAAATGATACAGATAAACAAATTGATTACGAATAATTTTATAGCTACATTATCAATGTTTGTTTCAGTTTTTTCATTGCATTTCTGTTGCATGTAAAATGTCTATTTAGAAATTCTGCCTTATCGTAGAATCATTACAACAGATGTTATTTTGGCAATCTCATTGGTAAAAAACGTAAACGTTAACAATTTCCATTTTGAGTTGGTATTAAAAAAAGGATACTCTTCATAATGATTCGGAAAAAGTCGGAAACAGAGTTCAGAATGCAACTTTGTCAAAACCAGTTTTCCTGTAAAGTTTAAATAAATTATACGCGTAGACTTAGGTAAGGAGAAAAGAGAAATCAAACAATGAAAAAAAATTTAATGTGCAACAAGTATTGTCTTATAAATTTGATTACTAAATATCCTATTTAATTACTTTTATTTTACTTTACTATGGAAACCAGTACTAAAATAAACTAGATATTCGAAGAAATAACTATGTTGTCTCGCTCAAAACTGCACGTGGGTAAAATAAGTGTCTTGGAATAACTAATTATTTGTTCGACGTACAAATTTTAAAGCACTACACAATCCCATTCAAAATATTCACGTGTCCTTGTTTTTTTTAGTTCAGTATTTATTTACATTTATAGCTATCGACTTCAAGTAATATCCACATTATTAAATCAAGAACGGGTTTTTTCCTTGATTTAATAATTATGGAGACTACCTTCGTTAAAGCCATAATTGTATACACATGTATTATATATTGTTGCAATAGTGATAACAATTTGGGTTGGTACCAACATATAGGTTCCCAAGGCTAGACCACAGACCTCCTCAAAGCGGAATCCGACTCAGTGACGGGTTGTCAGGTATTACGTGTTGGTGAGCGCAGGCGCATTGCAGCTACTATAAAAGTCTGTATTCGTTGACATTACCTAACTCTCTATGCTGTTTATGGCAGTCAAAAGTTAATCTCCATTCATTCATCCCAATTGAGTAATTGTTGTTTCCTTGTTTTTGTAATACAATAGCTAAAGTTTAGCTCGCTGGACGTTAAGCAACCATTAAATTAATCAACGTTTTACAAATATCTCAATCTTATATCCAGAAAATGACGATTCTAGATATGACTTCTTTCAACGACAAAAGTTTAATGATCATTGTAAATGATAACTAAAATAAACTTTGTGGTAATTGATTTCCGGACAATAGAAAAAACCGTAAAGTTCTGTCAATTTTGATATTTAATATTTAGGCTCATCTTCTTTTGCTAACATGTGCTCTGAATTCTAATTACTGTCAATTTTGACGTCATAATGAATCGTAATGGAAGCAAATACATACCCCAGTATCGATAGATAAGAATCGCGTTAAAATCAAGTTCTCTGTTGTCTGTTTTGGCGTGTGCATTCAGTAACTACATATTGACATACCGCCATACCTGTAGTTGTCAATATTTTAATGGATACTGCAATGTACAGTTGAAGGCAATAGCATAACATTGTTCGAATCATTTCTAAATGAACGTCACAATAGTAGTACAAGCAAAATAATGTTCGATTTGTAAATGTTTTATATAAATAATTAAATTCTAATAGAACTACAGTATATATTCTCTATTAAAATACTAGAATATAGCCGCTATCTCTATGCGTCATACAAAGTCATTAAGCCTTTTTTGCCACATATAACTGTAAAGAATATAGATATTACTGTTAAACAAGTCATGATGAGTGGTACTTATTTAAATTTATACAAGACATGTCGGTGTAGGAGAACAAATATATGTATGACATAAAGACAAAGTATACAAAACCGGAAAATCCACAAAAACCTATCAAAGGAACTCTATGATATAAGTAAAAGCATGTGCGTTATGATAAGTATTGGATACTTACTCGGGTAAGGTTTCAGGGACGCGCGCAGAGCTACTAAGCGCTTTCCGAGGCAGCGAACAGAGAAGCCCTTTTAATTGGTGCTCACTAAATCGTAATACGTTACGCTTGAATGCGGATTAAGTGATTTCGAGATTGCCACGCTGTTTTTTTTAACGAAATTCCTCTAGTAGGAGGTTTGTACGGTTTTACAAGAGACTAAATTACTCTGTACTTGTCCAGTGCAGTGCTCTTACATTTTGTTTGTTTTTTTTTCATTGATGTATTCATCGCGTGTTCATGTTATCCGGTTAGCTTTGGCTATACTAAACACAATAAATTGACAATATTATTCCGAACTGAGGAATTGTATAGTGATCAACAAACTGGTGATTAAGTGATTACATGTGTATCAACAATCCATTTGATGAAAAATACACTCGTTATAAAACTAAAATTTCTGTTTCGAGGCAAAATTTATGTCATATACCTTATACGCAAGTTTGATAAATGATGATGCGTGTCACTAGTGAAGTTGAAGTAGGAAATCCTCAACCTTTTGTAACCATCGATATTAGCAATGTGTTAAAAGATGTTCCTGGTGCTAAAATATTTTTATACTTAGTATCTTCTGATTTACTCCATTACTAATTTTTTATATGGTTCTATATGTAGCAATTTGCACTCTAAGCTGGAATGAATGAATGAAATAGTTTTTATGTATAACGCACTTTTTAACTTTAAATGAAATATACATTGGGTTATTTCTGTTGGCTTTTTACCACACAAACCCCTTTTTCAACAATTAAAAAAAATATAGTTATCGAACTAGAACTGAATTATATTTTATAAACTTATATTACACAACAGAATTCAAGATTAGTTATTAATTATTGTATTACAGGTTGTACAAAAGCATGCCTCTATCAAATAAAGATTATCGATCGAATGTCCAAACCCAAATAAATTATTTGGTAAATAGTCTAAAAGCAATATTTGAAATAATTTAGCACTTAACGTAATACAACATTATAAAATCTATTTGAGGAACACAGATTCTACATTTTATTGTATGCATAAACTTGCCACTGTAACAGTTAACTAAATGAGATTTGGATTTTAATTCGAAACACCTGGTATACATTCTAAGTTCTAGGTCGCTTTCCATAAAGCTTTAAAATCTTTGATTTTGGTCTCTGACCTTTTTAATTTTTCATTTGGCTATACTGATGATTTCTTGTCAATTAACAATGTTATGAGTGATAACTCTACCCTAGCGAAAATAAGATCAACATCACTTATTGAAATTTTGTTTGGAATTAAACCCGGTTTAAATTGTAATTTAGACTCTACGACAAGCCTGAAGACTTCTACTTTCCTCTCAATTTTCCACTCATCTATAGGAACATTCTTCCCCCACTGGTAAATGAGTATTTGAGTTTACTATTAAGCTACTCAAACAGGGCTTTGTTGTAGCTAAGTTAATATTATTACTTAAAAAGTCTATGGCCGTCAAAATAGCTTAATTGACCGTTAGAAATTGAATTAATAAACAAGATCATATACCTTGTATGTACACTGTCAGAGTTATTCTTTCTGGGTTAAAAATACCCCTGCATGGAAGTAACTCACCGAATGAAGGATGTCTTATTAAAGTCAAGCACTGCTTGCTCGTCATGTGCATCTGAGCGTACCCACGGGTTACTTACTTTCTGTTGAGTTTTTTGGCTTTTGTCCCTGCAGGCAAATGATAATAAGTAACCCATCGAATGAAGAATGTCTTATTAAAGGCAGGAACTGCTTGCTCGTCATGTTCATCTGAGCGTACCGGTGAGTTACTTACTTTCTGTTTTTGAGTTTTTTTTGGCTTTTGTCCCTGCATGAAAATGATAGTAAGGAATTCACCGAATGAAGGATGTCTTAGTAAAGGCAAGAACTGCTTGCTCGTTATGTGCATTTGACTTTTTGGCTTTTGTTTCATGTTGTGTGTGTTGTATGAATCTGGATCTGTAGGATACCATCTCGTTGGGGATTGTCAGTACATTTTACAGAATGTCTGGCCGCGGACTGTTTTGGGTGACGTCTTTGCTCTAAACACAATAAATACTCCTTTTGTAGATTTAAAAAAAGAGTAGGCTCATTGTAGCCACCAAAAACAAGCCACTAAAAGTCTCCGCCCCTACTAAATACTTCATCCTTTCCGATGACGGTCAACGTTTTTGTCTCCTATGTCCGACCACTTTTCGTTGATTAATTGTTTAATAATTTGTTATTTCCTTAATATAGATGAAATACAGGTCACTTGAAGCTAACTCTATTAAATCAAATAACCGGATTGTAATTGCCTTTTACATAAAGCTTTTTAATTTTATCGATTTCCTGCTAGATATTTTACCTGTATGCATCGTTAAACAAATCGGGCCTTCAAGGTAAACGTTTAACGCTTTGCACGTGCAACGTTTACCGCTATCATTAATGCGTCATTTAAAGTGTCATCAATAAGACATACCCATGGCTTCATAAGAGTTCACCCTAAATCCCATGACAATCAAGCAAGATGCATCGAATTTCTCAAAAATCGAGAGAATGTGCAATAAGTATTCTTCAAGCTACCATGAACGTGACAATTTATCGTCTTCATATATAGATGTTTCTAAATGACTGCTCAACAAACGATCGACCACGTTCTGGACGTCCAAATGTTACAACCCCTACTGATTCATCCGTCTCCGTCACTTACAAGATCGGTTCTTGGCAAGATCGTCATCGATTAAAGTTAGTCAAGCGAGACGTGTCAGTGCCTGGACCATCCAGGTAAGACTTAATTCCAACGAATTGCATTCTCAGCGTATATAACGTCTGCTATTGACTATTCGCCATAGACAGGAACGTCGAAGACGTCGAGCACGATTACGTTGCAGACTGAACAACGATTTGAGTCATTTCCTATTTCCAGATGGTCGTGCTTGGGTTTATCGTCGGCAAAATTAAATATATGCTTTCTGCTGGGTTTCAGATGGAGAAAGGTTCTGATGCAGTAGAGTGATGATATGGGTTGGAATTACCGTACGCAGAAAGACACACCTTGTTTTTGTTGACGGTACCAAGACCGCTGCAAGGTATTGAGACAATATTCTTGAAACTCGTGGTGGTAAATTTCTGAATCAATGAACCAGGCATTACCTCTCAGCAAGATAATGCAAGACCCACACAGTGAGTATAATACAGGTTCTTTTTCGACAACAGAATATTGATGTCTTGCCCTGGCCTTCAAAGTCATTTTAACCTCAATCCTTTTGAGCACATTTGTAACGAATTGTACCGTCGTGTTCGACAAGACCCGCAAAACTGGCCTACGTATTCAACAGGAATGGAACCGGGAAATATTCCCCCAAGTTGTCATTTCAACAGTTATTGCTTCGATAAAACGCCGTTGTCAAGCTGTTGTTGATGTAAACGGAGATTTTGAGTTCAACTTCTGATTTGTGTTATCCTTAAATGCGCAAACTAACTTTTTGTGATTTGATGTTTTGACCATCGCACATTCACCGGAAGTCCTACTTACATTTAATGTTTTATTGATTTAAAAGTTGTTGAATTTGGTTGTCTTTTGTTGACATTTACATCATGTTTATGTTAAAAAAAAGTTATGTAGTACCAAACAATGTTGAAATAGTGTATCCGTTCTCTAGTATATGTCTGATACATTGTTCGATGGTGAAATATTTAAATAATTAATTATTGTTTAAAATAAATCATTTGTTTGGAAAGTGACCGTTGCAACTATTGGCTCCAGCAGTTATATTTGTTACACAAATATGCATCGATATCTAAATTCATTGTAACGGGTATTCAATATGTATTTCAATGATCAATACCTAGTTCAAACCTGGTTTATGACGATATTACACGAAATATGCTATATCATTTCATATGCTTCCAATATTTTTGAAAAAAACGTCGGGTTTACAATCGAAAATAATTTTGTTTGATGGATGATTTAGACAATTATGTGCTATTGATTGACAGGTATATAAGGAAGTCGAGTGAAAAATGCATCGGTTGTTTAATTTATCAACACATTTATTATCAGCCATTTATAGCTGTGTAAACACTATTTGACAATACTGCATGTCGTGAACCACGTCTATCACTCTTAGTTTCTATACCGTTTAACAACGCTGTATTGTACTGTCTTCAACTCTGTTTACAGAGCGCTTGAATTGACATACCGAAATTCACACGTAATACCATAACCCTTCATATCCATTGCAACATATGCATGTTCGAGTACCCAAATGCAAAGCGACACATATATTTACATAATGACATTTATTAGTTAAATTTTGGTTAACCAAAACAAGTTTAAAATATTACATTTCAATTCTATTTGCAACCAAACAAAAATAAGGTAACAATAATTAAAACAAATAAATAAATTATACCATTTAAATTCAGTTTACTTATATAGATGGAGGTGTAAATTCATATACAAATGCACCTATAAAATTTATAATATATATGTTCACTATAAAGATTTTAATTTTTGTTGATAATGCGACAAAAATTACATAAATTGTAATAATCTGATGGATAATAAATGTTCATCAATTTCATCAATTTCAAAATTAAGGTTTTACATATACATTCTCTCATCTTTAAAAGACGTTTGAGTTAGTACATAGTGATATCGTCGCCAAAAATATTGGGACTGACATAATGTGCCCTTCCTACTTTCCTGGGAATAATTTTCCATTTACCCAATAATCTCTTTCTTCTTTCCTGTGAATAATTTTCCATTTACGCGATTACCTTTGTAATTTGTTATTAATAGCCCTTAATTTATGAAGAGTTTTATAATTTCTTTTATTCAGATTTGTAAAAAAAAACATCTGAAACTTAACCCCGTCCTTATAGATTTTGTAATTAAGAGCTTTAGCATTAAAAAGCCAAAAATGATCTAAGTTAAGTGTTATTTGAAAGTGCAAAACAACCATGAAGTGCTAAGGTAATTATTCCACACATTTAATTTAAGACAATTATACAGTATGTTTTTTTTTACTCATTTGATCCATTGGTGCCTATCAATATTTTTATGAGACAGAAGGTATAGAATATAAATATTTTATTCTTTTCCCGATAACCAGTTTAGACCAATATTTAATTACTCCAAATTTTGTGTGAATGTCGAATGGATATCTCACCAGTTCGCGGTAGATCATGTAATCGGGTCGATTCATATCATTTATCAAATGTTTACAAATTTAATATGAACTTGCACTGTAACTAAATTGGTCCCAGTGCCCCATACTTCGCAACAATAAAATAAGATGTGTTAAGTAATCTTGTCAAATAAATAAATATAATTCACATTCTAATGATAAATTATCTCGTCTTCCTTTGCGGCAGAACATCCTACCATCCGCGAATTAACTTATCTAAATTTTTTTATTGGCTTTCAGAAAGCTGCCAGAATTCGAAACTAAAACTCCTGAATACGTAAAATAGTTAACAATGCCCTTTTTCCACTTATAGTAAAACTAATTATTGCTTCATAATCACAATTTTACTTTATCTACATTAACTGTCAGGTTTATAAACTATAGTAAACTTTACCGTGTCTGTCCAACGGGATTTTGCCTGACAAAATTAAAAAACCTGCTGCCGCGTTTGGTCGAGTTTATGGTCCTTTTGTAATTCTCATTACACTTTTTGAAATAAACAATTATTTTCCACAGTAAATCGGCGTTCTGAAATGCGGCTGAATTTTCATTTTAATACAGCGGTTTTCCATACTAAGAGGTCTAATGTTGTTTACTAACGTTCGTCTGCTTTCGTAACGAACACTGGTATTCGGACAAACCGCGAGACTTTTCCCGCCTCACCTGCAGACGACATTACCCGAAGGATTTCGAATAGACAACAATGGAATTTCCTAACGTACACTTCCGTTCAAAACAAGGTCAAAATTTAGTATGGAAAATCGCTGTATTAAAATGAAAATTCAGCCGCATTTCAGAACGCCGATTTACTATGAAAAAAAATTGTTGAGTTCAAAAAGTGTAATATGAGATTTACAAAAGGATCATAAACTCGACCAAACGCGGTAGCAGTTTTCCTTTTTGTCAGGCAAACACCCATCGGAAAGACACAGTAAAGTTTACTATAAGTGTTTTGTGTTGCTTTTGCAAATCTTCGAATTGTGACAATAGAGCAATGTCGTCAACAATTTATTTGAGAATATAAGGAAATATTTGACAAATTTAACGTTTTCTTTTTTTCAAAAACCTAGGAAACAATCAAACAACAACGGCTTGAAGTCAAAGTCAAGGACTATAACAAATCTGGATTTAGACAAATAAATACACGAAGCAAAAACACAAAACCGCGAGTCGTTTTAAGTGATCCGGACGATTAAGCAGAGTACGCCTCTAATTAGATAGACGTAGAGTAACCGATTGTCATTTCTAAGGGAGCAGTCAAATAAATATATGTTTATTGAACAGCATCAAAACCTCTGCTGAATTCATTTAAATTACATTAGAGGTCACCCATGTCATATAAAGCTTTAGAAATCGTTAACATACATATACAATAATATAAGAAAAGGGTTATTACCGTTCTATCGCCAATATTGCGTTGGAAGAACTCTGTATGATTCATATAACTAAACATGTTAACAATAATGTTATGCATCTTCTCATTTATGGACGTGTGTAGTAATTTTAACCGTAGTCCCGATTGAGTCAAATAGTTTGCTAAATCAACAAATGCACTTTTTTATTTTATTTATTTTTGGTTTCAGAAATTCACATAGCATGTGCATCATACTAGTAATGGAAAGTACATGTCAGAAGCAAAACTGATTCTGAACCTTGAACTTGGTACAGATGTTAATTGTTTACTCATAAAACCAAAAATGTTCTCCTTTGTAAAATAGGAGAATATTTACGTCTACCTATATCTCTGGCTCTAATATAGTACTCCAGAATCCAAAATTGGAATACAAACTGAACATAATCTGGTACAAGTGCATGACACGTATTTTTCATATACTCATTTATAATTTGATCATTACCAACTGATTATCAGCTTTTCAAATTCTCTAAACATTTCATAATGCGTGTTCGTATATCTCGTCATTGATAAATTAATTAAAAACGTCATTTCAGCTTCCGCGTGTAAGCTATAAGATCTGTTGCTAAACTACAGTACATCCATGTCTTGGTTGACTATCATATAATGTGATATGGTTTTTTCTAGTCCCCGAGCTTTTATAATTGTGTAGTCGAGATCAAGGACCAATTTCCTTATAAAACTAAATTGTGTCCTTTGAACAAGATTTGGTTTATTGCAGATTGAGGATTAATCCTGCCAAAAAATACTTGTTGAAAAAGACCCTGTGTCCATACAAATATAACATTTTTGGCTTTTTCCACGATTCCAAAATCGAATTTTGCATTTACAATATCTGGCTGCTTTTCTCATAGTACTCGTATCAAAACGTCCCGACGAATGGATTTCATTATTTTAAACTAGTGGTAACACTTAACTTCTAGGGATGCTCATTTTCAACATCTGATTGCGAGTGATATGTATGGTTACAGTTGGTAAACATTTGTGTTTGTGTCATTCGTCCCTGCTCTCTGAAAAAATAAAGCAAAAGTTATATATGATGTAAATATGGTCTTACAATATGACATACCTTTTTAATTATACGCCTTATTTATTTTCACTGACATTAAATTGTCTTTTGTGTAAAATGTTGTTATACATTTATTCGTATAGATATTTAACAGTGGTAAAAACAGAAAAGTTTATAATTATAATAATAATACTGTATTGCCCATTATGTATCCTTGTTGTGTTTAGAGGCATTTATATACAAGCACTTACACAACGTTTTAAAGATACTTTTGTTTATACCTATTTATTGTTTTGAAAGTATTTTTGACAGTATCGCTAGGAAATCAAATATGTAAATTTGGTTTAAAAACATAAAATATAAAATGAAATAGCATTGATATTAACAAGCATATGTTTGTGAAATGAAATTAATTTAACGTTAACTCGTAAATTGCATTGAGCCTTAGTGAATAAGTGGGATAGATTAATTCACGATACTTTTTGAATACTTTACAATGTAACACTAGATTTAAAGGATTGCATCTGATTGAAGTTATATAATATAACGGAAAAGTGATTAAAATGGAGTATAATCGCAACCTTCAAACATTGGGATGAAATCCAGAAAAACTATGTAATTAAAGTCCAATACTTAGTTATTAAGTTACTACAGTAATTACCGTTGTTTATTTGTACTTAGAACAAAAAAGCAATAGAACATCCAAAACTAGTTATTTATTTATTATATATTATTGTTATTATAAAGTAACATTAGGCGTGACAAATTTATTGATTTACAACTCGGAAGGATGCTATGTTATTCTATTGATCGGATGATTTTATTGATGCAAGACGATCCAGCGAAAACATTGCCTCAAGACGAAGAGTATAATAGGTTGGCTGTGGAATTGAACCAATAACCTCAGCCTAGTTGTCGGAAAGGGCTGCGTTAATCTAGTTCACAAAGTGCCAAAAGTGCCCACACTTGATCAGTTAAAAAAATTCAAACACCTGGTAGAGAACTCCTGCCCAGACTTTCCTCTGCATACCGCTCCAGACAAATGCAGGCAGCTATGCTTAGATCTCGATGAGTGTTTGTTGTTTATTAACAGAATCACACCCATACATCTTTACAATGTTGAGAATAATTTTAGTCAATTACGCTTTTTACTAAATTTTAAAAATCTTTTTAGAGATCAAAAAGCTAAACAGTGGTATCAAAACAGAAAAGTTTATAATTTAATGTATTTCTACCTACAATATACATTTATTGGCCAGTCAGAATATGAAAGTTACAACCAGAGACCCATTTTCTTTAAAAAGGCATTGCCAAATATGTAACCTTGTTGTGTTAAGAGGCATTTTATTTACTAGCACTAACACAACGTTTTAAAGATACTTTTGTTTATACCTATTTGTTGTTTTAAAATTATTTTTGACAGTATCGCTTTGGAAATTAATATGTAAATTTGGTTTTGAAATACCAATATTTAAAATATAAAATGAAATAGCATGATATTGACAAGCATATATTTGTGAACTAAATGTCAAGTTTACTCGTTAATTGTATTGAGCCTCAGTGAATAAGTGGGCTAGACTAATTCATGCATACATTTGGAATACTTTACAATGTAACACTAGATTCATCGGATTGAATCTGATTGAAGTTATATATATATATATATATAACGGAAAAGTGATTAAAATGGAGTATAATCGCTACTTCAAACAAAATTTATTTTGATGAAAACATTGGGATAAAATCCAGAAAAATTATGTAATTAAAGTCCAATACTTAGTTATTAAGTTACTACAATAATTATTTGTATTTAAAAAAAAATGCAATAGAACATCCAAAACTAGTTATTTATTTATTACATGTATATATTGTTGTTATTATATAGCTGCATTAGGCGTGATTTAAAAGTCGAAACGATGCTATGTTATTTAATTGATCGGATGATTGTATTGTTGTAAGACGATCCAGCGAAAACATTGCTTCCAGACAAAGGGTATAACGGGTTGGCTATACAATTGAACTAATTACCTCAGTATGGTCGTCGAAAGGGGGTTGCGTTGGATGCAATCGCACCCCTTTTGACAAAAAATATCGTAATATTTTTTTTCAACTTCAATGTCATAGTTGGTTTACATTAACCTCATTTAATCTAGTTTAAAAAGCGTCAAAAGTGTCCAAAATTGTTCAAGTAAAAAAAAATCTAACATCTAAGAGGGAAATGGAAGGGAACTCCAACCCAGACCTTCCTCGCGTCACCGTTACAGACAAATGCAGACGGTCATGCTTAGATCTCAATGAGTGTTAGTTGTTTAAACAGAATCAAACACAGATCTTTACAAATGTCAATTACATGTAAGTTTTTTACTAGATTTAAAAAATCTTTTCTGAGATCGTATTGTTAACAAGTTATCTAAGTGAAACATACATGTAGCTTTTCTGACGTATGCAGATTTGTAAACTGTATATGTAGGTTTGGAGATCTAGTGTTAGTTGAGACTTCACTAAAAAAATAAGATACACTAAAGTTTTGCGAGATTGTGTGTTGCTCACATTGGTATGAAGATTATATAACCCTTTTGTAAACTTGAAATATTGCAATTCATTCAAGTATTCAATCATCAGTTAAATTTCTTCGGTGGCCGAGTGGTCAAGGTAGTTCGTCAACTATTGATCACGTGGTCTGTCAACACTGAGATTGCGGGTTCGATTCTCACTGCAAGCAGGGTGTACTCGACTCCAATCTTAATTGACAAAGATTGCCAGTTTTCCTGCCGCAGGTCGGGGGTTCTCTCCGGGTACTCCGGCTTCCTCCCCCAACGAAAACTGGACGCCATGAAATAGCTGAAAAAGTGCTGAAAGCGCGTTAAAACACCATTCAAACAAACAAAAAACAAATCTTCCTAATAAAATCAAGCCATTATATTTTAAGTTTGACCAGCAATTATTTTTTTACATGATTGTAAAATGAGCATTTGATTTAAAGAGCCTTTTAAAATTTATTGTTATTTTTGCATGACGAAAAAAAATGACAATGCAAACTTTTTGGATAAATGTTTATATAGGCCATCAAGCCAGATACTTTAAAAACATATCACCAACTATGGCCGTGTCCGAGCTTCCTTATTATCACTTGACAACCTAGATCTATCTGTCCAACAAAACGGTAATTAAAAAGGTTTTGCTGTTGAAGACCTGGAAATCCTCTAAGGATCCAGGATTATATTTAATTAATATTATGAGTTATTATTTGGTTTATTGAACCAACTGAAGGGGTTAATTTGTTTCTTATTTTTTGCAGATTAGAAGCACACAGAAAAACATGTTAACTTACGTAAATTTTATGCTTCTAAAATTTATCTAAATATAAAAATCTAAATAAGTTAGCTTATCTTAGCAAACATTGAAGATATTGTTTATTTCACTTCAATCTTTAAACAGTTTAAAATACGATTTGCATTTAGGGTTTGGTGGGTTAAATAGATGCCTGATGTCTTGCAAGTAGAATTTCAACTATATTTACGGAGCAAGTATTGTTTGGTAACTTTGCCCTAAATATAGCAGACATACTGCTGGCTGGACGTTAAGTAAACATCCAATCAATCAATGTTCATGTTATAACTCCTATTGGAACATTTATTGGTAAACGAATTAAGTGCTTTTCTCCGATTGGTTGTTTACTTTTATTGTCACGGCTTTCAATTTTACTGCGACCATAACGATTGATTCATAATTTTAACTAGCTGTGTATTCGTACGCGTAACCCGTGTTGTTGTTTCGGTTCGTTTTATGTTCACATTTATCTTATTCACAATTTACAATTTAGTTATAATTGCGCATATAAATGTAAAAAGTAAAAATATTATTTTATTAATCAACAAAACCTACATAAATATTCGGCATTCCTTAAAACTTTAAAGTCAATCAAGAACTATTACAGTGATACAATTTAATTTGAACAATTTAAAAAATATTATACATGTAATTTATATAAATTTGGCTTAAAATGCATTATTAACTTCGTTCATTTATTACGATAATCACCTAGCGATGGAACGTATATATATTGTTTATAATTTTGTTTTGAAACCGACACTTTCAACAATTTTGCAGCTATGCCATGGCGTCAAGTTTTTATTGTTGGAGGGAGGAAAACTGGCAATCCTTGTCAATTAAGATAGGGGTCGAATTTACTCTGCCCGCAGTGATACACGAACCCGCAACCTCAGTGTACAATATAATAGACGACTACCTGAACCACTCGGCCACCGAGACTCCATGTACGTGTTTATAATTAGAGAGAATATACCCAACTCTCATTCACAATTACTTTAGCAACTTAAACAGGATAAAAATACAAAATAGTTAAGACATCTTAAAAATCAGTTTTACTCCGAGCAGTGGCGAAATATATAAAAACGTAGGAAGAACCCATAAATGGCCTATACATTTTCTTCAATATTACCACATAGTTAGATTTGCTGTAAGAAATCATAAACATTTTCTTGAAACTTATTTCTAAGGGATGAAAATTAGGAAAGACCATCGATATAGTAGTACATTAAAAAATAATTCAATATTTTTGTCATTACCATAGAATCTTTTCAAAAAGAGTTTTTTCAAAATTCATAAATGACGGAGAAAGGTGCCCTTTTTCGTAAAGTCAACATATACAAGAGGGAGATACATTGTCTCATTAAGGAATACTTACGGCTTGCGTTTTTTGCGTAGGCATGCTAGGTTAAGGTGTCTTCTGAAAGATGGCTTAAACTTCATGTATATATAAAAGTTTAGAGCATAATTGGAAAACTGCAACACATATAAACATGCCTTTGGTAATTCTGTTTTTGAGCTAACGAAAGAATCGACAATAAAAAGTATAGATATTGGCAATGTTGCCGCTATAAAGTACATGCTCGTAACAAAAAGCATAACACTCAACGTTCTGTTTATTTGCCTGCGACGAGTCCGATTTTTTGTATCAGTAATAATATCGATATTTCTTTGAAATGATGTGATAATTGTTCGACCAATGACCACATTCATTGCAAGTATTAATGTAAATGGAAGAAGCGATAGCCAAATTAAATCAATGAATACAAAATACTTGTCCTCGTAGATATAAAACTCATTCGATGTGTTATTACATATTTGCCCTTTCTCGGTAAGCACAAGTCCATTTGTCACTAACAAGGGAACGTCAATACCAATACACACAACAATTGATAAATAATAAGCAATTTTGACATTCTTTGATGCACGCAAACAATTGTCACTAAACGGATCCCGTGTTTTAAGAAATCGTTCGAACGTGATGCAAACCAACGTCCATGAAGAAAAGTGCATTGAAAAATAGATTATAAACACATGAAATTTACATCCGATATTAGAGGCATTCCGAATGTCATAACTAAGAAGAGCTTCTATCCATTCACGACTTAAACCGGAACACAAAACGACTGTATCCGAAATTGCGAGAATAAAAAGAAAAATAAAAGTTATTCTTTTCCAAAACTTTAATCGATACATAACATACATAATTTGAAAGTTCCCAAACACTCCTAGAACAAAAAGAACTGGCGCAGAAATCCTCCATATCCACTTTGCAATATTTTCTTCATGATTCGTATCCTCATTCACGTCAATATTAGTTTCGTTCATTTTGATATCCCAAGTGCTGGTCAACACTTCAATGCCCCGGTGTGATATGCAGTCAATGGAAAAAGCCGATGATATATAAAATGATGTCGGAAATGCATCATTTGTTGAATCATTAATAAACCGCATTTCATCATCATCCCCTGTGAACATTGTAGTCAATATTGTATATGAAACGATTGAAGTACAAGCACAAATTATGCTTTATAGTGTTTTGTTCGACTTCTTGGGTTTGCTTTCTATATTTGCTTTAAACAAGTATTTCCTGTTCAATTAACAATTCAGGTATCAACATACACATTGTAAGGTTCCATATTGTCACGTCTAGCCGTATAATACATACATAGTTTCTCTAACTTTTCAGCTATCTCATTAAAGCCAATTTGTATGCTTGGAGTAATGTAAAGTAAGGAATTAAAATATTCATATTTAAATATATATTTACACAGTACAAAAACCTACTCAGTTTGGTAACAATGAGCAACAATAACTTAACAATATTTCATTGATTACTTTAATAGGCAACAGGATTTGGCTTATTGATAAAAAGTACATATCATATTAACTTACAAACAAAAGCGTACTACTTAACTAAATCGAAATTTAAAATCGAGTAAATAATCACTTTAAATATAATGTTCTAGTTTGAAATTTAATCGTCTATGCAAGTGGATATTATATCATGATTTGCTTGTTTGATTGATTGATTATTTAACGCCTAACGAGCAATATTTTATCAATATTTATAACGAGAACAATTGAAAAAATTGAGTAATGTGTATTTGTGGCAAATGAAGCCTTTTGTAGCTGTTACAATGAGCATATTCGTTTGTGAAAGCTTTATTGTGACACTCTACAAGCACGGTATCCACAATGGTTCTTGGTCTGGCTTTTATAACCCGACAATCCCTTAACTAGAGGGCTTCCCCTATCCGCTTAATGTGGACGAGCTAAGAAGCTCTGTGGGTCAAGCATTGATAATTCTATGCGGTGTATGACTTAAAACTAAATGCATTTTATATGACGATTTTAAACTAAGTCGGTCATCCATTAAGCTATAAAATTTGCTGTATTATATTAAAAAAAATAAGTACAAAACTCTTATGAAAATTCATTCACATAACAAGATTGTGTACCCTATATTAAGTACGTTGTGCTCGGATTTGGTCAGCCGCGTGGTACAACATTAAAATATTTAAAAAACCACTTTCAAGTACCCCTGCTTATATTTAGTAATTAGACACAGATCAGACTTATCTAAAAAAAATAATATGAACGGACATTTTTTTATATTTTGGGTGCAGGGGTCGAGAGTACCGGCAGAATTTATCAGTAGAAGGTTTTGCCTTCTTGTTATTTTCGACGTTAAGTATCCAGACCACAATTGGCCACGTGATCATTGCTAATGTCCCGAATATTAAAACAGCAGAACTCGGTAATGTTCGGCAAACATCAAAATACCATGTAACTTTCTTACTCAAAACTACATTTGTGTCAACATTTATTCGAGTTAAACGATATATTGTGTATCATTAACAATAAACACATGTCTGAGTAGAAAAATAAAATTAAACGGTAACTTCAATCAAAATTACAATATAGCTATATAATGAGATGAAATTTTGCTAAAATAATACACAGATACCAACAAGACGTGGAAATATGTTTCAAGTAAACAAAATATTTTAAATGCGGAAAATAGGAAATTGCCAAATTAAAGACTGGAAATTAATACTGTGGAAAGCGTAAATTTTCAAATAAAAAAATTCAAAAAACAACAAAGCGAAAACAACAACAAAACAAAAACAAAAACATTAAACTAAATATAAAAGTAAAAAAACCAAAAATATACAAAACAAAAACAAAAATCATTTAAACAAAGCCATCAAAAACAAAAATTGGACCAGCCTAAACAATGAATATAAAAAAATCTCAAGCTCATACATAAAATATATCAAACTAAATGTGAAGAGTGCTATACACTCTGTTATATCAGATGTCATATGACCATTACGCAGTCAGTTTCTTCATATATCAAGATAGACTGAATCTTAATTAGATGTGTTTTTATCAATTCAGTAGACGACAATCTAGAATAATGTCGGTCTTATTGGACATCATTTGCTCGTAAAAATTTCCGATATTTGTGTCAAAGTTGGTACTTAAAATGCACTAGTTTTTCTCTTCATGCGATATTTTGGATCAAGCATAATTTACGATTCGACATGTTAATACAATCACTGGCCACAGAACTGAATTATCAATAAAAGCATTGACCTGGTACGCTTCGGGGAAATGTCAAACACTACAAGTGATTCCTGCTTACCGCTAATGCTTATAAACAGAAACGTGAAGGCATATGGCTAAAAGTACATTATATTACTTTAATATTACCTAATTATCAGACAAGTAGTGCAGTATTGTTGAAATGAACTACATGTATGTCAACATACATGTTATTGTGTTGTTCACCCCAAGAAATTATTTGATTGAAATACATCAAAATTCAAATTGAACTTTTTAATGGCCTCTATGTACGCAGCACTTGCTATGACAATCTGAAAGAAGTTGAAAGAGAAACGTTTTTGCTTTAATGATAAGTGAAAAAATGTGAAAGGGCTCCAACAACTATCCAGATGGAGTGTTGCATGGAGCTGTACAAGATGCATGTGCTGCGATAGAAAAAATAATAGTTCTGATGGCAGAGAGATTGTGCCATCTTTGACTCTTTCACGGAAGTTAACTAATCAATAATAAAAAAAACTCTTGCCAATTTTTTTTTTACACAGTTTACCTATGCCAATAATTTCAAACAACATAGAACCATTATTACACTTGACATTTACTTCAACTGACCTCCCTTTCCTGTACGGCTCTTCTTTCATTTGTATTCTGTATTTTGTTTAACAGAAAATAAAAAAAGTTGTATAATTAGATAACGTATCAGTCAAGACCATGAGACCGGAGACCACAATTATTTGGGTCCATTTGTTTATAATAACATAGTAAAAAAATTCATCTTCGCATTTGGAACGGCATTGAGTGTGTTTTAACTCAAAAAATATTTAAAATGAGAAAAAATAACCATCCATAACTTTTTAAAGTTCTGAAAGCATTCATATCGAAATTAATGAAGTCAGATATACTCTGTAAACAGGAAATGTGCACTTTTTCTACCGAAACAATTTCGTTTTAATAAATGTTTAAGATTCTTATTTCCAATAAACCCAAAATGTACAAAACAAAAAAAAAAAATAAGTATATGTAATATACTATCTTACCGGGAGCTATATTCGTTAACAACTAGATGCAAAGCGCAATTATTGTGTAGTACATTTAGTCTATTTTATACAAAGGAGATGAAAGCCACTTATAATCTTCCCTTCACAAGAAACAACTTTTTATTAGCAATTGACTTTGGAGTTTGAATAATATCCAAAATAAAACTACATTTCTTACCTCACTTAATCGTTCCGATCTTTCTAGATTTCCTTGATAGAGGATTCCGACTTACGAATATTTAATCGTTGATCATTAAAATATGTAACTGCTAGAGGAAACGTATCCAATGTTCTTTAGTTCTCACACAAATAGATATGGTTGGACATCATATGAAACGAGACCAAAACGGGAATAAATTTTGTAGTCTCTTTTTCAGATACAAAACCGGACAATAAATCGATCACGCAAGTAATATAAAATGTGTTAAACGTCCAGCGAAACTTATTTCAGCTATCATTTTTACGTGGAAACCATAAAATCATGTCTGGAAACAAGGGTTGATTGATGTCTTCCATGCAGTTTTCATGGTATATTCAGGACTAGAATAAAATAACTAACAGAAAATATATGGAAATGTGAAGGATCAAATGGCAGTAAACTTTGACTGTAAATGACAAAGGATGGTGTATTCGCTATTGACGAACCAATAGTCTTAGGGCTGCTTGAATGCTCCGGCAAAAACAATGACAGGGTTGTTTATCGTGTATGGAGCGTGACCCTGTCCAAGCGCGTTACCAGCTATAATCCGTGGTCACGTTTTTCCTTACAATCCTTCAAATGATAGGTCCGCCGTATAGGCCACACGGAATAACACTAAGTAGTTCTGTGCACGAACACTTTTAAGTAATATGAGTGTTATGAGAATATGAGGTACACAATAAAATATAGAACCAATTGTAGCAGACTTCTTTTCTTCAAATAAGGATCTTTATCAACCAAGGGTTGTAGTAATGTCAAAACAGGTTACCCCCTTTGGTCCTCATTCAGGAAATTTCATATTTTTAAACTGATAACCCTAACGAGAAGACCTCTCGAGGTAGTAGCTGAAGAGACCTTGCTAGTACCAACTTGAAAACAGTTGGAAGGCAAGGAAAGTTTTAGTGGAGGTTTAGCGGCTACAATGAGTATAATCTTTTTCTGCAAAAGGTATCGTTCTAGAACCTCTCCAAACACATAACATACTTATGGTTTATGTATAGATAAAACTCGTATAAAGACTTTCAATCGCGAATGTTGCGATTTGATACATCCCGTAGTTCTATCTCTAGCTCAAAATTATTTGATGGGTTTTTAACTGAAAACTTCAATGAAAAATTTAATTTTTCATTTATCATGGCCCCACTGCGAACACTTATCATAGCCATATAGTGATGAGTCTTTTAACTTTTCGTTAACAAAATGTTTCGTGACCTTTGAGGTTAAGGTTGCATTACTAAGTTCTAAATGATAAACTGGTGTCCCAGCGTTTGCCTTTTTCTCTTTTGAGGTAGATTTTTAATAGTTGACTTTTGAAGTAGATGACTTGACTTGACTTGGGGAGTTTTTTACGTCCTACTCCGACAACCTAATACCCTTGGTCGGACGGGATCTTTAGAATTAGATTATTTCAATACGACGTTTCGCATACCAGGTTGGTGACATTTAACCTTAAAGAATTACCTAAAGGTCAGATTATTGCCGAGTCCATGTAATTGGTTATTTTTCTCTTGTATGATAGACTTTTTATTTTTGTCATGTGGCAGGTCTTTTTCAAGGCAAAGTTCCGCATAATAAATTTAATGACCACGGACTTGTAGGTCAAAAGGTCACATAAGTGCTTCCTGAATGAAAATTTCCTGTCCAGGCTTTAACTTTTTTCTGTTTTGATTTAGGCATTCATTATTTAGAATGTGGGTTGATTAGTTTAACGGCAACGTGTTACGTATCCTGATTGGTTATGATTAACCGCAAGGTCATATTAATGATTTCTGAATGACAAATTCATGTACTTGCTTTAATCGACTTTTGATATATGGCATTTGGATAGATCATTTAAAGGCAACAATTCGCGTACCATTGTTGGTGACCTTTACTTGAACATTTGACTTTAAACTTTGACCTCTGGGTCATATTATTGTATATTGACAAATCTGTGCCCTAACTTACACACTTTTCTCTTTAGAGGTAGGGTTTTAATATATGGTATGCGATGGTTGGTGACATAAACCTTCTTTGCTTTCTGAATGACATAAGCGTTCATGCTTTTTTTCTTGATGCAAATTATTTCACAACATATGATTAACATGGCCCTTAGAAATAGATACCATCTCATAAGTAAGTTATTGTAAAACACGTAGCGATTCTTATATTAAAGCTCCAGGTAATATTATTACGCACAAAATGAACTGTTTAACTGTCTGCACTATATCATAACGAGTATCCAAATGACTCAAATATTTTAAAAAAAACTGACACTGCAAAATTACTTGTACTGCATTTGTAGTCAAATAATGCCAGGTCTAGAATACTAGTAATTAATTATTACATTTGATGAATGAATTTCCCACTGTAAGACAAACCTATCAGGAAGTCCATGTCAAAATACCGAATTTCTAAACATTTATTTATTCTTTCAATCGTTGTGTAAACACGTTTCCACAATAATACATTTTTACTTTTAATACGTCGTTATGTAATCTATACTTCCGTATTACAAGAGCTTTAAGTGGTCGATATTTTAACACTTTTACACTAATAACGTAAATTTGTAGGCTCTTGTTAAACATTCCCGCTGTGTCGCCCACAACAAAATAAGACTGTTTTTTTCAGTCCACCGTATAAGGATACAGCTATGAGTCACATTTATACGTAATGAAACTGGTGAGACAAATTTCTACATTGTATCTCTTGAATACAATTTTTTAAAATTGTTTTACTTCCTTTATTTACTACGAGAGTAGTTAATATGTACCTGTGTCACGTGACCAGATTCTGTACTCTACATTACGTACAACAGTTAATACCTACGTTATGTTCTGCTAGGGTACATAGTAGTTACATGTGCACATTTTTTGTCTTTAAGCTCCTGTACGAATAAAGTTTTTTAAAGTGTAAAAAAAATTCAGATCTAGCAACGTTACAGTTTGGTAATTTATTCAACAGTGAGACATATTTTTAAATAAATTGCATGTACAACTGGGAAAGTCTCAAATATGTAACTAGTGTATATATATTTATTCCAAGCCGAGATAAAATGCTGATCAATGTTTAGAGAGGTATGCAAATTACAGAACTGTTAGTATTTTATACTATGACCAAACCATTTACATAGTATTACCGTTTTACGTGTAGTGGTGTATGGAAAAAGTAAACAAGCGGTTTTGTAGTCCTGGAAAACAATTCGCGGTTGCAAAATTATCAATCGATCATGGCCATATTTCACTATTTGCTTGACTTATACAGGATAAAACACAAATCTGATTAGTTGAAAAATAAAAGTGCATCTTGTTTACAATGCATTTTGTTTAGATAAGAGCTGTTTTCGTTAACCAATTGCAAGCTGTTTCCATTTGAACTTTTTAAATCCTGTATTTATAATTTGGTTTCTGTGTAACTTTCAATGAACAATTTCAAACGTCTAATGAAACGATCAATTAATTCCAATAGAAAGTCGGAATGAGAAAGATAGTTAAGTCGATAGAATTAGAACAGTTATGGTTACAACAGGACTAACGCCATAATCTAATCGAACTAATAAAGGAGATTTCACACAAAGTGTCATTCGCCAAACATAATTAGTCTCGTTTTTGTTCGTTGGTGCAAGCATTGACAACTTCAAACTGAATTAACATTAACTGCTCTTCTGTATCCACAGGGGTTATTTTTTTAGATAAATATCTATAGCTCTATAAAAGCTACACGAAGAATATGTATCGCAGTTTCAAATTCTTGTTCAGTTATGCTCTGTATACCAGGCATATGACGAGGTAATTCCAATAACCTGTACAAACATCATTATAAAATAATTTGTTTAATAGATTTTGTTTGTTTGCTACAAAATGATTTTACCCAAGCGTTGGCATATATTTCCGAATTATTTATTCATTAATGATTTAAAATAAAATATATGTCATCTATTTTTGCAACATGGACATTTTTAAATCAAATTTAGATCGGTAAACTAAAGAAACATAATTAAAGACAAATACCTTTAATTAAACCCACAGTTTAAACAATTTACAGACAACACCTACACACAACATATTTTGTCTATAAGGACTGCATGGTCGACTTATCTATAATAATTATAGCAGAAGAATTAGATGTATGTTTAAGAAACGTTCACTAATGTACATTTGTATAACAAATAAAACTATTTCAGACGATTTAAATATACACATGTAAATTGTTTAACTTAAGTCAAATATTGTAGGTGGGTTGCTCAACATTCTGTTTAATGAAAAACGGAAAAAAGGTAAATAGGTGATAAGTCACTAAGAATAAATAACCTTGACTAAGACACACGAATTAAAAAAAACAAAACCCCAAAAGTGGATGACGTGAACCCAATGAAAATGTGTACTAATGTTAGCTATGTCTGCCTCTAATTAGACACCCGTGTATTCATTCTCATGTCCATGAAAATGCATTTCAGGAATAAAAATCAAAGCAACTTATTGCTGATCGCATAGGAAGCAAGACTTTTTCTTAATCAAATAAATTATTGTAACCACCTTGGAACTTCTGAAAATAAACCTAGTTCCAATAAATTTCAAATGGATCAGGTAATCGTCAGCAGCAGTGGCAGTCTAGAACATTATTATACCTATGACAAGTTTTATTATAACGTATAAGTTGTAAAAATGTAAAACAAACTCTGGTGGTGTTGGAATGTTGCTAGCAATACACGGAAAACTGATTGAAAGTTTAAGTTACGCTTTAGGTAGAGTCTAGTTTGTGGTTTTCCCTAGTCTAATTTCAGAAAATGGTGTGGGTAATAGGCCGACCGACGTTCCCCCTAGGGTAGATATAAATTCAAGTAGTCATGATTGATTGCCTGTGTCAATGTCTATTTTTCTCAGTACTCTGTCAAGAATCTCAACTTCATAAGAGTACGAAAACAGGTATTTTTGTTCCTTAAACTTATACACAATAAGTTCGTAGTTCTCCTCTTTAGACGAAACAAACAATTATCATTCATGTTTGCATTTTATTATATTTTCATAAAAGAGAAAAAAAGCGTGTATGCAGACTCATCTACAGACAAAATAATTAGAACGCACTTATATTCTAATACAATAATGTTTCCTACCCCAAAATTACACATGCACTTTTGGTCCAAATGAAATAATAAATGTCAGCTATGAAATACTTTCATGCGATAGGTTGTCAGTCTGTTTGCACACTAATGATGATTACAACCACCTTACTAAGTGTGTCTTTTTCAGTATTTAGTTGCGTTTTTTCTCACGTAATCGCATCTACAATTTAATGCAAGACACCTTGATTTTTAGAAAAAATTGTTAGCCGTTTGAAAAAGATGAAGACAAAAAGAATGCAGATTTAATTTCCTCCCATGAAAAGCAGCGGGAACACGGGACTCCGAGGCTCCTTAAGAATTGTGACATCACTTGACAAAATTCCTAGTTTGTATCTTAAAACTGTACACGTTATTCTATCCTACAAAAACATTATAGACAAACTCTTACTTACACAATTAGAGTTTTGTCCATTCAGCTGAAATTATTTCGCAATATTAAATATATTAACACTAAACGCGCTGATTTAAATGCTGAAAGGAATTTTTGGAATATAATAATTTTGGATATCATATTCACATGGCGTCTTGTTCTTGGTTAATGTATCTACTCTGTTACGAATAGTTTCATTTAATATTTGATTACGTTATATTTCTATCAATGCGGTATCATATGTAAACATAAGAATTTCACGTTTAAGTTAGTTTTTACGAAAATACCTTTAAATAATATGTGTCTTTTCAGTGTGGCCCCAGAGCATAAACTATTCATAAACCGAACAAGAAGTTTTCAGCTTATTTCAGTTAATATTCTGACAAAATGAATTTGTTTTGACGAACTGCATTAAACAAATTTCGTACTTAGATTTAAAATTCGCATAGTCAACCCATTTGTTTAGGAACGACCTAGTAAGCCTGAATTTCTATGGTTGTTCAACTTGTAATAACAACTTGTAATATAGCAGTAACTTGATTATTTACAGTCGGCTTTAAAATGGTACTGTTTTGAATTCTCTTTACATTAAAATCTAGTTTAATAAAAAGCAACATGTAGGAAATTCTTTATCATTGAGGGGGAAAGAAGAAGGGCTTAAGTGTTAAAATTAGTGAACACGCTATGTGCCAAGGTCATCATGGTGCACAAGTCCATTCTTAAAAAGGTAAGTGAAAATACATTTACAGATTTTAAAGCATCGGGTACCCAAACAAATATCAATGAATTGCAATAACATTTTCCTGTCATATGTATGGAAGCATAATGGGAGGGTTCCTAGTGCTCGACTAATAGAGCTGCATAGAGCGTCCCAATGTGACGAATATGTGAGGCCCTCTTGTAGTTGGATGTCTGGTTAAATACAGAAAGCCTGGCAGCGGACCATAGAAGATGACGTGTTTAGAATTTTTGTTTATACACACACAAGGTATTGTTTTGTTACATAATTCCAACTGGAAAGGGAAAGTGAGTAAATTGATTTTAATCAGGAAATCGAAAGTGAAAGTAAGTCAATATTGATTTTAATCAGGAAAACGTAAGTAGAAGACAGTCACTATGAAATTTTTTGTTGACCATCTAATAAATGATAGAATTGCAACAAACATCAAAGCTTCAGATTTAGCGTTTTAAGAAGGTTTGTTAAACAAGCATACCATTATAGCGAGCACCGCGAAGAGCGGTGAGCTCTACGGCAATTACGTGTCACGTGGTCAAAATGAAATCACGTGATCAAAATCTGCTTATGCTGATATTGATTTTTTTTTCGTCCGGAAGTTGATATCGTCAAAAAACTACGGAAGCCGTAAGGGGACATTAAAAATAAAACGTAAGAATTTTTTTTTTAATTCGTTATCTCGATAAAACAGTCTATCGTTATCTCGAGAAAACGATACTGTTATATCGTGATCTCAATATAAAGTTTCGTTATCTCGAGAAAACGAAATTGTTATATCGAGATCTCGATATCGTTATATCGTGATCTCGATATAAATATATCGTTATCTCGAGAAAACGATACTGTTATCTCGAGAAAACGATATTGTTATATCGTGATCTCCATATAAAGATATTGTTATCTCGAGAAAACGATATTGTTATATCGTGATCTCGATATAAAGATATCGTTATCTCGAGAAAACGATACTGTTATCTCGAGAAAACGATATTGTTATCTCGAGAAAACGATATTGTTATATCGTGATCTCAATATAAAATATATCGTTATCTCGAGAAAACGATACTGTTAAATCGTGATCTCGAAAAAACAAGTGTATCGTTATCTCGAGAAAACGATCTGGATATTGTTATATTGAGATCTCGATAAAAATAGATTGTTATCTCGAGAAAACAATATTGTTATATCGTGATCTCAATATAAAATATATCGTTATCTCGAGAAAACGATACTGTTATCTCGAGAAATCGGTATTGTTATCTCGGGAAAACGATATTGTTATCTCGAGAAAACAGTATTGTTATATCGTGATCTCGATATAACAATATCGTTTTCTCGAGATAACAATATCGTTTTCTCGAGATAACAGTATCGTTTTCTCGAGATAACGATATATTTATATCGAGATCACGATATAACAATTTCGTTTTCTCGAGATAACGAAATCTTTATATTGAGATCACGATATAACAGTATCGTTTTCTCGAGATAACGATAGACTGTTTTATTGAGATCTCGATATAACAATTTTGTTTTATCGTGATAACGAATTTAAAAAAAAAATTTTTTTCTTATTTTTCATGTCCTTTTACGGCTTCCGTAAAAAACTAACAAAGTGAATGAAGAAGGGCTTAAATTAATTTCAAAGAATGACTTAAAAATAAAGTTGACATCGATAAAAAATAAATGTTATATTTAAAAATAACAAAAAAAAATTCTTACTTTTTTTGCATTCTCAAAATCGATCTTTAAAAACTGACATTTAATGTGACGTCACCATTACAAAGAAAGACGTCACATGATCACTGGAATTTAGTCGAGGCACTTTTAGGTATTCGAAATTAAGTAACATAAATTATGAAAGCGCATTATATATAAATAATAAAGGACTATATTGTCTGTGCTCGCATTTTGGCGATGCCTACTCCATATTACTGAATAATAACGGCACCAAATTTATATATGTAAGACGAATGTTAGGTAATAAACTGCCGGCTTGACACAACAAAACGATGGACTTTGTGTTTACAGTCCGCCGTAACGTGGAATGGATGATGTTAAAGATGAGTGATAAGAAAAAATACATTGTATTAATTTTATTGTTCCTTAAACCCTTCATGTATGCGTGAAGAAAATCAATTTTAAAGTGTAATTTGGGAACAAGTGGTGATTGGATATATTTGATCAGTTAGCCCAGCCTAACTGAAGTCATGGTGTGCTCGAATATAACCTTTATTGACATGGAGTTTCAGTTTTCCTGCCAACGGTTGGTGTTTTCACTGGCCTTCCACCGCAGTAAAACTTGGCGCTTTGATATAGAGAAAATTGCTGAAAGTGGCGCTAAAACAACTCTTGTACGTTGTTTATTTATTTAAAAGCTTTTGTTTGCAAAAAAAGAGTAGTTACATACATTTGCTTAGTTTATTTGCAATAAAGAATTTTACACACATGGATTTGTCAGCTGTTGTGGGTAGTAAATTTACAAAGTATGTAAAAATCACTTCGTTACGTTTTCTCTTAGACAAAAAGTAATATGTGCACCAATCATCACATTTACTGTAACCGACAATAATTTCTGCTGATCAATTAATTAGACTATTGATAGACAGCAATATCAGGAAGTCTTGTAAAGTAGAAGCGATTGTAGGTTTCTAGAGAAATGCATTGCATCCAATCAAAAGCTGTATAAATACGTCATACCTGCATTTCATTTCAAACCACTTTTAATTTCAATAGCCTCTATATTTACACAACCGTGACAAGATACTGTTTCCAGGTGACATCAAAGTAATCGTACTATATTTATATTTGTATACATTCAGGTGGGGTTGTCCTTTATTCGTTATGTTAATTGACATGGTACAAATTTAAACATGTGTCTCAATAAGAACACTGTTTTACTGGTTATTCAACGCCATTAGTGGCCGAGTGGTTGAACTACTGATCATGTGCCTGTCAAAACTAAAGTCGTTTGTTACTGCATGCAGGGTATGCTCGAATTGGATTGTCAGTTTTCCTAACGAAGGTCTGGAGTTTTTTTCTGGTACATCGGCTTCCTCCCGCAATAGAAAAAAACTGGACGCCACGATATAGGTGAAAGCGACGTTAACTACCACGCACACAAACAAATACTCCACTTTATTGTTCTATTAACCAAACAAAAATTGGGTTTAATAAATTGAGATTGGTATTAATTTTTGGTTCTCGTCGCATTTGTGGATAACTGTTCTTACTTTAAAACTAAATTGTTAGGAAATTTGTGACATAATGTAGATATAGGATGAACTGCAAAAATTACAGAATTATTTAATAAATTTATAAAAATCATAGATACGTGCTGTCCACAATTGGAAGTTTGTCGGTTTTATATCTTTCCTTATTTAGTTTTGATTCGATTGTGATTCCAGTCACAACGGCAGATACTAAATGTATATCAGAAATCGGCATATTATTATTATTACTCCTATCTATGGCGAGATCACTGTTCAAGACTATCCCAACATCGCAAGTGATGTTTATGTTTCTTTGGCTTCTGCAAATCTTACTTGTACCAAAAAGTCTCGATGATTGCATTCCAGTAGTTTGATCTTGTGCTAAACTTTGGACATCATTCGAAACATCAGTTTCAACTTCAGTTTGCGAGGTATAAATTGTGGATATTTGTGACGTTTGTGACAATTTTCTTTGCGATCTGTAAAACAAAAACAAATGTTTAATTAGAACAAACAATAAGTATGTATGTAATAGCACCATACTGTGAGGACTCGACCAACGCGCCCCCGGGTGGCGGGTATTGGATGCTCTCTTGTTGGGGGTTGTAGGGTCATAATACGGCGGGTAACGTGTTTGGAGAGTTCCAGGCCCGTTGCACGCGAAAGAACCCTTTTATAGATGTCGATAAGAGTAGGCTAATTGTAGCTGCTATGAAAGGCTTAATTTGCTGCCACTACTCATATCCCATGCTTTTCCAGTAGCAGTCAAAATCCTTTTTGTCCATCTCTCCCGAATTGATTTACTGTTTATTAACTTGTTAATAAAACAAAATACTGCTCATTGGACGTAAAGTAAACATAATTAAATCAATTTTGAATAAATTGGAATCGTAATGTTTGTTTCGAGTTTTAATGTCTTATATATATTCTCGATATTTTTTCATTGAATTAAATTTTGCTTAACGTCCAGCTTGTTGTATTTCTACTCTATTCAGGACAAGTTAGAAACAATAAATATACATTACATACATTATGTGAATGTACAACTACCTGTATCACGTCGAGATAGTTGTTTACATTCGTATCACTACGAAACGCGCAGCGTCGAGTTGTGATGCGGAATGTATGCAACTGTCGAGACGTGATACAGGTAGTTGTACCTACACTTAAATGTTTGTAGTAATTTTATCTAAAATTAAGAAGTATACAACGCGCAGAACAAAACTGAATGTTAACAATTTAAATTTAACATTCAACGAAGCATTTGTTTATAAAATATAGCCCCTAACGTCACACGCATCAGGCCGTCATATTTCATTCATAGAATGAAAGTCACTAATCGGATCATTGGTTATACCATTCATTGTGACGTCAAGAAGTAGTTCCGACAAAAGTACATCTTGTATCACATATATAGATGATACAAGGTTTTTTATCACACAGGTTGTATCAATCGATATTTTCTCAGATTTTGACTAAATACATTCTTAATTTTAGATAAAAAATATATATTTATCTGAAATTAAGTATGTATTTAGTCAAAATCTATAAAAAAAAATCGACTGATACAACATGTGTGATAAAAAAACCTTTGTATCATATATGCGATACAAGATGTACTTTTGTTATTATTCATTTATGTAAGAGGTACTTACTTTGTGGTGTGTACATGACGCCAAATAAATTGTATGTTTTAGTCCTTCTGTCTTACTCAATTTTGTCCTGTACTCCCTTTACTTCCGCGAATCCCTCAGAGGTACTAATTTGATATGCCACTTGGTATTTATTTTGACGTAGATTAATTACTACTTGCTTTCTATTTCTTATGTACAGCTGGCCCCATTGAGGGTCACAAGAATGGAGGGAAGTTATGTTTTTAGAAGTCGCAACACATTCTAGAGGTCTGGTATTATCTTGCTGCCTGCGATGCCAGGGTCCTGTTTCAGACAATAAGCATGACGTGAGGTTAGGGATGTGATCTCTGTACATGTCGTCAGTGAGACTGGGTGTTCACAAGACGGCCGGGGGAGGGGGTGTTTTACGCAATTGGAAATCCCAGCTCACCAAATAATGGACCCTTTTCGAACGTTGGATTCACTCACTAATATCAGATCTACTCCTATCGGCTTTAACCATTTACACCAGTTTGATTGTCAAATGTAAAGAAATTTTATTGCGTTTTAATATAGCTTTCAAATATACTATACGAGAGTAATGAATCTACTTAATTGTCAGATAAAAAGGTTTACTAGTCAGATGATCAAAAAGTTTCGATCAGCTGCGCTCCACTCGCGAAAAGACAAAAAATAGCCCGAATTTTGAGCATAATACGCATAGAAGTACCTACTTCATCGTACACCAACAACTTTAACATCAAGATATCCTTTAAAGCCTTTGTTTCATATTCGGCATCAGAACGCCCGAAACAAGAACATGAGTGCGCGTTAACTCATCTAAACCCAAAATGAACCATTAACGAAAGAAACGCAAATCTACTCGTCATAAAAATATGTATTTGTCTGATAAATGTCCGATAAATAAATCGATTTGTGCAATTTTGTGTGTGGCATGAAAGGAAAAAGCGCAAAATATCAAATTCCAAATCATGAGCCCACATGGAGCAAAGGAAGGTTTACAAATATCAAAAAGAGGAAAGAACATGATTTACTTTTTTTTCTTGAAATCATTAGAAAATTTAATCGTACAATTTTATTTAAATATGTGACAACTAGACTTAATAAAATGACGAGTCGACTTATTTCACATATTATCTAGACTACTATATGACAAGTTGGGGTGGGGGTGGGGCCTCGGTGGCTGAGTGGTGTTAAGGTAGTTTGACTACTATTGACCACGTGGTCTGTCAACACTGAGTATGCGCTATCGAGTCTCACTGAAGGTAGTGTGCGCTCGACTCTAATCTTAAATGACAAGGATGAAGGTTTTCCCACCGAATGTCTGGGGTTTTTGCGTACTCCGGCCTTCCCCAACCCAATTAAAAACATGACGATACGATAAAGCTGAAAAAATAACTGAAAAAGACGTTAAACACTATTCAAACAAAAAAAAACAACAAGCAAGCTAAACAGATATATGCCACCATAGAAAACAATTACTTCAACACATTGTGCATAGCTTCTGATATCAAAACCTTCTGGAAAATATCATTGCATAAAAATCTAGGTTATCTAATTAAAAAAAGTAATGTATATTTATAGTATTTAATCTCCTTTGTTTTCGATATTTGTTTAAGAATGAGGAAGTTACTTAATTCAATATGTAAATGCCGCTAAGACATGATATTCCATACAAAATGGTGGTATATTTATCATGTCATATGTTAAACAAATATTGAAATTCAATTCAGGTATAATAGTTTTATAGAATACAATGCGACATTCATAATTATAACGAGTTCTTTTTTTAAAGGTTTTCATGACAAATTTTCCTCTACATGCTATTTAATATTGTAAAAAAATTAATATGAAGTATATTAAGGGATGCAGGACACTTTCACTGAAAATAATTTGTCAAACAATTGTCTTTAAATTCGCCATATATTTAGTTTTTTATACGTTATAATTTAAAATAAAAAATAGGGGTTTCAGAGTTTATTTTCGAGGCGTTAAGCACTGAAATTTTAAATTTTCTAATAGATTATACAGAGAAAAGAATAAAAAAACACTACAATAAAAAATTACAACGATTCTGCTCATCGAAATTCTCTGAACTTTTAATACAATGTCAAGCAATTGGTATACATTGTAGTGATAGAAAGATATAAAGGGGTCTTTAAGTTAACTTTGCTAAAAAATGGTATTTTTGGGGTCAAAAATTAGATTCGTATTAAAAATTTTATTTTCATTATTATGTTTGCCAATACAGTACTCATCTATGCGAAAACTTTTATTTCAACCATACCATTAATAAATGGAAGTAAGAATAAAGTTATAAAAATTTCATTATTATTTTAAATTTTAATTGTAAATTCAGTTAATAATGAAGGAAATTATTGTTAAATTAATCATAAATGTTCTACATGCATCTATTTTGAAATTTCACAAAGTGTCGTGCATCTCCTTAAGGCAGTTTTATAATGCTTTAAGAAAAGAAGAAAACATGTTTAGGAATTGTGGGAATCTCATAAAATGTTTTAAAAGGCTGAACGGTTTTCAATTCCTTCTTAATAGTCGGATACTGTCGCGCCAATACGTCCCCTAGTCTCAAGTCGGGCAAGGCGGGCTTGTCAAAAAAAAAAACGTCATAGGGAGTCCGTTTTCCTGTTGCAGGTCACGTCTGTCTTTTGTACTCTGTCTTCTTTTCCACCTGTAAAATTGCTCGGGTCAAAATTACTACACTAGTCACCAATTAATTAACTTTTAGGATTTTCTAGGCTATTGAAGTTTTCAAGGTGCTTAGATTAATACACACCAAATGATTTCAGAGGTTTAAGGGTCTATACGATCTCCCACGGCGGTAACACTCAGCTAGTACTGTAACTAGTTTGACGGTAAATATATATATATTATATCTCGATTACAAAATACTTACAGCTGGCTGTTTTCGGAGAGGCATGACAGATACAGATATCTTCTGAAAGACGGTTTAAACTTGATGAAGATATAGAAGTTGACGACGTAATTTGAAAACTGTAAGACGTAAAAACATGCTTTAATTATCGACAATGATGATTTAGCTTGTTTTGAAGCTGTAGAGCCCAAGAAGGAATCCACAATAAAAAGTATAGATATTGGCAGTGTTGCCGCTATAAAGTACATGCTCGTAACAAACAGCATCACAGTTAACGTCGCATTTGATTTCCTGCGTCGAACGCGACTTTCCCTATGAGGAATGGAATGGATGTTCTTTCGAAATGAATTCAAGATAGTTCTTCCAACAAAGAAATTCATTACCAACATTAACGTAAACGGAAGCAGCGATAGCCAAACTAAATCAATCAACACAAAATACTTCTCCTCGTAGATATAATAATCGTTAGACGTGTTATTACATATTTGCCCATTCTCGGTAAGGATAAGTCCATTTGTCACTATCAAGGGGACGTCAATGCCAACACACACAACAAGTGACACACAATATGCAATGTTTACATTCTTTGACACGCTCAAGCATTTGTCTCTGAACGGATCCCGTGTTTTAAGGAATCGTTCGAACGTGATGCAAACCAACGTCCATGAGGAAACATGCATTGAGAAATAGATTATAAACACATGTAATTTACATCCGATATCAGAGGCATTCCGAATGTCATACATAAGAAGAGCTTCTATCCATTCGCGACTTAAACCAGCACAAAGAACTACTGTATCTGAAACAGCAAGAATGAAAAGAAAGACCAGAGTTTGCCTTTTCCAAAACTTCATACGATACATAACCAACATAATTCCATAGTTTCCAATCATACCGACAATAAAAAGAATAGGCGCTGAAATCTTCCATATCCAACATGATACATTGTCGTTCACTGTATGATCAGTAACGATTGTTTCGTTATTGGTTCTGTTCATATTGGTTTGACTTAAGCACGCCAACACAGTTCTTTTAGCAAGTTTCCGATCTTGTCCAGGTGTTGCGAAAAGCTGTTGATTTGTCAAAAGTTGTAGAATTTAAATATCGTGAAAAAAGCTCTACAAACACATTGTCTGCTCTACAAATACCATGTCTTCTACTCTAAAAACATCTTGTCGTCTGCTCTAAAAGCACCATGTCGTCTTCCTATGTTAAATTTGAGGTATGTGTGATATAATTTTGTATATATAGGGAGCGTCAGATTTATTCTTCCGGTTTCAACGTCCTTGAATTGATATGACATTTACTTCAATTCGCACCTATTGTCAATAAAAAATATATATCCATAATAAACTTTCATTGTGTAAATAGTTTTTTCAGTAAACTGTGTTGTTTTAAGACATAATATTTTCCTTTCTTTCAATTCTCGGTTGATCTAATACAACCAATCTATACGTTCGAAATAGCTTTAAATGAAGAATAAAAAATAATCAATTGTACAATTATATTTAAATTACAAACACCTTATAGACGCTGTTAAGATTGCCATTAATGGCGTTGCACAAAATATTGATCTGATGTACTTTTTAAAAAGATATTTGCTTTGATGACGTTTAATTTTACACAATCTACATAACTGCTATAAAGCAATTCTTCCTGTAGATATGAAAAGCGCAGAATCACTTTCTTTGTTTTTGTTTGCAAAATGTTTAACGCCACTATCAGCACTTTTTCAGCTATATCATGGCGACCAGTTTTTATTGGGGAGGAAGCTGGAATACCCACAGAAATTCTGCGAACTTCGGTTGGACAACTGGCGCATAATAACATGTGTTTGCCTATAAAAATTCTTGGAATTCAGCCACCTCACTTTTACAGAAGTAGTTAGAATTTCAATCTATAGTCAGGACTTAGTTAAGAAAACCAGCTAAGTAAAAGGAGCGTGGCATTTTCCTGATTGGGCACCCACCATGGTCTACGGCTAGGACTTCCTTGATACGAACCGACAAGAATAGGAATAGTCTATTCGCCTGCTGGCGACGGGCTGGAACTTGTGTGGGTCCATACCTTGAAAAAGTATAAAGATAGCAGATAGGTGCACATTTATTGACACGTGAATGTATATGTAGTAACTATGCGATTACATGATCATCTGTATGACTCTGCATAAACTTGATGTTACTTTAATGGAGATATTATGCAACCAGCGTTTGAGTTTAAATAAATATTTGAAAAATTTATTGCCGAATTTGATTCAAATCAACGTAAGTCGCTTGAATTTATTATACCCCGCTTCGAAGAAGAGGTGGTATAATGTTTTACCCTTTTTCGTAACAAAAATTTCAGTCGCAGCAAATATAAATTGCAGAAGCCTGATATCACCTGCACTAAAACTCCAAAGTGTGTTAATTGTGGTGAAGCCCACATGTCCTCATCTAAGGACTGTCAGCATTTTAAAAATGAAAAAGAAATTCAAAGAATAAAAACTGAAAAAAACATCTCTTACCCTGAGGCTCGTCGTCTGTATAATACAACGAATAATCCCTCGTCTCCTGCATCAACGTCATACGCCAGTGTGGCCAAACGCGTTCTCACTTCAGTTGAAACGCAGACAATCATCACCTGGCCTATTGACAAACAGGAACCTTCAAAATTAACAGTTACAACAACAGACAAAATCATTACATCTTCACGAAAATCTTCATCTTCTCAAACTGCTACCTCTTCAGCACCCTCTCAAACTGCTACGTCTTTAGCACCTTCTCAAACTGCTACGTCTTCAGCACCCTCTCAATCCTCAACCAATTCTTCAAGAAGTCCAAAAAAAAATTCAAAAAATACCAACTCCAATTTAAATTCGTCTAACTCGAATAAAAACTCAAATCCAAAAGGAGATCGTACTCCAAAACTGCTGCGGAATCCCATTAAGGTCCACAACAGGTTTGGTAGTCTAGATCATCTAGACACTACTATCTGGGGCGATCCTATGGATACACTACCCCCAGATACTGGATCTAAAAGTAGATCCCCCAGCAGAAACCGGCGGAATAGCCCCAAAAAATCTGTCAACTATTCCCCTATTCGGTAACCATAATGGATACCATAATTCAATGGAATTGTCGAGGTCTTAAGATTAATTTTCTGGAAATTACATTATTAGTTCAAGCCTTTCTTCCTATTGCATTTTGCCTCCAAGAATCCCACCTAAAACGAAGTGATAATATATCTTTAAAAACTACTCTATATACAGCACATATGTAGACGAGAGTGATAGAGCTGCTTGCGGCTCTACCATTCTTGTAAAAGATCAAGTTCTACATAACGCTTTAGATCTCAACACTGATCTTCAGGCGGTTGCTGTTAGAATATCTTTAGACAAAACAATTACTTTATGCTCTGTGTATATCCCTCCGAATTCTTCATTAAATTTAAATCAGTTGAAACATCTTACTGATCAGCTTCCGGCCCCTTATATACCGGTATTACTTGGGGACTTCAACGGACACAACCCTTTATGGGGCAGTAACACAATAAACGATAAAGGTAAAATTATTGAAGGCTTAATGAATCAGGAGGATCTGTGTATTTTTAATGATGGAACCAATACATATTTACATCACGGGAATTTATCAAATTCGGCTATTGATCTTTCGATAGCAGATCCTTCTCTGTTGCCCGATTTCTCATGGAAAGTCCATGACGATCTCTGTGGCAGTGATCACTGTCCCATCATCTTGGAATCTTTACACTCTTCAAACGCAGAACGAGTCGCTCGGTATAAATTTGGCAAGGCCAATTGGCCTCTATTTGAACAACTTTGTATAGAGCGACTTAACTCGGATGCTTTTGAAGCTGCTTCTGATCCAATTTTAAAATTCAATGAAACACTTATTTCAATTGCTGATTAAACAATTCCTAAGACCTCGACAAATCCAAAACATCCTAGTAAACCATGGTTCGATGACAGTTGTGAGGACGCTATTAAAGACCAGAAAAAAGCGCTTTAATAAACACCCAACTCAAAATAATCTTAACCATTTCCGAATTTTTCGAGCGAAAGCTCGCAGGGTAACAAAACAAAGACGACGCACCTCTTGGCGCAACTTTGTTTCTAAACTAAATAACCATACCCCTATGAATAAAATTTGGAACATGATTCGTAAAATTAAAGGTAAAAACAGTAAAGCAAATGTCCATCATTTAAAGGATGGACAAGACTTGTGAATATCAGAGTCGGATATTTCTAACAAATTGGCCGAAACATTTGCAAAACACTCGTCCGCTGAAAATTATCATCCCGATTTTCAGCGTACCAAAACTCAAAAAGAAAAATCAAAACTTAATTTCCATTCAAAAAATTTAGAAGATTACAATACACCTTTTTCTTTGGAAGAGCTAAAAACCTCTTTGAACAAATCTCACGATACAGCGTGTGGTCCAGATGACATCCATTATCAACTTCTCAAACATCTGCCACAATCTTCTCTCCAATGCCTTCTGAATCTTCTTAACAACATTTGGGAAAAGGGTGACTTACCATCTATTTGGAAAATGGCCACTGTTGTGCCTATTCCAAAGCCAGGAAAAGATCACTCGGAAGCGTCCAACTATCGGCCTATAGCCCTCACAAGCTGTCTTTGTAAAACCATGGAAAGGATGATCAATGATCGCCTTGTCGGGTTTTTAGAATCTAACAACCTAATCTCAAATATCCAATGTGGATTCAGACAAGGGCGAGGTACCCTAGATCATCTTGTACGTTTCGAAACGTATATTCGAAACGCCTTTGCCAAAAATGAACATGCTGTGTCTATCTTTTTCGATTTAGAAAAAGCATATGACACAACATGGAAATATGGTATTTTAAAAGATCTTTTTGATATGGGGTTGAAATGTAGACTTCCTATCTTTATTTCAAACTTTTTATCTGACAGGGAATTTAAAGTTAGGTAAATTCTACCTTATCTGACCCTTTGGAACAGGCAATGGGTGTTCCCCAGGGAAGCATCCTTTCTGTCACTTTATTTAGTATCAAAATTAATAGCCTTGCTCAAGTTTTAAAAGATAATATTGATGGTTCTCTATATGTTGACGACTTCCTCATATGTTACCGAGGAACAAAAAAAGTTTAATATTGAAAGTCAAATGCAGTTATATTTAAATAGAATAGAGAAATGGGCAATGGAGAATGGTTTTAAATTTTCCACTGCAAAAACCGTTGGGATGCATTTTTGTAATAAAAGAAAGATGCATCCCGACCCCGAATTAAAATTACATAATAATCCTATCAAAATTGTAAAAGAAACTACTTTTCTTGGTCTCATATTTGATTCAAGGCTAATCTTTCTACCCCATATCAAAATGTTTAAAAAATAAATGCCTTAAAGCATTAGATATTTTAAAAGTCGTATCCAGCACCGACTGGGGTGCTGAGTGCGATGTTTTACTGAATCTTTATAGATCGCTGGTTCGATCGAAATTAGATTATGGTTGATTTATTTATGGTTCTGCTCGCAAGTCATATGTCAAAATCCTTGATACTATACACCATCAGGGATTGAGACTATGTCTTGGAGCTTTTAGAACCACACCTGTAAATAGTTTGTATGTAGAAGCAAACGAGCCTTCTTTGTATGAAAGAAGAATTAAGCTCGGTTTGCAATATGCAACCAAAGTGAAGGCGTATCCTGGCAACCCGGCCCACGACTGTGTTTTCAAACCTCTTTAGGAAAATATTTTTGAAAAACATCCAAATAAAATTCAACCTTTTGGTATCAGAATAAAACCTCATTTGAACAACTCTGGTATAAATTTAGACGAAATTGCTGCTATTGAAATTCCACATTGCCCACCATGATTAAATCCAAAACCGGTATTTATTTTTGATCTTAGAAACCATAAAAAGTCTGATACAAACCCTTTAATTATTCAACAACACTTTGCAGAAATAAAATCTCAATATCCTGACCATTCTGCAATTTATACAGATGGATCGAGGGACGGCGATAAAGTTGCATCGGCCGCTGTCTTTGGAGAGCGTGTTGAAACTCGCCGTCTTCCTTCCGTTTCTTCTGTATTTAGTGCAGAAGCGCAAGCTATCCTTCTTGCACTAAAAATTATTGCTTCGTCAGATGAGAGTAAATTTATTATCTGCTCCGATTCTTTGTCATGTCTTCAGGCAATTGAAAATTGTAAAATAAAGAATCCATTTATTTTTAAAATCATCCAAATTTACAAATCCTTGACAACATTGGGTAAAGAGGTTGTATTTTTCTGGATTCCCAGCCATGTGGGAATCCATGGAAACACAGTCGTGGGCAAGGAGGCTAAGGCTGCCTTAGAAAATGACATTATTAACTGTAAAATTCCTTTTACTGATTTTAAATTATATATTTTTAAATACATTTCTAATCTATGGCAGCGTGGTTGGGATCTCGAAGTTCATAATAAACTTCATGAGATCCAACCACTTCTGCACATACATAATTTGAAATCTTATAGAGGTCGTAGGGACCAAGTAGTTATAACCAGGTGTCGTCTTGGGCATACCAGGACGACACATATTTATATTTTAAACAATGAACCAAGACCCGAGTGTGTGCCATGCAACTGTCCATATACCATCAAGCATGTCTTGATGGACTGTGTTGACGTGGCACACATTCGGGAACGTTTTTATTCTATTAATTCTTATAAGAATTTATTTACAACTGTCGCTGGCGACACAATTTTACAGTTTTTAAAGGTAATTGACTTGTACAGAAAAATTTAATTGGATTTTAAATTGTTATTGAATACTTTTTATTGTTTTAGTTTTCTTTTTATCTGTATGTATGCTGATATTATTATATGAGACCACGTTTTAGAAAGGATAGATATTCTTTAAATAATTAAATTGATTAAAATTCTAATTTTCACGTCCTGAATATAGCTGAAATATTGCTTGCTGGACGTAAAACAACAATCAATCAATCAATCAATCAATCAGAAGCCTGATATTTTGCATATTGCTTTATCCTATAATATCATATGGTGTATGATCCTTGGTCATTTACTTCCTGTTACCGAATTCTTTTAGCGGGTATCACTAGTGGCACAAATACACTTGTATGATTCAAAACATAATTTACATTCACAAGTATCAGATAATCATATTTCCCACAGATACGGTTTACGAGTAACATTTAAATTAAATACAAAAAACACACACACACACCAAGCACAAATAACATATAAACATACATGTATGAAAAACTTTTTTTTGAAAATGTTGTTCTCAAATTTAAAAAAATACAGATATTCTCCTATATAAAGGAACGTTACAAGGTGAAGTCTTTTTATACTCGTCTAGGTTGGTTCAGATACCGTAAATTGGCATTCTACACTTCCGCTATATTTTTGGGTTACCCTTGGGAGGATTTGTACAGTATTTCATATAAATTTATAACAAAGAGTAAATTATATGTATACTAGTATTGCATCGTTGAGGTCATTTTTGATCAATATACGGGAAATTTATGGAATGTTTAAATTTAGACAAAATACACTGTGAGCCAAAACAAAACAAAAAAACCGATCTAACGTACCTAATATAAATTTAAGTCAAATTAAAACAATTTTCACGCGAGATCGGGTACACCGACCATCACACTTTAACATGATATGCGATCCAGTAAACTACAGGAATTCCACATACATTTCGGAACAAAGAGCCGCAAACCAGTCTATGGAGAACAAATAACTGTTCATATCGCGGACAACAGCACACGCAGAATGAAGAATAAGCAGGTATTTTACTTGCTCAGAGTGGGCCGAATGTGGGCATGTTACGTATTTTCTATGTTCGTGGTTTCTTGTTTTTTGGGATTAAACGAACCTTGTCATCCGAGACCCAAATGATTCAATATTCAAGGTGATCGTATTATTTACGAGGATCATCTACAATTATGCTAGTTTCATCTGGTTATTATAAACCACAAAAAGATAAGTTGCCACTCCTTAAAGTTGCCATTAATAATAAACCTCTGCTTTCTATCTGAAAGAAAATGTTCATTCAATATTGACCTGCTTATTACAATTGGCTCTATTTCCACAAACGCACTTTGTGCCAAACCTTAATAAAAGCCTTACTGATATGAAAGAAGACGACCCTAATGGTTTTACCTTCAACTAAGACACTACCACATCGTTTGTTAACTTCCGAGTATACCCGGGTTAATTCCGACTGATTTGGTGCAAATACTCTATGTTCTAATAGATAATTATTAACGTGCATATATCACACTCCTCCATCACCTTTGACGCTAATACGTGTAAGTGAAATATGTATGGCATCTGCCTTTGCGTTATTTTAGAAAACTGGTGCGACATTTGCACATTGTCAACATTAGAGGAATATGGTGTTTATCAGACGTAAATTAAATTATCTTCACATTCTTTAATTCCACTGACGCTTTTTTGAAGACTCGCAGGCTTATTAGGACACGATTTCTTTTGTAGTATTAAATTTTTCAAATATCCTCAACATCGTACTCTAATATAATGACATCGGAAGCTCTTTCTTCCAGTATTTTCAATATTGGGCATAACATTATTAGAACCATTAAGATCTGATTGACTGCATTTCCTTCATTAGACAGGAAATTAGTAAGGTTTATTCAATAGCTAATAAACCAATTTAATTTCGATTTGATACTTGAAAGTTTGGTAGTTATATCAGAGTTATCCCCCTTTGTCCAAGGTGTTTAATATCTGCATAAAAAATGTTAAAAAATTATTTATGTTTTAAGTTTCATGTTTCAAGGAAAGAAACATGCGCGTGAGAAAATGTTGAGGTAGCAAATTTTAGCTCCCGGCCACAGTTGCGGTTTTGCTGGCAAGCTGAAAGGACAGAATATTTATTGAATATTGAACAGAATAAATATTTTAACCAAATCTCCCACCCACCCTCCCTATATGAATTGTTTCCATGGCTTTTAATTAGGAGCAGATGTGTATAATACAAAATAAAGCAAACGTGTATGCATTGTGTTTAATTTGAACTATTTACTGATGTTAAGAATTTGTACTTTCGTATATTAAAAGAGAACAGTATTTGGTGGATGGTTGAATGAGAATAATGTTTAGTTATAAATATGTAGGATTCACTTGAAGAACATTCAGTATCATATTCTTAGTGGAGAGACATGGTGGTTGTCAGAAGAAAATGTATACTAACTTTTTCGCAAAAATTTAATTCAGTTTATTAAATGTGACATTAAGATTAACATTGATGCGGTCGCAGTAAGACAGTCCTAGCTAGTGCGGCTGGATTCTGGCACGCCCAACCTATTAACAGGTTATTACACCTTGCCTGGTAGCTTCCCTGGAAGGTGAATTTGCTTATTTTGGTCTCTAGGGTAGACCCAACATTTCATTAGCTTTGGCTCCTAAGGTGGGCCCGCTGTTATGCTATTTGGCCTCCAAGGTAGGCCTGCAAAATTGCTTTTCGTGGCCTCTAGGGTAGGCCTGCAAAATGCTTTATCTTGGCCTCTAGGGTAGGCCTCCAAATGCTTTATCTTGGTCTCTAAGGTAGACCTGCAAAAATGCTTTGTCTTAGCCTCTAGGGTAGGCTTGCTAAATATAAATTTGCGCTAAGGACCTCTAAGGTTAGGTCAGCTTAAGACACTTTGTCTTGGTTTTATCCCTTGAAGAGTGTCGTTCGTTAAGGCATTGCTATTGGTTTCCCAAGAATGCCACTTTATAGTTAAAATGCTAGAGTCCAGTCCAGTTACTTGCTGCGGCCATTCCTCCACAAATTCATTTATTTCTAATGTAAATATTACTTATTAAAGTGTTATTTCATATTACATGTTGCTTTTAATTTAACCATGAAATTCACGTAATTGGTTTACTTTATCAACTTGTTGGTTTATAGAGGCAGTGCTTTGTACACATGATCTAACTGTTCCATATTGAAATCAGATGAGCTGATCAGCTGGGTCCCAGTTCAGCTTCGTTTTATATTACCAATCAAATTCTTAAATTAAATTCCAATATTGCTTATCTCTCTTAGTTCATATTTTAGCAGTAATTTCGCACTTCGTGGTTAAGACCAGTACGTAAGGAATTATTAAAACGTTTTTTTACATTAGTAAGTCCAACCTAAACTCCCGACCATAATTTCTGATATTGTTTGATTAAAGTCAATATTGACTACCTTTTTAAAATGTAATTCTATTGCACATCTCATAGTGACAACCAATAACCCCCTTTTCCTGATTATTATGTACTATAATGAAACAAAATTCTCTTGTATTAGTACTCAATTTTTACCTCTACAAAAGACGTTAATTGTATATTATTATGTTTTCTTTTTCCTATTGGCATACTGGGAGGGTTCCCAGTGCTCGACCCACAGAGCAGCCCAGCTCGTCCTTGGGTGGCGGATAGGGGAGACCCTCTCGTTTGGGGGAGTTGTCAGGTCATAACACGGAAAGCCTGACCGCGGACCGTAGTGGGTAACGTGTTTGGAGAGTGCCACGCTCCTTGCACGATAAAGACCCCTTTTGTAGATTTCGAAAAAGAGTAGGCTCATTGTAGTCGCTACAAAAGGCTAAATTTTCCGCCTCTACCAAAAATCCATACTTTTCCAGTGGCAGTCAAAATTGTATTCCCTGTGACCCATCCCACCCATATTTCCCGTTGATTTATTGTTTGTTAACTTGTTCCCGTCCTACATGAATATAGCTGAATTTCTGCTCGCTAGACGTAAAGCAAACATATAATCAATCAATCAATCCTATTGGCATAAACGAATACAGGTGATATTCAATTTCCTATCAAATTGGTTCGAACGACGCCAATTATGCTCAAATAAAAACAATTTTCCACTGTCATGCTTTGATTGGCCAATTAAATTACGAGCATTCAGTATGGTTTTTTATTGAGCAGAAGGGGTGTTTTACTTATCTTGATCATAAAAACTGTCAAATTACCAAAAGTCTTGATATATTAAAATATGTGTTTGATAAAGTGTTATTAAATGAAACTAATGTAAAAATAGATTTCTGACTCAATATCATTTAAAAATATACAATTACTGATAGTCGTCATTGGAATTTCCCGACTATAGCCGGTATGAGAGACGAATTTACATGTTTGAAGGTTGAGAAGTATTGATACCCCGAATTCATATCAAAGTTAGTAATACATGAATAAAACCATCATATCCTCGTCTATTCTAGCAAATCTATTAGCAGACACGTCTATTGTTGTTGCCAAGATTTGTGTGTTACAAACGGGTACATGAATCAGATAAATATGTACATTGATTGGATCATTAATATTAAGACCGACAAAAAGAAACCCCATATTTTGATGCAATTGTATCAAAATGCGATTTAACGTGAACCGAAAATAGCTTCAGACCAATCAAAAACACGAACAATTTTTCTATTCTACAGTGCCATGAGCAGGAAAATTGAAATCTTTGGGTCTGGGAAGGCTTAGTGCCTCAATACTGTTAATTTGAAGGGTCATTTTTTCAGCCGATTTAGATTTGTCCTGCGATAATAACAATAAAGTTTCTTTTAACCTTATACACTATGGTTAGTTAAAAATAATAAAAAATATCATTTTTTTATAAAGTGATACATGTTCTACAAAGAAAGATCAAAACACACACCTTGGATTGTCGTTTTTGACAGTTTCATCGGTGTTCGGTATTTTGTTATTAGCTTCATTTAGCTATGTTACGAGTGTTAATGATTCTCAAACGTGTACGGAAATAACCTTCCTGTATTGGCGGAAGTAAATTACACAGAGAAATTACACAATTACAGTCGAAGTAGATTTGAGGTATGTACATATTTATCCATGTTAACAACCTTGTTTGTTTGGTTTTTTGTTGTTAAGTGTTTAATGGCCACTTTCAGCAATTTGTCAGTTATTTAAAAGCGTCCAGTTTTTATTGGGTGGGGGATCCGGAGTATCTAGAGAACTACTCGACCTTTAGTAGGAAAAACTGACAATCCTTGTCAGTTAAGAGTATAGTCTAGCGCACCCTGCCAGCAGTGAGATTTGAACCCGCAACCTCAGTGTGACGGAAGATGTGATCAATAGTAGAAGAACTAACTTAACCTCTCGGCCACCGAAGCCCCCCCCCCCCCCCCCCCGTTCAAATATGACCTTGCATGTTACATCGGACGGTGTTTGTTTAAATTTGTGTCTGTTTACACCTGACACATTACAGAAGCTAATAATGCTTTCAAAAATTGAACTTAATTGACTCACTGTTGTTTATATTGTAAAACAACTGAATTAGATTATAGCAGAACGAAGCCTATAGATATCCTCTCCATCTCCATTGACAAAACAAAACATGTTTTAAGTCAAAGGAAGACAACTCAAATTCTGATGTAAGCCGAAAAATCTCAGTTGGATTGATTGCATGTACCGAGCTATTTTCAGGGCAAGAACAAATTAACAAATAATAAATAAATTCGGGAAATATGGACCAAAGTGGCAAACTAATTTTGAATGCCACTTAAAAGTACGGGGTATAGGTAGGGGCGGTTTTTTGCGTCTACGAGTCTACTATTTTCGACATCTACAAAATGGGTCTTTATTCTGCAAGGAGCCTGGCACTCTCCAAACACGATTTCAACAGCAGTTCGCGTTCAAACTCGCCGCATTATGACTCCACAATCCCCAACAAGAGAGCATCCCTATCCGCAAAGTGGGAACGCGCATGGCAGCTCTGTCCGTTAAACGCTGTAAATCTTCACAGATTGGGCACAGTTATTGTAATACAACCTTTTCCATTGGCTCTTACAACTTATTTCGTTGTACTTAAATAGTATGATAGATGATAAATTATTTGATGACTTACACCATTACCAAATATAGATAAATTTCGTAAGCCAACATATGAATTGTGAGATCTGTGGCTTTAATAAAAAAAAAAGATGGAAAATAAAGAAGATAAATAAATAAATAAATAAATATACAAAAAAAAAAAAAAGAATTTACACATAATATTGTATATGTTATATTACTAGTATCACATTACAATGCCCTCTTTTAATAAATACATTTATTTTTAATAATTGATATTAGATCATATTCCTGTAGCACTATTAATTAAATCTTTTACTTCCCTTTATGCAATCATGCATAGATATGACCAACCGTTGATTCCGTTCATCATTACAAATGAGACTACCATATAAAATATTTCGAATGTTAAAGATAATATTGACAGTTGGAATTGTATTAAGTTTTTGTCTACTATATAAAAGGGACAACAGAGGAAAACATGTCTGGGATCTTCATTTGGATGGTTTTATTAAAATATTAGAGGTCTATATACGTAAATTCGTAGGGTAAACAGCAAACAGTATTTTATCCTCAATTTCAGTGTTCATTTAAAAAGATGGCACAGACTGCAAAGCAGAATTGTGAAATGTGCATGAGTGCCCGAGGGAATGCATACTGCCTTGATTGCAATCAGCATTTCTGCACCAACTGCAAGGGTTCACACCTTCGTATAGCTGTTTGCAAAAACCATCGATTTAAAGATTCTAACAATGCATTGTCTGATTCATTAATAATTTGCCAAGAACACAATGAAGGATATACTTTCATTTGCGAGCCCTGCAAACTTCCGGTTTGTAAAGTATGCATAGTTAAAACTCATAAAGGACATGCAATGTCGGACATTGAAGAAACGGTGACTAAAGAAAGAAGTAATTTTCAGACCTCTGTTCATACAATACTGAACAGTGAAGCTGTTCAAAAACTGGACACAATGGAAAACACAGTTAAAGACTTAGAGACAAAACTAAGTGAAGATGTTAACACTGCAATACAAGCAATCAAAAAAGATGGAGACATATTGAAAGAGGCCGTTGACTCAGCTGTTCAAGAAACCATTAGAAAGGTACAACGTGAATCTGATAAGGCAAAAACAGATTTGAACCAATACAAAACCGAAACCATCGCGACTAAGAAAGTCCGAGATAGTCTGCGGGAAAAGGAAATAGAAATCCGGACCAGAAGATGCGATGTTAGTTTGCTAAATGAAATAGAACAACTGGGAAAAACGTGCATGAACATCAGCGTACCAAACGTGCCTACACCTTCTACTGTCATCTACCACAATATAAATGCGGATGTCAGCAAAGTTGCTATTGTACAACTTCTTGGAAAGGTAGAAATCACGTAGGTATCGATTGATTAATTAGAACAGGTGTTCTGAAAACTTCAACAGGTGTTCAATTTTCAATTCTTTATTCACTTTAAGCAATTAATGCTTATCAGTACAATACAAAAATCAAAGCAGAAAAAAATAATGGTATACATCAAGTGAGTAGTATGTAGATAAATTTACAACATTAATTCACTACGTAATTTTGAAGCATGAAACAAATATTTGCAAAGGTTACATATCTCTTTCACATTTTCAGTACTAAAAAGTTGCACAAGCTTAAAGAGGATGGCCGCAAGTAGTAATAACGCTTGATATACTTTTGTCTCAAATCTCTGTAGCGTGGGCACAGGAGTATATAGTGAAATTCATCCTCAATGGTATTCAAGTTACATAACAAACATTTTCTGTCAGATCTATTGGTACCATGGTAACGTCCGGTTTCAACGAATAAATTATGCCATGACATACGAAATTTCGTTAAATATACTCGCATATAAACAGATTTACTAAGATAACATTGCAAATTAATGCTTGAAACACAATATTTATAAAAATGACACTTTGGTGAATTATCTAACGTTTCACTAATACACTGTCTTGCTTGGTCGAAAATTCTGCATTTCACCACATTGAAGAAGTCCATTACTTACAACAAGGTTGTCTTGATTGTACCAAAGGTCATTGAAACCCAGGTTAAACTACAAATTTTTTTACACTATAAGCCCAGTTATTTGAGCATTCACAGTTTTGTAATTGGTCACTGTAACAATGTTTTAAAATACAGTTTTCAGAAGTTAAAAGCTTACACCAAAATTTCAATATATTGTACATTCTACAATAGATTAAAGGAAATCTTCCCAACTCAAAATACACCATAACATTTGATGTACACTGTTTGACATGCAATATATTTTTACAAAAATCTAATTGCACCTTTACAACGTTAGGAGCTATATGAAAACCCCATATTTCACTGCCATAGCCTAAAATACTACAAATGTGAGTGTCAAATAAATTTAAATATATAAATATATTTAAGTATAATGAGGAAACATTAGATTTCAAGGCAAACATAGCTTTTTTTACCTTGGTCAGTAAAATGCCAGTGTAGCAGAACTCATCAACAATATCGATTTTAGTATTGTCAAAATACCATTTTTTTTTACTCTCTTATCTTACCACCCTTCCTAAATACCACTATTTTTGTCTTTGAAGTATTAACAGTTAATCCCCATTTTTGTGTACATACTAAAAGTGTTTAACATGTTTTGAAGACCGTCAATGCTTTCCGAGAATAAAATCATGTCATCGGCATACATAAGTAGAAACAAAGTTAAATCTTGAACATCGATTGGTATATTTCCATTATTTATAAATTCCATCTCAAAATCGTTTACATAAAAAGAGAAAAGAATGGGGCAAAGCACTTCCCTTTGCATTAAACACACAGAGTTAGTGAATTGTTCCGAGTAAAAACCATCAATGCGAACACAAGACTTTACATTTTGATACATTGATTTTAGAATCGTTACCAATTTACCAGTAATAATAATCTTTTATAATATTAACCATAAGTTAAGTCTATCCACACTATCGAAAGCTTGTTTGTAGTCCACGAAGCAACAGTATAAACGTTTTTTATTGTGTTGCGACTTCTGAATCATAGCTAATAAAGCAAAAATTGCATCAACTGTACTGCTGCCTTGTCGAAATCCAAATTGCGCATCGCATAAAATTCCATTGCGTTTAAACCAATCGATCAGCCTCATGTTTAAAATTGAAGTAAATAACTTAGCCATATTAATTACTAATCTGATTCCACGATAGTTCATAAGATCAGACAGATCGCCTTATTTGAACACGGGAACAAGTATAATATGATAATTGAAAATACGCTCTAAGAAAGGAACAAGTACATCTGTAAATTCTATAAATATTTCATTTATGATGCCATCACAGGCATGACTTTTTCCTCGATTTAATGTATTAGTCTCACTTTGGATTACTGCACGGTCCAGTTCTTCAAATACACATGTGGTATCTGTAATATTGACAGAGTCATTACTTGTCGAAGATTTGTTTAAATTGGTGTTGGATGCTAAGCCTTTGAAGTGGTTGAAAATGTCCATTAATGGAAGATCACAATTACGGTTATTTTTCCTTTTGAACATACCAGAGAATTTTTGTTAAGGTTGCTTTTCGTAAAGACTCCAACATGTCGCCTCCCTGACGCTTATTTTTTCTGTTTGTTTTCATAAGATTTGCATTTGCTTTTAGTGTCAATGAGACGCTTATGGTTAATATGGTTACTATTGAGTTAAACGCTTTTAACGCGTCAATGTAGATGGATCGCAATTTCCTGCACTCCGAATTGAACCATGGCTTATTACTAAATTCGGTCATTCCATTGACTGGTTTGTACTTTGCGCCTTTTCGTGTAATATTTGTTGAATTAAGGAAAGGCGAGACTATATCAACTAGATGTGTTGTGAGCGATCGGACGTACTCGTCAATACCATCCTTTGAAGCCTGACTATCAGTGAAAGCTATTTCGCTTAGTAGGCCGCTGTTTAATGTTAGTATTTCACCGCATTGGTCCTTAGATTCGTTATTCCATCGGAAACTGACATGAGCTTTTGATGTATTGCATTCGTATATTTTTGGCTTAAAATTAAAGTTTATTTTGCACTGTGTAATTGGACGTGTAATGCTGCATGGTAACTGTAAGTAGTAAAACTGACAATAAATTGGCTCACTGTTTCAATACAATTGTATAGCACCAAGAGGTAATCCACAACGCTCAGCCCTCTAGATCCACAGAACGTAAATCCATTCGAAAGCCCATTTGTGTGAAGGCCGTTTAATATTCTGAGTCCCGTGCTTTTACACAAATTTAACAGTTTCGTTCCGTATTCATTAGAGCCAAGATCTGCATTTATCCTTACAGGCAATTCAATGTCACATCAGTAATCAAATAAACGGTTTAAGTTGGAAAAAACCAGAGTCATGTACAATATCATGTTCAATAAAGTCTTTTTTATTAGACGTTCTAGCGTTCATGTCACCAAGTAAAAATACTCTAGAGCTATTAGATGTGTACTGTTCAACCTGGTTTTGCAGATCAAAATATGGATCGGTGCCAAATATTTTATAATAGTTGGACCCTGCAGGTGGTACATGTATATAAACACAGCCAATATAATAACCAAGATTACAATGTGATATGCAACCATAAAATTGTGTCATTCGTGATGCGATCAACTTTCACGTATGGTGACAAACTGTTTCTTATCATTAAAAATGTTTAAATTTACTTTTTAACAGTGGTATTGCATTAAAAGAAAAACCATCAACACAATGCTCATAATTGTTCTCTATCCAACATTCGGATAAGACCACAAGATCATAGGAGCAAATATACGTCAGAAATCCTTTATCATATAGATCCCCGTTTATATTCCAGTACACAATTTTCAGGGCAGAATCACTCACCGATGTGTCCTATGCAGTTTTCATGTTCAGTTCTGAAAGCACATCGAAACGAGACCCACTTGGCAGACTCTCGCCCACCTTTTACGGCATGTAAGGTTTAGGTGTTGGTTTTGGTCCATTATTCTTTTTTAACGACTTTCCCTTACCATTGGATGATTTAAATGTTGATAACGACGGCTCTAATAAGTCTCGATCCTTCGGAGGCGACTCGAAGAACGAGGCGGATTCATCAGGAAATTGTGACACGTGTACGTTCCCATCAATATACAATTTGTCCCTCACACTTTGCTTTTTTATACAGTGGAATAAGAGATTTACGCCTATTGTAAGTAGATTTGGGGAAGTGCTCTGCGATAGATATTTGAGTGTCTTTTAATTTTGACGAGTTTTTCCGAACAATATCTCTTTGCTGGCGGATAACAAACTTCTCAAATATAGTGCGCGGTTTGGAGTCCCGTTTCCCAGCTGCTTCAGGCTTTTTACCCATTCTGTGGGCGGTAGATATCTCAATTGGATCTGAGATACGCAATTTTGAAGCACATACGGTTTTTACTATGTCGACACATTGTTCGCTATCCCCCTCTTCAATTCCGAAAAACAGAAGGTTATCTCTAATACTTTTACATTGTAGTGACTCTAGTTGAGCAGATATTTGAAGGTTAGTGTCAATATTATTTACAGAGGACACAATTTCATCAGCAGATTTCATTTTTAAAGAAAGTTCATCAATTTTAATCATAAGGTCAGACACCCATGGTGGAGCATTTATGCTCGTTAGAAGAGGGCGGTGCATGTAGCCAGTCGACGAATTCTGGGAATGTAAATTGTGCGGCGTCTATTGCGACATCTGACTAAACGGGTTAATGTTTGGTGATGAAAGATAGTTTGTAAATTGAAAATTGTGTGGATTAGGTTTCATTGATTTTTGCGATTGCTGTGACATATTTACAAAACTTAAGATGGCCGACGATTCAAACACACCTGTATCAATAATATTTTGACTACGTTTTCTTTTGTATGGGAGTTGTACTGACAGTTTCCTTCTTTCCATGTACTACAAATGTTATCGATATTTCATGATGAGCACAGTTGTAGACATCTCTTCTTTATACCACACACACGAAACTTTTTAAACAGAGGTCGAAAACACACGACCATTCAAACCAAGGGACACTACTAATTGTGTTAATTACTGAACTTTTATAGTGACATAGAATCGACCATAACGTTTATCGTGAAGACGAAATTGAACATTCGGAACATCACTCGTCCATTTCCGTCGATACAATACCGAACTCAGCGGACACGAATAATTTCCGCAAATTAAAAAAAAAAAGTACTCAAAAATGTCGAAATGTTTAACTCCCTCCCCAAGCGTGCGCTTTGAACACTTGGGAAAATGTAAGGGTCTGATTTTTCAATTTTATTTTAATTATGTGGACTGTTTAATCTGACTTTCCCGGATTGAAATTTAAAATCTTCCTTCTGATGAATGTTTGGAAAATTGAATTATGACAGTGTGGCATGGTTTCCTGTTAGTCCTACTAATTTTAATAATGTTTTGGTGTCAATCCAATGTACGACCAGTGCCGACGTGCAACATAATTTGCCATCGCATCTTATAGAAAAAAACATTGATTGAATGATTTATAGATTGTGTGTTTAACGTCCAGTGAGCAATATTTTAGTTATATTTAGGATTTATATATACATTTACACTCGCATTTCCACTCTCTGACACAAGGAGCATAACTGGTTCCCGTATATAACCTCTGCCACACGTCATTCCCTATTTACTGCGGGACTACATTTGTCGTCTGCTTGTAACGTTTGTAAACTAAGAATGATGTTTGTAAAATAATTCACGAGATCTTTTTTATGTTTATACAATCAATTTATACACTTTGGATACAGTTTTACATAGTAATTACTGCGTTTGTACGCGAAGCGTATCCGCCATGAGAGATATCTCTCACAATGTAAACCTATGGTATGGCAGAGGTGATTGTGGTTGACGTAACATACCCAGAATCCTTTGTTTAGAGATTGTCGCATTTCGTCCACACTCGAATTCGGCTATTTCCTGTCATTCAGCAATGTGACCAATGAATACAAATCGAAGTGTACTGTTAAAACATTTTCTTGTATGTATTTCTTTGAACAAATTATTCTATAATAAATAAATTTTGCGAGAATACTGACTTTTAATTGGCTGGAAAATATTTTCTATCAGAGGATGGAAAACAAATTTGATCGTCATGGAGACACGCGCCATTTGACAGAAACTAACAGTTTTTGTGTTGATCTCTTTTTAAAAAAAAATGTCCATTTACAAAAATAAAATTGTTGAGTTTCTTCTATTGTTTGAATTTATTTATAAGTACTAACTACAAAAAATCCTTAAATAATAATATACAGCTGCTTCATCTAAATAACTTTCCGTTTGAGCGATACATCGCTCAAGATATTTGTATCGCCAAAATCGAGTGTACTGGCTTAATTTATTGTTTGAAGCGTACACGACACATTGCCGCCATATTCGTTTACGTTTAGCAACAAAAAAGTAGTTCCGCAACAGTCGTTCATCTAGGTATGGACGGATCTGGGAAGTTATGGTTAAAGGCCTTTTGACCAAAAATGGCTATAAACGTAACGCATGTAAGATAAGAATTATTAACCAATGATTCTATATGACTACCAATGAAATGTGACGTCATAATGCGTGTGACGTTATGGACTATATTTTATGTAAAAATGACCAGTTGAATATTAAAATTATAAAATTTAAAACATTCAGTTTTGATCTGCATTTTTTATACTTCTTAATTTTAGATAAACTTATTACATACATTTACTACCTGCATCACGTCTCGACAGTTGCAGACATTCCGCATTACAACTCGACGCTACGCGTCTCGTAGTGATACGAATGTACACAACTGTCTCGGCGTGATACAGGTAGTTGTACCTACACATAATGTATGTAATGTGTATTTCTATTATGACGTCCTTCATACCCTTTGAGATATTAGGGATACAATCGGAACATTGCTCGACTATTTCCGTCAAGGGTCGAGAATGTGACCTCGGAGGTAAGGTTTCGTTTCTGACGTTTCGGTTCATTTATCTGAATTGTTAGCTGATTGTTATTGGTGACGTCAGATTAAAAACACTTATCCATTAAAACGTTGTCGGAGAAGGATTTTTGGTATTGCTAATGAATTTGAGTTTTTAAAAAATACAAAAAAATATATAAGATTTTTAGTTCTGCTACAAAATTATCAGTATAGTTTAATGATTAAAGGGTAATCTATTTTTCGCACTAAAATTATGTTGCTGTGTAAACAGGCTAAGACCCCCTTTACACTATGAAAAAAAAATACATCGATCTTTTTTGAATCGATCTTAAAAAGACTGGTTTGCATTTACACATACTTGTGAAATAGCACGAAAGATCGATTGCAATCGATCTTTTTAAGTCCTATGCGTTTATACTGGCGTTAAATTTGACAACAAGAATCTGTTTAGCCGCCTTTTTTTAATTAAATGTTCTATTAATAGAATGCACATGGGTACTTAATACATGCCACGAGTTTAATGTATGCAAACATTTTGCTAAAATGAAGGAGACAGATGTATCACCGGCCTTACTTGGTATCCAAATTATGAGTTTTTTGTTGATATATATTTCAAGAATTATGCAAAAACGTGTTAAAAGGAAGTTTTTATATGAAAAGGGAAAAATAAAATTTCTATAAATATGTTATCAGACTATTAAAGTACGATTCGTGCGTTTACACTACAAGAAAGATCGATTCAAAAAAGATCGATCTTTTTAAGTCTAGGTCTAAAGCAGGACTTTTAGTCCGGTTCTTTTTGAATCGATTCAAATAAAGATCGATCTTTATCGTTTACACTGACAAAAAGATCGATCTTTTTTGCATCGATTCAAAAAAGATCGATCTTTCCGTCTAGTGTAAACGGGGTCTAACCTTATCACACTTGGACAATTTTGGTCCATATATATCAATAAACAATCGTATCACCTCGGTTATTTCGCGGCAATTGACGGAAATGGCCGAGAGATGTTCCGATTGATCCATACACTTACTTCCGAGATTACTTAGAATCGAAATAGATTATTGCAGTTGAGCTCTACGCGAATAAGAACATGGTCAGAATTTATATTTGTCTTCATTTTGTATACATGTTCTAATTCGTATTGAGATATTGTACAATATCTACTTCTTAAATAAATACCAGTGACTATCTAAAACACTAAACTACAAATCATTGTGTTTTGGTGATCGAGGGTTTTTTGCGTAACACATGAAAACTGCCTACTGCTTATGTTCCTTTTGTAGATAAAAAAAATGTATATTTTGAAATCAACAATTGTTTCCTTATGATATTCAGCTTTTGGAAATGAGGCGGTGTTTCATTTTGATAGTAGTAGGCTAGGGCGATTTTCTATAGTAAAACTTGACCTAGAACTTACGTGTAACCTGCGTACAGTGGATTTTGTCTGTTCGAAACCTTTTAAGCTTTGTCGTTTTCGGTTGACGCTAGAAATTTTCGCGGTTTGTCCGAATACCATTGTACATCAGGAAGGCAGACGAACGGTTGTAAACAACATTAGAGCCCTTTAGAAACTAAAATGGCTGACCTACAATGTAAAATTCCCTAAGGAAACGTCTAGTATGATTTGTGACATGTAAACAACATAGACATAGTATTAAACATGGACAGGTTATCGTTACTAACTTTTTTTGATGGATTTTCGTAATAAAAAGGTAAAATATGGAATAATAAAAAAATGCTAGCAAAAAAAAAAAAAAAAAAATGCACTCCATGGGGATGTGACTTACAATATAGCACCACATAAGACCTTAATCATTTTCACTAAAATGCTGTTTTCTTTTGAAAGACAAATGTAACATTAAAAATTGTGCATGTGTGTTAGACGATGTTATTTGAAGCTGCACTTTTATTGTAAAGCTTTATCTATAAAATCGGGAAGGATTTGACGTATCATGTAAGACGACATATGTTATGTTTCACCACTTAACCACTTAAGAAATGCGGACTTCATTAGATATACATGTTATTGTTATGTCAATTTAAAGTCAAACCTTGTAAGTATAGTTTAATAATAGATATACATTAATTACATATCTGCTTTGTCTTCTTCCAGAAAACAGGCACGTTTTGTCCAAGAAGAGAACGTTTTGTCGGGTGAAGTTTTCGAGATATTTCTAAGCCACGGTACCAAGTTCCGTAATGCAATAAGCAAGTTGGAAGATTGTGTCCTGCAGCAACGTGAAAAAGATACCAATAAACTGTTAATATTATTCTATAAAATACAAATGATGAATGAATGGAGTAGCAGTTTTGTTCCAAAGACCATCAATGTATTTATAGAAACTATGGGAAGATGGAATCAAGCCTTTCGGCGTTCTCTTGATGATTTAAATAATGCCGCGCCTGGATTAAACCTACAAATGGCCAATCGGTCTGACGCAGACCTGGTCATCAAGAGTTATTCATCAGATAAGATTGGCATCAGATGGGAAAAGGTTTCCAGTCGTTATGTCGCCATTATTGAAATCGGTGAAGACATCAGAGTTACCAGTGACCAAGAACAAGCAGTAGCAACGTTTGAAATATTGTATGCATTAGGTTTCTACCGGGAGATGATGCGTTTATACTGTACATTAGCGTCCGTTTCTGTTGATAGTGTCAACATCAAAAGCATTGTTAAGAAGTTTGATCCTTACAGTATTTTATTATACGGGTCAAATATTTTTGAGAAAGGTCTCCGCGAAGGTTTTTGTAGTTTAAAGGTAGAAATCGGTGCAACAGTCTACACATTAAGTGAACTCGACAAAGTTGGATTGAACTTGTTGTTTCCGCCTTGTCCTACAGAAAAGTATCAGCCAAAATTAAGTTCTTCTACTAAACTATTATACTGCGGACGACGAGTAATGCAAGATCACAACCGACCAATGCGATCTTTTACGGACGGGAACTGTGGCCCAACAAATGGCGCCAATTGTCCCGCGTGTCGAACAATTATTGATAAGAAAACAAAAATGACCAAATGTATTAAAAATGGGCAATTTCAGGGTTGGAGTGGTTTGATATATTGTGGCAAGTACTTGTTTCCGAGTTCTTGTGGACCCAGCTTCGGAATTCAGTGTGTCTCCTGTGAGCCTGAGATGGAATAAAGAATAAGAGAAGGGTTTAACATATTTTTATATTTGTACTTTGATATGTAAATATAGTTAATTTTACAGAATCTTACATGAATATTCATTTTAAATTTCATGTAAAAAAATCGATTGACAGATTGTTACAGCATTTCATCTCTGGCAGTATTTCATTTATATTACAAAATCGACAAACAACAACATACATAACACATAGTGAAGTTTCATTCTTAGTTTAAATGAAGTTTTATGCTTTATTATTCATTTTTAGCTATTTCTTTATGGAATGCCATCATGGTCAAAATTATATTTGTTTGATCGCCATGTATATATGTAATTCATAATTTGTCATGCTTTATTTATTATTCGTCATGCTGAATTTGATATCCATCATGGTTAATTTAATATCCCTAGTTCTATATTGATAGTTATTTATTCTTCATTAATATCTATTTATTCTTAATTGTGAATCTGTAGCCGATATTACAAATTATTTTTTTTTACAAATCGTCAAATACAGATACATGCCAGATAAACAAGTCTTCAACAATGAATCTAGCAATACAAATATTGCAGTGCACAAACATGTTTTATTTCCGTGCTCGCAATTTTGTTCATATTCCCTCCGTTATTTTGATTTTTTACAACATGAAGGATTCTGCAAAAACCTTAAAGAATGAAAGCACTATTACATCAGAAAATAATCAGAATTGTGAAACAGTATTGAGAACGCTAGCCTCTCCCCAAAGTAATGTTTTTTAATCGATGATTCTGTGCTAAACGGCATCGATTCTTCTCTTTAGAGACCCCGTTTTAACACTCTTTTCGTTTTTCAAACTGAGAATTTTGTGTGAAAACTGATATTAGTAAGTAACTCGGGGCCGTATCAACAAAGTATCCTACGATATGTCATAAGATATACGTCTCGGAATGATACTTTGGATGATCTAAGGACATGTCTTAACGAAGCTGTCTTAGAATAGTCCTAGCATTGGTTACTTTACTCGACAATCTTCTTGTAAATATTAAAAAGAAATAGTAATTATTTGAGAAAAACACATTAACATTTAAATGAGTTTTCTTGTAATATGAATCAAGTTTTTTTCCTTTGATCTATTTGATCTACATGTATATATATTTAAAAATTAACAAGATACGATGTGACTGTTCAATTAAGTTAAAAATAGCCATGCAATAACCGAGTTCAATTAGAACCAATAATTAATAGAAAGCACCGCCTTAAATTTTATTTTGATTTCCCAGCGAAACGATAGCAACAAAGCATGCCAAGTTTGTCAGGTTAATAAATTTAAAATCCAAACTATCTTACATTACATATATTTATTAATTACCAAAGCAATTATTACTACATTTTTGAAGAATATATGGTAAAGGTTTATTTTTATTTATATAATGTATCGTTTAAAATAGAAAATATGCAAAGTTATACCTAAAATAGAATAAAAACTGGAAACCCAAATCTGCAAGACAAACAAACGACTAGTGACAACTACTTCAAAGGTGTTGCTGTTAGTTTTAATTTTGAGTGGTGGTATGTGAGAACTCCCAATTTTCGCCGGTCATAAGCTGAAACTAAATAAAAACTAAATGATTTTTGCTTGGCACCAGAAAACAATGTTTCAGCTATATTTAGGACGGGAACATTAAGTTTAAAATAGTCTGGCTGCTACGCATGTTTCCTAACACATTAGAAAGGGTTGTTTTTAATTTGCTTGAAGATGGATTTAAGCTGTGTCCAAAACTGTGGAAAGGATTGATTACAAAAAAAGTTATCGTATTATGTAAATCTGCTGAAAACTTTCCTGGACTGAAAATACGCGTAAAATTTGCGAACAATTCCATTATAGCTGATCTACAACATTATTATGTTTATAGTAAGTGTTGACGTATTGTGGAGAGGGATTTTTGCGTGACAAATGAAAACTGCTTACTGCTTAATATGCTCCTTTTGTAGATCAAGAAGGGTACTTTTTGAAATCAACAATTATTTCCTCGAGATATTCAGCGTTTTGAAAAATGGCGGTTTTAAAATTTTGATGGGGCAATTTTCCATACTAAAATTTGACCTTAATTAGAACGGAAGTGTACTTTAGGAACAATCGATTGTTGTCTATTCGAAATCCTTCGGGTGATGTCGTCTGCAGTTAAGGCGGGAAAAGTCTCGCGGTTTGTCCGAATACCATTGAACGTCACGAAAGCAGACGAACATTTGTAAACAACGCTAGGTCCCTTTAGAAACAAAAATGGCTGACTTATTATGTAAAATGTAAAGGTTTCAAATCTAACATAACGTGCCTAAACGGTTTGATTCCACACCAGGTGTAAAACGAGTATATATTCCTTATCAACGTCATAAATGATCAACATACTTTATGGCGACGACATAATAAGATTTTTCAGATATTTTAACGACGTCGCATTCAAATTTGTGTCTTATATGCCGAAAAGTCCTGCATCTCAAAGGTTACGTTGTTAAAACAAGTTAATATATATAGAACCGAAATAATTAATTGGAGGCAAGAATATATAAATATATATACTGATTTTACCACGGGTTTGCTCTTTATGCCCACATTTTAACCCTCGCTAACGCTCGGGTAAAATATTTGGCATAAAGGGCCAACCGATGTTAAAACCAATATATATATATACATTCTTGTCCCAATGAATTATTTCTTAAATAATACCACATTAACATGTTTCCAGGATTGAAAACTACAGAAAACAAAATAGGTACCTTACTCCCTTTATATTATCAGTTTCTCCTTCTAGTCTTGTTGGGAGAATGTATTAACGTTGGACAAAACTGCACACACCTCCATACGGATTTCCATCCATAATATTATACAATTATCAACCTTGTTAGAGTGTGACTTGTTCTGTTTATAAATGACATCGTCTTTGTAAAGTTTTGAAAATTTGAATGTAGTAGGCTTCGTCTGACAAACAAACAAAATGATACCGATTACGTAATATTCAAGTTTGTTATTGTTTGTTGTTTGTTAAAACTAAGTAGATTTTTATAGATTCTACAATTTTTTGTCTTTCACCAAAACATTTTCGGTCATTTTTGCCGAACAACGTTTTATCTGGGTTTAATTATGATTATTACATTGACAGCATGAAATATCGAGAGTTCCCATTGCAATAAATTCCGGTATTTCACATGTAATATAAATTTCTAATATGACGTCCTTCAAACGCTTTGGAAACAAACCTCTATTTAAATATTTAATATAATATGGCTGTTCCAGCCATTTCAAAAATCATACTCCCCCCCCCCCCTTGTGCTCATGCAGTTTCTTGTCTTTTTTTATTATTCCATTTTGTATCTTTGTATTACAAAAAATCAATAGAAAAATTGTTTCCACGATAACACGTCCATATTTTATACGATGCCTTGACTTTGCTACGTTGTGTTTTCAATGGACCTAGCGTTGTTTACGACTGTTCGTCTACTTTCGTGACGTTCAATGGCAATCGGACAAACAGCGAGACTTTGCCCGCCTCCATTGAAAACGGTTTTTCACTGTATCAAAATGAAAAAAAAAACAAATTACAAAATGCAGATAAACTGTTGAAAAAAATTTTAAATTTGCACCATTTTGGATCTACAACAGAAGCAGAAGCTCAACTAAATGCGGTAAGCGGGTTTCATTTGTCACGCAAAAACAGCAACACACAGTCACAGACACGGTGACTGATGTAACGAAGCATTCAATTTTGTGTTTCTTTTTCCTTATTGTTTAATTATATTGTCAATGTTAATAAATATGTTAGTTTGGTTTTAATTTATATTTCTTCCTTTTTTCTACCAATATTACACGAGAAAAATTAATATCATTTTGTAACAAGGGAGGATCTCGGACAGCAAAAATAAACCTTTACCTATGTAGGCGCGATATGTAAAATTTCTATATTTTCATATCAGAATCGAAATAATTCATAGGTGTCCCAATTTTATGGAATATTTAAATATGGGTAGGCTCGTGGCAAAATATTCATAAATATAGTGCCTACCCATATTTAAATAATCCATAAAATCAGGGCAACCATGAATTATTTCTTTATTAGTTCTTTCACTCCCTGGAAGTGACGTCACAATGTATGTCTTTAACTAGTAAACATATTCTGGTACCCTGACGTTGATATTGTCTTTAGCACGAGCGGCCTTCGAATTAAATGGCGTCATATTATTAACCGATGAAAGTGCTTATATCGGAGATCCTGTCCTGATGTTATATTTTGAAAGTGAAGCTTGCGTAAATGAAAAATATTGCACCAGGACACCAAGTTATAGTAAACATTGAGGCGCAAGGACATTCAAAACATAGTTCCTCCAAGTCTTCGACCATGAATTTAATACTTGTCAATGTAATAAACAGGATAACGCATCGTGAATTTAAAAAATATTATGACTCGTGCCGAAACGCATTCAGATTAAACTCATGCGCAGATTTAGCCGGGGACCATATGGAAAAAGCATGGCAAGTAATTGGTTTCTTGTACCTTTTTTCCGTATATTTAGTGAACGCCATGTTTGTATACTGTTGATTCTAAGGAAGTAACTTTAACTGGAAAAACGTAAGCCTTGCAAGATTTCCTCGCTAGCGTTGGACCGTACGACAAGCGGTTGATCCATCAAACTACCAAATAACACAATAATAGCAGCTTTTTATCAAATTAAATTTAAGATATGTATATGTGTATATAATATAGACACTTGTATGGTCCTACTACCGAGAAATGAAGGCGTTCGAACACGCCCACTTTGCCAATAACGAGCTCCATATAACATTCTGTAATCAGTTTATATTTGTCCTATCTAGATATATAAAAGTCAAAATTCGGGTAAAGGACAATTCGGACTTTATCAATTGATGCAAACTTCAACTGGATACCTTACACGTATTACTTAAATGCAATTGATGTAAGATTTATTTAAATAGGTCCAACAAGTTTATATTTGAGCTATGTTCGAATTAACAGAAATAAATTATTACATGTATTTGTGCAAACCGCATTAATTGGCAAGTGATACAAACAGAAGGATAGATAATTTGAAAAATAACAACTGTTTTGCATGTATCACCGCTGTAATGACTTAGCGGAGACTGGTAGATGCTGTTGTAAACAGTGCTCCAATGTAATATACACGCACATGATATGATGTTTTCATATTGAAATTGTTTTAATTAGTACTCCTAGAGTTTTTGATTTGCATTTATTGTTCATATGCAGTAATGAGTTTAGAGCTTCAATAGATACATACTTAAGGACTTCATCATTCTAATAGTTGAAGACTTTAATTCATGATCCATCTTTACTTTATGTCAATTTAATGTTATAAATTAACAAAAAGTTCTCTGTTTAATATTAAGTCCTAAAATTCCAATCAGCTTAAAATAATGTAAACTAGCAGGGTAATAAATAACCAATAAATGCATATTAAAAATTAATATTTCAACATCAAACGTCTCCTATATGGTATATAAACTCATTGTTGGATTTTAATCTTCACATGGTCACGATTGCGCAAGCGTAGACAGCAATGAACCAATGCTTATACACGGAGAAGTTGGAAGACAAATTTTGTCCTGATCATTATCCATGCATGCGCTTATGCAATATTCGAATCTATTGACTCCGCTCGTCGTGTCTGTCATAATGTGTTGCTCGATACAATTAAATTTCTTTCATTTCACTACATATATGTGTGTATCAGTTGTTTTTATTATTTAATTTCAGTAATTTAAGATTGCATAATATAAATCTCGATTTTATATGCACGTTATTTATACACAGTAAAGCTGTTCTGCTTAACATACCACCCATATTCTGCAAAAATCTGGCTTAAAGGAGATCCGCTGTGTTGTCACTTTTAACTGTTTAGTGTTGAAGAATCCGCTTATTGTATCATACTCAAAACCCGGATGACAATGTCGTATTGTCGACAAATTAATGTGACGTCCATGGTGCCACTTGACGTCATCTTTTTCAAAGACGTGATGTCACATATGTAAAAATTGTACAGTAACTAACACATGTAATCTGTACAACTGTACATGTTTTAAATAATGGATTCATCTGCTCAGTTCTTCCATTTACTGTTACTAATTAACAAAATCGTTTTAATAGTTGGTACTAAAAGTCCAATTAGGTTAAAACAATGTAAAAAGGAAATGGTAATAAAAAGAAGAAATTAATGCATATTAAAAAACGACATTTAATATCGAAGGACTTAACCTATTTTTTCCATTATAACTTTTTAAAGAGAAGTATATAAACTCATTTTCGAATCGCAATCGTCACTTGTCCACGATTGCATATTAGAGACCAAATCGCAGTGCCGAACAAAGTTATGGCGTATTGCAACATTTCGGTATCGTGATTTGACGTACTGTGGTGTTAAACCTCAACTTTGGCATAGAAAATCACTAACAATGAATTTAACGATTTGTACTAACCAAACAGATTTTAATGTTTCGAACAAGCTTTGCGGCTATGAGTCGTCAAACAAAAGCAGTCTTGCAACTCTTTTAGAACGAGTGACAAGCTACTTGTGGATTGTTCTTTCTCCAATTTTATTCAGTAGTGGTGTATTTGGCAATGTGGCTACCATAGTAATTCTGACCAAATTACAGTTCTGGAAGAAGCCAACCTATATTCTTCTTGTTGTTCTGGCGCTGTCCGATACAGTTATCCTCTGTGTTGGACTATCACGATACTGGACACGGGAAGTTTTCAAAATCGACATCAGAGCGTTGTCAAACTGGGGATGTAAAATTAATCTGTTTGTTATATACACTTCAATGCAGTTTTCATCTGCGATTCTAGTCTGTGTCACGTTTGAAAGATTTGTTAAAACAAGGTATCCTTTTCGATACAAAATCATTGTATCTGTGAAAAAGACTGTCACACTCATAACATTTTGTTTTGTAGTCTTGACGGGACTTAATAGTTTCTGGATTGTCACCAATGGTCTTGCAGAGAAGGACGGGACAGCCTCTTGTGATACCATTATAGAAAACTCTATCTACTTTGAAGAATTTATATATACTAATATTGACCTTTCCGTTCTTTCTGTTATTCCTATCGTTTTGATGGTTGTAATGAACATCTGCATTCAAAATGTTTTGAGAGAGTCAAAACAACTACGGAAAATATCCGTGTCAGATGAAACCACGAGGAAGGATCTTGGTAAAAACAGTCAGATGCTGACCCGTATGTTATTTTTCACAAGTACATACTTTCTGATTGCCACGATTCCTATTTCTGTGTATTACGTCATTGAATCATACTTAGTAGACACAACGGAGTTGACCTTAGCTAAGATGGAGGTCGCCAGGGTTGTTCTGTATTTGTTTCAGTTTTCTAATTATGCTGTTAATTTCTTCTTATACATGGCAACAAACAAAGGATTCGAAAGAAGATTTTATGAAATTTTCTGCTGTATTAAAGATATCGTGTAAGTATAATTCAATGCCGGTGGGGTCCTTGATGGGGGAAATAAAACATAATGTTATTATAAATTTATTTCAAAATTATTGTATAATAATTTTATGTTATACAAGTTTATCAACAGTAAATCAAAGAGGAGAAAAATATGAACCAACGAGAACTCAATTTTGGTTGCTACTGGAAAGGGTATGGTTAGTCCACTCTTTTTTTTTGAAAATCTACAAAAGGGAGCGTGGCACTCTTTAATATGTTACCCAATGTGGTCCGCGGCCAGGCTTACGGTATTATAACATTACAAACCCCAAAATAGAGGACGTCCTATTTCCGCCATCTGAGAACGCGCTCGGCAGCTTTGCGGTTTGTGCTCTGGGAACTCTACCAGTATGGTCCCAGAAGTATAGTTGGTGTATCAAATACAGTTGTATATGATATATTTGAAGTGTTATAACATGCATGTGAAATATTATTGATGTAAAATCGTCATGGTATATTTACATATTTGGTAAAGTTACGTATTCATTTAATAGTCATGCTAATGTATTGATTTAGTGACGTAAAGCTTGTTTAACAGTATTTCAGCTATAGTTTTGAAAAAAACAACAATATTACAAACAATAAATTAAGAAAGAGGGACGGACCAATTGACAGGCAATTCTGCTATCACAAGACAGTTTCGAGAATTTGATATAGGCAGAACATTTTATCTTTTTTTAATCTGATAAAATAACCTTCTTTTCTTGGCATATTCAAATGGAGCTGTTAACTTGCACAACGTGTTACACTTCAAACACAAGTCGCCCATCATCTTCAGCGTCCGGGCTTTCGATATTATGACCTGACAATCCGTTCTTGATCTAAAGGTTATCCTTATTCTCCAACCGCTCGAGTACCCAACTAAATGGGTGGCAAAATCAATGTGCTATCTAGTTTACCTTTCAATATGTATTCTGCGTTTGTTTGTTTTGGGGCGTAACGCCACTTTCAGCAAGTTTTTAGTTTATCCCGGCGTTCAGGTTTTATTGGGAGAGGAAGCCGGAGTACCCAATTAAAAAACCCTACATTAGGAAGACTGACAATCCTTGTTGAGGTTGGAGTCGAGTACACCCCTGCCTTTAGTAAACTGGTGGTATTAAATACTTATATAAATTAAACACAACTTTAAGGGACAGACATGCTAGAATCACACCATTACTCGTCAGTGTTGTTCTTGTCTCTTGCATGGTTAACAGTTAAGTAGAAACTATAGCAGTTGTGACATCTTACCTAACTTATAGGAATGATATTCAGGAAAGTGAATGAAATAAATTGTCATAATGAATATTAATTAAAGTCTTGTTCATTGATATTTTACAGTCCAGCTATGAGAGAAAATAGAATGATGAACACGACACAAGTAGTGTACACGAATCAAAGTTCCCAAGCACAGCAGGCACACGAAACCATGGACACATTACGGAACGATTCAAATTATATGTAGTTAGATACGTCTAGTTTATTTAATGTAAGCAATCGATTCAATATTTTATTTGAAACGTTCAAACTAATAGCACCTAAGGACCTTACAGTAAGCATCCATTAATATACCACACCATTATTTCTTCGTTAATTTAACGCACCATTATTTCGTTAATTTTACATAGTTTTATTTATTCCCCAAAACGCAATTGTTTAACGTACTCGTTAACATATCTGAGTTTGTATTTTCCAAAACGCACCTTTTATGATTACGCATGTCAGCAGCAACAGTTATTTTTATTTCTTCTGAAAACACAAAACATAAATGAATTAAAATAAATATTTTTGCATATGGAATTATTAGGTATGTTATGTAGCCCAATTCTGACAAATTGAATATCATGGATATATAAAATCACCTGTTCATGTCAAGATGGACTGTTCTATGCCCGCAAATCTTTATAAAATTAGGTATGTTATGTAGCCCAATTCTGACAAATTTGAATATCATGGATGTATAAAATCACCTGTTCATGTCAAGACGGACTGTTCTATGCCCGCAAATCTTTATAAAATTAGGTATGTTATGTAGCCCAATTCTGACAAATTTGAATATCATGGATATATAAAATCACCTGTTCATGTCAAGATGGACTGTTCTATGCCCGCAAATCTTTATAAAATTAGGTATGTTATGTAGCCCAATTCTGACAATTGAAATTTGAATATCATGGATATATAAAATCACCTGTTCATGTCAAGATGGACTGTTCTATGCCCGCAAATCTTTATAAAATTAGGTATGTTATGTAGCCCAATTCTGACAAATTTGAATATCATGGATATATAAAATCACCTGTTCATGTCAAGATGGACTGTTCTATGCCCGCAAATCTTTATAAAATTTTACATTATAGAATAAAACAAGTTTAGCTTTTCTAAAAAGCTAACCGTCTCTTAGCTGCATTACAAATTTTATGGATTTATTAAAGTATCTGGTTTTTTTGTAATTTATATGTAGGATAGGTAAACAATGTACATGTACCTTGTAAGGACATTGTTTACGCTAAACTATTATCCAATGGTGCTTGAGAGATTTAAATGCCTGTCGTCACTTCACACGTGCTTTTTAAAAAATAATTAAACAAAAGTTGACTCACTAAACAAATGTTCAGAATGAGCGGTAAAAATATGTTTTGTTAAATTTGCATCAATATCAGAACGAAAATAAAGATACAGAACATATAATTTTTTCCTAACCCAAACAGCTTTAAATAGGAGAGAGATTTTGGTACAATGTTTACCTTTTAATTGTTCACTGACCAATGCATTGAATGAAATAGAAGTCAATATGTGGAACGTAACATTACTACACTAAAATATTGATTAACGAAAATAAAGATATAGAACATATATTTTTTTCCAAAACAGCTTTATAAAGTAGGTAGATTTTGGTACAATGTTTACCTTATAATTGTTCACTGACCAATGCATTGAATGAAATAGAAGTCAATATGTGGAACGTAACATTACTACACTAAAATACTGATTACAACCCCGATTCAACCTAAGAATATATCGAAATTTTAGTACACATACTAGTGCAATCCTGACGTAAACCAATGAAATGACAAAAATATTTATAGATTTAGTAAACCACCCAATCAAGTAACAGAGAGTCATTTACTCCGAAGACTGATCGTCATTTGACTATGTATACCGTCTATAAAAAATGTTCATCGTTTAAAACATAACTTGAGTTTAAGGTTATTATATGTAACACAACTACGTGTATTGCCAATAATAGATGTTGTGACTTTGCAAGACAATTGACATTATTTTATACAATGATTTATTTCAATAACATAATATAGAATATTAGTTAGATCCACGAAAATCTTTGCATCTGTAACAGTATTTGTGTTCTAACATTTACAAAAATTCCCTATTTCATCCGTTTGTAACGTATTCAGGTAATAAACATGTATTTTATACACGTATTGAAAACCGATCCAACTTGAAAGCCTTAGATTTCAAGAGATGTGTGTATATTTGTTTGTTGTATTGAATGTAACCAACAATAAAATCAGACATACACATAGTAATTACTTTTTACTGGCATAAACAACGTTTGTCTGCCCCAATAAACCTCATAGACTTCTGTCCGACATTCATGTCAAATATGTTGTTCTAGCAGGTACGGTTTGGTTTCATTTAGTCTCCATATCCAATCAATGACTGCATTCTCCCATCCTTGTACTGGATATCATTATTACATAACACAAACATCCGTAAAAAGTAACATAGCTGGCTCCACCAGGCATTCTAATGAACGTGTTTGTAAACCTGATAATAATTTAAATAATAAAATAGTCTCCTTTCCCGCCGAAAATACAGTGATACCGGTTATTCCATAAGTAGTATAAATCATAATGCTATGTTGATACTACATTAAAAAAAACATAGTCGACATCTTTAGATTAGGGTCTCTTTCCTAATGTAGTATTGAAGATTGGAAATTTTTGTGTTCTGACATTGGCCACATTTTTTTGAACCCGATAGGTGAAAAGGCTATTATGCACAAACACAAGAAACTTAGACCAATTACAATTGTAAGTTGCATGGGGACATTATTACCATTTTGCGGTGATTTTACGCTTAGAAAAGAAATATTAAGGAAAAGTGAAAGGTCAACAAGATTTAAAAACACAGAACAGTGACTGAATTCGGATAGAGACAAAGACACTCTCCATTTTTTTTTAACTGGTGCAACAGACTGCATGAAAGTTATGATTTGCGTTAGTTTATAAGTAAACATAAAACTGTTTTGGACAGTCAGATTTACATGAACCAATACAAGATCCACCAGATAAAATAGCAATGATATCAATTACAGAATTAGGTGCAGAATATATACAGTTATATGTGTAGCCTCCTTTTCAAATGTTTGCACAACAATCGACAGTTATATTATATGTGCTTGACACGTGCCAATCAATTTTGTAAATGTAATGTTTGATTTTGTTTGAATGGTGTTTAACGCCACTTTCAGCAATTTTTCAGCTATATCAAGGCGTCCAGTTTCTATTGGGGGAGGAAGCCGTAGTACCCGGAAAAAACCTCGACCTTCGGTAGGAAAATTGGCAATCCTAATCAATTAAGATTGGAATCGAGTACCCCTGCCTGCAGTGAGACTCAAACCCTCAATCTCATTGTTGAAAGCCCTCGTGATCAATGGTAGACAACTAACTTAACCACTCGATAATAACATTTATATAAAGTATTTCGTTTATGACGTCCCTAGAACAACACTAAAAAGTGTAATAGTTTTCTTGAATAAGTTACTTGAAAATCCCACAATATTTAACATTGTTGACATCATAGAAACTCGTAAACAATATTGTATGTGTTGATGCAAATATGTAGCTTACAAGTAGCCGAGTTGTCAAGTTATTTTACCATTTACCTATTTACTGCGTGTCACTGGGGTTGTAAGTTAGGGCAAGGAATGCTCGTCCGCAAATACAACTGACAAAATGTTAAACTTTTGTATCTTGATTACCGGTTGGGCAAAAGAGACATTGATTACATTACTGTAGAACACACTTATTCATTCATTTACGTATTACAAGTACAACTAATTTCAATTTATATAAATAACAATTTTACTTATAGAGTAATGGATACCCTCTCATTTGGGGGCAGGGATTTCAGGTCATAATGAAGAAAGCCTGACCGCGGACAATAACGATTATATAGAAGCGTTGTTATGATATAAACGTGATGTATGTCATTTTACTTTAGTGTAGATAATGAAATGTAAATATTAGATTTTTATTGCAATGCTTTTTGTCGAGACTTTTTGTGGAGTTTCGGATTTGAAAAATGATGAGTATGACCTTAGTAAATGTCAGACCGTGCTAACATTTTTTCCGTTTGTTATTTTAAAGTAATGCAATTCCATTACTACTGATTAGCGCATATGTTTGTTCGCATATTATTTTTACTTTACTAAAGTCAACCCCCACCCCCCCCCCCGTGCGCTTAGTTGTTTGCTTGCATTTTTTAGTATTACGAAAATCCAATAGAAAAAATTTTCCCACAATAACCTGTCCATATTTTATACTTTGTTGTTTACATATCACAAATCCTTCTTGACTTTTGCAACGGGAATTTACATAGTTAGTCAGCCATTTTTGTTTCTATCGGTACCGTGCGTTGTTTACAAAAGTACATCTGCTTTCTTGACGTACAATGATATTCGGACAAACCGCCAGACTTTTCCCGCTTTAACTACAGACGACATTGTCCGAAGGATTTCGAATATACAACAATCTATTGTTCCTAACGTACACTTCCGATCTAATTTATGTCACACTTTACTATGGAAATCGCCATATCAAAATGAAAACCCGCCACATTTCAAAACGATAATTTAATGTGGAAAATAATTGTTGATTTCAAAATTTGTTTGTTTGAATCTTCAACAAGACAATAAACTCGACCAAACGCGGTAAGCAGTTTTTCATTTGTGAGGCAAAAACCGCCGCACAGGCACTGTGACTTTTAGTATAGTTTTTTGTAAGCAAAATATACCATTCATGTACTATCCCTTCCATGTATTCAAGCGTTTTCTATATTATATTATTATAACAGTTATTAGACCTACATGTAAGTATGACTGCAACAGCCAACCATACGTTATCGAGTTCATATTTGTTCGAGATATGTTCTGTTATGATGGGCTCTACTACAACCTTTTTGGGCAAGGATTTCCAGTTTTCTTGCAAACGGTCGAAGTTTTATCGATTTCAATTTCTTCCTACCCCAAACGACTGGACGACATGATATATCTGATCAATTGCTTAAAGCTGCGAAATATTTACAAAACAGACAAGTAATTGTTGCCAATAATCAAACTCTTGACTGGGACTATATTGGGAGGGTTCCATGTACCCGACCCACAGAGCTGCCAAGCGCGTCCCCGTGTGGCAAAAGAAAAGTGTATGCACCTCGTTGGGTTGCTGTCAGGTCATAATATGGAAAGCCTGACCGCAGACCGTAGTGTGTAGTTTGTTTGGAATGTTCCGAACTCCTTACACCCTTTTATGTCGATAAGAGTAGGCTCGTTGTAGCCTCTATACAAATGGCTTGATTTTGTGGCACTATCCAGTTTCCCATACTAATTACCTTAGCATTTAAAATTATCTGCCCATTTGTCATATGTATCTCCCCGTTGATGTATTGTTTGTTAAACTGTTTTAGTCCTGAAAACTTATTACGGAATAAAGCTCAACAGTTTTCGATTTTAGCACAGAAATGAATCGCCAGTGGGACACCCGTTAGAGTACAACAAATGAATGAAGTAATATTTTCCAACTTTGTTAGCGACTGGAAGCAGAAATGTTATTAGAAATACAGAAAAGTATTAGTAATTAGGTTCAGAAAGCGTTTTAATTTAAATCTAAACTGAAACTTTTAGAGGGATGATCGAAATACCATTATCAACAAAAAAGTATGTTAATTATTTTGTTAGACCGATAAAACTGAAGTGATCTGTAGCAGTGATTTCATGTATTTATCTAATTTCTACCTATATGAGAGTGTATAACGGATTAATTCCCAGTTTCCGTCTTAAATGACAGATTTGTATGTCACTTGATAACGCCATTAGCTAAGGTTAGGTAACTGTTCTCTTTATTCTGACAATAGGTTTTATGCAACTTTTTGGTAGAAATATAAAGCTGTCGAAAAACAAAAGTTGTTTTTGTTAAATTAAAGTTCGTGCTGACCAATTTAATATTGGCGCCGAATTAATACTAATACGGGGATACATCTATTTTATATTTCAATGAATAGGAGCCTGGGAACCCGGTGAAAACGCCAGTCGTTCGGCAAAAAGGCTATCCTTGTCAATAGATGTTTGGAGTCGGCATACTATGTCCAGAGTAAGGCGCAAACCCGCGACCTCGGCTTTAACAGGCTCATGATCAATAGTAGATGGCTAACTACAATTTCTACTCGGCCGTCGAGTCCCCTCATTCATGTAAAGATAAAAATTATACATACAATTAAAAAAAATCTGTACTTATTTACTTTGTTAAACTTTCCTTATTATAACAACACCAAGCACTTTGAACGAGAGGGCCTCGGTCAACTCAGTAACTCGAGCACTGTATGGTCCCAAACATAAATTAATGTATTAATAAGACTATGACGATGTCTCTATATATAGGCATTATAGTTGCGTGCATCAATTTGTTTAATACATACATATAACATTCATTAAACATGCTTCGAAAGCAAAATATTAAAAGAAGCTGTCTGAAGACAAATCTGTCATTAAAAAAAATTAATATAATAATATTACAACTAGCACACTAAAGTGTCAACACGACTTCTATTTATATGACAGCGTAAAGGTAAAGTTGATTTCCAAAAAAACACATTTTCTCGCTGTCGAAACTTTCGATTTTAAATATAGATTATAATACATGAACACACTCTATCATATTTTAACACATTGGATACATTCCATGATCACCTTGTTAATCATTCGTAAACGAAAGTGAAGAAATTATAGTAGAATTTTCACATGTTTGTGTGCTGAGGACAAGACGTTGCTAGACATAACAGGTAACTCGTTTGATTAACTAATACTCATATTAAGTTCATATTTATGTTCCACTATATATATAGATAACTGACTAAAGTGTCAACACGACTTCTATTTATAGACAGAACTATGACAGCGTAAAGGTAAAGTTGATTTCCAAAAAAACACATTTTCTCGCTGTCGAAACTTTCGATTTTAAATATAGATTATAATACATGAACACACTCTATCATATTTTAACACATTGGATACATTCCATGATCACCTTGTTAATCATTCGTAAACGAAAGTGAAGAAATTATAGTAGAATTTTCACATGTTTGTGTGCTGAGGACAAGACGTTGCTAGACATAACAGGTAACTCGTTTGATTAACTAATACTCATATTAAGTTCATATTTATGTTCCACTATATATATAGATAACTGACTATCGAGCAATTTTATTGCTGATAAATTCAAAAGTCACATTTGGAGAATTGTGGACTTCTTAAGAGGTGAACATCAAGTACTCCAGAACTGGCAATTCGCTTTAACTCGACTACCAAAGCAAGTTCACCATTTCTGATGTTCATCGATCAAAGAGACCATATTTGTTTTATTAAACCTAGCAAATAAAATAGACCTTAATTATTGATCAAACATGCTTCTTAAATGACGTTATTTCTCATTGTCTGCATTTCAAAAATCCGTCCACGGAAATAATTTGTAAATAATGCTAAGCGGTTGGCGATTACTTAAGTTTTAATGAAATGGAGATGCGAAAGAAAATTTGGGTTGTCGATGAAAAAGGCCTTTTCATCCCTTTCCCGTTTGTCGATCGCGTGATTCTCTGCATGCAAATATTCGGGGTTGTCGAGCTTATATATCATGCATAAACGTCACGTGGTATTATTCTGAGCCACAAAGTAGGTGTCGTTTCTAGTGAGGTTTTAATAAATATTATTGTACATTGCGTTAGCAATCTATACTCTTAATACACTTACACTTACATATTTCTGTTATGACATCAACAAATTTTATATTTGTTGACTTCATTTCCAATTTCTTGTCAATACAGAGCGACGGCCAAGGTAATATTGGATAAAGTAAACTAAATTAGTTTATGATTTTGTGGGGTGCAACCAATCCCACAATGTGCAGATTTCAAAGATGTATAAACAAGAGACAGCAAAACAGATCGGCTCTGTCTTATCTCGCTAGACGTTTAAAATTAATTAGTTTTATGTAATAAGTGTAATTATACATTGAGTTAAATGTTGATGTTCTAAATAGTACTATTTTACTGCAAAATACATTTCAAAATGTATGTTTTCACAATAACCATAATAATTTCTAGATTGAAGTAGATCAGTTTTTTTGCATTTTAGATTTTGGTGCGAAACGGACATGAAACTACTGATTTTTGTTGCGCTCTTTTTTGTCCAGAATGTTTGTGCAATTATGGTTTTAAAAGATGATCAGTACGAACGAAATAAACGTCAGGCCGTTGATCTGCCAACTTTTATCTCTCCATCTACTTGGGAGTCTTTCGAACGTAATGGAATTCCATTTCTACAGAACGGAGCAAACTATTTGTTCGGATCTGATTCATTCCCGAATGAGTTTGACAAGCTTTTATCCGCAGTGTATCGAAAAATCACTGACGATCCCATTTCTATTAAGGACAAACTAATTCAATCACTGAGCGATGGAGAAAAATTTAGCGTTGATAACAGCATTCGATACAAAAAAGCTGTTTCTGCAATTAACGACAATTATAGGCAGTTAGGTTTAGAAAAAACGGTCGTGTACGTATATACAACTTACTATGTATATAGTGATTTGATTAATGCTATGAGAAAGCAAGGGACAAATGTTGAGCTTACAGACGCCGAAAAGACCTTAGCATCATTTGCTTTAGTTCTGAACGCAATTCTTTTTTGCTGGAAGCCTTTACAATCTGTATCTCAGGTCACCTACAGAGGCGCTAGCTTTACAGTTAGTGATATTGCAAAGTATTCCGTAGGTACAGAGTTTGTTTGGGTACAATTTACATCTTCGTCAACAAACAGGACTGTTTCAGAAGATTTCTATATGGGCAATGTACTTTTCATCTTCGATAATTCTAAAAGCACCAGCTGGCGGCCAAAGGATGTTAGTCCGTATTCATATGATCGCAGTCATCAGGAGGCTTTGTTTCCGAGTGGAGCAATGTTTAGAGTCACATCCAAAGAAACCTTCGTATATAAAGGAAAATCAAGTACAGCCATTATGGTTCAGTTGATAAATCGTAACACTTCGTCTGCAGAAAAAGTTTTGCACGACAGATATATGCTCCTCTTTGCCTGCATATGTACTACTTTCATTAATTTTCATGTTTTGTTTTAAAGTTACTTACGCCAGTTCGTCATGGGATCTATTGGACAATTCAATACAAACCGTACACGGAAAATGAACTGATTCAATACCATGTGGTTTATGGGGGATGAAGGTAAATTTGAACTTAGAAAAATTTAAGTTAAGTTCATAAAACTTGGGGCTGTTTTAGGATTTTTGTTTGTATTGACAATATTTCGAGATTGATGTTCTACGATTAGGTCACTACGACGCAAATCTATTTTATACCAGAAAAAGGTTTACATGTAGGTTAGTTAACATTCTTCCTTCGAACTCATAACGTCAGGAAACGTTTGAAACATTACAGATTGACTAAACGAATATAAATAGCAGCATTTTACATATATTTAGGGAAAGGACACATGACAAAATAAATAATCAATAGGGATTAATTAATAAGTAAGACGTTTTGTGTGCCATTTTTATGGGGGATTGGGTAGTGACGGAACATTTAGATTTTTTGTTAAACCAACAAAAATGTGCAAGTCGCGTGTAAGCAACGGATCACTATTTCTAAGGTCCATGACTTTATGTTTCGAATTATAACTTGACAAACCATCCACCAAACATTAATATGGCAAGAACTATCCGCACTCAAGGACGCGCTATTTATCTCTAGATCTTTCGGTAGTGGACTCCAGCAGTCTTAGTACCCCATGTAATATTAGAGTGAGGAGCGTTAAGCATTGTCCTTTTATTGATACTAGACGTACATTGTGCCTTCTGGTGTGTCATATGGTGTGCATATTTCACATCCCGTGCAAGAAGCTCAATATGCTCTCCTGCGAATGTGACAATAAAAATGTTGACCGTCAATTTACCACTCCTATTTTCCCGTATAACTTTACAGACAGATGAATGGATTTTCGTCCTTTATATAGGTAAAATAAGGCTGTTTGTGGATATGTTTGCATCTATGAAGATAAAAGAAATCGATATACAATGCAATACAATATAAAAATCATTTATACATACTTAAATTGTTAGATTTTTTCTTTTAACTGGTGACATTAATTTTCTTTTATTGATATCGGGTTTGTACGAATAATGAACTTGCAAAAGTAAAAAGAAACCGAAACAATATATTTTTCTGTTAATGCCTGCCTTATTTTCCTGCCACTTTATATAGATTTATCGAACAAATTTGTTCATGCCTGCAATTCACGGATTGTGGAAAGGGTGTTCTTCTTGGAAAATTTACTTAGTAGTTTAAAAATAATTGCTTTGTTAAAATACAATTTATTGATTTTAAGCCCATGATTTAACTCGATTAATTCTTAAACACAATGTAAATGCGTATTTAGTCCTGAATCTGGATTTGTAATCGTCATGTTGTTCAATCAGTGTCCTTGCTGTTTTCCTTAACGGTCATTCTCAAGTTGTCTATCATGTTAAAGATTGTTTTACGATAAATGAGATATATTTAATTTAGAAATAATTTATTTTAGTTTTTTTTGTAGTAATAAATTCTATTCATTTTGTATTGTCTTTTATTTTCAATCATATAGTGGAGTACGAAAATGAGAATTGGGCCTTATTTTCGAAAGTATGTGAGGATTAAGATACGTCTAAACTAAATGCCAACCCCCCCTTGGAAAAATTGTTTGCTTGCATTTTTTCATTATTCTATATTTGACCTTTTTATTACGAAAATTCAGTTGAAAAAATGTAGATACGATAACCTGTCCATGTTTTATAATATGCCTCTGGTGTTAAGTTGTTACAAATCTTCCTTGACTTTTGCTACGGGAATTTTACATAATAAGTCAGCCATTTTTGTTTCTAAAGGGACCTTACGATGTTTACAAATGTTCGTCTGCTTTCGTGACGTTCAATGGTATTCGGACAAACCGCGAGACTTTTCCCGCCTTAACTGCAGACGACATCACCCGAAGGATTTCGAGTAGAAAACAATCGATTGTTCCTAAAGTACACTTCCGTTCTAATTAAGGTCAAATTTTAGTATGGAAAATCGCCCTTTCAAAATTTAAAAACTGCCATATTTTAAAACGCTGAATATCTCGAGGAAATAATTATAGATTTCAAAAAGTAGTCTTCTTGATCTACAAAATGAGCATAAGCTGAACCATACGCGGTAAGCAGTTTTCATTTTTCACGCAAAAAACTCTCTCCACAATACGTCAACACTTAGTATAAATATCATCATAGGACATAGGCCATAAGGGCAACTTTGTTACATGTCTCAAAGTAGAATCTATCTCGGAATAATTCTAAATTTTGAAACTTATTAAGGTAATAAGGATGGTCTTAAGAATATCCCAGCTTTTAGAATTTAATTCTGTTAGCGAACCTGACTGCGGTGTATCTACACTTAAGGAGACAGCGTAAAAAAAAATATTCGCTAAAACAGGCTGTGATAGGAGCATTTAGATGATCCCATGAAATTGGCAAAGCAAATATATAGGCCGCTTATTCCAGAACTAGGCAAAAGGATGACGACGAAGATCTAGAGCTTTCCCTGTTTTAATAACGATAATGATCGCACATTGGCTCTTTTTCAACTTTTGAACGCTGACGTTCATAATTTGTCCTAATCTAGTGTTAAGTGAGAGTTTGCAGGCAATACGTCGTAATGCCGGAAGATCCGACATATTTTTTAAGGCAAAATTCAAGGATTACATTTTATAGTTATATTTCCAAAGGTCATAATTAAGAAGTTTCAAAACGCATTTAAAATAAAACTATCTATGTCATATTTCATGGCTATAAGTTACTATTGCAATAGTTGCAAAAATACCTATATATTAACTATATATGATAAAAATAAACATAGACCTTTCACAGAAAGGGATGATTGTTGTAAATTGAATCGATCAGATCAAAATGCTGAATCGAAATAACAAATATGGAAATTTACTTAATTAAAGTTATCCTGCCTATTTGCATATACTTCAAAGACAGGCAAAGTTTATAAAAAGAGTTTAAAAAAATATAAATATTTGCGAGCGTTTGTCTAAAGACGACAATCTAAAAAGCGGTCGCACTTACGTCTAATACCGGTTCTTATTTTATATCCGATAGGCCTTCGTGATACTGTGTTAGTGCAATTAAATGTTTGCAACATTACCAATGGTATCAACAAAAATAAGTGCCTGCACAATGCAGGACCATTGGGATTATCAACATTTCAATTGTTCATCAATTGTGTAGGCTGTATATTTATTTTTCGAGAACGATTATCTCTATTTGATAATTTATTATTACCCATACGCCTTACTGTTTTTACCTCTTTTTTCGCCTATTTTTATTTATCTTTTCTTACAGTCGTGTTAGAAGAATGTACCAAAACACAATTTCGGACAAAACTGCAGACACTCCCATGACGACTGTGCCTGTAGATAGCCATCAATGGCCAGATAGCCACCTACATGATGCAGATTTTAAGCACCAAATGCGTGCGAACAGTTCCACTTTATAAATTCAGGCTTGTTGGTAGTCTGGAACATATTTTCTGCAAAAACATTCAAATGTAGATTATTTGATTTTTATGTTTTTCCGTCACATATGAAAAATATCATAAAATTAAACAGGCTGCGTAATCAATAAGAAACTAGTTTCGCAAATGTCACGCTTCCAACACTATTCATTAATCAATTTATACTTTCTTATCTTTTTCTTATATTTGAAGGTCGGACTTAAACTTAAACCAATTACATAAATGTGATATTAGATTTAATGATAAAGGTTTAATGAGTTATATTTCAGCTATTTTCCAAAAAACAAAAAAAAATACTATTTGCAAACATCGGATTAATTGAAGATAACAAATGAAGGATAGAGCATTTGGATTACAACAGAAAGGGCAAACGTAAAAACATATATATCGTATAGGAAAGATACCAAACAACTGTCTAACATACGAACAACTTTTTCTTTTGGCATGAAAGTCTTTTAAGACATTTGATCTACCCCTAAGAGAAACCTAGGATTTAGAAAACTTAGTTGCATGTGTACTGACGTCGCTGGGGCGGACTGGTTAGGCATCGTTGATGCCGTTGTAAACGGTGAACGTACTTGATATGATTTTTAGCATGGAAATTGTGTTCATTACTCCTAGAAACACTTTGAAGCATTTGATTTGTATTATTTACATTTACTTTTTAATTTTACAAATTAACAAAAAAGTTCTTTTTTTGATATTAAGTACTAAAATTTCAATCAGCTTAAAATAAAATAAATTAGTAAGAAAATAAAAATAACCAATATAAGCATACATGTATTAAAAATTAGCATTTCAACATCAACTTCTCCAGTTCATTAAAAAAAACCTCATTGTTGAATTTTAATCTTCACTTGTTCACTATTGCTTAAGCCTAGACAGCAATTAATCAATGCTTATTGTTTCATTATTTAATTTTAGTGATTTAAGATTGAATAACCTTAATTTAGATCTAATATACACGTTGTTTATACACAGCTAAGCTGCTCCGCTCAAACGACCACCAGTATTCAGAAAACATCTGGCTTAAAGGACCAATATATTTAAATTGGTGAATTTCATATTTACTGAAGTAGTAAGAAAACAACTTTCCTCTTAGAACACGTACACCGTTGTTCTCTGTTGGGTGCTCTCATTAAACAGCTAAGACGGTGTTTAATTTTGGTGATCCGCTTATTGTGTCATACTCAAAACTTATATGACCATGCCGTCGTGTTAAAAAAATGTTGCCCTATTCTCCGTGCGACTTGACGTCATATCCTTCTATGATATGATGTTACATATTTAAAAGTTGACTGGTAACTGATATTACTGGACAAAATGTAGTAATGAATGTTATCTGCACCACTGTGATAGGACTGTACATGCCAATGACTGAAATTTTAAATGAAGGATTCATCTGCTCAGTTCTTCCGTTCTCTGTTCTAACAAAATCATTTTATAGTTGGCAAACAATTTCCAATTAGGTTAGAACATTGTAAAAACAAGTCAATAAACAGAAACCACTAATGCATATTTAAAAAAGATAGTAAACATCAAACGGCTTTAACTATTTTTTCCATTTTAACTTTCTAAGGAAAAGTATATAAACTCATTTCTGCATAGCAATCATCACTTGTTCATGATTGCATATTAGACCCTAAACCCGCATTACCGGACAGAGTTTTTGGGGCTTGCAACATTTCACTAGCTTTATTTAACGTACTGTGGTGTTAAACCTCAACTTTGACATAGAAAATCACTAACAATGAATTTTACCATTTGTACTAACCAAACATATTTTAATGTTTCGAACAAGCTTTGTAGCTATGAGTCGTCAAACAAAAGCAGTCTTGGTACTCTTATAGAACAAGTAACAAGCTATTTGTGGATTGTTCTTTCTCCAATTTTATTCACTAGTGGTGTATTTGGCAATATGGCTACCATAGTAATTCTGACCAAATTACAATTTTGGAAGAAGCCAACATATATTCTTCTTGTTGTTCTCGCGCTGTCCGATACAGTTGTCCTCTGTGTTGGACTAACACGATACCGGACACGGGAAGGTTTCGAAATCGACATCAGAGCGTTGTCAAACTGGGGATGTAAAATTAATCTGTTTGTTATATATACTTCAATGCTGTTTTCATTTGCAATTCTTGTGTGCGTCACGTTTGAAAGATTTGTTAAAACAAGGTATCCTTTTCGATACAAAATCATTGTATCTGTGAAAAAGACTGTCACACTCATAACATTTTGTTTTGTACTCTTGACGGGACTTAATAGTTTCTGGATTGTTACCAATGGTCTTGTAGAGAAGGACGGGACAGCTTCATGTGATACAATTATAGAAAACTCTATCTACTTTGAAGAATTCATATATACTAAAATTGACCTTTCCGTTCTCTCTGTAATTCCTATCGTTTTTATGGTTGTTATGAACATCTGCATTCAAAATGTTTTGAGAGAGTCAAAACAACTACGGAAAATATCCGTGTCTGATGAAACCACAAGAAAGGATCTTGGTAAAAACAGTCAGATGCTGACCCGTATGTTATTTTTCACAAGTACATACTTTCTGATTGCCACGATTCCTATTTCTGTGTATTACGTCATTGAATCATACCTAGAAGACGCAACGGATTTGACGTTAGCTAAGATGGAGGTCGCCAGGGTTGTTCTGTATTTGTTTCAGTTTTAATATGTTACCCAATGTGGTCCACGGCCAGGCTTACCGTATTATAACATGACAAACCCCAAAAAATAGAAGACGTCCTATTTCCGCCATCTGAGAACGCGCTCGGCAGCTTTGCGGTTTGTGCTCTAAAAACTCTCTAATTATGATCCCAGACGTATAGTTGGTGTATCAAATACAGTTGTATATGATTGAAGTGTTTTAACATAGTTGGTAAAGTTACGTATTCATTTAATAGTCATGCTAATGTATTGATTCAGTGACTTAAAGCTTGGTTAACAGTATTTCAGCTTTAGTTTGGAAAAAAACAACATTACCAACAATAAATTAAGAAAAAGGGACGAACCAATTTACAGACAATTCTGCTATCAAAGTTTCGAGAATTTGATATAAGCAGAACATTTTATCTTTTTTAACCTGATAAAATAACCTTCATTTCTCGGCATATACAAATGGAGCTGTTACCTTGCACAACGTGTTACACTTCAAACACAAGTCGCTCATCATCTTCAGCGTCCAGGCTTTCGATATTATGTCTTGACAATCCGTTTTTGATCTAAAGGTTATCCTTATTCTCCAACCGCTCGAGTACCCAACTAAATGGGTGGCAAATGTGCTATTTAGTTTACTGCTCAATATGTCTTCTGTGTTTGTTTGTTTGGGAGCGTTACACCACTTTCAGCAAAAAAAAACTCCATTACGAAGACTAACAACTCTTGTTGAGGTTGGAGTCGAGTACACCCCTGCCTTTAGTAAACTGGTGGTATTAAATATATATTGAATACAACTTTAAGGGACAGACATGTTAGAATCACACCATTACTCGTCAGAGGTGTTCTTGTCTCTTGCATGGTTAACAGTTAAGTAAAAACTATAGCAATTGTGACATCTTACCTACCTAATAGGAGTGATATTCAGGAAAGTGAATGAAATAAATTCTCATAATGAATATTAATTAAAGTCTTGTTGATTGATATTTTTCAGTCCAGTTAGGAGAGAAAATAGGATGATGAACACGACACAAGTAGTGTACACGAATCAAAGTTCCAAAGCACAGAGGTCACACGAAACCATCGACACCTTACGGAACGATTCAAATCATATGTAGTTACATACGTCTAGTTTATTTAATGTTATCAATCGATTCAATATTTTATTTGAAATGTTCAAAGTAATAGCACCTAAGGACTTTCACATTAAGCATCCATTAATTTACCGCACCATTATTTCGTTAATTTTACATAGTTTTTTTTATTCCCCCAGACGCCATTATTTAACGTACTCGTTAACATATTTGGAAGAGTTTGTATTTTCCAAAACGCACCCGTTGTGATTACGCATGTCAGCAGCACCAGCTGTTTTTATTTCTTCTGAAAACACAAAACATAAATAAATTAAAATAAAAAATATTTGCACATGGAATGATTAGGTATGTTATGTAGCCCAATTCTGACAAATTTGAATATCATGGATATATATAAAATCACCTGTTCATGTAAGAAGGACTGTTATATGCCCTCAAATCAAATTTTACATTATAGAAATAAAATAATTTTAAATAATTTGACATCGTTTGAAACATAACTTGAGTTTAAGGTCATTACATGTAACACAACTACGTATATTGCCAATAATAGATGTTGTGACTTTGCAAGAAAATTGACATTATTCTATACAATGATTTATTTCAGAAACCTAATACAGGATATTAGTTAGATCCACGAAAATCTTTGCATCTGTAACAGTATTTTTTTTTCTACCATTTACAAAAAATCCCTATTTCATTCGTTTAAAACGTTTTCCGGTAATAAACATGTATTTTATTCACGTGTTGAAAACCGATCCAACTTGAAAGCCGTAGATTTCAAGAGATGTGTGTATATTAGTTTGTAGTATTAAATGTAACCCACAAATTAAAATCAGGCATACACATAGTAATTACTTTTTACTGGCACAAACAAAGTGTGTCTGCCCCAATAAACCTCATACATGTAACTTCTGTCCGACATTTATGTCAAATATGTTGTTCTAGCAGATACGGTTTGGGTTCATTTAGTCTCCACTCGTCCTGAATATTGCTGAAATACTGCTCGCTGGACGTAAAGCAAACATCCAATCAATCAATCAATCAATCATTTAGTCTCCATATCCAATCAATGACTGCATTCTTTCATCCTTGTACTGGATACCGTTATTACATAACACACACATCCGTAAAAAGTAACATAGCAGGATCCACCAGGCATTCTAATAAACGTGTTTAAAAAGCCTGATAATAATTTAAATAATAATATATCCCCCTTTCCCCGCCGAAAATACAGTGACACCGGTTATTCCATAGTATTAATCACAATATTAGGTGGATACTAAAAAAACATAGTCGACATCTTTAGAATCTGTTTCCTAATGTTGTATTGAAGATTGGAAATTTTTGTGTTCTGACATTGGCTAAATTATTTTGAACCCGATAGGTAAAAAAGCTTTTATGTACAAACACAAGAAACTTAGACCAATTACAATTGTAAGTTGCTTGGGGACATTATTACCATTTTGTGGTGATTTTACGCTTAGAAAAGAAGTTAAGGAAAATTGAAAGGTCAACAAGATTTAAAAACACAGAACGGTTACTGAATTCGGATGGAGACAAAGATACTCGCCATATTGTTTTGAACTGGTGCAACAGAGTGTATCAAAGTTATGATTTGCGTTAGTTTATAAGTAAACATGAAAGTGTAATAGACAGTCATGACAGTCACATTTTAATGAACCAATACAAGATCGAAAAGATAAAATTACAATGATATCAATTAAAGAATTAAGTGAAGAAGATCTACATTAATATTTGTAGCCTCCTTTTCAAATATTTGCATAACAATCGACAGTTATATTGCTTGACACGTGCCAATCAGTTTTTGAAATGTATTGTTTGATTTTGTTTGAATGGTGTTTAACGCCACACTCAGCAATTTTTCAGCTATATCAAGGCGTCTAGTTTCTTTTGGGGGAGGAAGCCGGAGTACCCGGAGAAACCGCGACCTTCGATCGGAAAACTGGCAATCCTTGTCAGTTAAGATTGGAATAGAGTGCATCCTGCCTGCAGTGAGACTCGAACACTCGATCTTATTGTTAAAATACCTCGTGATCAACACTGGACGAACTACCTTAAACCACTCGATTATAACATGTATATAAAGTATTTTGTTTATGACGTCCCCAGAACAACAATAAAAAGTCTAATACTTTTCTTGAATAAGTTACTTGAAAATCCCACAATATTAAACATTGTTAACATCTTTGAAACTCGTAAACAAGATTGTATATACTTATTGTGTGTGGTGTAGCTTACAAGTAGCCGAGTAGTATTAGTTATGTTTTTCATTTACATATTTTTTACTGCGTGACACAGGTTTGAATTAGGGCACGGAATTGTTTATTTTAATTGTCAAGATCTGTGATTCTCAGTAGGTACTCGAGGCTACACTTTCCGCAACTACAACTTAGGAAATTTTAAACTTTTGTATCTTGACTACCTGTTGTGCAAAAGAGACATTTACTGCATTACTGTAGAACATACATATTGATTTATTTACGTATTAAAAGTAAAATTTGTTTCAATATATAGATAAGTAACAATTTTACTTATAGTGTAAGGATGCTCTCTTATTTGAGGATTGAGCGGGGGAGGGGCAGGATTGTCAGATCATAAAACGGACAATAACGATTATGTAGAGATTTGTTATAAATGTGTTGTAAATCATTTTACTTTAGTGTATATAATAAAATACAAATATAAGATTTGTGTTGCAATCCCTTTTGTCAAGAGTCTTTGTGGAGTTTCGGATTCGAAAAATGATGAGTATGACCGTAGTAAACGTCAGACCATGACAACATTTATTAAAGTCACACCCCACTTGCGCTTGCATAGACCTCGAATAATAGTGGTACGGTCAGTTAAGGGTCGACAATCCGTTTACCGTGAATGTTTAAATATAAATAAGGGTTTTCCATGTGCAATTATTTGTCACTTACCAATTGTGCTCGAGATCGTTACGTTTGCTGAATTATATTGAAAGTTGATTTCAGAATTCCATGTCGAATCGAACCCGCAATCTCAGAGTTGACAGACCACGTGATCAATAGTAGACGATCTACCTTGACCACTCGGCCACCGAGGCCCCGAAATATAGACGAGGTGTTAGCAATTATGTTCAGAAAGCGTTTTAATTCATATCTAAATGGAAACTTTTAGGGGGCATGATCGAAATACCATTATCAACAAAAAAGTATGTTAATTATTTTGTTAGACCGATAAAACTAAAGAGATCTTAAGCAGTTATTAGATGACTTTATCTTAATTTCTTACTATATATGAGAGTGTATAACGGATTAATTCCGAGTTTCCGTCTTAAATGACAGATTTTGTATGTCACTTGATAACGCCATTAGCTAAGGCTAGATAAGTGTTTTGTTTGTTTGAATGGTGTTTAACGCCACTTTCATCAATTTTTCAGCTATATCATGGCATCCAGTTTTTATCGGGGGAGGAAACCGGTGTACCCGGAGAGAACCCCCGACCTGCGTTAGCAAAATTGGCAATCCTTGTCAATTAAGATTGGAGTCTATTACATACTGCCTGCATTGAGAATCGAACCCGCAATCTCAGTGTTGACAGACCACGTTATCAATAGTAAAAGAACTACTTTAACCACCCCATAGATAACTGTTAATCTTATTCTGACAATAGGTTTTATACAACTTTATGGTAGAAATATACAGATGTCGAAAAATAAAAATCGTTTTTGTTAGATTAAAGTTCCCGCCGACCAAGAATATTGGCGCTGAATTAATACCAATATGGAGATACATCTATTTTATATTTCAAGAAATAGAGGCCTGGGAACCAGGTGAAAACGCCCGAAGTTCGTCAAAAGGCTCCTTGGAGGTTGAAATCGAGCATACTATCTCCAGAGTAAGGCGCAAACCCGCGAACTCGGCTTTAACAGGTTCGTTATCAATAGTAGATGACTACCTACAATTCCCACACGGCCCTCGAGCTCCCTTACCCATGTCAAAATAAAACCTATATATACAATTTATAAACAAAATTGTTAAACTTTCCGTATTATAACCTGACAACACCCAACTACTAGTATTTGAATGAAAGTGCCTCAGTAACCACAACCTGGTCAATCTTTAATTCGAGCACTGTATGGTTCCAAACTTAAAATAATGTTTTAATAAGACAACGACGATGTCTCTATATCTAGGCACTATTATTGTGCGCATCCATTTGTTTAATACATGCACACTTATAAAATTCATTTAACGTGCTTCGACAACAAAATAAAAAAACAAACTGTTATTGGGACGTCATCCGGGCTACCATGGTTCGATGTTGCTACATGTACGTACACACGTAGGAACAATGTAGCAGATAATATTTATATTTATGTTTCTTTGAACATTCTTCGAAATACCCCCAATTTGTCCTACTTTCAGTCAGAGGGTAATTATTACTTAAGAAATCTTGATTAGGCCACTATTCTAAACCTCTGAACCGCTCAACTGAAAAAGCATTCTCTATGGGATTGATGGTTCGCTTTGTGGACTGTTGTATTTTGGCGAAACACGACACACTTGCGGAACAGAATGAACAAACATCGATATGATACTAATGATCCTCAATATAAGATGCTTGCACACTTACTTTAATTAGCCAGATCCAGATCGGTGTTTGTCCAGGAAAAAATGATAGAAAAAATTTACTATCATACTAATACTACCCTACTCAGCACACCGTTTCGCAAACAGATAGAAGATATTTTTTATCATAGATCTAGGTACTGCAATGCCTTACGTTTGCAAAGATAACATCAAAAGTGTTGGTAATTTATTCATGCAATAATGGGAATATTATGAACCTTTTAAACACCAATTATAGATACAAAAAGAAGCCATGGTCATAAAAAATACACACGTCAAATTAACAAAGAAAATTCGCTGTGTAAATCTTTCTCCGATAAAATATAATGACTTTTTTTCTCATCTTGAACAACCCCTGGGTTTATATTACATTCGTACCACTCTAGTACAAAACTTCTCTGGGATTATGCACTTGAAGTTGGAGGATTAGATCCATTTACATAAATATAGACTGACTAACATCATTTGCAACGTAGCGTCTTTCTGTCTTTTTAAACCCGTTCTGACAACGCCTCTTCTTTATGAGAATAGAACATTCTTTGACATGAAATTCAGCTATAAAGGAATCGATGCAGTTAAAGTCAGCAATATTCTTAATTGAAAAAAAGTGAAAGATTTGATCCCTTCATATTTCACAAATCATTCTATTCCTATTGTGTCTTATAAATACACCGTTGTCCCGAAATCTTCAACTACAAACAAGCATTGCAGGACCTAGACATTGGAACATAACTCACACAACCTACTAAATGCACTTGTTCTCATTATACTTGCATATACTATACCTCTGGTGATGTCATTACTGGTGCTCTGAACATCATTGACCACAAGAATCTCAAAAACATTATTTCTCGTGGTCTAAAATTTAGAGAAGATCAACGAGTAGACTGGAATTAAAATTTCAAAACTATTATATATTCAGTTAAAGACTATACCAGCGAAAGGATAAAGAGGGGAAAGGAACAAGACCCAGAACTAGATGCACTTTCTATCAGGATAAGAACAATAAGGTTTTTGGTAAAACGTCGAATTACGAATCTTAGAAATCGCATTAATGATCGACCTAAATCTGTATTCAAAGAAGAGAATGAAATAACAAATCCCGTCTATAGGAAAGCATACATAAAGCCTTCGCTTCCACATATGCCTACAAATATATAGTTTTAGGTTACAATACGGTTTTTTTCTACAAAAGAACTAAAGGCAAAATAATGCTACAGCGAAGAAAAGGTTTATAGTATGATAGATAGACAAGACATTTGTAACTGTTGGAGGATGTGTTATTTCAGCAGATAATCGGGCTGTGGCTTCCGTTATTTTATATTCTTCAGAACTAACAATTAAAGAAACCACAGAATCATCTTCATCTACATTTTTAGACTAACACCTCGAATATGACACCCACAGTCATCTTAGCGTAATAATGTGCGATAAACGAGACGATTTTAATTTCAAAATTATAAATTTCTCTATGCAGCAATATTGTAGCTACTCCTGCATATGCTGTCTATATTTGAACAGGTATGCAAGAGCTTGCAGCGAGTATACTGTTTTTTGCAAACGTTACCTATTTCTTCGGATAAACGTATAAACCAAGATTACAAGAAAAAAGACGACTTGTATTCGCCTTTAATAAGTTTAAATATAGATACAACTTCAATATCGCAAAGTTTCTCGTTTGAAAATATGGCTGCAGATAGTTCCATTACTAACAACATTATCTTGGTACACATTTATTGCTAAGCTCTAGTACAGTTTGATTTTGGCGTAGAGACAAATAATGATAGCCATCCTATACCAAGATTACAAAAAGCACATATTTTATCTTGCCTGGAACATTTGACCATCATCCAGTTTCTATGGCAATATGTAGATTTGATGTTCGTAATTTTACCCAACTTCTGTCCTTCTCTGGTAATTTAAATAAATAATTTTCTATACAAAACTGTTTTTTTTAAGTAGAATAAAATCTACCTTGAGATGAATTTTCAATGTCTTAAAACTTGTCTTTTAAATTGACATACATATGAAGTATTAAATACCCGATTTGGTTTAAAAAATATATAATTTAAACATGTTTCATTTAATATAGACTCGATATAATTTAACCACTTAAACCATTGTACTCCCTATCTTGTAAGTTATGCAAGATAGAATAAATGGAACTGCTAAGCTTAATATTGTTTACTAATTTACACCAAAATGAATCATTTTCACTTGTATCTTTATGTCAATAGGAAAACGACCTATTCCCCAATACACAACAAAATTTGATGTTGATGATGTAACTTTCAAAATTATTTTATAGAAGCTTAAATAAACTTGCTCAATAGCTTAAGTATTTTCAAACCCCCATATTTCCGATCCATAGATTAAAATTGGTTCGACCATGGAATCAAACAATTTATGTTGACAAGCTTTATTCTGGCCTCGAAAAAATTGCCATTAAATTTAAGTAATAATCATATGTATATGTATATATATATATATATATATAAGTGTCTAATGAATTAACCAAACAATGTCGTTGTAATTTCCACTCTGAAAATCATCTGTACACACAGATTTGATTTTTGAGCTGTCCCACCTCGGGAATCGAACTCGTGTCAGTTTATAACATCTATGGCTACTGCGCCTAGCATGTAAAGACAGAGGTGTAACCTCTAGACCAGATCCGTCCGCTAAAAAACGGAGTTTCACTGGCCTAGTGTTACTTTTGGTTGAACATGTCATTTACATACACAATGTTTTTGTGCGACCTGAGCTTTAATTACAACGATTTTCATACAATCAGAATGGATCTGTAAGCAATTATACAGATGCGTGCATATAGTTGTTTTGAATTTCTATTTATAATTGTCTATTTATATATGCCCAACATCTGATTGTATTTCAACATTGGATCTTTAGAAATGCACTAAAGATACATAGTTAAGATAAATGATATTTATAAGTGTCTAATGAATTAACCAAACAATGTCGTTGTAATTTCCACTCTGAAAATCATCTGTACACACAGATTTGATTTTTGAGCTGTCCCACCTCGGGAATCGAACTCGTGTCAGTTTATAACATCTATGGCTACTGCGCCTAGCATGTAAAGACAGAGGTGTAACCTCTAGACCAGATCCGTCCGCTAAAAAACGGAGTTTCACTGGCCTAGTGTTACTTTTGGTTGAACATGTCATTTACATACACAATGTTTTTGTGCGACCTGAGCTTTAATTACAACGATTTTCATACAATCAGAATGGATCTGTAAGCAATTATACAGATGCGTGCATATAGTTGTTTTGAATTTCTATTTATAATTGTCTATTTATATATGCCCAACATCTGATTGTATTTCAACATTGGATCTTTAGAAATGCACTAAAGATACATAGTTAAGATAAATGATATTTATAAGTGTCTAATGAATTAACCAAACAATGTCGTTGTAATTTCCACTCTGAAAATCATCTGTACACACAGATTTGATTTTTGAGCTGTCCCACCTCGGGAATCGAACTCGTGTCAGTTTATAACATCTATGGCTACTGCGCCTAGCATGTAAAGACAGAGGTGTAACCTCTAGACCAGATCCGTCCGCTAAAAAACGGAGTTTCACTGGCCTAGTGTTACTTTTGGTTGAACATGTCATTTACATACACAATGTTTTTGTGCGACCTGACCTGTCTATATATAAATAGACAATTATAAATAGAAATTCAAAACAACTATATGCACGCATCTGTATAATTGCTTACAGATCCATTCTGATTGTATGAAAATCGTTGTAATTAAAGCTCAGGTCGCACAAAAACATTGTGTATGTAAATGACATGTTCAACCAAAAGTAACACTAGGCCAGTGAAACTCCGTTTTTTAGCGGACGGATCTGGTCTAGAGGTTACACCTCTGTCTTTACATGCTAGGCGCAGTAGCCATAGATGTTATAAACTGACACGAGTTCGATTCCCGAGGTGGGACAGCTCAAAAATCAAATCTGTGTGTACAGATGATTTTCAGAGTGGAAATTACAACGACATTGTTTGGTTAATTCATTAGACACTTATAAATATCATTTATCTTAACTATGTATCTTTAGTGCATTTCTAAAGATCCAATGTTGAAATACAATCAGATGTTGGGCATATATAAATAGACAATTATAAATAGAAATTCAAAACAACTATATGCACGCATCTGTATAATTGCTTACAGATCCATTCTGATTGTATGAAAATCGTTGTAATTAAAGCTCAGGTCGCACAAAAACATTGTGTTTGTAAATGACATGTTCAACCAAAAGTAACACTAGGCCAGTGAAACTCCGTTTTTTAGCGGACGGATCTGGTCTAGAGGTTACACCTCTGTCTTTACATGCTAGGCGCAGTAGCCATAGATGTTATAAACTGACACGAGTTCGATTCCCGAGGTGGGACAGCTCAAAAATCAAATCTGTGTGTACAGATGATTTTCAGAGTGGAAATTACAACGACATTGTTTGGTTAATTCATTAGACACTTATAAATATCATTTATCTTAACTATGTATCTTTAGTGCATTTCTAAAGATCCAATGTTGAAATACAATCAGATGTTGGGCATATATAAATAGACAATTATAAATAGAAATTCAAAACAACTATATGCACGCATCTGTATAATTGCTTACAGATCCATTCTGATTGTATGAAAATCGTTGTAATTAAAGCTCAGGTCGCACAAAAACATTGTGTATGTAAATGACATGTTCAACCAAAAGTAACACTAGGCCAGTGAAACTCCGTTTTTTAGCGGACGGATCTGGTCTAGAGGTTACACCTCTGTCTTTACATGCTAGGCGCAGTAGCCATAGATGTTATAAACTGACACGAGTTCGATTCCCGAGGTGGGACAGCTCAAAAATCAAATCTGTGTGTACAGATGATTTTCAGAGTGGAAATTACAACGACATTGTTTGGTTAATTCATTAGACACTTATAAATATCATTTATCTTAACTATGTATCTTTAGTGCATTTCTAAAGATCCAATGTTGAAATACAATCAGATGTTGGGCATATATAAATAGACAATTATATATATATATATATATATAAGTCTAAAGAGTCTACCAACCAGCAAGCTTATTAAGTATCGGATCGACAAACATGACGATACAGCATAAACAAAAAATAATATACAAGTCTAGAAGATTATGCAACGATACAAATGACGGTGTTTCTTGTCAAAAATTTAGACAAAGACTGACCAACGGATGGCCTTAGTCATTGAATGTCAATATAAATAAATGACGTAAACCGGTCATAACATATTGATCTTAAACTTTCTCTTTTCCAACTTAACCCAAAATAGTTGCCTCCCAAGTCCGCCAGCCGCGGACGTGCCGTGCTGTTACTTGGCTTTGCTCAAATATTCCAACAAGATGTAATCAAAATGACCAAGGTGACAAATTCTTTACGCCAGACGCGCGTTTCGTCTACTTAAGACTCATCAGTGGCGTTTAACTCTAATGCTTCAAGTATTTTTTTCATTCGGTGATGGAATAATATAAGTCCACTGGGATCGTGTAAAAACACAATACAGGTAGTTCAAAATATTATATAAAAGTCTAAAGAGTCTACCAACCAGCAAGCTTATTAAGTATCGGATCGAAAAACATGACGATACAGCATAAACAAAAAATAATATACAAGTCTAGAAGATTATGCAACGATACAAATGACGGTGTTTCTTGTCAAAAATTTAGACAAAGACTGACCAACGGATGGCCTTAGTCATTGAATGTCAATATAAATAAATGACGTAAACCGGTCATAACATATTGATCTTAAACTTTCTCTTTTCCAACTTAACCCAAAATAGTTGCTTCCCAAGTCCGCCAGCCGCGGACGTGCCGTGCTGTTACTTGGCTTATATATATATATATATATATATATATATATATATATATATATATATATATATATATATATATATATATATATATATATATATATATATATATATATATATATATATATATATATATATATATATGAGAAAGTGTCAACAACCTCTACTATTGAATGATTAATCTTGAATTCATAGTTATGGTGGCTTTTTTTATTTCAAAAGATCATAATTTTTGTTCTGGAAACGTTAAATTGCAGTTGACATACATCACAGTATTCTTGGAAAACATCTAAGGATCGTTGCATCGCATCAGAATACAAAGAATCATTGGCCTTTCAATGATATTTTTCATATTAAGGTACCCGTATTCAATTATTATCTCGTTTAAAGACAAAGTTAATTGTTAATTTAATGTTAAATTAAGAAATATTACCTATGTTAAAGAATAGATGGTTTGCTTTGCTTTTGTGACTGAAAAATTGGAGTAAAAAAAGGGGAGTCTCATTTTTTTCAAATAACCTCAAAGTGCCCCTATGTATTCGAAATTTGATTCCTTCCTCCAAAATGTGTTTAAAACTCCTTTCTGTTTATTTTCATACCATAGATTGCATTTCTTTCAAAATATATTTTTACTTCAACAATCATTATTGACCAATCGCGTTTAACCTGACAGATTTTTTCACGCTTTACTTTGTGCTTATAAAGGGCCGCGCACATACCGTTATGCACCAGTACATTGATACCTACAGAGATATTAAATGGACGCAGAATTAAGCAAATTGTATACCTTTAGTATTGTTGATTTAATGATAAAACATTATATAGTTGGGCATATACATCTATGTTAATGTATGCTATAGTTAACCTTTGTTAAAGTCTGTTGGTGTTTTTCGCATAGCATGTGTAAATGTGTATGTTCAACAACTGTTCTCCTAACCTATAACATCCATTGACCACGAGTCTTTCAGTTATTGTTTTATCATTCCCACCCCATAACGTTTCATTGAAAATCGCATGTTTCATGAAATAGACTATAAGTACATGTAATTAAACCGTTAATACAAACAATGAATTTGGTTATAATCAAAGCTTTTATGCAGAATTTATGCGCTTAAAGTAAAATCTGCCGAATTCAAACGCCAAAAGAAAAATGTTCTAGCAGGTATAGAATACAAAGAACTATTGGCATATCAATGTTTTTTCCATATGCGGATACCCCTATTCAATTTTATTTCGTTTAAAGACAAAGTTAATTTAATGTTAAATTAAGAGAGATTACCCATGTTAAGGAATAGGTGTTTTTAAAAATATAGTTTCGAATTGACTGAAGAATCAGGGTTAAAAAATGGTAGTCTTATTTCTTTAAATTTACTCGAGGTGCCATACGTATTCGAAATTTCTTACTCTAAAATGTGTTTAAAACTCCTTTTTGTGTATTTTCATACCAAAGATTGCATTTCTCTCCAAAATATATTTACTTTAAATTTACTTTAACAATCATTATTGACTAAGCACGGATAACCTTTTTTTCATGCTTTAATTTATGCTAATAAAATGGCCACGCCGAACGTTATGCATTAGTACGTTGATACTTTCAGCTTAATAGGCATGGATCACTATCATCGGCATTTCAGATGAAAAAAATGTTAAGCAAAACACCCAATTCTTGATCACTAACACGTTCAATAAGATCGAACAAAGAGCAATTGAAATCTATAAGGATGCTTTCTAGATCATTCAAAAAGATGGAGAATAAAACATTGGAGAGGTTTTCGCCTTATCTTATCCCTGTCCGACATGGGAAAAACTCTGATTGTACGGTGCACACGATTTAATAATAGTAGTACGACAATAGGTAGTTTATTATATGTATTGATTCCAAATAACTTGTTCTTGCTTATGTCTTGGGCAAAATTTAAAACCTGGTATTGAAAATGGTTTTAAGTCAGTCGTTAAATTAGTCTGCACTGGCAATCCAGCATTGCAATCATCACTCAAAATAGAAAATATGATAAATGCAAGTAATTGTGTAATATCCGGAAAATCATTATAGCTAAGGAAAGTACATATTTGAAAACACGATTCGAATGTAAAGATACGCCTACTTATAATTTAGACCTAAATTGTCAGGACACTCCTTGAATGAGTTACTGTTTATAATAAACAGAATGAAGCTGAATTCAGATAAATTGATCTGAAAATCGGAATATAAAAATGAGCAAACAGCGTTTATACCCCATAGCGACCAGTGTTGTTTTCGAACTGGTGGCTTTTTTTCCTTGAATTTAAAAAAAAGTTCCATGGAAACTACAATAACAATGATTTAAAATACGATTGGACATTTTCGCTGTGTCAAAAATAGTGTTTTCTATTCCTGGATTTGACATTTTGTTCATAAACATGACAATGAGTAACTCGACTGGTGCTTAATACACCTATATGTACACATAGTTATTTTTGGGTTCGGGTTACTTTATTTCTGTTTTATGTTTTGGGGTTTTTTTTGTTGCGCTGTGGATGTTTGTCTTTATCCGGATTTGTAATGTCACTTGACTTTTGGCCCTTGTAGTTTGGTCGGTATTCTTTGCAATGAAGAGTTGTACTAAGGATTATTAACATAAAGACGTATAGTTAGGATCTGCTATCATATTGTTTGGATTCAAAGTGAATCTGTTTTAATTTTTTAAATTAGTTTTTTCCCAGGATAACGTTCACGAATTAAAGAAATTTTTGATAACATATTTCTCTACACTCAAACACAAAACATGATTGAAATACCATCATAGACAAGTTTCATTTAATAAAATATGTATTTTAATTTTTACCAAACTGAATCCACCAACGGATCATCAGCAGATATACGCAATATATTTGGCTGATGTTTTCATCATTCTGACGTATTTGGAGAACAATATGGGATATTTGCAAACAGTGGTAGAACTGTATAGTTGTCGAATAAGAGTTGTTTGTGTTGCATTTACTTTTGTGTTAACCAATTTAATTTTGGCACTGAATTTCATTGACAGCGACGTCATTAATGGTGTAACATCAATGTAGGCCGATTTCGGATCTTGTTTACCATATCTCTTGTGGGTGGAAAACATTTGTTCCTTTTTGTCTCAAATTAAAATTTCTATATGTAGTAAACGTCTCCTTCATTTCCAATATCAAATCATTTTGACTTGAATAATCCGACTTTCGACAGGAACGAGCATACCCTGCCTGCGTTAAGGCGCCAACCCGAAACCTCGGTATTGACAGGCATATGATCAACAGTAAATATCTAACTACCGTAACTACTCGGCAACCGACGTCCCAAGGTAAAAAATATATTTTTTTTTTCAAAATTAGATGTAACCTTTTCTTTGTGATTGTGATGATGAAAATGGTTGTGTATCATTCGCCAACAGTTAGTACTAGGTGTATCCTATAATCATTGGATCACAATCACTATGTACTGAAATTACAATTTGGGAGAACTATTTGTTTTTTGTAACCATTGTTTATAAATTACGAAAAAATATTTGAGACGTTTGTAAAAATCAGTAAACGCTCTGCAAGCACTTGAATACTTGATCAATGGATAAATATATACACCGTCTGCAAGAGAAATTGGAAATTGCTGCATAATTATGAGAAAACTTTATAATTTTGAGTAAATTCGTGTGCTGCGATGACCATAGTCAAGGTGTACATCTACAAATGATGTAGATGAAGCTATTTCTGGCGTCTCTTTATTTTCATGCTCTGAAGGATATATTAGCGAAAGTCACTCAAATTTAGGACTGTTAATTGAAAGGGTATGTTGGGGCATTTTTACAGAGAGCGATTTTACAGTTGGGGCATGTTTGACGGATGAGATTTTTCCGTGAACGATGCAAATTGAATTTGTCTTGAAGTACGTTAGAATTTTTTACGAATCAAACATAATATGAAATACAGCATTATTTATTTATTTTGGTAGAAAATTGTAATATATTTCATTATAGTGAAATCATACATTTATATGTAAAAATATTATAATTTCCAGGTGGCTGTAAAGTCATCATGAAGTAAATATATAAAGTTGTATAGCTAAAAACTTCCCATACCGAAACACATAATACTTAACAAATATTCAATACAATGTACAAAAATACAAGAGCAATACGACGGATGAAACGTTCACTGAAACAAAAATTAGATGGAACGATGCAGCAAATGGAATTTAAAGAACAATATATTGAAGGCACGGTCACACAGCATCCATAACAACAATATGCAGACCTAAATATAAAAATAAAGACCATTATAAACATCGTGAAAGCTTATTTTTTTAAAAAGATGTTGATCGTGTTTGTTTAAAGAATGGGTCAGGTTTCGGGCATCATCAGGAGTGTTTAAAGGCGACCACTATGCATTAGAAAATCTACACCTTCTAAATTTAAAATGTTGTCAAGTACAAATAAAGAAAACAAATAATTACGGTGAAATATGTAGTGTGAGACCACCGATACAGTGAAGTCGGCCTCTTGCCTAGAATTTCTTCTTGACGTAAATTCACGAGAAAAACTACAAACTTATGTATACGACACGCGTGATTACTTCAATTGTTAACTTCTTGTTTATAGAGAGCAGCATATTATTTGATCCTGCGTATGGCGTTTACATTTTATGACTAAAATTAGGTGTTTCTTGACGGACGCTGGTGTACTCAAACAAGACGCTCATAAATGTTCTTCACCACATTTTGGTTTATCCGTATAAGAATCAAGCTCTACAAAGCAATCAGACATATTTTCTTGACCATATTCATATACCTGAATAAGATTTTTGTCTTGAGATGACAACAAGCAACGCGACGGTGCCTCTAGTGTTTTAGTGTCAATCAGGATTTTGACACTGTACAATGAGTTTAGATTCTTGTTGTTCGATTGGTTCTCTTACTTTTTTTTAAGATAACAGATTCTTGTTATAATATTTCCAGTAATACCGTAAACAAAAAACAAATTTTCGTTTAGTTTGGTGAATGTGTTTGTCGTTAGTCAATTAATATTGATTGGTGGATTGGATGTTTACTTTAAGTCAATCGAGCAGTATTTTAGCTATCTTTAGGTTAACAAACAATAAATCAACGGAAAAGGTGGTCGGATAGGACATAGGGAACACAATTGTGACTGCCACTGCCAATTATGAGGTATTGGGTAGCTTCTGTAGCGGCTACAACGAGCCTCCTCTTTTTTAAATCTACAACAAGGGATCTTTATCGTGCACGAAACGTGACACTCTCCAACACATCACCCACTACGGACATTCGATTAACGCAGCAACTTCAAAACCAGGGTTGTGTTGCTCAACGTTTCTTGTCTTCGTTGAAGAATTTTCAATGAAAACATAATGTACTTGTAGACGAATGCACAATATATGTCTCTTAAACGATTACAGATGTAAATCTTTTGGATAATATATATTCATGGTGTGGAATTCTCTAAAAAGAATTCCGAAATTGTTCAGAATTAGAGGCAATCACTGATTAATAGTCCGGAGCACCAGTGTGCACCACGGATTTTTTTTTTTTTTTGGGGGGGGGGGGGGTTTGGGTTACTGTTTTGTTTTGCTAATAAATGCTTTTCTATTTCCGGATTTGTAATTGTCTTGACTTTTGGCTCTGGCTGTTCAGTCGGTTTCTTTGCTATTTTTATTATATACATTAAGCCATTTATTCATCTACACATGTGGTGTTGCAAAGAATACTTTGGGTTTTCCAGCTATTATGACTATATAATTATCCCAAAGTAAATACGTATGTCACAGTGTTCCATAATCGCTGTATGAAGAATGATTGATTGATTGATTAATGGTGTTTAACGCCCCAGCAGCAATATTTCAGCTATATTCAGGCGATGAACATGAAATGGATGATAAAATGAACATGAAATGATGATGAATGAAAATGGGATGGGACACAATGAAAAATAGGGGTAACGGATTTTAGATTGCCACTGGCAAATGGGAGGATGGATAGGGTCGGGCAATTTAGCCTCCTGTAGCGGGATCGAAATCCCTACTCATAGCGAATACTACAGCAGCGTTCTTTAACGTGCGAGGAACGTGGCATTTTTCCAAACACGGTGCACTAATATGGTTTGCGGTCAGGTTTTCCGTATTATGGCCTGACAACCCCAGCTTGCCAGGGGTACCCCATTCAACCACCTGGGGCACACATCCCAGTCGGTCTTTAGGCAAACCAACCTGACACGCCGGTCAGGGTACTGGGCGCTATTTAGTCGCCTTTTACGACAAGCTAGCGCGACTGCGGTCTATTCTTTTAGCCACCCGGATCCCGCACGGGGCGTATGAAGAATGAAGTTGTAGTGTACTATTATAACCATCAATCCTGAACTTACACATAATACAATCTTTGTTTTTTTAATATTGAGATTTTAGAAACGCTCTAATAAAAAAAAGAAACGAATGCAAATTAAGCTTTAAAATATAAAACAAAAACGTGCACCTTGTGTGTTTGTTTTCTCAGCTTACGGCTGTTTGAGGAACATCATTCCATCAGACCTGGATTACCGGCTTTGCCTTCCGGCATGGCCATAATGGTTGCAGGATTAAAAGACTATTTAGAAATAAGTATCTTTAAAATAAAGCGAGTCATTATTAGTTCTATTGTACAGACTGACGCAGTTAGTTACAATCAAACAAATTATGTACAAAGTGCATCATTTGGTCAAATGTGGATAGACATGTTTGAAATTCTTGTTTATTTTGATCAGTGATCATATTCAAGTTGTATGCAAGAAAATGAAATGTTATTCTTCCCCGATCGACTGTAAAACCCGAATCATATTAAAAAAAAACTGCTGTCGTCAGTAACTTGCATAAATAAAGCAGCAACTGTGTTGTTGGTGATGAATATACTTAACACAAATAATAACGGTTATTCAACATTAACATTGAAATATGTAGAAGACCATTATTACAGAAAAACTGACAGATATTATACATCATTTTCGTAACAATTTGCCTTATAATAAGTTATTATCGCTATTTTGCAGTATTTACCTGTGATCTTTATGTCCGGTATTATCCCATCTCTCTCTACTAGCGTGCGTTGGGTCATCTAATCTCGCTGTCGTGTCTGTTAAGTAAACACCGTGACGTCACAATTTTACAAAAGAGCGATAAACTTATTACTTACTTTTTTGGAATTTCGATGAACTTTCTCGTCATCTCATCTCTGGGCTGTTGCCCGTTGATGAGACACGGACGAGAAAATGCATCTTGAATAAAAAAACGTGAATAATCTATTATAGTCGACGAGACGTAACAACAATATTTAAGGTGTTGCATAGGATATTTTTGAGAAAGGTACCATATATTTGATTTTATGACTATTCTTACAGATATAATAAGATGATTCATGTGATCATATCTGTTCAGAAGCCAATGACACAGGCCATACGTATTGTAGTAGACATATCATTGTATGAATTGTGTTATCTAAACAAAGATAATTTCAGAATAAATAAGTACTTTGATATGATACATTTGTTAGTTCTACATGATATAACGTTATTATCTTATCAGTAGGGACAAAAGTATGGTATGCAACTAATTAAACATATTTATCTTTTTCTTAAATTCAATCTTACTGTTTTGGGGATCTTTTCACAAACAGGTACTTGTAAGTTTTCAATAGAATAATTAGCAGGCATTTAATTTCATTTAAACGGACCAGATTTCCTGTTGGAAAGCGATTTTCTCTGAATTTACATTGTTTTTAAACATATTTCAAAACTAATTACCGAGCCAACTCCTGTAGAGTTTGGCATCAATTTATTCAAATGAATTTGTTTAAATGAAAGATATATATTCATATATTTAAAAAAATAGATGAAAACTAGTTTTGATGGATTGCGAATAGTTTTTAGCAATTCTCATCAACTGGCGTCCCTCATTGTCTTCATCGTCGATGATAAACGTTTCACTTTCAAGTTGAATCATCTCCAAAACCACTTGCCAATAAAACCAAGTTTAGCAAGAATATGGATTGGGTGGTTCTTGTCCTTTACTAGTTTTTAGTTTTTGGCGAAGATTCAATTAGGGCTGCCGCCGCGAAAAATAGCTGAATATAGGACCCAATGACAACAACATATGAACGGCTTTTTCTCGGAAATTGTTGCACACATTTAAGTCAAATTTTAAAAATAGGCCAAGATGGTATTGTGATAAGTTTGATTGTTTATGTTGATTTACAAATTTAAGATAGATTCTCCCAGTATGTTAATTCGTTACAAGCGGGAAAAATTAACAAATTTTTTTTTTGGACAAACTGCTCTGCAAATTAAACTATGATATCGTAAAAATGTTCCTAAGATAGTTCCTTCCTGTTTTAAATTTGTAGTGCCGATCGACCTTAAATCTAAGATGGCCACCACTGTAAAACATAGAATAACATAGGACCTAATGTGAAATACATAGAAACATAGAAACATAGAAACGTTTTCTTATTACTTAAGCATTTAAAATCCAAATTCATGTCCCTTAATAAGTTTGTACGGCCTCTTGACATCCTCTGGTTGGTTGTTTGAACTGTATCTTTCATAGTTAACGCACTACTCTCTTGGTGATGTAGTTGTTCTTGTACAATTTTGATCCTTTTCCTCCAATTTTACGACGTTTACTTTGGATTGTACAAAAACGGATAAACTTGAAAAATACGTGTGTCATTGTAAATTTCTATTATGTGTATATTTCTGAAGTTTTTACAAATGGTACTATTATTTAAAATGTATGTATTGATTGAGTGACGAATAATATGTTGAAATTTACTATCTTTTCCGTGATATATCATAATGCAAGATAGAAAGTTACTGCCACATATAAACAAATATTAATGCGGAATTTTATTCAAACTAGAGTTCCATTAAAACACATATAATTGTTCAGTATAGCAATATATATGTAATGAAAAATAATGAAAAAGACAAATAACCCTTGTCTATGTCTCATCTGTATCAGTGGCGTCAATTTCATTAATTGTCATATAAATATGTATGTTTATTTAACATATTTGACATAAATATCCCCTGTAAACAAATTCCGTGAGTGTTGCTCTTGTCAACGTCTTGCTTGGCATTCAACATATATGTTCTCACACAATCTGTGTACTTGTTTTTAGCACATGTAAACTAAAACCATTTCTAAAAAGTGAATGGTTGGCTATCGTTACCAATTGTCGCTTAAGGTCATTACCGTCTCCATGAGACGGTATATACATAGTAAAATGACGATCAGTCTTCGGAGTAAATGACATTCTGTGGTTCACTAAATCTATAAATATTTTTGTCATTTCATTGGTTTACGTCAGGATTGCACTAGTATGTGTACTGAAATTTTGATATATTCTTAGGGTGAATCGGGGTTGTAATCAGTATTTTAGTGTAGTAATGTTACTTTCCACATATTGACTTCTATTTCATTCAATGCATTGGTCAGTGAACAATTATAAGGTAAACATTGTACCAAAATCTCCCACTTTAAAAGCTGTTTTGGAAAAAATATATGTTCTATATCTTTATTTTCGTTAATCAGTATTTTAGTGTAGTAATGTTACGTTCCACATATTGACTTCTATTTCATTCAATGCATTGGTCAGTGAACAATTAAAAGGTAAACATTGTACCAAAATCTCCCTACTTTTTAAAGCTGTTTTGAGTTAGGAAAAAATTATATGTTCAGTATCTTTATTTTCGTTCTGATATTGATGCAAATTTAAAAAAAACATATTTTTACCGCTCATTTTGAACATGTGTTTAGGAAGTCAACTTTTGTTTAATTATTTTTTAAAAAGCACGTGTAAAGTGACGACAGGCATTTAAATCTCTCAAGCACCATTAGATAATAGTTTAGTGTAAACAATGTCCTTACAAGGTACATGTACATTGTTTTCCTATCCTACATATAAATTACAAAAAAAACAGATACTTTAATAAATCCATAAAATTTGTAATGCAGCTAAGAGACGGTTAGCTTTTTAGAAAAGCTAAACTTGTGAAGAAATGAAAACAAACGCCACAGTTCCTTATTTGTGTGTCCTTTTCGTGGTATACGTCCAAAATATCTTTTTTGTAGGTTGCAGTCGAATAGATAAATTTTATTTAGTGACATTGCTTGATAAACACTTTATAAACATAGCCAAAAAATTAGAACATAGAAACAAGAGATGAAAGTCGCAACACTCTAGCTGAGCTTTACGTTTCTGTTCTTACATTTTAACTGTTCCACAAAAACAGCCTATGTCATGAACCATTTACTGATAACAGTCAATTCCATTTTAGTTTCAAGACAGCAAAGAACATGATAAAAACTAGTTTTGCTATTCTGATGTTAGTGTTGCTTTTCCATGGAAATCCAATGGAAATACAACCCGATAGCCTCAGTAAACGTGCTACCGATACTTTACCAACATTTATTTCATTTAATACATGGACAAATATGGAATGTGGTGGCATTCCTTATCTGCGCGAAGGAGCATCGTACCTGTTCGGGTCATATCCATTTCCAATTCAGTTTGAACAGTTTTTAAACACAGTTTATGAAAAGATGTCAAACGAGAAAATGTCTGTTAAAGATAAGCTGCTTCAGTCCTTAAATGAAGGGGCCAAAACCAGTGACGCAGGCTATAAATATGTAAAAGCCGCTTCCGCATTGGGCAATCATTACCAAACAGATGGCTTAGAGAAAGCTGTAGTCTATGTTTATACGACCTATTACATATATAAAGATTTGAGTAGTGCCCTAAGAAAGCAAGGGACAAGTATTGCGTTGACAGACACAGAAAGGAGTCTATCCTCATTTGCGTTAGTTTTTAATGCAATTCTTTTTAATTGGACGCCGTTACAATCTGTATCGCAAATCACATACAGAGGATCTAGTTTGGACGAGACTGATATTGCAAAATATTCCGTTGGAACAGACTTTGTCTGGGTACCATTTACATCTTCGTCTACGAATCGGACAGTGTCAGAGGATTACTACATGGGAAATGTACTTTTTGTTTTTGACAACTCAAAACTATCAAACTGGCGTCCAAAGGACATTCGTTATTTCTCGTATGATCCAAGTCATCAAGAGGCACTGTATCCGAGCGGAGCTACGTTTAGAGTCACTTCTTTACAAAGCTACATATACAAGGGAAAGTCTGTTTTTGCTATTAGTGCTACCTTACAGAATCCAGCGTTCAAAACATGTGTCTCATCAGCAACAGAAAGACTATTTTACAACAAATTTAGACTCGTTATTTTAAGTCTTTGTATTGTGATAAATCCATTTTTTAATTTTTGAATTAACTCCACAGCCTGCTTTTAGCTATGCATATTATAGTCACATAAAGCTGTTTTATTTGTTATGTATTGTCAACGATTTCTGATTAGTGAATCGTTACAGTAAATCACGTTACATGTAATGGTTTTAATAGTTGTAGACCAATAAATTAGTCTGTAACTTTTAATAGTTTAAATTTATAAAATAAATCAATCTCATCAAAATGCTAACCTGAGTGTTGGTGGTACAGTGGAACCAAGAACAAACAAACACAAGGCAAAGACGAACAGTAAATGAGACTGAGAAACAGAAAACAGGAGGACTGTGATTAGGCATGGGCACACAATCCAAAGGACATGCAACAATAATGTACACTAAAAGTAAAAGAAAGAATAACTCAAACTCGAGAACCTAAGTGCTTCAGAAGGTTAAGAATTTTTTACCATTCTTGTTTATGTTATAATTCTGTCATTCTTGCAAATAGGAAATAGTATCTAGCTCCTCTAAAAAACACTATAATACGTGCAGTAAACTACATTTTAATTGCTACTTTCCATCATATGTATCTTCATTTGTTGTGTTTCAGTATATCCTAATCAATGAATCAATGCGTCGAAAGGAATTAAGGTAGTTAAAACTTGAAATGCATTTTGTATTACCTCACGTTGTCTTCAGCAATAGAAGAACGTTGTTTTGAATTGATAATAAACATTAACGTTTGAATGAAATAGAAAATTACTGTACACAGCCATCAAATGACTTTCGGAGCTTCGGTGGCTGAGTGGTTAAGTTAATACTATTGATCACATGGTATGTCAGCACTGAGGTTGCGAGTTTGAGTATCACCTCGGGAAGGGTGTACTCGATTCCAATCTTAATTTACAAGGATTAATAGTTTTCCTAACAAAGGCTGGGTGTTTTCTCCGGGTAGTCTGTCTTTCACCCCCAATAAAAACTGGACGTTATTGTATAGCTGAAAAATTGATGAAATTGGCTTAAACAACTTTCAAACAAAACAAGCCACTGACTTTCCCAGTACTGAACGAATTATTGAGCATATGTATCCACTGGAAACCTGTTTTGCTTTTGTATATTCCTGTTAGTAAATAACGTACTGCAGTAGGGAATGACGTTTATTTGCCAATAATATACTTAATATTCTGCTATTTTTTTAATTTTCAGATTTACTTAATAGTAAACTTTAATTTCATGTGGGCTTGGTTGCCAACACAACTATTCGTTATTTTTTGTCATTAAAGGTCGGTTATCAGTTACTGTCAATTACGAATGTTTAGCGCAGAATAGCCAATTTTGAACAGGCTAAAGGTTTATTGAGTATTAAGTTGACAAATATAGGGTGTCAAATTAAAATTTGCCGTACAATATTATTAGACCATTTGTAAGATAAAATAACACTACTTTACATAAAAGTTGATGACTACTAAACGCAATTCGTGTAAACAATGGAAATGTCCAATCAAATATAAGCTAAAAAGCTATGTTGTCATACTTCATTCATATTCACATTTTTTCTTCCAACATTATAAACATTCCTGATCAATAGGAAGTGCATTATCAAGGAAATCGTATTAACTATGACCTTAAAATGATTTTAGAACCGCATGCGCCCCATCTGTGAAAATGTTAAAAGTTAAAATACACATTGGTATGTTTCTTTATATAATTTTTGCAATAAAAAAAACTCACTTGTCCTTGTATCTTATCTGTTATTTGTTTTTCGTTCATTTATGGAATCTTTTTATGTTATCCATTAGATTGTGAGGGTTTTATTTATTTTATCCTTATATAATTATTTATTTTCCTATTTGATTATGTCAACAAATTAATACAACAGGAACGACAACACAATGTAGTTCCTCTTAAAATGGTATCTTTCTTTGTAATTTTTTTCTTTGGCTTTTTTCTTGTTTTGGTTCTACTTTTTGGACTTATTGGAAAGAAGGATGTTTGAAAAAATTTTTAAAATTAAACATTTGATGAAATATAATGGATTAGGAGTAATTTGGTCTAGTGGAAGGATTGCAAATTTCCTGTTTTCAGAGTGTCTCGGACTTCATCTCTGAAGATAGGGATGCTTCCAGAGCTTTAAAAAGAGTTAGAACTGATCAATTTTTCTGAATTTTGGATATAGTTTGGAAGTGGTATGGTACTTTCAGACTACTAAATGGCATTCCAGAACTATCGGTGGAATTTTTTAAAATTGACTTTATGTTATAATAGACAAAGAGGGAAAAAGATGCATTCATTAATTGTGTGTTTGTTCCAACAGAAGTAACGCCATCTTTTTGCCATCAGATTAATATCAATGTTATGAGGTGCTTGTTACTTTACTTTTTGTGATTTGTATTTTATGCTTGCTTACATGTACATAAGATCTTATAAAAATGATTAAATTGTAGTTTTCTTTTTACATTGCTATTTGCATTTCTATTACAAAACGTGAGAAAAGAATGTTTGTTGTAAATCATTTATATCGTTGAAAAACAAAAATTATCATTTGCAAAAATTATCGCGGTTCAATATTAGTACAATTAAAATTTGTTTATGATTTATTGGTACCTAATACATATTTATTAGCCCAATTTTAAATTTCAGTCTCAATAAATGTTACGTAGCAGAGGTTTATGTCTATATCGTTTTCTTTCATATAAAAACAATTACTAATATGTAACAATTAACCTAAAGGCCACCTACCGGAATCGAACAAAAATGTGTTTTTCACGTTGTTTATTGGTTTAACATTAGGCTAACGTGCTTAATTACACACTAAAATAATCGACTAAACCGTAACCAAGATTTAACTTCATTCCGACACATTCCTCGGAGGTAACCCGTTCTTATCATCGTCTTCATAATGAAAACGTGGAGTAAAAGGTATCGGATACTGATATTTTGCTGTGATCATTGGTTGATTCCATATCAGAACAAAAATTGCAAACAATAGTCAAAAACCCGATTAAACAAAGAAAAAACATGCAACTTTAACACATTGCTTGGGTACTGGCAATGAATCTCAAGGTTCGCCTAACAGAGCATTACAGCGTGTCCCAGGATGAAGAACAACGGGTTATCCTCATTTGTCAGGCTATCGGGTTTATCATATAACATATACCGGATTTGGTATAACGGTTTGGAAGTTTGGTGTTAAAAGCTGTACAACACCTTAATCATTTGAATTTTTAAATATTGTTTGGGTTTGAGCGCCACTGACGAGTCTTGATTAGACGCGTCTGGCGTAGTGACGTCTATTTACCTAAGTAACTTTGATGACATTTTATATGGACGTGTTGAGTGTACCTTGAGAAATAAGCGACCACGACGCGATTGCATTTCTCGATGTCCCAATTTCGGTATCTAATTCTTTTGTTCGCGAGGTTTGGCTATATGAAAACATAGATATCGATATTCTTAATAATCGAATGTCTGAAATAAATTGGGAAAATCTACTATTGTCAAAAAATAATATTGACGAGATGTGCATAGAATTTGAACATTGCTTTTTGAATATAGCCAGAACCGCAATACCGACAAAAATCATAACAGTACGCGCGTACGATAAACCATGGTTTAACAACACTATTCGAAGGGAAATTCGTAAATGAGAACGATTCCGTAAAAAAAGTTTTGAAACGCAATCGCGAAGAAGACGTGATTGACTACAAAAAAAAAAAACAAAGAAACAAAGTTAATAACAGGAAAAAATGGCGAAAAAAAACTTCGAGAGAAATACTGATAATTACATAACTGAAAACATAAGTAAGATAAACATTTTTTTGGAAAATTATGAAAATGTTTTTGAAAAATAACAAAGGGTCCTATTCAATTCCCCCTCTCGTTAACATCATGTCCGAAGATAGCGAAAATGAAATTGTATATGATGATTTAGAAAAGTGTAGCTTACTAAACAACTATTTTTGGTCAGTTTCGTTTGTCAGTCTGTGTCTATTTATTATTATTTATTTATTATATATTTCACGTTATAGATTTATATTGACACTCAATGACTATGGTCATTCGTTGGCCAGTCTGTGTCTATATTTTTGACAAGAAACACCGTCATTTGTATCGTTGCATAATCTTCTAGACTTGTACATTATTTTTTGTTTATGCTGTATCGTCATGTTTGTCGATCCGATAATTAATTCTTTACGCCAGACGCGCGTTTCGTAACTCATCAGTGGCGTTGCATAATCTTCTTATATATAGATATTTAATAAAATTTAATTATAATTTTATAATGCAGAATTTTCAACAAGTATGTTAAACTAAAGGAAAGTGGCAGAATCCAGCGCGTATACCATTACACGGACATATCAGCGCTCTATTAAATAAATATATTATTATATTTTTGTAGTTTTTTTTCCAATCACCTATATTTTGTGTATTTTTTATCTGTTTATCTGTTTATCTGTATTACAGTGTTTTTCGATTTCCTGAGAGTTCCGGAACTTATTCATAGTTATAACATATGTATGTATTATTTATAACCCAATAAACACTTCCGGTGATACAAAATGTGTAAACAATCGAGAAGTTCAAATGAAATACTTACGGTATAATGACCTAGAGGGTTAGAAGCTGGCCTAGATTAAAGCAAGAGTATTCCCAAAGCATAATCATCACTAATTCTGTCTTAAATGTTCTGCCCATCAAAATTACAAAAATGTTAATACTATACTGTAGTTGAACTGGTATTACACACCGAAGAGTTTATTTAAGACACATACCTGATAGGAATACTTAAATAACAAGAAAGAATAATATTGAAACTGAAAATTTTTAATAAAAAAAAACTGCGAAATAATTAAAAAAAATCAATGGATTTGTCATTAAAAAAAAAGATGAAAGTTTTTGAAATAGCTGTTGGGCAAGAAACACACACAGACTAAAGTATTAAATTTATTTATAGTCCAAAAGAATTAGTACATATGACACTCATTATTCACTTCCATAAAGATAACTGTATTAATACATGTGTATATACACATATTTAGTTACCCCATTTAAATTAAGAACATATAATAGTATCTATTATTATAGTCTTCGTGTTTCTACACACCACACAGTATTCATATAAACCATGTGACACATTTTTGCTCAGTTACCCTTATGGTTTGTTTATTTAAATATTTTTTCATGATAAATTTTGATTGGTCTATCCAATGTGATGCATACCTTGTTCTCAAGAAATGATGTTATTTTATGTGTTTTATATGTGTTGTATGTTTTTATGTCTATTTGTGCATGTTTTGTTGCTTCATGTCTTAACTTGATAAATGATTAACCTTAAAATAGCTTCATTCAATGTAAAGGGACTGTCTGATGAAAAGAAAAGAAGAGAAGTTTTTGTATGGCTTAAGGAAAAAAAACTGAATATTTATTTGCTACAAGAAACTCACTTTACCACTGAAAAGGAAAGTCAGATAGAAAAAGAATGGGGATATAAATGCATTTTTTCTCATTGTTCATCACAAAGTGCAGGGGTAGCCTTACTTTTTAATAATAACTTCCAATTTTCGATACATAATGTCACTATTGATGTCTATGGTAGATATATTATTTGTGATATAGATATAAATCAAGAAAGATTTGTTATTACAAACTTCTATGGATTGAATACTGACAGCCCAATTTTATTAGATTCATTTTTTGAAAATGTTGATAACTTGAATGACAAACCTATGATTTGTGGAGGAGATTGGAATTTAGTGTTAGAAGAAATAGATAAAAACGGGGGAAGAAAAAGTTTGTCTCAACCAAAAAATAGACAAAAGCTCAAATTTTTCATGGAAAGAAACAATTTAGTTGATGTATGGAGAACTTTGAATCCAACCTCAGAGAAGTATACTTGGAGACAAAAAAATCCAAATATACAATGTCGACTTGACTATTTTCTGATTTCTACTGGTTTATCAAATATTGTCGTTAACATGGACATAAAATATGGCTTCAAAAGTGATCATTCATTAATTGTTTTAGAAATAGAAAAGGATAAGATTGTCAGAGGGAAAGGATTTTTTAAACTGAACACTGCTTTATTGTTAAATAAAGAATATGTTGAACTTGTAAAAAAGATTATACAAGAAAAGAAGATTTTATATAATGAGCAAAATCTTAACCCCAATTTAAAATGGGAATTAGTTAAAAGTGACATTAGAGGTGAAACAATTAAATTTTCTTCTTTAGTAGCAAATCAAAACAAAAAAAGAATTAAAGAAATAGAAAACAAATTGTATGAATTTCAAAATGACTCCAATTATGAAAATAATAAAGAAAAAGAGAACCAAATAAAGTTATTAGAAAATGAACTGAAAATGTTTTATGAAAAAAAGACAGAAGGTGCAATCATCAGGGCAAAAGCAAGATGGTTAAAAGATGCAGAGAAAAATACTAAATACTTTTTTAACCTTGAAAAGAGGAATTATCTAAATAGAACTATTCAACAATTGAAAGGTGAAGATGATGAGTTAATTTCAGACTTTAATGATATATTATTAGAAGAGAGAAGATTTTATAAATCCCTTTATTCTACATGTATCAATGATCCAGAAACTAACAGTTTAACTGATGACATAAATAAATTCTTTTTCCCTGATGATGCAACTATCCCAAAATTATGTGAAGATGAGAAACTAAATTGTGAAGGTATTATTACTAAAGATGAGTGTGTTGAGGCAATTAAAACATTTAAAAATGGCAAATCCCCTGGTACGGACGGACTACCAGCAGAATTTTATAAAATTTTCTGGAATGATGTCATTGATCTTGTTATTGACTCTTTCCAATATAGCTATGACGTTGGCGAAATGTCCATTTCACAGAGACAGAGTATCATAACTTTACTACCAAAAGCTGATAAAGATACAACATGTACAAAGCTGCTTCAAAACTGGAGGCCTATATCTCTCTTGAATATTGATTATAAGTTAATGACTAAATGTTTAGCTCTCAGATTGAAAAAGGTTCTTCCAAACATAATTCATACAGACCAGACTGGCTTTATGAGAGATAGGTATATACGTGATAACATAAGAAATATTCTTGAAATTATAGAAACAGTGGAAGAAGAAGATTTAACATTTATAATACTATCAGTTGATTTTGAAAAAGCTTTTGATACACTCAGTTGGAAGTTTTTACATAAATGTCTAAATTATTTTAATTTTGGTCAATCTTTCAAGAAATGGGTTAACATATTATTTACAAATATTTCAAGTTGTGTCCTAAATACAGGATGGACAACTGAATTCTTTCGAGTAGAAAGAGGAGTTCGACAAGGTTGTCCTATATCTCCTTATCTTTTCATTTTGTGTGCAGAGATCCTGGGTATTGCCATTAGACGTTCAAAAAACATAATAGGTTTTAAATATAAAAAAGTAGAATCTTAACTTTCTCAATATGCAGATGATACTCAAATAATTTTAGATGGATCTGAAGAATCTATCAAAAATTCAATTGATCTTCTAAACAATTTTTCAAAAATAAGTGGTCTCAAAGTTAATTTAAATAAATCTGAGCTGATACCACTTGGTCATTCAAAAATAGAAATATACACACATAACTTTTCACCAGGTATAAAAATAACTACAGATAAATTTAGGTTACTTGGCATCATTATTCCCACAAATGCTCTTTACAAAGATTTAATTCAAGAAAATTTTTTTCATAGAAAAGAGAAAATAGAAGAAATTATACAAAATTGGCAAAAGAGAGATTTAACACTTTATGGTAAAATAACAATTATTAAAAGTTTGATTATTCCACAATTGACATATGTACTGAGCATTTTACCTAACCCAGATGATGCTTATCTCAATGACATATTGAAAAGAAAATTATGAAATTTTTGTGGGATGAAAAACCTGCAAAAATAAGCAAAAATGTATTGTATCTTAAGAAATCAGATGGTGGTCTGGATTTAACAGACATAAAAATTTATGCAAAATCTGTAAAATTTCAATGGTTATGCAAACTATATGATAAGAATTATGATGCATTTTGGAAACATATGATATGTGCTAGAATTAAGTATTTTCAAGACAGCATTTTATGGGAGAGCAATTTAAGTGAAAATGATGCTCACAAACTTAATATCAAATCAAAATTCTGGCAGGACATACTTGTTTGGTATTCATCTCTGAATTTTGAAAGTTTAAAAAACAAAGTCTCAAAATCAGATATAGTTTGGTATAACTCTATTGTTACCATTGATAACAATATACTTTACATTAAAAAATTGTCTGAAAAGGGTATTAAAAAAGTAGGTGATTTTCTTGATGAAAATGATAGTCTCCTAACATATCAAATGTTTCTTAACAAATATAATGTCAATATTAATGCTTTAACATATTATGGCATTACCACATGTATTAATAAAGCTTTGATCAAAGAAGATATTGTACCAAAACCACCTCTGATATCAAATCTAAAAGGTAGGCAAAATATTTCAAAATTTATCTACTCATATTTTATAGATAAGAAATTACCAAATAAAGTCAATGTCAAAGGTATTGAGAAATGGCAACAAAAACTAGAGGTAGAGTTGGATTGTTCCATATTGTTTAATGACATATATAGAACCACCAATGATACCAAACTCAGAAACTTTCAATTTAAATTACTTCATCATATTCTTCCAAATAACAAATTATTACATAAGATGGGGAAAAAAGACACTACTTTATGTAATTTCTGTAACAAAGAGGAAGACTCAATATATCATTATCTATGGGACTGTCCAGTTACTCAAAATTTTTGGTCTATATTAAATTTTTGGATTTCATCAGCATTGGATGTAGAAAATGTTGATCTTTCTCCTAAACTAGCGATTTTAGGGATTTTTCCAGACTCATGTACACTTCCTGAACTTGTTCCATTTTTGTTCCTATTAGCAAGAAATTATATCCATTGCTGTAAGTGGACTGAAGCCAAGCCAGACCTTAGTGTTTTTAAACAAAAACTGAAACAAAGAGAAAATTTAGAAAAAATTAATGCATTAGTTGAAAATAAACTATATAAACATGAAAGGAAATGGTCCCTTTTAAAAGAACATCATGTACATGTATTGTACTAGTAGGTATTATGTAATCTTTTCTGCATTGTTTGATTTCATTGGACAACAAATATCATATATTTTGTAACATATTTATTATAAATATTGTGGACCCAAATTATACATGTGTATTGGTATATATGTGTATGTGTGTGTATATGTCTATGTATATGTGTATGTATTGATTAAGTAACTACCTCAAGTAAATATCCTTGAGATTCACAAAAATTAAATGAAAAAGATGTAATGTTGCAATACAATCAATTAAGAGACCTGTGCAATCTAATAATATGCAGAAAATTTAATCTACACTATATTTATATTCAACATGATATGTGCAAATAATGTCTTTGTATGTTATGTCTTGTATTGTTTGTGTATGTCTGTAATAATATATTGAAATCTCTTCAAAAAAAAAAAAAAAGAAAAAAAAGAATTTTCAACAAGTAGTTTACTGTGAATTGAGATAAGAAGGAATATATTTATTTTAAACGCTGAATGAGCGGTTCCAAAGACTTGATGATTTTGCCTAAAAGATTGCTTTGGAGTAAAGATTACCATTCGTAGTGCTTAGTAATTTTGTCGCCTTTTAGGAAAAACGTATTTTAACATCTGATTCTTCTCGTCACATTTTCATTGAAAATGTATAAATTCTGTCAGAATGGAAACACAAGTGTTTTGCTTAATAGAACTTAAAAGTAAAAGGACGTCTATACTATTTTATTTCTACACCAATGATTGTGTCAATACATAACTTTTCTTTTTTCACCGCTCTTTAAAAATAACACTGCCATTTCCTGCAAGCAGTAACGGTTATGACGTCAAAACCTTTTCTTATTGTTAGCGCCACTTATCATTCATTATAACAATTGACAAAACAAAACGACGTTTTGTATTCATCAGTCTTATAAATGCCATGGTAGTAAAAGAGTTACACTAATGAGTTCTTACATACGTTTCTTGGAGAGCTGGTATTCTTCAAATGATATAAACTGTATGTCTTCTCCCGAATGTAGCGAAATAAAACATTTCTATTACGAGTGTAAGATTACCCGGGCTTTCCTAGAAACGCCCTAAATTATCTATTTCTTCCCTAAACCACCAACTTTCACATCGCAGTATCCTAACGCTAAACGTTGAAGTCATGCAATCAGAAGGCCAGAAACAAGAAAGTTAAACAAACATTGTTATGTTAGCAAAACACCGTTCTTGTTCCAGTCGTTCCAATTGGATGACGCAACGAGTGGGAGGGCAAGACGGACAAATCTCAGACATCCAAATGAAAAGATTTCTATAGTAATCATCACCGTGTCTGTCCGACGGGTTTTGACTTACAAGATGGAACACTGCTACCGCGTTTGGTCGAGTTTATGGTCCTTTTGTAGATATCAGATTACATTTTTTGAAATCATTATATTCCACAGTTAAACGGCGTTTTGATATGCGGCTGAATTTTTCAGTTTGATAAAGCAATTTACATATTAAATTTTGCTGATTTGTTTTTTTTTTCTAAACCGACAGTGGACGTCAGAATACATTTTTACGGGAAAAGGAGCGTAAAGTTCTTATGTCCCTCACGGTTTGAGACAAGGATACTAATGGTTACCACACTGTCTTATTAGTGATAAAAAGGAAATTTCATCCGGCTAAATATAGGTCTTATAAGTGCGAAATCAAGAAACTAAACTAGTGGTAGTGTAGGACGGGGAAAAAGTTACCAAGCAAAAAGATTTCTGGTCTCATACGCGAGTTTGATACGACGGAAACAAAAAAAATCTTTTACAAAGGTGTCTGTGATTTTACCGTCCCCCCACCCCTACAGCGCTTGATGCTTCTTATCATTAAATCGTAAAAAATCATGTGACGTTTTGTTTATTTTGAGAGTAGGAATTTCGAAGTGTATGACTATGTCAACAAATAGAGTTATGAACGATGATAGTACAATGTTAGCGTAAAGTGCTTGTTTTATAAGTAATGTATCATTAATGGGGCGTGGAAGTACAGATAGGTTGTTGCAAGTTTAACTAGACAGAGTAAACACATAAACAAAATTTAAAGAAATAAGTAAACACATAAACAAAATTTAAAGAAATAAGTTTTTTTTATTACTGAAGCGACAGTCGATGTCACAAGGCGTATAAAAATCACTAGGAGAGACAACGATAAATCAGCCAGTTAAAACAAATGCCAAGGTGTCGAATTATTGGGAAAACTGACTACAATACAATTAACATTGCTTTCCTGAAAGATTCCTTGGTTCTCGGGTTGTAAAATTTTTGGACACCTAAATATATCATGTTTCATTCGCCCAATTACTCCAAACATTTTTAAGGGCAGTCAAAAGTGTGCTCTTATTTTCAGTTGGATTATTGTTTGTTAACAATTTTTGTTTAATATCGCTTACTGGATATAAGGCAATACCAACATTTAAAGGATAGAAGATAAAATCACATTACCACAAAGTTGTTGATCTACTACATTGTCAATAGGATCATATAAAAATGGATTCATTTATTGAGTTGGCTTAATATGTTGGCAATATTCATTTATATTAAGAAAAAAACATGCTTATAAACAATAAATCAACGGGAAAGGGATGGCCTAATGGGAACACAATTTTGAATGACACTGTAAAAAGCAGGGAGTAATGGGCAGAAACGGAGATCAGCCTATGTAGCTGGTATACTAAACCTACTATGAAACCTTCTTTAAAAAGAGCTATTGATCGTATAAGGCACTTTCTGCTCCCCAATAACATTAGCCACAACGTAATTATTCCCCCTCAAAATAAAAAAAGAAAAGAAAAGAAAGCATAAACAATACAAACAAAACTAAATTAAAGGATGTTTATATACATGTTGACTGTCAAGCCTTTTAGTCATCTACCATTCATCAACGGATTGACAAGACTGAATTGATGGTACTTGACTTCAAACAAACCAAATGCAGTGTATCCATCATCGCGTATACATTTGAAGAATATGATGCTTTGCAGGTTGTTTGAGTTATTACAATATTAAACAATATTACACATTTATATTTGATTGTGTACTTTATTTTGATTGCAAGAGAATTGAATAAATAGTTTCCAGTGAAATCTAATCTTTCACGACTATATAAAGCGGTAGAAATTGGGAAATTATAAAAAACACAATGTCTATATACCAATCAAAAGCAAGCATCTTAATATAAGGTGTAATTAACTTTACAACTTCCTGCAAAGCAGCAATATTTACACTTGTTTTTTAAACCCAGCGTGGTAAATATTAGTAAGATCAGGATTAATAGTTAACGTGTGTGTGTAGGATTTACTTGTACCTACATGTTACAATCTGAAAAAATAGATATACTTGTTAACCTGTACATGAACAAATGATTAAGTATATAGCAGATGTTTATATGGGGTTCTTTTAGGTATGAATAAGTTGTAGCTTCACACAAAATTAGTAAGTCACCGTGGAAGAATGCCGAGGAAATCAAGATCTTTTTATTAGATTTTTGTGTATCAGTTTCACATCAGACCTACGTGTGTTTTTAACAATAAAATAATCAAATGAAACTATCTCGACCCCATTTCATAGATGAAATAACTAAAATAAATGCTACATATACTTGAGGTATAGGCAAAGAGGTACAGAGCAGCTCAGCGTTTCTCAATTTCTCAGGGTTGATGGGGGGAGGCAGATATTGGATGTCCACAAAGAAGCGTTTTCAAGTTACATGCATGCAGCATAAAGAAAATCGAACAGTGAATCTTGACCGTTAACGTGTTCAAGTTGCCAATATACAGCAGAAATAGTAGTCCTATTGTAAACGATACGAAACGCAAAATTGTACATCACTAACTAACAATCAATACTGTGCAGGTAGCAGTCAACACATTTCTTTCCATTGATAAATATCATTTTCAAATTAATGAATTGTTATACAGTAACGTGTCCGCGTTCTGTCTTACATTGTTAACCTACTGTTTATCTTATACTTCAAAGACACAACAACAATGGTGTTTTTAGTTTTTTTTTTAATTGTGAATGGGGTTTTACGCCACTTTCAAAAATTTTTCAGATATATTATTGCGTCTAGTTTGTATGGCAGACGTTCGGCAAGGAAACTGTAAAAGTTTGTCAATGAGTCAAGCACGTCGTGTCTGCAGTAAAGCTCGAACCCGCTACCTTAGTCGTGCCAGGCACGTGATCAGAACCCGCTACCCTAGTCGTGCCAGGCACGTGATCAGTAATAGATGATTATCAACCTTAACAACTCGACAACCAACACCTCTTACAATGAGTTTGCGGATTTGAGTGTCACTCAATCCAGGTAATGCTCGATTCCAATATAAACAGACAATAATTGAAAATTTTTCCTAACCTCGGTCTTTGGTTTCCTCGGCTTCTCTGTTTTTCTTCCCCAATAAAAACTGGACGCCATGATACAGCTGAAAAATTGAAGAAAACTGCTTTAAACACTTTTCAAACAATAAACAAAAACCAAGCTTCCTTTAAAGACTATAAAAGAGTAACATAAACAAACACACGTCATCATATCCTTGACTAAAGATTATTACATGCAAAAAATGAATTCTCTAATATTTTTGCAATTTTTGAACTGCGTCAATAAGTGTATCTGGTGTAAGAACAGTGACAGGTGTTTTAATAAAATCAATGAATGGTTGATGGTTAGATCATTTTGACTTACTGCTGCAGACACATCACAAGTGATATAATCCAAAATGATTCGAAAAGAACTTACTTTGATTCTTTTCTTGATTTTGAAATGTATAACGGCGGCGGATTGTAAGTAAAATATAATTTGTAACAAAATATTTGACACACTTTTTAAATTTTGCGATAAAAACCTCAGAAAGAAAACTAAGCGATAACTTAATTAACGGGATGGATTAAAAACATATTTATTTTGTTTTATAACTTTTGTCTCCTTTGTTTACAGATTGTGATGACTGTACACAATTCGTGGGTATGTTTGTTTCTTTTTTCGTTTTGGGTTTTCGGTGGCCGACTGGTTAAAGTTGTCATATTTATATTATTGATCACTAAGGTTGCAATTTCGGGCCCGATTTCAGCCAGGAAATACTAAACTTCAAATGTAATTGTCACAAAAGTTTATCAGTTTCTCCAGCTTCTTCTCCGGATAAAACTAGACGCCTTGATAAGCTGGAGAATTGCTTAGATAGCGTAAAATTAAGTTAAACATAAACTATTTTAATTCCGTGTTGTCATTCATGGCATTCTGTGAAGACGTTCTGAGCATGGGCATGGTTCCTCACGTCCGAAACATGTCGAGTGAAGGAGAATACTACACTAAGAATATATTTATTTAGGTGTTATTTTATTATATCTATTTTACATTATCTTTAAACAACTATTGGGAAAATACTCTGAGGGTTTCAAGTGCTTAATCCACACCTAAACTACCTATCAAGTCCCAAGGTGGCGGACATAGTAAGCACTTTCGTTGGCGGGCGTCAGATCATGCAGAAAAGCGCCACAGCGAGATGATTTCGACAACCAAAATCTGACATTTGTCAGTGTAAGAATATAATTACAGTACAAGCTTATGGAGTATATGTATAGCTTACGGGTTTCTTAGCCGAAGCCTTTCTGGGGATGTTTTAGTATTGATATTCAACTGGCATTTGTTTCGTACAAGCGATTTTTGACAACGTTATCGCCTACTACAAACTCATTTAGAAACATGGTTGTTTAAGTGTTTACTTCAAATCGACTTTTAACTGTACAAAAATGTACTGTCACACATGTCTAATTTAAAAAAAAATGATATTCAAAATATTAAAGTGCATAGAGAAATACTAAAAAGTTATTAGCAATTAAGCTGACATTATATTTCATTTCATAGGAGAGATCAGAGATAACTGTGAATGGTCTTGTTTAAGTGAGTATGAAGTTTATTATTATCAATGGGATGTTTGGGGGAGGGACAAAGTGAGCATAATGCGGCATAATTTAAATATTAATACAAAGCTTGTTCCATTTAAGGACATATAGATGTTGCGCTAATGTTCTGTTATATTGGGTTAGACATTTATATTGGAATATACTACTGCATGGGAATTCGAAATAAATAGAACATATTCTCCTTTAATACAGTCGACATGTATGTATAATGTATTACCAAACCGGAACAATGTATATGTACATTCTAAAGTCACAGTCATTTTTTTATTGCAGTACCAGTCGAATGTCAGAAATGTGAAAGTAAGTTTTGCACTTTAAACTCGATAAAACAAATTTCATTATAATTTCGTTTCACTCGGAGATGAATTCAAGTATTCAACACTTTAATATTATGTGTATTAGCATGACAAGTATATATTTGTAATAACAAAATACAGGCAACGAGTCCCCAGGGAAACTGTCAAAAAAATAAACAAATTAAGTCCAAGAAACTCGAGACCCCACAGTCAGAAATGAATTAACCACAGCAATGATCCTGACTTGATCATTAAAAAAATAACCATATTCTATGTATATGAATACTGTAGTGATAGGACATGTTTATTAACTTTTATAAGGTAACGCAACCTATAAATTGATTGTGACGTAACTAAAATATGTAAAAATGTAAAAAAAAATATCCTGCTAGACGTAGCCATAAAGAGTGTTTATAGTTTATGACACTGATCCTGAGTATATACTCATTTAACCACGAGAGTTTTAGAATTTATATTAAAGCATTTTTAAGACAAATCTTATATAATAAATTAATGGACAATTAGTTTCTACTTCAATAAATTTCGAAATATTAACTGTTTACAGCAGACACATGCGCAGATCATCCTTACTTGTGCAATCCTAACACCGAGGTTTGCGTTGACACAAATGACGGTGCAGTTTGTCAGTGCAAACCAGGGTATACCAAGTACAATGGTGTATGTAGAGGTAGGATTCTTATATAAATTTTTTATCAATCATGTACAAATCCTGTTCAAATTGTAGTCCTTCTAGTGTTCATGCCGACTATACACCATATATGTCCAGCGTACCAAGTTGGTCATTCAAAGGGGATGTCCTGCAACGGCAGAATATTAATAATTATAACAGATTGTCACACAAAGTCCAGTCGTGATTCAAAGCACAGTAAAGCTCAAAAGCAAAGCAATCCAAAATCTAGAGATATATATCCAGTTTAACGATTAAGTATTGATTTTAAAGGTAGAAGTGTAATAATATTTCTTAGTTTGTAGAGTATCAATCATTCGATCTCTATATATAAATCTATCGGTACCTCATATAACCCATATTGCCATTAACAGCTTACAGTAATGTAGTTCCTGTAATGATTTTTGATAGAGGTACAAAGCGGTCCTATAGGTCATAATGGAACCAAGGGTTTTATAGTACTTAGTATTGTTCATCAATTAGTTTACATTTCTACCCCAAATAGTTAACCACTTTTTAGTTAACTCCTTAATTGGTTATCGTGCCACTTTGAAAATTAGTTTTTAACCGAAATAGTTAATTTTTCGCGGTATGGCGATAACTTCCAGATGCGTGTTATAAATACAACTATCAATGCGAAATCATAACCTTTTTATTATATACTTAAAATCGCAAGTTTCAAAGAAATCCATATCTCGCCCTGCATGTCAGATATGAACCTCTGAATTAGGATATCCATATCTGCCCTGGAAAGGGGGGTGTGATACGGCATCTATATACCACCCCTTGGCGATATGGTTCTACAACCGCTATCAGTAGCATATATGCCAAGAAATCTATCGTTACTAAATATATGAGAAATAATAATATCCACGATGTAAATAACATTCGGACTGCTTCATATAGAGCCTCGTTCAGATATCGTCATAGGACTCTATATATGTTAAAATGAGGTGTTTTGCCTAATGATTTACTGGTCAGTACAAAGACATATGTTTGGCACTTCGGTACATGTGTCTTATAAATGTATATATTTTTGCAGTTCAGACATGTGCAGACCTCCCACCAACTTATTGTGGTTACAAAAAATGCATAGACACATACAAAGGACCTGAATGCGTTGGTGAGTGTAAAAAGGCTATAACACAGATATAGTCATTTAGAAAATATATACAGTCCGCCACAAGTTAAGCATCACCTACTTTTCCGGATCTAATGTTTTTTTTCAATAACATAAACAAATGAGAAACTGTTTAATTTGTATGAAAATGTATATATCATTAGGAAATTTGAACCTGTAAAATTCTTTATTTAAATCCTCAAATTGTAAAATTAAATTCTAGTGGTCTAATAATATGGCCAAAAAACAACAAAACAATAGGTGATTTTAAGCTTTAGTTTGACACAAAATATTTCATTGTTTACAATATTACAGTCATTCAACAAGTCCTGAGGTGAATGAGTAACAAATGGACTGTCGTTGGGTGTATTTTCCATCAAAATCGGGTATAACCTCCACGCTTCCGGTGTAAATGTTCAACACGCCGCCTCATTCCAAAAACCAAACGCCTAAGTCTGTGTACTGTGGAAATCTCTGCCATTCTTCCACAAGTGCGACTTCTAATTCTCGAACATTTTGGCATCTTGGGTTCCGTTGATTGACTTTTCGCCCAATAAAGTCCCACACATGCTCAATCGGATTCATGTCCGGTGACATGGCTGGCCATGGCAATGTGTCAGTGGCTTCTGTTTCAATAAAGTCCCTCACAACACGGGCTCGATGGGGTCGAGCGTTGTCGTCTTGAAACATTGGTCTGTCTGCAAGAGCATGGTTGTCAAAATGTGGCCTAACGTGACCATCCAAGATCGCGGTATTTCAGACCATTCAATGTACCGTTGAGAATCTGTAAAGGGAGCTTGCAGTCATGTGAAAAGCATCCCCATACGGTAACGCCGCCACCACCGAATGCAGTTGTTCCTACAATATGGTTTCTATCCAAAGCTGCATTCCTTTGCCGCCAAACACGTATCCGACCGTCAAAAGGCTTCAACAGAAAGCGGCTTTCATCTGACCAATGAATACGTCTCCAGCTTCTTATATTCCAGTGACGACGATGTCTTGCCTACTCCATTCGTGCTTGGCGGTGCCTTCTTGTTAGTTCTGGTCGTTTCAAAGGCCTGCAGGCACGTAATCGAGATCTGTGAAGCCTTCGAATAACTGTTCGGTCACTGATTTGACCACCAGTAGGCCACATCCCTCGTAACTGGCCTGCTGTTGAAAAGGGGTGCAATCTGGCTTGACGAGCAAGGAAGCGGTCCTCTCTAGGGGTTGTTTTACGGGCTCTCCCAGATCTTGGGCGGTCCTCGATTGACCCTGTCTGTCTATGCCTCGCAACAAGTCTGCTAATAACAGAGTTGTTCACCCCAAAATTGGCTGCTATTTGGCGGTTACTCATTCCAGCATTTTTCATTCCAATTGCTTGCCAGCGTTCGGCGATACTTAATTTTCGTCTTAACATGTTGAAAAGTCTTTAAAAGATAATAACTAATCACAATATCCACGTGCAATCGGACAAGGCTATTTCATTCAAAGTCAGTCTGTTAATTAGAAACGGGACAAGTTTTTGAAACCGGTTTTTACACTTTAAAACTCTAATTATTGACATCTGACCTGTATGTTATATAAAGGTATTGTTTGAAAGCATTGCATAAATGCATCAGATGCTGAATGAATCGTTTTGTAATAAAATTATTTAACAAAATATTTAGGTATGCTTAACTTTTGGCGGACTGTATATATATGATACATTTTATTTATCTAAAATTAAGTATGTATTTAGTCAAAATCTGAGAAAATAACCAATGATTCGTTTAATGACTTTCATTCCATGAATGAAATATGACGTCATAATGCGTGTGATGTTAGGGGCTATATTTTATAAACAAATGCTTCGTTGAATGTTAAATTTTAAATTGTAAACATTCAGTTTTGTTCTGCTCTTTGTATACTTCTTAATTTTAGATAAACTTATTACATACATTTAAGTGTAGGTACAACTACCTGTATCACGTCTCGACAGTTGCATACATTCCGCATCACAACTGCGCGTCTCGTATTGATACGAATGTACACAACTGTCTCGACGTGATACAGGTAGTTGTACCTACATATAGTCCTGTTTACAATTATTTATAACAGGCATTTACATACATCATATTTCTTACGGCGTCTGCAAGAAACCGTGGATATGATCTAGATAAAAGAAAAATAATGTTCTTCAAAATGTTGAACTTCGCAATGCACGCAGTATTTACAAGGTAAAGTAACAACTGGTTGTTGGCTTGGTCCGATTAGAACGTTTCGTTCGTACATTTACGTATTACAATTTACACGATGACTCGCTAGACTAGTTATAATGTGGACAAGGGGTCCGGGGACATGCCCCCCCCCCTGGAAAATGTTAAAACTATGGTGCAATTGGTGCATTTTGGAGAGTTCTATGATGTTTTATTTAGTACTGAAAATGGACAGTTTATTTATTGCAGCAGGGACATTATATACTTTAGTATAGACTGTTTCTGATTGCAAGGATAGATTGTAATTTTGTTGTTCTTGTCAAAATCATGTATAGACTCAGCCGCGTACTCGCGTATAGTCAGACACGCTACTAGTTTTATTAGCATGTGTGGTACCGCTTTCTATTTTACGCAGTGGTATTACAGTATGGTTATTGGTTTTTTTTGCTTGTAAATTCATTATATAGTAAAACAATAGTAGAGAGTATACATGTTGTATATAGCATTGATTTGCCATCAGTATTTTTCAGTGATATCAAAGATTTACGCATAGAAGACGAAAATGCAAAATAATACTGCGAAATTTATTGTGGAGTAAACATTTCCTTGTGTCAATAATTCAACTTTTCTAGCCTTTACCCTTTTGACTTTTGATGTTTTAACTTTAAATGTTTCGCCTTTTTTTTAGAATTGTTTGCCCTTTTAAAATAACAATTCGAAATGGCCGCTTTCGCCTTGCATAGATGATTCATAACTGCGATGAATTTAATGTTAACTGATTGTTGTATACTTTAGATAGATATTGATCGACTCTGCTCTAAAATTTTATTCCGTGCGATTTTTCATCAACGTTGTTTTTGTCGTCGTACGTAGGTTTGCTTACTTTGTGTACTACATGTAACTGTTCGTTTTGTTTTTTCTTGTCACGTGGATGTTTGTCGCGTACATACAGTTAGAAATGACATTTGTAATTGTTTTTTTTTATCGCAAAGTAATTTACTTGTTGAAATAAAATGTATTTAATGACACGTCCAAGACTTCACATAGTCAAACAAATATATTGTTATATTTCGTGATCCATTTATTATTAAATTATTTTAGCTGTAATTGACGCTTTAAAATATTTTAAAATATATTGTTTACATTTGATGAATTCCCATGTAGTTGAGATATTTTGTAAAGCGAGATTTTTTCTACCATCATCATAATTACCAGTAAACCTCATAGTTACGAAATGTTTTAATGTAAACGCAGTGTATAGTTTTAATGCAAGATTGTTTTTAAACTGATGAAAAATGTTTCTGAAGACTTTATGTTATGATAAAAAGATCTTTTGTCATAAACGACAAAAACAAATAGCCGTAGATAGTTAATATATTTCGAACCTATTATCACAATAAAAAACATAACGCCAAATGAGTTTGCAGCTGAATCTATTCCATCAATTAAATACATAAAATTCAAACAAAAAAATGAGATAAATCGTTACAAAATCTTTTTGCCACAGAGGAGAAATGTTCTGATAAGGCTGATGGTTTTTTATGGACTCGAAATCTCTCCAGTATACATCACATGGTCCCAAATGTCAGTACAAATCTGGACAAGTAATCACCAGTGTTGATTGTTTTATATAGCACTACATGCTGCGAAATAAATATTGGCATCGTATAGGATGTATTTCTGTTAACGTATTGAATGTTAAAAATTATTTATTTAGTAATTTTTTGTTAAGGCTTAAAGGTGCTACATCTTTGTAACTACAATAATGCGGTCGTGTTAAACCGTTGCGAATATTACCATTATCTATCTCTAAAAGTCGCCCATTTCATTCCTAATAAACGTGAGACAAAATTTCTTGAATAGTCTGCAAAAGAAAGCAAGAAAAAATACCTTCATATTAAAATTATTACGCATTATATTGGTTAACTTGTCATAAAACGATTTATACTTTATTCGTTATTTTGACAGTTAAGACCTGTGCAGATGTTGGACCAAACTTCTGTCCGTATTATCAGATTTGTGTAAATGGCAACAATGGCCCAGAATGTCAAGGTAAATGAAGACAAATTAAGACGTAATCATGCTATTAATCTGTTATATAAGTAATGATTTGATATTCATAAAAATAAGGTATACTATGTATTTACTTGAAAGCAAAAGTTTTTTCATTAGTTTTTTACATCAGTTGTTTAGTTTTAAAGTTCATTACATTATAATACAACATACTATATGTTCAGATCCCAAGTACTAAAATCTGCGTTTCCATTCCTAGACTACGACTACTTCCATAATATCATGACTATACGTAAGGTGTCTAACACCATGACTTTGTTTAGAGTAGATAATAAGTGTTCTGACAAGTATCAATTTTATATGGGTTTCGAGCATAATGCACGACTAGTACAATTGGGTATGATTAATAGTTAATCCAAAATCTACAAAATCTCGGATATGACCAGTACCATTACTACGGGTATGACCAGTACCATAACCATAGCGTGGGTATGACCAGTACCATTACTATACCTCGGGTATGACCAGTACCACTACTATACCTCGGGTATGACCAGTACCATAACTATACCACGGGTATAAATAGTACCATTACTATACCTCGGGTATGACCACTTCCATTACTATTACACGGGTATGACCAGTATCATTACTATACCTCGGGTATGACCAGTACCATTGCTGTACCTCAGGTATGATCAGTATCATTACTATACCTCAGGTATGACCAGTACCATTGCTATACCTCGGGTATGACCAGTACCATTACTATACCTCAGGTATGACCAGTACCATTACTATTCCTCAGGTATGACCAATACCATTACTATACATCAGGTATGGCCAGTACCATTACTATACCTCGGGTATGACCAGTACCATTACTATACCACAGGTATGACCAGTACCATTACTATTCCTCAGGTATGACCAATACCATTACTATACATCAGGTATGGCCAGTACCATTACTATACCTCAGGTATGACCAGTACCATTACTATACCTCAGGTATCACCAGTACCTCTACTATACCTCAGGTATGACCAGTACCATTACTATACCTCAGGTATGACCAGTACCATTACTATACCTCAGGTATGACCAGTACCATTACTATACCTCAGGTATGACCAGTACCATTACTATACCTCAGGTATGACCAGTACCATTACTATACCTCAGGTATCACCAGTACCTCTACTATACCTCAGGTATGACCAGTACCATTACTATACCTCAGGTATGACCAATACCATTACTATTCCTCAGGTATGACCAATACCATTACTATACATCAGGTATGGCCAGTACCATTACTATACCTCAGGTATGACCAGTACCATTACTATACCTCAGGTATGAGTATGACCAGTACCATTACTATACCTCAGGTATGACCAGTACCATTACTATACCTCGATTATGATCAGTACCATTACTATACCTCAGGTATGACCAGTACCATTACTATACCTCGATTATGATCAGTACCACTACTATACCTCAGGTATGACCAGTACCATTACTATAACTCGGGTATGACCAGTACCATTACTATACCTCGGGTATGACCAGTACCATTACTATACCTCGGGTATGACCAGTACCATTACTATACCTCTGGTATGACTAGTACCACTACTATACCTCGGTATGACCAGTACCATTACTATAACTCGGGTATGACTAGTACCATTACTATACCTCAGGTATGACCAGTACCACTACTATACCTCAGGTATGACCAGTACCATTACTATACCTCAGGTATGACCAGTACCATTACTATACCTCGATTATGATCAGTACCATTACTATACCTCGGGTATGACCAGTACCATTACTATACCTCAGGTATGACCAGTACCATTACTATACCTCGGGTATGACCAGTACCACTACTATACCTCAGGTATGACCAGTACCATAACTATACCACGGGTATAAATAGTACCATTACTATACCTCGGGTATGACCACTTCCATTACTATTACACGGGTATGACCAGTATCATTACTATACCTCGGGTATGACCAGTACCATTGCTGTACCTCAGGTATGATCAGTATCATTACTATACCTCAGGTATGACCAGTACAATTGCTATACCTCGGGTATGACCAGTACCATTACTATACCTCAGGTATGACCAGTACCATTACTATTCCTCAGGTATGACCAATACCATTACTATACCTCGGGTATGATCAGTACCATTGCTATACCTCGGGTATGACCAGTACCATTACTATTCCTCAGGTATGACCAATACCATTACTATTCCTCAGGTATGGCCAGTACCATTACTATACCTCAGGTATGACCAGTACCATTACTATACCTCAGGTATGAGTATGACCAGTACCATTACTATACCTCAGGTATGACCAGTACCATTACTATACCTCGATTATGATCAGTACCATTACTATACCTCAGGTATGACCAGTACCATTACTATACCTCGATTATGATCAGTACCACTACTATACCTCAGGTATGACCAGTACCATTACTATAACTCGGGTATGACCAGTACCATTACTATACCTCGGGTATGACCAGTACCATTACTATACCTCGGGTATGACCAGTACCATTACTATACCTCTGGTATGACTAGTACCACTACTATACCTCGGTATGACCAGTACCATTACTATAACTCGGGTATGACTAGTACCATTACTATACCTCAGGTATGACCAGTACCACTACTATACCTCAGGTATGACCAGTACCATTACTATACCTCAGGTATGACCAGTACCATTACTATACCTCGATTATGATCAGTACCATTACTATACCTCGGGTATGACCAGTACCATTACTATACCTCAGGTATGACCAGTACCATTACTTTACCTCGGGTATGACCAGTACCATTACTATACCTCAGGTATGACCAGTACCATTACTATAACTCGGGTATGACCAGTGCCATTACTATACCTCAGGTATGACCAGTACCATTACTATAACTCGGGAATGACCAGTACCATTACTATACCACGGGTATGACCAGTACCATTGCTATATCACAGGTATGACCACTACCATTACTATACCTCGGGTATGACCAGTACCATTACTATACCTCAGGTATGACCAGTACCATTACTATAACTCGGGTATGACCAGTACCATTACTATACCTCAGGTATGACCAGTACCATTACTATACCTCAGGTATGATCAGTACCATTACTATTCCTCAGGTATGACCAGTACCATTACTATACCTCAGGTATGACCAGTACCATTACTATAACTCGGGTATGACCAGTACCATTGCTATATCACAGGTATGACCACTACCATTACTATACCTCGGGTATGACCAGTACCATTACTATACCTCAGGTATGATCAGTACCATTACTATACCTCAGGTATGATCAGTACCATTACTATACCACGGGTATGACCAGTACCATTGCTATATCACAGGTATGACCACTACCATTACTATACCTCGGGTATGACCAGTACCATTACTATACCTCAGGTATGACCAGTACCATTACTATAACTCGGGTATGATCAGTACCATTACTATACCTCGGGTATGACCAGTACCATTACTATACCTCAGGTATGACCAGTACCATTACTATACCTTAACTATAACTCAGGTATGATCAGTACCACTACTATACCTCAGGTATGACCAGTACCATTACTATAACTCGGGTATGACCAGTACCATTACTATACCACGGGTATGACCAGTACCATTGCTATACCTCAGGTATGACCAATACCATTACTATACCTCGGGTATGACCAGTACCATTACTATACCTCAGGTATGACCAATACCATTACTATACCTCGGGTATGACCAGTACCATTACTATACCTCAGGTATGACCAATACCATTACTATACCTCGGGTATGACCAGTACCATTACTATAACTCGGGTATGATCAGTACCATTACTATACCTCATGTATGACCAATACCATTACTATACCTCAGGTATAACCAGTGCCATTACTATACCTCAGGTATGACCAGTATCATTACTATACCTCAGGTATGACCAGTACCATTACTATACCTCAGGTATGACCAGTACCATTACTATACCTCAGGTATGACCAGTATCATTACTATATCTCGGGTATGACCTGTACCATTACTATACCTCAGGTATGACCAGTATCATTACTATATCTCGGGTATGACCTGTACCATTACTATACCTCAGGTATGACCAGTATCATTATTATATCTCGGGTATGACCAGTACCATTACTATACCTCGGGTATGACCAGTATCATTACTATATCTCAGGTATGACCAGTACCATTACTATACCTCGGGTATGACCAGTACCATTACTATACCTCAGGTATGACCAGTACCATTACTATACCTCAGGTATGACCAGTACCATTACAATACCTCAGGTATGACCAATACCATTACTATACCTCGGGTATGATCAGTACCATTGCTATACCTCGGGTATGACCAGTACCATTACTATTCCTCAGGTATGACCATTACCATTACTATACCTCAGGTATGACCAGTACCATTACTATACCTCGGGTATGATCAGTACCATTGCTATACCTCAGGTATGACCAGTACCATTACTATACCTCAGGTATGACCAGTACCATTACTATACCTCAGGTATGACCAGTACCATTACTATTCCTCAGGTATGACCAGTACCATTACTATACCTCAGGTATGACCAGTACCATTACTATACCTCAGGTATGACCAGTACCATTACTATACCTCAGGTATGACCAGTACCATTACTATACCTCAGGTATGACCAGTACCATTGCTATACCTCAGGTATGACCAGTACCATTGCTATACCTCAGGTATGACCAGTACCATTGCTATACCTCAGGTATGACCAGTACCATTACTATACCTCAGGTATGACCAGTACCATTGCTATACCTCAGGTATGACCAGTACCATTACTATACCTCAGGTATGACCAGTACCATTACTATACCTCAGGTATGACCAGTACCATTACTATTCCTCAGGTATGACCAGTACCATTACTATACCTCAGGTATCACCAGTACCATTACTATACCTCAGGTATGACCAGTACCATTACTATACCTCAGGTATGACCAGTACCATTACTATACCTCAGGTATGACCAGTACCATTACTATACCTCAGGTATGACCAGTACCATTACTATACCTCAGGTATGACCAGTACCATTACTATACCTCGGGTATGATCAGTACCATTGCTATACCTCGGGTATGACCAGTACCATTACTATTCCTCAGGTATGACCAATACCATTACTATTCCTCAGGTATGACCAATACCATTACTATACCTCGGGTATGACCAATACCATTACTATACATCAGGTATGGCCAGTACCATTACTATACCTCAGGTATGACCAGTAACATTACTATACCTCAGGTATGAGTATGACCAGTACCATTACTATACCTCAGGTATGACCAGTACCATTACTATACCTCGATTATGATCAGTACCATTACTATACCTCAGGTATGACCAGTACCATTACTATACCTCGATTATGATCAGTACCACTACTATACCTCAGGTATGACCAGTACCATTACTATAACTCGGGTATGACCAGTACCATTACTATACCTCGGGTATGACCAGTACCATTACTATACCTCGGGTATGACCAGTACCATTACTATACCTCTGGTATGACTAGTACCACTACTATACCTCAGGTATGACCAGTACCATTACTATAACTCGGGTATGACTAGTACCATTACTATACCTCAGGTATGACCAGTACCACTACTATACCTCAGGTATGACCAGTACCATTACTATACCTCAGGTATGACCAGTACCATTACTATACCTCGATTATGATCAGTACCATTACTATACCTCGGGTATGACCAGTACCATTACTATACCTCAGGTATGACCAGTACCATTACTTTACCTCGGGTATGACCAGTACCATTACTATACCTCAGGTATGACCAGTACCATTACTATAACTCGGGTATGACCAGTACCATTACTATACCTCAGGTATGACCAGTACCATTACTATAACTCGGGAATGACCAGTACCATTACTATACCACGGGTATGACCAGTACCATTGCTATATCACAGGTATGACCACTACCATTACTATACCTCGGGTATGACCAGTACCATTACTATAACTCGGGTATGATCAGTACCATTACTATTCCTCAGGTATGACCAGTACCATTACTATAACTCAGGTATGACCAGTACCATTACTATACCTCAGGTATGACCAGTACCATTACTATACCTCGATTATGATCAGTACCATTACTATACCTCGGGTATGACCAGTACCATTACTATACCTTAACTATAACTCAGGTATGATCAGTACCACTACTATACCTCAGGTATGACCAGTACCATTACTATAACTCGGGTATGACCAGTACCATTACTATACCACGGGTATGACCAGTACCATTGCTATACCTCAGGTATGACCAATACCATTACTATACCTCGGGTATGACCAGTACCATTACTATACCTCAGGTATGACCAATACCATTACTATACCTCGGGTATGACCAGTACCATTACTATACCTCAGGTATGACCAATACCATTACTATACCTCGGGTATGACCAGTACCATTACTATAACTCGGGTATGACCAGTACCATTACTATACCACGGGTATGACCAGTACCATTACTATACCTCAGGTATCACCAGTACCATTACTATACCTCAGGTATGATCAGTACCATTACTATACCTCATGTATGACCAATACCATTACTATACCTCAGGTATAACCAGTGCCATTACTATACCTCAGGTATGACCAGTATCATTACTATATCTCGGGTATGACCAGTACCATTACTATACCTCGGTATGACCTGTACCATTACTATACCTCAGGTATGACCAGTATCATTACTATATCTCGGGTATGACCTGTACCATTACTATACCTCAGGTATGACCAGTATCATTATTATATCTCGGGTATGACCAGTACCATTACTATACCTCAGGTATGACCAATACCATTACTATACCTCAGGTATAACCAGTGCCATTACTATACCTCAGGTATGACCAGTATCATTACTATACCTCGGGTATGATCAGTACCATTGCTATACCTCGGGTATGACCAGTACCATTACTATACCTCAGGTATGACCAATACCATTACTATATCTCGGGTATGACCTGTACCATTACTATACCTCAGGTATGACCAGTACCATTACTATACCTCAGGTATGAGTATGACCAGTACCATTACTATACCTCAGGTATGACCAGTACCATTACTATACCTCGATTATGATCAGTACCATTACTATACCTCAGGTATGACCAGTACCATTACTATACCTCGATTATGATCAGTACCACTACTATACCTCAGGTATGACCAGTACCATTACTATAACTCGGGTATGACCAGTACCATTACTATACCCTCGGGTATGACCAGTACCCATTACTATACCTCGGGTATGACCAGTACCATTACTATACCTCTGGTATGACTAGTACCACTACTATACCTCGGTATGACCAGTACCATTACTATAACTCGGGTATGACTAGTACCAATTACTATACCTCAGGTATGACCAGTACCACTACTATACCTCAGGTATGACCAGTACCATTACTATACCTCAGGTATGACCAGTACCATTACTATACCTCGATTATGATCAGTACCATTACTATACCTCGGGTATGACCAGTACCATTACTATACCTCAGGTATGACCAGTACCATTACTTTACCTCGGGTATGACCAGTACCATTACTATACCTCAGGTATGACCAGTACCATTACTATAACTCGGGTATGACCAGTGCCATTACTATACCTCAGGTAATGGACCAGTACCATTACTATAACTCGGGAATGACCAGTACCATTACTATACCACGGGTATGACCAGTACCATTGCTATATCACAGGTATGACCACTACCATTACTATACCTCGGGTATGACCAGTACCATTACTATACCTCAGGTATGACCAGTACCATTACTATAACTCGGGTATGACCAGTACCATTACTATACCTCAGGTATGACCAGTACCATTACTATACCTCAGGTATGATCAGTACCATTACTATTCCTCAGGTATGACCAGTACCATTACTATACCTCAGGTATGGACCAGTACCATTACTATAACTCGGGTATGACCAGTACCATTGCTATATCACAGGTATGACACTACCATTACTATACCTCGGGTATGACCAGTACCATTACTATACCTCAGGTATGATCAGTAACCATTACTATACCTCAGGTATGATCAGTACCATTACTATACCACGGGTATGACCAGGTACCATTGCTATATCACAGGTATGACCACTACCATTACTATACCTCGGGTAATGACCAGTACCATTACTATACCTCAGGTATGACCAGTACCATTACTATAACTCGGGTATGATCAGTACCATTACTATACCTCGGGTATGACCAGTACCATTACTATACCTCAGGTATGACCAGTACCAATTACTATAACCTTAACTATAACTCAGGTATGATCAGTACCACTACTATACCTCAGGTATGACCAGTACCATTACTATAACTCGGGTATGACCAGTACCATTACTATACCACGGGTATGACCAGTACCATTGCTATACCTCAGGTATGACCAATACCATTACTATACCTCGGGTATGACCAGTACCATTACTATACCTCAGGTATGACCAATACCATTACTATACCTCGGGTATGACCAGTACCATTACTATACCTCAGGTATGACCAATACCATTACTATACCTCGGGTAATGACCAGTACCATTACTATAATACCATTACTATACCTCATGTATGACCAATACCATTACTATACCTCAGGTATAACCAGTGCCATTACTATACCTCAGGTATGACCAGTATCATTACTATACCTCAGGTATGACCAGTACCATTACTATACCTCAGGTATGACCAGTACCATTACTATACCTCAGGTATGACCAGTATCATTACTATATCTCGGGTATGACCTGTACCATTACTATACCTCAGGTATGACCAGTATCATTACTATATCTCGGGTATGACCTGTACCATTACTATACCTCAGGTATGACCAGTATCATTATTATATCTCGGGTATGACCAGTACCATTACTATACCTCGGGTATGACCAGTATCATTACTATATCTCAGGTATGACCAGTACCATTACTATACCTCGGGTATGACCAGTACCATTACTATACCTCAGGTATGACCAGTACCATTACTATACCTCAGGTATGACCAGTACCATTACAATACCTCAGGTATGACCAATACCATTACTATACCTCGGGTATGATCAGTACCATTGCTATACCTCGGGTATGACCAGTACCATTACTATTCCTCAGGTATGACCATTACCATTACTATACCTCAGGTATGACCAGTACCATTACTATACCTCGGGTATGATCAGTACCATTGCTATACCTCAGGTATGACCAGTACCATTACTATACCTCAGGTATGACCAGTACCATTACTATACCTCAGGTATGACCAGTACCATTACTATTCCTCAGGTATGACCAGTACCATTACTATACCTCAGGTATGACCAGTACCATTACTATACCTCAGGTATGACCAGTACCATTACTATACCTCAGGTATGACCAGTACCATTACTATACCTCAGGTATGACCAGTACCATTGCTATACCTCAGGTATGACCAGTACCATTGCTATACCTCAGGTATGACCAGTACCATTGCTATACCTCAGGTATGACCAGTACCATTACTATACCTCAGGTATGACCAGTACCATTGCTATACCTCAGGTATGACCAGTACCATTACTATACCTCAGGTATGACCAGTACCATTACTATACCTCAGGTATGACCAGTACCATTACTATTCCTCAGGTATGACCAGTACCATTACTATACCTCAGGTATCACCAGTACCATTACTATACCTCAGGTATGACCAGTACCATTACTATACCTCAGGTATGACCAGTACCATTACTATACCTCAGGTATGACCAGTACCATTACTATACCTCAGGTATGACCAGTACCATTACTATACCTCAGGTATGACCAGTACCATTACTATACCTCGGGTATGATCAGTACCATTGCTATACCTCGGGTATGACCAGTACCATTACTATTCCTCAGGTATGACCAATACCATTACTATTCCTCAGGTATGACCAATACCATTACTATACCTCGGGTATGACCAATACCATTACTATACATCAGGTATGGCCAGTACCATTACTATACCTCAGGTATGACCAGTAACATTACTATACCTCAGGTATGAGTATGACCAGTACCATTACTATACCTCAGGTATGACCAGTACCATTACTATACCTCGATTATGATCAGTACCATTACTATACCTCAGGTATGACCAGTACCATTACTATACCTCGATTATGATCAGTACCACTACTATACCTCAGGTATGACCAGTACCATTACTATAACTCGGGTATGACCAGTACCATTACTATACCTCGGGTATGACCAGTACCATTACTATACCTCGGGTATGACCAGTACCATTACTATACCTCTGGTATGACTAGTACCACTACTATACCTCAGGTATGACCAGTACCATTACTATAACTCGGGTATGACTAGTACCATTACTATACCTCAGGTATGACCAGTACCACTACTATACCTCAGGTATGACCAGTACCATTACTATACCTCAGGTATGACCAGTACCATTACTATACCTCGATTATGATCAGTACCATTACTATACCTCGGGTATGACCAGTACCATTACTATACCTCAGGTATGACCAGTACCATTACTTTACCTCGGGTATGACCAGTACCATTACTATACCTCAGGTATGACCAGTACCATTACTATAACTCGGGTATGACCAGTACCATTACTATACCTCAGGTATGACCAGTACCATTACTATAACTCGGGAATGACCAGTACCATTACTATACCACGGGTATGACCAGTACCATTGCTATATCACAGGTATGACCACTACCATTACTATACCTCGGGTATGACCAGTACCATTACTATAACTCGGGTATGATCAGTACCATTACTATTCCTCAGGTATGACCAGTACCATTACTATAACTCAGGTATGACCAGTACCATTACTATACCTCAGGTATGACCAGTACCATTACTATACCTCGATTATGATCAGTACCATTACTATACCTCGGGTATGACCAGTACCATTACTATACCTTAACTATAACTCAGGTATGATCAGTACCACTACTATACCTCAGGTATGACCAGTACCATTACTATAACTCGGGTATGACCAGTACCATTACTATACCACGGGTATGACCAGTACCATTGCTATACCTCAGGTATGACCAATACCATTACTATACCTCGGGTATGACCAGTACCATTACTATACCTCAGGTATGACCAATACCATTACTATACCTCGGGTATGACCAGTACCATTACTATACCTCAGGTATGACCAATACCATTACTATACCTCGGGTATGACCAGTACCATTACTATAACTCGGGTATGACCAGTACCATTACTATACCACGGGTATGACCAGTACCATTACTATACCTCAGGTATCACCAGTACCATTACTATACCTCAGGTATGATCAGTACCATTACTATACCTCATGTATGACCAATACCATTACTATACCTCAGGTATAACCAGTGCCATTACTATACCTCAGGTATGACCAGTATCATTACTATATCTCGGGTATGACCAGTACCATTACTATACCTCGGTATGACCTGTACCATTACTATACCTCAGGTATGACCAGTATCATTACTATATCTCGGGTATGACCTGTACCATTACTATACCTCAGGTATGACCAGTATCATTATTATATCTCGGGTATGACCAGTACCATTACTATACCTCAGGTATGACCAATACCATTACTATACCTCAGGTATAACCAGTGCCATTACTATACCTCAGGTATGACCAGTATCATTACTATACCTCAGGTATGACCAGTACCATTACTATACCTCGGTATGACCAGTACCATTACTATACCTCAGGTATGACCAGTATCATTACTATATCTCGGGTATGACCTGTACCATTACTATACCTCAGGTATGACCAGTATCATTACTATATCTCGGGTATGACCTGTACCATTACTATACCTCAGGTATGACCAGTATCATTACTATATCTCGGGTATGACCTGTACCATTACTATACCTCAGGTATGACCAGTATCATTATTATATCTCGGGTATGACCAGTACCATTACTATACCTCGGGTATGACCAGTATCATTACTATATCTCAGGTATGACCAGTACCATTACAATACCTCAGGTATGACCAGTACCATTACTATACCTCAGGTATGATCAGTACCATTACTATACCTCAGGTATGACAAGTACCATTACTATACCTCAGGTATGACCAGTACCATTACAATACCTCAGGTATGACCAGTACCATTACTATACCTCAGGTATGACCAGTACCATTACTATACCTCAGGTATGACCAGTACCATTACTATACCTCAGGTATGACCAGTACCATTACTATAACTCAGGTATGACCAGTACCATTACTATACCTCAGGTATGACCAGTACCATTACTATACCTCAGGTATGACCAGTACCATTACTATACCTCAGGTATCACCAGTACCATTACTATACCTCGCGTATGACCAGTACCATTACTATACCTCAGGTATGACCAGTACCATTACTATACCTCAGGTATGACCAGTACCATTACTATACCTCAGGTATGACCAGTACCATTACTATACCTCGGGTATGACCAGTACCATTACTGTAACTTCATTTGTTGGAGAAGAAAATTTAAAAAACGTCCGATGTTCACAAAGAAAAATATCTTTCGTATATATTTGATAAAATGACATATGACATTCTAGTTAATATTCTGGATAAAAGTTACAATTTCAAATCAATTAGGATGCAAACGGTCATATTTAAAATACTAAAAAATATACCAAGTTGTGGTTAATTACCAATAAACATAGATTAACAAATAAAAATGTCTCCCTTTTTAGAAAAACATATAAACTTATTATCTAGCTGTTAATGTTTTTTGTATCTGTATCTTCTGCTATAAATATTTTATCCATAATTTCTATATGCATTTATAACAAAAGGCGGATTTATATCTGTTTAGTGTTCAGGGGCCTGCGTGGCTGAATGGTTAAGGTGGTGCGTCTACTTTTGATCACGTGGTCTGTCCATACTGAGGTTGCGGGTTTAATTCTGAGGACTGGGTGCGCTCGACTCCAATCTTAATTGACAATGAGGTTTAATCATTCAAACAAACAAAAACAAACTATTCAGTGTTCTATTTTATTATCTATTTCAATTTAGCCTATACATATATAGACTGCCCATATATGAACATGTTCCCAATGACTAGGTCAGTAAAAAAGCTCATAAAAGAGATTTACTTTGCTTATAACCACACCAACATTGAACAAAATTCTTTTTATTTTCCCGATGAACTCATATTGACTTGAAGGGGCCTCGGTGGCCCAGTGGTTAAGGTAGGTCCTTTACTATTGGTCACGTGGTCTGTCAATTGATTGCCGATTCGAATCTCACTGCGGGAATGTACTCTTGACTCCAGTCTTAATTGACAGGGATTGCCCCTCCCAAAAAAAACTGGACGCAATGATATAGCTGAAAAATTGCCGAAAGTGGCATTAAACACTATTCAAACAAACAAACAAACAAACATATCCACTTGAAACAATGTTGTGACTTTAAAAAAAAAACCTCTTTAATGCAATATTAGTGTTAATGTTTATATGAAAAGCTGACACACTTTGATGCATTTTGCATCACCTTTTAAAAAACATATTTTGCAAGGCTAAAATAAAAAAAAATGCTCAAATATCAGTCGTACTAAATCAAGGTAAGAACTGATAATGACTGACAATGACTGCTACAGAGAACATCAGTCATTCTAAATACAGGTAAATATTGATAATCACTGTCAAGGACTGGTACAGTGAATGTCAGTCATTCTAAATCCAGGTAAAAATTTAAAAGTACTGACACGATCTGATGCAGTGACTAACAGTTCTTTTCAGTCCTACAAAAGTACTGTACTTAACTGTCATGAACTGTTTCAGTTCAGGACAAGCTATCAGTAAAAAATAAAAATTGTAAATGACTGACGAGAACTGTATGAATAGTATACAGTGATTAACAGATCGTGAACAGTACATTTACAGTAACTATCAGTTTCTATCAATCCAATTTGAACTGTGTATGGTAATGTCAGTCCTTATTTTGGTTCATAGTGTCAGGTATGACCATTACCATTACTATACCTCAGGTATAACCAGTACCATTACTATACCTCGGGTATGACCAGTACCATTACTGTAACTCGGGTATGACCAGTACCATTACTATACCTCAGGTATGACCAGTACCATTACTATACCTCAGGTATGACCAGTACCATTACTATACCTCGGGTATGACCAGTACCATTACTATACCTCAGGTATCACCAGTACCATTACTATAACTCGGGTATGACCAGTACCATTACTATACCTCAGGTATGACCAGTACCATTACTATGCCTCAGGTATGACCAGTACCATTACTATACCTCGGGTATGACCAGTACCATTACTATACCTCGGGTATGACCAGTACCATTACTATACCTCAGGTGTGACCAGTACCATTACTATACCTCAGGTATGACCAGTACCATTACTATACCTCGGGTATGATCAGTACCATTACTATGCCTCAGGTATGACCAGTACCATTACTATACCTCAGGTATGACCAGTACCATTACTATACCTCGGGTATGATCAGTACCATTACTTTACCTCAGGTATGACCAGTACCATTACTATACCTCAGGTATGACCAGTATCATTACTATACCTCGGGTATGACCAGTACTATTACTATACCTCGGGTTTGACCAATACCATTACTATACCTCAGGTATGACCAGTACCATTACTATACCTCGGGTATGACCAGTACCATTACTATAACTCAGGTATGACCAGTACCATTACTATACCTCAGGTATGACCAGTACCATTGCTATACCTCAGGTATGACCAGTATCATTACTATACCTCAGGTATGACCAGTACCATAACTATAACTCAGGTATGATCAGTACCACTACTATACCTCAGGTATGACCAGTACCAGTACTATACCACGGGTATGACCAGTACCATTGCTATACCTCAGGTATGACCAATACCATTACTATACCTCGGGTATGACCAGTACCATTACTATACCTCAGGTATGACCAGTACCATTTCTATACCTCAGGTATGACCAGTACCATTACTAGAACTCGGGTATGATCAGTACCATTACTATACCTCAGGTATGACCAGTACCATTACTATACCTCGGGTATGACCAGTACAATTACTATACCTCAGGTATGACCAGTGCCATTACTATACCTCAGGTATGACCAGTATCATTACTATACCTCAGGTATGACCAGTACCATTACTATATCTCGGTATGACCAGTACCATTACTATACCTCAGGTATGACCAGTATCATTACTATATCTCGGGTATGACCAGTACCATTACTATACCTCAGGTATGACCAGTACCATTACTATACCTCTGGTTTGACCAGTACCATTACAATACCTCAGGTATGACCTGTACCATTACTATACCTCAGGTATGACCAGTACCATTACTATATCTCGGGTATGACCAGTACCATTACTATACCTCGGGTATGACCAGTATCATTACTATACCTCAGGTATGACCAGTACCATTACAATACCTCAGGTATGACCAGTACCATTACTATACCTCAGGTATGACCAGTACCATTACTATACCTCAGGTATGACCAGTACCATTACAATACCTCAGGTATGACCAGTACCATTACTATACCTCAGGTATGACCAGTACCATTACTATACCTCAGGTATGACCAGTACCATTGCTATACCTCAGGTATGATCAGTACCATTACTATACCTCGGGTATGACCAGTATCATTACTATAACTCAGGTATGACCAGTACCATTACTATACCTCAGGTATGACCAGTACCATTGCTATACCTCAGGTATGATCAGTACCATTACTATACCTCGGGTATGACCAGTATCATTACTATAACTCAGGTATGACCAGTACCATTACTATACCTCAGGTATGACCAGTACCATTGCTATACCTCAGGTATGATCAGTACCATTACTATACCTCAGGTATGATCAGTACCACTACTATACCTCAGGTATGATCAGTACCACTACTATACCTCAGGTATGACCAGTACCATTACTATACCTCGGGTATGACCAGTACCATAACGATACCTCGGGTATGACCAGTATCATTACTATACCTCAGGTATGACCAATACCATTACTATACCTCAGGCATGACCAGTACCATTACTATACCTCAGGTTTGACCAGTACCATTAATATACCTCAGGTATGACCATTATCATTACTATACCTCAGGTATGACCAGTAACATTACTATACCTCAGGTATGACCAGTACCATTACTATACCTCAGGTATAACCAGTACCATTACTATACCTTAGGTATGACCAGTATCATTACTATACCTCTGGTATGACCAGTACCATTACTATACCTCAGGTATGAGTATCATTACTATACCTTAGGTATGACCATTATCATTACTATACCTCAGGTATGACCAGTACCATTACTATACCTCAGGTATAACCAGTACCATTACTATACCTTAGGTATGACCAGTATCATTACTATACCTCAGGTATGATCAGTACCATTACTATACCTCAGGTATGACCAGTACCATTACTATACCTCAGGTATAACCAGTACCATTACTATACCTCAGTTATGACCAGTACCATTACTATACCTCAGGTATGACCAGTACCATTACTATACCTCAGGTATGACCAGTACCATTACTATACCTCTGGTATGACCAGTACCATTACTATACCTCAGGTATGATCAGTACCATTACTATAACTCAGGTATGATCATTACCGTTGCTATAACGCGGGTATTACCAGTACCATTACTATACCTCAGGTATGATCAGTACCATTACTATAACTCAGGTATGACCAGTACCATTACTATACCTCAGGTATGATCAGTACCATTACTATAACTCGGGTATGATCATTACCGTTGCTATAACGCGGGTATTACCAGTATCATTACTATACCTCAGGTATGACCAGTATCATTACTATACCTCCGCTATGACCAGTACCATTACTATACCTCAGGTATGACCAGTACCATTACTATAATTCGGGTATGATCAGTACCATTGCTAGACCTCGGGTATTACCAGTACCATTGCTATACCTCAGGTATGACAAGTACCATCACTATAACTCAGGTATGACCAGTACCATTACTATACCTCAGGTATGACCAGTACCATTACTATACCTCTGGTATGACCAGTACCATTACTATACCTCAGGTATGACCAATACCATTACTATACCTCAGGTATGACCAGTACCATTACTATACCTCAGGAATGACCATTACCATTACTTTACCTCAGGTATAACCAGTACCATTACTATACCTCGGGTATGACCAGTACCATTACTGTAACTCGGGTATGACCAGTACCATTACTATACCTCAGGTATGACCAGTACCATTACTATACCTCAGGTATGACCAGTACCATTACTATACCTCGGGTATGACCAGTACCATTACTATACCTCAGGTATGACCAGTACCATTACTATACCTCAGGTATGACCAGTACCATTACTATACATCGGGTATGACCAGTACCATTACTATACCTCGGGGATGACCAGTACCATTACTATACCTCAGGTGTGATCAGTACCATTACTATACCTCAGGTATGACCAGTACCATTACTATAACTCAGGTATGACCAGTACCATTACTATAACTCAGGTATGACCCAGTACCATTACTATACAACGGGTATGACCTGTACCATTACTATACCTCAGGTATGACCAGTACCATTACTATAACTCGGGTATGACCAGTACCATTACTATACCTCAGGTATGACCAGTACCATTACTATACCTCAGGTATGACCAGTACCATTACTATACCTCGGGTATGACCAGTACCATTACTATACCTCAGGTATGACCAGTACCATTACTATACCTCAGGTATGACCAGTACCATTACTATACATCGGGTATGACCAGTACCATTACTATACCTCGGGGATGACCAGTACCATTACTATACCTCAGGTGTGATCAGTACCATTACTATACCTCAGGTATGACCAGTACCATTACTATAACTCAGGTATGACCAGTACCATTACTATAACTCAGGTATGACCCAGTACCATTACTATACAACGGGTATGACCTGTACCATTACTATACCTCAGGTATGACCAGTACCATTACTATACCTCGGGTATGATCAGTACCATTACTATGCCTCAGGTATGACCAGTACCATTACTATACCTCAGGTATGACCAGTACCATTACTATACCTCGGGTATGATCAGTACCATTACTTTACCTCAGGTATGACCAGTACCATTACTATACCTCAGGTATGACCAGTATCATTACTATAACTCGGGTATGACCAGTACTATTACTATATCTCGGGTTTGACCAATACCATTACTATACCTCAGGTATGAACAGTACCATTACTATACCTCGGGTATGACCAGTATCATTACTATACCTCAGGTATGACCAGTACCATTACTATACCTCAGGTATGACCAGTACCATTGCTATACCTCTGGTATGACCAGTATCATTACTATACCTCAGGTATGACCAGTACCATAACTATAACTCGGGTATGATCAGTACCACTACTATACCTCAGGTATGACCAGTACAAGTACTATACCACGGGTATGAGCAGTACCATTGCTATACCTCAGGTATGACCAATACCATTACTATACCTCGGGTATGACCAGTACCATTACTATACCTCAGGTATGACCAGTACCATTACTATATCTCAGGTATGACCAGTACCATTAGTAGAACTCGGGTATGATCAGTACCATTACTATACCTTAGGTATGACCAGTACCATTACTATACCTCAGGTATGATCAGTACCATTACTATACCTCAGGTATGATCAGTACCACTACTATACCTCAGGTATGACCAGTACCATTACTATACCTCGGGTATGACCAGTATCATTACTATAACTCAGGTATGACCAGTACCATTACTATACCTCAGGTATCACCAGTACCATTACTATACCTCAGGTATGATCAGTACCATTACTATACCTCGGGTATGACCAGTATCATTACTATACCTCAGGTATGACCAGTACCATTACTATACCTCAGGTATGACCAGTACCATTGCTATACCTCTGGTATGACCAGTATCATTACTATACCTCAGGTATGACCAGTACCATAACTATAACTCGGGTATGATCAGTACCACTACTATACCTCAGGTATGACCAGTACAAGTACTATACCACGGGTATGAGCAGTACCATTGCTATACCTCAGGTATGACCAATACCATTACTATACCTCGGGTATGACCAGTACCATTACTATACCTCAGGTATGACCAGTACCATTACTATATCTCAGGTATGACCAGTACCATTAGTAGAACTCGGGTATGATCAGTACCATTACTATACCTTAGGTATGACCAGTACCATTACTATACCTCAGGTATGATCAGTACCATTACTATACCTCAGGTATGATCAGTACCACTACTATACCTCAGGTATGACCAGTACCATTACTATACCTCGGGTATGACCAGTATCATTACTATAACTCAGGTATGACCAGTACCATTACTATACCTCAGGTATCACCAGTACCATTACTATACCTCAGGTATGATCAGTACCATTACTATACCTCGGGTATGACCAGTACCATTACTATACCTCAGGTATGACCAGTACCATTACTATACCTCAGGTATGACCAGTACCATTACTATACCTCGGGTATGACCAGTACCATTACTATACCTCGGGTATGACCAGTACCATTACTATACCTCAGGTGTGACCAGTACCATTACTATACCTCAGGTATGACCAGTACCATTACTATACCTCGGGTATGATCAGTACCATTACTATGCCTCAGGTATGACCAGTACCATTACTATACCTCAGGTATGACCAGTACCATTACTATACCTCGGGTATGATCAGTACCATTACTTTACCTCAGGTATGACCAGTACCATTACTATACCTCAGGTATGACCAGTATCATTACTATACCTCGGATATGACCAGTACTATTACTATACCTCGGGTTTGACCAATGCCATTACTATACCTCAGGTATGACCAGTACCATTACTATACCTCGGGTATGACCAGTACCATTACTATACCTCAGGTATGACCAGTACCATTACTATACCACGGGTATGACCAGTACCATTACTATACCTCAGGTATGACCAGTACCATTACTATACCTCAGGTATGACCAGTACCATTGCTATACCTCAGGTATGACCAGTATCATTACTATACCTCAGGTATGACCAGTACCATAACTATAACTCATGTATGATCAGTACCACTACTATACCTCAGGTATGACCAGTACCAGTACTATACTACGGGTATGACCAGTACCATTGCTATACCTCAGGTATGACCAATACCATTACTATACCTCGGGTATGACCAGTACCATTACTATACCTCAGGTATGACCTGTACCATTACTATACCTCAGGTATGACCAATACCATTACTATACCTCGGGTATGACCAGTACCATTACTATACCTCAGGTATGACCAGTACCATTACTATACCTCAGGTATGACCAGTACCATTACTAGAACTCGGGTATGATCAGTACCATTACTATACCTTAGGTATGACCAGTACCATTACTATACCTCAGGTATGATCAGTACCATTACTATACCTCAGGTATGATCAGTACCACTACTATACCTCAGGTATGACCAGTACCATTACTATACCTCGGGTATGACCAGTATCATTACTATAACTCAGGTATGACCAGTACCATTACTATACCTCAGGTATCACCAGTACCATTACTATACCTCAGGTATGATCAGTACCATTACTATACCTCACTTATCACCAGTACCATTACTATACCTCAGGTATGACCAGTACCATTACTATACCTCACTTATCACCAGTACCATTACTATACCTCAGGTATGACCAGTACCATTACTATACCTCAGGTATCACCAGTACCATTACTATACCTCTGGTATGATCAGTACCACTACTATACCTCAGGTATGACCAGTACCATTACTATACCTCGGGTATGACCAGTATCATTACTAAAACTCAGGTATGACCAGTACCATTACTATACCTCAGGTATCACCAGTACCATTACTATACCTCAGGTATGACCAGTACCATTACTATACCTCAGGTATCACCAGTACCATTACTATACCTCAGGTATGACCAGTACCATTACTATACCTCAGGTATCACCAGTACCATTACTATACCTCAGGTATGACCAGTACCATTACTATACCTCAGGTATGACCAATACCATTACTATACCTCAGGTATGACCAATACCATTACTATAACTCGGGTATCACCAGTACCATTACTATACCTCAGGTATGACCAGTACCATTACTATACCTCAGGTATCACCAGTACCATTACTATACCTCAGGTATGACCAGTACCATTACTATACCTCAGGTATGACCAATACCATTACTATAACTCGGGTATGACCAGTACCATTACTATACCTCGGGTATGACCAGTATCATTACTATACCTCAGGTATGATCAGTACCATTACTATACCTCGGGTATGACCAGTATCATTACTATAACTCAGGTATGACCAGTACCATTACTATACCTCAGATATCACCAGTACCATTACTAGAACTCGGGTATGATCAGTACCATTACTATACCTCAGGTATGACCAGCACCATTACTATACCTCGGGTATGACCAGTATCATTACTATAACTCAGGTATGACCAGTACCATTACTATACCTCAGGTATCACCAGTACCATTACTATACCTCAGGTATGATCAGTACCATTACTATACCTCAGGTATGACCAGTACCATTACTATACCTCAGGTATCACCAGTACCATTACTATACCTCAGGTATGACCAGTACCATTACTATACCTCAGGTATCACCAGTACCATTACTATACCTCTGGTATGATCAGTACCACTACTATACCTCAGGTATGACCAGTACCATTACTATACCTCGGGTATGACCAGTATCATTACTATAACTCAGGTATGACCAGTACCATTACTATACCTCAGGTATCACCAGTACCATTACTATAACTCGGGTATGACCAGTACCATTACTATACCTCGGGTATGACCAGTATCATTACTATACCTCAGGTATGATCAGTACCATTACTATACCTCGGGTATGACCAGTATCATTACTATAACTCAGGTATGACCAGTACCATTACTATACCTCAGATATCACCAGTACCATTACTATAACTCGGGTATGACCAGTACCATTACTATACCTTGGGTATGACCAGTACCATTACTTTACCTCAGGTATCACCAGTACCATTACTATACCTCGGGTATGACCAGTACCATAACTATACCTCAGGTATGACCAGTACCATTACTATACCTCAGGTATGTCCAGTACCATTACTATACCTCAGGTATGACATGTACCGTAACTATACCTCAGGTATGACCAGTACCATTACTATACCTCGGGAATGATCAGTACCATAACTATACCTCAGGTATGACCAGTACCATTACTATACCTCAGGTATGTCCAGTACCATTACTATACCTCAGGTATGACATGTACCGTAACTATACCTCAGGTATGACCAGTACCATTACTATACCTCAGGTATGACCAGTATCATTACTATACCTCGGGTATAACATGTTCTAGCTATATACCTTGGGTATGACCAGTACCATTACTATATCTCGGGTATGCCCAGTACCATTACTATACCTCGGGTATGACCAGTAACCTTACTATAGATCGGTATGACCAATACCATTACTATACCTCGGGTATGACCAGCACCATTACTCTACCTCAGGTATGACCAGTACCATTACATGTACTATACCTCGGGTATGACCAGTATCATTACTATACCTCAGGTATGACCAGTACCATTATTATACCTCGGGTATGACCAGTACCATTACCATACCTCGGGTATGATCAGTACCATTACTATACCTCAGGTATGATCAGTACCACTACTATACCTCAGGTATGACCAGTATCATTACTATACCTCAGGTATGATCAGTACCATTGCTATACCTCAGGTATGACCAGTATCATTACTATACCTCGGGTATGACCAGTATCATTACTATAACTCGGGTATGACCAGTACCATTACTATACCTCGGGTATGACCAGTATCATTACTATACCTCAGGTATGACCAGTACCATTACTATACCTCAGGTATCACCAGTACCATTACTATACCTCAGGTATGATCAGTACCATTACTATACCTCAGGTATGACCAGTACCATTACTATACCTCAGGTATGACCAGTACCATTACTATACCTCAGGTATGACCAGTACCATTACTATACCTCAGGTATGACCAGTACCATAACTATACCTCGGGTATGACCAGTATCATTACTATAACTCAGGTATGACCAGTACCATTACTATACCTCAGGTATGACCAGTACCATTACTATACCTCAGGTATGACCAGTACCATTACTATACCTCAGGTATGACCAGTACCATTACTATACCTCAGGTATGACCAGTACCATTACTATACCTCAGGTATGACCAGTACCATTACTATACCTCGGGTATGACCAGTATCATTACTATAACTCAGGTATGACCAGTACCATTACTATACCTCGGGTATGACCAGTACCATTACTATACCTCTGGTATGATCAGTACCACTACTATACCTCAGGTATGACCAGTACCATTACTATACCTCGGGTATGACCAGTATCATTACTATAACTCAGGTATGACCAGTACCATTACTATACCTCAGGTATCACCAGTACCATTACTATAACTCGGGTATGACCAGTACCATTACTATACCTCGGGTATGACCAGTATCATTACTATACCTCAGGTATGATCGGTACCATTACTATACCCCGGGTATGACCAGTATCATTACTATAACTCAGGTATGACCAGTACCATTACTATACCTCAGGTATCACCAGTACCATTACTATAACTCGGGTATGACCAGTACCATTACAATACCTCAGGTATGACCAGTACCATTACTATACCTCAGGTATGACCAGTACCATTACTATACCTCAGGTATGACCAGTACCATTGCTATACCTCAGGTATGATCAGTACCATTACTATACCTCGGGTATGACCAGTATCATTACTATAACTCAGGTATGACCAGTACCATTACTATACCTCAGGTATGACCAGTACCATTGCTATACCTCAGGTATGATCAGTACCATTACTATACCTCGGGTATGACCAGTATCATTACTATAACTCAGGTATGACCAGTACCATTACTATACCTCAGGTATGACCAGTACCATTGCTATACCTCAGGTATGACCAGTACCATTACTATACCTCAGGTATGATCAGTACCACTACTATACCTCAGGTATGATCAGTACCACTACTATACCTCAGGTATGACCAGTACCATTACTATACCTCGGGTATGACCAGTACCATAACGATACCTCGGGTATGACCAGTATCATTACTATAACTCAGGTATGACCAATACCATTACTATACCTCAGGTGTGACCAGTACCATTACTATACCTCAGGTTTGACCAGTACCATTAATATACCTCAGGTATGACCATTATCATTACTATACCTCAGGTATGACCAGTAACATTACTATACCTCAGGTATGACCAGTACCATTACTATACCTCAGGTATAACCAGTACCATTACTATACCTTAGGTATGACCAGTATCATTACTATACCTCTGGTATGACCAGTACCATTACTATACCTCAGGTATGACCAGTATCATTACTATACCTTAGGTATGACCATTATCATTACTATACCTCAGGTATGACCAGTACCATTACTATACCTCAGGTATAACCAGTACCATTACTATACCTTAGGTATGACCAGTATCATTACTATACCTCAGGTATGATCAGTACCATTACTATACCTCAGGTATGACCAGTACCATTACTATACCTCAGGTATAACCAGTACCATTACTATACCTCAGTTATGACCAGTACCATTACTATACCTCAGGTATGACCAGTACCATTACTATACCTCAGGTATGACCAGTACCATTACTATACCTCTGGTATGACCAGTACCATTACTATACCTCAGGTATGATCAGTACCATTACTATAACTCAGGTATGATCATTACCGTTGCTATAACGCGGGTATTACCAGTACCATTACTATACCTCAGGTATGATCAGTACCATTACTATAACTCAGGTATGACCAGTACCATTACTATACCTCAGGTATGATCAGTACCATTACTATAACTCGGGTATGATCATTACCGTTGCTATAACGCGGGTATTACCAGTATCATTACTATACCTCAGGTATGACCAGTATCATTACTATACCTCCGCTATGACCAGTACCATTACTATACCTCAGGTATGACCAGTACCATTACTATAATTCGGGTATGATCAGTACCATTGCTAGACCTCGGGTATTACCAGTACCATTGCTATACCTCAGGTATGACAAGTACCATCACTATAACTCAGGTATGACCAGTACCATTACTATACCTCAGGTATGACCAGTACCATTACTATACCTCTGGTATGACCAGTACCATTACTATACCTCAGGTATGACCAATACCATTACTATACCTCAGGTATGACCAGTACCATTACTATACCTCAGGAATGACCATTACCATTACTTTACCTCAGGTATAACCAGTACCATTACTATACCTCGGGTATGACCAGTACCATTACTGTAACTCGGGTATGACCAGTACCATTACTATACCTCAGGTATGACCAGTACCATTACTATACCTCAGGTATGACCAGTACCATTACTATACCTCGGATATGACCAGTACCATTACTATACCTCAGGTATGACCAGTACCATTACTATACCTCAGGTATGACCAGTACCATTACTATACATCGGGTATGACCAGTACCATTACTATACCTCGGGGATGACCAGTACCATTACTATACCTCAGGTGTGATCAGTACCATTACTATACCTCAGGTATGACCAGTACCATTACTATAACTCAGGTATGACCAGTACCATTACTATAACTCAGGTATGACCCAGTACCATTACTATACAACGGGTATGACCTGTACCATTACTATACCTCAGGTATGACCAGTACCATTACTATAACTCGGGTATGACCAGTACCATTACTATACCTCAGGTATGACCAGTACCATTACTATACCTCAGGTATGACCAGTACCATTACTATACCTCGGGTATGACCAGTACCATTACTATACCTCAGGTATGACCAGTACCATTACTATACCTCAGGTATGACCAGTACCATTACTATACATCGGGTATGACCAGTACCATTACTATACCTCGGGGATGACCAGTACCATTACTATACCTCAGGTGTGATCAGTACCATTACTATACCTCAGGTATGACCAGTACCATTACTATAACTCAGGTATGACCAGTACCATTACTATAACTCAGGTATGACCCAGTACCATTACTATACAACGGGTATGACCTGTACCATTACTATACCTCAGGTATGACCAGTACCATTACTATACCTCGGGTATGATCAGTACCATTACTATGCCTCAGGTATGACCAGTACCATTACTATACCTCAGGTATGACCAGTACCATTACTATACCTCGGGTATGATCAGTACCATTACTTTACCTCAGGTATGACCAGTACCATTACTATACCTCAGGTATGACCAGTATCATTACTATAACTCGGGTATGACCAGTACTATTACTATATCTCGGGTTTGACCAATACCATTACTATACCTCAGGTATGAACAGTACCATTACTATACCTCGGGTATGACCAGTATCATTACTATACCTCAGGTATGACCAGTACCATTACTATACCTCAGGTATGACCAGTACCATTGCTATACCTCTGGTATGACCAGTATCATTACTATACCTCAGGTATGACCAGTACCATAACTATAACTCGGGTATGATCAGTACCACTACTATACCTCAGGTATGACCAGTACAAGTACTATACCACGGGTATGAGCAGTACCATTGCTATACCTCAGGTATGACCAATACCATTACTATACCTCGGGTATGACCAGTACCATTACTATACCTCAGGTATGACCAGTACCATTACTATATCTCAGGTATGACCAGTACCATTAGTAGAACTCGGGTATGATCAGTACCATTACTATACCTTAGGTATGACCAGTACCATTACTATACCTCAGGTATGATCAGTACCATTACTATACCTCAGGTATGATCAGTACCACTACTATACCTCAGGTATGACCAGTACCATTACTATACCTCGGGTATGACCAGTATCATTACTATAACTCAGGTATGACCAGTACCATTACTATACCTCGGGTATCACCAGTACCATTACTATACCTCAGGTATGATCAGTACCATTACTATACCTCGGGTATGACCAGTACCATTACTATACCTCAGGTATGACCAGTACCATTACTATACCTCAGGTATGACCAGTACCATTACTATACCTCGGGTATGACCAGTACCATTACTATACCTCGGGTATGACCAGTACCATTACTATACCTCAGGTGTGACCAGTACCATTACTATACCTCAGGTATGACCAGTACCATTACTATACCTCGGGTATGATCAGTACCATTACTATGCCTCAGGTATGACCAGTACCGTTACTATACCTCAGGTATGACCAGTACCATTACTATACCTCGGGTATGATCAGTACCATTACTTTACCTCAGGTATGACCAGTACCATTACTATACCTCAGGTATGACCAGTATCATTACTATACCTCGGATATGACCAGTACTATTACTATACCTCGGGTTTGACCAATGCCATTACTATACCTCAGGTATGACCAGTACCATTACTATACCTCGGGTATGACCAGTACCATTACTATACCTCAGGTATGACCAGTACCATTACTATACCACGGGTATGACCAGTACCATTACTATACCTCAGGTATGACCAGTACCATTACTATACCTCAGGTATGACCAGTACCATTGCTATACCTCAGGTATGACCAGTATCATTACTATACCTCAGGTATGACCAGTACCATAACTATAACTCATGTATGATCAGTACCACTACTATACCTCAGGTATGACCAGTACCAGTACTATACTACGGGTATGACCAGTACCATTGCTATGCCTCAGGTATGACCAATACCATTACTATACCTCGGGTATGACCAGTACCATTACTATACCTCAGGTATGACCTGTACCATTACTATACCTCAGGTATGACCAATACCATTACTATACCTCGGGTATGACCAGTACCATTACTATACCTCAGGTATGACCAGTACCATTACTATACCTCAGGTATGACCAGTACCATTACTAGAACTCGGGTATGATCAGTACCATTACTATACCTTAGGTATGACCAGTACCATTACTATACCTCAGGTATGATCAGTACCATTACTATACCTCAGGTATGATCAGTACCACTACTATACCTCAGGTATGACCAGTACCATTACTATACCTCGGGTATGACCAGTATCATTACTATAACTCAGGTATGACCAGTACCATTACTATACCTCAGGTATCACCAGTACCATTACTATACCTCAGGTATGATCAGTACCATTACTATACCTCACTTATCACCAGTACCATTACTATACCTCAGGTATGACCAGTACCATTACTATACCTCACTTATCACCAGTACCATTACTATACCTCAGGTATGACCAGTACCATTACTATACCTCAGGTATCACCAGTACCATTACTATACCTCTGGTATGATCAGTACCACTACTATACCTCAGGTATGACCAGTACCATTACTATACCTCGGGTATGACCAGTATCATTACTAAAACTCAGGTATGACCAGTACCATTACTATACCTCAGGTATCACCAGTACCATTACTATACCTCAGGTATGACCAGTACCATTACTATACCTCAGGTATCACCAGTACCATTACTATACCTCAGGTATGACCAGTACCATTACTATACCTCAGGTATCACCAGTACCATTACTATACCTCAGGTATGACCAGTACCATTACTATACCTCAGGTATCACCAGTACCATTACTATACCTCAGGTATGACCAGTACCATTACTATAACTCGGGTATCACCAGTACCATTACTATACCTCAGGTATGACCAGTACCATTACTATACCTCAGGTATCACCAGTACCATTACTATACCTCAGGTATGACCAGTACCATTACTATACCTCAGGTATGACCAATACCATTACTATAACTCGGGTATGACCAGTACCATTACTATACCTCGGGTATGACCAGTATCATTACTATACCTCAGGTATGATCAGTACCATTACTATACCTCGGGTATGACCAGTATCATTACTATAACTCAGGTATGACCAGTACCATTACTATACCTCAGATATCACCAGTACCATTACTAGAACTCGGGTATGATCAGTACCATTACTATACCTCAGGTATGACCAGCACCATTACTATACCTCGGGTATGACCAGTATCATTACTATAACTCAGGTATGACCAGTACCATTACTATACCTCAGGTATCACCAGTACCATTACTATACCTCAGGTATGATCAGTACCATTACTATACCTCAGGTATGACCAGTACCATTACTATACCTCAGGTATCACCAGTACCATTACTATACCTCAGGTATGACCAGTACCATTACTATACCTCAGGTATCACCAGTACCATTACTATACCTCTGGTATGATCAGTACCACTACTATACCTCAGGTATGACCAGTACCATTACTATACCTCGGGTATGACCAGTATCATTACTATAACTCAGGTATGACCAGTACCATTACTATACCTCAGGTATCACCAGTACCATTACTATAACTCGGGTATGACCAGTACCATTACTATACCTCGGGTATGACCAGTATCATTACTATACCTCAGGTATGATCAGTACCATTACTATACCTCGGGTATGACCAGTATCATTACTATAACTCAGGTATGACCAGTACCATTACTATACCTCAGATATCACCAGTACCATTACTATAACTCGGGTATGACCAGTACCATTACTATACCTTGGGTATGACCAGTACCATTACTTTACCTCAGGTATCACCAGTACCATTACTATACCTCGGGTATGACCAGTACCATAACTATACCTCAGGTATGACCAGTACCATTACTATACCTCAGGTATGTCCAGTACCATTACTATACCTCAGGTATGACATGTACCGTAACTATACCTCAGGTATGACCAGTACCATTACTATACCTCGGGAATGATCAGTACCATAACTATACCTCAGGTATGACCAGTACCATTACTATACCTCAGGTATGTCCAGTACCATTACTATACCTCAGGTATGACATGTACCGTAACTATACCTCAGGTATGACCAGTACCATTACTATACCTCAGGTATGACCAGTATCATTACTATACCTCGGGTATAACATGTTCTAGCTATATACCTTGGGTATGACCAGTACCATTACTATATCTCGGGTATGCCCAGTACCATTACTATACCTCGGGTATGACCAGTAACCTTACTATAGATCGGTATGACCAATACCATTACTATACCTCGGGTATGACCAGCACCATTACTCTACCTCAGGTATGACCAGTACCATTACATGTACTATACCTCGGGTATGACCAGTATCATTACTATACCTCAGGTATGACCAGTACCATTATTATACCTCGGGTATGACCAGTACCATTACCATACCTCGGGTATGATCAGTACCATTACTATACCTCAGGTATGATCAGTACCACTACTATACCTCAGGTATGACCAGTATCATTACTATACCTCAGGTATGATCAGTACCATTGCTATACCTCAGGTATGACCAGTATCATTACTATACCTCGGGTATGACCAGTATCATTACTATAACTCGGGTATGACCAGTACCATTACTATACCTCGGGTATGACCAGTATCATTACTATACCTCAGGTATGACCAGTACCATTACTATACCTCAGGTATCACCAGTACCATTACTATACCTCAGGTATGATCAGTACCATTACTATACCTCAGGTATGACCAGTACCATTACTATACCTCAGGTATGACCAGTACCATTACTATACCTCAGGTATGACCAGTACCATTACTATACCTCAGGTATGACCAGTACCATAACTATACCTCGGGTATGACCAGTATCATTACTATAACTCAGGTATGACCAGTACCATTACTATACCTCAGGTATGACCAGTACCATTACTATACCTCAGGTATGACCAGTACCATTACTATACCTCAGGTATGACCAGTACCATTACTATACCTCAGGTATGACCAGTACCATTACTATACCTCAGGTATGACCAGTACCATTACTATACCTCAGGTATGACCAGTACCATTACTATACCTCGGGTATGACCAGTATCATTACTATAACTCAGGTATGACCAGTACCATTACTATACCTCGGGTATGACCAGTACCATTACTATACCTCTGGTATGATCAGTACCACTACTATACCTCAGGTATGACCAGTACCATTACTATACCTCGGGTATGACCAGTATCATTACTATAACTCAGGTATGACCAGTACCATTACTATACCTCAGGTATCACCAGTACCATTACTATAACTCGGGTATGACCAGTACCATTACTATACCTCGGGTATGACCAGTATCATTACTATACCTCAGGTATGATCGGTACCATTACTATACCCCGGGTATGACCAGTATCATTACTATAACTCAGGTATGACCAGTACCATTACTATACCTCAGGTATCACCAGTACCATTACTATAACTCGGGTATGACCAGTACCATTACTATACCTCGGGTATGACCAGTACCATTACTATACCTCAGGTATCACCAGTACCATTACTATACCTCGGGTATGACCAGTACCATTACTATACCTCAGGTATCACCAGTACCATTACTATACCTCAGGTATGATCAGTACCATTACTATACCTCAGGTATGACCAGTACCATTACTATACCTCAGGTATGACCAGTACCATTACTATACCTCAGGTATGACCAGTACCATTACTATACCTCAGGTATGACCAGTACCATTACTATACCTCAGGTGTGACCAGTACCATTACTATACCTCTGGTATGATCAGTACCACTACTATACCTCAGGTATGACCAGTACCATTACTATACCTCGGGTATGACCAGTATCATTACTATAACTCAGGTATGACCAGTACCATTACTATACCCCGGGTATGACCAGTATCATTACTATAACTCAGGTATGACCAGTACCATTACTATACCTCAGGTATCACCAGTACCATTACTATAACTCGGGTATGACCAGTACCATTACTATACCTCGGGTATGACCAGTACCATTACTATACCTCAGGTATCACCAGTACCATTACTATACCTCGGGTATGACCAGTACCATTACTATACCTCAGGTATCACCAGTACCATTACTATACCTCAGGTATGATCAGTACCATTACTATACCTCAGGTATGACCAGTACCATTACTATACCTCAGGTATGACCAGTACCATTACTATACCTCAGGTATGACCAGTACCATTACTATACCTCAGGTATGACCAGTACCATTACTATACCTCAGGTGTGACCAGTACCATTACTATACCTCTGGTATGATCAGTACCACTACTATACCTCAGGTATGACCAGTACCATTACTATACCTCGGGTATGACCAGTACCATTACTATACCTCAGGTATCACCAGTACCATTACTATACCTCGGGTATGACCAGTACCATAACTATACCTCAGGTATGACCAGTACCATTACTATACCTCAGGTATGTCCAGTACCATTACTATACCTCAGGTATGACATGTACCGTAACTATACCTCAGGTATGACCAGTACCATTACTATACCTCGGGTATGATCAGTACCATAACTTTACCTCAGGTATGACCAGTACCATTACTATACCTCAGGTATGTCCAGTACCATTACTATACCTCTGGTATAACATGTTCTAGCTATATACCTCGGGTATGACCAGTACCATTACTATATCTCGGGTATGCCCAGTACCAATACTATACCTCGGGTATGACCAGTAACCTTACTATATATCGGTATGACCAATACCATTACTGTACCTCTGGTATGACCAGCACCATTACTCTACCTCAGGTATGACCAGTACCATTACATGTACTATACCTCGGGTATGACCAGTATCATTACTATACCTCAGGTATGACCAGTACCATTATTATACCTCGGGTATGACCAGTACCATTACTATACCACGGGTATGACCAGTACCATTACATGTACTAAACCTCGGGTATGACCAGTATCATTACTATACCTGAGGTATGACCAGTACCATTATTATACCTCGGGTATGACCAGTACCATTACTATACCTCGGGTATGACCAGTATCATTACTATACCTCGGGTTTGACCAGTACCATTACTATACCTCGGGTATGACCAGTACCATTACTATACCTCAGGTATCACCAGTACCATTACTATACCTCGGGTATGACCAGTACCATAACTATACCTCAGGTATGACCAGTACCATTACTATACCTCAGGTATGTCCAGTACCATTACTATACCTCAGGTATGACATGTACCGTAACTATACCTCAGGTATGACCAGTACCATTACTATACCTCGGGTATGATCAGTACCATAACTTTACCTCAGGTATGACCAGTACCATTACTATACCTCAGGTATGTCCAGTATCATTACTATACCTCGGGTATAACATGTTCTAGCTATATACCTCAGGTATGACCAGTACCATTACTATATCTCGGGTATGCCCAGTACCATTACTATACCTCGGGTATGACCAGTAACCTTACTATAGATCGGTATGACCAATACCATTACTATACCTCGGGTATGACCAGCACCATTACTCTACCTCAGGTATGACCAGTACCATTACATGTACTATACCTCGGGTATGACCAGTATCATTACTATACCTCAGGTATGACCAGTACCATTATTATACCTCGGGTATGACCAGTACCATTACCATACCTCGGGTATGACCAGTAGGATTACTATACCTCGGGTATGACCAGTATCATTACTACACCTCGGGTATGACCAGTACCATTACTATACCTCGGGTATGACCAGTACCATTACTATACATCGGTATGACCAATACCATTACTATACCTCGGCTATGGCCAGTACCATTACTCTACCTCAGGTATGACCAGTACCATTACTATACCTCAGGTATGATCAGTACCATTACTCTACCTCAGGTATGACCAGTACCATTACTCTACCTCAGGTATGACCAGTACCATTACTATACCTCAGGTATGACCAGTACCATTACTATACCTCGGGTATGACCAGTATCATTACTATACCTCGGGTTTGACCAGTACCATTACTATACCGCGGGTATGACCAGTATCATTACTATAACTCAGGTATGACCAGTACCATTACTATACCTCAGGTATCACCAGTACCATTACTATACCTCAGGTATGACCAGTACCATTACTATACCTCAGGTATCACCAGTACCATTACTATACCTCAGGTATCACCAGTACCATTACTATACCTCAGGTATGACCAGTACCATTACTATACCTCAGGTATCACCAGTACCATTACTATACCTCTGGTATGATCAGTACCACTACTATACCTCAGGTATGACCAGTACCATTACTATACCTCGGGTATGACCAGTATCATTACTATAACTCAGGTATGACCAGTACCATTACTATACCTCAGGTATCACCAGTACCATTACTATAACTCGGGTATGACCAGTACCATTACTATACCTCGGGTATGACCAGTATCATTACTATACCTCAGGTATGATCAGTACCATTACTATACCCCGGGTATGACCAGTATCATTACTATAACTCAGGTATGACCAGTACCATTACTATACCTCAGGTATCACCAGTACCATTACTATAACTCGGGTATGACCAGTACCATTACTATACCTCGGGTATGACCAGTACCATTACTATACCTCAGGTATCACCAGTACCATTACTATACCTCGGGTATGACCAGTGCCATAACTATACCTCAGGTATGACCAGTACCATTACTATACCTCAGGTATGTCCAGTACCATTACTATACCTCAGGTATGACATGTACCGTAACTATACCTCAGGTATGACCAGTACCATTTCTATACCTCAGGTATGATCAGTACCATAACTATACCTCAGGTATGACCAGTACCATTACTATACCTCAGGTATGTCCAGTACCATTACTATACCTCATGTATGACATGTACCGTAACTATACCTCAGGTATGACCAGTACCATTACTATACCTCAGGTATGACCAGTATCATTACTATACCTCGGGTATAGCTATATACCTCGGGTATGACCAGTACCATTACTATATCTCGGGTATGCCCAGTCCCATTACTATACCTCGGGTATGACCAGTAACCTTACTATAGATCGGTATGACCAATACCATTACTATACCTCGGGTATGACCAGCACCATTACTCTACCTCAGGTATGACCAGTACCATTACATGTACTATAGCTCGGGTATGACCAGTATCATTACTATACCTCAGGTATGACCAGTACCATTATTATACCTCGGGTATGACCAGTACCATTACCATACCTCGGGTATGACCAGTACCATTACTATACCTCGGGTATGACCAGTATCATTACTACACCTCGGGTATGACCAGTACCATTACTATACCTCGGGTATGACCAGTACCATTTTTATACCTCGGGTATGACCAGTACCATTACTATACATCGGTATGACTAATACCCCATTACTATACCTCGGGTATGACCAGTACCATTATTATACTTCAGGTATGACCAGTACCATTACTTTACCTCGAGTATGACCAGTACCATTACTATACCTCGGGTATGACCAGTACCATTACTATTCCTCGGGTATGACCAGTATCATTACTATACCTCGGGTATGACCAGTACCATTACTATACCTCGGGTATGACCAGTAGCATTACTATACCTCGGGTATGACCAGTACCATTACTTTACCACGGGTATGACCAGTACCATTACTATACCATGGGTATGACCAGTACCATTACTATACCTCGGTATGACCAGTACCATTACTATACCTCAGGTATGACCAGTACCATTACTATAGCTCGGGTATGACCAGTACCATTACTATACCTGAGGTATGACCAGTACCATTACTATACTTCGGGTATGACCAGTATCATTACTATACCTCGGGTATGACCAGTACCATTACTATACCTCGGGTATGTCAAGTACTAGGTCTATACCTCGGGTATGACCAGTACCATTACTATACCTCGGTATGACAAGTACCATTACTATACCTCGAGTGTGACAAGTACCATTACTATACCTCGGGTATGACCAGTACCATTACTGTACCTCAGGTATGACCAGTACCATTATTATACCTCAGGTATGACAAGTACCATTACTATACCTCGGGTATGACCAGTACCTTTACTATACATCGGTATGACCAATACCATTACTATACCTCGGGTATGACCAGTACCATTACTCTACCTCAGTAATGACCAGTACCATTACATGTACTATACCTCGGGTATGACCAGTATCATTACTATACCTCGGGTATGACCAGTATCATTACTATACCTAAGGTATGACCAGTATCATTACTATACCTCAGGTATGACCAGTACTATTACTATACCTCAGGTATGACCAGTACCATTACTATACCTCAGGTATGACCAGTACCATTACTATACCTCAGGTATGACCAGTACCATTACTATACCTCGGGTATGACCAGTACCATTACTCTACCTCAGTAATGACCAGTACCATTACATGTACTATACCTCGGGTATGACCAGTATCATTACTATACCTAAGGTATGACCAGTACCATTGCTATACCTCAGGTATGACCAGTACCATTACTATACCTCAGGTATGACCAGTATCATTACTATACCTCAGGTATGACCAGTACCATTACTATACCTCAGGTATGACCAGTACCATTACTATACCTCGGGTATGACCAGTACTATTACTATACCTCGGGTATGACCAGTACCATTACTATACCTCGGGTATGACCAGTATCATTACTATACCTCGGGTAAGACCAGTACCATTACTATACCTCGGGTATGACCAGTACAATTACTATACCTCGGGTATGACCAGTACCATTACTATACCACGGGTATGACCAGTACCATTACTATTCCTCAGGTATGACCAGTACCATTACTATACCTCAGGTATGACAAGTACCATTACTATACCTCAGGTATGACCAATACCATTACTATACCTCAGATATCACCAGTACCATTACTATACCTCAGGTATGACCAGTACCATTGCTATACCTCGGGTATGACCAGTACCATTACTATACCTCAGGTATGATCAGTGCCATTACTATACCTCAGATATGACCAGTACCATTACTATACCTCAGGTATCACCAATACCATTACTATACCTCAGGTATGACCAGTACCATTACTATACCTCGGGTATGACTAGTACCATTACTATAACTTAGGTATGACCAGTACCAATACTATACCTCAGGTATGACCAGTACCATTGCTATACCTCGGGTATGACCAGTACCATTACTATACCTCAGGTATGATCAGTGCCATTACTATACCTCAGATATGACCAGTACCATTACTATACCTCAGGTATCACCAATACCATTACTATACCTCAGTTATGACCAGTACCATTGCTATACCTCAGTTATGACCAGTACCATTGCTATACCTCAGGTATGACCAGTATCATTACTATACCTCAGGTATGACCAATATCATTACTATACCTCGGGTATGACCAGTACCATTACTATACCTCAGGTATGACCAGTACCATTACTATACCTCAGGTATGACCAATATCATTACTATACCTCGGGTATGACCAGTACCATTACTATACCTCGGGTATGACTAGTACCATTACTATAACTTAGGTATGACCAGTACCAATACTATACCTCAGGTATGACCAGTACCATTACTATACCTCGGGTATGACCAGTACCATTACTATACCTCGGGTATGACCAGTACCATTACTATACCTCGGGTATGACCAGTACTTATTTATTTCATGATTATTGTAAAAAAAATAACAAGTGCCTTTACTGAAATAATACCTACGTGCCTGCACCTGTTTTCTGTCTATTGGGGTCTTCATGTTACAAATGCTCATTAATCTGTTTGCTTGATTTGTAATCGTCAAATATTTTCTCCCTATATTTCCTATTGTCTTATTGCATCTAGTAATTATATTATCATAGTTTTATCCTGTGTCAATTTAAAACTAAAACTTGTGAGAACTCACCTAATTACTGCACCAAACAAAATGAAGAATGTGTAAATACCGGAAGTGGACCAACCTGTCAGTGCAGAAATGGTTATGTACGTGTGAGCGGAAATTGCGAAGGTAACCAAACAATGAACTTGTACCTATATTGGCTTATATAGTTCTACATGTAACAGCTAGTGTTTTTCTTATATATTTTTAGCCTCATTTATCAAATAATAATATACTAATATAGGTATCCTTTGTGTATACTAATAGACGCTTACTAATATAGGTTTATAATACCAGAAGCGGTTTCATTCGATTACGTAAGGTAAATGTTTACTAATAGAGGTTTCATTTTTGGCCGGTATCACTAAGGACAGAAGCCAGTTACATGTTGTTGTGAAACACGTATTTTAGCATTGTAGAATTAATTTGTTCTCAGTATGAAGATAATATTAATTGTTGAACATGAAACAATTTCTGAAACAGTTTACTTATTTTTTCCAATTTTAGCTAAAACTTGTGAGAACTCGCCGAATTACTGCACCAAAGCAAATGAAGAATGTGTAAATACCGGAAGTGGACCAACCTGTCAGTGCAAATCTGGTTATGTACGTGTGAGTGGAAACTGTGAAGGTAAGAAAAGAAAAAACTTTTACCGTATACAATACCTACATTTGTACCTTCAACATCAAATTATTTATTTTCTTTTATACCGAAGGTAATTTTTTACTAATAGAGGTTTCATTTGTGGCGGGTATCACTAAGGACAGAATACTGTTAGTTGTGAAACACGCAATTTAGCAACTTTGTAGAGTTCATTTTACGTGGGTATGAAGATAAGTATAGATTATTACATGTCGAGTTCCATATCTGAGCTAATATCTTCCCGAGACTCCTATATCTGATCCGAGGCGTCACATATTTACAGACGATTTTAAATGAATGTACAATAACAGTATCTAAATAATTAATTATTTAAAAATATTAGATAATGTGTATATTTGATGCTCGGTGCTCGTCTTTTCATCGACTTTCTCTTTCAATTCTTTTCGCATAGCAGCAAAATTATTTCAGGTCAGCAGTGTCCATGTTTTCGATATCATAGAAATCGTCTATGGCAGCAAGCCATATTGCTCAAGTATCCCAATATCGTATTCAGCTTTCTTTTTTGTGAAAATTCTTTAATAAAATTCTTTCAATACAAAATGTCATAAATATAGAACACTGAATACTCCAGACGCGCGTTTCATCTTATCGAGACTCATCAGTGGCGCTCATACTAAAAACATTTAAAATCCAAAAAATTAAGATGTTGTAAAGCTTTTATCATCAAAAGCCCAAATGCTATGCCAAATCCGGCTGAGGCCAGCTACACCATGCGAATAGAACAACCTTAGAATTTAAATCATTTTCGAAATTTCACGGCAGTAAATGTAGACAATAACTTCACATAAAACACTGAAAGAATCAATGATATTCAGAACCGAAGTACGTAACTTTTAGGCTTGTGACACCCTCGAGAACTAACAGTTCACCAGCCAAGGCGTCGACCCAGTGGTTGCAAATAAAATGTCATCAAAGACATCAAGGTTATAAAATTACTAAAAGTTTCGTCTAATCAATACTCGTTAGTGAGCTCAAACCCGAAATATATTTTTTTATGCTAAAACTCTCTTAAGCTTTATTTGTTTACGTATGACGTCATCAACGCAGGAGAAATATCGGTTATCTGCCCCGGGCAGAGATATCGATATCTCACTTCTATGTTTACTACATATGCAGAATTAAACATTTTACATATACATATGTTAATATTAATTATTTAACGTCAACCAATTTCTGAAACAATATACTTATTTGATCCATTTTAAGCTAAAACTTGTGAGAACTCACCGAATTACTGCACCAAAGCAAATGAAGAATGTGTAAATACCGGAAGTGGACCAACCTGTCAGTGCAAATCTGGTTATGTACGTGTGAGTGGAAACTGTGAAGGTAAGAAAAGAAAACAACTTTTATCGTATACATTGCCTATATGTGTGCCTTCAACATCAAATTATTTATTTTCTATAATGCATTTTGGCCTCATTTAGCAACGATTATCTAAGGTAAATGTTTAATAGACGTTTAATTTGTGGCCGGTATCACTAAGGACAGAAGCCTGTTAGTTGTGAAACACGTAATTTAGCAACTTTGTAGAGTTCATTTGTTGTGGGTATGAAGATAAGTGTAGATTATTACATGTCAAGTTCCATATCTGCCCTATCTAGACTTCTTTATTTTCCCCGATGCAGATATAGGTCGAGGATAGGTATCAGGGTGGATATGGAATTCGACGTGTAATAATCTATTTATTACATATTCACAGATGATTTTAAAGAATTTACACTAACAATATTTAATTATTTATTTCATAATATTATAATGTACATTATGTTAATATTTACGCTCGGCGCTCGTCTTTTCATCGACTTTCTCTTTCAATTCTTTTCGCATAGCAGCAAAATTATTTCAGGTCAGCAGTGTCCATGTTTTCGATATCATAGAAATCGTCTATGGCAGCAAGCCATATTGCTCAAGTATCCCAATATAGTATTCAGCTTTCTTTTTTGTGAAAATTCTTTAATAAAATTCTTTCAATACAAAATGTCATAAATATAGAACACTGAATACTCCAGACGCGCGTTTCATCTTATCGAGACTCATCAGTGGCGCTCATACTAAAAACATTTAAAATCCAAAAAATTAAGATGTTGTAAAGCTTTTATCATCAAAAGCCCAAATGCTATGCCAAATCCGGCTGAGGCCAGCTACACCATGCGAATAGAACAACCTTAGAATTTAAATCATTTTCGAAATTTCACGGCAGTAAATGTAGACAATAACTTCACATAAAACACTGAAAGAATCAATGATATTCAGAACCGAAGTACGTAACTTTTAGGCTTGTGACACCCTCGAGAACTAACAGTTCACCAGCCAAGGCGTCGACCCAGTGGTTGCAAATAAAATGTCATCAAAGACATCAAGGTTATAAAATTACTAAAAGTTTCGTCTAATCAATACTCGTTAGTGAGCTCAAACCCGAAATATATTTTTTTATGCTAAAACTCTCTTAAGCTTTATTTGTTTACGTATGACGTCATCAACGCAGGAGAAATATCGGTTATCTGCCCCGGGCAGAGATATCGATATCTCACTTCTATGTTTACTACATATGCAGAATTAAACATTTTACATATACATATGTTAATATTAATTATTTGACGTCAACCAATTTCTGAAACAATATACTTATTTGATCCATTTTAAGCTAAAACTTGTGAGAACTCACCGAATTACTGCACCAAAGCAAATGAAGAATGTGTAAATACCGGAAGTGGACCAACCTGTCAGTGCAAATCTGGTTATGTACGTGTGAGTGGAAACTGTGAAGGTAAGAAAAGAAAACAACTTTTATCGTATACATTGCCTATATGTGTGCCCTCAGCATCAAATTATTTATTTTCTATAATGCATTTTGGCCTCATTTAGCAACGATTATCTAAGGTAAATGTTTAATAGACGTTTAATTTGTGGCCGGTATCACTAAGGACAGAAGCCTGTTAGTTGTGAAACACGTAATTTAGCAACTTTGTAGAGTTCATTTGTTGTGGGTATGAAGATAAGTGTAGATTATTACATGTCAAGTTCCATATCTGCCCTATCTAGACTTCTTTATTTTCCCCGATGCAGATATAGGTCGAGGATAGGTATCAGGGTGGATATGGAATTCGACGTGTAATAATCTATTTATTACATATTCACAGATGATTTTAAAGAATTTACACTAACAATATTTAATTATTTATTTCATAATATTATAATGTACATTATGTTAATATTTACGGCTCGGCGCTCGTCTTTTCATCGACTTTCTCTTTCAATTCTTTTCGCATAGCAGCAAAATTATTTCAGGTCAGCAGTGTCCATGTTTTCGATATCATAGAAATCGTCTATGGCAGCAAGCCATATTGCTCAAGTATCCCAATATCGTATTCAGCTTTCTTTTTTGTGAAAATTCTTTAATAAAATTCTTTCAATACAAAATGTCATAAATATAGAACACTGAATACTCCAGACGCGCGTTTCATCTTATCGAGACTCATCAGTGGCGCTCATACTAAAAACATTTAAAATCCAAAAAATTAAGATGTTGTAAAGCTTTTATCATCAAAAGCCCAAATGCTATGCCAAATCCGGCTGAGGCCAGCTACACCATGCGAATAGAACAACCTTAGAATTTAAATCATTTTCGAAATTTCACGGCAGTAAATGTAGACAATAACTTCACATAAAACACTGAAAGAATCAATGATATTCAGAACCGAAGTACGTAACTTTTAGGCTTGTGACACCCTCGAGAACTAACAGTTCACCAGCCAAGGCGTCGACCCAGTGGTTGCAAATAAAATGTCATCAAAGACATCAAGGTTATAAAATTACTAAAAGTTTCGTCTAATCAATACTCGTTAGTGAGCTCAAACCCGAAATATATTTTTTTATGCTAAAACTCTCTTAAGCTTTATTTGTTTACGTATGACGTCATCAACGCAGGAGAAATATCGGTTATCTGCCCCGGGCAGAGATATCGATATCTCACTTCTATGTTTACTACATATGCAGAATTAAACATTTTACATATACATATGTTAATATTAATTATTTAACGTCAACCAATTTCTGAAACAATATACCTATTTGATCCATTTTAAGCTAAAACTTGTGAGAACTCACCGAATTACTGCACCAAGGCAAATGAAGAATGTGTAAATACCGGAAGTGGACCAACCTGTCAGTGCAAATCTGGTTATGTACGTGTGAGTGGAAACTGTGAAGGTAAGAAAAGAAAACAACTTTTATCGTATACATTGCCTATATGTGTGCCTTCAACATCAAATTATTTATTTTCTATAATGCATTTTGGCCTCATTTAGCAACGATTACCTAAGGTAAATGTATACTAATAAACCGGTTTCAAGATAGGTAGTTAAATGTATCCTATCACGTGATTTTATTTAAGGGACTTTCCTTAACGCACCCTGTTTTAACATAGTGTGAACGGCATAAAACGGAATAAAACTTGACTCCCTTCCATAAATTTATTTTTAGTGCGGCACAACACAGCACAAGTTTCGTTTTGCATCCTCTTTCTTAAGCCGTAACGAATGTTGCCGTTTTAAAAGTACCCTATTTTTTACCCACTCCTTTAACATATTTAAAGAGAGCGATAGTATATGAAAACGACGTATAGAGGTTTCATTTGTGATCGGTATCACTGAAGCCAGTTAGTTGTGAAACACATATTTTAGCAACTTCGTACAAATCATTTGCTGTCGGTATGAAGATAAAACTAATTATTTAAAGTCAACCAATTTCTGAAACAGTTTACTTATTTAATCCATTTTAAGCTAAAACTTGTGAGAACTCGCCGAATTACTGCACCAAAACAAATGAAGAATGTGTAAATACAGGAAGTGGACCTTCTTGTCAGTGCAAATCTGGTTATGAACATGTGAACGAAAATTGTGAAGGTAAGCAGACAGCAAACGTTTACTAATATTTTTACTATATTTAAACACTGCATTATGATGTTTTGACAATATTTTACCTTATTAGACAATCAACGAAGTAAAGTAAAAGAGGTAAAATCTATGGTCGCTACCGCTGAGGAAAGAACAAGCAAATTTAGACATATTCAAGTTAGTTTATTTAGATCGAATTCATGTGTTGTCGGTACGCGCATTTAGTTATAGTGTGGTGAACTGAAGCCAGATGGTTTAGAATTAGATGAAAGGTTTGTCAAATAAATTTAAAATAATTCTTTAAATTTCTTTTTCCTATGTTATCGATCAGGTGTATGAATTTATTATATTGCATTGTGCACGTTTTATACGATATTCCAACTTGGATTGTGATGAATGAAATTTGAAAATCTTTATGAGCACATGGTCTCTGTCGTGGTTCATATTGGTATGTTTTCAGCTATTAAATCGTCGTTTAAAAGTATATAATTTCTTTATTACTGACGTCATGCATTTTGAATTGCAGCGGCAACAGGGAATAAATGTGGATATACTACGTGTAAATATGATGAGTATTGCGTGACACAGTATGATGTATGCGTTGGTAAGTTTATTATTTGAAAATACTGTTTAGCTATGCAGGGATATACCTCGTAAATAAACTAAAATAAAAGGATCGTCGTATTACGTATTGGTTATATTATCGTAATATAACAAGAACCGTGTAATGATATGGGACTGGCATACGTAAGAAAAAAACATACACCAAGTACTAAATTGTGATTTACCATTGGAAAAACATATTGGTTGTTCTTGTTTGTTTGTTTTGTTTGCTTGAATGGGGTCTCTTTCAGTAATTCTATATCCGGTCACATTGGGAGACATACAGATTTTCGATACGTTCGTCCATTCGCCCGTCCTTCCTACCTCAGATTTTACCTTGCATAGAACTTTTGTTACACGTATGACATGGCACTTTTATGAAACTTGACACACAGTTGCAACAAGGTGAGATATCTTCTCTGGCACAATTTGCTAGGGTTGTACCTAGTATTTCACACTTGATTGGACTTAGAAAGATAGGGTCCTTACCAATATGTGCCAAGTGGGACATTAATATCGCTGAGATGCTTTTTCGGATACAGTTCCTCGTGTTAACTACGCCGATAAGTGTGATCATCTGATACGGTTAAAATTTTTATTTTATTTTGCACATGCTTGAATACAGAATGCAAAATCCAAGATAAAAAAGTTTCGTAAAATTTTCAACAAATCATACTATTCATTGGGTTAAAAAATACAATAATAGTTTTACAACAGTGTAGTTTCTGTATACTGCTTTTTTAAAACATAATAATGGTCAAAATTAATAAATTAATCCTGTTATTTATATTTACAGCTTGTTCAAAAATTTGCAGCAAGTACACAGGTAAATTTCTATGGAAATTAAAATTTAATCTTAAATACATTCGGTAACCGTTTATTAGAAACTATGGCATCCGAAACAAATATTAATCCGTTAATCGAACGCTTCTACTATATCAATCCACGTAATTGTTTGGTATTATTTGGATTTTATACATTTTGTTAGTTTTATACGTATAATATAAGTATTAATTCAAGGTTGCATTTCCATCGCAATTTAATTATTCATTAAAATCAAGACCACACATCACCAATTATTCACTAAATCGAATTAACGTCCTTGGAACAACAAAAACAAAAACGCGATAAAAATTAAACCTTTTCAATGGGATACAAAGTATTTTTCGTCTTCAAAAATCCAACAAGTTTAAATTTCTAAATAAGAACAAAACTGGATTGAGTATTGTAAGCCCTCACAGTATTGTCCCAGTAATAAATTTGGAAATTCATCTATGAAAAGGGATTACTGCACGTGCAACAATAGACCTACCTGCTTTTTAGCATGTAGTAAATTTGTGGCCAGTCAATATTAAAATAAATGTGTGGCTAGTCAATATTAAAATTAAACAACAGAGACAACAAAGCACGAGACTCAAAAGTGACTTGATGTCATTTCATGCTCTGTTGTTACCTACGAATATTGTTTAATAAGGTTACTTGCAGAATGTGATAAAATAAAGTTTATCATATACTTGAGGCTTAATAATAGAATTTTGGCATAAATGACCGACTTGTATTTGAACACCCCGTTCTGATAACCTGATAAGGTAGATCGCGTGCAAAAATAATGTGTCTGGCTTTCGCGTGCACTTTACCACCATCTGCATCAAATGGTGTAGCCATAACGGTTTGTCGTCGTTAAATACGCAAAGGAATTCTTTAAAAATCTTGCATTCATTACCGATAATTAAGTCTATTGTTCTATATACCGGAAGTATATGATAAAAAGATAAATATATGGGCTACTTGAACTCGACTGTGTCTAGGACTGATAAGGGATAATACCCAGGGCGATATGGATAAGCACATATAATAATCAATAATTATAATCGGAGAAATATTTTCCAGTATTTATTTAATAACATTATATATTCCTTACATCATATTATTATTGCTCTTTTATAAATTATGCGTTTGTTTAAGTAAAGATAGATATAATGTAAGAATTTTTTTTATTTAGGTTCTCGCTATAAGTCATGTTACAAATACTACTGCGGAGGTATGTATAAAGTAAACGATAAAACGTATTAACATGCTAACGATATTTAAGGAGACGATCGAAAAAGCAGAATATGTAAAGCATTTAAAGTGACGTCAACCTGCAGACGTCTTGAAAACAAAACATTATATAAATATGCAGTAAAAGTCGTCCCGCAGATCCCAATTCGTTTTAACATCATAGTTTTATCTGTGCAATATTTGTACGACATATATTTTAACCTTCCTCTTTGCTTCTGTCGCCATCGTTCTTTAGATCCTGACTAAATATTTTTAATACATTAAGCGAAAGTTCCGGTCAATTATATAATCATATTACTAGTACTAAACGAATACAATTTTAAATAGGACAACAACATTAGGAGAACCTCAAAGGGAACGTAAATACTTAGAGTAGCTAACTTATTTTTTTTTACTATAAAGGCATATGACGTAACGTGCAGCGTCAAGTATTATATTGATTATCAACAAACGTTGTGGATTTCTGTCTAGCTTATTAAAATTCAATGCTCATAAAGAGACGTAGCTAGATGGTTTATTGCAGTTATATTCTTATTTGTTTCAGCCAAAATAAGTTAAAAGGGACCAATATGAAAATGATTGTCCGAAGACTTCTGACAAAACTGGCACTTTAATAATTTTGAAGTTAAACAGTTTGACGGAACAAATCGTGCAAAATTTAGGAATAAACTTTGCGTTTTAAAGAATCAAAACAAAAGGTCACCTTTGGTTTATGTTTGCTCCTTTAAAAGTTAACTTCGTTTTTACGTCAGAGATGTTATATAAGGAGTATTTTGTGACTCGTTTCAAACACTGCTTGGAAAGTATAGTAATTGGGATGTTAAGCTGGCTGACAAAGCACACTACAGTAATCCTATAATGGTTTTAACTCGTTTCAAACTGGCAACAAATTGTGTATGATATTATTAACATGTATATAAATTGTATATAACCAAAACATAGGATGATTAAGCCTAACATTTTTTGTTTATTTGCAGCATATCCTACTAAGTAAGAAGAAGACAAAAATTCCGTTTGCTGAAGATATAATATATTTTGCCCAGCATAGTTGAATATTTCGTTCGTTTCCTTGACTTTTCATTTAACTTTAACTTTATTGTTCTCTATTTATTAGAAACTTGGTTATTCTCTCTGGAATTTCTCAAAATAACTTAAATCAGACTTAAGTTTAACATAGCAACATAAAAAGTTTCATGTTTTGAATATTAAATTAGTATTACTGTATAGACACATGCAAATCTCCAATATAATAAAATGTGAAAACAATTTTTATCTTTTTAGCATTGTTGTACTGAGTGAACTAGTTGTCTTAATAGTTGTAATCATATTTTAACATATATTAACTGTTAATACCGGTTTGTGCTCTTTTCCCGATGGAACCGTTTTTGCAACATAGCTATACTGTGAAGTATAACCACAAAATATAGTTCCGTTGCTAAGTATAGCCACATATAGTCAAGTTGGAATAAAGACTTCAAAATGGAGAAGGCATATAAACCAATAAACAGAAGTGATATTCACATTTTAGTATACCAGTAGTATACACTCTTATTTCAAGTATTTAATTTTCACCATATAATATAGGGTATATAACACACGCGTAAAGAATTATTAGCATATATGCAATATTTTAATAAAATTCCTTTTCAAAGTGGTAAATTAGTCAAATAAGCAAAAAAAAACAAATACAAGACAAGACAAGACAAAGTTTTATTTAAAGTCGGCACAATAACAACACATAACATAAGCTCTAAAGAGCTTTTTAACCGACATAAAGTTCATAATAAGGCCTACTGACAACCTACATATACATACATGCAACACACATTAGCCACTCATATAAATAACCACTACCGACATACCACATTACATAAGTGCAACATACATTAGCCACATACATAAATGAGCACTACAGACATATTACATATACATTCATGCAACATACATTAGCCATAGCCTCTTACTTTATTTGAAAAAAACACAGAGGTTAAGATACCATTTTATGGGATCATAACTTAAGGAACTTTGATCAAATGAAGAGAAGGTGAAAACACATAAAAACTGGACGGACAACGTTGAAAAGAAGCTGCAGTGGTACTACTAGTATAATTTACATGTAGGAATAAAGGGAACAGACAAGTAGTGGCATCATTACATACCAAGCACTATAATAGCAGCAATAGAAAACAGAAAACATGTAAATGCATATACTAGTAATATGAACAGCACAATAACCCATACATAGACACAGGCACTAATAGGCACTAAATACAATAAAATAGTTTAGTAAAACCAGGTATAAACAGAGAAGCACTGATTATCAAGCTGTTTATTGACAAAGCATCCGAGTTTAATTAAAGCTATGATAATATTTGTAACAAAGCATTTATGAGCAGCATGCAGAGCAGTGACATGACTTGCCATTCCAAGAATTTATGACATTTTTGAATTGAGAAAAGGACATTAGAACAACACTATTAATAATAATAATTAGTAAGAAATACCAATGTCAATAAAATTTCAAAACTATTCTTGATGTATGACACACACTTACCACCGCGAAGCAAAACAACACACAAACAAAAACCAGGGACACGGACACTTAAGAAAACAAAAGCGAAACTCGAGTCTCCGAACGAGTAAGCAGTTCCTGCATGTTGCCAATCACCCGTCTTGTCGTTTGTAGTCAACTTTGATAAGATGAGTCTGGTTAATGAAGAGACAACACAAACTCTATTTGAAACTTATATCTGTAACTATTTGCGAAACAATTATCGCGTACTTGTCAAAAAGTACATGATGCCTTCCAGACAGTTTCATTAATGAAGACAAAAATCTTTGAGCCACAAAACCCTGATTTTGCACTTTCTGTGTTAATAAAATAGCTCAGTCCCAGAAATCATTGTATTCCCAACAATCTCTGGAGTAATATATTAGTTAAAGAACCTAAACGACATATTTTAATTCGAGTGTTTCGGAGTACATATTATGCAAAAGACCTCCATTTGAAATGTTTACCGACAGATATTGTTTGAATTTTACGTTAGTCACAATTATAACTCGTCTGAGCTCACCTCTCTACACTACAATTTAGTTCCGAAAGTAAATTTAATTTTTGTTGTATTTTAATGAACAGAGGTTGTCAGTTTATGTTGTTTATAATTCTCCCTTGAATACAAAGACTGGTGTTATCAGACAGTAGTTGAACACATGATGCGTTATATGGCATACCCATTAGAAATAAAACATTCACATTTCGTAAAATTCACAATGTAATCGTTATGTATGGAACACTCAACTCTAAATTAAACCTTCGTAATATTTACTGTCAGCCTTGATTACAAGAAACGCACTTTTGGCTCCGTTAATTTTATAATTATGGAATCATTGATGACATTTATTCCCATAGTACACAATTAATATCTCTTGTTACAAATTCAACTTGAAAGAACCGCTTCGTTAATCGAATTTTGTCGCACATATAAAACTGAAATAGGTATTTTAATCCCGTGTAGCTTCCTTATATTTAATTGACATATGATATACTTCAATACTTGTTTAGAATTAAGTTAATATTCCCTAACTTAAATGATTAACAAAGCGAACAATATAGTTTGGAATTAGGTTAATATTCCCTAACTTAAATGATGAACAAAGCGAACAGCTGCTTTAGTTCTGTGTGACAAAACCATGCACTGAAACAACGTTTTGTAAAGTGTATTTCAAACAACTTTATAGAAAACTTATAATAAACGTGGATGTGTGTAGACTTCAATTTGCAAACATTCATGATAAACTTCATATTCATGCTGTGGATAATAATTAATACTGTTTCATCAAGCCAAGTTTATTATAGATACTAAAGATGTGTATTTCTATCAACAAAGCTGCTAACTTATTAAATATAGACTTTTTGGATTTTAAAGCATATTTTTGTGTCGAAAATATAAATTAATCGTTGAACTGATTTTTTGAGTACTAATTTATGAAACTATGATATAGTATAAATTTTATATAAAAATCGCTACAGCACGTAGTAATCATATTATGGCTGTTGCTAATATCAATGAAACAGTTGAGCTGTGTTTGCTGACCGATATCATTAACGGAATTTCTAGTTGCAATTCTAATGATGTCAACATTCTACCAAATCAACCTAATTCTAGCGATTACGATACTGAAGGTCTGAAGTGGCTCTGGAAAATAGTATCTCCAATATTATGTATTATAGGTGTATTTGGTAATTTGATCATGCTATTCATATTATGTAGAATGACATTCTGGAAGAGAATAACATACGGATTGCTTGTTGTTTTGTGTGTAGACGATACTGTTGTTCTTTGTAATGGGCTAGTTAGGTACTGGATAAACTCGGCGTACGACTTGGATATTCGAGACATTTCTAACTTTGGATGCGTGACAAATGTGTTTCTTACTTATTTTTCGATGCAACTTTCATCCTGGATTCGTGTATGCGTAACCACAGAAGGATTTTTGAGAACGTGTTTTCCGCTTCAGTATTTAGCTAAAGGCTCTACAATACTCAAAACGATGCTTCTCGTTTCAGGTTTTGTTTGTTTCAGTATTGACAGCCATTTTTTCTGGACAAACAAATTAATAATAAGAAATGGAAGTCGCATCTGCAGTAATCATGCAACGGAATATTGGATGTTTGAGGAGAAATATTTTGTTTTTATAGATCTGTTTGTTCTTTCCGTTATTCCATTTATTGTAATGTTAATTATGAGCATAATCATTGCAAGAACGCTTCGTGCGTCGATACCATTTCATAAGATGGCCATAAATAACCATAACTGTCGACAACAATTTATAATAAAAGGTCGACATCTTACCCGAATGTTATTATGCACCAGTGCCTACTTTTTGTGTTCAACGTTTCCTGTATCTGTATATTTTGTTGTGGACTCGTTTATTGACAAGTCGAGAAATAAAACAAAAACAAAACTGGAGCTTGCCAAGGCAGTCCTATACCTGTTCCAGTTTTCTAATTATTCTGTTAATTTATATATAAATGTTAGTGTCAACAAACTTTTTAAAAGAAATCTCATTCACATGTGTAGACAAGTGTAAGTATAAGTTATTGATTACGTAGACTCATTGTAGACGTTGAATTTCCTCTTTCCTGCCGAGTTACCCATACCTTTCCAGTGGCAGTCGAAACCGTGTAATCGTTTGTACATCCTTTTCCCGTTGTTGTTAATTTGTTATCGTCCTGAATATATCTGAAATATTGCTCGATGAACGTCCAACAACACGGAATCCATCAATAAATTGTATTAACGTGTTGTAAAGAAGCTACATATGCTGTATAATTAAATTTTACAATGTATCTAATTATAACCGAAAGAGGTAACAGTTACCGTTTCCGTTCGTTCGGATTCGAACTGTTGCATGCCCTACATCGATGCGCAGTTCTTTCCTTGCCAGGCGCACAGCCGATTCGGTTCTTTTCTGCAGAAAAAAACAGTATTTTTATTTCAATTGAGTGTAAATCAAACACGGAATAGTGATAATGTGTGCATTTAACAACAATCTGACTGTTAGTTTGTGTATAAAACGGTTATTTTATACATGTATTAGGAACTCGGTGCTAGACATGACTTGGGAACTGTTGCTCTAAGACTACGGTCATGGCAAAAAATCCAAAGTCATCTACAGCACCTATATGTAGAAGCAATCATTTGACTGTTCGGTTAACATACATGCAATAACTGTATAATGTTTGTAAATATTTAAAGTAAAGCAATTACTGTTGCCGTCCATTAAATTTAAATTAATAGAGACATTAAAAAATAGACTGTAATTACAATGGGGGACAAACTCTTCCCCAGTTGTGCTCTACTGATTGTAAGTATAATTATATCATTATATCATCTCTTCAAAAAAAATAAATAACGCCAAGGATGTGAACGATTCCAAGATACGCTCTTACTAATTTACTGAGTTAACACTTATATTATAATTAATTAATTGTTACCTGTGCTTCACCAAAAATAATATATCGATATATGCTAATGTAGGTTATATTGCATGCCTTTTACGTTTTCATGGTTAAAATATTTCTTGTTGTCCTTTAATAAATGCTGAATAGAATTTTTGCCTTTTATATCTGGACTGGAGCTTAACCCAGGTCAAGTCGATTATTTAACGTTCGATTAAGAATTAGAAAAACATTCTGATTGCTCATCAAAATACTCGCATATTTACTAGAGGAGTCGTTATTGTTTCTACATTTAAATGTTGTTTGTTACCTAACAAAGATTTGATTTCAGCCCGAATGATTTCGACATTTTATCATTTACTAAACATGTTTAAAGGCATCAGATACAGACGACTCTACGGAACATATGAATTATGAAAAATCTTTTCGAAAAGACATGGGTGGGGAGAACAAAGGTGGAGGTGTAGTTGTGTTCGTGAAGGAACACAATTATGCAATTAGACTCTCTGACTTAGAAACAGCTGAATTCGAGGTGATTTGGTTACAAGTAAAGACTAATAACAAAAAAATTAATATACGAAAATGTTATACCATTTTCAGTAACTCTGAGGTATGGGGAAATGTTGAACTTTGTGTAGAGGCTGCTGTAAATGATTCTACCTGTGATTATGTCATACTAACTGTGATTTTAATGATTATCAAGAAAAGTTTCAATTCTAAAATAAAGCGTATTGTGTGCAAGGTCTAGAACAAATGATAGAGGATTAAACAAATTGCACTGAAAATTCATCGTCTGTGATCTAATTATTACAATTAGCATTAATTTTGCGCCACACACTGGAGACAATGTTTATCTCGCGTAAGGCCACTCAACACATACACCCTTCATTCCAAATGAACAATGTTAGTCTGCAAGAGGCATCTATCCTCAAACACTTAGGTTGACTATACCTTGAAGAAAGCGTTTGTCAGAATGAACTCACTCCGTTGGGTTCAATAGGTTCGCTGAGCGAAGAAGACGGCACAAACTTATTAACATTTATTTCATATAAGTAAAATTATGTTTGTTTTAATTGGATAAAACAAGATCAACTGGTATTTATTAATTAATTTGACACGATGGCACTATTACGCCGTGATAACGACCGAGGGCGTTAACACGTCGTGGTAATGGCCAGTCTAGTGAATTAGAGTTAAACTTGGCATTTGTCTTTAAAGGAGAATAAATGATTGATTTACGCATAAAAATGGTACATGCCAGGGATATTTTTTTTCAATATACTTGCAGACTATATATATATTGAGCAAAAAACTTGCAAAACTGAATTTGAAAACCAAACACATACTTTTAAAATTCTTCAATGAAATAAATACAATAGTTGCCTATATATGGGGCATTGTCATGAAACTTGACAGCAATCGGTAATAACATTATGACTCCTTATTGTAGACTGTCCCTGACTAACGAATCATTGATACCATCAACTATTGACGGTGGAACAGTTTGGATATGTCGATCCGTAATGTCGATTCTGTCTTTAAATTCAAATCCGAACTAAAAAACATGAACCCATGTATAAAAATTTCGAAGCATTATGAATATGGACAGCGTAAATTCAATATTTTCCTAACCCAGCTAAGTTGCTTAGCTTCATTTTTAAACTATGATCTTTACAGAGTTAATATTATTTCTGACCCATCCTGTCATCCTGTCGATGTGGATCTAACCGTGAAGATTCGTATCATTATTTCTTTGCATGTTCTAAATATACCATCATTAGAGACAGATTGTAAGAGAACCTTTCCTGGCTGCCCAATTATTGTCCAATAAATCTAGAACTTTTAACATGTGGTAACCCGTTATTGTCCACCGAGCAGAACAAACAAGTTTTTAAACATGTATTTGAGTATATCAAAGGGTCAGAAAGATTCCATGTTGATTAATACCTTGTACACAGGGTTCTTGAAGCACACAATTCATCACCACCCCCCTTATTCTCTAATTATTCGTTTATCTTTGCTATTATATTTTTTCCGGTACATTCCATTTATATCGTGTATTGTACAGATCTTATCTTACACATATAATATAATTTATATTAAATTGTATATATGCTCCATAAATGTTCTTTTGCAACACATTGAATATTTGGAGAAGACTTCATAAGTTTGTCTAACTTGTGTCTTATCCTATTTGCGAATTTGAGCAAATAAAATATGTCTAAACTAATCGGGACAGTGGTATTGACTTCAATATTGATAATGACCTCGCCGTCTGCTCGCGCATTATCAATGTTGCAGGCAATACCACTATCCCTTGTGCGGTCAAGATATCATAACAATGCCTTCTATATAGGCAACTATTGTATAAGTATAAGATGGTTAACGCGGAGACGCCTGAGTATCTGTGCAATCTTTTGCCAGGCACCCTGTCTGTCCTCTATCCCCATTTTACGCGTAAATTACATAAATCGCCAACGTCTGAGAGTGAACATCGTTGTATTTAAACTTTTAGCTCACATGGACCAAGGGCCATCACTTGTCGTCCCTCTACCAATCAGAATAGTTCTTAGATAAACGTATCAAGTTCGCGGGTTTTGTGCAATATAATTGTGTTCCTTAAAATTATTTTTATTTGGGGTTTTAACCGTCCACATAAGAATGACTGTGTTCAACATGTTTTTGTTAAAAAAAATAATATCTATAAGCTTTATTTGTTATTTTATCAAATTTGCTGAAAATATTCATTTATCATCTTGTCGGGCTACTCTTTTGAAACTACTGTATGGAGTTTTACAAAACTTGGTATATAGTAGGTACAACATATTTAGTTGTGCATATTACCAGGGCATTTTGGTGCTCAAATTTTGTATGGAGACTATCAGGGGTGGATTCAGAGGGGGACTTGCCCCTTCCCTTTTGAAGGAAAAATTAACTTGGATAGATAGGAAATCATTGAAACATGACCAAAGTGGGCCACTCTTAGCCAGTCAGTGTCCCCCCCTTTTCGAAATTTCTGGATCAGGCACTGGCTTATTTTGGCCCTTTGACCTTAGAAATGTGCTGAAAATACCCATTAATTATCTTTTCAGCACAAATTCTCTAAAACTACTCAGCCACGGTTAAAACCCCAAATATAACAAATTTTAAAGAACACGACTATATTGCACAAAACCCGCGAACTTGATAGCACGTGGCTACGTTTATAAAAGAACTATTCTGATTGGTAGACGATTATGTCACACGCAATCTGATTGGTTATAACTATATTGAATTTCGAATTTGGAATCTCGAATCGCGAGTTTCGAATTTCGAATCTTCGAATTTCGAATCTTGTGTTTCGAATTTCGATTCTCGAATCGTGAATGAGCCTTCTTGGCTTTCATACAAAAATGCTAAGCGTACAGCATAATATAACTTTGGCAGTAGAATAAGACAGGTCTTACATACCAGGTTGCGCATGAACAGTAGCTCAGCGATTGAGCACCTGTTCGTGCGAAACTTTGGTTGACCAAAGACAATTAGCCAAATATTTCTTATTATTTTGTGAAAACTACACTGTCCGTCTTTCGAATAACATAATTTTACCCTGAAATTGTTCAGGTGCAAATCGACTTGGACCTCCTTCTTTAAGGATCTGATATTCTATCACTACAGCAAAATACTGAAATATTTCTTAAGGTACAATATTATATTTTGAAAAGCAAGCGATGTTAAGATATTTAATAATTCTATTTCTACGGCATTCCTTTTTTTCTTCTGTAACTACAATCTTGATGGTAATTATATAGTGAGGGTAACGGTGATGATACTAATATACAATTAACGTCTTTGATATAGGTCGTTATCAAGATTTTTTACATGAATAGAATTTTGCGTGTTTTTGATTGGCCTAAAACAACTTTCAGGTCACGATAAATCGCAACAGTACTAAAATTAAATAAAATGTTTGTACGCTGCACGATTCCGCTGCACAGTAGTCAAGCGGAATCCGATATTGACCTGGTTTTTATGTTTTAGCCAATCAGAATAGACGTCTTAATAAATTCATTCGTCCAATCAAATCGATTGCATTGATTGTACACAATTCATTGACGTCAGCTATACAAATATCTTGCGTGTCAATAACAAATGAGAGAAACGTCGGTTCTGCGATGTATTGATTCATTTATACTCTTCTCAATATTTGAAACTGGAATTTCAGGATTATCAAAATGCAGTATTAGATAAAAAATTTTAAGGCTAACAGGCATTACAACAATTACAAAATGTTAGCAGGTGTTTCATTAGAAATGGCATCCTCAGTTTTTCTGATCAAGGGAGATGGTGGTTTTATTCATGTAATAAAACAATTATTGACTTTGATATATGGTCGCTATCAGGATTTATCAGCCCTCAAAAATGTATATTCACCTGGACTAGCGGTTCGGTGAATATTACATTTTCTCTGGCTTATAAATCTTGATAGTGACCTATATCTAAGTCATTAATTGTATACTATCAGCCAGAGAAAATGTAATATTTTGTAATTGTTGTAATGCTGGTCATTCTTAATAGTTTTAGTTAATACTGAATTTTTATATTGATTTGATGACAATCCTGAAATCCCAGTTTAATCACATTTCAAATATTGTAGAGAATAAAAAAATCAGTAATTTTATTCTTAAATTGTTAACAGTGTACTAAATAATTACAGCTGATCAAATTCAATGACTACTAAAATTGAAATGTAAAGTTATATTAGAACAGTCATGCAAAAACAGGCTTTAACCAGTCAAAACCAGGTCGATATTGGATTCCGGTTGGCCAATGTGCAGCGGACAAAATTACCATATTTTTATGTAATTCCGACGCAGTCGGTATTATATTAACTTTTTACCCTTTGACCTCATGACACTTCATCTCTCGAAAAAGCAAGTCACGTGATAGTAATTCTGTTTCTTGATTAGTCAAAAACAAATTGGACGGAGGTTCGGAACAGGGTGGCAAATTTGACAGGGGTTCGGAAAAGAGTGGTAAATTGGCAATTCACCTTTCAAATTTTGTACTATTATTATTAGATTTTGCCGTCTGTTTGTTTTTAAAAGTTATATTATATTGCAATTTAAATATTAAGAACGATAGAGATGGGCTGCAGTTTGTAAAATTTTATCAAACAACTTGCACGAAAATGTTAAATATTTATAATTTGAAGTACAGCGCAAATTTAACACTCTGGATTTTTGCGGGCTTTTATGGAGTATAAGAAAGACGAAGAGAAGAAATTTTAATAAATTTCTTTATTAAATACAAACCATTTTATGTACTAATATATTATTATTGTTCTTGGGAGTCCGTCGTAGTACACACATAGATAGAGTGTTGTGGCTCTAATTGTAAAGTATACTTTGCTTATTCATTAAAGTTTAAACTATGAACATTTTATTAAAAAATGTCTAAAATTCAATATGTTTGTACATTATCGTATAACTCCTTTGATTCTCGCAGAAAAAACTTCATTTCTATTCTTTAGGCAGTGGGTTTCAATACATAATAGCAATAAACGTTCTGCAATACATGTACATGTACAACAAAGTACATGTAGTTGTATGTAAATTATCAATTTTACGTTAACTGTATGCTTGGTAAATCTGTTAATATCGAAAACACGTAAATAAAATAATCTGTTGAAATATAGAAACACAAATGAGGGGGGGGGGGGGGCACACATGTATAATTTAATAATTTCAAACTCTTTTCACATGGGACTAGTATTAATGTATAGGTTCACGTAGTAATAATTGCTCGTCAGTACTCTCTTAAAAAATTTCCATCAAACATTTCTGGTCTATTGAAACGGGGGATTTGTATGACAATAATGGCAATTCGTAGTTCAAAGCATAACTCAGTTCATATCTTGACTACACATTACAGATTTCAATTCACATTTAATTAGCATTGAATTAACATTTTGTGCTCATGTTAATAAAATTCTAATTATATATTTTATTTACAAGTTTCCATTTTAAAATATAGTTAAAATTAATAAAATAGCAAACTAATGAATATTGATGCATGTAAGTAAATATTTTGCTTATGACATTTATTTTTAAAAATAGGTACTGTTTTGAAATTTTAAAATGTTAACTAACTTGTTTTCGAGTTAATATATACGCTAAATCGCAAGAAAAAACTTACAACTCCGAGATATACATAGAAAGGTTTGTATATTTTTTATTTATCTTTGTCGTCTTTACCTTCTGAAATAGCTTTTCTTTAGGGATAATTTAAATAGTTTATTGTTACCTCTATGATTTTTATAGCCATGTATGCATCTTCTTTCTTTACGTCCATCGTCATTCACGTGCAGACAGGGGATGGAGCTCTAATTGCAAAGTCTCTTTTTGATAATACCCTATTGTTTAATAACATGTTTAAAAAGTCCATGATTAAATCATTAATGTAGCAACCTTCTCATATTATAGCCTTATAGTTTGGCATTGTGGCTTATTCAAAAAACTTAGTGATTTAAAAATTGGGGGGGGGGGGCAACCTTTACAAGACTATAAAGTTTATGTACACTAACCCAAAGTTTGTAGCCAAAAAAGACAAATTTATATCCAATTCTTTTAAAGCTGAAAGGGGAGTAAGGCAAGGAGACGGACTAAGCCCCTTATTATTTAATATATACACAAATATACTCGCAACTTTATACTTATGTAAACTGTATCTCAGAATTTAAATTACAACCATATTTAAACTTAAACCTACCTAAACCTGTAGTCAAACATCTAACCAAACTTAGAATTAGTTCACACATATTACAGATAGAGAAAGGTAGATATAGCAGACCAAAAATTCATAGAAATTTAAGATTATGCTCCATCTGCAAAGAAGTTGAAGATGAAAAGCACTTTTTACTATTCTGCAAAAAATTTAAAACACAAAGAGAAACATTATTTTCTAAACTGAATTTAAATTCAAATTATATAAATAACCAAATGAGACCTTATCCACTTTCAACTATAAAATGTGTCCCGAAAATAAAGCTGAGGTTAAATATATATGTGAATTTATTCGTTCTGCCTTTGAACATTACACAAACTGATAACTATGTTTAGATATTGTATCTATCTTTACTAAACTTTATTGTTTTATAGATGTAATATATGTTCTTCGTATATACTAGTCTTAGTCTTAGTCTTATTTTGATTAGATACAGTTCGCAGCGCGTTAATTATTTACCTCCCTCACACACACTAATTTTAATGTTTCTTTTCTCTTTCTTTCGTTTGATAAATTTTTTAAAAATTTTTTCTTATTGTTGTTTCTTCAGTTTCCCTTATACTTTACATACACCTCTTAGAGTTAAATGCGTCGACTATCTTTTTTAAAGATAGTACTTTTTTAGTACTGTTGCGATTTATCGTGACCCGAAAGTTGTTTTTGGACCGATCAAAAGCACGAAAAATAATAATAGCAATAATATTAAAAATACATGCAATGAATTATATTAAATAATGAATGATCATTTATTTATGTATTTACTCTTTCATATATTCATACATTTTTGCATAGATGCAAATCTCATACTAAATGTACTTCAAGAGTTTATCTTAACCTGATATAGTATTTTATTTTCAGGAGACGGATTTATATAAGCTTTGTAGCATGTGTCCGAATACTTGTCTGTATGTTCTTGTAAATAGAATGTATACTGATATTAACAGAAACAAAATTTATTTAAACTGATATACGCTTACAATAAATGTTATTGGCTCACTTAATTATTTAAGTCAAGCTGTGTTATATATTTTATATTTGATTTAATGTAGTGTGTTGATATCACCCTGAACATTGGGGAAGTATTTACATATTTCCATAGAGGGCTAACAAATAATTAAGAAATCTATAATCTAAAGACATCTGTGTGTATACTGTATATGTTTATGACGTAATTGCCAGTTAATAAAAGCAAATTAATTTATTTATTACAATAAAAAAATAAAATTATCTTTTTTTTAGACGGAGACCTGTCAGTAAAACATTCCACTGTTCTCATGGCCTATCAAACAGTACTGCTAAGCGGGTCAGTGAAATGACGAGTGTGACAAGTGTCAACCACAACAAACTGAATCGCTGTCCCATCGAACATTCATGCTGAACTTTTCTAGAAAAATCGGCGTCTTGCCAAGCAATGCCAGATGGGAATGAAAATGTCGTTTTATTCAGAATGATATTGAGTTTAAATTTGGTACAGAATAAGAAATTAGTTAGTGCAAATTGTATTTAAATAACTACACTATTATTTCGATACATCAAAGATAACAAGAACACATATTGGCATTAAATGGTCATGGCTTTAATATTTAAATGATCAAATGTGGTGGCCGACCTTTCAATAGGACTAACTGGCTCACCATACAATCAATTCAAGTGCAATAAACAATAAGACAACATTAAACAATGAAATGTTCATTCTGCAAGAATTATGTTCAATAAAATAATTAAAGTCAAATATTTCACTGAATTAAAAGTCTATAAACAATCTTCCGAATATGCTGATAATTAATATTCATGAAAGCTAGATAAAACCTTACAGATCCCGGGATAAAACGGTAATCTGCAAGACTAGCCTCATTCGCAAAATTCAGCCATCATCAGTGTCTTAAGACCGGCATCATATTCTGCTCTCCAAATGCATTATCTTTGCATTAAAATAAAGCCATGACGATATTTACTATCCACCTGTTAGGATCCTGAAAATTATTAAACAAACAACAGCAGTATCTACTCTAAAGAAATCATTGCAAAAATACACATTCAATACAATTTACTGTACAAGATAACATAAAAGGAAAATATATATATTGTTTGTTGGCCATCTTCTGCTAAAACAAAATACAATCATGTGCATAAACAATATTAACATTTTAACAAGTGGTGGGTGGGAGGGTTTTTCAAAAATTTTCCACCCTTGTCTTGATGCTGTTCACGAAAAAGAGGATGTTGCTCAAACAAGTGCGTGCGCACAAAAACATGTGCATATGTTTTTTTCAATTATGACTAATAATACTATAAATATCTTTGCTCTCCTCAATAACCGGACTTATCCAATATGAGGATAAGTCATATTATTTCGATACATCAAAGATAACAATTCCTCCTTGAATTGTATTGACGAACCGTGAATTACCTAATTCTGACAAATGTACACCATCAGAAAAAAGCTTTGTGGTTTCTTGTTTTATATCAGGATATCTTATACAGCCCCCCCTTTTTTGACTAATTACAAAGGTTGCTATGCAACTATTAATCCTGATTCTTGCATTCTCTGCAGCAATATTAGACACCATATATCTCCAGCATAATCGGGGCAACATTTCAATCCATACAATTAGTGTGCAAGGCATTAGTTTAACAATTTGGGAGATTGTAAATTTCATAAAATTCCTCAGTTTTCTAACTGACATTGTACCAATATTATTTGCACCACAATGTATAATTAACATTTGAGGTGGTCCCTCTTCAAGAAAAATATCATGAACCGATTTGTACAGCTCCTCCCAAGTCATTCCATTTTTTCCTGCCCATCTGATGGCGACTCCAAAGCTTTGAAGACCCAGGTCAGCTCCACCAGTGTTATTTTTAGCATGTTTATGTGCTCTAACAATCAGAGAGGAACCAACAATCCACACTTTATGGTGAGACCCTGAAAGGCTTACTGCTGTTAGTACAGTTATATTGCCCTTGTATTCATTTGAAAATAAGTAATTTCATGTACATGTAACAAATCCACAATATAATTTGTAATTAAAATCATCTCTATATTCTTATGTAAGACTTGTAAGCAGTGGATTTCCACCTGCCCATTGTTTTAATTTCTTCCTCTGATTTTCCTTTCATATGTAAATATGTTGCACACCCAATCCTGAGTGAATGGGATTTAAATGTTAATGTATCAATGCCTAAAAACTGTATGCATTTCTTGAGCATTTGTGAAAATTGGTAAGTTGTCATACAACTCCCTCCAAAATGACATAGAAAGGGACCTTTAATATTTGGCCTCGATTTTCATGCACGTAGATAACGATTTATATATTATCAGGGATTCGTTTGAAGGAGTAATTTCTAAATTAGTTCCTTTGCCCAACTTATCAGTTTTTGACAGCCTGATTTTAATTTTCACTGTGCCCGAATTACATAGCACAACATCATCGAAATTTAAAATCTTGTCTGCACTATTCTTATTTGAAAGTGTCAATTCACCTACTCTTAACAGGGCAAAATATGCGAGAAGGAATGCAGATTAAAACAAGAAAAATTCATACCTATTCTTGCACAGAACTTCTAAGGAATTCACAATGCGCATTAGAAGAGGGTAGGTTATAGGGCTGCGAACATCCTTAGTAGGTTTTAAACGCCCCAAGCCTTCAAGCATTTTTTTAACAATGAAAAATTTTGTTGAATCGCATTCCTGAGAAATTTGTAAATGAAAACTTATACCTGACAAGTAGCACTTAACTGTAGAGTAAGATAAATTTCTGCTCGACAGAAATGCTATAAAGATCACTATGTGATCCACTTGAGGGGGCCATGAATTTATAGGCATGTATGTTGTTCAAAATTCATTAAAACTTTCAAAACCTTTATTGTACGTCTTTAAAGTATTCTGTGAAACTGATGCTCTTAACAGTTTATCAACTTCAAGTCTAAAAGGGGCCAGAACTCTGATGGAATTGGAGTTGGGAAAGTGTCTGCTTCTGGCGCCAGTTGTCTGAATCTTGTCCACTGAAATCGTGAAATAGAATCAGCTATTTCATTTGTTGAACCAGCAATGTGAGAACATTTAATTTGTATATTATGATTCATGGTAGTCAGCACTAAAGGACGCAATAAACACATTACTCTATCTGACTTTGAAGACTTTGAATTAATTATGTCTACCAATGCAGAATTAGAACTTTTTTATTTGTCACCATTTTTGACCAAGTTAAAATGGCTAGAACTATGGGTACCAATTCAAGAAAAGTAATGTCTCTCAAAACTCTTTGACCCCAATCTAATGGCCATTTAAACACCAGCCACTTTTTTTGAAAATATGCCCCACAACCCAAGGAACCAGAACTATCTGTAAACAATTCCAGAACTGTATTTGTTATCCAAAATTCATCAGGGAAGAATATACAACCATTAAATTTGTCTAAAAAAGTAAGCCATACTTTAATATCTTCTTTCATGCCTTTCGTAACCCGTATTCTGTGAAATGATTTTGAGATTCCTGACATTGCTCCATAAAAACGTCTATTAAAGGCTCGTGCTGCAGGCAGAGCTTTAGAACAAAAGGCAAGGCTACCAGTAAGTGATTGCATTTCTTTTAATGTCACCTTTTTTCTTCCTAAAGTTGTGTTTAACAGTGCCTTTAATTTTATTATTTTTTCTTCTGGAACATATATTTTAACTTCTTCAGTATCAATACCTAAGCCAAGATAACACAATCTTGTTACTGGACCTTCATTTTTTTTCTCTGCAATGGGAACTCCTAAATTTTTACACAAATTATCAAAAGTCTGCATTAATAATTCACATTCAAGCGTTTCTGGTCTTCCAAGAAATAAGAAATCATCCAAATAATGATCACTTGTATATAATCCAGTTTTTTCCTGTACTGCCCATTGTAAAAATGAAGAAAACTTTTCGAACAGAGAACATGATACTGAACAGCCCATTGGAAGACATTTGTCAATGTAATAATGATCTAAGAATTTAAATCCAGTAAGACAAAAATCGCCTGGATACAGGGGAAGCAATCTGAAAGCACTGGATATGTCCTTTTTCCCAAGTTTGGCAGATTTTCCTAATTTTTGGATCATTTGAACAGAATTATCAAAACTTGAATAAGAAACTGAGCACTATTCTGGATCAATCAAATCATTAATACTTGAACCTAAAGGGAATGATAGATGACTAATTAATCTCCAGCCACCACTTTTTTTGGGTACAAGACCAACAGGATTTATACGCAAATTGGAAATAGGCTTATGGGGAAATGGGCCTGCTACGCTACCTAATGATACTTCTTTGTTAATTTTTTGCAGCAATTCATCTTTATGTATTTCAGCAGAACGCAGATTATTTGAAATAATTGATATACGTGGCCCATGGTAATTGAGTCTGAAGCCTTTCTGAAAACCTTCCAACAATTCTTTAGAAACATCTTCCAGTGGATAATTTTTAAGCAAGTTTTTCAAATTTGCTACATTAATAGGGGATTTTCCAAACACCCATATGTCTTTGCTGTTGAAATTGGCCTGAAAATGGCCTCCTTGGTGTAGGAAATTGTGCCCTAATTTTGTTTGAGGTATTTGAAGGCAATCGAAACTGATGAGCCAGGGCTTGACCTCTTGAAGAATTTGTACACCATACAGAAGGGTGTGCTTGATTACATTTCAAACAGGAGTGTACATAAGTGCAACCATTGCGTACACAATTACCCTTGTAATTGTAATCATAGCACTTGCCAATTGAACTTGAATGATAGTAATCATTCCCTATATTAGTTTTAATGGCAGGAATCGGGGTGTTGGGTGCCTGGTACATGTATAATAGCCATAGCTCTGTATCAACAATCTCCCATTTTTTCAATGGCTCAATGGATTGCCGGAGCCTAAATTGTTGGTCATAGCTTTTCCAACCAAGTGTGGACTGTCTTGATGCTCAAGCCTTATTGTATCAATATATTTTAATAAGCTTTTAGCTTCTTGGGGGTGTTTAGTTATAAAAACACTAGCATATACCAAAAATGCGTTTGTCCAGGTGAGAATTTTTTTATCTGCATGTTTTGGTTTGACAACGAATTGACCATCTACCATAACTATCTGATGTTCATTTTCACCAATAAGGCTTTCATTTGGCAGCAGTTTTTCTAAATGAATATACTCCCCATTCCAAATCTTTTCTTTTAGATTGTGGGGAACTTTAGCATCTAATGTGTCACTGACACTTGTTACTAGACTGGGGTTATCCAAATTTAACATATCTGTGTTGGTACTAGTACCTGTTATAACATGTCTATCCATGCAATTTTCAGTACTGGTATCTTTGGACCCAATGATATTCTGGCCAATGGTGGTATCCTCTTCGTTCTCCTGGTCTGCAACCATTGCCAAAGGGATTGGTGTTTCTTTTCTTGATCCTTTTTTTCTTTCTGCAGGTACTCGCATAAGGAGAAGAGCTTTTTCTCTTTGGTCCCATTTCTTTCTGCAAAACAACATGAATATGAAAATATGTCTAACTTATAATGTTTCCAACTTACTAGTATACCCCATGATTGGCTGATAAACATTTCTATATTTATATTTCTATATTCAACAGCAAATTTCAGTTCCTATGTTTCTAGCGGTTAGTTTATATCATTGCTAAAATTTGGTCCTTTAGGTCAAAGTCTCAAGTGACGACAATGGCAAATTGTACGATGATTATGAGATTATCAACAATAAATTCCAGCATACCAGATACGACAATACACTATTTAACTGTAGTGTCGGTTACTAGCAACATTTCTGTGTTTCTTATTCAATGTATCGATGTAAAAACAAGCAATTCTCTTACAATATAGCAAGACTGAAGACGAGAGTCTACCGTACAACATAATTGGCAATTGTTGACACGTTTTTTCTTTAAAAATTTAAACCGGAAACGATTTACGCCATACTAGACAATGAACCGTATCGGGGTTACACTACTGTCCTGAACCTTACCTGGAATGTCCTGAAAAATGTCCTGAAAACGTATATAAATGGTCATAACTTTTTTATTTCTTGGTGGATTTTCACCAAATTTTGATCAGTTTGAGATATAAACATATATTATTAGAATATGAAAAAAATATATATAAAAATAAATTTTGTGGGAGATAAGTTGACCTGAAGGCATGTCTGTCGTGACCTGAAAATGTCCTGAAAACGTATATAAATGGTCATAACTTTTTTATTTCTTGGTGGATTTTCACCAAATTTGGGTCAGTTTGAGATATAAACATATATTATTAGAATATGAAAAAAATATATTATAAATAAATTTTGTGGGATATAAGTTGACCTGAAGGCATGTCTGTCGTGACCTGAAAATGTCCCGAAAACGTATATAAATGGTCATAACTTTTTTATTTCTTCATGGAATGTCTTCAAATATTGGTTGGCTGGAAATACAAACATATATTTATATGAATATGAAAAAATATAATACATTTTTTGATATTTTGCAGGAGAAATGTTGACCTGAAAGACTACATGTCATTTATTGTGTATTGCTAGAGAATGTCCTGAAAACATACTGAAATTATCATTTTTTCTTGACAGATTGACTATTAGTAATATTGCTCAACTGTTGCTGAAAATAATAATATAGCATGTTTTTTATGAGAATTTCTTACACATTTTCTGCATATTGAAGTTTAAAAAAAGCCATTATTAGTAGTACAAATGTCAGCTGTTTACTCTTAATTGCATTGAAAACATTAATTACAGTATTTAGTTGGATCAATAATACAAAATGTAGTAATTAACATTATTGACACTACATATTAAATTAGGATAGGCGTTGGGCAGACAAGTTTATTACTTTATTTATAAAATACAAGGAAAAAAATTGCAATAAAACTTACATAAACAAATATAGACTGAAAACCTATTACTGAGACTGTCTATGATCATCATAAAACCAATCTGAAGACACTTAGACAATAAAACAGCACTATAACGAAACTTTGTACAGAAAATAATGAAAATTAAGAACTATAGATTATATAAGAATTAAATAATAATGAAATTGAATGATAGCACTATTCAAGTATAGCAGTGAGATGACTTGGTGAACTTTGAATGGAAAGAAATATAAATTAATGTTACATTAGATATTGGTGATAACTTCTCACTGTTAAAAACTTTTCACTACCAATTAAATTATAACCAAACAAGTAATTGATTGTAATTAAATTAACTGCAATTAATGATTAACGCTGATTAAATATTACTCACTTATTGAAAATTAATTCTAGTTCAATTCTGGTTCAGTTTAGCAAATTCATAGTTGGTCAGTCCTCAACTCTTTATGCATCTATAACTGTCCTCTATGGATTTTATCATTTTGTTGTGTGGATATATTATTCTTTATCACTGAGGTAAGACATTATCTTATATGTTTAGTTTCAGGACATCGTACGTCTTATACCCGAAGTGAATTGTTCAGGTCAACTTTTAAACCATTTAAAACTACTATTTTCTATTTTTTATTGACTTGAAATATACAATATGTTTCTACCTCATACTTTGCCGAATTTGATGTAAATCCACTGTAAAATATAACAGTTACAGCTATTTTCCTTATTTCATGTCACGTCTCTTCATAGTAAGAGATCATCCTTCAGGTCAACTTTTCTCTGCTGTTATAAATTTTTCTAACTTTCTGTTTAACTTTTAATATAATATAGATGAATATCTCGCACTGACAAAAATTTAAGTGAAATTTATTCAGAAAAAAAAAAGTTATAGATATTAATTTTATTCCATGTCATGTTTTCAGGTAACGACAGGTAGTCCTTCAGGTCAACTTATCTCCCACAAATTAATTTTTTTTTTTAATTTTTTTTTCATATTCCTATAATATATGCTTATATCTCAAACTGACCTAAATTTGGTTTAAATCCATCAACAAATAGAAAAGTTATGATCATTTATCTCCGTTTTCGGGACATTTTTCAGGACATTACCGCAAATTTCAGGACATTAGTGCTACCCACCGTATCGGAATATCGAAATTTTTCCGGTGAACAGGCGGAAAATTTTGCCATATAGGTGAGCAAAGTAAATCAATGACATTTGAATATTTAATAATTAAATATACATTTTTTAAGTGTAACAGCCTATGAACTTTATAATTTTAAAAAACGTGTTAAAAACTAGCACATTTGTTTAAATAGCATGCTAGTGCAAAATGTTTTGTTTCAAATTTAACATATCAGAACTCGCTCACTTTTATGACTAACATATTCACAGCCACAGTTAAACAATAATTCGGAGAACACGTACATCAACTCTCAAACATAATCCATTTCAAATCATCAATAAATTCCAACATCCATCGGCATTACACAACTGTTACCTTAATTTTAAACATTACAGACCGATTACACAATACTTATAGCCCTGAATTAAATCTTATCTTCTGGTACGAAGTTTCCAATTTCTTTCAAAAATTTTTCACCCTTGTCTTGATGCTGTTCACGAAAAAGAGGATGTTGCTCAAACAAGTGCGTGCGCACAAAAACATGTGCATATGTTTTTTCAATTATGACTAATAATACTATAAATATCTTTGCTTTCCTCAATAACCGGACTTATCCAATATGAGGATAAGTCATATTATTGACATAAATGTTATATTAAACATGCTAATTCAATTTTTATTGTCAAGTAATACTCATCATACCTTATTCAGACAGAAATATACATAAGTGGTGCTTTATAAAAAAACCGAATCAATTATAGTGATATATTGAACATTCATGACATTTGAATATAGGAATGATGCGCGTGTTTACGGCCATAGGTGTCGGATGAACAAGATTGTGATATATCCTAGTTTAGTATATTTATTCATTTGTAATATGGTGCCTCGGTCACCGGGTGGTTACCTATAGTTTTACTATTGATCACGTGGTCCGTCAACACTGAGGTTGTGTGTTCGAATCACACTGCGTGCAGGATGTACTCGACTGCAATCTTAATTGACAAGGATTGCCATTATTCCTACCGCAGGTCGGGGTTTTCTCTGGGAACTTCGGCTTCCTCCCCCAATAAACTGGACGCCATAATATATCTGAAAAATTGCTGAAAGTGGCGTTACACCATATAAAAAAACAAGAAAACAATTAATTTTAATATGATTGAAATTAATTGCATTTTATTTACATCTAATAGACACATAGATGTTCCTGACAACGAATAGAGTACCAATACGCAGTACAATAAGGCGTTGACATTGTACTGAATGTTTATGAACGTAATTAAAACTATTTGCATTTTAAAGCATGTAAGCTAAATATTTTTTGTTTTAATCTAAGATAGTCACACAGGGAAGATGTTGGGTGGATTTGGAATATCCTTTTACAAATTTAATGATAAGACCTCTTCAAAATCTTTTTAATTTATTGTCTCATATCTTTGGTTTGAATGCCAGTGATGTGTCATACAGGAAACCCTAGTTATATGTTATAATATAATTTGCAGAGATGAGGTTCACAAAATAAAAGTTTTTTGTTCTAGATTTAATAAAATACTTTTTCTATGTGACAATGCCTGGTCTTACTAGGTTAACTGGCACAGTGACGAAAAGGTATCACTTTATTTTGCCGTCTCTTCATTAAGGTCTTTCCCCCTTTCCAAGGGAAAGACCTTCTTGTATTTCTTATGATTATTATTATTAAGGTCTTTCCCACTACAGTGGAAAGACCTTCTTGTCTTTCTTATGATTATTATTATTTTTCTTCTTCCGCGGAGGTTTGCCAAAAAGTGTCTCGACGTATCATTTCGATACTTGGTACCATTAATCGGTCATATCCGGAGATGACTTGGCTCATGCTTTTAGACCGATCTATTTTTAGTAACAGAGTTATCTGCCCAAACACGAAAACCCTTGTTAGCAGATAAACTCAGAAACCGTAACCGATTCTCAAAATCTGAAGTGTACAAAATGTCACTGGACCTATGGCGATGATTTGTCATGCAAATTTTTTTTTACCAATCGACTTCCTGTTTACGCGTTTTTGACATGAAAAATTTCGCAACGCGTCAAATTTTTTTTCTCAAAAACCGTAAGTCCTAGAGACTTGGGACCACCACCATTGATCCTAAGTGACATATGTTACATTTAAAAATGTCAAGGTCAAAGGTCAAAAGTCAAGGTCAAAGGTCACCATATGTCTTGTTAGCACTATATCTCACAAACCATAAAAGATAGAAGCAGACAATAAATGGGAAAAATACTCCTCTTATTGAGACCTTCATTTGGTACATTTGACCCGAAGCTGTGCGATGAACCGTTTTCGAGTTACAGCCCTTGACGTGTTTCGGTTAATCGGTTTTTTGGTTAAAACTTGAAAACGGTTAGAGATAATATAGTAAACATGTATATTTAAAGTGATCCTCTCATCAAGACCTTCATTTGGTATATGGTATCCGAAACTGTTATATGAACCGTATTCGAGTTATCGGCCTTGACGCATTTCTGTTATTCGGTTTTTGACTTTAACTTGAGAACGGTTAGAGATAATATAGTTAACATGGTCATATGTCGTGCACGAAGAATCTGCCTAGCTTTTTGACCAATCGTACATCACTGACCAAAGCTCATGAATATTAAGGAAAACATACATCACGATAAAAAAACATACACATCTTTGCTGCAATTAATCAGACCTGTCCAGACACTAAGAAGTGTTACAATATATAAAACGTAACACATAACCAGTATCTAGAGAGTATCTTATATCTTCGAGCTCATTTGATATGGACCTGATAAGCCTTGTCGAGCGAAAAAAAAACAACTAAGAATTAATATATGTATCAAGATATTAGTACTTTTTGGCTTAGAAAGGGGTAATCATCATGATCATGTGAGACTTAAAATTTTTCAATGATGGACAATTCAAAATGGCTTAAACACTAATTTCAAATTTTAAGTACATACTAAATGTACTTTTTGTAACATGAAAAACTAACTTTTGTCAAAAATTGACAAAATAATGAACATTGAGTCAGTTCCTACAATGCGTAATTATGTGTCGAGTGAAGAAAACATGCACTTTGTTACAAAATTGCTGTATTAAACAAAAATTGATAAAATAATGAACATTGAGTGAGTTCCTACAATGCGTAATTATGTGTCGAGTGAAGAAAACATGCACTTTGTTACAAAATTGCTGTATTAAACCAAACGTGATAATTATTAAAATGATTGAAATGATGTTAACTTGCACATTTATACAGAAATTAGCAATTTAAGTGCAATTACTTTAAAAATGGTACACTAAATTCCTAGATTTTCATGAAAAAATATTCAACACTGTGACAATAGCCTAAATCGACACATTTTAAACCAATGTTAAAACAAAACCTTGTGATTTCTACAAGTTTCCCTCTTTTCCTTATTGTTTAATTATTAAATTTAAAATATTTAAAGCTGTTGTGTCCCATTTTAGTGTGTTTCTCCATTAAAAATGAGTACAAAGCTATTTCTGAATCATAATAATAATATTGTATGGAGACAATCAATTAAAAATACCAAGATGTATGACACAAAATAAGTTTGCATAAAATGTTATGTAGTGGTCTACTTTAATAGTGTACATTTTTTCAATATACATGACCAAAACACTAAATTTAATCAACTTACTTTGTTAGGTAAAAAGAAGATACTTTCCGTTTAGAATGTGGATTTCAGTCTAAAAACGTATTTCCTCAAAGTATACGAGTCAATAAATCCTTCAAATCCCAGATTGAATCACATGACCACCCCTCCCCCTTATTTGTAAATTTCGTCAGCTGTGATGTCCATTTCAGTTATCGTCAGTGAATCATAGTGTAAATCGTTTCTCAACAAGTTGTTCTAACTATCCGAACTGCATTTTACCTCACATTTTAATCAAATTGAAACAATTTCCGACGTGAATTTTTGTGTATTCGGTCGTCTGCTACGTGACTCGTGTCCTTATTTTCCAGCGTGAAATTCCTATGAAATAATGTGAAAATAATGTCTTTAAATGTTCGTCGGCATGCTCCGTTTATAATATTCCGTGTCCTCCAGAAATAAATAATCACTGAGATTAAAGATCGTGCTTTATGTAGTATACGTCCACACAGAACGAGAGAGACAGAAGACACTGACAAAATGCTATGAACGCGAGCTTCGACGAAGACACCTCAGTGGAATGTAAAGTGTTCATTTAAAGGCATATTGTCTACGATTTTCACATAATTTTTAAACAACTCGTGAAACATGTTTGAATAAATAAATGATTATTTTTATTCAGATTTATGTGAAAAAAGTCAGTTTTATCGTGTTTTATAGCAATTATAAGCAATAAAATACGTCTTATGAATTATTGTCAAGGAGTACAATAATTCGATGTAAACCCGCCCTTATTCATATGACCTGCAGTTTGAACTCACACTGAGCTTGCGCATCTAAAGAATGCTTTTCACACGCCGAAATGGCTAAAATTTCCTCTATGATATTTTATCATTTTTCGTCTGTCAATATGTTTTATATATTTTTTGTAATGAGACAAGCAATATTTCACTTCAAACAATCAACATTTGTGTTTTTTGATAAGAATCCCACGATTGCGCTAAACGAATGCAATTACGATGTACATGATTGTTTATGTTTATGTTCTAAAAATAACTTAAACTTCATCCTTACGAATCGAGGTCAGTGCATAATTAATGAGATTCCACTGGAGGTCAGTCAATGTTTTTCTTCAAAATTCACTGATACACTAATTTGTTTACGGAAAACAAGTTTTCTATCATCATTTTTCATATAATGTAATATAATTCTGGTACAAAACACTTGACAAAAAAATTACGCTTTTCGTAGACAATATGCCTTTAATGTGTTACTATAAATAGAGCGAAATGACTAAGAAGTATTTATTTCACACCAAAATAATGTGTATGAATTTTTAAAACTAGTTTAACAAATTTTTGTCACAATATTTAAATCTGCAGAGTCCCATTTTTCCGTTTTTTCTCAAAATTAGTGCAAAGCTATTTCTAAATCAATGTGAGACAATCAATTAAAAATACCAAGATGTATAACAAAATAAGTTTACATGCTGGCCCTGGTTGGGGGGCCGGGACCTTTTTTTAATAATTAGAATGTTATAGAAACAATAGAAAAGAAACCGCGGGAAGGAAGAGGTCTACGGGTATTTTACAATATAAAATAATAGATTTTTACCCTTTGGGGCTTATTGTTTGACATTTAACGTCAGTTTTTTTCTATGGAAATAGGGACAATGCGGGAAAGACCTTCGCATTTGTTCTAAGAACAAATGGCAGTTTAATTAAGGTCTTTCCCACTTCCAGTGGGAAGACCTTACTGTATTTCTTATGATTATTATTATTATTATTATTATTATTATTCTTCCTTTTTTTTTCCGCCACATTTTCAAAACAGTCCATAAAAAAGGGTTCGCGACATATCATTTTGATCTTTCAAACCAAGTATCGTACTCTTAAGACCTGTTCAGATTTGACCCTGCGACACCGAAAACTTTTTCTTTACAGAGTTATCTGCCCAAACACCGAAAACCTTGTTATCAGGTTAACTCAGAAACTATAAAATTTAGAGAAAAACTGAAAAGTGAGAAATGTTAAGGAACTTTTGAGACAACTTTGTGCCATAATTTGGCCAAAAAATTTTGTCGAGCGAAGGCGAGCGGTATACCTTGAATGTTTCAATGACTCCGGTTATCACCAAAACTCACAAACCGTCAGTCGAAAACACCTTGGTTGTTCACCATTTGTTGTTCTGTGACATGACCTTAAAGAAAATCTCAAGGTCAAAGTTCAGATATGACCTCGACCTTAGGCCTCGAATCTTGTTATCATAACAACTCGAAAACCGTAACAGATAGAGGCAGACAATAAATTGGAAAAATACTCCTCTCATTGAGACCTACATTTGGTCTTTTAAGTCCGAAACTGTTAAATGAACCGTTTAGGAGTCATTGCCCTTGACATGTTTCGGTTGATTGGTTTTTGACTAATAACTTGAAAACGGTTAGAGATAATATGGTAAACATGCATAGCTTAAGTGATCAGTCTGAAAAGAGCTTCAATTTGAGCCCAAGGTCAAAGGTCATGGGTCAAGGTCACACCATAGCAACAAGGTAACCATTATAAAAAGTCCTTAGTAACCATATATATTTAGAATCAGGATGAAGTATTTAGGTGAAATACACCATTTTACAACCGGAAGTGACAATTTGTCCCTAGCAACGGTCACATAAGTCCTTAGCAACCATATGTAGTGAGAATAGGGATGACTTCCTTTACTCAAACAACTAATTTTCATGACTGCTAGTGACATTTTGTAATAACTAACAGACAAAACGTCAACTGAATCTCCATATTTACCATACTGGGAAAGACCTCACATTTGTTCTTTGAACAAATGACCTTTCATATTATTATTACTTTTCTTCCGATCTAAAATTCAATTTAGTGCTGCCAAAAAGTTTCTTATCCGATCGAGCTGAAAATTTGGCGGTGTGATGGATACCCCGTGGGCTTTCTCCCATTCACCCTGTTAGCACGCCCCGTCAAAAATGAGGGCGTGGCAGGGACCCCCCATGAAAACGTTGTTATCACATCTCCTCCTAAGGCACACAAAATGGTACAATAAAATGGACGCCGATTCCATCTGGGATCGATGTCCTCGAATTGTCGATAGGTAGAAAATCGCTGGGCGCAACCAGTAAAAAGTTACCAGTCGTGCAAGTCCAACACCACTTTTTATGTAAAAATCGTAATTTCCCGAAAAACGATGCATCCCAGCTGTTTGAAACCCTCGCCATTCGCTTTAGAATGTCGATTTCAGTCTAAAAAAGTCTCCCCGTAAGGTGTACGAGTCAATAAATCCTTAAAATCCCACATTGAAACACGTGACCACCCCTCCCCCCAGCCACGTAAATTTCGTCTGTCGTGATGTCCGTTTCAGCCATCGTCAGTGAATGACAGTGTAAATCGTGTGTCAACAAGTTGTTCTAACTGTCCGAACTGCATTTTACCTGAAACAATAACAAATTGAAACAATTTCCGACGTCACTTTTTTGTGTATTCCATCGTCTGCTACGTGCCTCGTGTAATTATTTTACAGTGTGAAATTTCTCTGAAATAAATTTTAAAAGTCTTTTATTAATTGTCGGCATGGTCCGTTGATATTAATCCGTGTCGTCCTGAAATAAACAATCACTGAGATTACAGATCGTGCATCATGTCATATATATGTCCTTTCAGACCATCGTAACTCCCTAGAATGATAAAATAAAACTATCTCCGTGATATTATATAACAATGTCACGTGACTCCAGCCAGTTCTGTTCTTTGCCTTTTACCATAAATCTCTTTCTCTTCCCCTACAAGTCAAGAAAAGTCATTAAAATACCAAACATATAGTTAAAAACAGAAAAGTAAACAAACAAACAAATACACAAAAAAACTGGTTCCCGGTTTTTATATAATCATAGTTGCATATAAAACTATGAACCCAAAAAGGGCCCAACTCTCCACCCAGGGACAGCATGTCAAAAACAATAAATCATGCTGGCCCTGGGGTGGAGGGGCCGGGCCCTTTTTTTTTCTTCAATTTTGTAATTAGAACGTTCTAGAAACAATGGAATAGAACCCCCCCGGAAGTGGGGGGGGGGGTTAATACGGGTATATTACGATGTAAAATGATAGATTTTCACCCTCTGGGGCCTCTTGTTTAACGTTTAACGCCAGTTTTTCCTATAGAAACGATAACGAGGGAAAGACCTTCCTGTGCATTTGTTCTACTGAACAAATGTCCTTTTAATTATTATTATTTTTCTTTTTCTCCCCAATTTTCCATATGGGTTTGCCAGAAGGGGTTTCAACCTATCATTATGATACTTGGTACGTTTAATCGCTCATACCAGGAGATGACCTGGCTCACCCTGTGAGACTGTTCTATTTTTAGTAACAGAGTTATCTGCCCTAACACCGAAAACCTTGTTAGCAGATAAACTCAGAAACCGTAACAGATACTCAAAATCTGAAGAGTGCAAAGTGTAGGGCGACTTATGGCGATGATTTAACATGCAAATTTTTTTTTCTTAATCGACTTCCGGTTTACGCGTTTTTGACCTGAAAAATGACGCAACGAGTCACAATTTTTTTCTCGAAAACCGTAAGTCCTAGAGACTTGGGACCACCACCATTGATCCTAAGTGACATATGTTACACTTGAAAATGTCAAGGTCAAAGGTCAAAAGTCAAGGTCAAAGGTCACCATAAGTCTTGTTAGCACTATATCTCATAAACCATAAAAGATAGAAGCAGACAATAAATGGGACAAATACTCCTCTTATCGAGACCTCCATTTGGTACATTTGACCCGAAGCTGTCCAATGAACCGTTTTCGAGTTACAGCCCTTGACGCGTTTCGGTTAATCGGTTTTTTGGTTAAAACTTGAAAACGGTTAGAGATAATATAGTAAACATATAGGTTTATCATGATCAGTAGGAAAAGAGCTTCAATTTGAGCCAAAGGGCAAAGGTCATAGGTCAAGGTCATACTATAGCAACAAGGTAACTCTTATAAAAAGTCCTTAGCAACCATATATTTTTAGAATCAGAATGATGTACTTTACTGAAATATGTCATTACATGGCCGGAAGTGGCCTTTTGTCCCTAGCAACGGAATGAAAGTCCTTAACAACCATATATTTATTGGTTCCTGACCACCTTCTTTACTCAAATAACTCTTTTTTATGACTGGAAGTGACATTTTTGTGCTATACCAAGACAAAATCCCATAGCAATACCTAACTTTTCTGACTTTAGAGGAATAGTGGGAAAGACCTTCTCATTTGTTCTCAGAACAAATGGCAGTTTAATTATTTTTGTCTTCTTTATACCGGTATGTGTTATTTTTGCATTTCTTAGAAATCTCTCCCAACGAATTTACTTCGATTTTCTCACCCCTACGAATTTAAGTTTAATTTTGGCGTTGGTTGAAAATAACGCGGTATCTGTTAATTTCATGAATGATGTCTGTCTCTTTAGTTTGTTTAATCCTATTGAGGTCTCTGACCCATAATTGAAGTCACCATTTAATTTTATTTTTCGACCAAGAAATACAGTTTTATTAAAACAATGTATTGCCAATTAATGATACATATAAATATATTGTTTTACTTTGAGTCAGTGTTTACAGTTTTGGGCGAAAAACAGTAAGTTACTCAAACAGTATTTCCTATGTTTGCCGAACATTACCGAGGTCTGCTCTATTGAAAAACAATAGACATCCGGGACACCAAATATGATCACGGGGTCAATTGTGAGATTATGGAACAGATCGAGACTATAAACTATTTACCTAGTAAGCAAAATTACAAGATAGATCATGGATTAGGAGAGGAGTTATAATTTGAATAACAGACAAGACTATAAACAGAACTGTAACAGATAATGAAAACATACTTCCATTAAACCCGGACGTGAACCTATATGCTCCAGAAGAGTGAGGGTTTGCATTGTAAAAGACACGCGTTCTGTTTTTCTCAGTTAGTGGTTTATTTAGTGGGAATTTAATTTCGAAACATAGAAATACATAATTCATAATAAACTAAATATTTCTTCTTCAGCGTGAGCGATATGTATTCTCTTCACAATTAGACTTGTAACGATATTTAAGGACCTCGGTGTCTAAGTGTTTAAAATAGCTATTCGCGTACCTTTCAACAAATATTGCGGGATCGAGGCTTACTGCAGACAGAATCTGCTGGAATCCTATCTTAAATGACAAGGATGGAAAGTTTTCCTTAAGTTTCTCCGGGTAGTCCGGAGTCCTCCCCCAGTATATATCTCTTTATTCTTTAAAGACCATTACATAGGTACAGAGAAAAGAAAAAAAAAATATATATATATATATAGAAAAAAGAAAGATGGACATGTGATAGTTGTAAAACAGTACAAATATTACAATACTAAATATATCAAATAATATAATAGCAAAGGAGGTATACTTTTATATATAGCAACGAGGTTACCCATATGCAAGAGACTCTATTTTCTTACTAATAATATTTATAAATTTACAAAGTTTGACGAGATCTGGTGGATGGCTACTATTCATTAATTCATTAAGTTTAAGGATATTGGGACGTGCATAGATGTTTTGTTTAATAAATATCTTCCTCTCATTGCTGAGTGTAGGACAAACTAGTAGGTAGTGGAATTCGTCTCCGATATCTTGATTTTGACATAATGTGCAGGTTCTATTTTCTCTTGGAATGTTGAGCCATCTACCAGTCTCTATAGGTAGTTTGTGGTTCATAGTAAGGAGCTTACAAAGTGATATAGCATATTTATCATTGAGAATATTAAAATAATTTTCAAATTCGATTTTGTCTTTATAAATTCTATAATTAAGAGATTTTGGAGATTCATGTACCTTGGAAAGCCAGTTCTGTTTAAATTGATCTAAAAGCGTTTGTTTAATAGATGAATACAGCCATGATATACTATGAAATGATTGTTCGGTCCATACATTTGATTTTTCACAATCATCTAATATGGACTTAACATATTTAAGCCAAGAAGTATTTGCAAGATTCTTGTGTGCCAGACGATAGAGAATAAATGGCAGTTTTTCTTTTTTCCCACATTTAAGCTTTGACCAATATTTAATGAGTCGAAGCTTAAAACATATATCAAGAGGATAGCGTCCTAGTTCACCATAGATCATATAATCTGGTGTGGATTTTTTAACACGCATAAGTAATTTACAGAATTTAATATGCACCCTTTCTATGGCTGAATTATTTCCCATTCCCCAAACTTCGCAACCATATAATAAAATAGGCTGAATAATCTTGTCAAATAAGTCTAACTGACACTCTATTGACAGGTTATGTATCCTTCCATTTCGTATGACGTCATACATCGCGCGCGTTGCCTTCTCTATGCTATATTTTTTTGCTCTGGCAAAACTTCCTGTTCTCATAAAAAAATACTCCAAGGTACATAAACTCGTTTACAATATCTATTTCCTCTCTATTGCATTTAAAGCTAAAATTATTTTGAGACCTTCCTTTAGAAAAAACAACAATTTGACATTTATCAACGTTAACTTTTAGTTTCCACATGGTACAATATTCATATAAATAGTTGAGTTGATTTTGCAGATCGAGATCAGATTCCGACAAAAGTACAGAATCGTCTGCATATAAGATAAGATAAAGCTTTATATATTTATCAAGTTCTGTTTCTATATTATTTGAAATACTTTTTAAACCACAAATGTTTTTGTCCATCATAAAAGATTCTAAGTCATTTACATATAGAGAAAATAATAAAGGTGAAAGCTTTCCCCTTGCCTGCTCCAATGTTACAAGGAAAAAAGCTAGAGTACACCATCGAATATTCTTGACTTTATATTACTATACATATTTATAATAACATTATACATTTTTCCATCAAAGCAAACATGTCAATTCTACCCCAGACGAAATGCGCAAAAATTACACGACGTATGGTTTAATGATTTTATCATATAATTATTGTTTGTAAGTTCTTAATGCCATTCTTTGACATTCCTTTCGATTATCAATTGTTTCAAAACAATAGTCTGATGGAATAATAATTGAGAAATGCAAAAAAGGCATGCTTTTCTGAGTATGCCATGGTAGATTGTTCGGAGGCAGAATTTTTTACTATTTTTGTCTAATCAGAATGCAAGTTTGTTTTCAATAAAAATACGTTACCATGGGAAAGCGTTTTTTTTGTTCAAAGGTAAAGATTCGGAAATATACCTACTGCGTAGGAAAACAGTAAGATAAACATACTAAAAGAGCAAGTTAAAAACTAGCCATAACGAATTTATTATTCAACTCAATCCAGATAACAAGGAGGGCCCTCAGTGACCGATTGGTTAAGGTAGTTCATCTACTATTGATCACGTGATCTGGCAACACTGAGATTGCGGGTTCGATTCTCAATTCAGGCAGGGTGTACCCGACTCCAATCTTAATTGACAGATTGCCAGTTTTACTACCGAAGGTCGGGCCGGATACTCCTGCTTTCTCCCCCGATAAAAACTGGACGCCATGAAATAGCTGAAAAATTGCTGAAAGCTACTTAAACAATACTCAAACAAAGAAAAAACAAACAAAACAAACAAACCAAATAAAAAGGCGTGAATAACTCTCGTTAACATGTGTTCACTTCTACCTACTGTTACACTATTAAAAAATCTGTTATACCTGTTAACCTGTACTCTTTTTTATCGGACTGGCCGCTTTTTGACCCGGAACACAACAAAGGTAAATATGGGTTTTATTAATTATTTGTAATTCAATACATTATATGGACCCACGTGCTTAATTAATAATAAAATAATCATTTTATACCAATTCTACAGTTCAATTTATTTGGAAGTGCATTAAAGGTTGTCTGCAGCTGGTTAAAGACAACGGTTCACAAGGCTCGACCTACAGAACTTCCCAGTGTGTCCTCAAGGGGCAGATGACAAGTATGACCGCGGATCGTGGTGGGTAGCGTTTTTAAACAAGTTCTAAGATCCATGCACGATAAATGCCTCTATTTTAGGTTTCAAAAAGTAGAATGACGCAAAATTCTCAATCCTGACCTTACTATTAATACATTACCAATTGCAGTAAAATTGTCTTCCTCATGATTTGCATGTTAATTTATTGTTCTTATTGTCTTTTGTTTTGAGTATAGCAAATATAATGAAATGAATGGGTAATTGTTAATCTTTAATTATAAAACAATATATTGACTTTCGGATTAATACAAACATACTATTTGCCCGTTGTTAATTACAGATAAATTTTATCCAAAGTACATTTTGTTTCAAACTCAATGAAAGTCAAACATTACAAACAATATAAACATAGATGTATAAACTTGTCATCGACTTAAGACTAAAGATCACTGCGTGCAAAATTAATAAACTCGCTATATTTTTTTGTTTTAAACATTTTAAATGAAGGTAACAGGTGTTTGAAGTTTACTGGTTGTTTTAATTGCTAGTGCTTGGGTCGTTTTTAGTCTAAGGTGATTTTTACTACAAAATGATTCGAAAAGAAGTTCCTTTGATTCTGTTCTTGACTTTGAAATGTATATGGGCGGCAGAATGTAAGTAAAATTTAATTAATTAATTTTTTTTTGATAAAAATAAAAATAATCTAAAATCGTTGCAGCGTTTTAACTTTTTCACTAAAACGCTTCGAAAATTAAACGCTAATATAATTAACTGTTGTCTCATTATTTACAGATTGCGATGACTGTACACAATATACGGGTATGTGTGTTTTAGTTTTGTAAACAGTTTTTTAGAGCCTCATTGTCGAGTGATTAATATAGTTATTTCTATATAATTTATCACCAGTGGGTTTGCAAGTTAGAACAGGAAAACTTTTGATGCAAAGCATCAATTCGCCGACAAATTATTTTACATGTTTGTCTGTATGATAATAATTTTACAGGCGCATTTAAAACGTTTTATATCTATGTTACAGAAGTTTTTTTTAAATATTAGTTTGTTTTAATGTTGTTGCCACTTTCAGCAATTTTTTCTGCTATATCATGACGTCAAGTATTTATGGGGCTTTCTCCAGGTACTGCGGCTTTCTCACCTAATAAAAACTGTACTCCAAGATATAGCTGAAAAATTGCTGAAAGTGGCGTAAAAAAACTTTCAAACAAACAAAAACAATCAATGCAAAATACAGATCATCTGGATAATATAACAGCTATAAAAGAAAGATAATCTGACATAAAAATGCATGCAAAATTGTCTTTTCACTTTTAGATTGGCTTAACACTTGTACATATAGAGGTTCAGATAAGCATAAATAATCGCAGTAGGCTGTTACATAACATAAAGGCTTGCATAGCAAGTATCTCGGAGTTTAGATCAAAATAAAAACATACTCTTTGTAAGGACTATCTAATAAACACTCGTTTAAAATCAGAATTGCAATTTCTAAAAAGAAGGCATTTGAACTTTTCCTCCGTCAGGTTCTATGTGAAGCTTAGTCCAGCAGTTTGAATTTATCTATTTCTGAATTTGCGCACATGTAATTCTTTTGTCATATAAAATCATAACTATACTTCAATTAAAACTAATGTTCAAGTGATTCAACTAAATCAGTTATTGACATAACATTTATTTATTTCGTAATCCAGAATTGTATAAATCAAATAGCTTTTTATTCTTATCGAAATTGTATACACAAAATAGCCTTTTATTCTGGTTTTCGATTTTTCAAAGGTAGCAATATCACCGAAAGACAAAAGTACCAGGTTAAATAGTCTCCCTTTATTATTAACTTCCGTAAATAGAATACCAAAAGTATTTATTATTACATGAAAATTTGATATAACCCATGCATATTTGCAGTCAAACGTTATATCTTGATTTGTCACTCAACTTGAATGACATTCTTTCCGCGAAATTCTGTTTATTTATGGTAGATAAGTACACTTTGAAATATTTTCCTTGATCCATCCTTAGCAAAGAAAGTGAATACAAATATACATATCGCCGCTGGGCGGCAAAGGGGCAAAGGAGGGCGGCGATAATATCATCTCAAACTATAATTGACAAAAAAATCAGATTTTTTTACCTGATTCTCCAGCTTACTTTCTTATAAAAACAAACGCCATGGCAAAGTGGAAACTTGCTGAACTAAAGAACAAACCACACAAAATGTGTGCAACAACGTGGCGTCATTGATGGGATTCTCTAAAGAATTTATTGGTATTTGAAAGGTTCCTTACGCTCGACTGCAACATAATACTTACATATATATGATCAATATTCATATGAAATTTTGTAATATATATTTCATTGTTTCAAACATCTGGTATAAATTGTACGAAGTAAGGATTTAATGGCATGTTTTAATAAGTTCTTCAGTAGCTGCGATATCAGAATATTAGTGACAACCACTAGTCATTGAATCAGACATTTCGTTCGTACCCTGTACATTCGTGTATATATGACTATAAACTCAGTTAAAGGTGTTAATCCTACCTACTAACTTTACCAAACACTAAAGTCACATGTACCAGTAATAAGCTATTAAGCTATAGGTAAAGCACGGGGAAAAGATGGTACCTTTAGGCACTTTTAGGTAAAGATCTATGGTAGAATATTTGAAAACCCATCCTATTTCTATATTTGCGGACGTTATACTAAAAACAGACTTATTTATATATTTTATTATTGTACATCTATATTGACAAAACAGTCCATTCACTTCCAAAATGGTTATATAAAACAAAAGCAATCCATAAAAATTAAAGCGACATCTAAGGACATAAAATGTCATTTATTTCTTGTCTTTTAGAAATATTTCTCCTATTTGTGATTTCCTCTCTTGACGACACAATGACAGATACGCACATAATTCTAACATTGTGGGCATTAACGCCCATTTATTTTCACTGTACATATTACACTTGTTTTATTGGTTCATTTAACAACATATATGCTTTTCGTTTAATCAAGTGATATTAATGGAGCAGTTTATTTCTTAATAAAAATTAGGGGCATCGATATATTTACTACGTAATGATATAATTGTCACTGAAAAGAGCTACCTTTTCTTCGATTTTGGGAAAAGTAAAACAATACCCACAACGCGTGAGGTAATGATACCTCGTAACTTAGTGATTCATTATTTTCCACTTTAAATTTGTTCAACAACAAGAATACTGAAACGATATTATTTTAAAATCCTGATTTTTAAATCGACAACTTGCGCGGAATTTATCATGTGATTGTGGTATCCAACACACATGATACTAATTGGGTTCATGATATGAAAGACACATGACAACACATGGGGTTATGTTTTCCAACAAACATGATACCAATTGAGTGTCATAATTTATTTGTTTTAGTTAATTTGTTTATTCATGCAAGATGATTTTCAAATTCTTTAACAATAAAAGGAGAGACAAACCTGTCAAATCGTTTTATTTAAGTTTTCTCTATATAGATGTCCCATTTAAGTTGTTTCTGAATTAAAAATAAAGACACGATAGACAATAGGATGTTAATCTCGAATTGCCAAATCGACCACAAAGGTCGTTTGAACTGTAACGTATATGATAATAAAACGATTATTTCAATATTCTAATCAGACATGTGTAGTAAAATTGTTACAGCATTTACCTTATGAAGTTCATTTTCAACTTACTGATGAAGCGTGAAAGGAAACGGGTCGATTTTGTTCACTTGCATGTCACTAGTAAAACAGAGTATGCGTAAAATAAGAAATCTTTATTATAACTTTTTAAACATTGCTTGTGTTTCGAATAGTGGTTTTCTTGCTTGTTTGTGAGTTAGTCATGGCGTTTGATAATGTTACTTATCTGATTGACTTCTTGTTCTTTAAGGCGATGCATTTACCATGTTTATACATTAGTATTGAGGTGACACAAAAGTCTTTCAACATTATGATATTTTGATAACAATGTTTGTATTATACATTTTGCATTTTCAATTCAATTAATTTTTTTTATATATTTAATCGTTATATATATGTTAAATTTGGCACCTATTTATTTCTTATGATTTATTATAACATTATCACAAATACTATTTGTATAAAAAAGAAGCATTTTTTTCTAATAAAGATAATTTAACAGATGGTATTGATGCAGTTAAAATTGAGATGAATGTCAAATCTGGAAAAATATCAGTGAACAATGTATTTTCTGACTATATTAAAATTTTCATAAAAGATGTATCTTGATGCCAAAACATTGTAACTTTATCATTCAACTTTTATTGCAAACATATAAAACGATTATCTAGGTACAAATTAGATGTATTGGGAATTAGATAATTGGTGATCCATCCGTTTTTACTGTTTTTTTTAAATGTCCTAAATAACAAGTTAGACATTCAGTTACCTAAGAATATTGATACATTGTTTCAATATATTCTCAATTAAGCATACAAATTATATTGTATGTTAATTTTACAGGAGAGGTGAGGAACAATTGTGAATGGTCTTGTTTAGGTGAGTTTGTTTCGTACATGTATTTCAAATGGTTGCTTAACAATATAATCAAATGAATGTGATCGTAATGTACAACAATTTAAATATTAACACATTAAGTTTTTATTGGTTTGTGCCATTTAGAGACATAGGTTGCTGTTGAGATCATATGTGAAAACATGATATTTGTATAAGAAATTGTGCGCAAGGGACATATACTTGTTGCCTATTGAGATAATGTTAAAATATATTTAGCAAAAATTATATTTGTAAAAGAAACTGTGCGCAAGGACAAGTTCATCATAGTCGTACGTTTTTAACTCTATCAAAATATATATTCAAACTACAAAACTAATTTATTGTTGTAGAACTAAATGATTGTCATCAATGTGAAAGTAAGTTTATTTGAACATATTTTAAAGAAATTTGTTCATTCCTTTTACACAACGATGGGTACAAGTATTCAGCTTTTATAATAAATGTTCGATTATGGTGCATTAACTATAAAAATATAAAAGGCTTACACAAATTAACGTTCAATACCACCTTGCAACATCACACAGATATGAGCAAAATCGCTTTCGCTTCAACCAACTTGAATAAATCATCCAAAAAATACTAATGCGAAGCATGTTTTGCCAAGCACCTTGATCTAATACTTCATAAGTACTAATGCGATTGAAGCATTTTTGTTTTAATTTTAATTTTATATAAACATTTTCTGTTTTTATTGTTAATCTATTATTGTGAAATTCGGGAAATCAAAACAATGACTTCTTAGTTGTAAAGAACTCCTAGCTATAATTAAATATCACATGATTGCATTTGTTTTTTGTATATATGAGATATGAGTTGAAAAAAATTGTTAGGCCAAATGTGTATACTAAAGTGTTTTACAAAGGGTTTCTACTTAACTTAATATCTAAATCCCGGATATTTCCAGCGAACACGTGCGCGAATCAGCCGGGCTTGTGCAACTCAAACACCGAGGTATGCGTAGATACAAATGATGGTGCAGTTTGCCAGTGTAAACCAGGCTACGTTAGGGAAAATTACACATGTAGAGGTAGGAATCTAAATCGTTTCATCAAATTAACAAATTCAAGACTCATACTTTTGCGTTTATCAATTAGTCCATTAAAAGATGGTCTCCACAAATGCTACATAAAAGTAATATTTCAGCACTTTAAATACAAAATGAATTCTGTTTTGTGTTGTTTCATGGCGGTATATAAAAGTTGGTCTTTCGAAGCAATTAATTCCTCGCATATGTGAACACGGTTGTTTACACATTTTTCGCACTAGTTAATATTTATAAGTAGAGAAAATGCTATGCACTGTAGTTTCTTTTTTTACTTTTAAAATTTTGCCTTTCAGACGTATGCATATGTTTTAACTTCACAACTGTTAAAACTAGTTTCCTGAATTATTTTTTAACCTGTAATGTGCTTAACAAAATACTCTAACCCATTGCATATATTACGATGCAATGGTATTGAATCTTAAATTTGTACATGGTAATGAGCATGGGAGATCAATTTATTAGTTTTTAATTTACATACTTCATTTTATTATTCGACAGTCAAGACCTGTGCAGATGGACCGAGTTACTGTCCGTTCTACCAAATATGTGTGAATACAAGCCATGGCCCAGAATGTCAAGGTAAACGACGAACAATTAAGACGGAATCTTTCCATTTAAATGTACATTTTTATTGCCAAATAAAAATTGAATATTAATAAAATTAAGGTAATACCAGGACTATGCAAAAGTACTATGGTACTAAATTTCGGGTGTTACTAAATTTCGGGTGTTAACCGTAAAATTGTTATACGGTGTATGACTAGTACGATTACGATCTCTCCGGGTACTCCGGCTTCCTCCCCAAATAAAAACTGGACGCCATGAAATAGCTGAAAAATTGCTGAAAGTGGCGTTAAAACACCATTCACACAAACAAACAAACTACTACGATTACGATAAATGTACGTCATGTAGGATCAGTACCATTACTATGTCCCGATTATTATTGAGTTGTTATTGTAATAATAAATACGTGTCTAGAATCGTATAACAAAGTTATATTACATAATTGTGTTCGCTTATCTTATAAATGAATGTAAAAAAACAATCAAAAACGAAGGAAACTGTCAGAAAAGAAAATCTACAAATTTGTCCCAGAAACCGGCAAACTCGAGAACCAACAACCAAAAATACCTGATGAATTGAGAAATATATACACCCACCGTACCCAGGAAAAGTTTTTCTGCATAAGTGAGGAAAATTTATAATTTTGAAAATAAAATAATCTCATTTACTGTACATTTTTTGTTGAGATGACCATATGATGGCGTCATATTCGAGGTGTAAGTCTCAACATGATGTAGATAAATTTGTTTCTGTGGCTTCTTTAATTTTCAGTACTGCAGAATATATTAACGGAACCCACTCAGCAAATTGAACGTTGGTAATTAAAAAGACATCATTAATATCTGTACGAAAAATTTAAGGACCTAGTTGCTGCTATATTCTTTTCTCTAATAAGACTTTGAAGAAATCCAGTTTCGTAAGAATACAAGAACAAATCAGCAAGGAGTGTGACACAGTTTGTACCCAATGGAATTCCTCTCACCTCCTGAAAAACACTTAATACAATGGTTACAAATATGCTGTCGATCCGAAAACCTAGCATACTGTAAACCTATTCCTCGATGTACATTAATTCGCCTTATTTAGCGATTATAAAAATATGTAAATACAGAAATTTAATTTCTGCCCGGCATCGGGCAGAAACTGTTTGAAAAAATTCCAAACAATAATGAACATTCTTTCATATCGACCCCACATGAATGCCACATCAACACGTCTTTCTACAACAGCTTCTTTTCTGCCCGGTATCGTTTAGTGGTAATGGTTTCTAATCATATTTTCTTAATGTATCCATTTCAAGCTAAGACTTGTGAAAACGTACCGAATTACTGCTCTAAACTAAATGAAGAATGTGTTAATAGCGCAAGTGGACCATCCTGTCGGTGCAAATCTGGTTATGTACGTGTGTACACAAATTGTGAAGGTAAGAATACAACACATTTTTGCAAATTATTTGCTTATATGTAGTAAAATTACCGACAACATCCTATTTTGCATACAATATGGTCAGCCTTTTTTAACGGCATCCAAAACAGAGGAGTAACAGAAGTATTATTTCGTATTGCAAAGGAAAGAATGCAGATAGTTCAGCAGGACAACATACATGTATATTCAAGACGGCTTGTAGCGTTTTTTTGCAGTCGGCGTGAACATCATGTCAGTTATGTAAATCATGTTTGACATTGTCAAGCACTTTCTGCCTTTATATTTTATTTTAAGATTTTATCCCTGTTTTGTCTTTTATCTATTTGAAGCAAAAACTTGTGAGAGCGTACCCAATTTATGCACCAAAGCAAATGAAGAATGTATTAATAGCGCAAGTCGACCATCCTGTCAGTGTAAATCTGGTTTTGTACGTGTAAGCGGAAATTGTGAAGGTAAACAGACAACAACCTTTTATTAATAATTTGTTTATAGAATGTAGCATTAGCAACAATATAGTTTTTCTTTGTTGTATATGTTTTCTTCATTTAGAGGCAATCTTATATGTATAGCGATAGAGGTTTTATTTCATATTGGTATTGCGATGCAAAGATGCCAGCTAGATCAGAAACACGTGTTAAGTCACTTTTAAGAAATCATATGTTGTAGGTTTGAAGAAATTGATAAGAGAGAAAGTCAAAAACCGAATGGAATTCAATTATTTGGGAACATACAACACCGTGTTTATAAAAATTCGACGACAAGAATAAAACAAACAGCACAACAATAAACTGAGTAAAAAATTTTCCTGCATTAATACAACATTGGTAACAGAAATTAAATTTTGCATTGTGAAGAAAAGAAATCAGATAATTCAGAATACAACATATATTCAAGGCATTTTGTTGCATTCATTTTCTGTCCGTATGAACATCGTGTCAATTAATTAATATTTTACATTGTCAAGCACCTAATGCCTATATATTTTTTGTAAGATGGTATCCTACATGTATGACTGTTTTGTCCTTTATCTATTTAAAGTGAAAACTTGTGAGAATGTACCCAATTTTTGCACCAAAGCAAATGAAGAATGTGTTAATAGTCCAAGTGGACCATCCTGTCAGTGCAAATCTGGTTACGTACGTGTGTACGGAAATTGTGAAGGTAAGGAGACAACAAACTTTTACGAATAGTTTGCTCAAAATTGTAGGACTAAAACAAATATGTATGGTGTATTCAATACTTCTAGCCTTATTTAGCGACTGTAAAAAGTGGAATATAAACGATCGATTTATTTCTGTCCAATATCGTAGAAAAACAAGTCTGCTAATGCAAAACGACTGGTTGATGTCGAAGTATGGCTTTCATTGTGGTTGGTGTGTGGACAATGTTGATGAATTAATTACTATTTGACACTGTCAGGCACTTAATACCTAAATATCGCGTTGTAAGATGGTACGTAGTAATTACCCTATGACATGTCTTTTATCTATTTGAAGCAAAAACTTGTGAAAATGCACCGAATTTCTGCACAAAAGCAAATGAAGAATGTGTTAATAGTCCAAGTGGACCATCCTGTCAGTGCAAATCTGGTTACGTACGTGTGTATGGAAATTGTGAAGGTAAGGAGACAACAAACGTTTCCGAAAGTTTGTTTATAAATTGTAAGATTTTTAGCAATATATGTCCGTTATCGTACAGAATAAAAGCATTAACAACAATATGTATTGTGTAATCAATAATTCTAATCTTATTAAGGGACAAGAAAAACTGGAATATATACACTTAAATTTATGTCCAGTATCAGACAAAAAAGAGGTCAGCAAATGCAGGAAGACTGGTTGATGTCGAAACGTACCTTTTATTTTGGTTGGTGTGTAAACGATGTTGATGAATTATTTACTATTTGACATTGTCAAGCACTTAATACCTATATTTCTCGTTTTAAGATTGTAAGTATTAATTATCCTATTACATGTCTCTCTTGTATTTAAAACGAAAACTTGTAAGAACGTACCCAATTTCTGCACCAGAGCAAATGAAGAATGTGTAAATAGTCCAAGTGGACCCTCATGTCAGTGCAAATCTGGTTACGTACGTGTGTACGGAAACTGTGACGGTAGGCAGACAACAAACTTTTACGAATAGTTTGTTTATACATTGAAGCATTAACTGCAATATGTATGGCGTATTCAATACTTCTAGTCTTATTTACCGACAAGAAACAATGGAATATAGACGTTTTATTTCTGTCCAGTATCGGACAAAAAAGAGGTCAGCGAATGCAGAAAGACTGGTTGATGTCGAAATGTGGCTTTCGTGTTGGTGGGTGTGTAGACGATGTTGATGAATTAATTAATTTTTGACATTGTCAAGCAGTTAATACCTATATTTCTCTTTGTACGATTGCACGCAGGAAGTATCCTATCACATGTCTTTTATCTTTTTCAAGCGAAAACTTGTGAGAACGTACCCAATTTCTGCACCAAAGCAAATGAAGAATGCGTAAATAGTCCAAGTGGACCTTTTTGTCAGTGCAAATCTGGTTACGTACGTGTGTACGGAAATTGTGAAGGTAGGCAGACAACAAACTTTTAGGAATACTAGGTTTATAAATTGTAGCAGTTACAGCAGTATACATGACGTATTTTATATTTGTAGCCTTATTTATCGACAATAAAAAAGTGCAATCATAGACGTTTTATTTCTGTCCGCTATCGGACAAAACCGAACTCAGTTAATGCAGAAAAAACCTGTTAAGTTCGAAGTGAGGCTTTTCTATGTGGTCAGTAAGAAGATTGTGAAAATCAATAAATTACTGTTTTACATTGTCAAGCAGTTAATGCATATATATCGCGTTCTAAGAAGGTATGCAGTAAATATTATAGAGCAGTTTTGTCTTTTATCTATTTCAAGCGAAAACTTGTGAAAACGTACCGAATTTTTGCACTAAAGCAAATGAAGAATGTGTTAATAGCGCAAGTGGACCATCCTGTCAGTGCAAATCTGGTTACGTACGTGTGTACGGCAATTGTGAAGGTAGGCAGACAACAAACGTTTACGAAAAGTGTGTTTCTAAATTGTAAGATTTTCAGCAATATATATGTTGTATTCAATCTGTCCGTTATCGTTCAGAATAAAAGCTACTCAGAAAGACTTGTTGATGTCAAAATGTGACATTCATTTGTGGTCGGTATGAAAAAAATGTTAATTAATTTTTATCATTGTCAGACAATTTCTTCCGATGTACTTTATCGTTTAGTTGTATTGTGTTATTAATATATTTTCCGTTTTTATCCATTTCAAGCTAGAACATGTGAGAACGTAGCGAAATACTGCTCTAAACCAAATGAAGAATGTGTTAATAGCGCAAGTGGACCATCCTGTCAGTGCAAATCTGGTTATGTACGTGTGTACACACATTGTGAAGGTAAGAATACAACACATTTTTACAAATTATTTGCTTAGATAGATATAGTTAAATTACCGACAATATGCTATTTTGTATACAATATGTTCAGCCTTTTTAGCGGCATCCATAGTAACAGAAGTTTTATTTCGTATTGTGAAGGAAAGAATGCAGATAGTTCAGCAGCACAATATATATTCAACACTTCTTGTAGCGTTTATTTGCAGTCGGCATGAACATCATGTCAATTAATTAAGTCATGTTTGACATTGTCAAGAAATTTCTGCCTATATATTCTATTGTAAGATGATACCTATCCCTGTTTTGTCTTTATCTATTTGAAGCAAAAACTTGTGAGAACGTACCCAATTTATGCACCAAAGCAAATGAAGAATGTATTAATAGCGCAAGTGGACCATCCTGTCAGTGTAAATCTGGTTTTGTACGTGTAAGCGGAAATTGTGAAGGTAAACAGACAACAACCCTTTAATAATAATTGATTTATAGATTGTAGCATTAGAAACAATATAGTTTTTCTTTGTTTTATATTTTTTGCTTCATTTAGAGGCAATCTTTTACGTAGAGCGATAGAGGTTTTATTCCATATTGGTATTGCGATGGAAAGATTCCAGCTAGATCAGAAACACGTAATTAAGTCAGTTTTAAGAAATCATATGTTGTAGGTTTGAAGATATTGATAAGAGAAAAAGTCAAAAACCGAAGGGAATTCAATTATTCCGGGACAGACAACACGGTGTTTATAAAACTTCGACGACAGGAATAAAACAAACAGACAGCACAACACAAAAATAATAAACTGAGTAAATATTTTACCTGCATTAATACAAGATAAGTAACAGAAATTACATTTCGAATTGCGAAGGAAAGAAATCGGATAGTTCAGAATACAACATATGTTCAAGGCATTTTGTAGCATTCATTTGCTGTCGGCATGAACATCATGTCAAATAATTAAGTAATGTTAACATTGTCAAGCACTTAATGCCTATATATTTTTTTGTAAGATGGTATCCTATGACTGTTTTGTCCTTTATCTATTTGAAGCGAAAACTTGTGAGAATGTACCCAATTTCTGCACCAAAGCGAATGAAGAATGTGTCAATAGTCCAAGTGGACCATCCTGTCAGTGCAAATCTGGTTACGTACGTGTGTACGGAAATTGTGAAGGTAAGCAGACAACAAACTTTTAGGAATAGTTTGTTTATAAATTGTAGCAGTAACAGCAGTATGTATGATGTATTCAATATTTGTAGCCTTATTTATCGACCATAAAAAGTGCATTCATAGAAGTTTGATTTCTGTTCGGTATCGGACAAAAACAAACTCAACTAATGTAGAAAAAATTGAGGCAGTCATTTGTGGTCAGTAAGAAGATAATATTAATCAATTAATTACTATTTTACATTGTCAAGCACTTAATACTTATATATCGCGTTCTAAGATGGTATGCAGTAAATATTGTATAACAGTTTTGTCTTTTATCCATTTCAAGCAAAAACTTGCGAGAACGTACCGAATTTTTGCACTAAAGCAAATGAAGAATGTGTTAATAGCGCAAGTGGACCATCCTGTCAGTGCAAATCTGGTTACGTACGTGTGTACGGAAATTGTGAAGGTAGGCAGACAACAAGCGTTTATGAAAGTTTGTTTATAAGTTGTAAGATATTCAGCAATATATATGTTGTATTCAATCTTTCGGTAATCGTTCAGAATAAAAGCTAGTCAGAAAGACTTGTTGATGTCGAAATGTGACATTCATTTGTGGTTGGTATGAAAATTATTTTTATTTCTATTTTAACATTATCAAACAGTTTCTTCCTATGTATTGTATCGTTTAGTAGTATTGTGTTAATATGATTTTTTCTCTTTTTATCCATTTCAAGCTAAAACATGTGAGAACGTACCGAATTACTGCTCTAAACCAAATGAAGAATGTGTTAATAGCGCAAATGGACCATCCTGTCAGTGCAAATCTGGTTATGTACGTGTGTACACACATTGTGAAGGTAAGAATACAACACATTTTTACAAATTATTTGCTTAGATATATATAGTTAAATTACCGACAATATGCTATTTTGTATACAATATGGTCAGCCTTTTTAAGCGGCATCCATAGTAACAGAAGTTTTATTTCGTATTGCGAAGGAAAGAATGCAGATAGTTCAGCAGCACAACATATATTCACCACTTCTTGTAGCGTTTATTTGCAGTCGGCATGAACATCATGTCAATTAATTAAGTCATGTTTGACATTGTCAAGCACTTTCTGCCTATATATTCTATTGTAAGATGATACCTATCTATGTTTTATCTTTTATCTATTTGAAGCAAAAACTTGTGAGAACGTACCCAATTTATGCACCAAAGCAAATGAAGAATGTATTAATAGCGCAAGTGGACCATCCTGTCAGTGTAAATCTGGTTTTGTACGTGTAAGCGGAAATTGTGAAGGTAAACAGACAACAACCCTTTACTTATAATTGGTTTATAGATTGTAGCATTAGAAACAATATAGTTTTTCTTTGTTGTATATTTGTTGCCTCTTTTAGAGGCAATCTTATACGTATAGCGATAGAGGTTTTATTTCATATTGGTATTGCGATGGAAAGATTCCAGCTAGATCAGAAACACGTATTTAAGTCAGTTTTAAGAAATCATATGTTGTAGGTTTGAAGATATTGATAAGAGAAAAAGTCAAAAACAGCAGGGAATTCAATTATTCCGGGACAGACAACACGGTGTTTATAAAACTTCGACGACAAGAATAAAACAAACAGACAGCACAACACAAAAATAATAAACTGAGTAAATAACTTACCTGCATTAATACAAGATAAGTAACAGAAATTACATTTCGTATTGCGAAGGAAAGAAATCAGATAGTTCAGAATACAACATATGTTCAAGGCATTTTGTAGCATTCATTTGCTGTCGGCATGAACATCATGTCAAATAATTAAGTAATGTTAACATTGTCAAGCACTTAATGCCTATTATATTTTTGTAATATGGTATCCTATGACTGTTTTGTCCTTATCTATTTAAAGCAAAAACTTGTGAGAATGTACCCAATTTCTGCACCAAAGCAAATGAAGAATGTGTTAATAGTCCAAGTGGACCATCCTGTCAGTGCAAATCTGGTTACGTACGTGTGTACGTAAATTGTGAAGGTAAGAAGACAACAAACTTTTAGAAATAGTTTGTTTATAAATTGTAGCGGTAACAGCAGTATGTATGATGTATTCAATATTTGTAGCCTTATTTATCGACCATAAAAAGTGCATTCATAGAAGTTTGATTTCTGTTCGGTATCGGACAAAAACAAACTCAACTAATGTAGAAAAAAATTGAGGCAGTCATTTGTGGTCGGTAAGAAGATAATATTAATCAATTAATTACTATTTTACATTGTCAAGCACTTAATACTTATATATCGCGTTCTAAGATGGCATGCAGTAAATATTGTATAACAGTTTTGTCTTTTATCCATTTCAAGCGAAAACTTGCGAGAACGTACCGAACGTTTGCACCAAAGCAAATGAAGAATGTGTTAATAGCGCAAGTGGACCATCCTGTCTGTGCAAATCTGGTTTTGTACGTGTGTACGGAAATTGTGAAGGTAGGCAGACAACAAACGTTTACGAAAATTTGTTTATAAATTGTAAGATATTCAGCAATATATATGTTGTATTCAATCTTTCGGTAACCGTACAGAATAAAAGCTAGTCAGAAAGACTTGTTGATGTCGAAATGTGACATTCATTTGTGGTCGGTATGAAAATAATTTTTATTTCTTTTTGACATTGTCAAACAGTTTCTTCCTATGTACTGTATCGTTTAGTGGTATTGTGTTATTATGATATTTTCTCTTTTTATCCATTTCAAGCTAAAACATGTGAGAACGTACCGAATTACTGCTCTAAACCAAATGAAGAATGTGTTAGTAGCGCAAATGGACCATCCTGTCAGTGCAAATCTGGTTATGTACGTGTGTACACACATTGTGAAGGTAAGAATACAACATATTTTTACAAATTATTTGCTTAGATAGATATAGTTAAATTACGGACAATATGCTATTTTGTATACAATGTGGTCAGCCTTTTTAGCGGCATCCATAGTAACAGAAGTTTTATTTCGTATTGCGAAGGAAAGAATACAGATAGTTCAGCAGCACAACATATATTCAACACTTCTTGTAGCGTTTATTTGCACTCGGCATGAACATCATGTCAATTAATTAAGTCATGTTTGACATTGTCAAGCACTTTCTGCCTATATATTCTATTGTAAGATGATACCTATCTATGTTTTATCTTTTATCTATTTGAAGCAAAAACTTGTGAGAACGTTCCCAATTTATGCACCAAAGCAAATGAAGAATGTATAAATAGCGCAAGTGGACCATCCTGTCAGTGTAAATCTGGTTTTGTACGTGTAAGCGGAAATTGTGAAGGTAAACAGACAACAACCTTTACTTATAATTGGTTTACAGATTGTAGCATTAGAAACAATATAGTTTTTCTTTGTTGTATATTTTTTGCCTCATTTAGAGGCAATCTTATACGTATAGCGATAGAGGTTTTATTTCATATTGGTATTGCGATGGAAAGATTCCAGCTAGATCAGAAACACGTATTTAAGTCAGTTTTAAGAAATCATATGTTGTAGGTTTGAAGATATTGATAAGAGAAAAAGTCAAAAACAGCAGGGAATTCAATTATTCCGGGACAGACAACACGGTGTTTATAAAACTTCGACGACAAGAATAAAACAAACAGACAGCACAACACAAAAATAATAAACTGAGTAAATAACTTACCTGCATTAATACAAGATAAGTAACAGAAATTACATTTCGTATTGCGAAGGAAAGAAATCAGATAGTTCAGAATACAACATATGTTCAAGGCATTTTGTAGCATTCATTTGCTGTCGGCATGAACATCATGTCAAATAATTAAGTAATGTTAACATTGTCAAGCACTTAATGCCTATTATATTTTTGTAATATGGTATCCTATGACTGTTTTGTCCTTATCTATTTAAAGCAAAAACTTGTGAGAATGTACCCAATTTCTGCACCAAAGCAAATGAAGAATGTGTTAATAGTCCAAGTGGACCATCCTGTCAGTGCAAATCTGGTTACGTACGTGTGTACGGAAATTGTGAAGGTAAGAAGACAACAAACTTTTAGAAATAGTTTGTTTATAAATTGTAGCGGTAACAGCAGTATGTATGATGTATTCAATATTTGTAGCCTTATTTATCGACCATAAAAAGTGCATTCATAGAAGTTTGATTTCTGTTCGGTATCGGACAAAAACAAACTCAACTAATGTAGAAAAAAATTGAGGCAGTCATTTGTGGTCGGTAAGAAGATAATATTAATCAATTAATTACTATTTTACATTGTCAAGCACTTAATACTTATATATCGCGTTCTAAGATGGCATGCAGTAAATATTGTATAACAGTTTTGTCTTTTATCCATTTCAAGCGAAAACTTGCGAGAACGTACCGAACTTTTGCACCAAAGCAAATGAAGAATGTGTTAATAGCGCAAGTGGACCATCCTGTCTGTGCAAATCTGGTTTTGTACGTGTGTACGGAAATTGTGAAGGTAGGCAGACAACAAACGTTTACGATTATTTGTTTATAAATTGTAAGATATTCAGCAATATATATGTTGTATTCAATCTTTCGGTAACCGTACAGAATAAAAGCTAGTCAGAAAGACTTGTTGATGTCGAAATGTGACATTCATTTGTGGTCGGTATGAAAATAATTTTTATTTCTTTTTGACATTGTCAAACAGTTTCTTCCTATGTACTGTATCGTTTAGTGGTATTGTGTTATTATGATATTTTCTCTTTTTATCCATTTCAAGCTAAAACATGTGAGAACGTACCGAATTACTGCTCTAAACCAAATGAAGAATGTGTTAATAGCGCAAATGGACCATCCTGTCAGTGCAAATCTGGTTATGTACGTGTGTACACACATTGTGAAGGTAAGAATACAACATATTTTTACAAATTATTTGCTTAGATAGATATAGTTAAATTACGGACAATATGCTATTTTGTATACAATGTGGTCAGCCTTTTTAGCGGCATCCATAGTAACAGAAGTTTTATTTCGTATTGCGAAGGAAAGAATACAGATAGTTCAGCAGCACAACATATATTCAACACTTCTTGTAGCGTTTATTTGCACTCGGCATGAACATCATGTCAATTAATTAAGTCATGTTTGACATTGTCAAGCACTTTCTGCCTATATATTCTATTGTAAGATGATACCTATCTATGTTTTATCTTTTATCTATTTGAAGCAAAAACTTGTGAGAACGTACCCAATTTATGCACCAAAGCAAATGAAGAATGTATAAATAGCGCAAGTGGACCATCCTGTCAGTGTAAATCTGGTTTTGTACGTGTAAGCGGAAATTGTGAAGGTAAACAGACAACAACCCTTTACTTATAATTGGTTTATAGATTGTAGCATTAGAAACAATATAGTTTTTCTTTGTTGTATATTTTTTGCCTCATTTAGAGGCAATCTTATACGTATAGCGATAGAGGTTTTATTTCATATTGGTATTGCGATGGAAAGATTCCAGCTAGATCAGAAACACGTATTTAAGTCAGTTTTAAGAAATCATATGTTGTAGGTTTGAAGATATTGATAAGAGAAAAAGTCAAAAACAGCAGGGAATTCAATTATTCCGGGACAGACAACACGGTGTTTATAAAACTTCGACGACAAGAATAAAACAAACAGACAGCAAAACACAAAAATAATAAACTGAGTAAATAACTTACCTGCATTAATACAAGATAAGTAACAGAAATTACATTTCGTATTGCGAAGGAAAGAAATCAGATAGTTCAGAATACAACATATGTTCAAGGCATTTTGTAGCATTCATTTGCTGTCGGCATGAACATCATGTCAAATAATTAAGTAATGTTAACATTGTCAAGCACTTAATGCCTATTATATTTTTGTAATATGGTATCCTATGACTGTTTTGTCCTTATCTATTTAAAGCAAAAACTTGTGAGAATGTACCCAATTTCTGCACCAAAGCAAATGAAGAATGTGTTAATAGTCCAAGTGGACCATCCTGTCAGTGCAAATCTGGTTACGTACGTGTGTACGGAAATTGTGAAGGTAAGAAGACAACAAACTTTTAGAAATAGTTTGTTTATAAATTGTAGCGGTAACAGCAGTATGTATGATGTATTCAATATTTGTAGCCTTATTTATCGACCATAAAAAGTGCATTCATAGAAGTTTGATTTCTGTTCGGTATCGGACAAAAACAAACTCAACTAATGTAGAAAAAAATTGAGGCAGTCATTTGTGGTCGGTAAGAAGATAATATTAATCAATTAATTACTATTTTACATTGTCAAGCACTTAATACTTATATATCGCGTTCTAAGATGGCATGCAGTAAATATTGTATAACAGTTTTGTCTTTTATCCATTTCAAGCGAAAACTTGCGAGAACGTACCGAATTTTTGCACCAAAGCAAATGAAGAATGTGTTAATAGCGCAAGTGGACCATCCTGTCTGTGCAAATCTGGTTTTGTACGTGTGTACGGAAATTGTGAAGGTAGGCAGACAACAAACGTTTACGAAAATTTGTTTATAAATTGTAAGATATTCAGCAATATATATGTTGTATTCAATCTTTCGGTAACCGTACAGAATAAAAGCTAGTCAGAAAGACTTGTTGATGTCGAAATGTGACATTCATTTGTGGTCGGTATGAAAATAAATTTTATTTCTTTTTGACATTGTCAAACAGTTTCTTCCTATGTACTGTATCGTTTAGTGGTATTGTGTTATTATGATATTTTCTCTTTTTATCCATTTCAAGCTAAAACATGTGAGAAAGTACCGAATTACTGCTCTAAACCAAATGAAGAATGTGTTAATAGCGCAAATGGACCATCCTGTCAGTGCAAATCTGGTTATGTACGTGTGTACACACATTGTGAAGGTAAGAATACAACATATTTTTACAAATTATTTGCTTAGATAGATATAGTTAAATTACGGACAATATGCTATTTTGTATACAATGTGGTCAGCCTTTTTAGCGGCATCCATAGTAACAGAAGTTTTATTTCGTATTGCGAAGGAAAGAATACAGATAGTTCAGCAGCACAACATATATTCAACACTTCTTGTAGCGTTTATTTGCACTCGGCATGAACATCATGTCAATTAATTAAGTCATGTTTGACATTGTCAAGCACTTTCTGCCTATATATTCTATTGTAAGATGATACCTATCTATGTTTTATCTTTTATCTATTTGAAGCAAAAACTTGTGAGAACGTACCCAATTTATGCACCAAAGCAAATGAAGAATGTATAAATAGCGCAAGTGGACCATCCTGTCAGTGTAAATCTGGTTTTGTACGTGTAAGCGGAAATTGTGAAGGTAAACAGACAACAACCCTTTACTTATAATTGGTTTATAGATTGTAGCATTAGAAACAATATAGTTTTTCTTTGTTGTATATTTTTTGCCTCATTTAGAGGCAATCTTATACGTATAGCGATAGAGTTTTTATTTCATATTGGTATTGCGATGGAAAGATTCCAGCTAGATCAGAAACACGTATTTAAGTCAGTTTTAAGAAATCATATGTTGTAGGTTTGAAGATATTGATAAGAGAAAAAGTCAAAAACAGAAGGGAATTCAATTATTCCGGGACAGACAACACGGTGTTTATAAAACTTCGACGACAAGAATAAAACAAACAGACAGCACAACACAAAAATAATAAACTGAGTAAATAACTTACCTGCATTAATACAAGATAAGTAACAGAAATTACATTTCGTATTGCGAAGGAAAGAAATCAGATAGTTCAGAATCCAACATATGTTCAAGGCATTTTGTAGCATTCAGTTGCTGTCGGCATGAACATCATGTCAAATAATTAAGTAATGTTAACATTGTCAAGCACTTAATGCCTATTATATTTTTGTAATATGGTATCCTATGACTGTTTTGTCCTTATCTATTTAAAGGAGAAACTTGTGAGAATGTACCCAATTTCTGCACCAAAGCAAATGAAGAATGTGTTAATAGTCCAAGTGGACCATCCTGTCAGTGCAAATCTGGTTACGTACGTGTGTACGGAAATTGTGAAGGTAAGCAGACAACAAACTTTTAGAAATAGTTTGTTTATAAATTGTAGCGGTAACAGCAGTATGTATGATGTATTCAATATTTGTAGCCTTATTTATCGACCATAAAAGTGCATTCATAGAAGTTTGATTTCTGTTCGGTATCGGACAAAAACAAACTCAACTAATGTAGAAAAAAAATGAGGCAGTCATTTGTGGTCGGTAAGAAGATAATATTAATCAATTAATTACTATTTTACATTGTCAAGCACTTAATACTTATATATCGCGTTCTAAGATGGCATGCAATAAATATTGTATAACAGTTTTGTCTTTTATCCATTTCAAGCGAAAACTTGCGAGAACGTACCGAATTTTTGCACCAAAGCAAATGAAGAATGTGTTAATAGCGCAAGTGGACCATCCTGTCAGTGCAAATCTGGTTTTGTACGTGTGTACGGAAATTGTGAAGGTAGGCAGACAACAAACGTTTACGAAAATTTGTTTATAAATTGTAAGATATTCAGCAATATATATGTTGTATTCAATCTTTCGGTAACCGTACAGAATAAAAGCTAGTCAGAAAGACTTGTTGATGTCGAAATGTGACATTCATTTGTGGTCGGTATGAAAAGAGTTTTTATTTCTTTTTGACATTGTCAAACAGTTTCTTCCTATGTATTGTATCGTTTAGTGGTTTTGTGTTATTATGATATTTTTCCTTTTTATCCATTTCAAGCTAAAACATGTGAGAACGTACCGAATTACTGCTCTAAACCAAACGAAGAATGTGTTAATAGCGCAAATGGACCAACCTGTCAATGCAAATCTGGTTATGTACGTGTGTACACACATTGTGAAGGTAAGAATACAACACATTTTACAAATTATTTTCTTATATTTATAGTAAAATTACCGACAATATGGTCAGCCTTTTTTTTAGCGACATCTATAGTAACAGAAGTTTTATTTCGTATTGCGAAGCAAAGAATGCAGATAGTTCAGCAGCACAATATATATTCAACACTTCTTGTAGCGTTTATTTGCAGTCGGCATGAACATCATGTCAATTAATTAAGTCATGTTTGACATTGTCAAGCACTTTCTGCCTATATATTCTATTGTAAGATGATACCTATCTATGTTTTATCTTTTATCTATTTGAAGCAAAAACTTGTGAGAACGTACCCAATTTATGCACCAAAGCAAATGAAGAATGTATAAATAGCGCAAGTGGAACATCCTGTCAGTGTAAATCTGGTTTTGTACGTGTAAGCGGAAATTGTGAAGGTAAACAGACAACAACCCTTTACTTATAATTGGTTTATAGATTGTAGCATTAGAAACAATATAGTTTTTCTTTGTTGTATATTTTTTGCCTCATTTAGAGGCAATCTTATACGTATAGCGATAGAGGTTTTATTTCATATTGGTATTGCGATGGAAAGATTCCAGCTAGATCAGAAACACGTATTTAAGTCAGTTTTAAGAAATCATATGTTGTAGGTTTGAAGATATTGATAAGAGAAAAAGTCAAAAACAGAAGGGAATTCAATTATTCCGGGACAGACAACACGGTGTTTATAAAACTTCGACGACAAGAATAAAACAAACAGACAGCACAACACAAAAATAATAAACTGAGTAAATAACATACCTGCATTAATACAACATAAGTAACAGAAACTACATTTCGTATTGCGAAGGAAAGAAATCAGATAGTTCAGAATACAACATATGTTCAAGGCATTTTGTAGCATTCATTTGCTGTCGGCATGAACATCATGTCAAATAATTAAGTAATGTTAACATTGTCAAGCACTTAATGCCTATTATATTTTTGTAATATGGTATCCTATGACTGTTTTGTCCTTATCTATTTAAAGCAAAAACTTGTGAGAATGTACCCAATTTCTGCACCAATGCAAATGAAGAATGTGTTAATAGTCCAAGTGGACCATCCTGTCAGTGCAAATCTGGTTACGTACGTGTGTACGGAAATTGTGAAGGTAAGCAGACAACAAACTTTTAGAAATAGTTTGTTTATAAATTGTAGCGGTAACAGCAGTATGTATGAGGTATTCAATATTTGTAGCCTTATTTATCGACCATAAAAAGTGCATTCATAGAAGTTTGATTTCTGTTCGGTATCGGACAAAAACAAACTCAACTAATGTAGAAAAAAATTGAGGCAGTCATTTGTGGTCGGTAAGAAGATAATATTAATCAATTAATTACTATTTTACATTGTCAAGCACTTAATACTTATATATCGCGTTCTAAGATGGCATGCAGTAAATATTGTATAACAGTTTTGTCTTTTATCCATTTCAAGCGAAAACTTGCGAGAACGTACCGAACTTTTGCACCAAAGCAAATGAAGAATGTGTTAATAGCGCAAGTGGACCATCCTGTCAGTGCAAATCTGGTTTTGTACGTGTGTACGGAAATTGTGAAGGTAGGCAGACAACAAACGTTTACGAAAATTTGTTTATAAATTGTAAGATATTCAGCAATATATATGTTGTATTCAATCTTTCGGTAACCGTACAGAATAAAAGCTAGTCAGAAATACTTGTTGATGTCGAAATGTGACATTCATTTGTGGTCGGTATGAAAATAATTTTTATTTCTTTTTGACATTGTCAAACAGTTTCTTCCTATGTACTGTATCGTTTAGTGGTATTGTGTTATTATGATATTTTCTCTTTTTATCCATTTCAAGCTAAAACATGTGAGAACGTACCGAATTACTGCTCTAAACCAAATGAAGAATGTGTTAATAGCGCAAATGGACCATCCTGTCAGTGCAAATCTGGTTATGTACGTGTGTACACACATTGTGAAGGTAAGAATACAACATATTTTTACAAATTATTTGCTTAGATAGATATAGTTAAATTACCGACAATATGCTATTTTGTATACAATATGGTCAGCCTTTTTAGCGGCATCCATAGTAACAGAAGTTTTATTTCGTATTGCGAAGGAAAGAATACAGATAGTTCAGCAGCACAACATATATTCAACACTTCTTGTGGCGTTTATTTGCACTCGGCATGAACATCATGTCAATTAATTAAGTCATGTTTGACATTGTCAAGCACTTTCTGCCTATATATTCTATTGTAAGATGATACCTATCTATCTTTTATCTTTTATCTATTTGAAGCAAAAACTTGTGAGAACGTACCCAATTTATGCACCAAAGCAAATGAAGAATGTATAAATAGCGCAAGTGGACCATCCTGTCAGTGTAAATCTGGTTTTGTACGTGTAAGCGGAAATTGTGAAGGTAAACAGACAACAACCCTTTACTTATAATTGGTTTATAGATTGTAGCATTAGAAACAATATAGTTTTTCTTTGTTGTATATTTTGTGCCTCATTTAGTTTTAAGAAATCATATGTTGTAGGTTTGAAGATATTGATAAGAGAAAAAGTCAAAAACAGAAGGGAATTCAATTATTCCGGGACATACAACACGGTGTTTATAAAACTTCGACGACAAGAATAAAACAAACAGACAGCACAACACAAAAATAATAAACTGAGTAAATAACTTACCTGCATTAATACAAGATAAGTAACAGAAATTACATTTCGTATTGCGAAGGAAAGAAATCAGATAGTTCAGAATACAACATATGTTCAAGGCATTTTGTAGCATTCATTTGCTGTCGGCATGAACATCATGTCAAATAATTAAGTAATGTTAACATTGTCAAGCACTTAATGCCTATTATATTTTTGTAATATGGTATCCTATGACTGTTTTGTCCTTATCTATTTAAAGCAAAAACTTGTGAGAATGTACCCAATTTCTGCACCAAAGCAAATGAAGAATGTGTTAATAGTCCAAGTGGACCATCCTGTCAGTGCAAGTCTGGTTACGTACGTGTGTACGGAAATTGTGAAGGTAAGCAGACAACAAACTTTTAGAAATAGTTTGTTTATAAATTGTAGCGGTAACAGCAGTATGTATGATGTATTCAATATTTGTAGCCTTATTTATCGACCATAAAAAGTGCGTTCATAGAAGTTTGATTTCTGTTCGGTATCGGACAAAAACAAACTCAACTAATGTAGAAAAAAATTGAGGCAGTCATTTGTGGTCGGTAAGAAGATAATATTAATCAATTAATTACTATTTTACATTGTCAAGCACTTAATACTTATATATCGCGTTCTAAGATGCCATGCAGTAAATATTGTATAACAGTTTTGTCTTTTATCCATTTCAAGCGAAAACTTGCGAGAACGTACCGAATTTTTGCACCAAAGCAAATGAAGAATGTGTTAATAGCGCAAGTGGACCATCCTGTCAGTGCAAATCTGGTTTTGTACGTGTGTACGGAAATTGTGAAGGTAGGCAGACAACAAACGTTTACGAAAATTTGTTTATAAATTGTAAGATATTCAGCAATATATATGTTGTATTCAATCTTTCGGTAACCGTACAGAATAAAAGCTAGTCAGAAAGACTTGTTGATGTCGAAATGTGACATTCATTTGTGGTCGGTATGAAAATAATTTTTATTTCTTTTTGACATTGTCAAACAGTTTCTTCCTATGTACTGTATCGTTTAGTGGTATTGTGTTATTATGATATTTTCTCTTTTTATCCATTTCAAGCTAAAACATGTGAGAACGTACCGAATTACTGCTCTAAACCAAATGAAGAATGTGTTAATAGCGCAAATGGACCATCCTGTCAGTGCAAATCTGGTTATGTACGTGTGTACACACATTGTGAAGGTAAGAATACAACATATTTTTACAAATTATTTGCTTAGATAGATATAGTTAAATTACCGACAATATGCTATTTTGTATACAATATGGTCAGCCTTTTTAGCGGCATCCATAGTAACAGAAGTTTTATTTCGTATTGCGAAGGAAAGAATACAGATAGTTCAGCAGCACAACATATATTCAACACTTCTTGTAGCGTTTATTTGCACTCGGCATGAACATCATGTCAATTAATTAAGTCATGTTTGACATTGTCAAGCACTTTCTGCCTATATATTCTATTGTAAGATGATACCTATCTATGTTTTATCTTTTATCTATTTGAAGCAAAAACTTGTGAGAACGTACCCAATTTATGCACCAAAGCAAATGAAGAATGTATAAATAGCGCAAGTGGACCATCCTGTCAGTGTAAATCTGGTTTTGTACGTGTAAGCGGAAATTGTGAAGGTAAACAGACAACAACCCTTTACTTATAATTGGTTTATAGATTGTAGCATTAGAAACAATATAGTTTTTCTTTGTTGTATATTTTTTGCCTCATTTAGAGGCAATCTTATACGTATAGCGATAGAGGTTTTATTTCATATTGGTATTGCGATGGAAAGATTCCAGCTAGATCAGAAACACGTATTTAAGTCAGTTTTAAGAAATCATATGTTGTAGGTTTGAAGATATTGATAAGAGAAAAAGTCAAAAACAGCAGGGAATTCAATTATTCCGGGACAGACAACACGGTGTTTATAAAACTTCGACGACAAGAATAAAACAAACAGACAGCACAACACAAAAATAATAAACTGAGTAAATAACTTACCTGCATTAATACAAGATAAGTAACAGAAATTACATTTCGTATTGCGAAGGAAAGAAATCAGATAGTTCAGAATACAACATATGTTCAAGGCATTTTGTAGCATTCATTTGCTGTCGGCATGAACATCATGTCAAATAATTAAGTAATGTTAACATTGTCAAGCACTTAATGCCTATTATATTTTTGTAATATGGTATCCTATGACTGTTTTGTCCTTATCTATTTAAAGCAAAAACTTGTGAGAATGTACCCAATTTCTGCACCAAAGCAAATGAAGAATGTGTTAATAGTCCAAGTGGACCATCCTGTCAGTGCAAATCTGGTTACGTACGTGTGTACGGAAATTGTGAAGGTAAGCAGACAACAAACTTTTAGAAGTAGTTTGTTTATAAATTGTAGCGGTAACAGCAGTATGTATGATGTATTCAATATTTGTAGCCTTATTTATCGACCATAAAAAGTGCGTTCATAGAAGTTTGATTTCTGTTCGGTATCGGACAAAAACAAACTCAACTAATGTAAAAAAAAATTGAGGCAGTCATTTGTGGTCGGTAAGAAGATAATATTAATCAATTAATTACTATTTTACATTGTCAAGCACTTAATACTTATATATCGCGTTCTAAGATGCCATGCAGTAAATATTGTATAACAGTTTTGTCTTTTATCCATTTCAAGCGAAAACTTGCGAGAACGTACCGAATTTTTGCACCAAAGCAAATGAAGAATGTGTTAATAGCGCAAGTGGACCATCCTGTCAGTGCAAATCTGGTTTTGTACGTGTGTACGGAAATTGTGAAGGTAGGCAGACAACAAACGTTTACGAAAATTTGTTTATAAATTGTAATATATTCAGCAATATATATGTTGTATTCAATCTTTCGGTAACCGTACAGAATAAACGCTAGTCAGAAAGACTTGTTGATGTCGAAATGTGACATTCATTTGTGGTCGGTATGAAAATAATTTTTATTTCTTTTTGACATTGTCAAACAGTTTCTTCCTATGTACTGTATCGTTTAGTGGTATTGTGTTATTATGATATTTTCTCTTTTTATCCATTTCAAGCTAAAACATGTGAGAACGTACCGAATTACTGCTCTAAACCAAATGAAGAATGTGTTAATAGCGCAAATGGACCATCCTGTCAGTGCAAATCTGGTTATGTACGTGTGTACACACATTGTGAAGGTAAGAATACAACATATTTTTACAAATTATTTGCTTAGATAGATATAGTTAAATTACCGACAATATGCTATTTTGTATACAATATGGTCAGCCTTTTTAGCGGCATCCATAGTAACAGAAGTTTTATTTCGTATTGTGAAGGAAAGAATACAGATAGTTCAGCAGCACAACATATATTCAACACTTCTTGTAGCGTTTATTTGCACTCGGCATGAACATCATGTCAATTAATTAAGTCATGTTTGACATTGTCAAGCACTTTCTGCCTATATATTCTATTGTAAGATGATACCTATCTATGTTTTATCTTTTATCTATTTGAAGCAAAAACTTGTGAGAACGTGCCCAATTTATGCACCAAAGCAAATGAAGAATGTATAAATAGCGCAAGTGGACCATCCTGTCAGTGTAAATCTGGTTTTGTACGTGTAAGCGGAAATTGTGAAGGTAAACAGACAACAACCCTTTACTTATAATTGGTTTATAGATTGTAGCATTAGAAACAATATAGTTTTTCTTTGTTGTATATTTTTTGCCTCATTTAGAGGCAATCTTATACGTATAGCGATAGAGGTTTTATTTCATATTGGTATTGCGATGGAAAGATTCCAGCTAGATCAGAAACACGTATTTAAGTCAGTTTTAAGAAATCATATGTTGTAGGTTTGAAGATATTGATAAGAGAAAAAGTCAAAAACAGAAGGGTATTCAATTATTCCGGGACAGACAACACGGTGTTTATAAAACTTCGACGACAAGAATAAAACAAACAGACAGCACAACACAAAAATAATAAACTGAGTAAATAACTTACCTGCATTAATACAAGATAAGTAACAGAAATTACATTTCGTATTGCGAAGGAAAGAAATCAGATAGTTCAGAATACAACATATGTTCAAGGCATTTTGTAGCATTCATTTGCTGTCGGCATGAACATCATGTCAAATAATTAAGTAATGTTAACATTGTCAAGCACTTAATGCCTATTATATTTTTGTAATATGGTATCCTATGACTGTTTTGTCCTTATCTATTTAAAGCAAAAACTTGTGAGAATGTACCCAATTTCTGCACCAAAGCAAATGAAGAATGTGTTAATAGTCCAAGTGGACCATCCTGTCAGTGCAAATCTGGTTACGTACGTGTGTACGGAAATTGTGAAGGTAAGCAGACAACAAACTTTTAGAAATAGTTTGTTTATAAATTGTAGCGGTAACAGCAGTATGTATGATGTATTCAATATTTGTAGCCTTATTTATCGACCATTAAAAGTGCGTTCATAGAAGTTTGATTTCTGTTCGGTATCGGACAAAAACAAACTCAACTAATGTAGAAAAAAATTGAGGCAGTCATTTGTGGTCGGTAAGAAGATAATATTAATCAATTAATTACTATTTTACATTGTCAAGCACTTAATACTTATATATCGCGTTCTAAGATGCCATGCAGTAAATATTGTATAACAGTTTTGTCTTTTATCCATTTCAAGCGAAAACTTGCGAGAACGTACCGAATTTTTGCACCAAAGCAAATGAAGAATGTGTTAATAGCGCAAGTGGACCATCCTGTCAGTGCAAATCTGGTTTTGTACGTGTGTACGGAAATTGTGAAGGTAGGCAGACAACAAACGTTTACGAAAATTTGTTTATAAATTGTAAGATATTCAGCAATATATATGTTGTATTCAATCTTTCGGTAACCGTACAGAATAAAAGCTAGTCAGAAAGACTTGTTGATGTCGAAATGTGACATTCATTTGTGGTCGGTATGAAAATAATTTTTATTTCTTTTTGACATTGTCAAACAGTTTCTTCCTATGTACTGTATCGTTTAGTGGTATTGTGTTATTATGATATTTTCTCGTTTTATCCATTTCAAGCTAAAACATGTGAGAACGTACCGAATTACTGCTCTAAACCAAATGAAGAATGTGTTAATAGCGCAAATGGACCATCCTGTCAGTGCAAATCTGGTTATGTACGTGTGTACACACATTGTGAAGGTAAGAATACAACATATTTTTACAAATTATTTGCTTAGATAGATATAGTTAAATTACCGACAATATGCTATTTTGTATACAATATGGTCAGCCTTTTTAGCGGCATCCATAGTAACAGAAGTTTTATTTCGTATTGCGAAGGAAAGAATACAGATAGTTCAGCAGCACAACATATATTCAACACTTCTTGTAGCGTTTATTTGCACTCGGAATGAACATCATGTCAATTAATTAAGTCATGTTTGACATTGTCAAGCACTTTCTGCCTATATATTCTATTGTAAGATGATACCTATGTTTTATCTTTTATCTATTTGAAGCAAAAACTTGTGAGAACGTGCCCAATTTATGCACCAAAGCAAATGAAGAATGTATAAATAGCGCAAGTGGACCATCCTGTCAGTGTAAATCTGGTTTTGTACGTGTAAGCGGAAATTGTGAAGGTAAACAGACAACAACCCTTTACTTATAATTGGTTTATAGATTGTAGCATTAGAAACAATATAGTTTTTCTTTGTTGTATATTTTTTGCCTCATTTAGAGGCAATCTTATACGTATAGCGATAGAGTTTTTATTTCATATTGGTATTGCGATGGAAAGATTCCAGCTAGATCAGAAACACGTATTTAAGTCAGTTTTAAGAAATCATATGTTGTAGGTTTGAAGATATTGATAAGAGAAAAAGTCAAAAACAGAAGGGAATTCAATTATTCCGGGACAGACAACACGGTGTTTATAAAACTTCGACGACAAGAATAAAACAAACAGACAGCACAACACAAAAATAATAAACTGAGTAAATAACTTACCTGCATTAATACAAGATAAGTAACAGAAATTACATTTCGTATTGCGAAGGAAAGAAATCAGATAGTTCAGAATACAACATATGTTCAAGGCATTTTGTAGCATTCATTTGCTGTCGGCATGAACATCATGTCAAATAATTAAGTAATGTTAACATTGTCAAGCACTTAATGCCTATTATATTTTTGTAATATGGTATCCTATGACTGTTTTGTCCTTATCTATTTAAAGCAAAAACTTGTGAGAATGTACCCAATTTCTGCACCAAAGCAAATGAAGAATGTGTTAATAGTCCAAGTGGACCATCCTGTCAGTGCAAATCTGGTTACGTACGTGTGTACGGAAATTGTGAAGGTAAGCAGACAACAAACTTTTAGAAATAGTTTGTTTATAAATTGTAGCGGTAACAGCAGTATGTATGATGTATTCAATATTTGTAGCCTTATTTATCGACCATAAAAAGTGCATTCATAGAAGTTTGATTTCTGTTCGGTATCGGACAAAAACAAACTCAACTAATGTAGAAAAAATTGAGGCAGTCATTTGTGGTCGGTAAGAAGATAATATTAATCAATTAATTACTATTTTACATTGTCAAGCACTTAATACTTATATATCGCGTTCTAAGATGCCATGCAGTAAATATTGTATAACAGTTTTGTCTTTTATCCATTTCAAGCGAAAACTTGCGAGAACGTACCGAATTTTTGCACCAAAGCAAATGAAGAATGTGTTAATAGCGCAAGTGGACCATCTTGTCAGTGCAAATCTGGTTTTGTACGTGTGTACGGAAATTGTGAAGGTAGGCAGACAACAAACGTTTACGAAAATTTGTTTATAAATTGTAAGATATTCAGCAATATATATTTTGTATTCAATCTTTCGGTAACCGTACAGAATAAAAGCTAGTCAGAAAGACTTGTTGATGTCGAAATGTGACATTCATTTGTGGTCGGTATGAAAATAATTTTTATTTCTTTTTGACATTGTCAAACAGTTTCTTCCTATGTACTGTATCGTTTAGTGGTATTGTGTTATTATGATATTTTCTCTTTTTATCCATTTCAAGCTAAAACATGTGAGAACGTACCGAATTACTGCTCTAAACCAAATGAAGAATGTGTTAATAGCGCAAATGGACCATCCTGTCAGTGCAAATCTGGTTATGTACGTGTGTACACACATTGTGAAGGTAAGAATACAACATATTTTTACAAATTATTTGCTTAGATAGATATAGTTAAATTACCGACAATATGCTATTTTGTATACAATATGGTCAGCCTTTTTAGCGGCATCCATAGTAACAGAAGTTTTATTTCGTATTGCGAAGGAAAGAATACAGATAGTTCAGCAGCACAACATATATTCAACACTTCTTGTAGCGTTTATTTGCACTCGGCATGAACATCATGTCAATTAATTAAGTCATGTTTGACATTGTCAAGCACTTTCTGCCTATATATTCTATTGTAAGATGATACCTATCTATGTTTTATCTTTTATCTATTTGAAGCAAAAACTTGTGAGAACGTACCCAATTTATGCACCAAAGCAAATGAAGAATGTATAAATAGCGCAAGTGGACCATCCTGTCAGTGTAAATCTGGTTTTGTACGTGTAAGCGGAAATTGTGAAGGTAAACAGACAACAACCCTTTACTTATAATTGGTTTATAGATTGTAGCATTAGAAACAATATAGTTTTTCTTTGTTGTATATTTTTTGCCTCATTTAGAGGCAATCTTATACGTATAGCGATAGAGTTTTTATTTCATATTGGTATTGCGATGGAAAGATTCCAGCTAGATCAGAAACACGTATTTAAGTCAGTTTTAAGAAATCATATGTTGTAGGTTTGAAGATATTGATAAGAGAAAAAGTCAAAAACAGAAGGGAATTCAATTATTCCGGGACAGACAACACGGTGTTTATAAAACTTCGACGACAAGAATAAAACAAACAGACAGCACAACACAAAAATAATTAACTGAGTAAATAATTTACGTGCATTAATACAAGATAAGTAACAGAAATTACATTTCGTATTGCGAAGGAAAGAAATCAGATAGTTCAGAATACAATGTAATGTAATGTTAACATTGTCAAGCACTTAATGCCTATATTTTTTTTCGTAAGATGGTATCTTTTGACTGTTTTGTCCTTTATCTATTTTAAGCGAAAACTTGTGAGAATTTCTGCACCAAAGCAAATGAAGAATGTGTTAATAGTCCAAGTGGACCATCCTGTCAGTGCAAATCTGGTTACGTACGTGTGTACGGGAATTGTGAAGGTAACAAGAGAACAAATTTTACGAAAAATTTGTTTATAAATTGTAGCATTAACAGCGTTATGTATGTTGTATTCAATACCTTTCGCCTTATTTACCGACGTTAATCTTAAACGTGTAGTATTAGAGACTATTTCTGTTTAGTATATGCGATGGAAGATGCCAGGTAATTCGGAACATATATTTAAGTTTTAAGATATCATAGTTGTTAGGTTTGAAGATAGTGTTAAAAGTGAAAGATATCAAAGTGTATCCAATTATTCAGGGACAGACACTGTCAAGCACTTAATACCTATATATCCCGTTGTAATATGGTACTTAGTAATTATCCTATCACATGTCTTTTATCTATTTCAAGCGAAAACTTGTGAAAATGTACCCAATTTCTGCACAAAAGCAAATGAAGAATGTGTTAATAGTCCAACTGGACCCTTATGTCAGTGCAAATCTGGTTTCTTACGTGTGTACGGAAATTGTGAAGGTAAGCAGACAACAAACTTTTAGGAATAGTTTGTTTATAAATTGTAGCAGTCAACACTAATATTGCGGGTTCGATTCTCACTGCAGGCAGGGTGTATTCGACTCCAATCTTAATTGACAAGGATTGCCAGTTTTCCTACCGCAGGTCGGGGGTTTTCTCCGGGTACTCCGGCTTCCTCCCCCAATAAAAACTGGACGCCATGATAAAGCTGAAAAATTGCTGAAAGTGGCGTTAAACACCATCAAACAAACAAACAATTGTAGCAGTAACAGCAGTATGTATGATGTATTCAAAATTTGTAGCCTTATTTATCGACCATAAAAAAGTGCAATAAGAGAAGTTTGATTTCTGTTCGGTATCGGACAAAAAAGAACTTAACTAATGCAGGAAAACCTGTTAATTTCAATGTGAGGCAGTGAGAAGATAATGTTAATAAATTAATTACTATTTTACATTGTCAAACACTTAATGCTTATATATCGCGTTCTAAGATGTTATGCAGGAAAAATTGTATAACAGTTTTGTCTTTTATCTATTTCAAGCGAAAACTTGTGAGAACGTACCAAATTTTTGCACTAAAGCAAATGAAGAATGTGTTAATAGCGCAAGTGGACCCTCTTGTCAGTGCAAATCTGGTTACGTACGTGTGTACGGAAATTGTGAAGGTAAGCAGACAGCAAACGTTTAGGAATAGTTTGTTTGTAAATTGTAGCAGCAGCAGCAGTATGTATGATGTATTCAATATTTGTAGCCTTATTTATCGACAATAAACAAGTGCAATTATAGAAGTTTTATTTTTGTCCGGTTTCGGAGAAAAAAGAATTCAACTAATGCAGAAAATCCTGTTAATGTCGAAGTGAGACATTCATCTGTTGTCGGTAAGAATATAATGTTAATTAATTACTGTTTTACATTGTCAAGCACTTAATGCCTATATATCGCGTTCTAAATATTATATAAGATTTTCGTCTTTTATATATTTCCAGCTGAAACATGTGAGAACATACCGAATTATTGCACCAAACCACATGAAAAATGTGTTAATAACGCAACTGGACCGTTCTGCCAATGCAAATGTGGTTATGTACGTGTGAACGGAAATTGTGAAGGTAAAGAGACAACAAACCTTTATGAATATAATGTCTAATTGTAGTATTTAACACCATTCATTTAATGGTTTTAACCTCATTTAACGGCTATCTTAAAAGTAAAGTAATTGAGGTTTCAATTCATGTCAATGACGCGAAGGAAAGAAGCCAGCTAGATAAGAAACACGTATTCAAGTGGGTTTGTAATATTCATTTGTGGTCGGTATGTAGATAGTAATAATTAATGAATTAATTTTTTACATTTTCAAACTATTTCTTTCTATCTACCATCTTGCTAATGTTATTGGTTGCTTACCAAAGTTTCATCTTTTATCCAAATCAAGCTAAAAATTGTAAAAACGTACCGAATTTCTGCACCAATGCAAATGAAGAATGTTTTAATAGCGCAAGTGGACCATCCTGTCAATGCAAATCTGGTTATGCACGCGTGAACGAAAACTGTATAGGTAAGCAGACACAATCTATTATATTATATTTAATATTTTTAGGTTTATTTTACAGTTATAAAAGTACAGTAATCATTTACTGTGTCAATATTGCAAAGAAGAAGTTAGCTTATTTAGAAACAAGTATATAGGTCGATGTGTAGCATGAATTTGTGGTCTGTGTTCAGATCTGGCTAAAGTAGGGAACTGAAACCAGATGTTTGAAAATAAGCTTCTTCGGTTGTGTATTCAAAGACGTCTGAAGCTTGGTAAACTGCTCTAAATAACGACGTTTTAAATTATGTTATATTAAGTTTTTTATATTTAAAACAACATTTTTTAATCTACCTTATCTAAATTGAATGAATTTATTAGAATTCATTCTTTACATTCGATAAATTGTTGAAAACTTCATGTTTACAAGAATTTCTCTCGTATTAAATATGATATGTTATAAACATGACCAAATATGATACACAGAGAAATGTACATAATATTCGTTTGTTTGTTTCAATATTGTTTTAATGTCACTCAACAGTCTTTTCAGCTATATCATATCGTTCAGTTGGGGAAGTACGCTGTACATGGTAAACACGTATATACGTTCTACAGGCAGAAATACTGCCAAAACATGTCAATTAAGGATAAAGTGGAGTAAAAAATGCTCACACTAATTCTCAGTGTGAAACATCAACGCCGGAATCTAATAGTAGACGACTAACTACCTTTACAACCCAATACTAAATGCTACATTACATTTGCCATCTAGCTAAACGTAAATAACACACCGTACCCAACAGATTTTCATCATCGATTTCTGATGTAAATTGATACATAACACAGTGAATGCATGTAAATTGCATTTCTTTCCCTGAGTCAACTGAATCATTATACCTACATTTGGCAATGGATAAACATTAAAATCTATTCGTGACCATGAGCAATATGAGAACAAACCGGATTCTTGTGAGGAGGCCTCGGTGGCAGAAAGGTTAAGATAGTTAAGATAGTTAGTCTACTATTGATCACGTGGTCTGTCAACACTGAGGTTGCGGCATGGTGCACTCGAATCCAAACTTAATTTACAGCCAGTTGTTCTACGGAAGGTAGGGGTAATTTTCTGAGCACTCCGACTTCCTCATACAATAAAACATGGACGCCACGATATAGCTGTCAAATTGCTGAAAGTTTCGTTAACCACCATTAAATAAACCGGATTCTTGCAATTGTACACTACGCGGCAACACTTTTGACTTTCTGAGTAAAATTGTATACGCATTATATGTATATGCGCTTATAAATTTTAATGTAAAATTTAAAATTTGGTTATTTTCATTTGCAGCTTGTTCAGACATCTGTAAAAAGTACACAGGTAACTTTGTATACTAATATGACGTCCTTCATACGCTTCGAGTACATATTAGGTTTAAAGTATAAAGCCCTCTGTTTACGCCACAGAAAGAAATGAATTTATACTTTAAATTATGACAACTAATCACCAAATAAATCACAAATGGCAAGCAGCAAGAAACAAAAATTTAAACAAGATCAGAGATTATACGTAGACTAACTCTTTTGAAAGTCACATAAACATGTGGAATGATTCGAGGTATTTAAAAGTTGTTAGTTTTCCCAATTCAAACAAAAAAAACAAGCTCAATTCGTTATTTTAATGAAACTGCACATGTCTGGTCTTTTCCAAACAAAACAAACACTTAATTTGTAATTTGTAATACATGATAGGTTGTAATGTACACCATAAATGGTAAATAAGATGAATGAACCGCATTAAAAAATAATTGTAAATACTTTTTATTACTGTATAGCCATTTCATGTTTCCTGTAGATCTAAACGAGTAATCGTGTGTAGCATTTTTCAGTTTTGCGCGCAGTGTAACTTCGAATCATAAAAGCATTGACATTGTAAATTTTTGTCCGATAAATTTTCAATATAATAATGTAACTCACAATTATATTTATTTGTAAATTTGACGAAGCTCGTTCTGTATATTTATGTTTAATATATGCAATATATAAAATAATTCTATATATATTTTTTATAGATGATTAATTAATAGTGCTTCATTTTACATGTTGTGTTCATTAATTTGTAAGTAAAGTTGCAAACAATGTATGATTTTTCTTATTTAGGTTCTAATTATAACTCATGTTATGAATACTACTGTGAGGGTACGTATAATGCTTACTTATAAAATGTATAAAACATGAACATGATTTTCTTGCAAAGGTTTAAAGAATCTTTTAAAGATGAAAACAACATATTTAGTTGTTTACATTAAACGAAAAAAAAACCAAAACAAACACTAATGAAATTACGTTAATGACAGATTATTTATATTTCTTATAATATAATGTGTGGATCAAATATAGCTCCAGGTTAATAATGTGTATTAGTTATTCGTCAGGTCAATATTGCATTGATACTCCGGCTAAACTGGTTGCCATAACACAACTCATTTAGTTAAAAAAGTGTGACTTACTCCTGTCAAACGTGGAAATTACTGTTATGCAGAAAATTTGTTTATATTACAAAAGCTTATCCTATCAAAACAAATCTTATTATGAAATAGTTACCTTTTAGTCGCAGAATGCCGCCGTTGATTTACATTCTGACATATTTCTTAAAAGCGTGTTTTTTATAATAACAAACAAGTTTTTGTGTTAAAATAAGAAATTCACTTCTTAAGCGTTTGTGTAATAATGTAATGTTTATAAGATCTCTACACGCTATAAAAACTCTTTCAGGTTTATACAAATAAACTGCACGCTTTACTACAACAACTTATATTCAATGCCATACAAACGTTATTTTTGTTAATTTGTAGCATATCCGTATTAAATCAGAAGCAGACGAGAATTCTTTTGCAGTCAAATATAAACTTCATAAGAGAGATACATTTTGTGTTGGATTACTTGGCTTTTTGTTTCCATTCTTCTGTATTTAATTTCTGTTTTTGATTTATACTTGGTTATTCTGTTATGCATTTGTCAACGGCAAATTAACTTAAATCAACTTTAAGACTACGTTTTACAAAGTAACATAAAACTAATGTTTCGAATAAAAATTATGAATACATTTTGGCACATGTAAATCGTTGATAAAATAAAGTATCAATAACATTTCTGTCATGTTTTATAGCATTACACGTGTATTTTATTCTTTTATATCTCTGTCAAATAAAGATATATTTGCATTATGTCAAATGTATATGCAAATCGAATTATGACTTCTTCTGAGGGAACCGTCTACTTATGCATACAACACTACAGGAATATTGTTCATAAAGTAACATTTCTTTTTGTATTTAATGCGTAACATGTTTTTGAAAAATCTAGACTATGGCGACTTAATCCGTAGAAAATGGACTATACTTCCAAGTATGCTCCTAACTATAACCGCCAATAATCAAGGTGGGGTAAATACCTACAAATTTACAAAAACTGATGGTAAAGCAACCAATTAAAAGTGCACATACTATATTATTCCAGTTGTTGGTATCATATGCATTATTTATGAATTTTAAATTAGAAACATTCGTTTGAAAAGCGGAGAAATAATCGAAGTCAATCGAAATTGTCGTTTAACGTCATCATCAGTACATAATTGTCTGTAAATTAACCTAATCAGTCTACATTTGAACAGTGATATAACTTCAACTTTGCTTGCAATAAATGTGCTAACGAATTCTTATTTTTACCAATTTTTGTTTTCAAATTATTATTCGTAGAGTGGTTAATGATATAACAGATTCCCATATAAAATAACATAATAAATTACATGTAATTATAGTTTTCAATAAACTTATAGTATAAATATGTTATCAACTTTGTCTTGCCAAAGTTCAACCATTCCAGTACTGCTACCTGATCATTTTAGTAGAAGCCAGCCCTCTTTTTTTACCATTAGCACATGGCGGTTTACAATATATATAAACAGACAATGGTTTTTTCATATAAAACAATTTACCATATACAATTAGCTTGTTATTAAAGCTATAACAAATACACTATAAATCTGAACAAGAATTATGTTCAAAACTAAATTAAGCAAAATCTCAGACAACCGGAATGTGCAACCTAAATTCGACTGGATAGCTGATCAAGGGTGATGATGGATCAGTTGAAGTCGACCTCCTAACTGTTCAGCTACTCAACATGACGTAAGGAGCTAGATTTTAGCTGATTTGAGGTTGCGTTTGGTCAGAGCTTGTGTACATCAAATGTAAAAAATATGTAATTAAAATGAACTCTAATTGTTATCAGTAAATTTTGTCACGAAATCTGCACATAATTTCATACTTCTTTAATTCTTGAATAAGAAACAACAATATGTAATATATCGTCATATATAGAACATAAAGGATAAACATCAATAGCATTTACCAAGCGTTACAATATATTGTGCGCGTTAAAATAGAACAATAAAGGATACCCAAATAAAGGTCACCTACATGAATGATAAGCAGATATTCATAAACATGACTAAAATGACATTAAAAACACTCGATTGTTAAATATTACTCCATGGGAACAATAACTGGAAATATTAAAATTCTGAAGAACGGATAAAAAATAATGTTCATGGGACATTAACGAGAACAAGACCCTTATTCAATTCGTATCCATTGTTAGTATCTTATTTGAAATGTATTGGTGAACAAAATAATACCAATGTCACTGATCCGGAGTAAGACGGAGAGTAGTAAATCCACAATATTTTGCATACAGCGTTCAGAAAAAATGTTTAATATGCCAACAAGATCTGTTGCAGATAATTTCCTGTTTACTTTACTATAACAACGATCTATGGCTTTAGCTAATACAAAAGTTTCAAAACAAAACGTTCATTAGTGTTTGGGCCATGTAACAAAGAATTAAAAATATATATATACTAAGGTTTAATAATCTTTGTATTCTTGATGATTGTTATTAAATCTTGGAAAAAGCTTGAGATTGTATGATACTGAAAATCCACATGTAAGGTTTAACGTCAATATCCTCTTCTATCTCTTCCCAGTTTCGCTCATAGAATTTTTAACTGTTCCTTTACAAATGTGCTCTAAACTTTCAGACAATTATTGTTGCATTTGAAACCTAGTTTTGAAGGTTTATTTTTGAGTTGAACACCTTTTGATAGATTTTGAATCAGAAAATTTCATTCAATAATAGAATATTTCGTTAAAAGACTACATCATGAGCAGTTAGTATTTTATAATCACATGAAAGAAGACGTACAGGCGATCGTTTCACTAAAGATCGTGAACGTAGACGTAAGTGCACTCTTAAGAGTTACGACCGTTTCACCAATAAATAAATGTTAAGAGCTACGATAAAAGTTTATCGTAAAGTTACGAGTGGTTATAGCCACCCTTATCTCGTGAATCGTACACGAACGCGAACTTTACAAAAATGGCCACGTTGTTTGCCGTGTCATTCAAGAGGAAAAGACAAAGAATATTTCGCGACCATACCAACCCGCTAGACTTTCTTTGCGATATTGAAGTCATAGAACGCTACAGAATGCCAAGAGAGCGGATATCTACCCTATGCCATATAATACGGTTGGATGTTGATTACACGTGTAAAAAAAAGTCATCGGATTTAACCCATAATTAAAAATATTCTTTACATTTTATCTACTTTCACTTTCCTTACAGTAAATAATATTGTGATGACGTCATCAAGGGTGCATTTAATTTAGATACATCGGTGCGCCGTAAATAAATGTCTTAAATTTGATATGATTAGGTTTTCCCAATTTCTCTCTAGATATAATATCCATTTAAAAAAGATACAATGCATAGCAAAACACAGTTGTTCCCCTTTTAATAATTTACTGCATGTTCACATCTGATCAATATTATGTCTGACACTGGCATTGCCACTCATACTAACATAAATACACGTATTTAATTGAATATTCAATTTATTAATTGTGTGATTCTATTGCCTCCTGTAATTGTTCGCATTTTGTATTGACTAGTCGCTATAAACTAGTGGTTGCAGATTTTGCTTACTCAGTTTGTTTCGACTGCTCGGCATATTATGCATATATAGCTTTAACTTTAAAAATTGTGTTACAGGTAGTAGACATCAAATATAATATAAATCCTTGTTAATTGTTCTTCACATGGTAATGCTACACTACAAATGAGTCCCGTGTTATATATCTTGCGGCAATTGGTATATATGCAATAAAAAAAAGTACGGCTATTACTTTTCGCAACTTACTTCAGGTGTTAGTTAGTCTTTGCTATTTTGGCAAAAGTTCAGTCTTTTCTATATGTGGCGATCTGGAATTTCAAAAGCCAGTGTTTCCGTGCTACGGAAGATGAGATGACTTGACTTCTATTTTCAAGAAAAATAAATATTATATTTCAACGCAGGTTGATGAACTTTTACAAATAAAGAAGGCTTCTTTTTAACATAGCTGGCTTCCCGAACGCAATTGGTGCTGTAGATGGGACCCTCATTCCAATTATTGCTCCTAGATATGACCAATTAATCGGACCTTTCAGTTACAAACTTTACGTTTGAACTTGAATTACGTTGCAATGGTAAGTGAAGGTCAAATACTTCCAGATAAAAAGGATATTTGCCAACACCAAGTTCCATTTGACCAAGTGGACGCTTCCAACGTTACAAAAGTTCGTCCAATAAAATGTTTAAAATAAATCATTTGAAATTTCCAACAAACATTGACTGCTATTAAATTTGTGTATCAAAATTTGAAAAATATTAATTTTAAACCGTTATATATTTAGATTCACAGACATCGTCTGTAAATGGCTGGGATCAGTCTATGATGAGTTTATATTTAACAGCGCATTCATTTTTACTTGTAATGTTAGCGTGGGGGAGCCTTACCTCCAACGTTAGAGAGTTCCATTCTTAGTCGTAAGTCGCAACACTTACGTGTACGACTGCCTTGTTGAAACTGTCGTATACGTGCACGTAGGAAAATCGTAGGTGTAATCGTAGACTTACGATTTACGACAAGTTTAGTGAAACGGTCGCCTGCAGCCATATTCTCAAAAAATCGTAAATTTACACTTACGTGTAAAGATAAGATATTCGTAACTTTACGTTTACGTCTACGATTGTTCGTATTCTTGAAAGTAATCGCAGTTTTACACGTAAAATAGAAATCGTAAATCTTACGTTTTGCACGTAGCGTCATCACGCATGCTCAGTTACTTCTTTCACTTTGGAAATAAACGTATTGAAAGAGATAATTACCTCAAAGTAATTAAATTATAATAGTTTTTTTAATTGCATGATAAATAAAACAGTATGATGTAAAATCGCAAACATATCGAAAAATTTTTATTTCCGGAACATTTGTTCATGAATACGGTTGTTGTTTCTTTCTTTTAAAATTCTAAATTTTTGTGAGAGTAATTCCCCCTGGGTAAAATATTTTTTTCAAAATATTTGCAAATTTTTAAGGTTTTTTTCGTCGTTCTATGTCACGTGCAACCAAATCAATGATGCTAATTAGTGAATGTCTTGAAAAATGATTTCTTTTGGCAAAATTATGAGGGAAGCTAGGACTTACGAGCGCTCAGGAGCAGACGTAAGTTTACGATCGATTTTACACGTAACTTACAACTACGAATCTTTGAGAATATTAAAACAGACGTAAACTTACGCTACGTTTAAAATTACGTCTACGATTTTTTGAGAATATGGCTGCTGGTCTCTATGTTTTTCAGTGAGCTAATATCAGTTTTCTTTGTATTCATAATCATAAAGATTTTTACCGCATAACATTTTTGTAAATGGTAAATTTGTGATTGTTTTTGATTTTTGGGTCTCGGCTGCAGGTCTGCGTTGGGACATCGACTTTAGATGTGTCAAGTCAGTTTGCACTGGAAATTGATAACATCATCATTCAAAAATATTCTGTAGTTTTGCCATTGATAATATATATAAAAATATATTAAGGTGAAGAACATTGATACCTAATTCAATGGGTTTATGTCAGAAATTATGCCACCATAACGCATCAACACATCCTCAAGTACATCATGGGAATAACAACATACTGCTCAATTTACTGTATATCTGTTAACTTTGCTTGAAACGGAGCCGAACGGTTTGTGTCCAAATGACATCATACCTATTGTTCTGTTCAATAATTAACTTTCTCTAAGAGAACATTATTGTCAGATTCTGAACCTTTTACAACTTAATAATTAGTATTAACATTTGCCCTGTGCACAGATTTTTGTGCATTCATTGTAAGATTTTTCTTTAAATCAAATTAAGGTCCCTTTTGTCCTTACAATCGACTTAACTATTGCCCGAGGCAACGACAGACGACAACCTACCTTTACCCACAACATTACAACATGAAGGCGTTGCCATTTAAAATCAAAATAAAGCCCATAAACCAAACACAATCCAGCAAAAATCTCCACAATTCAAAATGAAATATACCAACAAACTACATGTACAAAATAAAAGGGCGTCTTCTTTTGAACGCAACGATATCAAGTTTGTCAAACCACAATACAAATAAACAGGAATTAAATTATTCGATTTGAGCTTCGGAAAACACGTCATATCTCTTTAGGGAGAAGTAGAAGAGAACGCATAATGCTAAAAACCAATTGTACAGTACATAAAAAACAAAACCTGCATTAAGTAAACAAAACTCTAATGATTCTTTCAAACAATATTTATTGTAGTCACTACTTTAATGGAATAATACATTTAGTAAAATTACCACAAGAGAACACAATAGGTCAAATAAACAATCAGATAGTGTATAATTCAAAACAGTCACATTAAAAACACATTTGATCGGCATAATAAGATCTCATTCAGTCTCATCTTCCAGGTACAGATGTTCCAATTTCCATTGTTCATCATGTATCATAAATGCAACTGGTCTTGATTTTATGCCACATTTTTACATAATGTTTCGTTCTGCAGGAAAGTTATATTGAATCTGTAACATATTGCTCACGAATGAGTCATTGATATTAATACTACCCTGCTTTAGGTTGATTTATTTGATAGTTGTTTTCAGTGTTCAATACATATATTAAACCAATATGCTAGTATGTCAACGATTAATTTTTGTGTCATTCGGTGTAAACAGATATTTGGTGGCTTATGTTTAGAGAGCAATAGTTTAACTTTAGTCAGGAGAAATGCAGTTCACAAACAAACCATTACTGCCAGAGTTTGGCTGTGACAAGGATTTTGACCTTCCAGCAACAGCAACGCGTTTCCTCTTGTCTGATTTTTCACAAGCGGTCTTTATTTAAAAATGTTACTTAAAAGATTGTTATTTGTAATCCTAGGTTTAGAACCTCAGAGTGTGTCAGCCGTCGATAAGTCTGGTGATATATATTCCCATATTACACAAGAGTAGCTCATTTTAAAATTCAAAATTAAACAACCTTATTTTAATCACAGTATCTTTCTTCCATTTTATTTACATAAATTAGTATACATATTACCAATTTAAAATAAAATAATAAAAACCCACCGTTGAGCTTTGATTGAACGACACGATCGTCTGGCAAAAAACATTTTAATCTTTCGAAAGATTATTTCAATTATATACTATAAATAGCTCCTGTTACAAATTCAGAATTAAGAGAACCTTTGCATTAATTGACTTCAGCACTACAATGAAATGAAGTCTTTGGTATCTTCCTTAAATTTAATAGAACAGTTGTAACTTCCTTACCAATTGGATGTATTCTTATTATATTACGAAACTTTTAGGTCACTGAAGCATAACCAGGATTTCGACTAAAAGTTTTGAACAAATGTATATTGACACCTATATATTTAATCATGTATTTGATTTTAATATTGTAATTGTAATCTAAACGACTGCAAATAAGACTTAAAAACATGGATGTGTTGATATGTTATCTGGCAAAAATCAATGATAAACTGCATATTCATACCATAGATATTAATTACTAGAATGTTATCAAATCATTAAATCAATTACATATGAACAAAAAAAAAATAAAGAAGTGCATTCCTGTAAAAACAATCTGATCAATCAACAAATTATTAAATATGTATTGAAATTCAAACGGAATTATTTAATATTAGTAGTGTGGATTTTAAGTATACATTTATGAAGGAAATATGAATTTATCAGGATCTTGTTTTATACGGATTTATTCAATAATAAATAAAATAAACCATGATAATTTAGAAAGTTTACATGAATATGAGAATAATTATGCCATCATAACTTAGCAACTACATCAGATTATGGCGGTTGCTAATATTAACGATACCGATGAGCTGCTTTTTCTGCTGACCGATTTAACCAAAGGAATTTCTGGTTTGAATTCTAGTCATGCCAACGTTATACAAAATCAACCCAATTATAGTGATTTTAATTCAGAAGGCCCAAATTGGCTCTGGAAAATAATATCTCCTATATTATGTATTATAGGAGTATTTGGTAATTTGGTCATGCTACTCATATTGTACAAAATGAAATTCTGGAAGAGAATGACATATAAATTGCTTGTTGTTTTAGCTGTGGACGATACTGTAGTTCTCTGTGTTGGACTAAGTAGGTACTGGATAAAAGCAATGTACGATTTAGATATTCGAGACATTTCTAATTTTGGATGCGTGATAAATTTGTTTTTAATATATTTTTCAATGCAACTTTCCTCTTGGATTCGTGTATGCATGACTACAGAAAGATTTTTAAGAACGCGTTATCCACTACAGTATTTAGCTAAAGGCTCTACAATAATTCAAACTATGTTCCTTATTTCAGTGTTTACCTGTCTAAGTATTGACAGCCATTTTTTCTGGACAAACCAGTTAACAGTAAAAAATGAAAGTTATATCTGCAGTAATCATATACAGGAATATTGGATTTTTGAAGAAAAGTATTTTGTTTTTATCGATCTTTTTGTTCTATCTGTTATTCCATTTCTTCTAATGTTAATTATGAACATAAGAATTGCAACAACGCTACGTGCTTCGATACCTTTTCAAAGAAAGGCAGTAAAAAATCCTGTAAGTCGACAAAAATTCATAAGAAGCGGTCGACATCTTACCCGGATGCTTTTATACACAAGTGCTTACTTTCTGTGTTCAACATTTCCTGTATCTGTATATTTTGCGGTAGACTCGTTTATTGACAAGTCGAGCAGTGACACTAACATAAAACTTGAGCTTGCCAAGGCCGTTCTATATCTGTTTCAGTTTTCTAATTATTCCATAAACTTCTACATAAATATTGGATTTAACAAACTGTTCAGAAGTAATCTTATTCTTATTTTTAGACAAGTGTAAGTATAAGTCATTGATTAAGCCGCTACAAAAGTTAAATTATCCGTCCCCACTGACTACTTCATACTTGTCCAGTAGCAGTCAGAATTGTGTTACCGTTGGTCCACACCTTCCTCGACGATTTATTGTTGTTAATATGTTGTCGTCTTGCTCATAGCTGAACAATTGCTTGCTGGACGTAAAGCATAAATCTAGTCACTCATAAAATATGATAAATACATCATGTTTGTTAATATCAAAGCTATTTATGTTGCAGTCAATTATATATAAATAAATACGGAAACAATAAAACGGACTTACAATAGTTGGCCCACCATTTTCCCGTTTTACTCCACTGGCATTTACTATCATTAAAGAATAAAAGATACATCACTCCAATAGCTGTCTCTTGAAGTCTTGACAACGTCTTTGATGTAAACGGTTTCGTGTCTAGTGTCTAACTTATCTTCTTAAGTAAAATTGAAATAACTGTAGTAGTTTCTTTATTTTTGGTTTTTAGTTATGCAGTTTGCCGGTTTCTGGGAAATTGATTTTTGGATTGGCATTTTGACAGTTTTCTTGGTGTTCGGTATTTTGTTATTACCTTCATGTATAAATAATTCATAGTAATATGTGCTTTACAAGCTGAAATATCTCGGTAGAAAATACTAGTATAGGTTGTGCATGTCGTTTAGCGTACTCAGGGTTTTGTGTGTTAAAATATATATTTTTTACGCTACTTCCACTGTTTTTTCTGCTATATCGCCGGTCAACTTTTTTGGGGAGAGGAATACGGAATACCCGTAGAAAATCCCTGACCTTCGGTAAGAAAACTGGCAGTCTTTATCAAGTAAGATTGAAGTCGAGCGCAACCTGACCCCATTGAAATTTGAACCCGAAATCTCAGCGTTGACAGACTACGTGATCAATAGTAGACACTATGCCACCAAAACCCAGTATATTTAATATTTCCGTTGTAACGTGAATTCATGTTAATACAAAACAAATTAATGAATACACAAAATATTTGTTTTTTATTTCAGACAAAGAGCAGGTCATTCACGATTCCAATGTTTGTATCGCTCTTCTCAAAGTACTGCAAAGAGGGTCACTGATGGGACGAGCGTGACAAGTGTATATAACAACAAAATAAATCCCTATCCGATTGGACATTTATATAGAACTTTTATTGGAAAATCTATTTCCTGTCAAGCCATACAAAATAATATTGAAAAATATTTTATTCAAAATGAAATTGACTTTAATTTTAATGCAGAATCAGAAATAACTCATTTGTAAATTGTATTGCATTAACTGTACTTTCTTTTTCCTCAAGGGTAAATTAAATGTGAAACCAGCGTCAATTTATAAAAAGATATCGTTATATCTAACTGTTACTTAAAACGCATCGGATTTTGCTTATCAAAAATCAACTATAGCGATCTATTAAAATAATTAACAACGTGTTGATTGACTTTGGTTTAGAGTAAATAACGTATGGGATTTGTCATAGTTTGGTTCTAGTTTATTTGTATTTATTTAGTTGCAATATAATTGAAATTAAATCGAGTCTATGATATTAAAATCAAATAATAGACTAGGCGTTGACATTGTAACAAATATAGCAAATACAATTTGAATTTTCCTTCAACGCACGTAGTTGCGAAAATTCGAAAATGATTTTAAATTAAAGGCTTTCAAAGGGTGATTGTGGTCGGATGTTAATAACTTTTTGGAATATGTGGTGAAAAAAGTTCTTCAACATCTTAATATTTATGGTTTGAGAGCCAATTATAGGTCTGAAGTCACATTATACAATTTGGGTATCCCTAATGAAACTATTTCAGAACTGAAGTTCACAAAATTAAAAAAAAACCTGTTTCAGTTATGATAATATAAGGGTTTTATATACGCGACTGGCGATGTTTGTCTCACAATTAATTCATAGTAACAAAGAACTAACAGAAACCTTAGATTTGCTGTCATTCCACTATATGTGTTCTTTTGTGCATTTACGAATTTGTTATCAATCTTATCTGAGAGTTTTACTTTTACATTTGGTGATAAATTGAACAAGGCATTACATGATAATGTAATAACTGATGTCAAAGATCAAGAAACATATCTGGACTATGAATTATTTACGTACGAAAAAACTAGTTATCCAGTAGACTAGACAAGTGACAAAGACATACTTAAATTCATAGTCCACTAAATACTTCTTCTTCGGCGTGACCAAACTTTATTCTCCTCATAATTTATAATAACAAAATAGGTGCCACTGCATGGGATAAATTTGTCATTTCTACTGATGGAAACCCATTTTCTTCAGATAAGTTGGGGTGTTTTATGTAATAAACTTTCATTTGATTTATATCTTGGTATTTAATATTATATTTACATTAGATACAACATTCAACTGCATGCGTTCGATGTCTCAAAAATTACGCTCGTAGGTAAATGAAAAGCATTAAAATTATTACAAACCAACTAAACTAATACCAAAACGAATATAGTTACAAACACATGTACAGGATTTATATTTTAGATCAATTAATCAATTTAAAACAATTAAAAAATGCATTTTTGGAAAAAAGTTTTTTTAACTTACAATCCAAACGGCAGAATGTATGTATATAGTATATTTACAAGAGTAAATGTAATCCATACTTTGTGTTGTCCCAACTATATTGGACCTTACAGTATGCTTACATTGTGTTTAGAAGTTTTAAGTTTTAAGTCTATTTATATTGTACCTAACAATTAATACATTTGGATGTTGCACATCAGCAAGAATCAATACCTGCCTACCTACCTACTTACCTAGTCATTGTTATGCCCGGGGGCACATAGGGCAAGGACTAGAGTTTTAATAGTCTTAAGCTAAGGGTGCATTCCAGTTTGCCTATTCCCAGATTGCCGCGTCTATTTTTCCGATTCCCTCTTATTCAACCAATTAAGAACATCAACAGGGTATAAAAGAATATTATCCAGAATTTTGTGTATTTAAGACAATTTTGTTAATTTATTATTTTAATTAAATAATTCAGTTTGTTGTAAATTTAAATGTCATCTAAAGAATTTAACTTGTTTCCTATAAATTATCAGCTTAAGACAAGACTTTATTTGTTTTAAATCAATATGTTTATAATTTTCGATTGAGAAAATCAAGTTAATTTAAGTCACTGAACTTTACCTACAATTATAGATGCTTAGCTTAGAAAATAGTTAGCAAATTAAGCAAATTAATCACAATTGCATCTAAGTTACTAATCTTAACCAATCAACTATACATATGTCCTAACAATATTGCGTGGCATGCATACATAAAGCTACAATCTTGCATGTACACACCTTGTCGATTGTTCGTAAAATGTAAAATATCAGGGAATCGGCAAAGTGGACGCGGCAATCCGAGGATCAGCAAATTGAGAATCGGCAATCTGGTACTAAACCATTCCTATACATCATGAGCCACGGTAGACGTGTGGTTGAGGTTGAAAATATCTACTAATAATCACCGGCGTGTAAATACTCAGGCTGCGAGTTCGAGTTTAAATGCGGCAGGTGATATCACTCTAACGTTAATTTGCAAATTAATAATTATGCATTATAGCAGTTGCATCCATAAGGAGTATTGCAGAACGTCATTATTGATGGATTGAAGTAGAAACCTAGAAACTAATAGCACAACATCAACATTCCTAACATTACAAACCACCTTAACATGTTCGGATATTAACCATATCTTAACTTATAATGCTGTACAACAAAATATAGCGGACAAGGGTCTATTTAATAGCCCACTGGATGCAGTTAAGGATAACAGCAAACTATCGGAAATACGCAACGAATGTTGACAAATCGTTGATACTTACTAGAATTAATAGGATAAAAGAACGGGAACTAAACTGACATAAATATTTCACACACATATGCTGCACAGCTTATGTCTCATCTACATGATGTTCCAGCTGACAACCTCATTTTTCTGTAGAGGCTACACAGATTCTTTGATTAAGAAACCAAGCGTTCATAGTGTATATGGTTAACCATATTTCCACTCCTATCAAGTTTTCAAAGAATGAAATCCTATGCACCCACGAGACAGCGTCACGTGGACAGCGTTCAATAATTTGGCATTTCAAATAATGTCAAGAGAGTTCTACAACAATTTTAAACAGTGTATTTCTGATCTAACATCTCTCCAAAATGGCAACACAATAGCTACAAACTAAATACTATTGAAGTAATTAAAAGATTAATTACTAAATTTTTATTGACACTTTACTTGTTAAAATCTCGCTATATTTAGTTTAAAACAATGAGAAAGCCTTTTACGTCCCCATTTTATACATGCTATTTATAATAGTTATCTTAAACTGGTTTAAGTATTGATCTATCAGTTTCTATACATAGTATTCACAGGTAGGTCTAGTCAGAGCGAAGGGTTTGTATTCCTTATCCGTTTGCTGTATTTTTTTTGCTGTAAGTTGCTGTAGTTTTTTGTGGATTTTTTGTAAGCTATTGATTTCTGATTTGTGCATGTATTGGGTATAGGTATTTGCGTCTAAGATCTAGGACACTATTTAGTAATTCATACTTTGTGTCATCTTTTAAGGATTTATGCAATGAAATTATGCAACGAAAGTTGAAGGACTAGGATACAAATGGTAATCTCTCATTTCCCCTAACATTTATAAAACCAGACATTTCTAAAACCCTGCAGTAACGTCAATTACCAGTAAACATGTTTCAAATCAAATTTTCAGCTTGAATAATTGGTATGGCGATAAAATACTATAACAATGTTTGATCCTTAGTATTTGATATTTTAATATTTTCCGTAAAAGCTACTGCATATTGTAACATAATTTGCTTTAAAATATATTACCCATAGGTCTTGTTGAATGTATACATTTCGGATCCAGATCTAATTTTAATGTACTTTCAATATCAATAAGGCATCCAATTTCAAACAGCATCCCCGTGGGATTACTTATTAGATTGATCTGAACAATTGAATTAATTACATTGATATTGTCACGCTATACACCTACTATTCAAGTACTGGGAATTTATGTAATTTGGAGCAATATAATCAGCAAAAGGAAATGAAGTTAACGGATGACTCATTTATACATACGTCAAAAGAACACAATTATATAAGATACATGATTAATATTACTTCTTTAATTCCTGTTTGGGGACAGCCTTATATAACATAATCCGCATTTCTTAAATACGGGCTAATGAGCAACGTTAAACCTGTATATCCTGATGCACATGAACATAAATGAAAATTATATTATTATACAATAAGCTGTAAACACGTCAAAAACATTTTGTTCCTTTAACAGTTTTTTAATGTCGCAGTTTTAACACTTTATTCGAATTCATATCATTGTTCACAAAACTGTAATTGCAGAATGCGACAATTTTATAATCGATTCAGTAAAAATGCACTCTAATTTGTGTTGTTATATTTACTGCATTACACGGAAAACCATGTAATACCATTTAGGATACAATTTTACACTTCCACAAATTAAATTCTGTCAACAAAGCAATTGTTACGAATAAAGTATTACTATTAATAATTAGGCATTGTGGAAATGTCACAGCAATTTAATAGCAGAAACTACATATAATTTCTAAGAGTTGTTTTGCTCTATTACGAGTAATGGGTCTTCCTATAAGATTCCACCAAGAAAGAAATATTCAAAAGAGCTGCATTATTGTAGCTAGTTTTAAACTAGAATGTGGTAAAATTTATCCTGATGAGAATCGTGTGTATTTTTATTGCCACATGCAACTGTTTAATATAAGATCATATGAAGTCCAATTTTACATTCAGTTCTGCAAATTGGTGTATTAATATTTAAATGTGATAGATTTCACTTAAATGCGCGAATAGGTCTCATTTTGTCTTTCTAATAATTATGGAAAACTACATTTTCCATCGCTACAATATTCTCCAGTATTTCGCAATAATGCTTCAACTTGCTTTTCATTGGTTTATCTCATTTTGTTCTGTAAACTTTTTAAATATTGCATATGAACAATTCAAACTACATACATTATGGAATATATATGGCAAAATTCTTAAGCTCTATATTGAAAATCTTTGTTATAAAACAAAACTTTTAAATACAGAATCTAGTATAAAATCATAATTATTCTTCTCCTTTAGATAGACATGAAAATGATAAATATAAACGTTAAAATGATGGGTTTTATGTTATAAAACTAATAAAACGGTAACTTTTTTCATCGAAAAATATATCATCGGGTAGTTGTAAATTATCTAAATATATTGTAGTGTTGATAAAAATTAATAAAACAATAATATGAATAATATCTAATATTAAGGTGAAATAATACTCATCTTAAGTTATTAACAGCAAAAAACACGATCAAATACAAATAAAGGAACGAAACACGTCACAAGCAAGAGAAAACCCCGAAGTGTGGATTGATTAAACGGGACGGCAACACAAACAGCACAACATTATCCATGCCCCAATTCGTATCTGTAGCTTTTGTAAACCACAACAATTTTGGAAATTTAGTGCTCCATTAACATCACTTGATGAAACGAAATGCCAATATGCTGTTAGATAAACAAATAAAACATTTTTCTTGTAGTATGGGTGTCAATGTGTTGATCCGAATGCAAACAGATGTTCGAATAATAACGATTCTATGTCATTGTACCGCCAAGAGAGAAAATAAACAGTAGAAAATTTACTAAAAGATAAAAAATCAAATAATAATGAATTTTTATGTCTTCAGATGTCGCTTTAATTTTGTTTTGTAAACATTTTGGTAGTGAATGAACTTTTTTGTTCATGAGGATGTATAATTATAAAATATGTAAGATTTAATAATTCAATTTTATTATTTGGTTCCATTTTATAACGTCTGAAAATATATGAATAGGGCTGGGTTTCCAAACTTCGTCCGCAGACATATACATTAAGGTATCCTTAGTTACCCCCAGCCCCGTGGATTGTATTAGCGTTGAATTAAATACGCCATAGCAATATGCATCATAACGTTATGCGTCATATTGCCGGAAACTATCAAGCATGCTGTCAATCATGTAAACAAATCATGTGATAAAATGTGAATTCTGTCGTGTGGTATAATCAATATTGATTCTTCAATTGTTTTACGAGCCTCGCTGACCCGGGGGTTAAGGTAGTTCGTCTGCTCCTAATCACGTGGTCTGTCAACACTGAGAATGCGGGTTTGAGACTCATTTCGGGCAAGGTGAGCTCGACTCATTTCTATATTGACAAGGAATGCCATTTTTCCTACTGGAGGTCGATGGTTTCCTCCTCGTAATCTAGCTCCGTACTTGTAATATCTACCTGCCGTCGTCTAACAATGTGTCAAAAAATTACAAGGAGTGGGATAAACATACAAAAAGAGAAAATTAAAATTTAGCCATAACGAAATTAATATTTAACTCAATCCACTCACAGCAAGGAGTGAATATACCCACGTTAACATATGTTCACTACTACTGTTACACTCTGAAAAAAATGTATGGTATACTTGGTAACCTGTACTTTTTTCATCGGACTGGTCGAATGCTGTTTTTTAATGAATTATTTGTAATTAAATACATAATTTAGAACCATGGGCTTCATTTATAATAAAGTAATCATTTTAGACCAGTTCTACAGTTTATTGTATGAGAAAATGCATTAACGATAATAAATGCTACTAGCACATATTTTCTGGGTAATGACAACGGTTCACAAGGCTGGTGCTGCAGAACTGCATGCCAATAGTGTCCTCAGGTGGCAGAGATTTTAGCGTTGAGGTAAGATAAATGCACTATACATGTTTAAATACCTCTATCTTCGGTGTCAAAAGGTAGAATGACCCAAAATTCTCAATCCCTGCCTAACTATCAATTCCTTACCATTTTCATGTGATTTTATTTTTCTTCTTGATTCATGGTTTGAGTATAGCAAATATAATGAAATTAATGGGTAAGTGTAAATCGTTATAAAACAATGTATTGACTTTCGGATAAATACAAATGTACCTCTCCATAATTATCCCATATTACTTACATATTTATTTGAACGTCGTACAATACAAATAAATGTCACCAAAAGTAGTTTTACCGTCTTGCATTTTAGTCCTAAAATTTTAAACATAATGTACTTGTTGTACTTCAAAGGCAAAGAAAAGCAAATATTACAAAAAAATATAGACATCGTAACAAACGGAAATGTCATCTTGTCATCAACTAAAGACTAAAGATCAATGCGTGCAAAATTAATAAACTCGCTACAATTTTTGTTTTAAAAATTTTATGTTTAGGTAACAGGTGTGATGATGTTTATTGGTTATTTAAATTGCTGGCACTTGGGTAATTTTAGTCTAAGGTGATTTGTACTACACAATGATTGGAAAAGAAGTTCCTTTGTTTCTTGTCTTGACTTTGAAATATATATGGGCGGCAGAATGTAAGTAAAATATAGTTAATTAACATTTGTCATAAAAAACAAAGATAAGTACAAAATCGTTGACGCGCTTAAATTTTTGCACTAAAAAGTTTGGACAATCAAACACAACACAACTTTAACTGCTTTCTCATTTGTTACAGATTGTGATGACTGTACACAATATACGGGTATGTGTGTTTAAGTTTTGTAAACAGTGTTTTAAAGCCTCATTATCGATTGGTTAATGTAGTTATTTTTTTCACCAGCGGGAGTACAAGTAAGTACTCTATTACGGCCAGGGAATAATCAGCTCAAACTTTAATTGACACGGAATTAAGATTTTTATGCCTGGTTTTCTGTTAAAAAACAGAGACCATCATAAAAAGGAAAATTGCTCAACTAAAACAAAAATACACACAAAATGTTTTCCTTTCCGTGGCGTCATTAATGGCGTCTAAAGAAATAAGGAATATTTGAACGGTTCAAAACGCTCGACACAGGTCAACTGCAAGATACTACTTACATTTATAGATTCAATATTCATATGAAATTTTATTATATCAATTTCATTGTTTCAAAACAAATTATACATAGCAAGAATTTTTGGCATGTTTTATTAAGTTCTTTTAATTAGTAGCTGCGATATCTGAATATCCGTGACAACCACTTGGCAGGTAATCTGAAATTTCGTTCGTACTCTGTACATGATGTAAATATGACTATAAAATAAGTTAAAGGTGTTGGTCTGAATTATCCATAATTCTGCCCACATTCTTTACCAAACACGGAAGTTACAGATACCAGTATTTAGCTATTAAGCTATAGGTTAGCACGGGAAAAAGAAAGTGCGGGGTGGATTAACTTAGGTCATTTTTGGTAAAGATCTGTGGACGCAGATTTGAAAATCCACCGTCACCTTATAGCAAAATATATGGGGACGTAAAATGGGACCTAATCATACATTAAATAAACCTTTATTTTATGATGTACATCCACATTGGCAAAACAGTTCATTCACTGCCAAAATGGTTATCAAACAAAAACAATACATAAAAATTAAAGCGACATCTTAGGATATTAAATGTATTTGTTTTCTTATCTTTTAGAAATGTTTCATTTTTAACTTACACATTTCTATTCTGTCAGATTTCCGACAAAACTATAACAATAGAATCGGAGCTCTCTATTATACAAGGTACAAAAGTTATCTACCCATGTTTATTCGGTTGCCATGCAAATTAAAAGTAATTTATCGCATTAACTGACAAACATTTTTTGTTTACTTGTAGTCTATTTGTCTTAAAATTAAAATCTACTTTGCAAAGTTACAATTACAACGGATGTTTCATACCTCTGCTTTGATCAGTCAACATGAAAATCAGGGGGTGTGTTCAAAAGTGCCCCAATTTTTTCTTCCGATGATAAAAAATTGCAAAGATTATTGAAAGGCACATGTATTACTCTTTTACTGGTTCAATTTTTCTGAGAAAAAATTCAAATTAGATCATTATTTCTGGTGCGGTTAATTCACGCGTTTTTATTTTCGGTGTGTTCGTATATGTATGTTTACAGTTTTCAGATGGCGTGTGATTTGCCATAATGTTATGTACGAAGCGGTACTTTTGACATGTGCAAAAGTTGTTTAAAGAACTAAATTTTAAAATGAAGTCGCAAATAATGAAAATAAACTATTTACTAGTCTTTACCTACAACTACCTTTTTTCAACTAAAATGTTTCGAATGCGATTTATTTTAGGCTCTTTAACCGTTTATATTACACGATGATTGTGTTGACAACATTTAAGCAGTCAAATGTCTGTTCATGCCAACATTTTATTGAACGTTTTTATAACATTTTACTTAGGCTAAACATCCCGTCAACAGATTTTCTAATCCGTCTTGTACATGTTAAACGTATCCTAGTATTCTAAACATTCTCCTAATTGTGCAGGTAATATGTTGGTAGAAAATTGTATTATCTTATGTTTGTTTTCTAAACAAGTATTGAAATAGTTCGATCAAATAATTTTTATAGTAAATGGCACAGCACAGCGATCCAAGTATGACTTATACTTATTGTATGCAAATGCTACATTATTGCGTTCACGTGGGTGCACCCAAGCAGGCCAAATTCACACTACAAGACCAACTTCTAATGTGCAAACAGTGGAACGGACAAATCTGATGGTATTAAGACAAACACATCCACAGTGATCTAACTTTTAAGGAACCTGACATAATTTATTTGCTCTGTTTGCTGTAAATTCTTTAATCAATATTTAACCGCCCTACCTTCATAAAACAAACCCAACCAATAAATGTAAATTATTTGTGCAACAATAATTTTCAAGTAAAATTTCAAAGTTATTGATTTAAAAATTAAATAATATTGCTGGGTATACTAAAACATGCATTTTTTCTCAAACCAATTAATGACCAGGCCGAAGAACAATACTAGAAGACACTGGAACACTAAAGTTGGGTTGGGGAAATAATTAATTATTATATAAAGAAGAAAATTTATTAACAATTATGCAAAACTGCGATTATTCTCATTTTTTTTAACTTTAGGAGTCACACTCAAATTTGCGTTATTTGTGACCCCACTTTTTTCTGAATTTGACCAGTGTTTCAGCAATCTTAATGTCAATGAATCTATCTGCACACCATCTCCAGACCTTCATGATACTATTGCTGTAACTTACATACAGACCATTTCTACTAAAAATGTACAGGACAATTAAAAAATCTCAAAATCAAAATATCAACTTTCACAGAATGTAGTAATTTACAAGTAATGTAAAAAGTCTTTGTAGCTTCAACTGACCCCTCCCAATTATATGCTTACTGCAAATATTTTGAAATGAAGAAAATATAAAAACGCTGTGTAATAGTTTTTAGCTACAGACCCGTTTTCACAATTTGTTGCATTTTTGCATTTGCATTTTTTTTAAATCTGAGGTGCGTATTTCACAAAATAATTTCATCACACTTTTAGCCTACACGGCCTGACATATCACAATCAATCACTTTGCCGCTACGTTTCTTAAGATTGTATTCCTCAATTACATGCCAATGAACCTATTTAAGTGCTGCAATTTTCTTGTCCCATTTTTAATTACTGCAAATATACTTAAATCAAATCTATATTTAGAAATAATTATTAAATAACATATTGCATTGATACAGTTAAAGTTGAGATGAATGTAAAATCTGGAAAAAAGTCCAAAAACAATGTTTTTTCTTACTTTGTTAAGAAAATAGAAAAGAAAACCGACCGAACAACAAGGGCTAAAAGCCATTTGACAGTTACAAATCCAGATATAGACAAACACAATAGAAAAACCGAAAACATAATACACATAGAGAGTAACATTAAAGTTTGATAGAAAGAGATACCTTGATGGCAAAATATTATAATTATATCGTTCAACTTTTATTGCTAAAAAATAAACAAGTATCCAGGTACAAATTACCAGTATTGGAAATTAAATAATTGGTGACCATATGTTTTTATTAACCTTTGTTTAAAAATGTCCTAAATAACAATTTCATTTACCTAAGAATATTGATACATTGTGTTAGTATATTATCAATTATGCATACACATTATTTTTCATGTTAATTTTACAGGAGAGGTGAGGGACAATTGTGAATGGTCTTGTTTAGGTGAGTTTGTTTGTTATTTCAAATGGTGGCTTAACACTATAAACAATATGATCCTAATGTACCACAATTTAAATATTATTGCATTAAGTTTTTATTAAAAGTTTGTTCCATTTAAATACATATAATTGTTTTTGTTGAGATAATGTTTAAATGGATAAGAAATTGTGAGCAAGCACCTGTTCAATATAGTCCTATTTGTTGAACTCTATCAAATTGTATAATTAAACTGAAATGCTAATTTTTTGCTAATTTATTGGAAGTTTGTTCCATTTAAATACATATAATTGTTTTTGCTGAGATAATGTTTAAATGGATCAGAAATTGTGAGCAAGCACATGTTCAATATAGTCCTATTTGTTGAACTCTATCAAATTGTATAATTATACTGTAATACTAATTTGTTGTTGTAGAACTAAATGATTGCCATCAATGTGAAAGTAAGTTAATTTGAACATACTCATTTTGAAAATATTTCATTATTTTTACTCGAAGATAGTGCATTTACTATAAATATATAATTATAATAAGCCTACACAAATAAGCGTTCAATGCCATCTTGATTATTAAGGCAAAATAGCTTTTCGCTTCTGCAATACACTCGGTCAATCCACTTGAAAAAAACGTCATAAAACTACTAATGCATTTATAGCATTTTTTTCATTTTAATTTGATAAACATTTTCTATTTCTTTTATTTATTTATTGTAGTGAAATTCGGTAAAGTCATAACAATGCCTTTTAAGTAAAAAAATGCTAGCTATAATTACATATTACATGCTTGCATGTATTTAGAAGATCTGAGTAAAACAATTGCTAAGACAAATGTATATACTTAATTGTTTTACAGAGGGTTTCTTCTTTACTAAATATCTAAATTTTTCCAGCAAATACGTGCGCGAATCAACCGGGATTGTGCAATGCAAACACGGAGGTATGCGTAGATACAAATGATGGTGCAGTTTGCCAGTGTAAACCAGGCTACGTTAGGGAAAATAACACATGTAGAGGTAGGAATCTAAATCGTTTCATCAAATAAATGTGTTAACAAAATTCAAGACTCATACTTTTGAATATATCAATTAGCCATTTAAAAAGATGGTCTCTACAAAGGCAGCATAAAAGTAATTATATGTGGTTATGGTGTATGACCTCCCAGCACTTAAAGCTTGTGAAAGTGTTTGCTAAATTTTATGGATGTAATATATAATTTGACAAATAAACGCCAACTTTTTTCAAAATCAGAAATGTGAAAAATCTAAACTGAATACAATTTTGTGTCGTTTCATTGCGGTATATATAAAGTTCATACGAAACAATCAATTCCATCGTAATGTCAACGTGCATGTTTACAAATTTTTTGCAATAGTTAATGTGTAAAAGGAAAGCAAATACTGTGCACTGGATTTTTTTAAAACTTTTTTTGTTTGCAATTCAGACATGTGCATATGTTTTAACTTCACGACTGCTAAAACTAATTTCCTGAATTATTTTAGGATTTTTGGTGCTAGATACAATACCTTAAACCGTATATTACGATACAATGTTATCGAAACTTAAATTTGCACATGTAATTGAGCAAGATAGTTTTTATTTATGAGTTATTGTAATAATAACTAAATGTCTAAAATCGTATAACAAAGTTTGAATATTACATAATTTTGATCGTCTATCTTACAAATAAAGATAATTACAAACAACAGAACACAAAGCGAACTGTCAAAAAGACAATATACAAATCAAAGTCCAAGAAACCGACAAATTCGACTCGAGAACCAACAACCAAAAATATAGCAACTGCAGCAATGGTCCTAACTTAGTGCAGGTATGCATTACAAAACAAAAGGGCGTTAAACATTTCTCTTTCATTACTGTGGTGTAGGAGTTGGTGTGTTGATGTGTTGGGTATCACACACCGCCAGTCAACAACAGATGTATCCTATAATAATCGCAGCACAATCCCTATAAGCTGAATTAAAAAAAAACTATCTGCAATAATATTTTCAAATATTTTTTAGGAAGGTAATATATAGCGTATTGAGTTCGCGGTAGAGTCAGTTTTCCTTGTAATCTTGGTTTATAAGTATATCCCGAACAAATTGGTGATATTTGCAAAAATCACTATATGTGTTTCGAAGTCAGCTATCATTTTTCATCGCATTACTAACCAGAAATAGTCTCCATTACTATAGTTCAGTGTTGCCCTTTTTAAAATGTCGCTAAGTAAGGCTAAAAGTATTGAATACAACGAACATATTGATGTTAATGCCACAATTAATAAACAAAGTATTCATGAAAGGTTGTTCACAGTTTCCGTACACACGTACGTAATCAGATTTGCTCTGACATGGTCCACTTAAGCTATTAACGCATTCTTCATTTGCTTTGGTGCAGAGATTGGGTACGTTCTCACAAGTTTTTGCTTGAAATAGATGGACGACGAAACTGATAATTGCAGATAATTATTACGTTAAATAAATGCATTAGATCGACCAACCTGGCGCTGCTGCACCAGCCAAGGTGCCACCGCATGCGAAAAAGGAGGGCTGTTGAGGCTTAACGGAAACGCGATCTGCAAAAGTCCAGAGCTATCACCTTGTTTCCAGCTACAGCAGACCACATATGCCCGACATGCGGCAGAGCCTACCGAGGTCAAATCGGATCAATCAGTCACAGTCGGAAACACCCTATCCCAACTTTTTCACTACCTATGTAATGTCCTTGGTCATTGTCGACAACGACGGAGGAACACCATCATCACATAACGTTAGACAATACGGCAGATGGGATGAACACACTTGACAATTTCAAACAATAATTAAATTATAATTATTGGCCTAAATAGAATGAATGCACGAACCGCATCAACTCGCTGGCTATTTTGTCTACATTCAAGAACAGAAAATGTCTTCTGATTGATAAAATTAAGTTTTACAGAACCCCTTAAACTATTAAGTCAATTTTAAGAATTCATGTGTTGTAGGTTTGAAGATAGTGTTAAGAGTAAAAATTCAGAATAACGTGGGTAGTAAATTATTCAAGGGCAGAATAAAGATGGTTAAAGAAATAAGAGGAAAGAAATAAAAACCTATTGTGTTGTGTTATTGTCACATTTCCATTTTATTTAAAGCTAAAACTTGCAAGAACGTACCAAATTTCTGCACCAAAGCAAATGAAGAATGTATTAATAGCCCAAGTGTACCATCCTGTCAGTGCAAATAAGGTTATTTACGTGTTTATGGAAATTGTGAAGGTAAGAAGAAAACAAACGTTCTTAAAAATAGTTTCTTTATAAATTGAAGAATTATTATCAATATGTATGATGTATTCAATACTTGGGGCGTTATTTAACGACGATACCTGGCAGGAAAACAGCTAGTGCAGAGAGAAATGTTAATGTCGAAGTGTGGCTTTCATTTGTGTTCGGTATGAAGATGATGTTGATAAACTAATTACTGTCTAACTTTGTCAAGCATTCAATGACTATATATCGCGTTGTAAGATGGTATGTAATAAGTATCCGATCACATGTGGTTTCTCTATTTCAAGCTAAAACTTGCGAGAACGTACCAAATTTCTGCACCAAAGCAAATGAAGAATGTGTTAATAGCCCAAGTGGACCATCCTGTCAGTGCAAATCAGGTTATGTACGTGTGTATGGAAATTGTGAAGGTGAGAAGACAACAAACGTTCTTAACAATAGTTTGTTAATAAATTGAAGCATTATTATCAATATGTATGATGTATTTAATACTTTATACGTCATTTAACGACGATAAATAAGTGAAAGCATGGAAGTTAATTTCTGCCCTGTACCTGGCAGGAAAACACCTAGTGCAGAATGCAGAAAGAATTGTTGATGTCGAAGTGTGGAATTCATTTGTGGTCGATATGAAGATAATGTTAATTGCTGTTTGGCCTTGTCAAACAGTTTTTTCCTATGTATTGTATCGTTAAATGATATTGTGTTTTAACCTTTCATTTTCATTTTTTATCTATTTAAAGCGAAAACTTGCGAGAACGTACCAAATTTCTGCACCAAAGCAAATGAAGAATGTGTTAATAGCCCAAGTGGACCATCCTGTCAGTGCAAATCAGGTTATGTACGTGTGTATGGAAATTGTGAAGGTAAGAAGACAACAAACGTTCTTAACAATAGTTTGTTAATAAATTGAAGCATTATTATCAATATGTATGATGTATTTAATACTTTATACGTCATTTAACGACGATAAATAAATGAAAACATAGAAGTTAATTTCTGTCCTGTACCTGGCACGAAAACAGCTAGTGCAGAAATAATTGTTGATCTCGAAGTGTTGCATTCATTTGTGGTCGGTATGAATATGATGTTGATGAACTAATTACTTTCTAACTTTGTCAAGCATTCAATGCGTATATATCGCGTTGTAAGATTGTATGTAATAAGTATCCTATCACATGTCGTTTCTATATTTCAAGCTAAAACGTGCGAGAACGTACCAAATTTCTGCACCAAAGCAAATGAAGAATGTGTTAATAGCCCAAGTGGACCATCCTGTCAGTGTAAATCAGGTTATGTACGTTTGTATGGAAATTGTGAAGGTAAGAAGACAACAAACGTTCTTAACAATAGTTTGTTAATAAATTGAAGCATTATTATCAATATGTATGATGTATTTAATACTTTATACGTCATATAACGACGATAAATAAATGAAAACATAGAAGTTAATATCTGCCCTGTACCTGGCAGGAAAACACCTAGTGCAGAATGCAGAAAGGATTGTTGATGTCGAAGCTGTGGAATTCATTTGTGGTCGATATGAAGATAATGTTAATTGCTGTTTGGCCTTGTCAAACAGTTTTTTCCTATGTATTGTATCGTTAAATGATATTGTGTTTTAACCTCTCATTTTCATTTTTTATCTATTTAAAGCGAAAACTTGCGAGAACGTACCAAATTTCTGCATTAAAGCAAATGAAGAATGTGTTAATAGCCCAAGTGGACCATCCTGTCAGTGCAAATCAGGTTATGTACGTGTGTATGGAAATTGTGATGGTAAGAAGACAACAAACTTTCTTAAAAATAGTTTGTTTATTCATTTAAACATTACCATCAATATGTATGAAGCATTCAATACTTTAAGAGTTATTTAACGACGATAAAAAAGTGAAAACATAGTAGTTAATTTCTGTCCTGTATCTGGCAGGAAAACAGCTAGTTCGATAAGAATTGTTAATGTTGAAGTGTGGTTTTCATTTGTTGTCGGTATGAAGATGATGTTGATAAACTAATTACTGTCTAACTTTGTCAAGTATTCAATGACTATATATCGCGTTTTAAGATGGTATGTAGTAGGTATCTTTTCACATGTCCTTTCACTATTTCAAGCGAAAACTTGCGAGAACGTACCAAATTTCTGCACCAAAGCAAATGAAGAATGTGTAAATAGCCCAAGTGGACCATCCTGTCAGTGCAAATCTGGTTACGTACGTGTGTACGGAAACTGTGAAGGTAGGAACATAACAAACCTTTACGAATAGTTTGTTTATACATTGAAGCATTGACTGCAATATGTATTTCGTATTCAATACGTTTAGGCAAATTAGCGTCATTAAATAGTGCAACATTGAACGTATACTATTAGAGACTATTTCTTCTTGGTATTGAGTCTGAAGTTGCCAGCCAGCATTAAAACACATATTTAAGTCAATTTGAAGAAATTCATGTGTTGTATGTTTGAAGATAGTCTTAAGAGTTATAATATTCAAGATACCGTGGGTATTGAATTATTCAGGGACAGAAAAAAACACGATTATAGAAATGAGAGGAAAGTAAAAACAACAAGCAGGAAAACACAACCCAAAAATAATAAACTTAGTAAAGCGAACTCATCAAAACCCTGGGGTCATTCCAGGAACTCTTCTGGAAGATTTATTATCTCCTGCTATATACGTGAGATGTGTCGTATTTGTCAGGTTTAAATCCGGAACTAAGCCATATTTGCGACACTAATAAAAGTGCAATCATAGACGTTTTATTTCAGTCCGGTGTCGAAAAAAAGTCATTTGATGCAGAAAGACTGACTGATGTCGAAGAGTGGCATTCATTTGTGGTCGGTATTAAAATAATGTGGATGAACTAATTACTGTCTTACTTTGTCAAGCATTCGATGCCTGTATATAGCTTAGTAAGATGGTATGTATTGAGTATCCTTTCACATGTCTTTTCTCTATTTCAAGCGAAAACGTGCGAGAACGTACCAAATTTCTGCACGAAAGCAAATGTATTGTATCGTTAAATGATATTGTGTTTTAACCTTTCATTTTCATTTTTTATCTATTTAAAGCGAAAACTTGCGAGAACGTACCAAATTTCTGCATTAAAGCAAATGAAGAATGTGTTAATAGCCCAAGTGGACCATCCTGTCAGTGCAAATCAGGTTATGTACGTGTGTATGGAAATTGTGAAGGTAAGAAGACAACAAACTTTCTTAAAAATAGTTTGTTTATTCATTGAAACATTATCATCAATATGTATGAAGCATTCAATACTTTAAGAGTTATTTAACGACGATAAAAAAGTGAAAACATAGAAGTTAATTTCTGTCCTGTACCTGGCAGGAAAACAGCTAGTTCGATAAGAATTGTTAATGTTGAAGTGTGGCTTAAATTTGTTGTCGGTATGAAGATGATGTTGATAAACTAATTACTGTCTAACTTTGTCAAGTATTCAATGACTATATATCGCGTTTTAAGATGGTATGTAATAGGTATCTTTTCACATGTCCTTTCACTATTTCAAGCGAAAACTTGCGAGAACGTACCAAATTTCTGCACCAAAGCAAATGAAGAATGTGTAAATAGCCCAAGTGGACCATCCTGTCAGTGCAAATCTGGTTACGTACGTGTGTACGGAAACTGTGAAGGTAGGCACATAACAAACCTTTACGAATAGTTTGTTTATACATTGAAGCATTAACTGCAATATGTATTTCTTATTCAATACGTTTAGTCAAAATTAGCGTCATTAAATAGTGCAACATTGAACGTATACTTCTAGAGAGTATTTCTTGCTGGTATTGAGTCTGGAGATGCTAGCTAGCATTAAAACACATATTTAATTCAATTTGAAGAAATTCATGTGTTGTAAGTTTGAAGATAGTCTTAAGAGTTAAAAAATTCAAGATACCGTGGGTATTGAATTATTTAGGGACAGGAAAAACATGATTAAAGAAATGAAAGGAAAGTAAAAACAACATGCAGGAAAACAACCCAACAATAATAAACTTAGTAACGCGAACTCAATTAAAACCTAGGGTGAGTCCAGAAACTCTGGAAGATTCGTTATCTCCTGCTTTATACTTGAGATGTGTCGTATTTGTCAGGTTAAAATCCGGTAATAAGGCATATTTGCGACACTATAATAAAAGTGCAATCATAGACGTTTTCTTTCAGTCCGGTGTCGAAAACAGAATGTAAATTTTCTGCAGATACACTGGTTGATGTCGAAGTGTGGCATTCATTTGTGGTCGGTATAAAGATGATGTTAATGAACTAATTACTGTTTTACTTTGTCAAGCATTCAATGCCTATATATCGCTTAGTAAGATGATATATATTGAGTATCCTTTCACATGTCTTTTCTCTATTTCAAGCGAAAACTTGCGAGAACGTACCAAATTTCTGCACCAAAGCAAATGAAGAATGTGTTAATAGCCCAAGTGGACCATCCTGTCAGTGCAAATCAGGTTATGTACGTGTGTATGGAAATTGTGAAGGTAATAAGACAACAAACGTTCTTACAAATAGTTTGTTCATAAATTGAAGCATTATTATCAATATGTATAATGTATTCAATATATTTGAAGGGTAATTTAACGACGATAAATAAGTGAAAACATAGAAGTTTATTTCTGTCCTGTACCGAGCAGGAAAACAGCTAGTTCTGATAAGAATTGTTAATGTTGAAGTGTGGCGTTTATTTGTTGTCGGTATGAAGATGATGTTGATAAACTAATTAATGTCTAACTTTGTCAAGTATTCAATGACTATATATCGCGTTGTAAGATGGTATGTAATAGGTATACTTTCACATGTCCTTTCTCTATATCAAGCGAAAACTTGCGAGAACGTACCAAATTTCTGCACCAAAGCAAATGAAGAATGTGTAAATAGCCCAAGTGGACCATCCTGTCAGTGCAAATCAGGTTATGTACGCGCGTACGGAAATTGTGAAGGTAAGAAGACAACAAACGTTCTTAAAAATAGTTTGTTTATAAATTGAAGCATTATTATCAATATGTATGATGTATTCAATATACTTGAAGCGTTATTTAACGACGATAAATAAGTGAAAACATAGAAGTTTATTTCTGTCCTGTACCTCTCAGGAAAGCAGCTAGTGCAGAATGCAGAAAGAATTGTTGATGCCGAAGTGTGGCTTTCATTTCTGGTCGAATTGAAGATAATGTTAATTGCTGTTTGGGCTTGTCAAACAGTTTTTTCCTATGCATTGTATCGTTAAATGCTATTGTGTTATTATCACATTTTCATTTTTTAACTATTTAAAGCTCAAACTTGCGAGAACGTACCAAATTTCTGCACCAAATCAAATGAAGAATGTGTAAATAGCCCAAGTGGACAATCATGTCAGTGCAAATCAGGTTACGTACGTGTGTACGGAAACTGTGAATGTAGGCACATAACAAACCTTTACGAATAGTTTGTTTATACATTGAAGCATTAACTGCAATATGTATTTCGTATTCAATACGTTTAGGCAAATTAGCGTCATTAAATAGTGCAACATCGAACGTATACTATTAGAGACTATTTCTTCTTGGTATTGAGTCTGAAGTTGCCAGCCAGCATTAAAACACATATTTAAGTCAATTTGAAGAAATCCATGTGTTGTATGTTTGAAGATAGTCTTAAGAGTTATAATATTCAAGATACCATGGGTATTGAATTATTCAGCGACAGAAAAAAACACGATTATAGAAATGAGAGGAAAGTAAAAACAACAAGCAGGAAAACACAACCCAAAAATAATAAACTTAGTAAAGCGAACTCAGCAAAACCCTGGGGTCATTCCAGGAACTCTTCTGGAAGATTTATTATCTCCTGCTATATACGTGAGATGTGTCGTATTTGTCAGGTTTAAATCCGGAACTAAGCCATATTTGCGACACTAATAAAAGTGCAATCATAGACGTTTTATTTCAGTCCGGTGTCGAAAAAAAGTCATTTGATGCAGAAAGACTGGCTGATGTCGAAGAGTGGCATTCATTTGTGGTCGGTATTAAAATAATGTGGATGAACTAATTACTGTCTTACTTTGTCAAGCATTCGATGCCTGTATATAGCTTAGTAAGATGGTATGTATTGAGTATCCTTTCACATGTCTTTTCTCTATTTCAAGCGAAAACGTGCGAGAACGTACCAAATTTCTGCACGAAAGCAAATGAAGAATGTGTTAATAGCCCAAGTGGACCATCCTGTCAGTGCAAATCAGGTTATGTACGTGTGTATGGAAATTGTGAAGGTAAGAAGACAACAAACTTTCTTAAAAATAGTTTGTTTATTCATTTAAACATTACCATCAATATGTATGAAGCATTCAATACTTTAAGAGTTATTTAACGACGATAAAAAAGTGAAAACATAGTAGTTAATTTCTGTCCTGTACCTGGCAGGAAAACAGCTAGTTCGATAAGAATTGTTAATGTTGAAGTGTGGTTTTCATTTGTTGTCGGTATGAAGATGATGTTGATAAACTAATTACTGTCTAACTTTGTCAAGTATTCAATGACTATATATCGCGTTTTAAGATGGTATGTAGTAGGTATCTTTTCACATGTCCTTTCACTATTTCAAGCGAAAACTTGCGAGAACGTACCAAATTTCTGCACCAAAGCAAATGAAGAATGTGTAAATAGCCCAAGTGGACCATCCTGTCAGTGCAAATCTGGTTACGTACGTGTGTACGGAAACTGTGAAGGTAGGAACATAACAAACCTTTACGAATAGTTTGTTTATACATTGAAGCATTGACTGCAATATGTATTTCGTATTCAATACGTTTAGGCAAATTAGCGTCATTAAATAGTGCAACATTGAACGTATACTATTAGAGACTATTTCTTCTTGGTATTGAGTCTGAAGTTGCCAGCCAGCATTAAAACACATATTTAAGTCAATTTGAAGAAATGCATGTGTTGTATGTTTGAAGATAGTCTTAAGAGTTATAATATTCAAGATACCATGGGTATTGAATTATTCAGGGACAGAAAAAACACGATTATAGAAATGAGAGGAAAGTAAAAACAACAAGCAGGAAAACACAACCCAAAAATAATAAACTTAGTAAAGCGAACTCATCAAAACCCTGGGGTCATTCCAGGAACTCTTCTGGAAGATTTATTATCTCCTGCTATATACGTGAGATGTGTCGTATTTGTCAGGTTTAAATCCGGAACTAAGCCATATTTGCGACACTAATAAAAGTGCAATCATAGACGTTTTATTTCAGTCTGGTGTCGAAAAAAAGTCATTTGATGCAGAAAGACTGACTGATGTCGAAGAGTGGCATTCATTTGTGGTCGGTATTAAAATAATGTGGATGAACTAATTACTGTCTTACTTTGTCAAGCATTCGATGCCTGTATATAGCTTAGTAAGATGGTATGTATTGAGTATCCTTTCACATGTCTTTTCTCTATTTCAAGCGAAAACGTGCGAGAACGTACCAAATTTCTGCACGAAAGCAAATGTATTGTATCGTTAAATGATATTGTGTTTTAACCTTTCATCTTCATTTTTTATCTATTTAAAGCGAAAACTTGCGAGAACGTACCAAATTTCTGCATTAAAGCAAATGAAGAATGTGTTAATAGCCCAAGTGGACCATCCTGTCAGTGCAAATCAGGTTATGTACGTGTGTATGGAAATTGTGAAGGTAAGAAGACAACAAACTTTCTTAAAAATAGTTTGTTTATTCATTGAAACATTATCATCAATATGTATGAAGCATTCAATACTTTAAGAGTTATTTAACGACGATAAAAAAGTGAAAACATAGAAGTTAATTTCTGTCCTGTACCTGGCAGGAAAACAGCTAGTTCGATAAGAATTGTTAATGTTGAAGTGTGGCTTTCATTTGTTGTCGGTATGAAGATGATGTTGATAAACTAATTACTGTCTAACTTTGTCAAGTATTCAATGACTATATATCGCGTTTTTAGATGGTATGTAATAGGTATCTTTTCACATGTCCTTTCACTATTTCAAGCGAAAACTTGCGAGAACGTACCAAATTTCTGCACCAAAGCAAATGAAGAATGTGTAAATAGCCCAAGTGGACCATCCTGTCAGTGCAAATCTGGTTACGTACGTGTGTACGGAAACTGTGAAGGTAGGCACATAACAAACCTTTACGAATAGTTTGTTTATACATTGAAGCATTAACTGCAATATGTATTTCGTATTCAATACGTTTAGTCAAAATTAGCGTCATTAAATAGTGCAACATTGAACGTATACTTCTAGAGAGTATTTCTTGCTGGTATTGAGTCTGGAGATGCTAGCTAGCATTAAAACACATATTTAATTCAATTTGAAGAAATTCATGTGTTGTAAGTTTGAAGATAGTCTTAAGAGTTAAAAAATTCAAGATACCGTGGGTATTGAATTATTTAGGGACAGGAAAAACATGATTAAAGAAATGAAAGGAAAGTAAAAACAACATGCAGGAAAACAACCCAAAAATAATAAACTTAGTAACGCGAACTCAATTAAAACCTAGGGTGAGTCCAGAAACTCTGGAAGATTCATTATCTCCTGCTTTATACTTGAGATTTGTCGTATTTGTCAGGTTAAAATCCGGTAATAAGGCATATTTGCGACACTATAATAAAAGTGCAATCATAGACGTTTTCTTTCAGTCCGGTGTCGAAAACAGAATGTAAATTTTCTGCAGATACACTGGTTGATGTCGAAGTGTGGCATTCATTTGTGGTCGGTATAAAGATGATGTTAATGAACTAATTACTGTTTTACTTTGTCAAGCATTCAATGCCTATATATCGCTTAGTAAGATGATATATATTGAGTATCCTTTCACATGTCTTTTCTCTATTTCAAGCGAAAACTTGCGAGAACGTACCAAATTTCTGCACCAAAGCAAATGAAGAATGTGTTAATAGCCCAAGTGGACCATCCTGTCAGTGCAAATCAGGTTATGTACGTGTGTATGGAAATTGTGAAGGTAATAAGACAACAAACGTTCTTACAAATAGTTTGTTCATAAATTGAAGCATTATTATCAATATGTATAATGTATTCAATATATTTGAAGGGTAATTTAACGACGATAAATAAGTGAAAACATAGAAGTTTATTTCTGTCCTGTACCGAGCAGGAAAACAGCTAGTTCCGATAAGAATTGTTAATGTTGAAGTGTGGCGTTTATTTGTTGTCGGTATGAAGATGATGTGGATAAACTAATTAATGTCTAACTTTGTCAAGTATTCAATGACTATATATCGCGTTGTAAGATGGTATGTAATAGGTATACTTTCACATGTCCTTTCTCTATATCAAGCGAAAACTTGCGAGAACGTACCAAATTTCTGCACCAAAGCAAATGAAGAATGTGTAAATAGCCCAAGTGGACCATCCTGTCAGTGCAAATCAGGTTATGTACGCGCGTACGGAAATTGTGAAGGTAAGAAGACAACAAACGTTCTTAAAAATAGTTTGTTTATAAATTGAAGCATTATTATCAATATGTATGATGTATTCAATATACTTGAAGCGTTATTTAACGACGATAAATAAGTGAAAACATAGAAGTTTATTTCTGTCCTGTACCTCTCAGGAAAGCAGCTAGTGCAGAATGCAGAAAGAATTGTTGATGCCGAAGTGTGGCTTTCATTTCTGGTCGAATTGAAGATAATGTTAATTGCTGTTTGGGCTTGTCAAACAGTTTTTTCCTATGCATTGTATCGTTAAATGCTATTGTGTTATTATCACATTTTCATTTTTTAACTATTTAAAGCTCAAACTTGCGAGAACGTACCAAATTTCTGCACCAAAACTAATGAAGAATGTGCTAATAGCCCAAGTGGACCATCATGTCTGTGCAAATCAGGTTACGTATGTGTGTACGGAAACTGTAAAGGTAGGCAGATAACAAACCTTTACGAATAGTTTGTTTATACATTGAAGCATTAACTGCAATATGTATTTCGTATTCAATACGTTTAGGCAAATTAGCGTCATTAAATAGTGCAACATTGAACGTATACTATTAGAGACTTTTTCTTCTTGGTATTGAGTCTGAAGATGGCAGCTAGCATTAAACCACATATTTAAGTCAATTTGAAGAAATCCATGTGTTGTATGTTTGAAGATAGTCTTAAGAGTTAAAATATTCAAGACACCATGGGTATTGAATTATTCAGGGACAGAAAAAACATGATTATAGAAATGAGAGGAAAGTCAAAACAACAAGCAGGAAAACACAACCCAAAAATAATAAACTTTGTAACGCGAACTCAACAAAAACCTGGGGTCATTCCAGGAACTCTTCAGGACGAGTTATTATCTTATGCTATATACGTGAGATGTGTCGTATTTGTCAGGTTTAAATCCGGAAATAAGCCATATTTGCGACACTTATATAAGTGCAATCATAGACGTTTTATTTCACCCCGGTGTCGAAAAAAAAGTCATTTGATGCAGAAGGACTGGTTGATGTCGAAGTGTGGCATTCATTTGTGGTCGGTATGAAAATAATGTGGATGAACTAATTACTGTCATTCAATGGCTATATATCGCTTAGTAAGATGGTCTGTAATGAGTATCCTTTCATATGTTTTTTCTCTATTTCATTATATGCATATGTGCTTATCAATTTCAATGTAACATTTACAATTTCGATATTTTGCAGCATGTTCAGAGATCTGTAGAAAGTACACAGGTAACTTTTTATACTAATATGGCGTCCTTCATAAGCCTTGAGTACATATAAGGTTTAAGTATAAAGCCCTCTGTTTACGCCACAGTAAGATTGCATTTATCCTTTAAATTATTTAACTAATCACCAATATTCACAAATGACAAGAAACAAAAAGAAATTTAAAAGAGATCAGAGATTATATGTATGCAATAATTCTGTATATTCTTTTATAGATGATTATTTAATAACGCTTCATTTTACTTGTTATCTTCTTTAAATGTGCCTGTAAGTAAAGTAGCATGCAATGTATGATTTTTCTGATTTAGGTTCTAATTATAACTCATGTTATAAATACTACTGCGGAGGTACGTATCATGCTTACTTATAAAATGTATACAACATGAACATGAACATGAATTGCTCGCAAGGATGCAGACCTGCTATTAACCAATACTTAATATAAACCATTTAATGAACCGACCTAAAGAAGTTTGAATACTCCATTAAAGAAGAAAATAAATATTTTAATTAGTTGTTTATATGAAACAAAAAAAAAACACTATCGAAAATACGTTGATGACAGTTTATTTATATTTTAATAAAAATAAACGTGTGAAACTGATCTAGCTCCAGTTTAATAAGGTGTATTATCAAAACCGGCTGCCATAACACACCACATTTTGTAAAAACAAATGTAATTGACTACTGTCAAACGTGAGAACTTATGTTATGCAGAAAATTTGTTTATATTAGAACAGCTAATCGTACCAAAACAAATCTTATTATCAAATATTTACCGTTAAGTCGCAGAATGCCGCCGTTGATTTACATCCTGCTATATTTCTCAAAAGCGTGTTTTTATTAAAATAACAAACAAGTTTTAGTGTTACAGTCAACAGTAAGGGGACATTTCTTAAGCATTTATGTATAAATGTAATGTTTAAAAGATCAGTACACACTATTAAAACTTGTTAAAATCTCTTACAGGTTTATTCTAATAAACCGCACGCTTTACTACAACAACTTATATTTGATGCCATACAAACGTTATGTATTTGCAGCATATCCGTATTAAATCAGAAGCAGACAAGATTCCCTTAGCAGTCAAACATAAACTTCACAACAGAGATGCATATTGTGCTGGATTACTTGACTTTTTGTTTAAAGGGAAACTTCGCGAAAAAATGAAAATTTGATATGTTATTCTTCATCTAAAAAGAAACAAATTTGCCTCTTGATGTTTTATTATATTTTCAGTGGTTAAGTTTCTTCATGGAATTTACCGTGTAAAAAATGCACTTATGGAGGTCCGCCATCTTGTCACCATCTCGTCACTAGATGGCGATACTAGACATCCAAGTACCTTAAAAGTCGTCGTATGATAATAACGCGAAACGGTCAATAATAGAAGGTTGTACTATAAGACAAGGTTGTGGAAAGATTACGTTTCGTATTCCTGATCTATATATAAGCAAAAAACACCGACTTGTGTAACAAGAAGTTAACCAATTTAAAGACTTCTACTTAATACTATTTCCACAGCAGCAACAACGGTAAACGGAAAGAAAGTCACAGGAAAAAAGTCACAGTTTTGATAAGAAAAAAAGTCCACAAATATAAATTAAATTGAAAATTATTCGTATTATTATTTTCAACTTAGTCAGATTAAGCTTATTGATCGAAACTTTTTTATACAAAATATTTGCGAAGTTGACTATTTAAGAAATAACGGTCATTAAATGAAATATTTGTAAATACTCTGGTTTTCGCGCATCAAAATTTCACTTCACGTTTAGTACATTTATAATTATTATATCTATTATTATTATAATTATTATTACTGGTAACATTTATTGTGCGTGTGCACAACACAGTTTCCAAACTTTTACATGTTGTGTATATTTGAGTTAACGTGTAAGTTTTACGTTTCCGCTGACTTGGCATCTTAAGGTATTCGAAATCTTATATACATCCTGTGTTCTGACACTTCGGTGTATTCAAATCATACCTGTCTTGGCAGGAGGGGGTGTGCCTTTCTAATTTCGAATTACATGATTAACCTTTAATCTGGTTAGCTTTTGAAAAGTCCGAATATTCATACTTCAAAGTCGGCGTCAAATGATCAAGTAATTGCAATAAACATTCTGTTTGTTTACCTGCTAATTCTGTTAATTACCCTTTATAAACGAGTAATGATTTACCTGTAATATTTTCACGTCCAGGTACAACTGCCGCTTCAAGACGCGCAAAATTATCCACGGAATTTTATTTTTTATATAAAAATAATCATATAAATATATCTTTTATTACAATTATTATTTAGGTAAATTATATCTGAGTTAAATAAATACAGGTTAAAATTTGTGTCTAAAAATACTTTTATTAAAACAAAGAACATTAAGACGTATTTGGTAATCTTATGTTGTCAGAAAGGCAGAAAAACGTATTTTTAACTGGATTATTTATCATATTTACTGGATAATTACATTTATCACGTCACAAACGCAGTCACGTGATAAAATAATGTCAATATGGCGGCCCCCATACACAAAATTTTACCACCTTTAATCCACTCTAGAAGCGTAACGGTAAAGAATACAATAAAACATCAAAAGGCAATTATATTTCTTTTTTTTTGAAGAATAACATATCAAATTTTCTTTTTTCGCGAACTTACCCTTTAAGTTCCGCTGTTTTTAATTTCTGTTTGTGCTTTATACTTGCCTATTTTGCTATGCATTTTACAACGGGCAAATTAACTTAAGTCAACTTTAAAATTAAAGTTTTACAAAGCAGCATAAAACTAATGTTTTGAATAAAAACTATGAATACTTTTGTCACATGTAAATCGTTAGAATAATAAAGTATATAATAACATGACTAGTGTTTTATAGCATTACACGTGTATTTTATTTTTAATTCTGATGGAGCAATTTGTCTGTGTTGACATAGTTATGGGTCTGCGTGTTCTTATTGTGAAATACAATTATATTTAATACGTAACCTGTTTTTGAAAAATCTGGACTAATACGTTGAGGCTGGACTATACAAACAAGTATGTTCTTAACTATTATCGCCCGTATTCAATGGGGCGTAAAGTCTTACAAACAATCTATGGTAGAGCAGCTAATAACAAAAAGTGTAATAGTATGGCACATACTATATTATTCCATGTTATTGCTATCATTTGCATTTAGGAATTTTTAATTAGCAGCATTCGTTTAAAAAGCGCACAAAAAATCGATTACGCAAGATATAGAAAATACAAATTTAAAAGTTAACCAATAAAACGAGATATTTGTTGCAAACAGTTGCACTGTGCAGATGTACATAAGTGTTTCATAGTTGAATCTTATCTTAAGTTTGGTTACCAATATATCACGTTTAGGCTCACCTCATAACTATATTATATAGTTTGAAACGGAATAATAATCTTGTTTCTTTGTGTCGTTTAATGAACTCCCAAGTCAGTCCAAATTGTCAACGTCGTTATTGGTACACAATTTTCTGTAAATAAACCTCGGGCTATATTTTAACAGTGATCTCGCATTAACTTAGCTAGCAACAAACGTACTAACAAATTCTAAAGGTCTTTTTCCCATTTTTTTTTTCAAATTAATATTCATAGAGTGGTTAGTGATATATCAGATTCCCAATAAAAATCGCATACTAATTACATTTTTTTTAATTTTTCAATTAATTTATAGTATACATATGTAATAAACTTTGTCTTCCAGTACTGATACCAGACATATATTGTGGAATGTCTTTTTGACAGTTTCATGGTTTTTTCGATATTTTGTCATAACCGTTATTCTGAACACAACAAGATCAAGTTTGTCAAACCACAATACAAAATAAACAGGAAATAAATTATTCGAAATGAGCATCGGAAAACACGTTACATCTCTTCAGGAAGAAGTATAAGAGGGAAAATAAGGTAAAACAATTGTACAGTACGTAAAACAGCAAGCCTGCATTTCATAAACAAGCCCTCATAATTGTGACGAGAAATATTTAAGGTGGTCACTTAACTCAATATATTATATAAAATCGACACGAGAAAACAAAACAGTTTAAATAAACAATCGTATCAAGTTATCTTTAAAGCATAAAGCCCGGATTAAATCGAGTTTATATTAAAAAAACTACATATCCGTTATTTGTTTCATAACAGTCGGTCATATTAAAACTCATTTTAATAATAATAAGCATCTAATTTAGTCTCATCTGCTTGGTACAGATGTTCCTATTTTGCCCAAGATATATCATCATCACTCTGATCTGTTCATCATATATCATAAATGCAACTGGTCTTGATTTTGTGCCAAAGTTTTACATATAATCTTTCATTTTGCAAAAAAAAGTTATATTGAATCTGTAACATATTGCTCACCAATTAGTCATTGATATAAATACTACCCTGCCTTTAGATTGATTTATATGGCAGTTGTTTTAAGTGTTCAATACAAATATTTAAAAAATGCTAGTATGTCAACGATTAATTTTTGTGGTGTCATTCGGTGTGAACAGGTATTTGGTTGCGTATGTTTAGCGAGAAATAGTTTAACTTTATTCAGGAGAAAAGACAGTTCAGAAGCTAATCAATGTGGAAACAGGAGAGGTACGAACTGGCAGATATTTTAACATTCTAACTGTAGAGAAGAAAATGTTGACCTTCTAGCAACAGTGTTACGTCTCCTTTTGTCTAAAATTCTCAATTTTCACTAGCAATCTTTTTGTGCATGTTGTGTGGCACTCACCAACACGTTGCCTAGTATGGTGTTCGGCTAGACTTTTGTATTAGTTCACGAACGAGAGGGCATTCCCTTTTTCCGGCTTTCGGCATCTTCAGGAGTTTCCTAAATGTTTCTTTATCACGGGTAAACTATAATTGATCTATGCACTGACATTGTAATTAATTATATTTATTCTCAAGATGTAGTACGTCCTAATCCGATTTGGCAAATCTGTCTGAAATTTTTTCAACTTCAGTTTGACAGCCAACGATAAGTCTGGTGATATTAATTCCTTTATTACACAAGAGTAGGTCTTGTTAAAATTCAATTAAATAATCTTATAATAATCATTAGTATTGCACTTTCATTTAACTGACGTGCGAAATATATTAACTGTTGTTCTATTTACAAGGTATTCTAAACTTAAGTAATAAAAGCCACTGTTGATCGTCTGGCACAGAACATTTCATAACATTGGTATTATTTGGAGAACTTACTATATATTATATACTATAATTAGCTCTTGCTACAAATTCAAAATTAAGAGAACCTTTGCTTTAATTCACTTTCGTCCTAACATGAACTGAAATCCCTGGTAATTCCTTAAATTTAATAGAACTACCTTACCAATTAGATGTGTTCTAAATTAATACTATAGGACTCATAAAACCATCACAAAAGAACAAAGCGAAAGTTGTTTTAGGTCTATTTGGCATAACCTGGAGTTGGACTAAAATTTTGAACAATTGTATATTGACACCTATATATTTAATCAAGTATTTGATTTTAATATTGTAATTGTTATCTAAACAACTGCAAATAAGTCTTAAAAACATGGATGTGTTGATATGTTATCTCGCAATAATCAATGATAATCATTATAATACTTATACCGTAGATTACTAGAATTTTATCAAATCATTAATTCAATTTAACACGACACTAATGAAGTGCATTCCTGTAAAAAAAAACTCTGATAAATAAATAAATTATTAAACATGTGTGAAAATTTCAAACGGAAATATTTAATTGTTAGCGTAGATTTGTAATTTTACCTTTCGGAATGAAATATGAATTTAGCAGGATCTTGTTTTGAACGGATTTATTCGATAAAAAATAAAAGGAACCATGACAATTTAGAACGTTTCCATGAATATAAGAAATAAGAATAAATATGTTATCTAACAGAGCTGATGGAGGTTGCTCATATGAAGGACACAAATGAACTTTTTTGCTGACTGATTTAATCAAATGAATTTCTAGTTTCGATTCTAGTCATACCTTTATTCAAAATCAACCCAATTTTAGTGTTTTCAACACAGAACGCCCAAATTGGCTCTGGAAAATAATATCTCCAATATTTTTATTATTGGGGTATTTGGGAATTTGGTCATGCTACACATATTGGGCAGAATAAAATTCTGAAAGAGAATGACATATAAAGTGCTTAATGTTTTAGTTATAAACGATACTGTTGGTCTCTGTGTTGGGCTAATTAGGTACTAAAAAAGCAATGTACGTCTTGGATATTCTAGTCAATTGTGATTTTGGATGCAAGATTAATTTGTTTCCAGTTTATTTTGCAATGCATCTTTCGTCTTAGATTCGCGTATGCATAACCACAGACAGATTTTTAAGAACACGTTATCCACTTCAGGATTTAGTTAAGGCAACAATATTTAAAACTATGTTTCTCGTTTCAGTTTTCGTGTGTCCAAGTATTGACAGCGATTGTTTCTGTACAAACAAGTTAATAGTAAAAAATGGAAGTTGAATCTGCTTTATCGATCTCCTTGTTCTTTCTGTTATTCCATTTATTTTAATGTTAATTATGAACATAATAATTGGAACAACGCTACGTGCTTCGATACCTTTTCAAAGAATGGCCGTAAAAATTCCTGTAAGTAGACAACAATTCATAAGAAGCAGCCGGCATCTTACATAGAAGGAATGTTTATGTATTAGTCATTGATTTTAAAACAACAAGAATATGCTCCCTGTAGCCGTTGCAAAGGTTAAATTAGGTCTCTAAACATACAAAACATACAAATGGACTTTTTACATAACTGGCTTTTACTATAATTGACGAATAAAGGATCCATCTTTCCAATAGCATCCCGTAAAGTTTAACAAAGTCTTCGATGCAAAAGGTTTCGAGGTAGGGTCTCACTTCTTGAGTGAAATTGAAATAAGTGATATTTGCTGTGGTTAAAATATTTTCGGTTTTTAAATTTCTGGAGTTTTCAAGTTTATTGACTTTGATTTGTGGATTGCCTATTTGACAGTCTTCATCTGTGTTCGGTATTTTGTAATTACTTTCATTTATAAATCATTCATAGCTGTATGTGCTTCATAAGCCGAAATATATAGGTAGCATATACTAATGTAGGTTGTAATGCTTGTCGTTATGCGTACTCAGGGTTTTGTTTGTTTGAATTTTATTAAACACCACTTTCAGTAATGTTTCTGCGGTGAATCGCGGCGTCACTTTTTATTGGGAAGGAAGCCGGAGTACACTTAGGCAATTCTTATCCATTAAGATTGGAGTCCAGCCAACCCTGCGTCTAGTGAGACTTGAACCCGCAATTTCATTGTTGACAGACTACGCGATCAATAGTAGTCACTTCGCATCCGAGGCTCCTTATATTGTGTGGATATATTTCCGTTGTGGCGTGAATTAAATGTTTAGTGTTAATACAAAACAGGTTAATGAATACAAAATAGTGAAGACAAAGAGCAGTTCGGTCATTTACACGATTCCAATGTTCTTATGGCTCACCCCAAGTACTGCAATGTTATGTGACGAGCGTGACAAGTGTAAATCACAACAAAATAAATCACTATCCTATCGGACATTTATACAGAACTTTTATAGAAAAATCTTTCGGACAGACTATAGTACTTCTAACCAGAACAATAAGGCGTTGACATTTTACAGAATATTAACAAACATAGTAAATGCTATTTGCACTTTCCTTCCTTTCAACGCACGTAATTGCAAAAATGCGAAAATGATTTTAAATTAAAGGCTTTCAAAGGGTAGATTTTGGTCAGAATTCCAACAACTTTTTGGAATTTGTGTTGAAAGTTCTTCAACATCTTAATGTTTTGTTATCTATTATTTATGGTTTGAGAGCCAATGATAGGTCACAGACGATACGCATGTCTGAAATGAAATTATACAACTTTGGTATCCTTAATGAGACTACTTCAGAGCTAAAGTTCAAAATAAATACAATAATTGTTTCAGTTACGATAATATAATGTTTCTGTAACGCAACTGGCAATTTTTGTCTCACTTTTACTTCATAGTAGCAAAGAACTAACACAAACCTTAGATTGGTTGTCATTCCACTATATGTGTTCTTTTGTGCATTTATGAATTTGTTATCAATCTTATCTGAGAGTTTTACTTTTACATTTGGTGATAAGGGGAACAAGTGAGTACATGAAAATGTAATAACTCCTATCAGTTGCCGCTGATTTGTCTGATCCCAATTTAACAATGATCAAGAAACATATCTCGACTATGAATTATTTACTTACGCAAACAAGCAAATTAGCCTGTGGACTAGACAAGAACTCAAAAAAGCAAAACAATGAGCAGGGATAGGTGAAAGAAACATAGACACGAACTCCCATCAAACCCTAAGAAAACGAATGTCGAACTTTTTAAATTAATTTATATTGAGTGACAAAGAAATATTTTAATTCATAGTCCACTAAATATTTCTTCTTCAGCGTGAGCAAAATTAATTCTCCTCACAATTTAAATAACAAAAACAGGCGCCACTGCATGGGATAAATTTGTCATTTCTTCTGATTGAAAACCATTTTCTTCAGAAAAGTCGGGTTGTTTGATGTTGTTTTATCAATTGGTATTTAATATTATATTTACATCAGATACGTTTAACTTCATGCGTTCGATGTCTCATAAATAACGATAGTAGGTAAAAGTTGTGTGATTCAAAAATTGAAGTGCATTAAAATTATTTAAAAACTCACTGAACTAATACCAAACGAATACAGTTACAAACACATGTACATGAGAGTTATATTTTAGATTCAGAGCAGTTAATCGATTTAAAACAATTAAACAATGCAGCTTTGCAAACAAACACGTTTTTGCGATACAATCCAAACTGCTAAACGTATGTATATAGTATATTTACACGAGTAATCCATAATTTGTGTTTTCCAAACTAGATTATACCTTACAGTAGACGTACATTGTATTTCGAATGCACATAACAACTAATACATTTAGATGTTGCACGTTAGCAAGAATCAATACCTACCTACTCACCTACCTAGTCATTGTTATTCCCGGGGTCACATAAGGAAAGGTCTAGTGTTTTCCACTTCCCTCTGTCTTGAGCTGTCTTCTCTAATTCTCTCCATGTTAGCCGATGTTGTTGACGTGTGGTTAAGGTTGATTGTATCTACTAGTAATCACCGGCGTGTAAATACTCAGGCTGAGAGTTCGAGTTTACATGGGACAGATGATCTCACTCGAACTTGCAAATTAATAATTATGCATCATAGCATCATCCATAAGAAGTATTGCAGAACGTCAGAATTGATGAATTGAAGTAGAAACTTAGAAACTAATAGCACAAAATCAACATTCCTATATACTTCTGCTGGTCTTGTTTTTATAAGCCACCGTAACTTGTTCGGATATGATTGTTTTGTTTATTTTGTTTGATGATGTTTCAGCAATTTTCAGGTATATCATGCCGTCCAGGTTTTATAAGTGGAGGAAGCCGGAGTACCCGGAGAACACCCGGGACCTGCGGTAGGAAAACTGGCAATCCTTGGCAATTAAGATTGGAGTCGAATAAACCTGCCTGCAGTGAGAATCGAACCCGTAATCTAAGTGTTGGCAGACCCCGTGATCAACAGTAGACGAACTACCTTAACCACTAGGCCACCGAGGCCCTTGTTCGGACATGAACCCCAACTTAACTTATAATGTACAACAAATATCGCGGGCAAGGGTCTATTTAAGAACCCTACTTTTTCTGTATATGCTACACACACTCTTTGATTAAGAAAGTAGACCTTTATAGTTTAACCATATTTCCACTCCTTTCAAGTTTTCAAAGAATGAAATTCTATAAACCCACGAGACAGCGTCACGTGGATCTGGAATTTCAATTAATGCCAGTGAATTGGATCTTCCATATCTTTACTGAATACAAAAACTGCATGTGTCAATATAAACAACGTTATATAGCAATGTACACTGAGTGTTCTACAACCATTTAAAAAAGCGTTTTTCTATTCTAACATCTGTCCAAAACGGAAACAGAATATCTACAAACTATTTAAGTAATGTACAAGAGATTTCATTATTAAAATTTCTATTGGTACTGTAAGTTTTTAAATCTCGCTATTTAAAAACAGCGAGAAAGCCTCTGACGTATACATTTTATACATACTATTTATCATAGTTCACTGACAACTGGTTTAAAGTATTGATCTATCAGTTTCTATACAAACATAGTTTTGGCAGATAGTTATAGGTTCGACGGGTTTTTGTTAGTTATTTGTTTGCTGTATTCAGTTGCATATAGTTCTGTGGATTTTCTGTTAGCCAATGTTTTAATTTTTAGATAACCTATAGCTTACAATCTTCTGATTTACATTGTAAGGACTTTGATTCAGTGACAACATTTTGACTTATGAATAACTGCATTGTTAGATACATGTATTGGCAAAAGACAATTAGTCAGACACGTGTCTGATTTTTGGTATAGGTGTTTGTGCCTAAAACCTATGACAATATTGAGTAATTCATACTTTCTGTCATCTTTTAAGGATTTATGCAAAGAAAACTGAAGGACCAAGATACAAATTTTAATTTCTCTATTACCTTAACATTTATAAGACCAAACATTTCGAAAATCTTGCAGCAACGTCAATTACTGGTAAACATCTTTCAATGCAAATTGTCCGCTTGAATAATTGGTATGGCGATTAAATACTATTATGTTTGATCCTTATATTTGATATTTTAATATTTTCCGTAAAAACTACTGCATATTGTAACATAATTTGCTTTAAAAAGATATTACCCATAGGTCTTGTTGAATGTATACATTTCGGATCTAGATCAAATTTAAATGTACTTTCAATACCAATAAGGCATCCAATTTCAAACAGCATCTCCATGGGATTACCGATAAGATCGATCTGAACATTTGCAGTAATTGCATTGATATTGTCAACCTATACACCTACTATCCAAGTACTGGGAATTTATGTAATTTGGAGTAATATAATCAGCAAAAGGAAATTAAGTTAACGAATGCTTCATTTATACATACGGTTAGAGAACACAATTATATAAGATGCATGATTAATTTTGCTTCCTGGTTGGGGACAACATTATATAACATCATCCGCATTTCTTATATACGGGTTAATGATCAACATTAAACAGGTGCATCTTGATGCACAAGAATATAAATGAAAATGATTATTATACAATAAGCTGTAAACCAGCCAAAAAATGTTGCACTTTTAACAATTTTGTATTGTTGCTGAGCTCAAAAGAGATTCCTTTATTCGACAGGTAGCAGCTCTTGCGTTTTTGCATCTTATCCGCTTTTTAATCATTTGGCTGTTTGATACATACATTTTTATCTCCGCCATATAATTTATATTTCTACAACACCTAATTCATCAGTTTTAACACTTTATTCGTAATCATGACATTGTGCACAAAACTGGAATTGATGAAGGCGATAATTTTAAAATAGATTCAGTAAAATAATGCATCCTGGTTGTCTTGTTATATTTACTGCATTGCCCGGGAAACCATGTAATAAAATTTAGGGATAAGATTATAAAATTTTACACTTCCACGAATTCAATTACGAATAAAGTTGTTACAGTTAATAATTAGGCATTGTAGAAATGTCACATCAGTTTAATAGCAGAAAATATCTATAATTTCTACGAGTTTTTTTGCTCTATGAGTAATGGGACTTCCATTAAGCTCCACCATGAAAGAAAAATTTAAAAGAGCTGCATAATTGTAGCTAGTTGTACACTAGACTGTGGTTAAATTTATCCCGATGAGTATTTATATTGTTACATGCATATGTTAAATATAAGATCTTTTACGACACACTTAGTTAAAGCTAAAATGATGTCATCGACATATGTATCATATGTACTTACAATTCAACTTATATGAAATAGAAATAGTTTTGACATTGCAATTTTTTAATTTATAATATTCATACTAAGGTTTTTCTATTCATCCTAAGGTTTTTATAATAAAGTCCAATTTTACCTACCGTTCTGCAAATTGGTGTATTAATATTTATACTAAATGCCAACCCCCCTTGGAAAAAATTGTTTGCTTGCATTTTTTCATTATTCTATATTTTACCTTTTCATTACGAAACTTCAGTAGAAAAAATGTAGATACGATAACCTGTCCATGTTTTATAATATGCCTCTGGTGTTAACTTGTTACAAATCGTCCTTGACTTTTGCGACGGGAATTTTACCTAATAAGTCAGCCATTTTTGTTTCTAAAGGGACCTTACGATGTTTACAAATGTTCGTCTGCTTTCGTGACGTTCAATGGTATTCGGACAAACCGCGAGACTTTTCCCGCCTTAACTGCAGACGACATCACCCGAAGGATTTCGAGTAGACACCAATCGATTGTTCCTAAAGTACACTTCCGTTCTAATTAAGGTCAAATTTTAGTATGGAAAATTGCCCTTTCAAAATTTAAAAACTGCCATATTTCAAAACGCTGAATATCTCGAGGAAATAATTATAGATTTCAAAAAGTAGCCTTCTTGATGTACAAAAGGAGCAAATACTTATATTTAATCAAGTATTTGATTTTAATATTGTAATTGTTATCTAAACAACTGCAAATAAGTCTTAAAAACATGGATGTGTTGATATGTTATCTCGCAATAATCAATGATAATCATTATAATACCGTAGATTACTAGAATTTTATCAAATCATTAATTCAATTTAACACGACACTAATGAAGTGCATTCCTGTAAAAAAAAACTCTGATAAATAAATAAATTATTAAACATGTGTGAAAATTTCAAACGGAAATATTTAATTGTTAGTGTAGATTTGTAATTTTACCTTTCGGAATGAAATATGAATTTAACAGGATCTTGTTTTGAACGGATTTATTCGATAATAAATAAAAGGAACCATGACAATTTAGAACGTTTCCATGAATATAAGAAATAAGAATAAATATGTTATCTAACAGAGCTTATGGAGGTTGCTCATATGAAGGACACAAATGAACTTTTTTGCTGACTGATTTAATCAAATGAATTTCTAGTTTCGATTCTAGTCATACCTTTATTCAAAATCAACCCAATTTTAGTGTTTTCAACACAGAACGCCCAAATTGGCTCTGGAAAATAATATCTCCAATATTTTTATTATTGGGGTATTTGGGAATTTGGTCATGCTACACATATTGGGCAGAATAAAATTCTGAAAGAGAATGACATATAAAGTGCTTAATGTTTTAGTTATAAACGATACTGTTGGTCTCTGTGTTGGGCTAATTAGGTACTAAAAAGCAATGTACGTCTTGGATATTCTAGTCAATTGTGATTTTGGATGCAAGACTAATTTGTTTCCAGTTTATTTTGCAATGCATCTTTCGTCTTAGATTCGCGTATGCATAACCACAGAAAGATTTTTAAGAACACGTTATTTTTAAGAACACGTTATCCACTTCAGGATTTAGTTAAGGCAACAATATTTAAAACTATGTTTCTCGTTTCAGTTTTCGTGTGTCCAAGTATTGACAGCGATTGTTTCTGTACAAACAAGTTAATAGTAAAAAATGGAAGTTGAATCTGCTTTATCGATCTCCTTGTTCTTTCTGTTATTCCATTTATTTTAATGTTAATTATGAACATAATAATTGCAACAACGCTACGTGCTTCGATACCTTTTCAAAGAATGGCCGTAAAAATTTTTGTAAGTAGACAACAATTCATAAGAAGCAGCCGGCATCTTACCTAGAAGGAATGTTTATGTATTAGTCATTGATTTTAAAACAACAAGAATATGCTCACTGTAGCCGTTGCAAAGGTTAAATTAGGTCTCTATCGACAACTACATACTTATCCAGTGGGAGTCAAAATTGGTCAAAATTGGTCCATTCGATACTGTTTGATTGATTGTTGTTAATTTGTTGTCATCTTGATTATAGCTTGCTGGGCGTTAAGATAAAATCTAGGCAAACAATAAATACATCATGTTGTAAATATCAAAGCAATTTATATTCTTGTTCATCATGTTTAAATTAATACGGAAACATACAAATGGACTTTTTACATAACTGGCTTTTACTATAATTGACGAATAAAGGATCCATCTTTCCAATAGCATCCCGTAAAGTTTAACAAAGTCTTCGATGCAAAAGGTTTCGAGGTAGGGTCTCACTTCTTGAGTGAAATTGAAATAAGTGATATTTGCTGTGGTTAAAATATTTTCGGTTTTTAAAGTTCTGGAGTTTTCAAGTTTATTGACTTTGATTTGTGGATTGCCTATTTGACAGTCTTCATCTGTGTTCGGTATTTTGTAATTACTTTCATTTATAAATCATTCATAGCTGTATGTGCTTCATAAGCCGAAATATATAGGTAGCATATACTAATGTAGGTTGTAATGCTTGTCGTTATGCGTATTCAGGGTTTTGTTTGTTTGAATTTTATTTAACACCACTTTCAGTAATGTTTCTGCGGTGAATCGCGGCGTCACTTTTTATTGGGAAGGAAGCCGGAGTACACTTAGGCAATTCTTATCCATTAAGATTGGAGTCCAGCCAACCCTGCGTCTAGTGAGACTTGAACCCGCAATTTCATTGTTGACAGACTACGCGATCAATAGTAGTCACTTCGCATCCGAGGCTCCTTATATTGTGTGGATATATTTCCGTTGTGGCGTGAATTAAATGTTTAGTGTTAATACAAAACAGGTTAATGAATACAAAATAGTGAAGACAAAGAGCAGTTCGGTCATTTACACGATTCCAATGTTCTTATGGCTCACCCCAAGTACTGCAATGTTATGTGACGAGGGTGACAAGTGTAAATCACAACAAAATAAATCACTATCCTATCGGACATTTATACAGAACTTTTATAGAAAAATCTTTCGGACAGACAATAGTACTTCTAACCAGAACAATAAGGCGTTGACATTTTACAGAATATTAACAAACAGTAAATGCTATTTGCACTTTCCTTCCTTTCAACGCACGTAATTGCAAAAATGCGAAAATGATTTTAAATTAAAGGCTTTCAAAGGGTAGATTTTGGTCAGAATTCCAACAACTTTTTGGAATTTGTGTTGAAAGTTCTTCAACATCTTAATGTTTTATCTATTATTTATGGTTTGAGAGCCAATGATAGGTCACAGACGATACGCATGTCTGAAATGAAATTATACAACTTTGGTATCCTTAATGAGACTACTTCAGAGCTAAAGTTCAAAATAAATACAATAATTGTTTCAGTTACGATAATATAATGTTTCTGTAACGCAACTGGCAATTTTTGTCTCACTTTTACTTCATAGTAACAAAGGACTAACACAAACCTTAGATTGGTTGTCATTCCACTATATGTGTTCTTTTGTGCATTTACGAATTTGTTATCAATCTTATCTGAGAGTTTTACTTTTACATTTGGTGATAAGGGGAACAAGTGAGTACATGAAAATGTAATAACTCCTATCAGTTGCCGCTGATTTGTCTGATCCCAATTTAACAAAGATCAAGAAACATATCTGGACTATGAATTATTTACTTACGCAAACAAGCAAATTAGCCTGTGGACTAGACAAGAACTCAAAAAAACAAAACAATGAGCAGGGATAGGTGAAAGAAACATAGACACGAACTCCCATCAAACCCTAAGAAAACGAATGTCGAACTTTTTAAATTAATTTATATTGAGTGACAAAGAAATATTTTAATTCATAGTCCACTAAATATTTCTTCTTCAGCGTGAGCAAAATTAATTCTCCTCACAATTTAAATAACAAAAACAGGCGCCACTGCATGGGATAAATTTGTCATTTCTTCTGATTGAAAACCATTTTCTTCAGAAAAGTCGGGTTGTTTGATGTTGTTTTATCAATTGGTATTTAATATTATATTTACATCAGATACGTTTAACTTCATGCGTTCGATGTCTCATAAATAACGATAGTAGGTAAAAGTTGTGTGATTCAAAAATTGAAGTGCATTAAAATTATTTAAAAACTCACTGAACTAATACCAAACGAATACAGTTACAAACACATGTACATGAGAGTTATATTTTAGATTCAGAGCAGTTAATCGATTTAAAACAATTAAACAATGCAGCTTTGCAAACAAACACGTTTTTGCGATACAATCCAAACTGCTAAACGTATGTATATAGTATATTTACACGAGTAATCCATAATCTGTGTTTTCCAAACTAGATTATACCTTACAGTAGACGTACATTGTATTTCGAATGCACATAACAACTAATACATTTAGATGTTGCACGTTAGCAAGAATCAATACCTACCTACTCACCTACCTAGTCATTGTTATTCCCGGGGTCACATAAGGAAAGGTCTAGTGTTTTCCACTTCCCTCTGTCTTGAGCTGTCTTCTCTAATTCTCTCCATGTTAGCCGATGTTGTTGACGTGTGGTTAAGGTTGATTGTATCTACTAGTAATCACCGGCGTGTAAATACTCAGGCTGAGAGTTCGAGTTTACATGCGACAGATGATCTCACTCGAACTTGCAAATTAATAATTATGCATCATAGCATCATCCATAAGAAGTATTGCAGAACGTCAGAATTGATGAATTGAAGTAGAAACTTAGAAACTAATAGCACAAAATCAACATTCCTATATACTTCTGCTGGTCTTGTTTTTATAAGCCACCGTAACTTGTTCGGATATGATTGTTTTGTTTATTTTGTTTGATGATGTTTCAGCAATTTTCAGGTATATCATGCCGTCCAGGTTTTATAAGTGGAGGAAGCCGGAGTACCCGGAGAACACCCGGGACCTGCGGTAGGAAAACTGGCAATCCTTGGCAATTAAGATTGGAGTCGAATAAACCTGCCTGCAGTGAGAATCGAACCCGTAATCTCAGTGTTGGCAGACCCCGTGATCAACAGTAGACGAACTACCTTAACCACTAGGCCACCGAGGCCCTTGTTCGGACATGAACCCCAACTTAACTTATAATGTACAACAAATATCGCGGGCAAGGGTCTATTTAAGAACCCTACTTTTTCTGTATATGCTACACACACTCTTTGATTAAGAAAGTAGACCTTTATAGTTTAACCATATTTCCACTCCTTTCAAGTTTTCAAAGAATGAAATTCTATAAACCCACGAGACAGCGTCACGTGGATCTGGAATTTCAATTAATGCCAGTGAATTGGATCTTCCATATCTTTACTGAATACAAAAACTGCATGTGTCAATATAAACAACGTTATATAGCAATGTACACTGAGTGTTCTACAACCATTTAAAAAAGCGTTTTTCTATTCTAACATCTGTCCAAAACGGAAACAGAATATCTACAAACTATTTAAGTAATGTACAAGAGATTTCATTATTAAAATTTCTATTGGTACTGTAAGTTTTTAAATCTCGCTATTTAAAAACAGCGAGAAAGCCTCTGACGTATACATTTTATACATACTATTTATCATAGTTCACTGACAACTGGTTTAAAGTATTGATCTATCAGTTTCTATACAAACATAGTTTTGGCAGATAGTTATAGGTTCGACGGGTTTTTGTTAGTTATTTGTTTGCTGTATTCAGTTGCATATAGTTCTGTGGATTTTCTGTTAGCCAATGTTTTAATTTTTAGATAACCTATAGCTTACAATCTTCTGATTTACATTGTAAGGACTTTGATTCAGTGACAACATTTTGACTTATGAATAACTGCATTGTTAGATACATGTATTGGCAAAAGACAATTAGTCAGACACGTGTCTGATTTTTGGTATAGGTGTTTGTGCCTAAAACCTATGACAATATTGAGTAATTCATACTTTCTGTCATCTTTTAAGGATTTATGCAAAGAAAACTGAAGGACCAAGATACAAATTTTAATTTCTCTATTACCTTAACATTTATAAGACCAAACATTTCGAAAATCTTGCAGCAACGTCAATTACTGGTAAACATCTTTCAATGCAAATTGTCCGCTTGAATAATTGGTATGGCGATTAAATACTATTATGTTTGATCCTTATATTTGATATTTTAATATTTTCCGTAAAAACTACTGCATATTGTAACATAATTTGCTTTAAAAAGATATTACCCATAGGTCTTGTTGAATGTATACATTTCGGATCTAGATCAAATTTAAATGTACTTTCAATACCAATAAGGCATCCAATTTCAAACAGCATCTCCATGGGATTACCGATAAGATCGATCTGAACATTTGCAGTAATTGCATTGATATTGTCAACCTATACACCTACTATCCAAGTACTGGGAATTTATGTAATTTGGAGTAATATAATCAGCAAAAGGAAATTAAGTTAACGAATGCTTCATTTATACATACGGTTAGAGAACACAATTATATAAGATGCATGATTAATTTTGCTTCCTGGTTGGGGACAACATTATATAACATCATCCGCATTTCTTATATACGGGTTAATGATCAACATTAAACAGGTGCATCTTGATGCACAAGAATATAAATGAAAATGATTATTATACAATAAGCTGTAAACCAGCCAAAAAATGTTGCACTTTTAACAATTTTGTATTGTTGCTGAGCTCAAAAGAGATTCCTTTATTCGACAGGTAGCAGCTCTTGCGTTTTTGCATCTTATCCGCTTTTTAATCATTTGGCTGTTTGATACATACATTTTTATCTCCGCCATATAATTTATATTTCTACAACACCTAATTCATCAGTTTTAACACTTTATTCGTAATCATGACATTGTGCACAAAACTGGAATTGATGAAGGCGATAATTTTAAAATAGATTCAGTAAAATAATGCATCCTGGTTGTCTTGTTATATTTACTGCATTGCCCGGGAAACCATGTAATAAAATTTAGGGATAAGATTATAAAATTTTACACTTCCACGAATTCAATTACGAATAAAGTTGTTACAGTTAATAATTAGGCATTGTAGAAATGTCACATCAGTTTAATAGCAGAAAATATCTATAATTTCTACGAGTTTTTTTGCTCTATGAGTAATGGGACTTCCATTAAGCTCCACCATGAAAGAAAAATTTAAAAGAGCTGCATAATTGTAGCTAGTTGTACACTAGACTGTGGTTAAATTTATCCCGATGAGTATTTATATTGTTACATGCATATGTTAAATATAAGATCTTTTACGACACACTTAGTTAAAGCTAAAATGATGTCATCGACATATGTATCATATGTACTTACAATTCAACTTATATGAAATAGAAATAGTTTTGACATTGCAATTTTTTAATTTATAATATTCATACTAAGGTTTTTCTATTCATCCTAAGGTTTTTATAATAAATGCCAACCCCCCTTGGAAAAAATTGTTTGCTTGCATTTTTTCATTATTCTATATTTTACCTTTTCATTACGAAACTTCAGTAGAAAAAATGTAGATACGATAACCTGTCCATGTTTTATAATATGCCTCTGGTGTTAACTTGTTACAAATCGTCCTTGACTTTTGCGACGGGAATTTTACCTAATAAGTCAGCCATTTTTGTTTCTAAAGGGACCTTACGATGTTTACAAATGTTCGTCTGCTTTCGTGACGTTCAATGGTATTCGGACAAACGGCGAGACTTTTCCCGCCTTAACTGCAGACGACATCACCCGAAGGATTTCGAGTAGACAACAATCGATTGTTCCTAAAGTACACTTCCGTTCTAATTAAGGTCAAATTTTAGTATGGAAAATTGCCCTTTCAAAATTTAAAAACTGCCATATTTCAAAACGCTGAATATCTCGAGGAAATAATTATAGATTTCAAAAAGTAGCCTTCTTGATGTACAAAAGGAGCAAATACTTATATTTAATCAAGTATTTGATTTTAATATTGTAATTGTTATCTAAACAACTGCAAATAAGTCTTAAAAACATGGATGTGTTGATATGTTATCTCGCAATAATCAATGATAATCATTATAATACCGTAGATTACTAGAATTTTATCAAATCATTAATTCAATTTAACACGACACTAATGAAGTGCATTCCTGTAAAAAAAAACTCTGATAAATAAATAAATTATTAAACATGTGTGAAAATTTCAAACGGAAATATTTAATTGTTAGTGTAGATTTGTAATTTTACCTTTCGGAATGAAATATGAATTTAACAGGATCTTGTTTTGAACGGATTTATTCGATAATAAATAAAAGGAACCATGACAATTTAGAACGTTTCCATGAATATAAGAAATAAGAATAAATATGTTATCTAACAGAGCTTATGGAGGTTGCTCATATGAAGGACACAAATGAACTTTTTTGCTGACTGATTTAATCAAATGAATTTCTAGTTTCGATTCTAGTCATACCTTTATTCAAAATCAACCCAATTTTAGTGTTTTCAACACAGAACGCCCAAATTGGCTCTGGAAAATAATATCTCCAATATTTTTATTATTGGGGTATTTGGGAATTTGGTCATGCTACACATATTGGGCAGAATAAAATTCTGAAAGAGAATGACATATAAAGTGCTTAATGTTTTAGTTATAAACGATACTGTTGGTCTCTGTGTTGGGCTAATTAGGTACTAAAAAGCAATGTACGTCTTGGATATTCTAGTCAATTGTGATTTTGGATGCAAGATTAATTTGTTTCCAGTTTATTTTGCAATGCATCTTTCGTCTTAGATTCGCGTATGCATAACCACAGAAAGATTTTTAAGAACACGTTATTTTTAAGAACACGTTATCCACTTCAGGATTTAGTTAAGGCAACAATATTTAAAACTATGTTTCTCGTTTCAGTTTTCGTGTGTCCAAGTATTGACAGCGATTGTTTCTGTACAAACAAGTTAATAGTAAAAAATGGAAGTTGAATCTGCTTTATCGATCTCCTTGTTCTTTCTGTTATTCCATTTATTTTAATGTTAATTATGAACATAATAATTGCAACAACGCTACGTGCTTCGATACCTTTTCAAAGAATGGCCGTAAAAATTTCTGTAAGTAGACAACAATTCATAAGAAGCAGCCGGCATCTTACCTAGAAGGAATGTTTATGTATTAGTCATTGATTTTAAAACAACAAGAATATGCTCACTGTAGCCGTTGCAAAGGTTAAATTAGGTCTCTATCGACAACTACATACTTATCCAGTGGGAGTCAAAATTGGTCAAAATTGGTCCATTCGATACTGTTTGATTGATTGTTGTTAATTTGTTGTCATCTTGATTATAGCTTGCTGGGCGTTAAGATAAAATCTAGGCAAACAATAAATACATCATGTTGTAAATATCAAAGCAATTTATATTCTTGTTCATCATGTTTAAATTAATACGGAAACATACAAATGGACTTTTTACATAACTGGCTTTTACTATAATTGACGAATAAAGGATCCATCTTTCCAATAGCATCCCGTAAAGTTTAACAAAGTCTTCGATGCAAAAGGTTTCGAGGTAGGGTCTCACTTCTTGAGTGAAATTGAAATAAGTGATATTTGCTGTGGTTAAAATATTTTCGGTTTTTAAAGTTCTGGAGTTTTCAAGTTTATTGACTTTGATTTGTGGATTGCCTATTTGACAGTCTTCATCTGTGTTCGGTATTTTGTAATTACTTTCATTTATAAATCATTCATAGCTGTATGTGCTTCATAAGCCGAAATATATAGGTAGCATATACTAATGTAGGTTGTAATGCTTGTCGTTATGCGTATTCAGGGTTTTGTTTGTTTGAATTTTATTTAACACCACTTTCAGTAATGTTTCTGCGGTGAATCGCGGCGTCACTTTTTATTGGGAAGGAAGCCGGAGTACACTTAGGCAATTCTTATCCATTAAGATTGGAGTCCAGCCAACCCTGCGTCTAGTGAGACTTGAACCCGCAATTTCATTGTTGACAGACTACGCGATCAATAGTAGTCACTTCGCATCCGAGGCTCCTTATATTGTGTGGATATATTTCCGTTGTGGCGTGAATTAAATGTTTAGTGTTAATACAAAACAGGTTAATGAATACAAAATAGTGAAGACAAAGAGCAGTTCGGTCATTTACACGATTCCAATGTTCTTATGGCTCACCCCAAGTACTGCAATGTTATGTGACGAGGGTGACAAGTGTAAATCACAACAAAATAAATCACTATCCTATCGGACATTTATACAGAACTTTTATAGAAAAATCTTTCGGACAGACTATAGTACTTCTAACCAGAACAATAAGGCGTTGACATTTTACAGAATATTAACAAACAGTAAATGCTATTTGCACTTTCCTTCCTTTCAACGCACGTAATTGCAAAAATGCGAAAATGATTTTAAATTAAAGGCTTTCAAAGGGTAGATTTTGGTCAGAATTCCAACAACTTTTTGGAATTTGTGTTGAAAGTTCTTCAACATCTTAATGTTTTATCTATTATTTATGGTTTGAGAGCCAATGATAGGTCACAGACGATACGCATGTCTGAAATGAAATTATACAACTTTGGTATCCTTAATGAGACTACTTCAGAGCTAAAGTTCAAAATAAATACAATAATTGTTTCAGTTACGATAATATAATGTTTCTGTAACGCAACTGGCAATTTTTGTCTCACTTTTACTTCATAGTAACAAAGGACTAACACAAACCTTAGATTGGTTGTCATTCCACTATATGTGTTCTTTTGTGCATTTACGAATTTGTTATCAATCTTATCTGAGAGTTTTACTTTTACATTTGGTGATAAGGGGAACAAGTGAGTACATGAAAATGTAATAACTCCTATCAGTTGCCGCTGATTTGTCTGATCCCAATTTAACAAAGATCAAGAAACATATCTGGACTATGAATTATTTACTTACGCAAACAAGCAAATTAGCCTGTGGACTAGACAAGAACTCAAAAAAGCAAAACAATGAGCAGGGATAGGTGAAAGAAACATAGACACGAACTCCCATCAAACCCTAATAAAACGAATGTCGAACTTTTTAAATTAATTTATATTGAGTGACAAAGAAATATTTTAATTCATAGTCCACTAAATATTTCTTCTTCAGCGTGAGCAAAATTAATTCTCCTCACAATTTAAATAACAAAAACAGGCGCCACTGCATGGGATAAATTTGTCATTTCTTCTGATTGAAAACCATTTTCTTCAGAAAAGTCGGGTTGTTTGATGTTGTTTTATCAATTGGTATTTAATATTATATTTACATCAGATACGTTTAACTTCATGCGTTCGATGTCTCATAAATAACGATAGTAGGTAAAAGTTGTGTGATTCAAAAATTGAAGTGCATTAAAATTATTTAAAAACTCACTGAACTAATACCAAACGAATACAGTTACAAACACATGTACATGAGAGTTATATTTTAGATTCAGAGCAGTTAATCGATTTAAAACAATTAAACAATGCAGCTTTGCAAACAAACACGTTTTTGCGATACAATCCAAACTGCTAAACGTATGTATATAGTATATTTACACGAGTAATCCATAATTTGTGTTTTCCAAACTAGATTATACCTTACAGTAGACGTACATTGTATTTCGAATGCACATAACAACTAATACATTTAGAAGTTGCACGTTAGCAAGAATCAATACCTACCTACTCACCTACCTAGTCATTGTTATTCCCGGGGTCACATAAGGAAAGGTCTAGTGTTTTCCACTTCCCTCTGTCTTGAGCTGTCTTCTCTAATTCTCTCCATGTTAGCCGATGTTGTTGACGTGTGGTTAAGGTTGATTGTATCTACTAGTAATCACCGGCGTGTAAATACTCAGGCTGAGAGTTCGAGTTTACATGCGACAGATGATCTCACTCGAACTTGCAAATTAATAATTATGCATCATAGCATCATCCATAAGAAGTATTGCAGAACGTCAGAATTGATGAATTGAAGTAGAAACTTAGAAACTAATAGCACAAAATCAACATTCCTATATACTTCTGCTGGCCTTGTTTTTATAAGCCACCGTAACTTGTTCGGATATGATTGTTTTGTTTATTTTGTTTGATGATGTTTCAGCAATTTTCAGGTATATCATGCCGTCCAGTTTTTATAAGTGGAGGAAGCCGGAGTACCCGGAGAACACCCGGGACCTGCGGTAGGAAAACTGGCAATCCTTGGCAATTAAGATTGGAGTCGAATAAACCTGCCTGCAGTGAGAATCGAACCCGTAATCTCAGTGTTGGCAGACCCCGTGATCAACAGTAGACGAACTACCTTAACCACTAGGCCACCGAGGCCCTTGTTCGGACATGAACACCAATTTAACTTATAATGTACAACAAATATCGCGGCAAGGGTCTATTTAAGAACCCTACTTTTTCTGTATATGCTACACACACTCTTTGATTAAGAAAGTAGACCTTTATAGTTTAACCATATTTCCACTCCTTTCAAGTTTTCAAAGAATGAAATTCTATAAACCCACGAGACAGCGTCACGTGGATCTGGAATTTCAATTAATGCCAGTGAATTGGATCTTCCATATCTTTACTGAATACAAAAACTGCATGTGTCAATATAAACAACGTTATATAGCAATGTACACTGAGTGTTCTACAACCATTTAAAAAAGCGTTTTTCTATTCTAACATCTGTCCAAAACGGAAACAGAATATCTACAAACTATTTAAGTAATGTACAAGAGATTTCATTATTAAAATTTCTATTGGTACTGTAAGTTTTTAAATCTCGCTATTTAAAAACAGCGAGAAAGCCTCTGACGTATACATTTTATACATACTATTTATCATAGTTCACTGACAACTGGTTTAAAGTATTGATCTATCAGTTTCTATACAAACATAGTTTTGGCAGATAGTTATAGGTTCGACGGGTTTTTGTTAGTTATTTGTTTGCTGTATTCAGTTGCATATAGTTTTGTGGATTTTCTGTTAGCCAATGTTTTAATTTTTAGATAACCTATAGCTTACAATCTTCTGATTTACATTGTAAGGACTTTGATTCAGTGACAACATTTTGACTTATGAATAACTGCATTGTTAGATACATGTATTGGCAAAAGACAATTAGTCAGACACGTGTCTGATTTTTGGTATAGGTGTTTGTGCCTAAAACCTATGACAATATTGAGTAATTCATACTTTCTGTCATCTTTTAAGGATTTATGCAAAGAAAACCGAAGGACCAAGATACAAATTTTAATTTCTCTATTACCTTAACATTTATAAGACCACACATTTGGAAAATCTTGCAGCAACGTCAATTACTGGTAAACATCTTTCAATGCAAATTGTCCGCTTGAATAATTGGTATGGCGATTAAATACTATAATGTTTGATCCTTATATTTGATATTTTAATATTTTCCGTAAAAACTACTGCATATTGTAACATAATTTGCTTTAAAACGATATTACCCATAGGTCTTGTTGAATGTATACATTTCGGATCTAGATCAAATTTAAATGTACTTTCAATACCAATAAGGCATCCAATTTCAAACAGCATCTCCATGGGATTACTGATAAGATCGATCTGAACATTTGCAGTAATTGCATTGATATTGTCAAACTATACACCTACTATCCAACTACTGGGAATTTATGTAATTTGGAGTAATATAATCAGCAAAAGGAAATTAAGTTAACGAATGCTTCATTTATACATACGGTTAGAGAACACAATTATATAAGATGCATGATTAATTTTGCTTCCTGGTTGGGGACAACATTATATAACATCATCCGCATTTCTTATATACGGGTTAATGATCAACATTAAACATGTGCATCTTGATGCACAAGAATATAAATGAAAATGATTATTATACAATAAGCTGTAAACCAGCCAAAAAAATGTTGCACTTTTAACAATTTTGTATTGTTGCTGAGCTCAAAAGAGATTCCTTTATTCGACAGGTAGCAGCTCTTGCGTTTTTGCATCTTATCCGCTTTTTAATCATTTGGCTGTTTGATACATACATTTTTATCTCCGCCATATAATTTATATTTCTACAACACCTAATTCATCAGTTTTAACACTTTATTCGTAATCATGACATTGTGCACAAAACTGGAATTGATGAAGGCGATAATTTTAAAATAGATTCAGTAAAATAATGCATCCTGGTTGTCTTGTTATATTTACTGCATTGCCCGGGAAACCATGTAATAAAATTTAGGGATAAGATTATAAAATTCTACACTTCCACGAATTCAATTACGAATAAAGTTGTTACAGTTAATAATTAGGCATTGTAGAAATGTCACATCAGTTTAATAGCGGAAAATATCTATAATTTCTACGAGTTTTTTTGCTCTATGAGTAATGGGACTTCCTTTAAGCTCCACCATGAAAGAAAAATTTAAAAGAGCTGCATAATTGTAGCTAGTTGTACACTAGACTGTGGTTAAATTTATCCCGATGAGTATTTATATTGGTACATGCATATGTTAAATATAAGATCTTTTACGACACACTTAGTTAAAGCTAAAATGATGTCATCGACATATGTATCATATGTACTTACAATTCAACTTATATGAAATAGAAATAGTTTTGACATTGCAATTTTTTAATTTATAATATTCATACTAAGGTTTTTCTATTCATCCTAAGGTTTTTATAATAAAGTCCAATTTTACCTACCGTTCTGCAAATTGGTGTATTAATATTTATACTAAATGCCAACCCCCCTTGGAAAAAATTGTTTGCTTGCATTTTTTCATTATTCTATATTTTACCTTTTCATTACGAAACTTCAGTAGAAAAAATGAAGATACGATAACCTGTCCATGTTTTATAATATGCCTCTGGTGTTAACTTGTTACAAATCGTCCTTGACTTTTGCGACGGGAATTTTACCTAATAAGTCAGCCATTTTTGTTCCTAAAGGGACCTTACGATGTTTACAAATGTTCGTCTGCTTTCGTGACGTTCAATGGTATTCGGACAAACCGCGAGACTTTTCCCGCCTTAACTGCAGACGACATCACCCGAAGGATTTCGAGTAGACAACAATCGATTGTTCCTAAAGTACACTTCCGTTCTAATTAAGGTCAAATTTTAGTATGGAAAATCGCCCTTTCAAAATTTAAAAACTGCCATATTTCAAAACGCTGAATATCTCGAGGAAATAATTATAGATTTCAAAAAGTAGTCTTCTTGATGTACAAAAGGAGCATAAACAGGGAAATATTGTTCACGTGAAATCAGGATTAACGTGAATTTCACGTGAAAAGTTCACATGATTTTCACGTTAAACGAGCATATTAACGTAAATTTCACGTGAAATATATATTTAACATGAATTTCACGTGAATATCATGTGAAACTCACATGAATTTCACGTTAACTAATTTCCCTGTGTAAGCTGAACCATACGCGGTAAGCATTTTCATTTTTCACGCAAAAAACCCTCTCCACAATACGTCAACACTTAGTATAAGTGTGATAGATTTCACACAAATGTGCGAAGTGGTCTCATTTGTCTTCTGGATAATTATGGAAAACCACATTTTTAAACACTATCCTATTCTCCATAATTTCACAATAAAACTTCAATTTGCTTTTCGTTGGTTTATCTTATTTCTTCTGTTATCTTGTTAACTATTGCATATTAACTATTCAAACTTCATAAATTTTGGAATATATGGCAAAATTCTTAAGCCCTATATTGAAAATCTTTATTATAAAACAAGACCTTTTGATATAGAATCCAGTATAAAATCAGAATTCTTTTTCTCCTTCAGATAGAAATGTCCTCCAGGTAAAAACTGTAAATTGAATGAACCACTTGTCAACTCCTGCCAGGCTGAAATAGAGGTGGTGTAATAAAATTTTGCTAAGTGTAGTAGATTTTAATATAATTTACAGAGCAACTGGAAATAGGTTTAGAAAAAAGGCTGTTTAAATGGTGAATTTACTAAAATTTTAAGCCATATTGGAGTTTAAATTATACGCTACACTATTGTGAGATAATTTATACAACTCGAGTGGGAAAGTTTTAATAATCACTATTGATAAAAACATATTGATAATACAAAAATATATTCTCCAACCTAGTGGAATCCTAATGATTATCCGAGCAACAAACATAAATCACGCAAGGGTCATTAATTATTTAAAAGTGATGTTCAAATTTTTTCATCGTCCATGGCTGTTCTCCGTTTGATTCATTGTACATTTACTCATGTCCTGGATATATATGAAATAAATAAATGTTGTTGGACTTCGTGCAATCACTCAATCAACCATTCAATCAATCAGAGAAATATGTTGTTCACACTTTTTCCATGAAAACTATGTTAAATTGACCCTATCGTTGAGGATAACTTTATTGCCTAATTCAAGTTTACTGTACATAAAAACAAAATGTTGAAAAAATAATAAACATTTCAAATAATTAACTTTTTCGGCACACAAGAAGAAAATTTAAAAGAACTGAATGTTTGTGGACTGACCTAAAAATGTTTTAGTACGTCACAAAACAATTATCTTTATTACACTGTTGTATGTATACCTTATATACTAAATACAAAATTTATATCAAGTTTAGAAAACAAACACACAATACCTTATATTTTAAAAACCTTAAGATGCAAGTTCCTGTATTGTGACACAGATATTTAGCTCACATAAGTCGATACTATTTGCATTTATAATAAAATGTTGCCAATGATAGTAATACAGTTTTTATTTCCAAATATACTTACCATCAACATCATGTTTCTTATCACAATCCCCATCAAACATTTCAAAAGGACAAGACAATACTGCTTTTCCAGGTTCTGGTTGAAAACTAAAACATGAACTGAGTTTAAGTCTACAGAATATAGATAATTCTGAATTATTTGTTCATTCTTAACGGTTGTTTTGTGTTACGTACGAGTTCATATGGTCTGAACAACCAGACATCTATCACTGCAATGGCATTTAACTTTTTACAATACTCTGCTCTGATAATGTCATATAATTCATAAAAAACAAAATAGTTACAATTTAATTTTTAATGTGGGTCAAACCTTGTAATGAACTAAATGCTCTTTGGCACATACCTGGGAAATTCTTCAATGCAAACTGAAAATAGCCTAAATCATCATGAGAGGTATTTGCACTATACGAAAATAAATTATGATTTTTAACCAGCACAGTGATAGATCTTGTCATGCTGATCATGATGGAATTTACATTTTCACTCCAGCTGTTAATGTTTGGCACTATATGGCAAAACATAATTAGACAATTATTCGTTTATGGATAAAATAAAAAAATAAAATACTAATTTTGACCATTTCTGCAATTTTCAGTTGTACTTATTTATTACACTTTTGAGTTATGACAAAATACCTTTTATAAAAAAGTTAATGTCATTAAAAATTATTTTTAAAGATCCCAAAATCCTGATTTAATGCAATGACTTTTTAGGGTTAATCTGATAATGTTGAACTGTGGTTCTAATTTTGCTGATCACAGTTTGCAACTTACAACTATAGTTTTTGTGTTAGTTGTTTTACAATTTGAGGTTGCATTGCAAATTGTGATTAAAGACAAACAACCTGTATAAGAAGTGTTCACTGACAGGTAATTTGAACCAACTATAAGTGATTTGTTACCAACTTTGTCTTGCAAAACAAATTTAAAACTAGGCATCCTAAGAATGATTTTTGTCCAGGTTTTAAAAATTTGCCATGTGGTTTTAGACCATAGGTGTAACTGAGAAGAGAAATTGCACAACCTTACCATAAAAGGGACGTTTTATTTGGACAAATCTCAAATCCCGCTTCTACATCTAGTTCAATTTCAAAAAGTTAAGGTTGTAACAGTTACTACATCAAAATTTTTGGCTCTTATAATAAATATTTACATCAAAATGTTATGCCACTCAAAACTTTATTGATAATAATGATAATAAAACACTGATAAAGCTTACTCAAATTGGTCAAGCATTCCATAATCTGCTTTTAACGGGGGCAAGTACAACTGCATTATTTCCTCATTGTCTAAAATTTCTGGTGGTGTTCCACCTACAAATATAAATTTATCTATACCAACATTTTGTATAGATGTTCATATCATATCTCTAGAAACTGCTTATTTTTTGCAGAAACTACCAAAAAACATACAAATGTACACATAATGAGAAAACATTTTTAATCTGTAATTTTTTGTACTAAAAACTAGACACAAAAAGATATACAAGAATAAATTTAATCTAAAATAAGAACCTACAAATTTGGCTTGACTTGTATTCTTCCTTAAGATTTATTCACACCTTAGATAAAAATGTATTATGATACTACTTATCGTACTAAATTATGTGACGACTACACACTAAAATACAGAATAAATATATTTTAAATTTATGAACAAGATATGTTGACCCCATTGTAATAAAACTTATAAAATAAACTTTGTTGTTTATCATAAAACTACAGAGACAAGTGTTGGAGGTATGAAATATATAGGATATCTTTGTTCCTGATACAAATGGCAATGACACATGTGGAACCCTATTATCGAGAACTTGATCAAGTAGAAGACTTGGTTCCTGGACTGAAGTAATACAATAATTGGAATCATAGACTTTACCAGGCATATGTTCTGGTATGATTTTTATGGCAGCTTGAAATCAAGGGCTAAACCAAATTTAAGCTCGAGATATGATCTGGACAAAATCATGTGATGTCACAGTGAAAGTCTGAGATTTAAAACTAACAAAGACAAACTTGAGATCCAAGACTAAAAAAACTAGGGCTTAGAGAACTGCCTCAAGCTTAAGATCTCGAACAAAATCAGGTAGTGTAGTATAAGAGTGAACTCATGTACAAAATGAGATAAAGAACTAATTCATCCAAAAGCCAAAAGCCAAAAAGTCAAGTCTAAACCAGGGAAGCCTGAGATCCAGCATTAAACTTATGGGTGTATGGATCTGAAAGTAAATTATTGTGAATGCTGATATCCTGGACTTAAACGTGCAAGTCTGAGCAAGAAAGAGATTCATACTTATATTGGTCTTTTTCCATTGTGATTTCCAAACAATACATTTTCATTTTGTACATGCAGTCCAGAGTTCTGAGACTGAAATCAATAATCCAACACAAATCGTAGCGCTTTCACAGTATCAAAAGTTTTGTTTTGGTGTTTTACAAAAAGTTGTGTTTTTTACAAAATGACAGGAAAATGAGGATATATTAAATAAAATAAGTCTCCCTGTGGAATGTAAACTTTTATTTTCTTGGCTTACTATGAAGAGTTTAGGCATTGCTATAATTACTGTAAACTTTTATAAAATATATATGCTTTACCTAGCAGTCTTAGAAAAGTCTTGAATTCCTCATCTGACATCTTTCCAAATTTTGGGTCCTGCTTCCTGTAAGATGACTGAAAACATATGAAACAATTTTGATATGGGAAGTCAAATTTCTGTGTGGGTATTTCTAGCAGATGACTAGCTCCATATTTTCTCCCTGTATTGCTGAAAGGTTTCATCTGACCTTTTTAGTGATTCATGATTAACTTGCACCTTACGTTGCATGTTTACCAACAAATTAGGTTGATGAGGGTATATCTTTTTATTAACAATAAATTTAGCACATTTTCTTGTTCATTCTCAAATAAGAAAATACTGTCAGACCATGATCTGTATTGCAAACCCATGCAGAGTCATTATTGTGATGTTCCAGAAGCCTTAAATAAAGGAAATCCAATATGTAAACAGCTTGTTTGCCATATGCAGCAATGTTGAAAGCTGATTTTGATTTTAGATATGAGAGAAAGGAAAAGTTAACCAAAATAATTTATTGTAACACATTAACTGAAACAAACTAAATCTTTTACTTCTAATATAAAAAACTGGCTCATTTGTGAAAAAAAATCATGGTGTGCATTTACTATTTACACATTGCATGTGAGAGTATGTTTGTCTATGCTCTTTTCATTCAGATTTCTGAACTGCTGGTTGTGTATAGAAAGTAGGTGTACATGTAGAATATCTACAAGCTTTACTGCATATAGCCAGTGCATGTAAAAAGCCATCAATAGAACAAAATAACTAGAGGCTCCCAGGAGCCTGCAATCGCTCACCTGGAACCAAAATGACTTCAACTATATTTTAATTTTTGAAATTTACAGTTTCAGTCTAGTTGTTATAGTTTTTAAGTTACTGTGCAAAAACTAAACATTTCTTCAAGAATTTTAGTGAAGTACAATAACTCTTTTAAGGTGCCATCAGACAATTTCTGAAAATTAAATGGTTTGTATGCCTTGTCCTTAAAGGTAATTTAGAAATTTACAGTTTTACTCTAGGTGTGTTATAGACTAATTTATCATACAAAAACTGATCATTTGTCCAAATTCATAATTAAAGGGCAATAACTCTTAAAAAGACTCATCTTGCAATTTTGGACTAAGCAATCATTTGTAGGCCTTGGTTTGCTGGTCATTTGTGCAATTTACAGTTTCAATCTAGCTGCTATATAGTTTTCAAGTAACAGGACAAAAATAGAAAATTTCGAAAAAAAATTGTCACTTAAGGGCAATAACTCCTATAAGGAGTCATCTGACAATTTCAGACCAATAAAGTGAATTGTAGGGCTTTTATTGCTGATCATTTTTTTTCTATTTATAATTTCACTCTAGCTGTTATGGTTTTTAAGTTACAGGACAAAAATGGAAAATTTCATACAAAAATTGCCATTTAAGGGCAATAACTCCTATAAGGAGTCATCTGACAATTTCAGACTTTACTGTGAATTGTAGGGCTTGTATTGCTGATCATTTTTGCAATTAATAGTTTAACTCTAGCTGTTACAGATTTTAAATTAAAGGACAAAAACAGAAAATTTTATAAAAAATTGTCATTTATCGGCAATAACTAATATAAGGAGTTGTTCGACAATTTCAGACCAATAAAGTGAATTGTAGGGCCTTTATTGCTGATCATTTGTGCAATTTACAGTTTCAATCTAGCTGCTATAGTTTTCAAGTTACAGGACAAAAACGGAAAATTTCATAAAAAATTGCCATTTAAGGGCAATAACTCCTATAAGGAGTCATCTGACAATTTCAGACCAATGAAATGAATTGTAGAGAAAAGTTTACGACGGACGACAGACGACGGACGAAAGACAACTGACACCTGACGCCGATTGATAGCAAAAGCTCACATGGACCTTCGGTCCAGGTGAGCTTAAAAGTACTGTAGCAAATTTTTTTATACTTCTTATGTTAATGATGTATAATGTTTTAGTCTTCACCACCATTAAACCTCAATTTTAAATTATACACAAAAGATAAATGTGATACTCAAATGTGAGCTTCAAGATAAAAAGATCATTAACATGTTATGTTCTAAATAAAATTAATATAATACACATATGATAATCTTCCACCATAATCAGCCAAATAATCACATAATTACATGAGATGGTGAGGCTCCAGATAAAAGAATTGTAATACTTACTCGAGATGGTGAGGCTCCAGATAAAAGCATTGTAATACTTACATGAGATGGTGAGGCTCCAGATATAAGCATGGTTATACTAACATGAGATAGTGAGGCTCCAGATATAAGCATTGTAATACTTACATGAGATGGTGAAGCTCCAGATATAAGCAATTTAATACTTACATGAGATGGTGAAGCTCCAGATATAAACATTTTGCAAGGTTCTACGCTGTATTTACTCTTTAATTTTCTTGCTACTTCAAAGCTGAGCAAGGAACCAAAACTGAAATATATTGTTTGTTTGTTTGAATTGTGTTTAATGCCATTCTTAACCATTTTTCAGCTAAATCATGGCTTCCAGTTTATTGTTGTGGGAGTGAACATGAGTATCTGGAGGAAACCCCGATTTTAGGTAGGAAAACTGGCAATCCTTGTCAATTAAGATTGGAGTTGAGTGCACCTTGCCCACACTGAGAGGTGAAAACCCCAACCTTAGTGTTGACAGACCACATGATCAATAGTAGACTACCTTAACCACTTGTCCACTGAGGCCCCAAAATTGAAATATATATAATTGTTATATTATTGAAACACTGCAATTATATTACTAAGTTTCAAGTTCTAGACTGACTTTGAGTAAAGTGATTTGCTCTACTCGATCCTTAATGGACAATGATTGACAGTTTTCCTGCTGATGGTCAGTAGTTCTTACTGGGTACTACAGTACTATGGCTTTCTCCTAAATAAAAACTGAAAAATTACAGAAAACAGCATAAAATCTCATTTGAACAAACAAACACTTTAAAATGATAATGAGTTTATAGAGTTATGTCTTTTTTGGATGAATATTGATTATTTTTTTTTTATAAATAAAAAACGAAATCACTTAACATCTGTAGAAATCATTATTATTGGGACTACATTTTTAATATTATATATCAGAAAATAATCAATAACAATTCTGAATGTTTGTTTGTTTGTTTGAATGGTGTTTTAACGCCACTTTCAGCAATTTTTCAGCTATATCATGGCGTCCAGGTTTTATTGGGGGAGGAAGCCAGAGTACCTGGAGAGAACCCCCGACCTGCAGTAGGAAAACTGCAATCCTTGTCAATTAAGATAGACAATTCTGAATGAAGAAATTTACTACATTGATATAACTGCAGAAAGAAACATGCAACATCTAAACAGCCACCATATTTAAGTACATTATATACATAAACATGTACCCAATTTGAGACAAAAGACTGTTTCAGACAACCAAAGTTAGGAATAAATTCTACAATATCCACACTATTATTTACATAATCACAAATCGTCAAAATTTTGACGTAAAACATTTAAGATAATCATAATAATTAGGCTCGGTTCTATTACATAAAAAACAACTATTATTGTTTGGCCATATAACAAATGTTATTTAGACACACACTGTAAATTTAATATTAATTGAGGTACTCTCTTCAAGATAAGATTACAGCCTGTATAGATATATACCTGTGTCCAAAGAAGGCAAATTTCTTCTTTGTAAATCTGTCATATATCTTCTCCACCAGATCATCAACGAGAGGATTAAGTTCTTTCCGGCATGGTTCTTTAAATCTATTCTCCCTTCCTTCCAGTGTAATTGCATGGACTGGTAATCAAATCATTGTATTAAAATTGAACAGGTTTCTAAAAATTTAGGGATTCGGTGCCCAAGTGGTTAAGGTAGTTTGTCTACTAATGATCACATGATCTGTCAACACTGAGATTGCGGGTTCGAGACTCGCTGCAGGTAGGTGCGCTCGACACCAATCTTAATTGACAAGAATTCCCTGTTTTCCTATCCTAGCAAAGGTCGGAGGTTTTCATTGGGTACTCTGGTTTCCTCCTTCAATCAAAACTGGACGCCATGATATAGCTGATTAATTGCTGAAAGTAGCGTTAAACAACATTCAAACAATAAAAATGTATTAAACATTATAAAACAACATAATTGCTGCTTTACTCTAGTTTTTGGAAAATAAATACATCAAAGATACCAACTTAGAAATACCACATGTATGCCAGATGTACATCTAATCAAATTAAGCCTCGTCAGTGGGGCGCAAACCAAACCAATATTTAAAATCCAATGATTAACATGCAGACCTTTTATCATCAAAATTCCACAATGTTATACCAAATCAGCTATGGCCATCCTCACTTTGCATAGAAACATATTATAATTTAATCATTTTCCAAATTTCAGGGCAGTAAATTTAGAATAATTTTATCAATTGAAATATCAATGATATTCTTGTCAGCACTGAAGTGTGACTTCTGAACTGGTAACACTCTATGGGACTGTTACAGCCCCCAGTAGAGGCATCTATCCAGTGGTTGCACATAAATATAATAAAATAATTTAATAATATTAATACTTTTATGGTTTTTTGCATTATTATATTATTAACTTTTTTAATAATTACAACAAAATAACTTCAACTTCCGGAACTACATTCAAAGCTGCTTTAGTGACCAACTCTATAAAAGTAGAAAAACTGTGAGTAATGCTCACTAAATGATACAATCCCAACCCCTGCTTCCTTTATGTCAATTACAAAGTCTATGTTTTTCTATGGGAAACTCCAAATATTATTTGAATCAAAATGTTAAATATCAGGTGCACAATGGGACTATAAGACACAGATTCTATGTAAGTTTCATTAAAGTCCATTCAGTAGTGTAGGAGGAGTTGCGTATAAGAGAAAGTGTAACGGACCAACAGACAGAAAGATGGACAGATGGATCTGTGGAGGGTATAATAAAACCTATCTATAATGACAATAATATTGTCTTCATTCATATACTGTTAGAGGAACCTAATAAACAGTCATCTGTCTTTCTGGCATTAGGTTAAAGGTCAGATAAGACAAATTTGACTGTACATGCTGAGTGCATTTTAGCCCTCACTTCCCAAAACTGCATAAAAATTACATACCTTCAATAAATTCAGGTAAATCTTTTCCCCAAAATTACGTACCTTCAATAAATTCAGGTAAATCTTTTCCCCAAAATTACATACCTTCAATAAATTCAGGTAAATCTTTTCCCCAAAATTACATACCTTCAATAAATTCAGGTAAATCTTTTCCCCAAAATTACGTACCTTCAATAAATTCAGGTAAATCTTTTCCCCAAAATTACGTACCTTCAATAAATTCAGGTAAATCTTTTCCCCAAAATTACATACCTTCAATAAATTCAGGTAAATCTTTTCCCCAAAATTACATACCTTCAATAAATTCAGGTAAATCTTTTCCCCAAAATTACGTACCTTCAATAAATTCAGGTAAATCTTTTCCCCAAAATTACATACCTTCAATAAATTCAGGTAAATCTTTTCCCCAAAATTACATACCTTCAATAAATTCAGGTAAATCTTTTCCCCAAAATTACATACCTTCAATAAATTCAGGTAAATCTTTTCCCCAAAATACATACCTTCAATAAATTCAGGTAAATCTTTTCCCCAAAATTACATACCTTCAATAAATTCAGGTAAATCTTTTCCCCAAAATTACATACCTTCAATAAATTCAGGTAATTACGTACCTTCAATAAATTCAGGTAAATCTTTTCCCCCAAATTACGTACCTTCAATAAATTCAGGTAAATCTTTTCCCCAAAATTACGTACCTTCAATAAATTCAGGTAAATCTTTTCCCCAAAATTACGTACCTTCAATAAATTCAGGTAAATCTTTTCCCCAAAATTACGTACCTTCAATAAATTCAGGTAAATCTTTTCCCCAAAATTACGTACCTTCAATAAATTCAGGTAAATCTTTTCCCCAAAATTACGTACCTTCAATAAATTCAGGTAAATCTTTTCCCCAAAATTACGTACCTTCAATAAATTCAGGTAAATCTTTTCCCCAAAATTACGTACCTTCAATAAATTCAGGTAAATCTTTTCCCCAAAATTACGTACCTTCAATAAATTCAGGTAAATCTTTTCCCCAAAATTACGTACCTTCAATAAATTCAGGTAAATCTTTTCCCCAAAATTACGTACCTTCAATAAATTCAGGTAAATCTTTTCCCCAAAATTACATACCTTCAATAAATTCAGGTAAATCTTTTCCCCAAAATTACATACCTTCAATAAATTCAGGTAAATCTTTTCCCCAAAATTACATACCTTCAATAAATTCAGGTAAATCTTTTCCCCAAAATTACATACCTTCAATAAATTCACGTAAATCTTTTCCCCAAAATACATACCTTCAATAAATTCAGGTAAATCTTTTCCCCAAAATTACATACCTTCAATAAATTCAGGTAAATCTTTTCCCCAAAATTACATACCTTCAATAAATTCAGGTAAATCTTTTCCCAAAAATTACATACCTTCAATAAATTCAGGTAAATCTATTCCCCAAAATTACATACCTTCAATAAATTCAGGTAAATCTTTTCCCCAAAGTGCATAAAAATTAGATCCACCACCTGCCCATGGGAAACAGATTAGTCTCACAGTGGCTGATGTTCTAGGAAATCTGCAATTAAATATTCTGTCTGCCATCCTCCCTGAAATTAAAGATATCACTATTAAAACTTAGTTGGTATGTTTTGTTTTTGTTGAATATTATTATTAAGAGTATCTAGATAAAAAATATTTACATAATAAATCCCGGGGCCTTGGTGGCCGAGTGGTCAGGGTAGTTCGTCTACTATTGATCACGTGGTCTGTCAACACTGAGATTGCGGGTTCGATTCTCACTGCAGGCACTCCAATCTTAATTGACAAGGATTGCCAGTTTTCCTACCGCAGGTCGGGGGTTTTCTCCGGGTACTCCGGCTTCCTCCCCCAATAAAAACTGGACGCCATGATATAGCTGAAAAATTGCTGAAAGTGGCGTTAAACACCATCAAACAAACAAACATAATAAATCCCACAAGAGTGAAGAGGGTCACAGGTATACATAATGAGATATGTGTATATATATTGTTCAAGTTGATATAAAAAATTAAATTGTAGATATATTAAGTATGCAAGGTGCTAGTAAAGACTATGAACCAGCAAAACACAAAGTAAAGACAATGAACCACCAAAACACAAACCCATGTATCTGTCATAGAGTAACATAAACTAAGCTTTAAAAAAAAGTATCAGTACTTTTTAAATTTTTAAATTTAAAATTTAAGTATAGATTATGGTAAAATAAGATTCATAGAAAATTACTGCAATACATGCAGTATATTATGCACTTTCTACAATAAATTACTGTAAAATCTGGTCAAATAACCAACAGTAAAGTACTGTAAAATAAAATTACACAAGTTTCAAAAATCAACAGTTTAGGGGTATATTAAATGAAAACGTTCGCCCAAATCTATCTTGCAGTGTTTATGGTAAGGATGTCATGTTGACTTTAAAAGACGGTGATAATTGGTGCAAAATAATACAATATTTTAGATTATTCTGCATATTTTGATAAATGTTTGAATGGGGTTCAATATTTCAGAACATGATAACAGGTAGTTAATTGGTTGAAGAAGGAGATCTAGAGGCAGAAGGGAAAACTTTTCACTGGGCAGGGGAGGTGATTAGTAAAAAACATTACTTTTATGTCTGCAACTTAGTAAACATTTTTAAAAAATTGTACAATTTAAATAAAATGTAAACTAAATGATAATTAAAGACACATTTCGTAACTGAACAATTTGATTCAATATTGTGTCATACAGTCAATAGCAGACCAAGCAAAAACAACAACAAACATTTGCTAAAAGTGTTACAGATACATAAATACCATATGATACAGACTAAAACTTAGGTTTAAATCAAATAAATGTAAAAAAAAAATAGTTTAGAGAGAAAAAAAATTGTAATAATTACTCTTCATGTAGCAATATATACATAACAATAATTATTATGATATAAAATGACCTAATAGTTGTAATGCATTCGCAGATATAAAGGTCAAGGTCAAGTGATACCTAACAGACTGCTAATCACCAACTAATCAAATCAAATATTATCATTCTACCATGCATGGTTACTGAGAAACTAAATCACCAGTCCTTTAAATATTTAAAATAGACTTTATATCATAAACGAGAGGTCATTGGTTGACAGGTGACTGACTGACGTAGTTATGGCCACTTCTCAAGCTACCATTGTACCACAATTGATGAACCTATGGCTTAAACTTACAAAGATACAAAGCAAAATATTGTGTCTTAATGCCTGCTGCTGTTGAAAGGAAACCCATGCACACATTCCCCTTCAGCAATATTCACCATGAGTGTAGGACAAAATCCCCCCCGGACAAAATCCCTTCCGTGTAATTTCACATAGGCGGACAAAATCCCCCTCGTTGAATTTACAAGGCGGACAAAATCCCCCCTGTAAAATTTTCAAGGCGGACAAAATCCCTCCCGAATATGATTTTTTAAAATGCATGTTGTTTAAATGTTCACACCGTACAGTCTCGTACTCATATAGATAAACCTTAAAAAAGGACCTTATATTTTACTCAAAAATACCAAGATTTTTAATTACTTAATAATAATAAGTGTTTGTCTCATTTGCAGTGCTTAATTGGTGGCTTGTTAATTAATATGTTTATGATCAAACGAATATCGCTTACTTGAGCAAAACATTCTCTATATCTTATAGAAAATTGAAACGGGTATGGCTTGTACTAATAAGTTAAAATTTAGTAAAATAATGGTATAATTTAGTTCAATAACTTGAATTGTTTTTTGGTAAATAATAATGAAAGGGATCAAATGGCGCGGTTCCTTTATTAACACATGTCGTACAACACAAACCATATCGACTCGATGCGTTTCAGTGAAAAAAATAATAACCATGTTTTAATCTTTGTCTCCATCATTTCAAGTACCAAGTAAAAAACTATAAAACACGATGCACAATACTTATCGATATTACCATAATCCGATTCGGGAGGGATTTTGTCCGCCTTGAAAAATTTTCAGGGGGGATTTTGTCCGCCTTGTAAATTTAATGAGGGGGATTTTGTCCGCCTATGCTAAATTACACGGAAGGGATTTTGTCCGGGGGGGATTTTGTCCGTCCCCCTTCACCACAGGGGAGACTAAGAACACGCCATAAATTAATGAAGCTTAATAGCAGAATATACATGTATTTTCTATATTAAAAAATGTTGTTGTCTTATCCCAGGACTTGTTGTAGATATCCATGTCTAATCTTAGTTAAATTGCAAAAAAAAGTATTTATCTCCTATAATTAATAATTAGATATTGCATCACTGCTAATAAAAATAAAAAAATGCACTAATTAGAGAAACCTCAATCAACACAGGTACAGGAGAGCACCTGGTGTAAGTACAAGCTATAATAGTTATATAACTCTGGGATCAGTTTAACAAATTGATAGGTTCCTGTCTACAGGTAGACAATATATTAATACATAATATTTTTTTTCATTACAGATACATGTACATTTACAATTTGACTGTTGTGTTCAAAAACTCTTAGTTTTAAAATTATAGACAATATAAAAATACAAATTAGAGTATACACACCTGCAATCTTACATTCTACATATAAAACATTATGTATTTACATGTACATAGTGTTACATAGCCTAAGGGTGTAGAAATTACTGACAGTTTATAATTAGTCCAAACATGGACAGTACACAGAATATATCAGGAAAGAATGTATGATTTTTAAAGAAACAATTATGTCCAAAAAACTTGGAAACAATCTACAACACAAAATAATTTATAAGTTAATATTATTTACAGAGGTTTATATATTTTATGTTACAAGAACAGTAAAGATACCAAGTTGTATAGTCACTTAAATACACTGATAGCTTCAAAAAAAAAATTTAATATAATTGTTAATTATGGCAATATTTCAGCAAAATCCTGGCACCAAATTTATGTTGGGTGTGTGTGTGTTGGGGAGGCTCATATGTAGCCAGTATCAAACACAAACAATTGTATATGTTGACTAATACACTAATACTGTATACACACATTGTCTTAGAATTATATACCATGTTGCTACTAACATCAACTCAGTTAAGGGCTATGTAATGCCACCGTTCTCTATGCATGCACAATTAAAGTGAAAGTGAAATATGTGCTGAATTAGCAAACACAGTGAGGATAACATGGTGGGCTTGAAAATACTAATAAAACCATTACAGTAAGAAAAAAAAGAAAAACTCTTTTTTGTAACTTAAATTATTGAGATAAAATTTTGATAACTTTTGAATTTTGATAACTTAATAAATTAAGCCATTTGAAGTCTTAGATGAGCTCTACACAAATTTACGTTGTTCAGTTGTTTATTAATTTTTTTTTTTTTTTTTGAGGGGGGGGGGGGTGGATCATGAGTTTTTTTGTTGTTTTTTCTTTTGTGTTTGTTGTTTGCTAGTTGTTTTTTTTTTTTTTTTTGTTATTTTGGAAAAGGGGGAAATAGTTAAAACCTCACAGTTATTTTCAACATTTTTGTCGGACATTGATATTTTATGTTTACTGCAGTATAGTGAAATGCGCATTTCAAATAATAATAATAAATGAAAAAGATCGCTGAAAATGATAAATATAAACGTGAAATGGGGGGTTTTATGTTATAGAACTAGGGAATATTTAGAGACCGGTTTTACTTAAAGTTAAATCTAATCTTAATCAACCAGTACATGTATGCGCTTGTAGACATTGGTTTGTGTATTTCATGAATTGTATACATGTTTAAAGTTGGGAAAGCAAACCCTTGAACACTCCATGTACATACTGAAACAAAACCCAGAAGTGAAACTTTATACCAAATTCCCTACCATTTATCATCTAAAAATAGCAACAGGGGTTGCACGTTTTTTCCATTTTTTCGGACCTCTCTCTCGTTTCCCTTTATTATGAGAAAGGTTAGGATCATGTGATGCAATAAGTCCATTCGGAACGCAGAACGACATTGCGAGCAGGAAACAAAACTTTGTTTATTGTTGGACAATGTAGTTAAAAAAAGATATGTGGAGGTGGCTTAGTGGATTGCCAAGAGGTAAAATGAATTCAAAATTATGAAAATATTACTGTAGGGACATTTTTTCTGCCTGACAATTCGTCGGAATCAACACAAAATGGATTTACAAACAAGCAGGTCAAGCATGGATAAACATAAACTTTGATGAAGGTCACCTTAAATATTTTCGTCCTAAAAACCTAAAAATACAGTAATTATTTATTAAAATGTACAGGTTATACAATATTAAATAAATATAAGTTTTGCTGTGGCCATTAATATAATGTTGAAGTAGAATTTCTACTATTATTAATTTATTAAAGGGAAATAACTATGTAGCGGGTAAGAAGTGGGAGCTTTAGGGACACCTCGTCCATAATATGACTTCGTCCATAGACAACTCGGCCCTAGTTCAGATCGGTCATACTGTAATAGGACATATCGGCCATGGATATAATATATATATAGTTTTAAATAAAGTTATTAAAAAAAACAAGGTTGATTGAAATAAATGATATTACCAATGAAACATTAGGTTTTGTATGAGAAGTGTATACTAAATAATTATAGTACCATGTCTAAAATAAATAAATTTAATATGATTGCATGACCTTAGAGCAGTTTAATGTGTATGGTGCTGTGTTATAATCTAATTTGTTACTGCTTATTTCTAAAGCCTTATTTGTTACTTGTTATATTCAAATTGGTAGAAATAACCTTTTCAATTATATACATCAATAAAAAGACCATGTATAAACCCAGGATATAAACATGTCTTGTAAAATACGTTATTTATCTCCGGGATTAAACTTATTATCATCAGAAACCGCATTTACTTTGATTATTTTACCACACAAAAACGAATCATCTTTGAAATATTAAAAGATAACTTCATTTTAATTCCTGTACATACTGAATAATTCAACAATATACCAACATAAATAGTACAGCCGAAATGTCCGGGGCCGATGTCTATTGTGGACGAGATTTACTATGGAGGAAAAAAAGTATGGCCGACAAATCCAAGTACCGAAGTGGGACATCAGCAATCTATTTCACAAAAAGTCGTAAGTGTAAAATCTATCGTAAGTGTTGGAAGATCAAAGGGAAATCCATTGTGACGTCAGAACTAACGATGTATTTTACACTTACGACTTTTTGTGAAATCTGTAGCTGGTTTACAACAATAGTAATTCAGAAAAAAACCCATTACTAATAAATTAGTTTGATTGTATTTCAATGTGTAATTATAGGAAGAACCAATTATATTGGGTCACACACTTATTAAATTCTACCTTCTGCAGTGTCACATCTCAAGAAAGCATAATCAAATTCTCATTTTTCCACTTTGAGTGCTAGCTACTATCGAATTTATAATATCCATAAGAAATTAATACACATGGCAGAAAAATACTCTTATCTTATTATAGAACTATTTATGATGTGTTTACATTTAGGTGTGAAATAAGAAATGTTTTGAAGTAATAATGTTGAGCTACATGTTAAGTATTGCTTACCATTACATTTATTTTTGCATAAAAAGCAGTCACTGTGCTGTATTTTCTAATATTTTGCATTTAAATGAATTCCTAAATTATTGGATACTTTTAAGGTATTTATTCCCTTTCAATCATTTATGAATGTGCACCTACACATAGTTTTCATATTACTGCTGCATCACTTTAATAGCACATTGAGAGTTAATTAACTGTCAGTAAACTCATTAAAAATCTACAAAATTTGGTTAAGTGAAAAGTGTTTATGTTCTGTCAAAGTTAAATTTTTTGTATACAACATTGAGAAGGAGTCCCCTGTTTAAATTTTGCATGTTACAGAGGTATTTTTCTAGATACATATAAAATAAAAATCCATGTGATTTATTCTCGTTTACTTAAAATGCTATTTTTTGTCACTATCATGAATGCATAATACATGTTTATATAACATGAGGTGATGCTTTACAAGCAGATTTATTTATCAAATCATGAATCATATATTTCTGGTAAATCATGTACAAAATGTATAAGCTTATTGAGTTTTGTAATTAAAGTAGGGTCCACAGAAAGTTGCACTTGGCTATATGTTTTGTAAATTTACTAAGTCTTATAAAATACATTTTGCATACATGAAAATTTTGTATTGTTATAGTTTGGATACTTTTATCTACGCCGACATATTAATTTCAGCAATACGTCAGCACTTTCATGGTCACAGAGCATCAACAACAGGCGTCTGTCGAGAAGATGATGTTGATTGTACATGTAATGATACACAGAATGTACATGTAACTGTACAAAAGAACAGCATATTTGGCAAATGTGAACCAGAACTTTTTGGTTGCAGGTAAATTTAGTCTGTTTAATGAAATGTATGTAAAAATGTACATATTTATAATAAACTTATATGCATCTTTGATGTGAAATTAGGTGTATTTAAGTGGATAAACAAGTATGCATGTAATAATTTCAGAACTGTCTTTAAATCTTTGAAAAACACAAATGTTTATCAGGCATGGCTTTAATTTTTTGAGTAGACACATTTGGTAGAATTAAGAATGGGAGAAGTAACAGAAGGGGGGTGCATCTGACATCTGAGACACAATTTCCTGCAATCTGGCAAAAGAAGAATGTTGTTAATTTTTGTGTTAAATTTGGGTATAAGTTGTCAAACTATCTTTTCTGTATGAAAATATTGTGATCTTTAACTAATTCTGTAGCCCCTTGGCTTCTGGACACCAGATCTTATAATTTAGTGATAAAGTGTCTATGCAATCTATCATATATGATATACTCTAACAAGCCTCATATATTCAAAAACATGTTCCTTGTCAGTTAGGGTTGTTAAAATGACTGTTTTTCATGATGAAGGAACACTGTTATTGACAGTTTCACATTCACCATTATCAGTCCTGCATGGCAATTCAGAGAAATTGTTTCCCAGCGATGGTCCATTTGGCCTTTTCAGTCTGACATTGACCGGAAATAGAAAACCATTTCTTATTTTTTTAGATATTCCAATTTGATTGGCACATTAAAATTAATTAATCTTTATTACGATACACTGAAAAATATGCTGTGTGACACATTGTTTATTAACAATCACTTCTAATTTAAAGATTTCCCATAATTTTGATTTGTTAGTAGCCAGATGAGTTCGTAGCCAGCAATTTTCGCCAGTTGCCAGCTTCTAGTGACATCCCACGTTACATGTATATACTAGTAGTTCAACCTTTGACAAGTTCAAATTGAGTTTATGTGTAGTTTTTGTTATACCCCCCACACTAAGTGGCATGGTATTATGTTATACCGTCAGTTTCGTTCGGTGTCTGTCCGTCCATCCCCGAAGGTTTCCAAATGATAACTTGAAAACGCCTCAAGCCAGTCAAGGGATTTGAATGATATTTTGCACAGCTGTTCAGTACAATAAAATACAGGTCAAGTTCAATTTTCAGGATGATCCGAAAAATATTATTGAAGTTTTGCCTCTTTATAAATGTTTAAAATTTAACAATAATGAAATTTTCTGGTCTAAGAAAGATAACTCATTTCTTTCTGTCTCTATATACCAGTATATAGTGGATGTATACTATATACAGTATAGTATATATACAATTATATTTAACTATTGATGAATATCGTGGCGGGGTATCATTTAATGTCCAATTAGATGCCCTATTTTTTTGCATACTTTGTTTTTGTTTTGCATATACTTTGTTTTATTGAAGCAAGTTGGTTTTTTTTTTATAAAACAAACATTTTGATTTAAAAAGACTGAAAGGCAATGTTTGTAGAAAATATTTGGTTATGATTAAACTTATTCTGGAATCTCCTGTCTTTGTCAGGTATTGTATGACCTAGGTACTGGTATCATTCTGTTTAGAATTTGACAGTAGTTTTATTCTGATATCTAGTTCAAGATCAGAAGGGAAGGAGAAGTCCAAAAATGGCCCTGATCAAGATAAATGGTACAGAAATTATAAAAAAGATTTTTGCTCCTTCTTTAATGGGAATTGCCATACATTAGAAGCTCTAGGATGGGTAAGTAAACAAATAATGTAATGAAACGACTGTACTTACACATAATTATTATCTAAGCACAAAAAGAAATAGTTAATGTTTATGAATCTTTTTTTAAATGTTAAATTAGCCTTTAAAATTAGTCATACTAAACAAGACTACAAATATTTTACTGCCAAGAAAAATTAACATTTTTCAAAATTTAGTTATGGTAATGTTTTGAATGTGCAGTTTATAATCTTAACTCTCGCAAACGTTACTTTAAAGATAAAAGTTTTAATATCTGTAAACAGTTATAATTGTACTGTAAAAATTTAGATTTTCTCATAAACCTTTTGTATTCCTCTGAATTCTTCTTATTGTTTTGTTTTGTTATAAGTATTCAGAATATATTTCTCTAAACTGTACATTGTTAACATAAATCACACAATGTTACGTGATTTCAGGGTGCAGCGGTAGTGCTTGGTATCCACCTATCAAAATGGCCAACACAAACTGATAGAAGAAGACGAAGGCCACCAGAAAAAGAGTCTAATCACTGCTTGTTGTGGCAGGTAGCTTATGCATGGCCTGATCTAAATAGGACAGCTCGTAAATCCATTGTTAGCTCGGACAAGAAGATCCAGGCAGAAACCAGGACAGAACAGGTACCAGTATGTTTTATTTCTAAGCATTGTTTAATATTTTTGTGTCTTACTTTTCGATTATGTTTTCCATCATTATACTGTATAAATAATGGTTTCTGGCTTAAATCGTTGAATTAATTAGAAATTATTATATGTACAATACTATAGTTTCATATTTAATTTTTTTTATAAAAAACAGATATTTAGTTCAAGAAAAATACCAATAAAACTTTGGTGATTTGTTTTAAAAGCAAATATAATTATTGAACAATGAGCCATTTTCATGTCTCTTTCTCCCCCATCATTTTGATAGTATGTTTCAATTTGACAGAAAGAAACTGATGACCCTTTATACAAGGTCATGAACGAATTTGAAGGTATTTGCAAGAAGTACGCTGGAATTGGCAAAAATATTCAGGGTCTACAAGAGGCTGCCAAGAGCCACATGACTAAGGCTGTTAGTAGTTTTATTGATGCGTCTCATCTAGGATACACAAAGGCTCAGTTTAACCTTGGCCTTTGTTATGAAACTGGCAAAGGTGTAAAAAAGAATTTAAAGAAGGTTAGAAATTATTTGTTTGTTGTTTATGATTAGTGTCACTTTAAGCAATTTTCCAGTAATATCATGGTGACCAGTTTTTTACACTACAAACACCAAATCCTTAATTTCCTAGCCAAATCCTTAATTTCCCAGTAAAAACCTTAATTTTTTAAGGATTGACTGTAAAATTAAGTGTTGTTTTTTGAAATTAAGGGTGTGACGGGGAAATTAAGGTTTTGACGCGGAGATTAAGGATTTTACTCGGAGATTAAGGTTTTTTGTTTATTGGACTCCTGGCTCGATGATAAGCCCTCGGGCATTGTTGTTGATAAAGATTATGACTATATGTACGTCTATAATGTCATTTTATATATATTGATTTCTCTAAATCTCATATGTAGCAGTAATTATATTGTCGATTTATATATATAATGTGCGAAAAATAAATAATGAACATGAACGAACGTGAATGCATTTTCTGTCAACTTAATGAAAAATGCGGTTAATTTATAAAAACGTAAATTGTAAATAATCATGAATGTAATAATATACAGTGGCATATTTTTTTTGTCCTTTAAAAAAGTAGCAGGTAATTATATAAGTGAAAAGAATAATTACGCAATACACATCCGCCATACTTTTTGTTTACCTATTACAAAAATAGATTGAATAAAGGACGGATACATTTGTATATGTTCTGATTTTAATCGTTTTGGTTTTCTTCGCAGGTTTTTTTTTAGGTAAGTTGGTGTTATTTAAATTTGGTTTATTTTATAAAATTACATGTTTTATTTGTTTTGAATTTCTAACATTTCTTTGTTTGTTATTAACATATTTTACTTTTATAATATTATGTTGAAGTATTATTACATTGGTAATACAATTGTAATTTTCACGATTTTATTTTAGCCATTTTTATAAGCAAAGTATTTTATGATATATCAATTGCATATGTTTATTATAATTAACATTATTAAAATGTGAAATATTGATTAACATTATAAATTTCAGTAAACGGATTTCTTTTCCTAAATCATTTTTGGTTAAATATGAGAAAAAATAAATTATCAGTTATCAGTCCTTGTAATATTTTTCAGACAAATCAAATGGACTTAAAGAAAGCGTATTGTTTTGCAACAGAGACGTGTATTCTGTGTCATCCGAAGTTGGAGTGTGTACTCAAAATAAGATGTATTATGTCGTACCAGATAATAGTATTGTAATAATAACAATAATTATAATGTCTCGTGTCACAGTTGATTTCAAATAAAAGTATAATTTACCCTTATGTTATTTTCTGCCATCGATATTGACGAACAGTAAGATCATATAAGAAACGATTTGCATAGATGTCAACTTACAAAATTATATACTAGTATTCAAGTTGGTCAAAATGACCAATGTTCGGACATGTATGCCTGATGGCCGTAAAGTTGTGTATTGATTTCAAAAGAGACAGTAAATTGGGCGGTGGCCCTTGCCTCCTTAAGCTGATTATATAAACAGATTTCAGTTGGTATCCGAGTTTTATTTACTACGTTTCAAAGCGATATCAAAATATGGTATGCCAAATGGTAAACACTTTATTTTCTGACCTTACTCAAATGTGGAAATGGACCTTGCATGTTAAGTACCAAGTTGATAAGTTTATGACATCTCTGTTTTGACGAAATAAATAGAAATGTTCCGAATATAGATAAAAAGTATTATATATTTTATCAAAAACCCCCGTCCCCCCCATCTTTATATGTTTAATTTTAATAGAAAATGACGGGACACTTTTACACCTGCAATATTTCATAAAATATATGCATTTGAAAACCAAGCCTTTGCTTCGCTTATACAATTCAGGCGATATTACAGCTATTTCGGATTTTATAGTTGCAACTGTATGTTTCTATTAGTGGATGTTTAACAGCTCGGAATTCTTGCGACTGCTAAAAGTGCTAATATAGTGCTATATATATATATATATATATGCAGAATTAATGATACAGTGAATACTCTACGTATTACATGGTGGAAGAAATTATAGTATTCAGGATATAACTTGATATACGGTATTGAGTGAAAACTAGTCCCCATACATAGTACACTACTTGTTTGTGGTTCTCCGAGAAGCGGAGGGAAGTACAGAAGAAAGAAGAAAGAAAGAAGGCTAATTTAAAGTAGAACATGTTTACCTTTTACAAAAAAACGTACGGAAATCTATAAATGATTCTCAGATTAACCACAATTTCATGTTGAATGATTGTGTTCACTTTTGGCGGAAATTCGTAGTTTCATCATGACTGGCTAGTTGTTTTCTTTGCACTATTGTTTTTAAGTAATAACAACCACTAATTAGAGTTGTGCAATGGAAGACTTAAAAAAAACCTTTATTAATTGAATTTATAATTATGTCCAGTATGTTAGGTACAATAAAACCATTGTCCTAATTAAACTGAGTTGATTTTGAGTAAAAAAACAAGCCATTTTGAGAAAATCATACCAAGAGTATATATTACAGCTTTGTCATTAATTCTGACTTCACTGTTAACAATGGCTAAGTACTATTTGTTATTGTTCATCGTGTATTCAGTATAATGGAAAAATCTGTTGCTTTGAGCACCTGGTTGAAGCATGCATCAAACATGAGAAAAGATGACTGTAGACCTGAAACCAATTTCGTGGTTGCAGCATGTGTTTGGGAGTAAAGAAGAGACAAATATAGTAAGTTTATTTTATTATAAAATCCACTAAACATTTTTAAAATATGAATAGATAACAAGCTATAACAATCATAAATTTTAGCATTATAAATTGATTTACTTTTTAACATACACTTAAAAATATATAACAGTAAAATTTCAAGCAAAAACAAATCTGCCTCTTCTGTCATAAGATGGCTGATCCAACTTTCTGACAATTTCTTCTGGAAACACAGTACTTGTATCTTCAACTGGAGGAAATCTCTTCACATTCTGTATGTTCGTGTCTCTTAAGAAAGAGACAACTATATCAGGATCAACATGTTCAATCTGAAATAAAATGAAAACATTAACCTTCTGATTGCTATAATACTGTAGCAAATATTAAAAAATTTAAAACAATAGTGAATAATATTGATGTACTGTTATATACTGATTCAGATGCATAAGTCATACTGCAAAGAAATTGCCCAATCTAAAACTTTCTAATATTTAAGTTAAAAAGTGCCAGTTGGATAATAGAGTCTGTGACATATTGAAGACACATTCTTTACCGAAATCTCATCACTGTTAGTCATTATATATTTAATGAGTACACACAGTTTGTTTCAACCTAAAAATACTTTATATCACAGACAGTTCACAATTTTCTATAGCTATTCGATCGAAATTCGCCGAGAATGAGGCGTGGGGTTTATGAGATGTTTCTCTGATGTAATTGCATATTAAATGTGCCTTGTTTATTCGTTAATTACTCATGTATTACCTGACACTACCTCTGATGAAAGGTAAAAATGAAAGACCAATAAAAGACCGACATATTAGCCACGGAAATGTAAATTTAGATAAGGATTTTTATACGAAAAGTAGATTAAAAAAACAGGCATATTAACAAAAGAGATTAGTAAAAATCGGTGGTAAAAATGCACTAGAAAACGGAAAGATAATAAATATCTTAATAGTAAGAGAAAATATATGGATTTTTTATGTTTTAAAATGTAAAACTTTTTATGTAAAACTAGTTAAAAAATCCAAGTTATATTTTAGAAATACAATTCTTCTAACATTTTGTTTTTGTTTTATCTTAAATGCTGAAAATATTAAGTTCTTAAAAATTTACGCACATGAATGTTAGTTATATTTGCAATATAGGTATACGTAATTGCATATCTTTTGAAACAATTTTCAATACTGTAAAAAAATGGAAAATGGAATTTGTCGGCATAATTTCTTTGATCTTCTGACGATGCTAGACGGAAACCCACGACTACTGTCCACCCCCCCTTTTTATAATAAGAGTGTAATTATTTATTTTTGGAAGGTTGCACCCATCTGAAAGTTGTCAAATATTCACTTCGTTATTAATATAAATCAGGAAACTTGCTTTATTTATCTATTTTTTATTTTCAACCAGCTGCTTGCGTACTTTCTGTGCACATAGCCCGGACCACTAATTACTACATTAATGAATCCTAGCTAGTTGCATAACTACAAACTAGCATTTGATAAATACTTCACTTATATGTAGCATAAAATAATTTAAACCTATATTTAATAATTTATCTAGATGTAATGTTTAAATTTTTATGTATTTCAGACCAAAACAGGAATTCCGACTTTATTCATCATTTAAATGATCATTAATTATTTTAATTTGAAGCCATCACTTTTAACAATTTCAATAATAATATAAAAGTCAAAAAGGCATTAACAATAACAGTAACGTAATAAACAGGGAAATATAATTATAACATAAATGTTAATAAAACATGAAACAATGTTAAAAATTAAAAACAAATAAAACATGTAATTTTATAAAATAAACCAAATTTAAATAACACCAACTTACCTTAAAAAAAACCTGCGAAAAAAACCAAAACGATTAAAATCAGAACATATACAAATGTATCCGTCCTTTATTCAATCTATTTTTGTAATAGGTAAACAAAAAGTATGGCGGATGTGTATTGAACGGTCCCGATCGTAATTATTCTTTTCACTATATAATTACCTGCTACTTTTTTAAAGGACAAAAAAAATATGCCACTGTATATTATTACATTCATGATTATTTACAATTTACGTTTTTATAAAAGTTGACAGAAAATGCATTCACGTTCGTTCATGTTCATTATTTATTTTTCGCACATTATATATATAAATTGACAATATAATTACTGCTACATATGAGATTTAGAGAAATCAATATATATAAAATGACATTATAGACGTACATATAGTCATAATCTTTATCAACAACAATGCCCGAGGGCTTATCATCGAGCCAGGAGTCCAATAAACAAAAAACCTTAATCTCCGAGTAAAATCCTTAATCTCCGCGTCAAAACCTTAATTTCCCCGTCACACCCTTAATTTCAAAAAACAACACTTAATTTTACAGTCAATCCTTAAAAAATTAAGGTTTTTACTGGGAAATTAAGGATTTGGCTAGGAAATTAAGGATTTGGTGTTTGTAGTGTTAGCTCACCTGACCCAAAGGGTCATGTGAGCTATTGCCATCACTTGGCGTCCGTCGTTGTCGTCCGTTGTCGTCATCGTCGTTAACTTTTCTTTAAAAATCTTCTCCTCCAAAACCACTGAAGGGATTGCTTTGAAACTTTGCACACATCATCAGTAAAATGTCCTCTGCCAAGTTTGCACAAATCATGGCCTCAGACCAACCAACATGATGGCTAAAAATAGAACAGGGGGGTCAAAATACAGTTTTTGGCTTATAGTTCAAAAAGTATAACAGATACAAGAAAACCAAAGAGACCTTCCTTCTTCAGCATCAAAAGCTCTACACAACACTCCATGCATGATGACTCCATGTAGGGAGTTATTGCCCTTTAATTGTCGAAATTGATTATTTTTGACATTTTTGCCTCAAAATCTGGAAAATTATTAGAACTAGAGAAAAAGTTAGCATTGCTTAATTGTTCTGCTCTATGAGGGCTACAAAAATGACTTTAGGGTTAATATTGTCTGATGAACCGTTTAAGAGTTATTCCCCTTGAACTGTTTTTTTTAATCGGTTTTACATCGTACCTTAATGTAGCCAATCAAAAGCTCGCTTTCATATTCATGACTTGGTTAGGGGATATCCCGATGTCGATTGTAAATAAACCAAACGGATGTGTTGCGTAGACCATGTGAAAATCAGTGTATTTTGTACAGTAGTGTTAATAGTTTGTTATTACCACGTTATTATTTAGTTGCCTTACGTTTTCTTCACACTCCAGAATGAGTAAGAATGACTACTGCCAAACACTTGCTTCTTTCAAGCAATTTCATTAGTTGATATTTTAAAGGATTGACGTCATACGAAAATCTTCTAGCTCGGGAATTTCCTAGCTAAGTAAGTTTGTCAGGGGTTCGTGGACACAGAAACCCTGACTTGTAAGGATGCCATATCTGATAGGAAAATTTGCAGACCTATGACCTTTAGGTTGGAGTGGAGCTACTATAACTAAAAGTCACACTACAGTGTGCACAGTTTTTTGCTTTCATTTTTTTATGCCCCCGCGACGACATGTCGGGGGGCATTAAGTTTTACTCATGTCCATCTGTCCTTATATACGTACGTACATATGTCTGAACGAATTTCCGTCAAGCTTTTCTCAGAAACTGTATATGAGAACAATTTGAAATTTGGCAGGGTGGTTCAGTATCACAAGTTGTACGTCCTTAGCGATTTTCAGACCTGTCAGACAACTACTTCCTGTTTGGGACTTCATTTTTGCGTAAATACGTCCGTCCCTATGTACGAATTTCCATCAAGCTTTTCTCAGAAACCGTACATGAGAACAATTTGAAATTTGGTAGGGTGCTTCAGTATCAAAAGTTGTATGTCCTATTATTGTATGTTTGTATTTCGAAAATGCTTCAATATTTCATACTGTGCCTCGGTTGTTTACACATCACAAATCATCCTTAACTTTTACTAAGGTAAGTTTACAATGTAAGTCACCCATTTTTAGCTCACCTGGACCGAAGGTCCATGTAAGCTTTTGCCATCACTTGGCGTCTGTCCTCTGTTGTCCGTCGTAAACTTTAAAAAAAAATCTTCTCCTCTGAAACCACTAGGCCAATTTCTTTCAAATTTGGCCACAATCATCCTTAGGGTTCCTATATTTCAAATTTTTACCCAGGATGTTGATCAACAGACAAAGATGGCCGCTGTTACTAAAAATAGAACATGGGTGTCAACACACGTTTTTGATCATTATTTCAAAAATTATAATAGCTATAGAGAAAACTGTTAGGTCAAATTGATCAGCACATTAAATTACAATAGTTGCTATTAGTGTGAAGTTGTGTATTGGCTTTTTGTAGGAGTTATTGCCCTTAAATGATGATTTTTGACAAAATTTTTGGTATTTACAATATAACATGAAAACTATAGGATGATGAGTGAAACTGTAAATAGCAAAAATGATCAACAATAAAAGCCCTATAATTTACTTAATTTGTCTGAAATTGTCAGATGACTCCTTATATGAGTTATTGCCCTTAAATGACTATTTTTTATGTAATTTTCCGTATTTGTCCTGCAACTTAAAAACAAACAGCTCGAGTAAAAACCTTGAGTAGCAAAAATAATCAGCAATAAAAGCCCTACAATTCCTTTTTTTTGGTCTGAAATTGTCAGAAGACTCCTTATAGGAGTTATTGCCCTTAAATGACAATTTTTTATGAAATTTTCCATTTTTGTCTTGTAACTTGAAAACTATGCAGCTAGATTGAAACTGTAAATTGCACAAATGATCAGCAAAGCAAGGCCTACAAATGATTGCTTAGTCCAAAATTGCAAGATGACTATAGGAGTTATTGCCCTTTAATTATGAATTTGGGCAAATGATCAGTTTTTGTCATGTGTTTGTATTATAAATTAGTCTATAACACACTTAGAGTAAATTTCTAAATTACCCTAAATGACAAGGCCTACAAACCCTTTAATTTTCAGAAATTGTCTGATGGTACCTAATAGGAGTTATTGTTCTTAACTAAAAATTTTGAAGAAATGTTTGTGTTTGCACAGTTACTTAAAAGCTATAACAACTAAACTGAAACTGTAAATTTCAAAATATTTAAATATAGTTGAAGTCATTTGGGTTCCAGGTGAGCAAGTACAGGCTCCTGGGAGCCTCTAGTTGTTTCTACAAGGACCTTGTGCTGTCTACAAATGTTTGTCTGCTTTTGTAATGTTCAGTGGTATTTGGACAAACCTCTAGACCTTTCCCGACTCAACTGCAAAGGACATCTCCAAAAGGTTTACAAAACACAAGTCACCTGCTTCTTACACATCCGTTCTTATTGAGGTCAACATTTACTATAAAAAATTGCTCTATCAAAATGGAAAAAACGCAGCATATTAAAATGCTCATTAACTGTGGGAAATAATCGTGTAATTTAATTTTCACATTTTTTAATCTATGAATATGCAAGAAGCAGAAGCTTGACTGAATTTTGTAAGTAGTTTTAATTTATCAGGTAAATTACCTGATCACAGACTCTGTGAGTTTAGTATAGTAGACTACTGGCTGTTGTTTTGATAAGCCATAAACCTCATTTCTAATTTTTGTATAGAATACAGTAATGTAAGTGTTAATACACATGTAGCTTCTGTCAATGTGCAGTCTGGCAAATCTTCAATTGTTTTTTACTGCAATTGCATTTTCAAGATACAACACAAAAAAACAACAAAAATAAGTTAACTAATACATGTAGGTTTTTTTAGGTAATTTCAGTTATTCTTTCTGCAAGAAAATAAGTGAAAATATTCATACTTCATGTTTTCCAGGCAGTGAAATATTACAAACTAGCAGCAGAAGAAGGCCATTCACAGGCACTTTACAATCTAGCTTTGTTGTACCTTAAAGGAGAAGGAGGTATAGACAAGAATGTACCCTTAGCATTAGAACTTTTGCTGAAAGCTGCAGATAATGGTCTCATGCAGGTAATACTAATTTACTGAAACTTTAACCTGGTAACCATTTGTATTGGCAGAGGAAACTCAATTATCCTTGCGGAACCTCCAACCCTAGACTTAGATTGATCACATTTTTGTTTTAAAGAATGTAACGTTTTTATATGACACTGCACTTCAGTTTTGGTTTTGATGACCCCATATTGTGACAATATAAAAGTTGTTATGTATTTTATATAATATACATCTCTTAAACATTATTAAAGCTTCAGACATTGTGAAACTAACTGAAACGATCTTTATTGAAGAAATTTCTTTTTTTTGTGTCTGAAAATGTACATGAAAAGTGATGTTGGTCATTTTGTGTGACCTAATTTTAGTAAAATCCTGCAAATTTACTTCATACTGTAACAACCATTCCGTAGTAAGAATTAAGTAATTTACATACGACACCTCCCCAAGATGCAACACACAATTTTTGGGTGCTCAATGTTCGTCATGCAGTGAACGATATTAAACAGAGACATGAAAGTTAATAAATACAAAACCCACAGCGAGTTATTAAAAATGGCAATAAGGATCATAATGTATTACTAATGATCGATCTTAAAGATGAAACTGATAAAAAAGTTGACACTGTTGAAAGATGTCAAGATTGACCATTGCTGATTATATATGCAACTCCATTTGGACATCAAAGTGCCTGAAGGGATTTACTTCAGCTCTGCTACAGTACGAGTAATGGGCCTTAATTTGTGCCCTCACCAAAAAAAAAAAAAAATCCAAGCGTGGGTACAATTATTTGTTATAGTAGCAAAGTGATAACATGACTGGACATGGGTTTCTGAAAGTGGTTTAACAGGGGATATTGTTTCCTTGTTGACCTGTTTATTGTCTGCTGTCTGCACAGCATCAATATACAATAGTTAAACATAATTTCTATTTATAAATGTACTAGTAAAGGCTAAGTAAACTTAAGATTTGTTTGACAAAAATTAGTCTTAGTTGTTGTTGGCTAATAAATATTGTCTATGCAAATAAAAAGCACTTTACCAGTAATGCCCATGCTGTTATTTTATGATAAATATATTATTTTAATAGGCACAAACACATCTTGGTGTCTATTATACAGAAGAGGAAACACAGGACCTAGATAAAGCTGTGGCATTCTTCAAAGCAGCTGCTGACCAAAATGTAAGATTTTATACTGCAAAAAAATGATTTTCATTCATATTATTGTTATTGTCTTGAACATTGATTGTTTTAATTGATGAAAATTGATCTCTATTAACCAATCAAAAGTAAATTGACATCTGACAACCAATCCCTATTTAGGCTATTTGTAAGTTTCTACTTCTTGTCATATTGTAGCTATTTAGAAACAATTGTTTTATCTGCGTTCTTCAATGATGACTAAATTTCATAATGAAATTAAAATGATTTGTCAGGATTACTACACTAAAATCTCATTAGTTTAAGTCTGAGAAGAACTACAGGCAATGCACATTTTTAACTGTTCACTCTATGAATTGTAACCGTCAAGTTGTGTAATATAATTGATTGTGAAGTACTATAGTCAAGGAAGCAATAATTCATCTGTGTTTATGAGGCTGTTTTATATATAATAAAGAAATAAATAGGTGATCTTCAGCAAAACAGCTGAAACCAAATGTGTAAACTTATAAAATGGAGTCCTTTAAAATAGATTTGATAGGTTTTTTTGGAAATTGATATCTTTGCATATTTTGTGAGATATGCAAATTAGTCTGCAAAAATTTTTGTAAAAATTAAAAAATTAACTACTTTAAGCTTCAGCTGATTTGCACCGCATTTGGTATGATTTTTGAAGTCTTTACATGTAAGTAACTATATTTACTGCCTCACCAAATATTATGGTACATGTCCGACTGCTCATGCATGTGTGAATTCACACCAGGCAGTATGAACAGAATTTCACACTAACTGTGAATAATGTGTTTTCCACAAGTAGCTCAGTTCCATGTGATCTGCATGTCTCTTGCAAACCTTGTTCTAAAATGTCAACTAAAATATAACTAAATATTTTGTGATTTTATGATGATTAAATTTTTTTCAGGACCCTGAAGCCCAATATTTTCTTGGTATCTGCTATGAGGAAGGCTGGGGTGTAGAAATTAATACATCTAAAAGTGCTGAATTATATGGTCAATCCGCTTCCACTGGCCATGATGGAGCTTTGTACAATCTGGGAGTCTTTAATGAACTTGGTTTAGGAGGTAGGATTTTTGAATAACTTTACGTATAATACAGAAATCAATTGACACTAAGAGTTTTTTTAAAAAGCATAATTAAAAATATGTGCATATATTGTGTTAACATGTTTAATTTTATCATAAGGGCTGTTCTAGCAAAACATACATGGGACAGGGGAAATGCACTTGAAAGTTGGAGGCCCCCTTATAGAAGTATAGTTGTTTAACTTCTACCCTACCATAGAGGTGAATTAAGAAACTATACAGGCACCTAGAAGCAAAAACAGTTGAGGTTTACCTTGGAATTTGTCAATGAATGCTCCAAAACCTGTATTTGGGAGCCAGGAAAAACATGTTCAAAATCCCAGAGGCAGCCATTGTAATTATTACGTTAGCGACTTTTGGATGGTGTCCTTGTGTTAGATGTAAACGTCTGAAATTACAGAAAGCACCAGAAGTAGGAAAAAATGGAAAATGTAATTTTATGCAAGAAGTTTACATTTTTGTGGAACATTTGCTAAAATAAGTCAATTTCATTTTATTGATTCGACGAGTTTCAATGCTTAGTTGAACAAAAATCTTACATTTTACAAAACACCCACACACAGAAGCATTTTGTTAAGTAAAGCAATTGACCAAAGATTCAGTTTCCATTGAACCATAACCATATATATATTTCTTTTGTTTTGCCATCCACAGGTCCCATGTATGTTTTAACTAAGTAGAATTTGGTGAAATATAAAACAAAACTTGTACATTTTAATCTGTTTATATTGTTATTTATGCCCAGTTATTGTTATAGTACAGTGGTTTTTTTTTCATGAATTATTAGATTTTGGCAATACAACTGAACATACCATGTTTATTTCATAGGCTTACCAAAGGACCGAGTTCAAGCTATACAGCTTTACCAAATGTCAGCCGATGCTGGAAATGAACAGGCCATGTTACAACTTGATAGGATCAAAGCTCAAGCAGCAGTTGAGGAATGGAAATGTAAGTGTTCTGACACATAAAGAGTTAATTATCAGATTTGAGAAAATATTTAGTAATATTCAATCAGTTCATGGTGTTAATTCGTCTGCTGAATCTAAAAATGAAAAAGAAAGAACTTTATTCATATTTAAATGTAATAGATTTTGTTAGCAATAAATGAAGTATAGTATTTTTGAAGGTTTATTTCTTAATACTTTCGGCTTTTATACTTTTGTCCAATTTAACAATACTTAGAAAACCCGGGTAGTATGTTGACATCTCTGCCATAGCATTAATTTTGTAATTCATGCTCTATGGGTATTGATTTTTTAGGAAATAATTAATTGGGGAATGAATATATACTGATTTTACAACTGGTTTGCCCTTTATGCCAAAAATTTATGCTAACTTGGGATAAAATATATTCTTTTCCCAAATGAATTGTTTTGATTCGTATAGGACATATAAATTAACTTTTATCAACAACGTAACCTATGATTTGCAGAATACGTCAGCCATTTACGTTATGATGTCATTAAAATTTGAGAAAAATCTGAATTAAATTGAAGTTGCCATCAAGAGTGTTGATTATTTATGAGGAGTATAAACTTGCTTTACCACTGATGACATTTTAAGCACATCATATTTAAATAAAAATTTTGATTTTCTTTATTATTGTTTTCCCTAAATTGTATGCATACAAAATGTTGTTCAAATCGTAATTTAAAAATATGACATTATTATCGACAGTTTTGAGGCTTCGGTGGCCAAGTGGTTAGGTAGTTTGTCTACTATTGATAACGTGGTCTGTCAACACTGAGATAGCGGATTCGATTCTCACTGAAGGCAGGGTGTATTCCACTCCAATCTTAATTGACAAGGATAGCCAGTTTTCCTATCGCAGGTCAGGGGTTCTCTCCGGGTACTTCGGCTTCATCCCCCAATAAAAAAGTGGGCGCCATGATATAACTGAAAAATTAATGAAAGTGGCATTTAACAGCATTCCAAAAAAAAAATTTGAGACTTATGGTTCTTTGTCTTTTGAAAAGCCCTCACCACCCCACATTTTATGCAATAAGGACCATCTATTGTTTTTTGGATTTTAATTATTATAGTTTGGCAATGACCTGTAAAAATAAATAACTGACCCTATTATTATATCACTTTGTTCTTGCAGACTTAAATCCAGAAACAGAAGAACATGAAATGGCTACCTTATTGTCCAAGATAGGAAAAGAAATCCAGGAAGAAAAGAAATTAGATAAAGACGAGTCGTCTATAAAACTTAGCTTGTCTTTGTCATCTCCATCACTAACAGATTATGTGAGGAATCATCTCAGCTCATTTTCATCAACAGTGCCTTACAGTTTGTTAGATCCAATATCCTTATTAAAGAACAAACCAACATCATCCCACACTATTGAGATCATAGTTAGCAGTTCAAGCAAAAATGAGATTACAGACTCTGGGTTATCTCCCCTAATTCCACAGGTGTTGGGATGGAAACCTCAGTATGGCAGCCCCCATAAGACAACTGACATGCAGGACAGGGTGTCTTTCAGTCTTGGAGCTGATGAGGATGACTTGGAAGGTCTAACAGATTTAAATTTAAATAAAGACAGTCTTTCATTACAAGGTCACGATCATGCATCACAGATTCACCATTTTTGCTCCTTCATTCAAAAGAATTCCACGATGCCAAATCTACAATGTGTTTCATGTAACTGATAGCAAATGGCAAAATTTCTGATTTGTATTTCAGATGTTTTGATTTAATTTATAAATTGTTTTAAATGCTTTATTTACAATACCTGCAGGCAGATAAGCATAAAACTGATGCATAATCAATAATTAATTTGGAAAATGAACTATCCCAAACCTGTTAGGGTTGGGGTGGGGATGTTGGGGGACTCTTGGCTACTATATATATAATGTATTTATAATTTTTTTAATCTTAGCAATCTTAGCAAATCTACAAAGAGGTCCCATAAATCATTAATATATTTAGATAGTCCTCTGATAAATTGTTCCAGTGATCAATACATAATTGTCCACCTAGTTTACATTTCTACAACTACTTGTTACATAATTTGAATCATAATCATGCCATTGTTGAATATAAAAAAAATGGTCAGTTTAGGTACACAGTAAGATACTTTGAATCAATTCTAGTAAAACAATAACATTTTCAGGATTATTGAAGTTCTCAAAATTTCAAGTATCCAGAAGTTTGTCAACATTAATACACACCTCATGATCACTGGTTCCCAGTCAAGTGTATGTAATAAGATCATACAAGCAATCTATAAATTGATGCCAGCTTTATGTGCAAACGTAAATGTACAGAGAATTTGTGGTTTCCAACATCTTTGGTCACAGATAAACGTGTGTTAAAATTCATTTGACAAAAATTTGTGTGGACCATTTTCAATTTCAACTAAAGCCCTGTCAACAAAGTCACTATCCAAAATGATCCTGGATCCTGTGTTGAAGTACAGTGCTGATATTAAAAAAAATGTTAATTTGATTCAAGTTTGAATTTTTAAATCACTATTTAGGTTACGTACATGTAATGGTACCATAGTTATTAACTCATTCCATATCGACTGTATTTTTTACAATAAAAATATGTGGTGTTGTAATTGAAACAGTTGGTCAACTTCATTAAAAGATGTTTGCATTTCAGTTTTATAACAAGGGCATTCAGTTAGTTATTCAAGTTTGTAAGAAATTGTGTCAAGACAATGCTGTTTTTTCTGTATTTAGATTTTAGTTAGTCAAAATGTGTCTCTTAAAAACCGTGGTTAAATATATATTAATTGATAATTTCTTAATTGGTTTTGTTAGATGCATATTATTATGAAAAAATGGATTGCCAGTGCAAGAAAAGGTAGTTTTGAAATTGGTAAAGTTGAGCAGTTTAATTTGATAATTGTTATATGATTTCTTTAATATTGTGTGAGTTCTCTCTCTTTACATGCATCTTTATAGGACATTTGGTTTACTTAAAGAAACATAAATTAGTATATATATATCTGAAGAGACATTTGGCAAGACTGTATTCGTGTACCAGTAATTATTTCATTCAAATTATTGATTAAAAAAATATCTGCACCAAAGGGAGAAAATGTACATAATTTTTGTAAAAGTTCTTCAATACCATTATAAGATGTTATTCTCCTGATGAAAGTCATGTTTTTTATTATATGCAGTGTAATTTTTTTGAAATTTTTATGCATATTTGTTTTTTTAGCAGTGGTTTGTTGTTATTGGTGTTCACATTTTCAGTGTACAGAACACCGTTTAGTTTTGTTTCTATGGTGACATGTCACAATTGGTGCATGTGATTCTGTTGTTTACTATGTTATTTCTTACCTTATGTTGAGACAAAAGAATATTTTATATTATATTGTTTTAGTTAAGAAACACCAATAATTATTTAGAGGAAAAAATATTTAAAGTTCCAGTGTGGTTTTTGTCACGCCTTCAGCGACTTTCGTAGCAGGTGAGACAAAAACCACTCTGAAACTTTCATGAAATTCTCTGGAGTTGAGACATATCTACTGGAATCCGGTGGCTATGGCGTCGTAAACACTTGGACATTTTTCTGTGTCCACACGTGTTTCTTTTACTAAAAGTCCATTTTACTTTAAATGGATACATAATCTTATAGAGAAATGCGTGTCAGATCCAAAAAAACTTAACATTGTCTTTTATAGTCCATTATATACAGTATTGTAAAACAGGAACTAGCATTCTGTGTATGCAATTGTTATTCCCAGTAATAGTGCTTTAATGAACAAGTGCTGTATAATGCTTTGTTGTTATGATTTTGTAAGATTTAAATTTGTATTGTCATTTTCCATATATTCATGTCTAAATCTCAAGGTTATTTAATGACTAAAAACTGACCATTGTAAAACACATATTACATGTAGTATACTACAGATGACATGTGCTTCTCTGCAATGCAGAATTAGTTACTTACAAAAAATCTTAAAATGCTCGTAAAAATTAAAATCAATTGGTGTAGAATCTTTTATCATTTTTTTCAATGTTCTATTCAATCTTTTTTGGTTTATTTCCACATTAGTATGGTTTTTTTTGTCTAAAGTGTAAGGTAACCCTCAGTTTTCATCTCACGCTTTTCTAGAAACTTATTTATCCTATTTGTTGGCATGCGTGTGAATGCTTATTTGAAATCCACTTCATTTAATCAGAAAACATATCTTCTAACATGTCTAATACTATCAATGTCATATTGTATTGTTTAGATTTTTACTTGTTTTGAAGTGAAATTATTAACAAAATAAACTTTATGAAACAGTGTTTATTAATAAGTAATATATTCCGAAAGAAATGTTTATCTTGCCTATAACCAACCTTCTCATCATTAACATCTTTTCAATAAATATCAGGATTTTGCGCTCATTGTTGGGAATGTTTAGTGTCCAAGGAATATCTTTTCGGTTTTGAGACCTTTTACACATGAAGAACGTGTCAATAAGTTAGTTTTTGATCGACCAAGATATTCTGCTTATTGCAAACTAAAATTTTTTCAACTAAAATTTTCCGTTAAATCTTGTTATAAATTGTAACAAAAATGGCCAGACAAGGTCGTTTGAACCTTAAGGACTTTTTAGCTCACTTGCCATCACTTGGCACCCATGGTCCTTGGTGTCTGTTGTCGTTAACTTTTCTTTAACAATCTTCTCCACTAAAACCACTGAAATTATTGCCATGAAACTTTGCACAGATCAGTAAAATTTCCTCTTCCATGCTTGCCCAAATCATGGCTGTAGATCTAGATCAACCAACCAACCAACCAAAATCAAATCCGGTTAAAAGTAAGTTTTTGGCTTATAGTTCAGGAGAACCAAAGAGACCTTCCTTCTTCCGCATCAAAAGCTCTACATAAACTCAATTGAGTGAAAGTTGTATGACGACTCCTTGAAGGAGTTATTGCTCCTTAATCATTAAAATAAGGATTTTTTTTTCATTTTTGCCTTAAAATATTGAAAAATTATAAAAAACTAGAGAATAAGTTAGCAGTGCTAAATTTTTCATTCTTATGAGTGCTACAATAATTACTCAGGGTCAAGATTGTCTGATCATTTGTTTAGGAGTTATTCCACTTGAACTGTGGAAAATCAATTTTAATTTAGTTTTAGAAATCTCCACTGAAAGGACTACTTTGGAACTTTGTACTCATCATTAGTAAAATGTCCACTACCAAGTGTGCACAAACCATGGCTGCAGACCAACCAACATGGCCGTCTTGGCTACAAATAGAACAGGGGTTAAAATGCAGTTTTTGGCTTCTAGTTCAAAAAGTTTAACAAGTACAGGAAAACAAAAGAGACTTTCCTTCTTCAGCATAAATAGCTCTGCAAAACTCTTTATTGAGTCAAAGTTTTACGACGACCCCTTGTAGGAGTTAATGCCCCTTAATTGTCAAAATTAATGATTTGGCCATTTTTTCCTCAAAATATTGAAAATTATTAAAACTAAAGAATTTAACAGTGCTAAATTGTTCAGCGTTATGAGAGCTACAAATAATGACAGGGTCAAGATTGTCTGATCAACCATTTAGAAGTTATTCCCCTTAACCTTTTTTTTAAATCAATTAATTTAGTATAAATTATATAACAAATACAGGAAAATCTTCAGCATCAGAAGCTCTATAAAACTCCAGATTCGAAGTTGTTTGACGACCACTTGTAGGAGTTATTGCCCCTTAATGGCCAAAATTAATGATTTTGCGAATATTTCTCAAAAAGTTGAACATTATTAGAACTAGAGAAAACGTTAGCATTGCTTCATATTCAGCTCTTTGAAAACTACAAAATGACAGGGTCAACATTTTCTGATCAACCGTTTAGGAGTTATTCCCTTTGAACTTTGTTTAAAAATCAATTTTATTGATTTTAAAATTCTTCTCTAAAACCATTGAAAGGACTGCTTTGAAACAGTGCAAACATCACCTCTACCAAAATTGCTCAAATCATGACAGCTGACCAACCAACATGGCTACATTGGCTGAATATAGAACGGGGGGAGGGGGGAGGTCAAGATAGTTTTTGGCTTAAAGTTAAGAAAGTATAACAGATACAGGAAATCTGTAGTGAACCTCCTTCCACTGCAACAAAAGCTCTAGACGATTCATGAATGAGGCGAAGTTGTGTGACAATGCCTAAGAGGAGTTAATGCCTCTAAATTGTCGATTTTTTCAATTTTCATCAATATTTGGAAACTGTAAGACCTAGATAAAATCTTTTTAACACAAAATTATTCAGCTCATCAAGATCTGCAAAATGATTATTGGTGCATATGTGCTGGACAACTCCTTATTGGTGTTATTCCCCTTAAAATGAAAAAATTAATGATTTTTGCAGAAGTGTTGGATAAAAGGAAGAATTGTCAGGTTCAGGTGAGCCAATTCAGTCGCCTAGAGCCTCTAGTTTATTTAGACACTTATTTTTCATGAAATTTGGTATAAGTGTTGGATACACATAAATGTGTGCGTCATTTAGTTTACTCTGAAATTTTTTAAAAAGAAATTTTAGAGTACAACAGAGATTTTTGTCAGATTTACACGCGTATTTCCATGTCTAGTAGATTTCGTTACTGTTACATGTGTTAACATTGTCCTTTAACGTCAAGCAATGTTATAAGAAAAACAAGTTAAATGAAAATAAGAAATATATTCGATAAGGAAATTATTAATGGGCAAACCGCTTTGTGTTCGAATGAAGCTATAATATAAGCATATAATGGCTAATTGAACTTGAAACAAAACTACGTTTATTATGAATTAATTATTGTGGATTTAAAGTTTTAAAAATGTGGTATTCGAGTTGAAACTTCTGTTGTTATTTTAGTCGGGGATATATAGTAGCCCTCATGTCCGTCCATCCGTCCGTCTGTCCAAATTTGGTTTCCGAAAAAAACTAACATCCGATGTGAAGGAAACTATGGGATATTGTTGCACATAAAGTTGGTAAGAAGCCTATCGATTTGGTGGGAAAAACATCAAATTTCAAGGTCACAGTCCACAAAAAACGTTAAAAATTTTTCACAAAAAAGATGCTTCCGGACAAGAACTCAAAAAGTTTGCATTTGATTTCAATGAAACTAATATTTAGTTTTATATTAGGTGGATAAGAAGCCTATCGATTTTAAATTTCAATTTTACAAAGAATAAAAATAAAAAGAAACGTTTCCAGACAATAACTCAAAACGTCTGCGTGTTAATTTCCATAAAACTTTGTGATATATTTTCATATTAGTTGAATCAGAAGCCTATCGATTTTTGGAGAAATCCATCAAATGTCAAGATCACTTTTGCCGAAAAATGTTTACACACACACACACACACGCACACACACACAAACCGTTTCGAAAAATTACTGAAAAATGCAAACGTTTTGGGGAAAGCGGGGATAATATTAGTAAGCAACTAGATTGGGAATGAGAGATTGATAGGTCTGTGGGATCAAGTCCTCTCTTATTGGAAAGGATTGTCAGTCTTATATCTAAAGTTGGATTTTACATATATTTGAGTTTTCTTCTGCGAATTAAACTGGTTGCCTCGATACAGCTGTAAACTGCTATTCAAACAAAAGATATCTGTCTGTGTGTAACAACACTATAATTTGGTACAGAGCTGCTAGTAAAACGTGATTCATTGTATTTATTGCCTTTTCTTAAATATGTGTGAGTTGTAGAAAATCTAGTCACTACATCGTTGTGTACATCTCTCCTCTCTCCATTTGCGTGGTTGTAGCTCACCGGACATGAAGCCAAGGTGATCTTTGCAATCGTATATACAGAAAATTAATGGCCACATTGTATTAATGTAAACTTAAATAATATAAATTGAAAACAAACCAGATGTCTGTAAGGAAACGAATCCAAGCTGACTGTGTTTGCATACATTGCTAAATATATACAAAAGTAAGTATTATAAAGTAACATGTCACTAACCATTATTTGATGGAATAATTCAAAAATAAAAGGTTCAATACAAAGTCGCTATTTTTTTAAATTTTTATACATGGATATTTAAACATAACACTGAGATTGTGCAAGACCACTCCAGACCTTTAGTTGCCTTTTTTGTCTAATGCTGAAACAGCGAATCCAATAACAATATTCGAATCAGTGTAAAATGGGACTGCAACATTCCATGATTAAAGCACATTTGTTATTTGTTTGTTTCGTTCTGAGACTAATTTAATTTGATTTATAGGTTCCTGTTTCGTTGAACGGTTTTTAACGGCACTTTCGGCAATTTTTGGCCGGATTTTACAGAGAGAAAATCCGGGTTATAGAATGGTGAATGTTGGGCGGGCGGGGACTCAAACCCGCAACCTCAGCGTTGACAGGCAAGTGATTAATAGTACACTAACTACTTTAATCACTCGCCCACTGAACCCCAGCATTAGTAATGATCTTGCACAAAACAACAAAAATAAATAAATAACTTTAAACAAAGCATGTTTAGTCTCGATCGAGATTAGTCGTTTTTAAATTAAATTAAAAGGCAATTGTTCAGATAAGCATCAATTTGATTTTATTAACTCTTTTTATGGTGGTAGCTGACACTTTGGAGGATGACAATTGGCCCAGTAATGCTCTTGTTGTTCTACCCAGGTGGCGTTGTAACATCTCATTGGAGGACAGCAAACGCCAGACATTGGTCGGTAACATTTGTATCCTGAAATTATATATATAAGGGATACAAAATGTACACATCTGCCCGATCCCAGTAAGTTACGACCTTTTCAAATTATAAATAGCAAAATAAACGACCTAAGAAAAAAAGAAATGACACAAGAAAAAAATGGTATATTATTCTAATTAAAAACAATATATCAGGTTTTGTATTTGTATAATGATAAACACTACAAGTAAAACAACTTAAGCTTCTTTCCAATTACAGCGAATGTTGAAGCATGTGATATGTGTAAAAATCACATACCTGATTCACAATCACATGAATAATCACAAATATCACCATCTTTTCCGAGCACATTAGAACAGGTTCCAGTCGACTGAGATATAAATATACCCAAACCAATACCTAGACGAAATAAACAGAAGCTAGAGCATATTAGGTGCTTAAATTTTTTGTAAATAATACGGTACTTTTATTACGTGTAATTAATTTAAACAATGACATCTGATTTTATGATTGTTTTGTTCAGGTAATAAACAACGGATAATCAAAGAGAGGTACACATGTTTAATATCTGCATCTTATCGTTCAGTTTACTGACTGATATTGCCCATAAAACTAGAATGTTTTAAACAATAATGCCAGATTTAAAACAAAGGATAGCATCCACATCCAGTTCAACAGTAAATCGTTGTAAACATATATCAGTATCGTGTGTATTGGATATAGATGTATGTCCTGAGATAGCTGAAATATTGTTTGCTCGACGTAAAACAACAAACAATCAATCAATCTATAATTGATATGTATAGTAAATATTTTAATGGTAATTCCATTAGGATAAATAAATAAAAAAGAAATTTAATAAAAATTATTTCAATGTGATGTACAAAAAATACACTCAGTTGTGGACAAAGCGTTTCATGCACGTCCATTGTACACAAACCAATAAAAGAATAAGGTATTATTCACCAAGAAATACCGCATGCATTTTTGATTCTGATATCGTCGATTCAAGTACTTACTTCCTTGAAGCGGAACAATAGCCTGTCCGTTAGAATCTCTACAACAAGGTGCACTCGAGGGACAGTCCATAGTTGTGTGGCATGTTGAGCTGCCACGCAAGTGAAAATTGCTGGCAAAAGCTACACTTACAAGAATCTGTTATGTAATAAACAGAAAAGAATGTGGTATGCAATGAATAGAAAAAAGAGAAATAATAAAGGAGAACGACGATGGTCTGAAATTAAACGTCATTAGAATAAAATAGGATGAACCATAGAAACATCGGTTTTAACATTTGGTTTACGAATCTGAAGACTGTTGTGATTAATCAAAATACCTGCATCTATCGGTAGTGAATAAGTTAATATCTTTATCAGAAGTTTTAAAGCATATGTACAGGTAAAGGTCAATAAAGTGCTTCGCGGAAGGACACCGGAACAGACACGTATATGATTATGTTCGGAAAATTGTGCAACCTGTCTTCTGTGGGCCGCTAATAATGAGCTGGAATAGAGATTAGCGATGTTAAATGATTGTTTATCTCGGACGTATGTTGTTTCGTATTTGTGCATTTAGCATAACACGGCCGGTTTTTAATGGGTTCGACCCCATCTACACCTCGTCTTAGCTGGCGCAAGATACTAACCCTCATGGTTGAACCCTCACCATATTTTAAATATATTAATACCCCGAACCCAACAAAAACAATGGATTCACTCGGGTGCTCCTGACGAGTAATCCTCTCCTGCCTATAAATAGACACCCGTCTAGCTACTCATTGTCATGTCTAGGAAAAAGTCGAATCCAGGAATAGGAAAGACTCAAATGCAAATGTCCGATTGTATTTGAGAGACTGATTTCCAATAATGATTAAATAAGTCATGGACTACCTGTAGCTTTAAAATAATAATAATAATAATAATAATAATAATAATAATAATATTATTATTATTATTATTATTATTATTGCTATTATTATTGTTATAGTGCCTACCAGTACAATGTAGACGTTCATCCTTGGTTTGTCAGAACTTAATTCCTTATCAGAACATTAGCTCTCGTAGTATATTGTATATATCACGTGACATTAAATATTTGGTCACCTTTCAAATACACACCCTTCATAGCGATAAGTAAAACAAGGTAAGATCAGTATAACACGGCCAGAGTAAAACGTACCAGGCTTGAGGTAGGTCTTACAATATTATGTCTGTATAGTATAGATAATAAGATTTTAACAAATGAATATTACCATTCTGTTGATGCTTTGGGCTTTTCAGACCATACAATTCATGTATTGAAAACTCTTGTAGAAAAGTTGAAAAATGTTGATTTTAGAGGTAAAACGTGTTTTTCCAAGAAAAATTTTGTGTTCTTATACACAAAACACGAAAACGACTTATCATTCAGATAAATTGTAAAGACAATGTGAATCTATAACATATTAGTGATTTTTGAATAAGACGCCAAAGGCTATAACTGACCCAAAATGAAAATATCAACTAATATTTTTGCATGGTGAAAAAAATGAAAGACACCTCGTCTTAGCTGGCGCAAGATACTAACCCTCATGGTTGAACCCTCACCATATTTTAAAGCAATACACTAATTAAATATAACTAAGACAAATAGCAAATAAACCGACCATGCATGCAAACAACACGAGCCGAAAGTCAAAGGACAAATCCGGATATAGAAAAACATATAACGCAAAACCAAAATTAAAAAAAGACAGGAAATTAATACCCCGAAACCAACAAAAACAATTATAATAATTATTATTATTGTTATTATTATTACAGTGCCTACCAGTACAATGTAGACGTTCATCCTTGGTTTGTCAGAACTTAATTCCTTATCAGAACATTAGCTCTCGTAGTATATTGTATATATCACGTGACATTAAATATTTGGTCACCTTTCAGTTACACACCCTTCATAGCGATAAGTAAAACAAGGTAAGTTCAGTATAACACGGGCAGAGTAAAACGTACCAGGCTTGAGGTAGGTCTTACAATATTATGTCTGTATAGTATAGATGATAAGATTTTAACAAATGAATAGTACCATTCTGTTGAGGATGCTTTGGGTTTTCAGTGTAGACCTACGGTACATGACAGGGCTGGCCTTCCAATGACTTCGCGTTGTGTGTTTCTTTGGATGTAGGAACACGTAACCGTTATACTGGTATACCAACACTGGCCGTAATGTATTATCAGCAAAGCGTCAATACAGAACAATAAAGTTAAATTAACAATAAAAGGTTGCCAAATCCAAAGTATAATTTCAACAGTTTTCGTAACAGGGTTTAAGAGCAGGCTGAAGAGGGTTGGAAATTGAGCTGCTTATATAGACTCAGTAAAAATACGACGCAATTTCCATCACTTGCAGCCAGGTCATTCGAGGTTACAGTCGCAGAGACACAATGTCTGGCTCTGCACCTGCAGTCTCGAATACACAAAAGCAATTAACTATTTAGAAAAATAAAACAATAAGAAATGTGACAAAAACATATCACTAACACTACCATAGTTGACCCAAGTTAAATTGTTTGTCAGTCACTTGAATTGTCGTGCAAACACCCTCACCAAATATGGTACAACACTAATTGTACCTTACGGACCTACCACGATCGCATGGTTGACATTATTTATATTACAGATAGTTTTGGAATTAAAATTTGTCAATAGATCTCTATCCAGCCAGAGTACAAACGTTTTACGCAATGCACTTTAAAGATAAACTTCATACAATTACAGATAAAATATGTTAAAATAGTTAAAATATAATATTTAATTGATGAATTAAATATTAAAAAATTATTTTAAAATGTTATCGACTTCCGGGTTGGAAACCCATAGTGTTACATCAGACCATACAATTCATGTATTGAAAACCCTGGTAGAAAAGTTGAAAAATGTTGATTTTAGAGGTAAAACGTGTTTTTGCAAGGAAAATTGTGTGTTCTTATACACAAAACACGAAAACGACTTATCATTCAGATAAATTGTAAAGACAGTGTGAATCTATAACATATTAGTGATTTTTGAATAAGACGCCAAAGGCTATAACTGACCCAAAATGAAAATATCAACTAATATTTTTGCATGGTGAAAAAAAATGAAAGACAATTTTCAAAAGAAAGACAAACTTTATTTTAAGTACTTTTGCCATTAAATGAAAATTTGTGAAGATGTTATTGGACGCAATTTTGTAAACTAATTATTAGAGTGCTTGTTTTTTCATTTCTCTGCACAACCTATTAGAAAATTTTAAATTTAAATGATCAACCTATTGTTTTATTTTGAATTATGTTTACGCGTAAACAGTGTATACAAAACTAACAATATGGCAAGTTTAAAGAATATTCAATGACAAATATTTTCATCTGGTTTATGAGTCACCATTGTTAAAGCACAAATTACTTAAGAAGTCTTTCTTGCAGTGCATTGTAAAGGTAGTTCAAATATGTTTTGCCAATTCCAGATAAAGTTGATCAAGTTTAGTTGATTTGATTCGATTTGATTTGATTTTGCCGTGCACGGTTTTAACTGATTGTGAGAACGTTGATAGACATGTACATGTACAGATAAAAAAACTGAGATTTTGAACGTGCAGTTGGTTTGTTTAATATGCTACGAGTTCAAGTAGAAGTATTATGGTGGAAAGAAACATGTTGGTGGACGGCAGCTGGTCCAGTAATTTGGGAACATTTGTACACTGAAATTATATACAGCAGGTAAAATCAAGGTGTTTTTCTAATTTTGGAAGTATGCCTTGCATTAATCTTATAAAAAGACACGCTTGCAGTAAAGGTTTGAACTCTAAATTTAAAGCCTAGGAAGGGTAAGGGTTAGCAGGGTCATTAATGATTCCACCGGCAACTCCTTTTGATTATATGTTGGGACATTAGGACATGGAAGACACGGTTACCAAAGTTGAGGTATGGAATTGATGTGGCATTTGCACATGCGGGACAATCTTAATAACTTTCATTTAAAAAACAATTAAATACGGACCTGATTGACATCCACAAGATGAATCACACATGTCGCCTTCCTGTCCTAACAAAGACGAACAAGTTCCACTCTGAGATTCTGACACACCAATATGAAAACCTGAAATATAAAAAAAACATATAGCATGGGCAAAATCGTTTATTTACATTTATGCCACTGGCATATCATTTAGATCTATGAAATTATTAACAACATAAATTATTGGCTACTATATTCACTAATATTTAATACCCAAATACCATATCTTATAAAACAGGACTGGGAGATTGTAAAATGTAGTAATTGGTTCTTATCCCTCGTATTGTACTTAATTGGGTGCGTATTTTGTTTTTTTTATTTAGCAATATTTGTGATATAATAAAAAGTAAATAAGCCCATGGTAGGTAAATAAAGAAGTAATCTGCTATAATTAATTAATGTTTTAAATATATTGTGATGCAGATTAAAACCAACAAACACATACAATACACTAACCACCTTCCAACTGAACAACAGCATGCCCATTTGAATCTCTACAACAAGTTGTACTTGAAGTACAATCCGCAGAATGTTGCTCTCCTTCGCAAGTGAAGATTGCGGCCAAAGACTATGCCAACAACCACCTATAAAAATAAGAGTGTTATTAAAACATAAAATTGTCTTAAAACAACAGGCATGTTTGTATGTGCTGTTATACTTCTTTGTCAGATTAATCTATCCAATATGATTCATATTTAGTTCTAGCACACCGATATAACTGCATTATGTCAACAAGAGCTCCTACTGGGCCACAACCGTATTATGCGTCTTTTATTCCGCTGTCATAAGCAGAAAACAAGAACGTGTAACAGCGTTTAAAATATTAGAAATATTGTAAACAATAATAGGAAATATGCTTCTTACACAAAATTGATGTTTGTGATAAAAACAAAATTATACTAAAATATGCAAAACAAACTATATCTAAATTGGACAGATGCTACCATACTGAGAGAGTTTCCAGTGCTCGATCCACAGAGCAGTCCAGCGTGTCCCCGGGTGTTGAATAGGGGAGACCATCTCGTTTAGGGCTGATAATACGGAATGCCTGGTCGCGGACCGTAGTGAGTGATGTTCCTTACGCGATAAAAATCCCTTTTATAGATTTCGAAAAAGTACGCTCATTGTAGCCGCTATAAAAGGCTAAATTTTCCGCCTTATATTATACTCCATACTTTTCGAGTCAGAAATGTGTTTTTTATGTCCCATTCCACTCTTTTGTACCCTTGATTTATTGTTTATTTCCTTATTCTCGTCCTGGACGTCAATCAATCAATCAATCAATCAATCAATCAATCAATCAATGGAAACTCAGCACTCTAAAAATGTCTACTTTTAACACAAGAAGAAGATTAGTAGAATCAATGTTAAAAATTAGTTAATTATGTGACCTTTAGCTTAATAATACGATAATTAATTTTTTGCAATCATCAAATTTGAGTAACAATTTGTAAATTATTGTACCTACCAGTGCAATGAATGCTCTCATCTTCACTTGTTACAACTACTAAAGTTCTTATCTGTTGTCGCAAGGTATTGTACTGCGTCGTTTGAAAATTAATCAGTTAGCTATGTTCCAAAACCTCAATCACAATGTCAGAAATCCGATACATGTAGTAAGTTGTGTATAAAGTAATACACACAATAAACAAATATCACATATATTTTTAACATCAATATTTGACGATAATATTCCAAAACATTCATTTTATAAGTTTTTCTCGCATTTTATAGAAAAATAGTTAACACGATTGACTGGTGTTTATTGAACAGAATGGAAGGTCTGGATGAATGCCTAATTTACATCAACTAACATGCGTTTCACAACCCAGCAAGGGTCTCAACATTAAATAATCGTAACTTAAAAAAAATTAGTGCATGTGCTATGAATGTAAGAAACTGAAGTATTCGAAGGTTTGGTATATATCATGATCCGTACAATATCTTCAAGACGGTGATTATATATGTGAAGCTTTTTTATATTATGATGGTAAATCTTTTTAAAGTCTTATAAAGTCTCTATTGATTTACAAGATAGAACAAAACATAATATTTGTTTTATAGGAATCTGCATTCCATACAAATGTATTTTAAAAATTTGAACACAAAATAAGCAAACGAACAAAAACATAGAGCTTATTAGCATCCATGCGATGAATCCTTTCCTTTACTAGGAAAGACAAAGTCAATCATTCCTCCGACAATTACATTTACGATTAGATTCAGGGTTGGAAACATGCAAACACAATTCTTATTTTATAAATATATGAAGTCATTTTGTAAAATTTGCACATCGACTACTAACTTAAGCCTTGTGTTTCAATTATGTGACATGATGTGATAATATATATTAATGTATAAAATTGTAAATAGCATAATGACATCATCTTTTAATATTTTGTCATGTTTGTTGGAGTAGGAATAATAAGAATGTTCAAATCATTCACACTAATAAAAATCTATTTTAGCCTTAACCAGAGTACTAATATTATATGGTAAAAAGATGCGAAAATTAGCAGTCGCAATCATGCAATCACTAATGCATTGGAACTGTGTGTACATCGTCTTAAGTTAATATAAATATCATTAACGGTACATACTGACTGTAAATGAAAACGCAACACTAAAATTTACACATATACAATTTTATATAGAAACAATATCAATACAAAAACTGGTATATTGTATAGCTTTGAACAAGAGCAAAAAATCAATTCAAGAGTTTGAAATTAATTTTTATTCTTTTCTGTTCAACGAATCACAAGTACTCAAGCCAATTCTGAATTTCCCATAGCTAATAAGCGAGTTCGCAGTTCTGACCACTTCCGGTTTATAGGAGAAAATTAGTGAGGCATTGTGGGATTGTAAGGAAGATAAACAATCTGTGTATCATTGTAAGAAACAAAGCTGATGGCTGAGAAATTAGACAGCGTATCGATTGACACCTTTAAAAGGTGGACGTTACCAGTGTTTGCAGCAGTTTTTACAGTGTCCGGAACTGCTGGCAAGAAGAAAGAACTGGTTGTCATTGAGTATTTCGCTATGGCGCTACCTTGAAGTTGATCATGATCATCATGAATGACACGATGATGGGAGTTAAACCGGTTTTTTCAGCGCATAAGGCAACTAAATTAAAGGCATACAAAGACGGTGATACCTGTTTTTGTTAAGTTTGCAAGGTAACATATAAAATATAATTAAATGGGAAATATGTTAAAGAAAGGGGCTTCAAGATGATTCATCCCATAACCAAAACGGACCACCGAAAATATAAAATAGTATATATACAACTATTGTCAACAAATAATTATTTCAAAATAATATAATAGACAAATAATTACTTATAGTAATGTATTTTATTTACAATTAATTAAGAAAAAATAATTACCATTATTTAAACGTTTACAATGATGATTGATTATAAACTAATAATTTAATATTAAATGATTATAAGAATTTGTTCTAACATAATTAAGAGAAATTAAAATAATTAATTTTTAATGCTTTTGATCACAGTTTTACCAAACTAATGCAGGCTTGGATTGGGTTGACAAAACAAGGTTTGATTACAGAAACCGTAATAATAGGAAATTTATTATCAAAACAACGAAATGCCTTTGATATTTATATCATAAATTATAACAGGCCATGGGATTGTCTCCATTCTCAAGAAGTGATTTCATTGCTTCATATTTAAATCACTGTTGCAATCTGTTGTCTGTTGACAAATTCCAATCTACACAAATTGGAACGTTATTATTAGCATTATTATTAGTATACATATTTAAAAATAACTATTAAATAGTCTCAGCAATAAATTTTTTTTTGAAACACTGACAGACATTCTGACATGCTGCTGATCAGTCTTATATGAGGGAACATAATTTATTAAGAAAGTTGACAAGTATCAGAACCCCTGACTGGGGAGGATGATTAATATGTACTCCGTTGACCTTTTTGTTAAGTGAACGTTCATTGAAATGTCGTTAAAAAATAAAAAAGTATGGTCCGCCAAATCAAAAATATCCAAATGATCTAAAGAGCTACGGTTCCGCTGCTACTTATATTGTAACTTAAAAAGGTCTGATTTTTTCAATAAAATTACATAATAAAATTGCAATATAATTATACACACTACAACTATTAGGTCTGTCACATCTGATATGTGTTCAACTGCAACCTGGGTGCAAGTAGGTTTGCCAAATAAATAAAATGTCAAAGGACCTAAAGAGCTATTGTTCCACAGCTACAATATAAGATGACATTCAGGACATTCAAACATGCCTTTGCTTTCAAGTTTGTGCTCACCAACTTAAACATTATACATGGAGTTGTTTATACAAATTTTAAATATTCCCCTTTGTTTTTTTTTGTTTGATTTGTGTTTTAACAGCACTTTTACCCCTTTTCAGCTATATTTTATTGTGGGAGGAAGCCAGAGTACCCTTTGTAAACCCCTCGCCTTCAGTAGGAAAACTGGCAGCCTTTTTAATTAAGATTCAGGTAGAGCGCAACCTGATCACATATCTCCTAAAGCTGCACAAATTTTGATGAAAATATTTAAAGGATTGTTACTCATTATTAGTACATATAAATACTGTATCACTGTCATCATCCCTACTGAATATTTTGATTCAGAATCTTTTACTAAATCATCTGACATGACACATTCATATTTTGTTGCTTAATAAACACAAAATTTGTTCTGTTACTTGTATCTATATACTTATTGTAGGAAACATGAAGACCCAGAATTTAATGGTTATCAAGCCGAAGGCCTCACTACATGTACTGTGGGATTTCATGTGCTGTGCTTTCGAGTACAAGACAGATACAATGCAATGCTGAATTTGCGTTGACTATATGTATATGAGACACAGTATCTTTATTTAAACCAATGTCACAAATATCAAAAGGTTTTAGATGGGGTGCAGAACTTGTATAACTGTATGAGGATAGATATTTTATAACTTAATGTAACTGACATTTCAAATGAACTATGAGGAAATATGTTTTTGGGAAAAAAGATGAGATCGGAAATATATTTTGTGTGTTCACAGATTTATGATAGCTGAATTCTGAAATACATTGTGGGAGTATATTTCAATAAGAACAGTTTCTGTTGAATGTTATTTTTTCCCATCAGTGCGACTACAGAGTTATGATTCAAAGAACCGAAATTTAGCTTTTTATCAGATTATTTTTTGGACAACTTTTTTATAATTAAAACCATACGAACTAACTTGTTATTTCATGATCAAATGTTTGAATCACATATTTGTGCTATTTAAAATATGAATCACAGTTTATTTAAGCTCGATTAAATTTGACATTTTATTTGTTTTTGCTGTTTTTTTTTCTCTTTGGTCAGGCTAATGTCTCTGACATAATTTTCCATTTCTTTTCATTTTTTAAAATTTCCATTGTAAAAATTTTCATGTGCTTGAATACGAGCTAAGAATTATAGTTTATGACATCATGTTTATTATTTAATTTCTTACATACTGATTATTTATATATTTTTTGAAGAATGGGTGATAATAAACACGTATACCCCTATCAATAAAGGTTCAACTTGATTGATGGTTTGTTTGAATTATGTTTCATGTCGCTTTCAGCGAAATTTTCAGATATATCATGGCGTCCAGTTTTTAATTGGTGGTTAATTCCAGTGTACAGTGGAAAAAAACCCACCTTCGGCATAAAGACTGCAATAGTGTCATTAAGATTGGAGTCGAGCACATCATGTCCACAGTGAGACTCAAACACGTGACCTCAGTGTTGACAGACCAAGTGATCAATGTTAGATGGCCCCAGTTAAACTTGAAGTGAAAATGTACTTTTCTGTTTGTCCAACACTTGAAGTGCAACTCATCCTGAATTCGATGTCAAATGAAACTGCACAGGAATGTTAAGTAGGTTAATATGAGTTATCGTGTTAAGGGACTTTTCCTCATAAATTGACAATGACCTCGTTTGATTCGGATACAAATTTTCTGTTATGTTACACATGATAAGCATACATCAACACAATTTCAACACTTTAATTTTTAAAGAGTTATTAGACTTAAAAATAATTAACTTTTTCTCAGTGGCAAAAGGAAAGAGCATATTAGTACATTTCCTTTGTGTTCTAATATTGTTGACTCTAATAAGTAATGATTTAATACACAGTTTTGAAAAAATATAATGGATTGGGAAGGTGTCCAATAGATGCCAACCCTAAACTGAAGAAAACATGATTTTTAAAGATTTGTTTAATACAAAAATATTATATTTTCTTACAAATTTTCACACCACTGTCTGCATATCCCTTAACCTTCTGGATAAACCCCAGGTAACCAAGCCATCTGAGATAAACAAGGCTGTATGTTGAATTTGTGATGATTGACGCTTTGGGGCAACTTTTGACATGTACAGGTATTATGCCATTATTAACAAATTTCATCAAATTAAATGGATACATTGAATAATTCCAAAATATAACAACCGGCAACAGTTAAAAAATTACAAGACCACGTTTGAGAAAGTTATGAACTCAGCACTAAGAGGCAGAAGCAGCCTGGCATAACAAAATTACTGCATTGACCGTTAACATTATATTGTATAAAAAGCAACAGGAGAGAAGTACTTTAATATTTGGACACTTGGCTACAATTCTACAATTGTTGACCCCAATGTTTGCTTGCATATACATGTGCTAGTATATGAAAATCCTTTTCTCAGCCAAAACAGGTGGTTATATGCCATATCAGAAACATCTTATTTAAATTTTAAAAATTCTCTTGCTCTTAATAGACTAATTCTGCTTGTATAAAAACATTAGGGCAAACACGATTAACAGTGTTTGTTATACCAACTACTTTGTTTAGGTGATTTCAGTTTAAAACAATGCCATGCATGATATTTCTCGTAACTTTAGTCTATAGGATAACGGCCAGTTGGAAACGGTTAGTATTCGGTTATAAAACAAATTTGCCGAAATTAGCATCAGGAATAGTCAATAGATGAATAGAAACACCACAAGTAACATGAGTAAAGCGTATATACCGATTTTGTCTCTTTTACAACACTCGATCTGCAAACGTTATTGTTTATCTGCCTTGACCTTTTAATCTAAGTGGGCTATTCACCTTTTCAAAAATATATACACATGCGCATTACGAAACTGCGAACTCGCTTATAACGAATTTGTCCACCATTTGCGCATGTACAATGTCTCCGCGGCGTTGATCAAATAAGACGGTGAACTCTTGTGGAATATTGTTCCTTTCCTCTTGCAGCAAAAATTTATTTATTAAACTTTTACATAAAAAATATTCCAAAAAAGTAACGGTTTTTGTTTTCATTGGCACTCTATATAATGACAACTAGTGTAAAATACAACTTGCCTGTAAGAATATAAAACGACAGAAAGGGGTAAATTACGCATTAGTTAGATCCATTTGCAATTTTATAAACTTTTTTTGCTGGTGTGAAATGTAAAGAAAAAACAAAACATTGAAATTTTCAATATTTTGTATGTTAATACAAATATGTACATAAAACAGGTGCATTTTAGACTGTTTATTTAGGCAGCCATGTTAAGGTTCTTTGATACAATATACCAAACCAATGAACAATGAAACAAATTTTAAAATAAGATAGTTGGTATGATAGTTGATTTGACAATAATATGATTTCGACGCAAGGTATTTTGGTATTATAGTACTAAGAATACAAATATAAAAGGGTCTTCTAAATTTAAATCTTCTACTTCATTACAGTAATTTTATTGAATACATTTGTTATAACAAAAGTAATTTAAATATTATATTATATTATATTATATTAATACATTGCATAGGATGCAACAGAAGAAAATAAACATACTATGTGGACACATAAGCATACATTAGAATGAATAATGAATTACCCTGGTGTTTGGTAAAATAAATAATTGTATAAGTCAAATTTTCCAAATGTGCCATGATGATAAATCCTCTGTATAAAGCATTATTTCTTGTTTAGTTTTGTCTAATTATAATCAATTACATAATTATGAAACAACCATTGCCCTTAAAACATTTTATTTCAATAAACATATTGTGTCCTTCCTAGGATCTACAGTAAAACCTTTTAAGACCGGTCCCTGAATAAACTAGTTTCCTGTCAATCCCGGTCGCAAATTTAGGTCCCAATGTTTTCCTTTAAAGACCTTCGTTAATTTAATCTGTATAAACCGGTCCTCGTGTATACCCTAATTACGACCCTTATGTCCGCCCCACTACACATTTTTCAATTAAAATTTAACTGTTTAAACCGAATATTTTACATGACCAGATTATTTATTTTAGCAATTCATAGCTATCCAAACAAGGTAATTTACATGACTTGTGAGGTCTCCTTGAAGACGCATTTAATTAATGAACAAAAGCGTAAAAAAGGTGAATTGTTTTCAAAACCATTAATTTAATTTTTATAATTTGCATTAATTTCAAAAGTGAATCCTATTAATGAAGCAATGTATTAGATACACGTGAATCGTTTTAAAAACCAATAATTTCAAAAGTAAAAATGGAGAGCACACCAACAAAATGCGAAACTTTCGTCGCCAAATCGATCTCGTAAAGAATAAACTCCGAGAATATGCGATGACATAGCATACATGATAAACTTTGGAAACAAGAAAGACTATTGTTACCTGGAGTCTTTTTGTATAATAATTACTTTCTACATGTCCATGTCAACTATCTAATATATATTAGCAAACAAAAAGACCATGATAACAATCTTTATTTAAAAGAGTCTTGAGTATTCTTATGTAAGTTGGTCCCTTTGCATAATTTAAAAGGAGTAAAATTATAGTTTCAGACAACTGAAGTCAAAGCAAAAGGCTTGATATTCATACAGTAACATATTTTTTTAAGGCTTTAGATGTCACAGTAAAATATATAAATAATAACTTGATATACAACTTGATTATTACATTGTTTAACGTTCGAAAATTAACCAAATACAAATACACAGACTACAATACACAATTAAAAGTTAACGCATTACGTAGATATTGACTAAAAATCCGAAGAACTGCCAACTTAACATACTGTGAAATTAACCACTAGAGTAAAAATAATGTCTGAGACGGGTTAGGCTTTCCTGCATCATTAACGACCTCGTCAAACAGTTATGCGGTCATTTAGTGGATACTCAACTTTGTAACATGAGAGACAAAGCAGAAGATGGAAAATGTAAAAAAACTAACAATTGCTGGATAACCAGCCTTAATTGACATCCACCTGATTGACATCCACAGGACGAATCACACAGGTCGCCTTCTTTCCCTAGCAAAGACGAACATGTTACATTCTGAGTTGCAGGTAACTCAAAATGAAAACCTTAAATAAAAAGAGTGCTTAGCATAGATAATACTTAATAGAACAACCAGATTATCGTTAAGGTCTTTACAAAATCGCTACTAGAATATTCGCTAATATTTAACACGTAAATGGTAGTTGCCAAAAACAAATAGCGCGCCCTTTTTGATTTTAATCAGTTGATCAATTTAATGTAGCATTACCACCTTTTATAACATTTTTTTAATATATTAAGTATTAGACAATAAATAATGTTAGAAATTGTATCGAGCAATTAGCACAATATTTCGACTGCCAAGATAAGTAAATCGGGTAGGGCTTTCAAAGCGTGTTTCTGTTGCAGAGGCTACAATTTGTCATTATCGGAAACGAAAGGCTCCACTAATTCAACGCAATGGCCACCCTAACCACTGGGTTATTGAGACCGCCTCTGTTGGTTTTAGTACAATGCTTAATACGATGCTAAGTAAAGACATTATAAAGGTTGGTTCTTACAATCTACACCATGTATTGCTCAACTATTTATTAAACAATCGCTTAATTCAATAATATTTCATATTGTAAAATAAATAAATAAATAAATGTTACACTAAATGCATCGGTTTAAAGTTTTAAAGTTATTCAAACAGAGAACAACGTTACCATATAAGAAATAATAATATATATTAGCAAACAATACCTTGAACCAAATTAAAAGTCTTCATTACACTAACAGCAAACAGTACTTACCACCTTCCATAAAAACAATTGCTTGCCCATTAGAATCTCTACAACAAGGTGAACTTGAAGTGCAGTCTACAGATTTGGTTCATGATGCGCTTCTTCGCAAGTGAAGGTTGCTTCCCAAGGCTACGCCGACAACCACCTATGATATAAAAGCAAGTGAGTTTATGTTATCATGACAGTTTGTTTAAAAAACAGCCATAGACATAGACATATGATTAGTTGCTATTCTTTTGGTATTCCAGCCTTTTATCCTGGTTTCACTGCTAGAACAATCAAATATTTGAGAAAAAGTTTAAAGCTATTTGTTATTGTTAACACAAATAAGCATTATGTTTATATGCTTGTGATTGATTAACGAGAAACACAGTGTTATTAAAAGAAATATGAAATAAAATCATTCCGAAAAGTCATTAGGACCATGCTTAGATACGTTAAGTTAAATATTATGTAGAGACATCATTCTTAAATTATTTAGCAATGTACTTAAAATTAACTAGTCTACATTTGAAGTTAATTATAATGCTCAGAAATTGGCTATTAATATCTACGTACCAACACAATAACACCTTTCATCCTGACTGGTTATAACTTTTTTTTATCTTCTTTCACAGTGCATTGTTCTAGGTCTTTGAAATGAAGCAGCTGGTCACGTTCCAAACCTTAATCGTAATGTTGGAAATCGTTAATGTTCGTATACGTTGTTTATGAATTGAGGTTTCAACAAATTTGGACTTAGGCATTAAATATTTTAAATAAAAAGAAATTAATCTAACTTTTATTTGATATTGAATTTATATTGAAACATTGATATTGAAATTATATTGAAGCATTGATATTGAATTTATATTGAAACATTGATATTAAATTCATCTTGAAACTTTAAAATTTTAGCTTGAGAGATTATTACAACACAATTTAAAATGAAAAGAACAACCAATCAAGGGAACAATTAAAAAATTATCTCGTTTCAGCTAAAAAGTGATATTAAATAAGTTATTATTTTATTGGGGAGGAATTCAAAGTTGCCGGTTAAAATCCCATCCTTCTGAATAAAATAATAAAAATTCTACCAATTAAGATTCAAGTAAATGATAGGTTGCCCGAAATAAAGCTCGAACCTTCACCTCAATAAACTCAATAGTCGATAAGTACTTTAACCACTCCTCAAAAGTGGCCAAAATTGTGATAATTGCTTTAAATGCCAATACCTTTGACATTTAATATATTCAATTCTAACATTTAAATAACTAAATTTGTATAAAATATTTCAAAATAACATGCTTCTTTTATTTTCATTGTACTATTTTTTTTTCTTTTATTAAATCGATTGGTTCATTTCTGCATATAAAAAATTAAAATTTGGGGCCTTTTCTTGCTGTTTGGTGTTTTTTGTTTCATCGAGGTTACAGAGCAGACATTACTAGCACAGTAAATTAAAGTATAATAATTTTGTGGTAAGGAATTACTAAGATCAAGGACTTTTATTGCAAATAATAATCAATTTTCAGTAATTGGACATTTTCAGAAATCTTGTCTCCATATAAATCTAAACATGGTATCCCAAAATTTCTGGATATTAAACATGCCTATATGCATAAGTCACATATGAACATTCATATTTAATGTCCTGCTCAGATATAGATGTTTGTGTGTCCTTTATTGGAATATTTTAATCATTTGGTATTGTAATGTTTATAGCGTTCCAAGATAAATTAAGTTATCATAAGTGCAGTAATTTTAATGTTTTATTTAAAAGTCTGTTAGTCGAGGCTTAAATTTACTTAATTTCTTGTGGGAACAAATATGCAAAATATAAAAAAACAAAGTCAAGGGTGCTACTCTGTTGAAATGGTAACCGAATAGACAAGTTATAGCAATTATGTCATTGTGCATTAAAGGTTATTATATAATGTACATCGAAATCAGCAATGCATTTTGGGAATCTTTTCAAAGCAATAATATTTAACATTACTAAAGACCAAAAAGGTATATTTGAAGACATATATTTTCAGTAGCAATATTTGCCATCACACATTTATTAAAATTGAGTTTGAGGTTTTGTGATATTATATGTGTATTATATAATTTATGCTTTACTGTTTATCTATTAGAAAATGTCAGATTTATGGTTTGAAATAATTAATCCTTGCTGGCTGTACAAGTATGAATCAGGCGAGCCATATAAATTCAGTTTACATCATCTCCTTATTATTACTGGCTTCATTTGTATTTAAAATATACGGTAATTTTTATTGTCATATTCAGAAATGCTTAAAGTGATATCGAGTAAGTTATTAAATATCTACCAAATAATTCAGCGAGTGGTGGCACACCTGGTATTAACTGACCCTGCTATCATTTGTTGCAAAATATTTTATTTAGTGTTTTGCTGATTAACACCGTTAATATAAAAAATGTATTATTTCAGTTATATTGTTATATTAAACATGGAAAGATAACACAATATGCGATTTACATATCGCAGTTCCATGAAGTGAACATCCCGAATGTTACTAAAAATGCATTTTATCCATCATTCACAACTGGCAAATTTAGAGTTAAATTGTCAACAGATGAAAAAATATAATAAACATAATCAATATTAAATATTTAGGTTAAATATCTGTATAACCAATTGGTGATTAACTAACTTGAGATTTTGTGGGTGAAAACTTGTTTCTTTTCAAAGTGGACGGATAAAATAGATATCAATTAAGTGACTTGTATAACTTAGTTAAGTCGTTAACGTGTACAATATCTAGGTTACATGTTTCACGTTCATGTTATGGGTCCTATACAAATGGTTCATTTTGGAAATACTTTTGCTAAAATAATCGTTGTTTGCATTGCCAACAGAATTTGTGTTTGATCCGTTAGATCTATGAAGATCTACTTGTTAAAGGAATATTAGAAATATTCCAGACGTTTTCATAATTTCTATTTGTCATCAACACGGGGGTAACATATCTTGAGGGGTTTGAATCAGAGGCATTGGACATCTCAGATACTTGCGTTGTTCTGTTTTAGAATATTTTTTGGTTCAGATTGTTTTTTTTAAATAAATGTATAAGCTATCAATATTTTTCTTCAATAGTGTTGTTAAACGGATTTTAATGTGGCACCCTTATCCAACACATGAATTATTGCTGTTTAATGTCCCGAATTATTTGGGTTTTTTTTGTCAATGTTAGAGTTTTTACTGCAAATTTACCAGACTGTTAAGTTTTGTTTCTCCCATAGGTTGGCCTTTATACCATAATTCCGGGTTTTCATTTCTTTTAACTCCAAGATAGAATGGTGATTCGAGTTCCATCATTTCTACACAGCGTTAAGTGAGATACTGAAAAAAGTAATAACACGTGCATATAATGCAAAATGCCTTTTAGATTTAGATTGTTTCATTTAATTTATACATTAAAATTTCAAGAAAATCAGGTTACAATTTTTTAATTTGTTTAAGAAGGAGAATTGAGGAGCAAAACATGCAATTTTATAGTTAGGAGAAACAAATCATCGTATTGAATTGATGTTCGTGATCCAATAACCAAGAACTACTTGACGTGGGCTTTCATATGATTTAGAAAAATGGTATTGTATGTAATTAATTTCTCTTTTTTTCAGAAGACTATTGGTATATAAAATACTCTAGGTACTAATTATGTGTTGCTTTGTATATATTTTAACACTCCTTAGTGTATGTACAGGTCTGATTAGTTGCAGCATAGATGTATTGTTTTGTATTGCATTTGATGTGTTTATGATGCATTTTGTTCTTGCATCTATTAATCTAGTAATACTATCAAGCACCCTACCTTAAGGTACACATTAATTTTATTTGTGTCGGTTGCATTAGCCAATGATTTTGGGGGCATAAGCCCTGGTGTTCGTTATAAGGCTATCTGCTTTGTTGATATCAAATGTACCAGATGCAAAAACTCCTCCTCCTCTGAATCTAATGCTTCAGCAGCATTTGGTCTGCTTCCAAAACCAAGTTGTTTAAGGATTTACATCTTAGCTTTCAGACACTGCAGTGATTAGGCAAAAAACTTGGCTGTACCTTTGATTGGAAACCATCAATAGATCCTGATTGATACAGCGTTGAATTTTCAAGTGCACTGGGGTCTTGCTTCATTTCTTTTCCTTATATTTAATTTAGTCTACATAACAAATATACTTTGCTTGTTTTATATAGTCCTTATTTGCACCTTAAATAGATTACATCATATGTTAAAATCATTATCCTACATCATAAATAGACAACCTGTTTTATTTTGGCCTTATCTGTATTATTGTATTATCTTTTCTGTTGTAGTCCTTATCCTCTATTATACATTCTTGCTTGTTTGCTTGTTGTTATTATGTGTACGTACCTTCAATAAATTATGTCCACCTTTTAATTTTTATTAAACATATGAAAAAGACTTTTTATTTTTATGTTGTCTTTATCTGTACCTTTTTATTTTTATGTTGTCTTTATCTGTACCTCAAGAGAATGATTTCATTTTCACAAAAATAAATAGACTTCATTTGTTCATAATTTTGGGGATTCTAATAGCAAAACACAGACATTGACTTAGGAGTATTAATTTCTTATTCAACTCAAATTCGAACGACATTTTATATGGAAAGTTCTATTGTGCACCTAATATTTTTATATTTCAATCGGAATAATATCTGAGGTGGGAAGCGTATGTATCAATTACTAAGAATTATTCACATTGTATGTAGTTGTGTTTGTTTTTGACAGGGTTTGATATGTTGAAATGTTTTGGCTATACATTATTTGTATATGTATAGCTCTAAATTGTTTTATCGTGAAAAAGAAATATATAATTTTTAACTTTGTCTCTTAACTGTAAAATAGGCAATAACACCGATTAATCAATACTTAAACTGTATCACAGATGACAGAGGACCGATATGTTACCACTGCGAAGGAGTTTTAACAATGAATGAAGGTCACACAAACTTAATTTTAATGTTTTTGGAATAGGCTCTATAATTTTGAGGACTAAATGTTGAATTTGTTTATAAATAAATATATAATAATAGAATTAATATAAAATATGCAAGTTTTATAGTTTTAATAGAAATCCAGACGTGAGAAAAGAATCAAATATCATATAAAAGAACAAACAATTCTGCATACAAATAAAAAAACTAACATAAATAAGCAATCAACAAAAAGAAACAACACAAATTAGGATGAGACTCTCAAACCTTATATAAATTATAGTTAAACCGTTTCTGCCATTAGCATTTGTTGTTTCGTAAATTCCGTAGACAATTCACATAGAAGGAAATATATCATTACTAACTGCGAAGTTCTTTAAAACTGCTTTCTGAAGTAAATAGTAAAGGCAGTAAATGGATCATATGTATGACAACCATTTATTACGGTCAATTATGTATGAACTCATACTTGTTTGTTTATGAAAGGAAATCATGTATAATGTATAATTAACACCAAAGTAATATATAAATTGTACACATATTTGCCTCAGAAACTAGCGTGGATATAAATGTTTTCATTTACTAAAACGAGAGAAACATGTTTGAAAGATAATATGCATAGAGAACGATTACTAATCGCTAAAGCTCAACTTTTGTAAGCCATAAGATCCCAAAGAAAAACAACAACAACAGACAAAACAAAACAGTAAAAGACAAACACTTCATAAATACAACAAAGACAGATTTTGGGCCGACGGTACCATATCGCGATAGTGAATTATATGTTGAATCATCACCTTGGTCCCGCATCGTTAAGCAATAGACTTTCTAACCATTCCTCTACATGCGTCATGGTTTAAGTTTGAACTGTTATTTTAAGATGGTCTACTTTTTCAAAGTCACCATGCTTATGAAGAATGATTATAATAATAATTAATGTCTAACTATTATATACAAAAAACACGATTCAAAGGTACCATATCGCGATTGTGAATTATAGGTTGAATCATCACCTTCGTCCCGCATCGTTAAGCAATAGACTTTCTAACCATTCCTCTACATGCGTCATGATTTAAGTTTGAACTGTTATTTTAAGATGGTCTACTTTTTCAAAGTCACCATGCTTATGAAGAATGATTATAGTAGTAATTAATGTTTAACTATTATATAAAAAAAACACGATTCAAAGCTTGTCTTCATGCATTATCAGGCGTACTTTATTGAAGAACAGTTCAGTTTCAAAGTAATCTGTAAACCAGAACCGAAGTTTTCGTCGGAAACAAAAAAAGTACCATTTTTTGCCCCTTTTGGGCCCCTAATTTTTAAACTAGAAAAGGAGGGACCGCAAAAATCAATCCCATCCATCTATTAATGGTAAGGAACATCAATGTAAATTTTCATATCATTTGGATGACTAGAACAAAAGTTATTACGGGAACAAACAAAATAGTGGCATTTTCATCCACTTTGGGGCCCCTTATTTCTAAACGAAAAATGGGGACCATAAAAATCAATCCCATCCATCCTTTTATGGTAAGAAACATCAGTGTAAAGTTTCAAAGCCATTGGATAACTAGAACACAAGGTATTGTGGGAACACTTAAGTTAACAGACAACGACGACACAGACGACAGCATCATACCATTATACGTCCGCATATTTTGCGGTCGAATAAAAACAGTAGGCATGCATAGTAAATAAACCAGCTAACATTTTTGGACAGGTGAATTATTTAAAAAAAAGAAAGATGCAGGAATTGCAATTGAGACCTGTATTTAAAACAAATAATTCAATTCTATTTGATGCGACAACAACAAAATAACTGGAAAATTAAAAATTATATTATATTCAAAATATCAACATTAATATCACAAAGAATGATTACATTTTCTGATTGATTGATTGATTGAATGTCTGCTTTACGTCCAGCCAGCAGTATTTTAGCTATATTCAGGACGGGAACAAGTTAACAAACAATAAATCAACGGAAAATGGGGGTGGGATGGGTCACAGGGAATACAATTTTTACTGCCACTGGAAAAGTATGGAGTTAAGGGTAGGGGAGGAGAATTTAAGCCTTTTGTAGCGGCTACAATGAGCCTACTCTTTTTTGAAACCTGCGTCTATACATGTATTGAAAATAGAGTCAAAATTATCCCACACAGACATTATAGCATCAGGAGGTCTATAAAACAGCACATAATTAATGTTTTGCTATTTATTGAAATCTCTGTGCATACTGATTCTAGAAGGTGATTGTAGAGATCAACTCTACGTTTAACTAGTCAATTGTTTCTAATATACAGTACAATACCACCACCTTTATTACATAGTCTATCTTTTTTGAAGGAGGCAGTACTATGAAAATTATCAATCAAAATATCAGAACTAAATACTGTGTGGTCAACTTGGACTCAGTAATACAAATACCACGATCACCCAATTCATTATGCACTATATCAGTCTTATTACGTATAGAGTTAACATTGAGATTTACAATAAAGATGCTTCTTTGTTCTAGACTAGACTCAGTTACAGGCCCTGGGGTTTTATGAATAATTCATAAAATATCAACAACCTGGCCTACAACAAAAATACTGTTAATTAATTTACCTATTACACCTGAATAATTGCTAAATAAACAAGTCAACAGGTTAAAATAAAAGTTGGCTAAATGGGAAGACACCCTTTATGTAGTTAGCGCAGTTGTGTTTGTTTTTGATCATCGCTTGAGTGAAAATATTGCACAGGTGACCGGTAATTAATAATACTAAAATCGGCACGTGCCGATAAAAATGCAATATTTCTAAAACTTCAAATAAACAAACAAAATTTGGTAAAAACTATATTAATTTATGCATTATTCTTTGAATGTAGCAAAGAAAACCGACCGAACAACAAGAGCCAAAAACCAAGGGACAGTTACAAATCCGAATATAGACAAACACAACACAAAAATCAGAAACATAAAACACAGAACGAGAGTAACCCGAACCCAATAAAAACCATGGGTGCACTCAGGTGCTCCGGACGAGTAAGCAGTGCCTGCCTCTAATAAGACACCCGTCGAGTTACTTATTGTCTTGTCTAGGGAAAAGTCAAATCCAGGAATAGTCAAATCCAGGAATAGGAAACACTACCTATGACTCAGCGAAAATGTCAGATAGTATTTGAGATACTGATTTCCCGTAACGATCAATTAAGTCGTGGTGCCGACCATAGAACTTTTTAACATCAACCTAGGTACAACAAACCCTTGTTTGAGTAGTTTAGCAGTCAACAGCGGTGATCGGTCTAGAAAATCTGAATAACGATCGCAGGATCTAGAATAACGTATAAGTTGTGAAATGTACACTTAGACGATCCTGCTATGAAACGCTGATTGTATGGATTTTTGTGAAGTTTAGGAATCCAATACAATAAAGGGAGATCACAATCTTCGACTCTGATTTTGAGATCAAAGGATGCCAATACCGATTTGTGATTTTCAATAATCTCCTCTTTTGAAAGCGCAGTAAAAGTGTAAGTAGGATTGCCTAGTGAACTATCAATGTCTAACTCATTAATTAAACACTCTAAGTAATGTTTTTTGCAGATAAAAATGATATTGTTAAGGGCCTTATCTGCTAGTACAACAGCATATTTGTCATGAATGTCGCAGAAAGTTTTAAGATCATCATGATTTCTGAAAATTGATGATGCTTTAGTACACATAGACCTTCTTAAACGACTTATTCTTGTTTGAATCAATGACCTCAAGGCCTTTACCCACTCGGACAAAGTATCGTGATTACTGTTATCCTTCGTGTTATTAGTGCACTTTTCGCTTTGATAGTGTTCTAACTAGTAGTTTGCGGTATTTCTACGGACCCGAATACATTTACAGTTATAGACGGTCCATAGAAATACCTCAGAATACCCAAGAATACATAAGAATACCTAATCCTTTGATGCAGATATTCACCTGGTCAAGCGCATCCGGGCGTGTGGCGGTTGTTTCAGCATTGATTTATTTTAATTTACACTTTATTATTGTTCTATTGTAAACAATAATACGTGTTATTACGACGACATATGACTTAGTTTTGTGTAAAAAAAACATCAAGGACCAAATATTGGGCAAAAATTTACTCAAAATTAAAAAAGTGAAGTTTATATATGCGCTGGCACTTAAACACAAATCAATTTAAACAATTCATTTTAGTTCTTTATAAATTAGTTCGGCATTTTTTTCAGTCTGAAATGGCTTGGCGACCTTGGGGTCTTCCAAAGACTTTAGATGTTTTCTAAACATCATAGAAAATTTCGAAATTTAATTTATTTTAATTTATTGTATAAAATTAAAGCATATACCTGTAAAAATAAATGACTTTTTTCTTATAATTAAAGTCCTAGTGCCACAATACAAATACATGTCTCTGATATTATTAACACTGGGAATATAATTAGGTGAAAATAGCTTAGTCTTCACGCTGATTAATCATACGATTGGTGTCACACTGAAAGCGGCATACAACCTCGTTTATCGTAAATATTATTTATATATATTTAACACAAAAAGCATACTCAAGAAAAAAAAGAGTATAAATTTATAAAACTAAATATATTAATTTAAAGCAATGAATTACTAAAATGATTTTAGATGTCTAAAAATTTTAAGTTTTTCTATATTAAAATAATATAGTTGCTCATAAAAATATTTCTCATTTTGCAATAAGTATATTTTCCATAAAAACATTTTTCTCATGTCCATTTTGTTGTTTCATGAGGTATTCTTGTGTATGCTTGGGTATTTGTGGGTATTCTAGGGTACTAGTATTTTTATGGACCCGTAATAGATTGTACGGTTGTCTTGTAAATAAACTTCACCCCCTTTTGTTCTACAGACAAACACTAAATTTTAAAGGTGTTTATTTTAAATTGTTTACATTGACCCTAAAATCATACCACAGAAAGGCAAGTGCCACAGAACAAGTAAATTGCTTTATCTAATGAAACTGAATCGAGTGTGCCGTTTCGTACTCTCGTGCAAAGTTCAATATATGTCCAGTGAGCAGCTGTAAGTATAGTACATAGCATATAGAAATAAAACTGTTTGACAGTTTCGGTGTCTCTGTAAAAAGAAAACGGAAATTTTAGGCAACACACTGTTAAAGTTTATGGTTTCTAAAACAAATACACAAATCGTCTACTTTGTAAAAGCTTTCCCTAAATGTTGTACGATTTTATTTGCGTGCTAACATAAGTTTTTTTCAAGAAAAAAGGAAAGAGACGATATAAATACCTGGTAATTAGTCATGACAGATCTTACTTCGTCATCAATGACTCCAAAGCTAATACTAAATATACTGAAGACCAAATCTGTCACATGTTATATTTTCATGTCATGTTTGGAGGACATGTTTTTCAACAGACTGTTGGAATTTCAATGGGTACTAATTGAGCTCCTAGAAGGCATACTGAAGGAGAAAGAAAAGACTATGGCCGACCTTTACTTTCACATTCCGCTATATTGATGATGTTTTGTCCCTCAACAATGCTAAATTTGGTGACTATTTACATTCAATTTACCCTAGCGAGCTTGAAATTAAAGACACCACCAATACACTAAGATCAGCCTCTTACTTAGACCTACTTCTGGAAATAGATTCAGGAAAACTACAAACTAGGCTCTACGACAAGCGCGATGACTTCAACTTTCCAATTGTCAACTTCCCGTTCATCGACAGCAACATTCCAGCAGCTCCAGCGTATGGTGTGTACATTTCACAACTTATACGGTTATTCTAGATCCTGCGATCGTTATTCAGATTTTCTAGACCGATCACTGCTGTTGACGCTAAATTACTCAAATAAGGGTTTGTTGTACCTAGGTTGATGTTATCTGTCCAGAAGTTCTATGGTCGGCACCACGACTTAATTGATCGTTACGGGAAATCAGTGTCTCAAATACGATCTGACATTTTCGCTGAGTCATAGGTAGTATTTCCTATTCCTGGATTTGACTTTTCCCTAGACAAGACAATGAGTAACTCGACGGGTGTCTAATTAGAGGCAGGCACTGCTTACTCGTCCGGAGCACCAGAGTGCACCCATGGTTTTTATTGGGTTCGGGTTACTCTCTCTCTGTGTTTTATGTTTTTGATTTTTGTGTTGTGTTTGTCTATATCCAGATTTGTAACGGTCCCTTGGTTTTTGGCTCTTGTTGTTCGGTCGGCTTTCTTTGCTACTTTCTTAACGATGTTATCGTTCGTACATCGGGCATTTATCGTTCTTACGACGTTCATGCATCGTTATTATAGCCATAAAATTGGCCCCAATTTATTGATATATGGATGAAGAATATTTGATCACTGTAGTAATATAACAAGGTTAATAACTTCTTATCGTTCGGACCGCAGGGCCATACGGAAATTTGTATTACCCGATACGATGTCACCTCCGGTCTTCTGGACCAGTAAGTTATTTCGTGACTCCTTCCAGAATATGTTAGACTGGCCAGTCATACGGACTGTTCATACAAACTAGCGATACAAATTTTGCTTTATTTAAATAAAATTGTTACGAACTGGCGTCTGTATTGGCTTTTTATCGATTTTCGGTCAGCCGCATTGGCCCTGGACCATACGGGTCTCGGGACCTATACTGCCAACCTGGAATCAATGTCAGGGCCAATACATATTCAGTCAGTTAGTAAAACTGAAGCATGGTTTCACCAGCGTGCATGGAAGAGTTTTTCGTTTATTCTATCAAAGTGTATAAGGTTTTTACATCATAAAACGAAATAAATTATTATATATTTGAATAAAGGAAAATGAGACTTCTCTTAGTTTTTACTAGTTCGACTACACCACGAACATTGTCCCTGCGCATATGTATACGAGTAATAAATACACTTGAAAAATATACACGACCTGTATAGTATTTGGTTATTGTAATCAACAAAATTAACAATAATTCTCTAGTTCAGATTTTAAAAAGCGATACTCAGAACTGAAATAAAAAAACTGTAAGTATATTATTGTGCACATGGTCTTTTAATTTCTTTAATAAATACTTAGCGTGTATTTAAATACTTTTATAAAAACTTACACCTTTCAAATATATTAAAGGTTTGTATTTATTAAATCAATAGTCCAAGTGTGGTAATGAAATCGCATAAATAATTTGTCAGAATTCAAACTAAACGGTAAGATATCTAATTATTACTGAAATACATATACAGGCTATAAAGAACATAACGCTCGTGAATTCGAGCCTGACATCTCGCTGTGTTCGACGTAATGAACATTGCCATTAGCAATTTTCAAACACATTACCCACTACGGTCAGCGACCAGGCTTTCCGTATGATGACCTGACAACACCACACAGAGAGGGTCTCCCCTATCCGCCGCCCGAGGACGCGCTGGGCTGTTCTGTGGGTCGAGCACTGGGAACCCTCCCAGTTTGATTCCAGCAAAAACTAGAAGATAAAGACGATCATTTGACGTAAAGAAATTTTTTCAGCAAGTAACAGAACCATTTTTTTTCAACAAATCAATAATAGCTACTCATGAAAGACTGCAATGAAAAAAATACTAAGCAGAAATAATTGTAGCAACAACGTGTACAACTTTTCTCAAATTTCAATTTTTTTTATTATTTGAAGTAATTATTTCATTTTCATATTTTAAACTATACCGATGGGCTAGTAATTCTAGAAATCCTCGTGTAGTTTAATTCTCTTGCTTATTATGTTTCGTGCTTGAAATAATATTGTACGACAAAGAGCAAACGGCGCGCACTCGATTCGGTTGCATGCGATATATTATACAGATCGTCGGATCTTTCTGGGGCATTTCTTTGGAATAATTTTAATGATCTCTATTGCTTGTCAATGTTGATTATAAGAAAAATACACCTTTGAGTGTTTTGTGTGTACAAAGTTCATAATTTACCACGGGGGGGGGGGCAGGAACAGGTATTTTAGGAGACAGTACCCATTCATCAATCACTATAAATGTATTTATTACATTATTTTATTACACAATATCAACCCTTGTTCTGCATGATCGCGGAAAAACACCGGATGGTGTCGAAAAATGTTGAATGCACATTTTCTTTGATCAGCGAGGCGAGACTACCTGTAACCTAATGGAACAAACACGCAGTTAATGAATGCCCCCTTTTCCTCTTTGTCTATTATAACATAAAGTCAATTAAAAAGATTCCACCGATAGTTCTGGAATGCCATTTGGTAGTGTGAAAGTACCATGCCACTTCCAAACTATATCCAAAATTCTGAAAAATTGATCACACCTAACTCTTTTTTAAAGCTCTGGAAGCATCTCTATCTTCAGGTATGAAGTCCGAGAGACTCAGAAAACAGGAAATTGGCAATTATTCCACTAGACCAAATTACTCCTAATCCATTATATTTCATCAAATGTTTAATTTCAAAATTGTTTTCAAAGTTCACTCTTTCCAATAAGCCCAAAAAGTAGAACCAAAACAAGAAAAAGGCCAAAGAAAAAAAAATACAAAGAAAGATAACATTTTATGGGGAACTACATTCGTGGACAACGACTTGAAATGTCATTAATTGTGTTGTCGTTCCTAATTAACAACATGTATCATTCTTTAAATTGTACCTATACAATTTTAAAGTCTTAACTTAATTACCAGATCCATTTAAACAACAGTAGATGCAGCTTAGAAAAAAAACCATTACTTTTTGGGGAGTTTTTTTTAATATTTTAATTGAAAGACAGAAAAAATATAACGACTAAAATTACAAAATTAAATGTATGTAGACGTACTAAATAAACTACCAATAGTTTCCGACATAATTAAAGAAATTGGCGATTTTATTATATGTATTTTTTTAACGTTGTCCTTGTTTTAAGAAAACATTATTGTACAAATGTATAAAAGGAAATCGTTATTATGGCTTCAATGCCGTTTTTATTTTCACCAGATGTATAAGTAAACATAAATATAAAATATAAAATTCGGTTTAATAATTATAAAATAAGGACAGAACAAATGCTAACATTTTCAGCAGTCTTCATTTTTTTAGAAACATATTTATTTTAACATGCATTTATCTAGAGCATTACTATTTGAAAGTTTTCCAGGAACACGAAGCCCAATATTTTCTTGGTATCTGCTATGAGGAAGGCTGGGGTGTAGAAATTAATATATCTAAAAGTGCTGAATTATATGGTCAATCCGCTACTACTGGCCATGATGGAGCTTTGTACAATCTAGGAGTCTTTAATGAATTTGGTGTAGGAGGTAGGATAGCAAAGTTAAACATATGTATATATTGTATTAAATGTTTAATATTATGATAAATAGAATAAATAAATAGAAACAAAACATGTACACTACAGCTAAAACATGGTTTTCGCAAAGTCCGCATAAAAACATGGCAATATATATTTTAGCAATACAACATAACGTTCCATGTTTAATTCACAGGCTTACCTAAGGACAGAGTTGAAGCTATACAGCTATACCAAATGTCAGCCGATGCTGGAAATAAATGAACAGGACAAGTTACAACTTGATAGGATCAAAGCTCAAGCAGCTGTCGAGGAATGGAAAAGTTAGTGCTCTGACACGTATAGAAGAGTTAATTATCAGATTTGAGAAAATATTTAGTAACAACATTCAACAAGTGCATGTTGTTAATTTTTCTGCTGACATTTAAATTAAAAAAAAAGACGTTTATTCATATTTAAATGTTTTAGATTTTGTTTCCCATTTTCAATAAATAACGTCTAGTATTTTCGCTGTTTTATTTCTACTTTTGGACTGTGATGTTACTTTTGTCCAATTTTACAAACTTGTCACCCTTTTATATAAAATCCTGGAAGACTTTTTACACCTCTGCCACGGCAATAGGATTCTTGTCTTGCTGTACATACAGGTGTAATTAACTTGAAACCTGCCTCCGATCTTTAAATCTTTTAATGTAAAGTAAGTTATAATTTTACAAATTTTGTAATTGATGCTTTATGGGTATTGATAATGTAAGAAATAATTAATTGAGGAATGAATATATACAGATTTTACCACGGGTTGGCCCTTTATGCCAAACACCATAACCTATGATTTCCAGGACTTAAACATTTAGGACACAATTTTGATTGTAACGTCATTTTAATATGTAAAAATTCTTCCTATGATGTCGCAAGAGTGTTGATCATTTATGATGTTAATTTCAATATATATATACTCGTTTTACCACTGGTGTGGACTCGAAGCCTGTTAGACACGTCATATTATAATCTTACATTGGTTCAAGTGGATTTTCTACAAGTGGATTCTCAGATTTCTCCAATCTAGATAGTTAAAATTTCATAATTTAACTATCGAGATTGGAGAAATTTGATAATCTATGAGTTATGTAAGATTATGTTTCTCTATTTTAAAAAGTAGTAAATTCGCAAAATGAATGCGAATTCGCCCTACTGACATGACTGGAATATGCGGTAAATGAAAATTGTTTTTTTATGACGTCATTATTTCTGTTCATGACATTATTATTTTAAACCAATCAAGAAATGAGAACCCCATATTCAATAGTTACGAGAACTATTTTTTCCACACTGGTCAAGCGGTTTGAATTCAACGTCAAAATTAGAGAATTTAAAATATTATTTTCTTTCTCTATTTGTGTTTTGGATAATCTGATTCTCTAAATGTTGTTTTAAATCGTTATGGTTCTTGGTCTTTTGACAAATGCGTTCACCACCCTACATTTCATAAAGTAAGGACCATCTGTTGTTTTGGGGATTTCTGATTTTTACAGTTTGGCAATAACGTGTCATTTTAAATAACTGGCCCTATATATATAGGGATCGTGTAAATACACAATACAGGTAGTTTTTACACGATCCCAGTGGACTTGTATTATTACATCGCCAAATGAAAAAATACTTTAAGCATTTAGAGTTAAACGCCACTGATGAGTCTTAAGTAGACGAAACGCGCGTCTGGCGTAATGAATTTGTCACCTTGGTAATTTTGATTACATCTTGTTGGAATATTTGCTCAAAGCCAAGTAACAGCACGGCACGTCCGCGGTTGGCGGACTGGAAAGCAACTATTTTGTGTTAAGTTGGAATGAGAAAGTTTAAGATTAATATGTTATGACTTGTTTACGTCATTTATTTATATTGACATTCAATGACTAAGGCCATTCGTTGGTCAGTCTTTGTCTAAATTTTTGACAAGAAACACCGTCATTTGTATCGTTGCATAATCTTCTAGGCTTATATATTATTTTTGTTTATGCTGTATCGTCATGTTTGTCGATCCGATACTTAATAAGCTTACTGGTTGGTAAATTCTTTAGACTTATATATATATATATATATATATATATATCTGTTGCTTTGTTCTTACAGATTTAAATCCAGAGAAAGAAGGACATGAAATGGCTGCCTTATTGTCCAAGATAGGAAAAGAAATCCAGGAAGAAAAGAAATTAGATAAAGACGAGTCGTCTATAAAACTTAGTGTGTCTTAGTTATCACCATCACTCACAGATTATGTGAGAAATCATCTCAGCTCATTTTCATCAATAGTGCCTTACAGTTTGTTAGACCCAATATCCTTATTAAAGAACAAACCAACATCATCCGAAACTCTTGGGATCATAGTTAGCAGTTCAAGCAAAAATGAGATTACAGAGACTGTGGGTTATTTCCCTTAATTTCACAGGTGTTGGGATGGAAACCTCAGTAAAATTTCTTATTTGTATTTCAGATGTTTTGATTCAATTTATAAATTGTTTTAAATACTTTATATACAATACCTGTAGGTATATAAGGATAAAACTGATGCATAATAAATAATTAATTTAGAAAACTATCCCAAAACTGTTACGGTTGGAGTGGGGATGTGGGGGGGGACTCTTGGCTACTATATATATAATGTATATATACAATTTTGTAATCTTAGCAATCTTAGCAAGTCTACAAAAAGGTCCCATAACTCATTAATATATTCAGATAGTCCTCTGATAAATTGTTCCAGAGTTCAATAAATAAAATTATCCACCTAGTTTACATTTCTACAACTACTTGTTACATAATTTGAATCATAATCATGCCATTATTGAACATAAAAAAAAAATGGTCAGTTTAGGTACACAATAAGATACTTTGAATCGATTCTAGTACAATAATAACATATTCAGGATTATTGAAAGTTGTCAACATTAATACACACCTCATGATCACTGGTTCCCAGTCAAGTGTATGTAATAAGTTCATACAAGCAATCTATAAATTGATACCAGCTTTATGTGCAAACGTAATTGTAGAGAGAATTAGTGGTTTCCAACACCTGTGGTCACAAATAAACATGTGTTAAGATTCATTTGACACATTTCTGTGGGTCATTTTCAATTTCAACTAGCCCTGTCAACAAAGTCACTATCCAAAACGATCCTGGATCCTGTGTTGAAGTATGTGATCCTGTTGTCTAGTATGTTATTTTTTACCGTTATGCCTTCTGTTTAGAAAAAAGAATATTACATATATTATATTGTTTTAGTTAAGAAACATCCATAATTATTTAGAGGAAAAATGATTAAAAGTTCCAGTGTGGTTTTCCTTTTACTAAGGTCCATTTTACTTTAAATGGATGCATAATCTTATAGAGAAATGCCTGTCAGCTCCGAACTTCACATTGTATTTTATTGTCCATTATAGACAGTACTGTAAAACATGAACTAGCATTCTGTGTATACAGTTGTTATTCCCAGTAATAGTGCTTTAATGAGAAAGTCCTGTATAATGCTGTGTTGTTATGGTTTTGTAAGATTTCAATTTGTGGTGTCATGTTCCATATATGCATGTCTCAATGTCAAGGTTATTTAATGACTAAAAATCTGAGCATTGTAACACACATATTACATGATGGCATGTGCTTATATGCAATGCAGAATTAGTTACTTACAAAAAATCTTAAAATGCTCGTAAAAATTCAAATTAATTGGTGTAGATTCCTTTATCACTTTTTCATTGTTCTATTCAATCTTATTTGGTTTATTTCCTCATTAGTTTGTCAGGTTTAAGTTTTAGGTATTAACTTCTTTGGGTATTTTTATCTAAAGTGTAAGGTAACCCTTAGTTTTCATCTCACGCTTTTCTAGAAACTTATGTATCCTTTTTGTTGGCATGCCTGTCAATGCTTATATGAAATCCACTTTACTTAATCAAAAAACATATCTTCTAACATGTCTAATACTATCAATGTCATATTGTATTGTTTAGATTTTTACTTGTTTTGAAGTGAAATTATTAACAAAATAAACTTTATGAAACACATTGTTTATTAATAAGTAATATATTCCGAAAGAAATGTTTCACTTCTCTATAACCAACCTTCTCATCATTAACATCTTTTCAATAAATGACAGGATGTTGCGCTCGTTGTTGGGAAGGTTTAGTGTCCAAGGAATATATTTTCGGTTTTGATACCTTTCCCAAATGAAGAACGTGTCAATAAACGGGTATATTTTTCGATCAACCAAGATACTCGACTTATTGCAAACTAAAATTTGTTCAACTAAAATTTTCTATCAAATCTTGTTATAAATTGTAACAAAAATGGCCAGACAAGGTTGTTTGAACCTAAAGGACTCTTTAGCTCACTTGACCTGATAGCTATTGCCACCACTTGGCACTCATGGTCCTCGTCATCTGTTGTCGTTATTGTTAAAATTTTTTTAACAATCTTCTCCAAAATCACTGAAGGGATTGACATAAAACTTTACACACATCATCAGTAAAAGTTACTTTTCCATGTTTGCCCAAATCATGGCTGCAGATCTAAACCAACCAACCAACCACAATGGAACGGGGTTTTTGACTTATTCAGGAAAACCGAAGAGACCTTCCTTCTTCAGCATCAAAAGCTCTACATCATACTTCATTGAGTGAAAGTTGTATGATGACTCCTTGTAGGAGTTATTGCCTCCTAAAAAGGATATTGAAAATTATTAAAATTATTTATCAACCGTTTAAGAGTTCTTCCCCGTGAACTTTTTTAAAATCAATTTTAATTGAGTTTTAAAAATCTCTTAAAGGACTGCTTTGACACTTTGTACACATCATCAGTAAAATGTCCTCTACCAAGTGTGCACAAAACATGGCTGCAGACCAACCAACATAGCCGTCCTTGCTACAAATAGACATGGGTCAAAATACAGATTTTGGTTTCTAGTTCAAACGTATAACAAAACCAGGAAAACCAAAGAGACTTTCCTTCTTCAGCATCAAAAGCTCTATAAAACTCTAGAGTCGAAGTTTTATGATGATACCATATAGGAGCTATTGCCACTTAATCAACAAAATTTTTCCTCAAAACAATAAACATTATTAGAAGTAAGGAAAACTTTATTTGATTTTAAAATTCTTCTCTAAAACCACTGAAGGACTGCTTTGAAACATTGCAAACATCATCTTTAGGGTGTCCTCGACCTGTCATGACAGCTAACCAACCAACATGGCTACCTAGGCTAAAAATAGAACCGTCAAGATACAGGAAATCTGTAGTGAACCTAACCACCAAAAGCTCTACATGATTCATAAATGAGGCGAAGTTGTGTGACAACGCTTAAGAGGAGTTAATGTCCCTAAATTGTCTAAATTGTCGCTTTTTGTCATTTTTCATCAATATTTCAAAACTGTAAGAGCTAGAAAAAATCTATTACAAAATACAAAAAACTTAAAACAAAATTATTAAACTCCTTATAGGTGTTATTTCCCTTAAAATGGCAAAATTAATGGTTTTTGCAGAAGTGTTGGACAATCCTTAAAGGAAAGAAAAGCTAGATAAAAAGGAAGAATTGTCAGGTTCAGGTGAGCAATTCAGTCGTCTAGGACCCTTTCATCGAGGGGTGAAAAATAACAACTCGCTATCATGGTCCTATCACATGTACTTTTATTAACAGACGATCACAGTATAACAACGGTATAAATGATAATGATGATAGCTCTGTATAACAAATAGAAAACATCAAATTAAATACCAATCTTAAATTCATGCCAAAAGTTTCATTTGCATATTACTAGATTGTGAATAATAAAACAGAAATGGCATAACATTGTCTAGAAGTGAAATGTCGTCTAGTTCTACATGATTTACTAAAAATTATTCGTTAACTGATTCGTTAACCAAATTACTGTATTCTTATAATTACTATGAATATCAAAAAAGCATAAAACTTGTATTTACATGACATACAAATTAAAAGATACAATATGCGATATGAAATACCAAACATAAGAGAAGCTACAAACATAGGTAAATCGCGCAAAAAGCATTTGAACAAACTAATATACATTTGGACAGTCCAACCTACAATTTGGCTTTACGGAGGGGTTATCACCAAATATGGCATCATTATTGCTGTCAGAGGCATACTCGGAGAATAGGAAAGGAAGCGCTATTTGTTACAACTTTGGACAGCCAGAAGGCTTTCGATGTAGTTAACCATAAAATTCTTATAAACAAAATATACTTTAATGGTCTAGATATCGACTTGTGGAACATTATTGACGATCTATACGAAGGAAGCGAATCATTTTTAATCAACCAAGGAATAAGACAGGATGGAGTTCTCTCAACTCATCTTCATAAACAATACGTAAATGAGCTTCTTCTGAAGAATCAAAAATGGAGTAACTTCAGGAGACACATACATACATATATAGGATGCGCTACGCTACTTTTGCTGATGATATTGTGCTTTTGGCAAACAACGAAGAAGAAATGCAACAAATGATAGACATTGTATATGACTATGTCTGTGATCATATGTTACAAATTCACCCAACAAAAAATAATGTCATTATTAAGTGCAACACAAAGGCAATGTCAGAAAAAGCTAAAGAGAATACTTAAGGCCTGACTTTGGGAGCAGAGCCACTGGAATTTCAGAACTAAGACTATTATATGGTGTTGAAACACTCTATCTTCAACAGAAAGATATAAAACAACTATCAGCATTTCATATCAACACAATTAAACATATTCAAGGACTCCCTACAAGAACAGCCTCAGCTGCTGCATATCTACTTCTAGGAATATTGCCTATAGAGGGACTAGTACACAAAAGATGTCTTAGGCTATGGTTTGCTATCCTCAACAGTAAAATAACTCTTTATTACAAATGGCCAAAAGACAACACGCAATTGGAAACCCAAGTAGCTACTTCCAACTCATCAACAACATTATAGGGTTATACCTATTACTATCACCAGAAAAAGTACAAGATCAGATTAGTAAGAAAATATGTAAAAGGATTGTCAAAAAAGCTGTAGATAACTACTGGACTAATAAACTTCAAGCGGCATGTCGGAACAAATCCACCCTCAAATTCCTATCAATTGAGCTGTTAGTGATTTAGACATTTTTATAGCTGCAGGTATTAAGAAATAACAAGGCAAAGTAATTTAATACAAAATGTCCTCATAAAAAAGTAACTAATTTGGGCCTTATTCTCTATAAATCCTGTAGGCGAAAGAGAATGGGAATTATGAATTCATATTCTGCATCATTTGTACCCCTGCCCCCCCAGTATGAAATTATACAAATTATTATCATGTTTTTTTTCAGAAAAATGCAAGCCTTTGACTCCAACAGAGCACATCATTTTTTTTGCTGTATTGTTCTGTGGAAGAAATATTGTGTACTTGATCTATAATACAATGTTGAACTATATGTCTTGTTAGATTGTGTATAAATAATGTATTGTGTAGTTATTTTTCCATTACATATATTATTTATTGTAGCACATCATTGGTGGAAGGGGGAGGGGTTGCGATTATGAATCAGCGTCCACAAGGCCCCATGATAAAAAAGGGGGTCTAGAATGCATCACTTCGCCTTATGAGGTTATTAGATTTTTGTACCGATCGATCTAACGTTCAATTCAGATTTGTCTCCGTTAACCGCGTATATATATACAAAAGGGTTTCAACAAAATCAGCTATATATCGCTTACAAAGAACGCAGCTAGCTTTACAATATGCAGTTTGAACAGCTTTACCGTAAATTTGATCCACGGTTCCATTTCTTCAAATTCACGTTTTACCACTAATACATTAGGTATTATGCCATCAGTTTCCGTGCATATATCTCTGGTTTTACGTATTCAAGAGCGATTCTCAATGTTGTTCTTTGAATTGTACAATTATTACAAATTAAATAAATAACTTCACCTTTTTGAATCCGCGCATGTTGAATGTTATTCAATATTTGGTCGTCAAAGCAATACCTATAGTGGGCGTTGTGATGTAACTTTATGTTAAAATTAAGGAGATGTATATTATTTCTTTTTCTTGCAACTGGAAAAACAAATTAACACATGTCGTTCATATTACAATCTATCTATGGGTAGAACGAAAAATCGTACCCTCGCTTTTTTTTTGTTAATCCGACAAATCACAAAACTAACTTCGGATTATAACGGCAGTAAAATTCGGCCTAAACTATGGGTTGACATCCATTACAAACGATTTAGAGAGTGAACTCGATGTATACATAAAATTATTTACGATCTTATATGCAGACGACACTGTACTTTTGGCAGAGTCTGCCGACGATTTACAATTGGGTCTAAATTTCTTTTAAGAGAATACTGCGAAAAGTGGAAGCTAAAAGGAAACATAGATAAGACTAATGTTATGATATTCAGTAAAGGTGCAATCTCACGAAATTTTAAATTCACGTTCCAGGAAAGAGAATTATAAATTTTTAATGAATTTATATATCTCGGGGCTCTTTTAATAAAAATAAAAAAAATACCTCGTAGAGAAAGCCTCTAAAGCAATGTATGAAATTCTAAATAAAGGCCGTCTGCATAATTTATCTATTAGTTGACAATTAGATCTTTTCGACAAGATAGTTATATCTATGTTAACTTATGGAGCAGAAGTTTGGGGATTCCTAAACTGTGATATCTTAGAAATGTTGCACTTGAAATTTTGTAAGCTGCTATTGAATCTCAAGCCTAGCACTCCTAGTGTAAGGATATATGAAGAGTTAGGTAGATACCCACTTCATATACAAATTAAACTCGAGTAATTTCTTTTTGGTGTAAACTTATATGTGGTAAGCAATCAAAATTATCCAGCATGATATATAAGCTCTTAATATGTAAATCGAATGAAGTAAACGTATTTTCTTGGATTTAATTTGTAAAACATATTTAAAACGACTGTGGTTATTCAAATATATGGTTGAATCAATTGTTTTGCAAAAATGGTTGCAAGAATGCAAGAAAGCTTAAAATTACGCCTTAGAGATCAGGTCAAGCAGTCCTGGAATTCAACCTTAAATTCGTCATCTAAAACTATTAATTACAGACTTTTTAGATAAATTTGAACGATACTTAGACTTCCTATACGACAAAAATAGAAAAATTCTCTGAAGATTTAGATTGGGTAATCATAAACTGCCAATAGAACTATGTCGTTGGAAAAATATAGAAAGAGAAAATAGACTTTGCCCGTTGTGTAATTAAAACTAAATCGGTGATGAATATCATTATATCTTACAGTGCCCGGTATTATCTGAAGAAAGAATTAAATTTATTTCTAGAATGTATCATTATAATTCGAACACAATTATATTTCGTAAATTATTAAACAGTAAAAACCCGACCACATTACGAAAACTCAGCAGATTTGTAAATATTATTAACAAAAAGGTAAACTCTCCTTGACAAATCTGATACCGATAAAGGAATTCAATTTTGTCTATTCTGTTTTTTTTTCTTTTTATCTCTATCAATTGTAACAATAATCAGTATGGTGCCTTATTTGCGAGATATATATGGTATTGATTGTATAAGAAAGTAGATGATGTTGTAATACCTATTATGTTTATTGTATAATGTACTTGTTTATTGTATATTGTATTTGTTTATTGTATTTGTATGACATTCAACCTCCCGCTCTGTAACCAATGTATTAATTGATTTTGGAGAATTCAGATATAACTATCTATCTACATTGGACATATAATTAGCTTATTGATTATTTTCTTTTCTCTTTTGTATATGTATTTATGTTCTCTAATTAGGAAATACTGACCACTAATTTGAGCAGGGGACAAAAATTAACTATCATAACTAATTATGACTATAAATATCTGTAGTGTGATTTTTACAATTAAGCCCTAGTACAAATTAAATTGATTTTCAAATACACATTTTTTTATTGAGTTAACTTGTAAAAACGAACCATATTGAGAAAATACTACCGACAGTATATAAAACAGCTTTGTCAGAAAATATGCCTTCATGTTTAACTATTGATCGGTACATGTGTTATTGTTCCTCCTGTTTCGTTTCGTTACTGCATTGATTGATTGTTGTTGTTTAACGTCCAGCAAGCAATATTTCAGCTATATTCATGACATGAACAATGGAAAATCTGTTACTATGAGCACTTTGATGCAACATGCGTAACTGATGATTAAAGATGGCGGTAAGCCAGAAACTAACCCGTGGGTGTAGCAATTGTGTAGAAGTAAAGAAGAGACCATCTCAGTAAGTTTATCGCATAATCATAGAGTAAACATTTCAAATTATAAAACTATAAAAACATATATTTAGCAAAATAACAACAACATTTAACAATAGTAATTTTTTCATGAACTTAACGAACATAACAAAGATTACATTTTAAGCTAAAAACAAAAATCGTCCTCTCATGTCATATGATGGTGTATCTAACTTTGCACAATTTCTTCTGGATACACTGTACTAACGTTTTCAACTAAAGGCCATAATAGAGCAATCAAAATACTTTAAAACACGAACATAATTATATATAAGAAATAAAAAATAAAATAAAAAAAATTGAAAAAAATTGTATAAAGCAAAAAACGAAGAAATGTTAATATTTACAATTTGGAAATTATTGTCAAATTAATGTAAAGAATATTCTAATTGGTCGATTATTCTTTGATTTTCCGATGATATTCGATGGAAAGGCATAATAGCTGCACCCGACTAGAGGATTTCATTAAAGTTGATGGACGCATCGATTAAAAAACACCGCTAATTTTAGTTCAAGAAAAACAAAACAATTCGAAAATTTACACAGTCGTAATACCAATCAAACTTATAAATTGAAACAATTTAAAGCTGAATAGAAAATAACAGAAAACGGCGAAAACGTGCTTTGTATTAAAAATAAATTTCTGAGCAGATTAAAATATAACAAAAAATAAATGTTTATAAAGTAAAAACTAAGAATTTGTTATGAATGCAAAACAAAAAACACGTTTAATTTTTTAACAATTAACATAATTCGAATTAAACAAATAAAATCGACAATAACAAAAAAAGAAATCAAATCATTAGAAACCCAACGTAATAATAACAAGTCCAAATAAAAATAAAAAAATATATAAAGCTAAAACGAAGAAAGGTTAAAAATGCAAAATAAACAACATGTTAGATTTTGTTTACCAATAATATGAATATCATAAACTTACCAGAAACCTGCGAGTAAAACAAAATAATAATTAAAAATCAAGATAATAAATTCCGTCCTTTATTCCTTTCATTTGTACAGGTAAACAAACAGTATGGCGGATGTGTATTGCAAGTTCGGTCCGTGTATTGATTGTTCTATATTTCTTACATACCGATCTTCAAATGGAAAAAAAAACTTAACGGTAACTTAAAAATTATATTTTAATAATTTGTATTGTAATAAATTTTTAAATATACGCCTTTTCTGAAATAAAGTTGATAGAAAATGCATTCACGTTCATGGATTTTTATTTTGGGATATTCGTACATATTTATTTTGGACAGGAATCACTTTTATAAATAAATATAGATAGATTTATAACCATTGTCATAAATCTACAGAACAACTGATGATCGTAATCAACAACAATGCCAGAGGGCTTAAAACCGATCCAGGGGTCCAATCAACAAAAAACCTTAATCGCCGAGTGAAAACCTTAATTTCCCGGTGACAACCTTAATTTAAAAAACGCACAACTGATGATCGTAATCAACAACAATGCCAGAGGGCTTAAAACCGACCCAGGGGTCCAATCAACAAAAAACCTTAATCTCCGAGTGAAAACCCTAATTTCCCGGTGACAACCTTAATTTAAAAAACACACTTAATTTTTACGAGATTCCTTAAAAAATTAAGGTTTTCCCTCGGAGATTAAGGTTTTCTGCGGGAATTAAAGTTTTGGTGTTTGTAGTGATATTGGGGAGGTCAAATAAAATAAATATTTCAGAGATGTTGAGATTCTATTAAAACTCGTTATAGACTGTCAAACGTTTCTACAGCATGAGGTACTTCACAATAACCCAGATTTCTTGAAGCAGATAGAAACAGTTTCTCGGCAGTACTGCTACGAATTACATATTAGTCGAAAATTTCATATGAAGTGAGAATTTAGATGCTACTATGTCAGGCACCCATTTTTAGGAGTACTCTTGATATTTATTTATTTTATTTATTTTTTATTCGTTTTAATAAACCAAAACATATTCCTGGCTGAACTGTTAGCTAAAAGGATATTATAGCCTTATGTGCATTTTCACTGTAATATTGTGCTCGCCTTCTATTGATTGCTGATTATTCATTTTGTGTGACGGAGGATTACTATTCACATACCTATATTTAACTCTACATTGCAGTTCAAGAATTGCGAGTGCTCCTACTATTGGAGGGACTTACCTTAAGAAAGAAAGAATAAAAGCAAAGCGATAAGAAAACAAATCACACTTTTTGCTTACCTCACATATCGTGCAAGTGGCAAATAATCAATAGTTAGTAAGTAGGTTCGTCGCCTCGTCCTGGTTACCAGTACAACAAAAATATACATTTCTGTAACCTTATTATTGAGAAGCATAAAGCATATAAGAATTTTTATACTCCTAGTTTAAAATTCGAACTTTTACAACTCGTACATCTCAAGCGTAAATAAATCATGCACTCCTAAACTGGTTTGTCAGTTTTATAAATGTTTAGTATTTACATGGTTCTGGGTAAAGATACAATGATCTAACTAGATTTAATAAATGAAAAAAGTTATTTAGGCAAACCAGATAAACTTCAGAAGACTTGCGACTTTCATGCTAAATGGCAAATTAATTATTACTAGTAAGGAGATACGCACCTGACAAAAAAACAATTAAAGTAATATAAAAATGGTATCTAATCATAGGGACAATATTCCTTAACAGAAAAATAAAATAAAATTGGTGTGTACATGACTTCGTTTCCATGGCAACGGCTTCCAAACATAGCATACTTTGGTATATTTTAAGACACTGATATCAGGTAAAGATGCATACAAAATTAATTGAAGCAATTGTTGGGATTTGATCTATTTGTATTATGAACACGTGCAATTAAGGGATAAACATTTAGTAAGTCCAAAAAAAAAATAAAGAAACTATAAACCTATGTAAAAAATCCCAGGATTCAATATTCTGCCTTTTATTTTCAAAGATTTTTCAGGCACTTTAGCTAAAAGAATATCAAAATATTAATATTTGTAATAATTAACTTTCTTTTTTATTATTATAATATTAAAGCATTTGTAATAAGCTACTTTATAACAGAAAAAAATATATATGTACATGATTTAAAAAAGAAGTTATAGCAAGTGAATGCTGAACTAATCATTTTTAAAAATGGTGTACTTTTCCACCTAAATATACAATATATACATGTACATGTATCGGGAAAGCTTAAATTGACCACAAACTGTTTAGATGCATTTAATTTGCTCTATATCCAAATCCTACATTTGCTAAATCTCAAATCAAGTCCAAGGTTTTTGAAAAAAAATGTAATTGGTTATATAAAGGAAAATTTGGCGGGAAATTTTTCCCGTACTTTTTACTGTTATATCTATTCAAAACAAGTCATGTCTAGTATCTTTGAAATGGACCTTTTGACTTTGGGTTTCAGGTCAAGTTAACTAATAAAACTGCTTTGGTGCCGAGTGGTTATGGTAGTTAGTTATATACCATTTATCAAATGCCTGTCAACACTGAGGTTGCAGGTTTTAATTGACAAGGATTGCCAGTTTTCCTATACCCAAGGTGGGGGTTTTCACTAGTACTTCCTCCCCCCAATAAAAACTGGATGCAACAATATAGCTGAAAACTTGCTGAAAGTGGCATTAAACACCAGTCAAACAAACAAGCTTATAAAACTAATTCTACAATTATGAAGTTCATTCTTCCAAATCATTCAGATAGGCTACTGAAGCATGAATTATGTGTGTTTACTTTGTGACACTGGCTTTTGATGTTTGTACACATATCTCTGTAGAAAGATTCTCTATTCCTTGTTGTCTGTCTCTCTTATGGCAAGTTTATGGTAACAAAGACCTAATCCATTGTTTGCAATTTTAGTTACCATACAGTTAGTAATAACTCTAGATCTGCTGTCAGTAAGAGGTGTCCGCACTGTAAGCAGTGGTTTTGTTAACTTTCTGCTTACTGATTCAGTAGTTCCTGGCAATTGAGATTTCAATGCCGAACTGAGTGATAATTTTTCAAATGATAGTAATAAGACCAAAACATCTTCAATTGAATCATGAGCACTGTACTGTTTCTTCAAATAATGAGTTGTAAATTTGTGGCTGTGAATATAAAGGCTGATTAGGAATACATTGTGGAAGTGTATGAATAAATTCAGTCACAGATGACATGAAGGTATCAATCGGATAATTTTTCTCTAAAGCCAACAACACATTTTAAGGCATCAGAAATTCCAACATTTTTAACTACCATGTCATTTTGGTACATTTACAGTTCTAAACTTCAAGCTGGTGACTTCTGAAGTCTTTGGTGATGTTTTTGTTTCTTTTTGGCTTGATGTATCGATTGAAAGTCGTGTTATTGCTATTGACAACTGCATGATGTGCGAGTCTAAGTTTTCGGGACGTTTGGAACTGAATACTCGTGTCAAATGCTGTGATCGTTGAAATCCAATGCTCCTGACCTGACGTTATATCCGAAGGCCGCGTAGGCTCATGAGGATATCATCGTCAGGGTACCAGAATATCCTTAATAAAGATTTTCTTTTTTGGAAAGAAATGTGAAATAACAAACCTGAATCAAAAGAATGTTACACACACAGACAAGTCAAACATGTGTAGTTAAATTGCAGTAGTAAAACATATTAGTTGCAGAAAGATTTTCACCCTGCTACCATTTCGAACAACGTGAATTCGAATCGCTCTAAACTAGATTGAACAAAGGAAAAAACCGCCAAAACCTAACAACCAATGAAATGTAAGACTACTTAAACATGAAATAAAAAACCCAATCACTAATGAAGAGATAGTATTGTTTGTTTGTTTGAATGTTGTTTAACGCCACTTTCAGCAATGTTTCAGCTATATCATGGGGTCCAGTTTTTACTGGAGAGGAAGCCGGATTACCCGGAGAAAACCCTCGACCATCGGTAGTAAAACTGGCAATCCTTGTCAATTAAGACTGGAGTCGGACGCTCCCTGTCCGCAGTGAAGCTCGAACCCGCAATCTCAGTGTTGACAGACCACGTGATCAATAGAAGATGAACTAATTGACCACTCGGCCACCTAGGCCCCCGAAGAGATTACAGTGCAATCTTCTAATAAACAAATTATTTATTTAATAATCAATATAAGTTCATATTTACAGTCAAACTATAAAATTCAAGCACTACCACATGGTACTCATAAATGTGTACGTAACCGCATAAGATATTATATAGTATGATGACGTGATCATAACTCAGGACATCTGTAAATATTAAGGCAGAAAGAAAGGATGCTGTACTTTAGTGTGTTTGGTCTTCCTTTATAATGGTTCAATAAAAAACAAAATTTAACAATGCATTTTTTTAATTCAAATTTTTGCTTTTCTTTTGGTATTGTGAATGCGCTATAACTATTGTTATACTCTTTTCCTGCGTTTTATTGCAACTTTTGATGTATTGGCTTTTAGTTCACTCTTTGGAAAATTTTGTTTAAGGAAAAACAAGTTGAATGAAATATATTTGATAATGAAATTATTAATGCGCAAAACGTTTTTGTATAAAGGCTAATTGAACTTGAAACAAAGCTATGTTTATGGCGAATGAAGGTATAATAACAAAATACCGAACACCGACGAAACAAAAAAAACCACAGTCCATGCCACAAATCAAAGTCTGAGAAACTGGCAACTCCAGAACCAACAACTAACTAAAAGCAACTACAGCAATTTGTCCTGACGTGGTACAGGCATTTCAAAAGAAATGGTGGGTTAAACCAAGTTTTATGGCATGCCAAACCTCCCGCTTGCATAACTGTACTATGCGAGTTGGTTAATTGATTAAAATAGATGGGTATCATATACCACTAGTCACAAATTGGTGTATCAAACAAATTAATTATTGTGGATTTAAAGTTTAAAAGATACGCTATTCAAATTGAAACTTCTGTTATTTTAGTTGGGGATATATAGTGGCCCTCATGTCCGTCCATTCGTCCGTTCGTCCGTCCAAATTTGGTTTCCGGATGATAATTCAAAAAGCTATCGAAACTATGGCATATTGTTACACATACAGTTGGTAAGAAGCCTATCGAATTTGTAGGAAATCCGTCAAATTGCAAGGTCACAGTCCTAAAAAAAACCCTTTGAAATTTTTACAAAAGGGATGTTTCCGGACAATAACTCAAAACATTGGCATTTGATTTCAATGAAACTTAGAATATATTTTCATATAAGGTGGATAAGAAGTCTATCGATTTTTAGGAAAATCTGTTTTAAATTTTAATTTACAAAAAAGTTTCCTTACAATAACTAAAAACGTTTGCATTTTAATTTCAATAACACTTTGGAATATAGTTTAATAATAGTTGGATCAGAAGCCTATCGATTTTTGGGGAAATCCATCAAATTTCAAGATCACTTTTGCCAAAAAATATTAACAAAAAAAAACATTTTCAGAAAATAACTCAAAAATGCAAACGTTTTTAGGAAAGCGGAGATATCATTATTGAGCAGTAGCTCACAATCCACTCTTGTTACTCATAACTAGATTTCGAATGGGAGATTGATAGGTCTGTGGGCTCAGGTCCTCTCTTATTGGAAAGGATTGCCAGTCTTATATCTAAAGTTGGATTTTTACTTATATAATATTTGAGTTTTCTTCTGCGAATCAAAACTGGTTGCCTTGATACAGCTGTAAACTGCTATTCGAACAAAAGATATTTGTCTGTGTGTAACAACACTATAATTTGGAACACAGCTGTTAGTAAAAGTTATTCATTGTATTTATGGCTTTTTCTTAAATATGTCCGAGTTAAAGTAAATCTAGTCACTACATTGTGATGAACAGTACTCTCTCCTCTCTCCACCTGCGTGATTGTAGCTCACCGGACATAAAGCCAAGATGATTTTTGCAATTGTATATAAAGAAAACTAATGGCCACTTTTTTAAATATACACTTTAATAATTATAAATTTAAACAAATAAGTATACAGTGATATATGAATATAACACTGAGATTTTGCAGTACAACTCCAGCAGCCATATTCTCAAAAAATCGTAAACGTAATTTTAAACGTAGCGTAAGTTTATGTCTGTTTTAATATTCTCAAAGATTCGTAGTTGTAAGTTATGTGTAAAATTGATCGTAAACTTACGTCTGCTCCTGAGCGCTCGTAAGTCCTAGCGTCCCTCATAATTTTGCAAAGAGAAATCGTTTTTCAAGCCATTCACTGCTTAGCATCATTGATTTTGTTGCACGTGACATAGAACGACGAAAAAAACATTCAAAATTAGCAAATATTTTGAAAAATGTGTTACTCATGGGGAATAACTCTTTCAAAAATTTATAAATTTTAAAAGAAAGAAACAACAACCGAATTTATGAAAAAACGCTCCGGAAATTAAATGTTTCCTATATGATTTGCGATTTTACATCACGCTGTTTTAATTATGTTAAAATGGAATTAGGTTATTTATTGCTTTATTATAACACGAAACTACTCGTTAATTTCTACACTGAAGAAACGCAACTTTAAAAAAGGTCTTGTTCCACGTTACGGTAAATTGACAAATTACTTTTTAAATACACGTATTCAAAATTATGCAACACACCAAATAATATCATTTATTTATTTATTTATTTATTTATTTATTTATTTATTATTGTTTTTATATCAACTTTGCCAAATATAAATCCGTATTTCCTTTCACCAGTCAACAGTTTTGTGAGACTATGCAATTAAAAAACTGTACTAATTTAAGTACTTTGAGGTAATTATTTCCCTTTCAATACGTTTATTTCCAAAGTGAAAGAAGTAACTGAGCATGCGTGATAACGCTACGTGCAAAACGTAAGATTTACGATTGCTATTTTACGTGCAAAACTGCGATTACTTTCGAGAATACGATCAATCGTAGACGTAAACGTAGAGTTACGACTATCTTATCTTTACACGTAAGTGTAAATTTACGATTTTTTGAGAATATGGCTGCTGACCTTAGTTTTGTCTAATGATAAAACAGCGAATCCAATAACAATATTCGAATTGTAAAATAAGACTGCAAAATCCCATAATCAAAACTTATTAATTAATATGTGAATTTAATGTATTCAGCATTAAATTCCTTTATCGAAGGAAGACTGACTATAGTAGTTGGATGTTGTTGCGTTTTGCTCTCGTATTCCTTAAACAAATGATGGGTGATTTGTTAAAGCTGACTGTCCAAAAATAGAAAAACCAAATCGAGGTTGGGTCTTTTTGAAAATCGTCTGCAGGGAGGTGACAGGAAAAATGTCGGTTTGGCAATCTGAAATTTTTTAAACCTTCCCACACACCTCCATTACATAACACGCACAAAGTTAATACATTTTGTAATATATTTTGCTAATCATCTTGTTAATGAAATTGGTACTGCGCTTCCTTTTCTTGAATATCTTCAGGTAATGGGACAGCTTGGAACTTGTGGATTGAGGAGCCTTGCAAGGAAAAAGCACATAGTCTTAATATCGTCGTGGAGTGCGAGAAGCGTGCAAATGCTGGCTTCGGACAATAACAGGTTTTTCACTGCACTAGTCCCCTTTTTAGGTAGAACGGTAGTAAATGTTTTGGCTATAGTCGAAAGTACTAACATTTCTGTGATTTGCATACCTTTCTAACATTGATCAGCATTTATCTGTGCTAGGAAATTAATAAACTTTCATTTTCCATTAAAAATATATGCCATATTTATCAGTGACCAATTCCTTTTTTCGCTAGTTAGAACATTTTGAGACGTTCCCACTTTTACATGCACTTTCTAATGCAGTGAACGTAAAAATACTAAATTGTTTAACAAATTACCAAAATTTTACCTTTCAAGATCTGAGAAAAATGTTTCCACTTTTTAAAACTTAATTTATGCATGAGCTTTCAGACAAAAAATTGTACACATGTAACCAATATTGACCAAATCAGAACTCAACCAAGTATTTGTTTAGGCCTGGAATTAGTATAACTTGATTTATAGGTTCCTGTTTCGTTGAATGGTTTTTAAAGGCACTTTTAGCAATTTTTCAGCTATATCATGGCGTTCAGTTTTTATTTGGGGAGGAAGTCGGAGTATCAGGATAAAAAAAACCCGGAACTTCGATAGGAAAACAGCAATCTTGTCAATTAAGATTAAAGTCGAGCAAACCACTCCTGCATTAAGACTCAAACGCGCAACCTCAGTTTTGACATGCAAGCTATTTATAATATACTTACTACTTTAATCACTCGACCATCGAACCCCCAGCATTAGTTGTGATCATGCACAAAATACCAAAACAAGTTTTGTTCATTGACAGCAAACCTTGTCTGCGGCTGCACATCAGCCATTTTGAAACAATGTCAACAAACAGAATGTTTTAAAAGATTTTTATTGGATATTTTTAATTCAACCAATCAAATTAATGCTTATTTCCTTTTGTTGAATTCTATTTTTAACTACTGAAAAGTGAAATATATTCTATTTTTAGCAACTCAAAAGTCAATATCAGTCTATTTTTATCTACTTTGAGGTAAACACACCGTCTGCACAATACTTTTCATGATACCCTGGGCCAATCAAAATCAAGATAAATGTTATAATAATTTGATTTTATTAACCATGAGGTAGCTGACACCTTGGAGCCTGACAATTGGCCCAGTAATGCTCTTGTTGTTCTACCCAGGTGGCGTTGTAACATCTCATTGGAGGACAGCAAACGCCAGACATTGGTCGGTAACATTTGTATCCTGAAGTTATATATATGAGCCCGGTACGTTGTGTAACAGTTTGAAAACCTTTTCAAATTATAAATAGGAAGATGAACGACCAAAGGAAAATGAACTGACACAAGAAAAAATGGTATCTCTCTAATTAAATACAATATAAGGTTTATATATGTATAATGATAAAAAAAATACAATTAAAACAACATATAAGTAAAATCATATACCTGATTCACAATCACATGAATAATCACAAATATCACCATCTTTTCCGAGCACATTAGAACAGGTTCCAGTCGACTGAGATATACATTTACCCAAACCAATACCTAGACGAAATAAACAGAAGCTAGAGCATATTAGGTGCGTAAAATTATTGTCAGTAATACTGTACTTTTATTACGTGTAAATAATTCAAACAATTACATCTGATTTTACGATTCTTGTTGTTCAGGTAATAAACAACCGATAATCAAACAGAGGTACACATGTTTAATATCTAAATTAAGCATTTCTTACATCTTAACGTTTAGTTTACTGACTGATATTGCCCATGCGCAACACTTCACAAATTTTAAACAATAACGCCAAATTTAAAAAAGGACAGTAAGCACATCTAGTAACAGTAAATCGTTGTTAACATATATCTGTAGCGTAAGTATTGGAGATAATTATATTGTCTATAGATGTACGTCCTGAAATATTGCATGCTGGACGTAAAACAACAATTAATCTACCAATCTATAGATGATATGTATAGTAAGAAATAATTCATTTGATTGCGAATAGTACCACAGGTTGGTCTTTTATGGGGTATCCGGACCACAATTGACCACGTGATCATATTTTGGTGTCACGGATGACCTTTTTTTTCAACGGAGCAGACATCGGTAATGTTCGGCAAACATCGGAATTTCTATTTGAGTAACTAACATTCTTGCTCAAAACTGTTAATATTGACTCAAAGTAAACAAGGTAAAACAATACGTTTAATTTTTATCGTTAATTAGCAATATATTGATTTAATAAAACTGTATTTCGAAAAAAATCAAAATAAAACGGTGGCTTCAATTATGGGTCGCATATCTAATGGTCCATTCGGATAAATAAATTAAAATAAATTAAATTAAAAATGATTTCAATGTTATGTACAAAAATACACTCATGTTACAACTGTTACCGTTGTTGACAAAGTGTTTTATGCATGTCCATTGTAAACACACCACAATACCAATGAAAGAATAAGGTATTTTATCATCACGAAATACCATATGCCTTTTTATTCTGCTATACCGCCGATTCAATTACTTACTTCCTTGAAGCGGAACAATAGCCTGTCCGTTAGAATCTCTACAGCAAGGTGCATTCGTGGGGCAATCCACAGTTGTGTAACATGTAGAGCTGTCACGCAGGTGAAAATTGCTGGAAAACGCTACACTGACAAGAATCTGTTATGAAATAAACAGAAAAGAGTCTGTTATGCAATAAATAGAAAAGAAGAGAAATAATAAAAGAAAACGACGATGGTCTGAAAATTTAAACGTCATTCGAATAAAATAGAAGAACGATTAAAACATCCATCTTAACATTTGGTTTACGAATCTGAAGACTATTGTGATTGATCAAAATACCTATATCGACATGGATTACGTTTATATCTTTATCAGAAGTTTTAATTAAAGCATGTGTAAACGTAAAGGTCAATAAAGTGCTTCAAGGAAGGACATCGAAACAGACACGTATATGATTTTGTTCGGAAAATTGTGCAACCTGCCTTCTGTGGAGTGGACCGCTCATAATTTGCTGAAAAAGAGATTAGCGATGTAAAATTAATCGTTTCTCCCGGACGGATGTTGTTTTGTATTTCTGCATTTCGCATAACACGGGCCGATTTTAATGGGTTCGACCCCATCTACATCACGTCTTAGTTGGCGCAATATCCCTCATGGTTGAACCCCCACAATATTTAGAATTCTATTTTAAAGAATTACACTAACTAAATAAAACTAAGACAAATAGCAAATAAACCGACCCAACAAGAAGAGCCGAAGTCAAAGACCAATTACAAATCCGGATATAGACAAACATGTATAACGCAAAACCAAAATTGCAAAAACAGAAAATTATTAACCCGAACCCAACAAAAATCATGGATTCACTCAGGTGCTCCGGACGAGTAAACAGTGCCTGCCTCTAATTAGACACCCGTAAAGTTACTCATTGTCATGTCTAGTAAAAGTCAAATCCAGGAATAGCAAAGATTGAATTATCGCAAATATCTGTTTTGATTTGAGAGACTGATTTTCCATAATGATTAATTAAGTCATGGACTATCTGTAGCTTAATAAAAAAATAATTATTATTATTATATTATTAATATTATTGTTATTATAGTGCCTACCGGTACAATGTAGACTTTCATGTTGGTTTGTCAGAACTTAATTCCTTATCAGTACATTAGCTGTCGTTGATTAGTGTACATAATAATAAAGTTATACTAGTCCCAGTGTGACATGAACTATTTAGTCACATTTCAATAATGGAAATAAAGTTTATAGGAGGATATAACAATCTTAATATTTGCTGAAATAGCAACTAAACTTTCATATGAAAGTTCATATTTGTTATAGAGTAAACATGACACAATATGTTATAATATGGCGTCAAAAAAGTATCTATAGAAACTGTTCAATAAACGTGTGGTTAAAATGTAGTTATAATTTAGGGACCTACCATTTAACTTGCAAAGGGAGGGGGGCCTTGGTTTTTTCCTAAAAAATATTTTGATAATGATTTTTGATGAAAAAAATATTTTGAAAGCAGAGGGTAAGAAAAAAAATATTCTGAAGAAGGATTTCTGCTATATAAAATAATGCTAATAATGAAAAAATATATTCTGTCGCGACGCCTTCAAAAAATTATTAATTTTCTGACCAAAACAAAACACCAAGGCCCCCCCCCTTCAAGTTAAATGGTCTGTCCCTTAATTGAGGATTTCCTGTTTAAACACGTGTTGCAATTCTTTTTTGTTGTTGTTTAATCATGAAACCGCTGTCAATCTCGCGGTGGAAATACTTTCAGCACGTAAGTTACTTCATTAAAAAAATAAGATCAGAGAATGCAAGATAATGAGTTTTGAGGTTGGATAACACTGTTATCATGTGGCGATGTGAATTACTCATTCATCAACAAGGAATGGACAAGAGGATAAGGGACACGAATTTAAAAAAAATCTAAAAATAGATATCGCAGCTATGATAAAAATTATATTAATTTCTTAATCTCCATAAAAGAAAAAATAATAATGAAAGATACAATTTCGAACAAGGTGGTAATTTTAACAAAAAATATTAATTTTTAGTACTTCTTGACCAGGCATTTCCCATAAAAAGTATCTTTTTTTTCATTAAAATGTATACTTATTGCCTGACAATATATACACAATTCAGAAAATGGCATTAGACAGAATTTATAAACCAATTATTATGATGTTGCTTGTTTAATTCATTTCTCTGTACAACATATTAGAGAATTTGAAAGTTAAGTGCTCAACCTTTCAGATCGAAACGCTGAAATCACTATGTTGTTTTATTTTGGAATATGTTTACTTGCATATAAAACTTACAATATGGCAAGTTTAAAGAATATTCAATGATAGATATTTTCATTGTAAGTTACATCTGGTTTATGAGTCACCGCCGTAAAAGCACAAAATAACATAAGAAGTATACGGTGTCCTTGTCACGAATTGTGCAACAATGTTGCAATAGATCACTCTAAACCGTTAGTTAATTTGGGTTGAAACTAAACAAAATCTGTGCACACAATGTTTGTTCAATAAAAAGATCAAAACAGCGGAAATTTTATACCTCTAACAAAACCTGAAAGTATTATAAGATAAAAATCATGTACAATAATATTAAGACAAAAATCGTCGTGTTTTCAATCGTTTCGAAATCACACCTTGCTTGTCTTGTCGTGTCTTGTCTCGAAAGACTGATTATTCAAACGAAACATTGCGTATGCCATATAACTATATTCCAAGTAAAATTACAGCCAACGAATAGCTCGCAGGTTGTTTATTTATTCATGTTCGATGTTTACACCAAATCTTTCTTGCAGTAGTATATGTAGTTTTAATATGCTTCGCAAAGTCCAGATAACTATATAAAGTTGAGCTGATTGATTTTAAAGTTTTAAAGTACATAGTTTTAACTAATAGTGAGAACTTTGATAATAGACATGTGTAGATAAAAAAAACTAAATAAGATTATGAACATTTAGTTGGTCTGTTTTAATATGCTACTATTTCAAGTAGAATTATTATGGTGGAAAGAAACATGTTGGTGGACGGCAGTTGGCCCAGTAATGTTCCTGCTCTGCTACCCATGTGGCGTTGTAACATCGCGATGGAGGACAGCACACACCAGACATTGGTCGGTAACATTTGTATCCTGAAATTATATATACAGCAGGTAAAATTAAGGTATTCTTCTAATGTCTAAAGTATACCTATACCCCGCATTAATGTTATAAAGACACTCTTGCAATAAAGAATTGAGCTCTAAATTAAAATTATTAATTGCGACAAAATAATCATAGACTAAGTATAGATTTTTTATATATAACAAGACAGCAATCTGGTGCCTAGGAGGGGTAACGGTTAGGAGGATCATTAATGATTCCACTGGTAAATCCTTTTGGTCATATGTTTGGAAAAAGTCCACATTAGGACATAGAAGACAAGGCTACCAAAGTTGAGGTATATAGAGTTGGCATGTGACAGTTGCATATGCTTGATAATCTTTTATAAATTAACTTTAAAAAATAATTATTAAATGTTGACCTGATTGACAACCACAAGATGAATCACACATGTCTCCTTCCTATCCTAGTAAAGACGAACAAGTTCCACTCTGAGATTCTGGCACACCAAAATGAAAACCTAAAATATAAAAAAACCTATAGCATGGGCAAAAAAGCTTATAAAACAGGACTGAGAGATTGTAAAATGTAGTGATTGGTTCTAATTCCTTGTATTGTACATTAATTGGATGCGTATTTTTTTAGCAATATTTGTGATATCATAAAAAGTAAATAAGCCCGTGGTAAGTAAATAAAGAAGTAGTCTGATATAATTAATTATGGTTTAAATATATTTTGATGCAGATTAAAACCAACAAACAAATACACTTACCACCTTCCAACTGAACAATAGCATGCCCATTTGAGTCTCTACAACAAGGTGTACTTGAAGTACAATCCGCAGAATTTGTACATGTTGCTCTCCTCCGCAAGGGAAGATTGCTGCCCAAGACTATGCCAACAACAACCTATAAAAATAAGAGTGTTACTAAAATAAGAAATTGTCGTAAAACAACACGCAAGTTTGTATGAGCTGTTATTTTTCTATGTCAGATTAATCCATCCTACATGTGGATATTTAGTTATAGCACACCGACCTACCTTTTATTAAGTCAACAAGAACTCCTACTGGCCCAGAACAATAGTATGCGTCTTTTTATTCCGTTGTCATAAGCAGAAAACAAGACGAGTCACAATAGTGTTCCCTATGTCACATTCCACTCCTTTGTACCCTTGATTGGTTGTTTGTTAACACTTATTCTCGTCCTGAATAGCTGAAATACTGCTTGATGGACGTAAATCAAACATCCAATAAATAAATAAATAAATAAATAAATAAACACTTATTCTCGTCCTGAATAGCTGAAATACTGCTTGATGGACGTAAATCAAACATCCAATAAATAAATAAATAAATAAATAAATAAATAAATAAATAAATCAATCAATCAATCAATCAATCAATCAATCAATCAATAAATCAATCAATAAATCAATAAATAAATCAATAAATAAATCAATAAAAAATATATCAATCAATCAATCAATCAATTAATCAGAACAAGTAGAATCGATGTCAAAAATTAGTTAATGATCTGACCTTTAGCTTAATAATACGATAATTTATTTTTTGCAATCATGCAAAATTTGAGTAACAATTTGTAAATTATTGTACCTACCAGTGCAATGAAGACTCTCATCTTCACTTGTTATAACTATTAAAGTTCTTATCTTCTGTCGAAAGGTATAGTACTGCGTCGTTTGAAAATTTATCAGTTGGCTATTATCCAAAACCTCAATCACAATGTCAGAAATCCGTAACATGTAGTAAGTTGTATATAAACACACAATGAACAAATATCACATATATTTTTGACTTCAATATTTGACAATAATATTCCAAAACATTCATTTTATACTTTTTTTTCGTTTTTTATCGATTAATAATTATAATGATTGACTAGTGTTTATTGAGCAGAATGGAAAGTCTGGTTGAAAGCCTAATTTACATCAACTAACATGCGTTTTACAACCCAGCAATAGTCCCAACATTATATAGCGTAACTTAGTAAAAATTGGTTCATGTGCTATGAATTTAAGAAACTGAAGTATTCGAAAGTTTGGTGTATATTATGTCATAAAAACAACCATATCATAATCCGTACAATATCTTCAAGACGGTGATTATATATGTGAAGGTTTTTTTATATTAAGATAGTAAATTTAAGTCTTATAAAGTTCTATTGATTTACAAGATAGAACAAAATATAATATTTGTTTTCTAAACCACAAATCTGCACTCCATATAAATGTATTTTAAAAATTATATTATAAAAAAAATAAACAAAAAACCATAGAGATTATTAGCATCGTGCGATAAATCCCTTCCTTTACTAAGAAAGACAAAGTCAAATCATTCCTCTGATAATTACATTTACGATTAGATTCATGGTTGTAAACGTGCAAACAAAATTCCTACTTTATAAATATGGTAATAGTCATGTGCATATCGACTATTACCTTGTGTCTCTGTTATGTGACCTCATGTGGTAATATATATTAATGTATAAAATCGTTAATATCATAATAACATCATCTCTTAGTATTTTCTTGGAGTAGTCAATTAAGAGGCTCGATGATTCTGAATAAAAAGATAGGAATGTTCAAATCATTCACACTTATAAAACGTCTATTGTAGTCTAAACCTGTATATTCATGTTGTATGGAAAAAAATTGCGAAAATTCACAGTCGCAGTCATGTAATCATTTATGCGCTGGAACTGTGTGTACATTGTCTTAAATTTATATGAATATCATTATATATTCTCACGGTCAACATAATGACAACCGGTGTATAATACAGCTTAAATGTTAATATAAAACGACAGGAAGGGGCAATAATACCTTAGTTGGACGGAATACAATTTTTAAATACTTCTGCTGGTGTGAAATTTAAAATAAATCTAAACAACATCATAATTACACCTTAATTAAAGGTTTCCAGGTAAAAGCATTTAAGTTCACCCACCCGTTAAAGACTGTGGTCGAAATCGTAGTGTTCATCGTGGTACAATTTCACGCCTTTGGAGACCTATCAGCAGCTTGGTACTACGACAGACCGACTACGTTCAGGGCGTCAGCGTGTTACAACTCGGGCACATGATCGTTACATAATATTATTCCATCTACGGAACACGACTACTGCTGCAACAGAAACTGCTGTGAACGTCCCTGGGTTACGCCGTATATCACCACAGACAGTACGCAATCGGTTACGCTCTCATGGATTGCGGGCAAGAAGACCTGACGCCGGAGCAACACTGAGACGCCAACACCGCCGACCGAGCAAGTTGATTGATTGAATGTTTGCTTTACGTCCAGCGAGCATTATTTCAGCTATATTCAGGATGGGAACAAACAGTAAATAAATAGAAAAAGGGGTAGGATAGGACACAAGGAACACAGTTTTGACTGCCACTAGAAAAGAAAGTATTGGGTAGGGTCGAAGAATTTAGCCTTTTGTAGCGGCTAAAATGAGCCTTCTCTTTTTCGAAATTTAAATGTTGTACTACCGTTCGTGTATGGAATTTACAGAACTGGAGAAGAGTGCGGTTCAGCGATGAGTCACGTTTTCAGCTTGAAAAGCGAGATGGTCGCATACGAGTGTACCGGCACCACAATGAACGTTTTGCGCAAAACTGTGTTGTAGAAAGAGGCAGTGTTAGGTATAGAGTCTATTAGGTATAGAGACGAAATTATACGGCGCAATTATTGCCCGTAATTGACATTCAGAGTATTTTTTCAACACGACAATGCGCGACCATTTACAGAACGTGTAACAGTATATTTTTCAGAGCAACAGAATGTCAATGTGAGCCGTTGGCCATCACGATCTCCGGATCTTAACGCAAGTGAACATCTGTAGGATAAACTGGATCGGCGCGTCGCCAACGACAACCACCGCCGCAAAATCTGCAACAATTAGGACAGGAACTTTAGTATGAGTGGCAAAGGATACCGCGTGTTCGTACTCAACGTTTAATTTAATCCATGCCAAGAAGAGTAAAGGCTGTGTTCAAGCAAATGGTGGGCACACAGATACTGACATTTTTTGTGCGATTTATTGACAATATGCGACACAATGTTATATTCCACGGTCAAAGAACTCATGAACAGGACTTGTGCCAAATTTACATTTCTATATTAATTATTAATATAATAAATTGTGAAAATAATATATGAAATAAAATACCGATTTTGTGTGTTGCGTTTCTTTTTTGAGTGAGTATAAATAAGTTATACAAAAGCTAGGACTTTGTCGTTGGAAATATTCTACTATTTGTGTATAATGTATGTCTTTCGAAGCGCTGGTATGTTTCATTTTCACTCAAAAATTAAAAACATACGAATTGACATGTTACGTCTTATGTAGTGTAGGGTACAACTGGGCGTTTATTTGTTGCCATTTCAAGGACAACTTTGCCCCAATACAATTAAATAACACAACTAAACGAACTAACTCCTAAAGTGTATTGACCGAAGTGTTAAAAATTGCTTAATTCATCCCAAACCATATAAGAACAAATTTTAATGTCATAACGGCTTCAAAAATGTTAAGTTTTAGGGAGATAACTTGTAAAGCATGTATCTATATATTATATAAAAAAAACTTGTATCCAATTCGGCTATAAACAACGTCCCTGATTGCATTTTGTGTTGTTAATCTTTAATTGACCGTGATAATAATAAAATATCAAAGTATAATATTAGAAATGTGCAAATAAATAATAAAGTTTGTGGATCTGCTTTAATCGATCAGTGTGTCAATTAGTTATGGCGGAAAGAAACACGTTGGTGGACGACAGTTAGCCCAATAATGTTGTTGTTCTTGTACCCATGTAGCATTGTAACACCTTGTAGGTGGACAGCAAGCACCGGACACTGGTCGATAACATGTGTACCCTGAAATAAAAAATACGCAACAGTTACCGGTGTTTTATTGATTGACTACAATATGATTTCGACGCAAGGTATGTTGGTATTATAGTCAGTACTACGAATACAAATTGTATTGCATCTATAATAATTACTTTTACATGGCAATGTCAACTAACTTGTTTATATTAGCAAACAAAAACGCCATGATAAGAATATGTAATTACCAGAGTCTGAAAGAAAGTAAAATTACAGATTTAGACAACTGAAGTCGCAACAAAAAGGTTTGATAATCATAAAATAACACATTTCTTACTTTTTGGATGGTATTGTAAAAAAATAAATACTTACTCGATATACAACTTGACTTGTACATTAGTTAACCGATTTTCTAAAACACTAAGTGATATTAAACAATAAAGTAAATATATGTGCTAAGGAGCTGGTAAGGCTTTTCTGCATCATTACAAACCGGTGGTACACTATGCAGTTTTTTATAAACGGTCAAAATGAAATACAAAGTAGAAGTATGGACCATTTTACAATTGAAATTTTCTTTTACTGGTTACAAAACCATAATTTTGTTTTAAAATACAGACCTGATTGACATCCACAGGACGAATCACACAGGTCGCCCTCCTTTCCTAGTAAAGACGAACATGTTCCATTCTGAGATACAGGTAAATGAAAACCTCAAATAAAAATATAAGTTAAGCATAAATAATAATTCATTAGAACTATCGGATTATCGTTAAGGTAATCGTTAATAGAATATTCCCTAATATTAAACACGTAAGTGTGTGGTTGCAAAAAAGAATAAGCAAGAAATGTTTGCTTTTATTTAGTTTAACGATTGAATGGAAGCATTCATTTAACTACTTTTTAAACCCATTTTTGGATGACGATATTAAGACTATAGACAATAATTCTTATCTTACATTCGTTTACGTTAGTTATTTTTGAATGTTCAAAATACGTTAAATCAGTAGTTCCCATATCTGTGCATACTGTCATGAACGATTGTTGGAGAACTACTTTTTTGTTGCTAAAGGTAAACAAATATGGCGGTCATGTGTCGTGTACGTTTCAGACAATAAATTAAGCCACTACAATCGAATTTTGGCGATAAAAAATATTGAGCGATGTATTGCTTAAACGGAAAGTTATTTTCATATTATTATTATGGAATCATTTGTTAACGAAAACAAACATACAAGAAATAATGTAAACAGTAAACTTTGCTTCAGATTCATTGTTGAATAAAAGAAAATAGCCCAAATTGATTGTGGACGAAATGCTAGCGTGAAGGCATATATAAGCGATACTTTAAATTTGTGTTTCAACTTTTTCAATTAAATAAATCATTTCAAGTACACACAATACCCGTAGCGGTTTTTTCAGTCACAACAAAGTAACGAAATGAGCAAGGTGATCGGCTTTGCTACCATCTCAATGTTTCAGCACGGCTCCTACATTTTCACTGATAAATCCATCAAACAATGACATTTTTTTTCCTTTTCATATTAAAGAAAGAACGTCTACTATAACTAGCTAGGTTTACGCTGCGCTTGAAAAAGCTATGATATCACACATGACTTTACATATAAACCGAGGTACAATAAGGCACATAAGTATGCGGAATTAATGGAAATATAGTTTGCTGTTCTTTTCTCATTTCTTTTTAGTAATCATCTTCTCCTTAAATCAAAAATATATCTGTTGTCAATGCCAGTTATTCCCTCCAACCGGCCACGCGTTGGTCTTCAGTTCGTTGTGTATATTCATACGCGTCACACACTTATTGGTATTTTATGTTGAGAAGAGATAGCAAGTATTCAAAAACAATTATGGAAGATTTATAAGAATTAAACGCATATTTGTGGTAATTCATCGATGTATGAACGAGTTCGACTCGCTCACACGTTTATTTTTTTGTGAGTGAGTTGACCTCGTTCATACATCGATGAATTACCAAAAATTAGAGTTTAATCCTATAATAAAAAAAATTGAGAAATAATATTGAGCAATTAGTACGATATTACGTTTGCCACAATAAGTAAATTGGGAAGGGCTCTCAAAGCGTGTTTCTGTTGCATCAGCTACGTTAGGCACAATGGCCAAGGCTAAACTCTTTAACAGGATAACAAATTACCAAAGACAAAGCACGAGGTGAAAGACCGTGACCTTCAGTGGGAAATTTGTAAGACAGAAGTCGATATCACCTTGCCGGAATAGAAACTCAAACCTTCAACCCAGTATGGATATGCGCGTTATCAATAGTAGATTAGTAACCACCTTAACCACTTGGTCATTGAAGCTGCCTTTGGTGGTTTTTAGTACAATGTTTAGTACATCGCCAAGTTTGGAAATTATAAGGATTCGTTCATATAATCTATACCATGCAGTTCAACTACTTATTAAACAATCGTTTAATTCAAAAATATGTCATATTATAAAACAAATAAATAAAAGTTCCACTAAACGCAACGGTTTACAAGTTTCAAATTTATTAATACACACAGAATGTTCCAAATCAAGTCATTATTACACTAACAGCAAAAAAGTACTTACCACCTTGCAAATGAACAATTGCCTGCCCATTAGAATCTCTACAACAAGGTGTACTTGAAAGGCAATCTGTAGATTTGGTGCATAATGTGCTTCTACGCAAGTGAAGGTTGCTGCCCAAGGCTATGCCGACAACCACCTACAGTATAAAAGCCGGTGAGTTTATTTTACTAATACGGACAGCCAAAAGTATGTGTATTTATGCTTTTGTATCTCTGGGTCCGACCACTTCATGTGGTATGATAGGTTTCAATTGTTCGTTCTACTTCACAGACGTACCATTCCAAAGTCAATAAACACTACATGCTATTGTTTTGGTATTCGGCAACTTCTATTGTTGGTAAAACAAACAAATATTTGAGAAAAAGGCATTAAACTATTTGTTATTCTTAATAAAAGTTAGCGTTATGTTTGTTTGCCCGTGATTGAATGAGATAGAAACTACGTTGATTTTCATTTCAAAATACTTAGATATGTTGATCTTAATTTCAAACAAATGTGAACGCACCATTTCTAAAACTGTTGAAAACTACGATAACATTAATTAGTAAACATTTAAAATTAATTCTATTGTTCAGAATTTGACTATTAATACTTACGTACCAACACAATAACAACTTTCATCTTGACTTGTTATAAATTTCTTATCTTCTGTCGCAATGCATTGTTCTACGTCTTTGAAATGAAACAGTTAGTCACGTTCCAAACCCTAATCGCAATGTTGGAATTCTGTTAATTTTCATATTATAAGTTGTGTATGAATTTGGTATTCAACAATCTTGAACGTCGGTATTAGATATTTTAAATCAGTAGAAAAAAATCTCGCTTTTCTCTGATATTAAATTTATCTTGAAACATCGAAAAATTAGTTGAAGGTTTTATTACAAAGACAGTTTCAAATATAAAGAACAAACAATTAATATATCAATTAAGTTTTTATATCAAATAATGGTGCAGTGTTTGTGGCCGTCCGATAAAAGGTAGATAAAACAATGTATTAAACGAAGCCTTTCTCGTAATGAGATTCGATCGTACGGTTAGGCGGATTCCATAAGCAACACACAAAGATATAAGTAAATATACCATAAACTAAATAGACAATCCTTTTATGTTATAATTAGCATCTTTTAAAATGTTGCTACTACATACATTACGGGCAATTTCTTTAGATGAAATATTGTAATTACTTTAATGTAAAATCTGCACATGCACTTTGCTAGTCTAAATTGGTTGCATTTTGCAATCAAGATCTTTTTCCTGCACAAGGTAATGGATTTCCCTTGAAAATCTTTATTCCATGTAATAAGAAGCTTAAATGCTTAAAGTGAGGTAAAATAAGTTATTATTTTATTGGAGAGGAATCAAAAGTAGCTGTTAAATTCCACAATTCTTCAGAACAAAGAAAATCATAGAGCTTTACAATTCAAGTCAAAGACACACTACCCGAAATAGGGCTCGAACACGAACACTCGTTATACACGTGGTCAATAGTCGACAGCTACTTTAACCACTCCACAACATAGGCCAAATTGCGATAATTGCTTTAAATGCTAATGCTTCTTCATTTTGTCTTTTTAAAATATTCAATTCTTATATTTAAAATAATTAAATTTGTAGCAAATATTTCCAAATTACACGCATCTTCATTTTTTGTTAACTATTTTGTTTTCTTTTTATTAAATTTATTGTCACATTTTTGCATATTAAACAAAATAAATTTTTTGGCTTTTCCGGATTTGTTTTTGTTTTTTTGTCTTTGAGGTGACAGTGCTGACATTACAAACGCATTTAACTAATGTGTCGTATTTTTGTGGTAAGGAATTAATACGATCAAGGATTATTTTTGAAAAAAGATTGCATTGTTCCAAATTATAAACAATTTTTCGGTAATTTTGGCACATTTTAAGAAATCTTATCTCTATATCAATGCAAAAATGTTGGGTATTCCATAATCCATAATTTCCGGTTATTAACTATGTGTATATACATAAGTCACATTTGAACATTCATATTTTATGCCATGCTCTACTCGGATCTCGATTTTTGTTTTTCCTTCATTTGCATACTTTAATCATTTTGTATTGTATTGTTTCTAATGTTCCAACATAAATTAAATTTCACAAGTGTAGTTATATTAATGTTTTTAAAGTCTATTAGTCGATGTCCAAATTAACCTAATTTTTGGCGAGAAGAAATATGTACTCTAAAATATAAAAACAAAGTTCAGGGAGCTACTCTATTGAAAACGATAACAGAATAGACTAGTAACATCAATAAAAAGTTTTGCCATTGTGTATTAAAGGTTACTTTTAAATGCAGTTTTCAACGTGTTTTGCATATAAAGTTCAGCAAAAATGATTTCATAGTAGAGTATTTTTTCAATTGCATCGAAATCAGCGATTCATTTTTGTCCCATTAAGAATAAAGTAAACGAACAATGAAATGTTATCAAAACAATGGTTGTTAACATTACTAAATAGCAAAGAAAATGGATTTTTGAGGAATTAATTCTCATATTTGTTTTCTTTAGCAACGTTTGCTTGCACATATCTGTCTAAAAATGGGATTTTTGGTTTTGTTATATTGTATTTGTATTATTTATGCTTTACTGTTTGTCATTTGCAACATGTCAAATTTAATGGTTTGACATAATTATTCCTTGCTAGCTGTAAAAGTATGAACCAGGAGAGCAATATGAATTACGTTTGCATCATCTTGTTATTATTATTGTCGTAATTTGCCTTTAATATCCACGGTAATTTGTATTGCCATACTCGGAAAAGCGTTAATAGTATTCGAAGTCAAGTTTACTAAATAAGTGACAGGTGACATACATTTTGTTAACTGACCTTGCTTTCATTTGTTGCAAACTATTTAGTAATTTGTTGAATGACAACATTGATAATAAGAAATGTAATAATTCACTTATGTTGTTAAAATAAACATGGAAAGATAACACAAGATACGTTATTTACCAATCACAGTCCTATGAAGTGAACATACCGTATGTTACTAAAATGCACCAAATACAGCATTCGCAACTGACAAAAAAATTAGAGTTAAGTAGTCAACAGATGAAAATATAATAAACATAAACAATACTAAATCGTTAGCTAAAATGCATGGACGGTCAATTGGTGATCAACTAATTTGAGATTTTTGTTTCTTTTTACAGTGGACAGATAAGTGATAAAATAGATAAAAATTTGCTGCCTAGTATAACTTGTTTAAGTCGTTAGCGTGCACAATGTCTAGTTAATTTTATTATGTTTATATGGATGTTATGGTTTTTGTTTGGGATAACTCCATGTTTTTCCAAAGCAATACGGTATATACGATAATGTAGACATGCTACTTATCATCAAAGGAGAACTCCCTGTTCTTCAAAAACTACATGTTCTAAGGCTGTCTAGAAAACGTAGACGTGGCTCTTTGTTTTGTTATATCACTTATCGATGACGGTATGTATGATAATGTAGCATGACAGTCTTTATAATTAGAGAACTCACGTTTTCTTATACTGGGTAAACGAAACAATGATTAGAAATGGACGTCTTCATCCGTGGCGAACTACATGTTTTCTAAAAACATTTATGGAAGACGTGATATGTTCAATGATGTAGCCATGGTAGTTTTCAACATTAATTAAAGGTAAATCTAGGTTGATGTAGCGATGGCTGTCTTCATCACTAACTATTCTTTTTCACTCCCAAACTAAATACATTCCGAAGGACTTTTTGTCAAGTTTGTGAATGAGTCGCCGGAGGTTAGACATTAATAATTTTCTAAAACACAGTGTTTAATCCTTATAATTCTATGAAATAATGGTTGCGATTTTTAAAGGTGCAAAAACAGTAACCGAAACCTATCTAGAACTCCAAAATGTAAAAAGATCGGAAGACGTAGGAATATACAAAATATAGTAATAAAAGATTATATGTTCTGTAGATATTAATAGAAAAAAACAACAAAATAAAACCCTATTTTGTATTCATGCTATATTTTATTTAAAACTTCAATCGATTTAATTAGAAATCATTGCGGCAGACAAAACATTGTCCCCTCTCTTTCTAACGATGCGCTAGGAGGACACCACCTTGTTTACATTAGATACTGAAAGTAGTTCGCTCAGAAGAAATATCGACTTATAAATTATCTGAGGTGATGTAATTTAAGTGGTTTTTTTTAATCAAATTACGTAATATAAATAAATTACAGCACGAATAGAATTATTAGACATTTTACCAGACTGTTCCGCTTAGTTTCTCCTCTTGTTTGGCCTTTATACCATAATTTCGCATTTCATTTCTGTTAATTCCAACATAGAATGGGGATTCGAGGTCCATCACATCTATATTATATAATGCGCTATGCAAATATTGTATAATAATAATCTATAATGATAATAATTATTCTAATACGTGCATATGATGCAGACATAATTTGTTATAAAGACAAACAGTAATCTTAAGCCAAGCAGTTCTTTTAAGTAACTCCTTAGTATAGACTTATTTTAGGAAGGTTAGTAAAAGAAATGAGTCTTTATCGTAATCTATGCTTCCGTAAAATCATCAGAAAATCCTAATTAAATGTGGAGTAGTGCTTCAATTAATTCAAATAAGGACAGTTACAATACACACATGTAGAAATATGAGACTCTGCCTAGCCTTTCTATGTCCAACAATAATAAAAGCGTCAATAAGCAGACATTTGACTTTTTAACATTTAAAAAACGTATCAAAATGCGGGGAAAACCATTATGATAACTGGTGGAACTAAAAAAGTAACTAAAACTTTTCTGTTTATTAATTTTCGCAATTATAGCGTTTCAAAATCTAATATTCTTGGTTTTAACGATTGGTTAATTAAATGTTTCCTAGTGAGACATAGTATGACTTTACACACGACAGGATCAAGATAAACAGTGAATAAAAGGAGAAAAGGAATAAAACACCAGAAATAAAAGTTTGGTTTCTACTGAGTACAAGTATTGATAGGAATAATAAGATTATAAAGTTTTGCTAATTTGTTTTAATTAGTCATCAGTGTATGCAGCTATACCGGAAAGAAACACGTTGTTGGAAAAACAACATGTTGATGGACGACAGTTTGCCCAGTAATGTTGCTGCTCTTCTTCCCAATTTGCATTGTAACACCTTGTTGGGGAACAGCATTGACCGGACAGTGGTCAGTATCATTTGAAATTATACACGCCGAAACGGTTTTCCAATATGATTTTTAAATAGGGTATTTTGATCTAATTTTTAGTACTACGAATATTACTTCTTTTAATTTGTACACTTTAAAGTACAACATACGTCCTCACAGTTTCGTCGCTAAAATTTTGTTTCTAAATTTTAATTTTTACCAGCAGCTTTAAATGTATCAATCAATCCATTGTTTATTAATTTTCTGTCATAACTTTGAGAGAGTAAAATTATTGTTTCATGCAGTCGAAATAAGAGAGGCTTGACAAACACACTGTTTAATTTCTGTAAGGCTTTATATAAAACAGTAAAAATACAAATATTTACTTCATTTTTGTAAAACTTGGTACGTATAGCGTTGCTCAACCTTGCTAGTTACAACAATACATAATATAAAGACCAACAACCCAAGAGAGACGACAGCACTAAACATACAGAAAATAGAGGCTATAAAGCCTTGGAACAAAATTAGGTGCTGAGGAAAAAAGGGTTCTTGCATCAGAAGTCTCACCACTTCTACCATTCTGAAGCCATTTAAAGGCGGCAAAACAGATAATTTAGGGAACTAACCATTTTAATATGTATTTGCTGGACATTAAGGCTTTATTATTTTTTTATTAGAAATTAAAATTCAGATCTGATTGACTGTATGTGTCAGCCATCATTATCGTTGCTAGAATATGTACAAATATTACAATCACCTCTTTTCAGCCTTGTTCATGACGAAAATAAGTGTATAGGCAATATTCAGTTTCGGAAATAGAGATGATGTTACAACTGCTACAATTTCTTATTATGGTGCATGGAATGCGAGTTCCACTACGTCAAAGCTCACATACCTTAATCTGCAATCTTATACAAAACCTTAAATGCATTGACTGTATATGTTTTGTGAGAAACAATCAGTGACCGTTTTTCACAACAATCAGACGTAACAGTTGATTTTATGTTGTTTTAATTGATTCAACAGTAATATACCAATGCGTAATTTGTAGAGGCTCGGTGTGGGTATGACTTTTTAAAAATTTATGCGGTTTTTTGTGTCAATATCGTACTAAAAATTGCAGGATAGCCATAAGGGTATTAATTGGACATGAAAACAATATTAGGACACGAACAGGTAAAAAGGCTAGTTACTACCTCGCTTCTAAACTTTATCTTTGTATTGTTCTATGTAAAGTCAGTACATTAATAATATATATTTAACAATACAATAAACAAGAAAAGGGCATTCCTGATTTTGGCGCTACTCAACTGTTTAGCCCTAGGAAAAGTCAAGTTTTATTTATTAAACGAAAAGCTGAAAACTGATAACGACATTAAAAATCAAACATTAAAACAAACAAACGCACATCATATTTGGCTTTTTCAATTTCATAATTATTATAAACAGTATACGTTAAAAAAAATCAATTAATTGGCTTCGTTCTGTTTATTACGATTACATATACTAAGTCTGATTTGGTAATAATTCTTCTTGAAACAAATTGAGTCTATAATTATTTGCATAAAACGACACATATTTTTATCTGCCTTATTTATAAATCATTTTTTAGACTACTGATAAAATTTCTTTGGAGGCATGGCGGCCCGTGATAACATTGGATGTAACAATATTTGACTACATGATTCTGCAAATCTGCCAACACATCTTGGATTTTTATTTTTTAATTGTTTATTCTAAAGGTGCATACCTACAGCTACATATGAATTATTACTGATTAAGCATTTATCAAATATGACATACAAAAGTAAAAATGAGCTAGGTATCTGGCAGCCACAAATATTTAGGGAAAAAAGACCATATTTCATTATTGGACGAAATGACTAAGCTTTGGTGTTCTTGATTACAGAGGAGATTACAATGGGTATTTTAAATAAACTTGTAAACAAACAAACAAACAACAAAAACCGTTGCTGAACTTTTGCCCAGCAACAGGAATGCAAACACAATTCAATGATAATTACCTTACAATGTAGAACCATAGTAAACCTACCTAATGTTTTATAAAAGTAATCGGAAAATAAAACATTTAATCTATGGATATCAAAAGCCAGGTAGATAATATTATTTGACATGGTAGATTGTAGGTACTATGTATTCACACATTTAGTTGCAATTAATCTTCAGTGGTATTAAAACCATTGTCATAATGTGTAAAAAAACACATATAGGACAATGAAACCCAGTATTTTAGCGTTCCAATCTGTCTGTTACAAACCAGGCACAGCGACCAGATATGTAATTAACTGACACGAATACAATTCTATGTGGTGCGTATTAAAAATCAAAACTGTGCACAAATAGTTTTTCACGATATTGTTTGATAAACTCATTTTATACTGCAATTGCTCTAATAAATTATCCTAAATGCAATAACCGTATATCATTTTGTGAAATACTGTCACTGAACAGATATGGTATTCTGGTGTTATAAACTGTCAGCCCCCGCAAGGACTTCAATCTGAAGTCAAAATTTGTTTTGCTTGAAATTCAAAATCACACCAAACGCTTTAACGCTTGTGTATTATACTACTTTAATGGACTTTTATGACACGTGATGATTTTAATTGCAAAATTAGTTATTGTCCTCACTTGTGGACCAACGTTGAAGTTTCTCCTGCATACGCATACAGTCTCAATCTTTCTAAATTGATCAGACATGCAAGACTTTTGGATGATTATATTGATTCTTGCTTACCTCACCATTATTTCGGGACAGACTTATAAACCAAATTTATAACTGAAAAAAGTCTCGTTCGCGTCTTTAAATAAGTATTTGGGGATACATATTATACTACGTGTGAGGATATGATTTCATGAAAGTTTTCATAATTTAATTTAGTAGTTAGTGATTTGGATTCGTTGAATGTTTGGGACACCTATTACAGACTAGTGTTGTGTTATATCCTTACGTTTTATCAACACACTAACTCACACACTACAGTAATTGAAGCGGAACGTTTTGCATTACATAAAACCTTGTTTAACACACCTTATTTGGAATTATTGTTAAAAAGTAAGTTACCTTGCTATAGTTGCTTCATATTCAGCTGTTGATTCTTGTTTTTCAGTTTCTTGGAATTATGGAATGCATTTTTGACATTTTCCTTGTTTGGTATTTTGTTAATACCTTCATGTATCAAATACAGATGGCATAATTTCTAAATAATCACCTCGATCTTGATGTTTAGGTAAACTATTAAAGAAATGAACATGAGCCGATCATCGCGGTAGTATATCAGACCTATAATACTTACTTTTTTGAATATTATAGAGACAACAATTTATTATCAGTTATCATCATCTTCACACGTTAATTTGACGAGATTTTAAGAGGTTGCTATATATTGTAGAAAAGGGATTTAGGGGAAGTCAGAGGTCATGCTGTAAAACCTGGTTTATATACCCACTATTTCGTTTGAAAAGCCTGAACCACGTCAGGATCATTGCTGTAGTTGTTTCATTTGTGGTTGTTGATTTCCTTGTTTCCGGTTTCTATGACTGATGTTTATTATGTTTATTTTACAGTTTTCGTGGTGTTCTATATTAAGTAATTACCTTTACTTGTTAAATTAATTAGTTCACACGGAAAAATTTACAGTAATAATGCATAATGTGTAGAGGCCCGATATGGATTCGAATTTTTCAAAGTGTTAAAAAAATTGCATTACAAACTTGAAAACATGTGTATAAATAGATAACAAAATAATATGAATGTAATGGTTTTACATCAGAATAATTTAAGTTGGCATAAAGCGGGGACAAATTCGAAATTCTTAATAAAATATTATCAACGATACCAAGGTTAACCTAATTTACTACGCCAGACGCGCGTTTTCGTCTAATCAAGACTCATCAGTGGCGCACGTACCCAACAAATATATAAAATCTAAACGGTTAGGATACTGTAGAGCTTTCATTTACAAATTGTAAAACGTTATGCCAAATGTGGCTAAGGCTTATCCACAAGTGGAACATAGAAAAGACTTTAGAATTGAAATAGTTTTCGAAATTTCAAGTCAGTAAGTTTATACAATGACTATATCACTAAACGAATCATTGATATTCCTATCAGCTCCGATGTGTGACTGGTGATACAGTCCACCAGTGTAGCTTATTGTTATATAGATTTGTAAATATCATTTCATTTGTTTTTAAAATACTACATGCATGTGGAAAAAATCAAAATGTGTCTTATTAATTGTGTAAGATACAAGGACACTGCAATAAACGGGACAAAATGAATGAAAACATTTTGGCTGTGAATTTATTAATTATCACAGAGTTTCTAAAAGCATCATTGACACATTAAATACATGTAACGTTTAAGTAGTGCAAGTCAAAACCTTATATGTCATCAACTACGGTAATATCTATTTTGGTGATAAGGACCATTCAAATGGCGGCATACATTACTCTAGGTGGTAAGTGTCATATCTTAATTACAAAAGGAATTTACAGATTTGCAAAAGCTTTATTTTAGTTTTATTGTGATAATGTCAAACTTATTAAAGCACTGCTATTTGAAACGAGTATTTAATGCCACTTTTAGCAAATATTGTACGTTTTATGGCATTTGGTTTATATTGGAACAGGATGCTAAGTATCTCTTTCAAACTACAAACTGGTAATTCTTGTAATATAAGATTCGTACTGAGCACACCATGCGCAAAGTCAGACTTGATCTCGCTATCTCAATGCTGAAACTCTGGCGTTCAGTTATAAATTGCTAATCCTCATTGAAGTGAAATGTCGAATTAAATAAAACAGTTTATACATTTTTGAATTGTTGAATATCTTAATAATTATTTCGGTTATAAAACATTACATACAACTATTTTTTATTGATCCTGAACAAATGATCTTAGGAAAACAAAGTAAGAAAGTAATGTCCTCTCAATTTAAGCTGTTTCAGATATATTCTGCTATCTTCACCGTGGTTTGGAACATGATAGCAGCCCAAAAACATGTTTTTGATCATGTAGCTATATTGGGAAACTAGTAATTAACTCTTTAGAAACATATATAGAGTTAAAATTATATCGAATCACTTTATTATGTAAACAATTATTTTTTTTGCATTTTGCTTTAACTGATCATAAAAGATCTAGAACCAATTTGTTTTTTGTTAATTTTATAGATGGTTTAATATTTGTATTTCAGTTGTTTTGCGTTGTTTTATTTATTATTGTTTCATTTAAGAGAACATTCAGTAAGTAGTATAACCTGCTGTACTCATCATCGCGTGAGATTTAGTCTTGTTATGCACAATATACTATCGTTAATCATTTGTAGAAGTCTTTTCTTCTTTATCAAGGAAGACTTGAATGATTGACCTTTAATTTTAATACATTTGTGACTCTGACAGTAATTAAAAATAAAAACAGTTTCCAAAGTTTTTTACTTAAATTCTGTTATTAATGGGCCCACATATAGCTGAAATCGTCAACAAAAAAGCGAAACAGTTTGACATTCTATACCGTGAAATCTCAGACAAAATGAAATAATTTCTGCAATTTATATTTACTTTGTAGGCCTTACCTGCTTTAGTTGTTTAAGTATAACACATCCGAGATTCTGTAGCCATGTTCAAGACTGTGCAAGAAATCAGGTATTGTGTATAATGCTACCGCAGGCATTAGTGACAAATGCAATAAATTGACAAACTAATAAAATGGTAAATGATGCTTCCTTATATCCAAAAATGGTACAAACCATGTTTTGCTATAAACAACCAAAAATATTCCAATCAAATTTAACAGCTGCACAATTGCACCATGTGACAAAGGTTCTATAAAAGCTTCATCAAATTCCATTCAATGGTTTATGAAGAGTAGCAAATAAGTGTACCCTAACTGTAATGCACGGACGTAAGTAGGAACCGACTGACACCCTCATCACTATATACCTCAATTTTTAAAGGAAGGCGTATAATACAATATAATCATGTGTTTTTACTTGTTATACATGTACACTAGAATTAATGTACGTGACTGCATGTTTGATATATCGAATTAGTATTCTAGACTTTGAAATGTCCTTGTCAAACCTAATTGGGTAAAAATCAAATGATTGAATCAATTTCACAAATGTCAACATTCATATTTTAGAAAACTGTATGATTAAGAGCCATTCAGGCAAAATGGGCCTACTCTTGGATTTCATAAGTTAAAAAAACAGTCTGACTGATTTTACAAACAATTACATTGAATTGAGGTGCAGAAAGGAGAACGTCGGGACCTTACAATGATCTTTAGTGCAAATTGCATATCAAATTCTTTTACAACTGATTCAATAACAAAAAAGAACTAATCCATAAATGTACTGTTAGCATAATAATCAAACTATTACTTAATTTTAAAGGGAAAATTCGCGGAAATGAAAATTTAATATGTTATTTTTCAAATAAAAAGAAACACTTTTGCCTCTTGATTTTTTATTATATTTTCAATCGTTAAGTTTCTACATTGAATTTACCGTGTAAAAAATGCACTTATGGAGGTCCGCCATCTTGCCAATATCACGTCACTAGATGGCGATACTAGAGATCCATGGACACCCAAGAACCTTAAAGTCACTGTATGATAATAACGCGAAACGGTCAATAACAGAAGGTTGTACTACAAGACAAGGTTGTGGCAAGATTACGTTTCGTATTCCTGATCTAAGAAAAAACCGATTTGTATAACAAATAGTTAACCAGTTTAAAGACTTCTACTTAAGACTATGTCCACAGCAGCAACAACTTCATGCGAATATCATTTGCCAGAATTAAATGGAGGATAGTTTAATGGTATTGTGACCTCATTTTTCATCGAATATTCGTTTGAATTTTGTCCATAAATATTAATTAAATTGAAAATTATTCGTATTATTATTAAATATTTTCAACTTAATCAGATTATGCAACTTATTGAACGAAACTTTTTTATACAAAATCTTTGCGAAAGTGGCAATTTTAGAAATAACGGTCATTAAAGGAAATATTTTTAAATACCCTGTTTTGGCGCATCAAAATTTCACTTTACGTTTAGTACATTTATTATTATTATTAATACTAAATACTGGTAACATTTGTGCGTATGCGTAACACAGTTTTCAAAATTTTACATGTGTATATTTTGAGTCAACGTGGCAGTTTTACGTTTCCTCTGACATGGCATCTAAAGGTATTCGAAAGTTTATATACATCCTTTGTTCTGACACTTCAGTGTATTCAAATCATATCTGTCCTTGGCAGGATGGGGCGTGCCGTTCTAATTTCGAAGTACATGATTAACCTTCAATCTGACTAGCTTTTGAAAATGTCCGAATATTCATACTTCAAAGTCGGCGTCATATGACATCCTGTTTGCTGACGTGCAAAATTGTCTACGGATTTTTTTTATGGTAAAACAAAATAAATATTCAAATATATCTTTTATTACAATTATTATTTAGGTAGTTATCTGAGTTGAATAAGGCAGGTTAAAATTTGTGTCTAAAAATACTTTTATTAATACAAAGATCTTTAAAACATTAAGACATATTTGGTAATCTTATGTTGTCAGCTGGTTATTAGTCATCGCCACAGTTTTATTTTTCAAAAAGCAAAGGCAGAAAACATATTTTTTAAAACTGGATTATTTATCATAATTACTGGATAATTACATTTATCACGTCACAAACGCAGTCACGTGATAAAATACTGTCAATATGGCAGCCCCCATAAACAAAATTTTACCACCTTTAATACCCTCTAGAAGCGTAACAGTAAAAAATACAATAAAACATCAAAAGTCAATTATATTTCTTTTTATTTGAAGAATAACATATCAAATTTTCATTCATGTGGTCTTGAAAAGATTGTTCATCCTTCTGGAGAAACGACATATAATGTTGGATATTTTGAACAACTGGTAAGCTTTATTGATTTTGCGTTGTGTGTTGTGTTGCTTACCCACAGCATTAATCGAAATTCATGCATATTTTCAGACTATATGTTGCCTACCAGTACCGCTTATGACACCATTATGGTGTTTTAACGCCACTTTCAGCAAGTTTTCAGCTGTATCATTGCGTCCAGTTTTTTTAAGGAGAAGGTCAGAATACCCAAATACAATTCCCGGTAGGAAAACTGGCAATCCTTGTCAATTACGATTAGAGTCGAGTACACGTTGCCTGCAGCAACCCGCAATCTCAGTGTTGACAGACCACATGGTCAATAGTAGAAGAACTACCTTTACTACTCGGCCACCCAGGCTCCCGTTAGGTTTTGTACATGGTAGAACTTCTTTCAATGGTTTAGGACAACTACAAATAATAGTCAGTCGTTGCACGATGTGTAGCACTATACATGTAAGTTACTATTACTTAGGATTTGATACTCAAATCTTATGTCGTTATCATGTTGGTTTGCTAAATTCAGACAAGTACAATAAATTTTATTGTCGTTCATGGAATCATTGGATATACCATATATTATGACATCAAACAGTAGCTCCGACAAAATATATTCTTAACTTTACTCTTTGTCAGAAATGCCATGACGATAAAACCAGATAATATCCCACATGAGACATGCCAACATTGTTGTCATTCTAATCTGTGCAATTTTGATGGATGTGAAGAAAAAGGTAAAATTTTACAATTTTTATTCCGTAAAAAATTTAACGACTCTTATGTGTAATTAGAATCGATAATCGTGAATATTTTGGGCATATAAATGTATTAGCTCAACACCGCACCTCTCACTTTGTTATACCAAACAAGTACATATTTTATGTACTATATAATATTCCATATCAACAATACAGTTTTGTTTAGTCTTTTTTAATCTTAGGATTTCATTAAAACAATAACAAGAAACCGACTAAACAATAAGAGTAAAATGTTGCGTAATGAATACCGTCCGAATTTAGACAAAATTAGACAACTCGGATTAGAACCAAAAACACAAATAAGGGGAGTAGCTCAAACCAAATAAAAACCATAGATGAGCTTAGAAGATCCGGAAAAATAGCCTGTGCCTTCGTCTAATTAAACACATGTCGAGCTAATCTTTGTCATGTCTAGGGATAGGTCACCTACAGAAACAAGACAATCTTCCTATGATTGATCGTTTTTAATTTGCTGTGTGTCTTTCGTTAATATTTCATCTTCTTCAGAACTAGCAATTAAAGAAACTAAAGAAACGGCTGCGCTTCTACATAATTGTTAGATACACCTCGAATATGACAGTAATCGTCATCTTAGCACCAAACTTTATGAGAAACAAGACATTGTATATGGAAAGTTCTATTGTGCACCTTATATTTTTATATTTCAATCGGAATGATATCTGAGGTGGGAAGCGTAAGTATCAATTACTAAGAATTGCGCACATTTTATGTAGTTGTGTTTGTTCTTGACAGAGTTTGATCTGTTGAAATTTTTGGTTAAACATTTTTTATATGTATAGCTAAAAATTGTTTTATCATGAAAACGTAATTAACAAGTTTCAACTTTTGTCTCTTAACTCTGAAATAGGCAATTACACCGAGCAATACTTAAACAATTAGAAGGTATCGCAAATGACAGAGGACCGATATGTTACCACTGCGAAGGAGTTTTAACAATGAATGAATGCAACACAATAAGCGTGTGAGAAAACGGAGAGGTTTGTAGAAATATATATTTTTTTAAATACCATAAAATCGTCTGACTGTTTTAATGTTTTTGGAATAGGCTCTATAATTGTGAGGACTAAATGTTGAATTTTTTTATAAAAAAAATACTTAATAATATAATTAACATTAAACATGCAAGTTTTATAGTTTTAATAGAAATGCAGAGATGAAAAAAGAATAAATAATCATTATAGAAGAACAAACACAATTCTGCAAACAAATTACAAAGAACTAACATAAAAAAGCAAACAACAAAAAGAAACATCACAAATTAAGAAGAGACTCACGAATCTTATATATTATATAGTCAAACCGTTTCTATCTTTAGCCTTGTTGTCCCGTATATTCCGTACACAATTCACATCAAAGAAAATATATAATTACTACATTGCGACGTCTTTTAAAACTTCTTTCCGAAGTAAATAGTAAAAGCAGTAAATAGATTATATGTACGACATAACCATTTATTAAGGTCACTTATGTATGAAGTCATACTTGTTTGTTTTTGAAGTCATTTATAATGTATAATTGACACCAAAGTAATAAATAAAGTGCACAAATATTTACCTCAGAAACTGGCGTGGATATAAATGTTTTCATTTACAAAACAAGAGAAACATGTTTGAAAGATAATATGCATAGAGAACGATTACTAAAGCTAAAGCTCAACTTTTGTTAACTATAATACCCTAAAGAAAAACAACAAAAGCAGACAAAACCAAACAGTAAAAGACAAACACTTCATAAATACAACAAGGACAGATTTTGGACCGACGGTACCATAATGCGATAGTGACTCTTAAGTTGAATCATCACCTCAGTCACGCATCGTTAAGCAATAGACCTTCTAACCATTCTCTTTATGCGTCATGATTCAAGTTTTAAATGTTATTTTTAAAATGGTCTACTTTTCAAAGTAACCATGCTTATAAAATGGTTATAATAATAATTAATGTCTTACGATTATATACAAAAATACGATTCAAAGCTTGTCTTCATGCATTATCAGGCGTGCTTTATTGAAGAACAGTTCAGTTTTGGGGAAACGTTTTACACAACACGTTGTCAGTATAATAACGCAAGTAGCTAATGCAAAAACATTTAATTTTGTCAAACAAATAGTTTATAATGTCAGTAGCAGCTGAGGTATTTGTATTATGTTTCATGTGTCAATTTGGCTATAAAGTTTACATCGATTTGTTTTATATAAATATGAATACATTTTTTAAACAAAAATATATATGAATGTATCGAGGATATTCCTTATTAATCCTTTTAATCCGATATACATGCAATTAAGCACTATTAAAATATTTCAACCTCGCTCTTTTTTATTCGTTTGTTAACACAATTTTTCTGGTAAAAAGATTCCCTGTGGTCTACTGTTTGACGTTTACAAATGTTTTGAGTGTTTAGAAGACATTATTAAAACAAAATAATTGTATTCATTTATCATAATTGCTACTACATTTACACATAATGTCATGTAATTTAGACAATTGTGTGTGTTATATTAAGGACAGTACTCGATTAGTATGTTCTGAATTTTGGACGTAAACATATCTCATCCGGTTATACAGAAATATTTTAGAACTTAAAATATTTATACCCCGCTTTTACATTATTATCTTTGACATAATAATTTTCTGGTAATAAAAAATGCCTATACTCGTCTGTTTGACGTTCAAAATGGTGTCCGGTTTATTAAAGGTAATAACAAATTGTACCTTATTTACCGTAATAGATCCTAGTTGAAGCGTTATTTAATTTTGACAATATTTTAGTGAATCTACTTGTGTTTGATCATATTTAGGGCATTGCTCGCTAAGTACGCTTTAATTCATTTGTGTTTGTTATAATTGATATCTTATATACGATTTGATGTATGTTTAATTCCCTTAATTTTTTTATAGATATTCAATGATATGTAAACCAATATTCGTAACTTATTTTATTTAAATTTTCAGATTTGCAACGTTATAACTAGCGGAAGGCCAGTGGTAGTAAAAATGCAGGAAAACATAAAACGAAGTCGAACTGCATGCACTCGATGTTGTTATGAAGATATATGCAATAGAGAGTGCTTCCAGAAGACTGAAACGACTTTATCTCTGGACACAACTATACCGATATCAACGACCACAACAATTGTATCAACAACATCTGATTGCAATTTGATATAGTTTATTTTAAGTGTAGAAAACGTCTTTCTATATAATAGATTTTATTTTGTTTTAGCTATAGGTTTTATTCCAATACTGTCGATTAGATTCTCAATATAAAGTTTTTTTCCTTGTCTAATATGTGGATTAATTTTTTATTTAAATTGTCTATAAAACGTTATTAATGAAGACTTATTAGTTATAAGGTGACAGATTCTACTGCATGCTAAATCAACTAATGCCAGTTTAACAAAGTTGATATGCAACAACAGTATAACAATATGCTGCATATACCTGACAAGTTTCCTGACTTGGAAAAATTTCCAAAACGTACACCTGTTCTTTTGGCGGCCTCTTGGGGCGAGTGCTTAAGGTTGTTAATCATCAACTGATTACGTACTTATTAATATTGTGGGGGGGGGGCCTCGTCTACTATTGATCACGTGGTCTGTCAACACTGAGATTGCGGGTTCGATTCTCACTGCAGGCAGGGTATACTCGACTCCAATCTTGATTGACAATGATTGCCAGTTTTCCTACAGCAGGTCGGGGGTTTTCTCCGGGTACTCCGGCTTTCTCCCCCAATAAAAACTGGACGCCATGATATAGCTGAAAAATTGCTGAAAGCGGCGTTAAACACCATGAAACAAACAAACAAACAATATTGTGGGTTTTAATTTTACAGTGGGTATCGTGCCCCTGTCTTAAATGTCAGGTATTGCCAGTAATGATAAGTCATTTTTAGGTGCATCTAATACCATCGCATCCCAATTGCTATGTAGTGCAATAAAAAATTCGGAAAGCCATCTGCAATTATATTTTCAAAGGCAATCAACTATTTTTCAACAGGAAAATGGTATTTATAGGAAACCTAATTGGAAAAAATTGAAACGTTTGGAAAAATCAGTATACTCACTTCAAACTTTTGCAAACCTGATCAGATGAGACATATATACACCGTATGCAGGAGGAACAGGAATATTGCTGCATAAGTGGGGAATTAAGAATGTTGAAATTCTAAGATTGTTAATGCGCAGTTGTACCAAAGACCTTATTGTTTTTACGTCAATAGACGATGAATCTAGTTTTGCGTCTTGGAATAGTCTTCCACTACATCCATAATAGTTTGAAACTTGAAAGATCCCTTTATATTTCACTAATCGTTTTACTCCAATCGTGTCTATATACCAACAGTTCCTAGTTCAACATTCGTTGTTTCTGGTTCAATATTCGAAATTATTAGTTCCTCGTTCAACATTCGCAGTTCCTAGTTCAACATTCAATTTTTCACTTCCTAGTTCAACATTCGCAGTTCCTAGTTCAACATTCGTTGTTTCTGGTTCAATATTCGAAATTTTTAGTTCCTCGTTCAACATTCGCAGCTCCTAGTTCAACATTCGATTTTTCAGTTCCTAGTTCAACATTCGCAGTTCCTAGTTCAACATTCGTTGTTTCTGGTTCAATATTCGAAATTTTTAGTTCCTCGTTCAACATTTGCAGTTCCTAGTTCAACATTCGATTTTTCAGTTCCTAGTTCAACATTCGCAGTTCCTAGTTCAACATTCGTTGTTTCTGGTTCAGTATTCGAAATTTTTTAGTTCCTCGTTCAACATTCGCAGTTCCTAGTTCAACATTCGATTTTTCAGTTCCTAGTTCAACATTCGCAGTTCCTAGTTCAACATTCGTTGTTTCTGGTTCAATATTCGAAATTTTTAGTTCCTCGTTCAACATTCGCAGTTCCTAGTTCAACATTCAATTTTTCAGTTCCTAGTTCAACATTCGCAGTTCCTAGTTCAACATTCGTTGTTTCTGGTTCAATATTCGAAATTATTAGTTCCTCGTTCAACATTCGCAGTTCCTAGTTCAACATTCGATTTTTCACTTCCTAGTTCAACATTCGCAGTTCCTAGTTCAACATTCGTTGTTTCTGGTTCAATATTCGAAATTTTTAGTTCCTCGTTCAACATTCGCAGTTCCTAGTTCAACATTCGATTTTTCAGTTCCTAGTTAAACATTCGCAGTTCCTAGTTCAACATTCGTTGTTTCTGGTTCAATATTCGAAATTATTAGTTCCTCGTTCAACATTCGCAGTTCCTAGTTCAACATTCGATTTTTCAGTTCCTAGTTCAACATTCGCAGTTCCTAGTTCAACATTCGTTGTTTCTGGTTCAATATTCGAAATTTTTAGTTCCTCGTTCAACATTCGCAGTTCCTAGTTCAACATTCGATTTTTCAGTTCCTAGTTCAACATTCGCAGTTCCTAGTTCAACATTCGTTGTTTCTGGTTCAATATTCGAAATTTTTAGTTCCTCGTTCAACATTTGCAGTTCCTAGTTCAACATTCGATTTTTCAGTTCCTAGTTCAACATTCGCAGTTCCTAGTTCAACATTCGTTGTTTCTGGTTCAGTATTCGAAATTTTTAGTTCCTCGTTCAACATTCGCAGTTCCTAGTTCAACATTCGATTTTTCAGTTCCTAGTTCAACATTCGCAGTTCCTAGTTCAACATTCGTTGTTTCTGGTTCAATATTCGAAATTTTTAGTTCCTCGTTCAACATTCGCAGTTCCTAGTTCAACATTCGATTTTTCAGTTCCTAGTTCAACATTCGCAGTTCCTAGTTCAACATTCGTTGTTTCTGGTTCAATATTCGAAATTATTAGTTCCTCGTTCAACATTCGCAGTTCCTAGTTCAACATTCGATTTTTCAGTTCCTAGTTCAACATTCGCAGTTCCTAGTTCAACATTCGTTGTTTCTGGTTAAATATTCGAAATTTTTAGTTCCTCGTTCAACATTCGCAGTTCCTAGTTCAACATTCGATTTTTCAGTTCCTAGTTCAACATTCGCAGTTCCTAGTTCAACATTCGTTGTTTCTGGTTCAATATTCGAAATTATTAGTTCCTCGTTCAACATTCGCAGTTCCTAGTTCAACATTCGATTTTTCAGTTCCTAGTTCAACATTCGCAGTTCCTAGTTCAACATTCGTTGTTTCTGGTTCAATATTCGAAATTTTTAGTTCCTCGTTCAACATTCGCAGTTCCTAGTTCAACATTCGATTTTTCAGTTCCTAGTTCAACATTCGCAGTTCCTAGTTCAACATTCGTTGTTTCTGGTTCAATATTCGAAATGTTTAGTTCCTCGTTCAACATTTGCAGTTCCTAGTTCAACATTCGATTTTTCAGTTCCTAGTTCAACATTCGCAGTTCCTAGTTCAACATTCGTTGTTTCTGGTTCAGTATTCGAAATTTTTAGTTCCTCGTTCAACATTCGCAGTTCCTAGTTCAACATTCGATTTTTCAGTTCCTAGTTCAACATTCGCAGTTCCTAGATCAACATTCGTTGTTTCTGGTTCAATATTCGAAATTTTTAGTTCCTCGTTTAATTTTGAAGTGGTATTTTTGTTAAATAACTATGCATAGGTACGAAGAATGTGAAACAAAGAAAATAGTGCAAACTTTGCGATGTCAATAAGGTTGAACTTATAAACATGTTGAATCGATGTCTTTTGCGATGAAAGTTGACATCGGCATAAGTATTGAATTGTGTTTTGATTAATGTTTTTGTTGGTTTTTATGTTTGTTGCTTTTATGAAAGTTTCGATCCATAACACAGAGCCCAGTTTTATAGTTGTGGAATCGGAAGTATTAGCCTGTGATTTATGTTACACCACCATGTTATGTGTAGACCGTAAACACGTATGGGAATAATATGCATTTTGATGAACAAATAAATTCTATCAAAAAGTGATAACAAATAAACGTCGCTTTTTCGCTCGGATTGCTATTTGAAAATTCGTTTTAAGTTCACTCTCAACATACAATAAGATGACTTTAAATACAATATCTCTTTATTGTAAGTTATTCTGTTCTTTTGATGTCAGTTTCCCATTGTACGATCTTGGAGAGTTCACTTTCATTTGGTTTCTGTTAATGTGCTTTTGGGTAAGACAGTATTTCTTGAGAGTGTCAGTATTTGATTGATTTCCCTGTTTGGATAACATATAGTTGATTCTTAGTGTTGAAGAAGCATTTCTTGGTAACATTTCAAAGATGTTCAAATTGTTTGTTATGATGTTGTAGTTTTCTATGCACACGTATAAATAAAACGGTATACTATTATAAGTATATATCCACTTTTTTGTAATGTTTTTCTTCATCAGAAGTTTATTGCCAAACGGGTTGGAGTAGTCAACCTGTTTTGCAATAAGAACGCATGGGGCAATAACCCGTTTTTTATAAATAAAATTTTCAAAAGATGTAAAAATCGTTCTTTTTGAGGTTGTAGATTTTTTATGCAAAAGTACAAATATAACGATATACTATTATAAGTATATATCCTCTGTTGCATGATATTTTTCAACATCAGAAGTTTATTGCCAAACGGGTTGTTGCAGTCAACCCGTTTTGCAATAAAAACGCATTTTGCAATAACCCGTTTTACAATAAAAATATTTCTTAACGAAACATTAAATTAATGAAACTACAGATCGTTCCTTATTAGTTTATCTAAGAACTAATGTGAATATAAATATATATCAGCACCTATACCATTGAATTTCTGATATATACATGGCGACATCAAAAGTTTATTGCACAACGGGTTTGAGTGGTCTATAAATCTTTATTTTTAATTTCAATTAACCAGAATCAATCGTTCAGAGATTAAACATACAGTTAATACAATAATATATACAATATACAAAGATTCAAACAGAACTGGAGGTATAGAGTGAAAACAAACAATATACAATGTCAATATTTGATCAGTAAAGAAAAAAGCATAAAAATACTACCCTTGAGAATCTATCGTTTTCTAATTAAATATCAATTTTAATAAAATTGCATAGTTGTAAACAAATTATCAAATTAGTGCTTTCTTGAGAAGTTTTAATTATAAATAATGTAATTTAATATAAATAATGTCAACCAGCGGTCGTGGTAGGTTGATTAAGGTATGAATAGTGCTATTGCCATATTTAATGAGGGTATTTGTCCAATGATTCAATCGATTGACAAATAATGTCACTCACTTTTATCATATATGCTAGTGTAAATTATATGGTTTTGTAACATTTAGTAATGTAAACAATTAGCCCCGGGTGGCGGATAGAGAGACCCTGTAGTTGGGGGTAGTCTAGTCATAATACGAAAAGCCTGGTCGCCGACCATGGTAGGTGTTTGTAGAGTGCCACGTTCCTTGAACGATAAAACAACTTTTATAGATTTGAAAAGGAGCTTGCTCATTGTAGCCGCTATAAAAGGCTACATTCTCCTTCCCTACCCATACTCTTTTTTCTTGCAGTGGACATTTTCCTTCTCTTTTTCACATTGATTTATTTTTTAAATTGTTCTCGTCCTGGATATAGGTAAAATATTACTCGCTGGACATAAAGCAAACATTCAACCAATTGATATAATTGTGTTAACCCTCAAAATAGTAACATTAGTTTTTTATCTGAGACTGCAGCTGCAGAGCCAAACATTGTCGCTCTGTGACCGTAACATCGCACGACCTCGCTGCAAGAGATGGAAATTGCGTCCTATTTTTTTCTTTATAAGCAGCGCAGCTTCCAACGTATTTTAGCCTACTCCTAAACCCTATTACGAAAGCTTCCGAAATTATACTTAGGATTGGCAACCTTTTATTGTTAATTAACTTTATTGTATTGACGCTTCGCTGCTAATATATTTTGTGAAACGAACTGAGTTATTCATTATGGTCAGTATAGTATATTAGTAAAACAGTTCGTGTGCCTATATTTTATAAAGAAAACCAATCTGTATGTAATGCGTCGGACTTTGAAGGGGTGCCAATTTAAATCTATGTACATATCAGTGACTGAAGTAATATTGTGGTATCTAATACACGTAAAGCGGGCTGCTCTTTGTCGATCTGGTTGATTTGTTGTTTTTGATATGGATCCCAAATTGTTAAACAATATTCTAATTTTGGTCGGACAAGAGCTTTGTATGCATTGAATTTGAATTTTTCAGATGAGATTTTGAGATGTCCTCGGATAAAACCTAAAGATTGATTTGCTTTTGCTGTCATGTTATCAATATGCTTGTCCCATTTTAGATTTGATTGAAGTGTTACGCCTAAATATTTTGTGGATTCAACTTTTGAGAGAGAATGGCAATGAAGTTTGTAAGTAAAGTTTCGTTTTTGTGTAATACTCAGAATGTTACATTTATCAGGTGGAAGTGCATCAACCAGTCTTTTTCCCACTTGCCAGCCGCTTCAAGATCTTCATGTAGTTTTTGGCAGTCTTCAGGTGTTCTGATTTCTTTATAGATTATGTTGTCTAACAAACAATCAAACAGCAAACAATCTCAATTTACTGTGTGTCATGTATTCTGCAAGATCATTTATTTAGAATGAAAATAATATTGGCCTAAGTACTGTGTCTTGAGAGACACCAGATGTTACAGGTATGTTGTCAGATGTTATTCCCTCAAGGACTACATTTTGTGTTCTGTTTGTTAAAAAGTGTTTAATACAATGGTATGCATTTCTGTTGATTCCATAATGTTTGATTTTGTAAAAAAAATGTTGATGTGAAACTTTGTCGAAAGCCTTCGCAAAGTCCATGATTATCTGTTTATATGTTGTTGTTTGTTTGAGGCTTTTGATAGATCTTGGATAAAGAATGTTAATTGTGTTTCACATGAGCGAGATGATCTCAAATCATGTTGGAATTCATATAAAATGTGATTGTGTTCAATATGATTCATGATTTGGCTAGTGACTACATGTTCTAAGAGTTTACAACATATGCATGTAAAGGAAATGGGCCTGTAGTTAATAGGGTCATGTTTGTCACCCTTTTTAAATGCTGGACAAACACTTGCGTTGCGCCAGTCATTTGGTATTTTGCCTGTGTCAAGGGATTTTTGAAACAGTAATGTTAATATAGGAGCAATGTATAGACTACATTGTTTTAAAATACGTTCATGAATTAGAACTGGTCCTGCTGCTTGTGGATATTTATATTTTTCAGGAGTTTTTGTGTTTCCTGCTTCTGTAATGTGTATATCTCTTATTTGTGGATATATTTTGTTACCTTTGTTCGGAACAGTGTCTTCAGTTAAACGTGTAAAAGCATTCTGAAACTGAAAATTAAGTGCATTTGCTTTTGCGTTTGGATCTGATGTTACGATACCATCTTTTCTTAGTTCCGGAATATTAGAACTTTCTGATTTTGGGGTTTTAATGTGGGAGAAAAGATTTTTTGAAATCATTTTTGCAGTTATAGAAGCATGGTCATCAATTGGTATGCCCCATGTCATATTTTCAATGTACTTCCAATAAGACTCGTCTGTTTCTGAATATCATGCTTTAATTTGTTTCTGGATTATGGTATTTTTTGCCCTTTTGATTTAAACTCTCGGTATTTTTATTGAAGATTTTTATTTTGCTTCAGCATTTTTTGTGGAGTATTGGTATTTATACTTTGATTAAGTAAGTTTTTGAATGTTTCCCATAATTAATTAATGTTTGTTGTTTCCTTTATTGTAGACAATTTTTATGTAAATTGTGTAGGTCTTCGTCAATTTTATTCCAATTTGCTTGGTTGTACTTGTAAATTTTGCGTGTTGTTGATTGACATCTTTTTAGTAACTATACGCATTCTAAACATTCTATATCATGGTCAGCTTCACCAAGTGGTGGTATAGTTTCTATTTGATGTATTATGGCTGGATAGTTTGTGATAACCATGTCCAACATTCTATAATTTCTTGTTGGTTCTTTCACTATTTGTTTTAGGCCGTGATCATGTATTATGTCTAATAATTGTTGGTGTTGTTTTAGATTTGGCTTTCCAGGGATAACACTATCTGTTTCCCAGTTTATATGGCCTATATTAAAATCTCCGCCTACAAGGATTACGGACTTTGAGTTTGTGTTTATTCTACTTAATGACTGATTTAAGGGTTCAAGTGAGATGTCATCGTCAGGGTGTGGACGATAATATGTACATATGTAACATTTTCGACCATTTGAGATAGTAAGTCCAGCTCACACTATCTCACAGTCAGTTTGAAGTTCTTTAACTTCACTTGACAAATACTTGTTTGATACTGCTATCAAGACACCTCTATAGCATAGACCCTTATTGTTAGGTGTTTAATCTTTTCTTTATATTATATACAGATCTTTTGAGATCATTTCATGTTTTGGGGTCGAGCCACGTCTCTGTACCTATTATTGCATCTGGTTGTACAGAGTTATGAGTACATCTAATTCTGGCTTTTTGTTCTTGATTGATTGAAAGTTGATATTTATTACATTTAGTGGTTTTAGAATCTTTTCTTGTTTTCCTACATGTATGTTTGATGTATTAATATCTAGATTATTTTTCTTTGGTATAGGTAATGAACTAGCATTTGGTTTACCAGCGGTATTTATTTGACTGGATTCACTAAGGACTGAAAATGTATTTACTGTTGTTGACATTTCTGTTTAGTTAAAGAATGAACTGTTTATGTGTGGTAGACCAAATTTGATACAACTCAAGGACAAATTGCTATTTTAAATTATGCTGTACATATATGATGTCATGCCACCTTGGCAGTCCACATGATACCAAGTTTTACATGAATCACATTCTAGAGCCTTATGTGTCTAATTGACACTTTTTCCGCATTGACCGCATGGCCAGCGTGGTGTTCTTGGGCCTGGATTTAGTTCAATTTGACCACTTAACAGTATTTTAAAGAGTAAATGGTGATTTTTTATGCTTGCTTGTAATGGTCTTTTGCAACAATAAATGTTTGATGAAATGTATAACCAGTAGTTAACTGACAAGTAGTCGGAAATCTGGTAATTTGAGTAGGAATGTGATTTGTCCTGTAGGACTTGAGATTTGTTGGTGTTGTTCACTTAATTCCCCAGTATTGGCAGTAATGTTAGATTATGTGCCTTGTTGATTTTGACATACACTAAGAACTAAGGTCAGGTTAAGTACTGTACTGAATGTTCATTACGAACATTCTTTGGTTCTTTTTCTTTGTATGTTAGTCTAGAAGTGTGCACGAAAATAGACAGCAATGCAAGATAGGCCCCCAATGTTATACCTATGATGATGATTAGACTGGACAAGTGTTGCTACCCACAAGGACAATGGTTAAAGAGCAATCTTAGCAAATGAAAACAAAATTATGAAGGAGTTTAGTAAATTTGTATATTTCCATAAAAAATGTAGATAATTATAAATTTGACTTGATCGATTATTTTCAATTGTAGTTTTTAGGTTATTTCACAATTTATATGTACTTAAGCTTTGTATTTGTATGCAGTTTCTAATCTTCACATAATATAATTTATAAATATTTTTGTTTTTATAGTTATTGATAAAATGATTTGATAATAATAATGCATTTTAAAATTGTGTAGTGTTACGTAATGCAAGACGTTCCCATCATTCAGCCCAATGATGAAGAAGTATTTTTACCTTGTGACAATTCTTCCAGAAAGCCTTGATCGATAATTTGCAGTATTATTTCTAGATTATTTCACAATTAATAGGGGAGTAGATGTAACCTTTACGAAGAAAATTAGTAAATCTTGAATATTAAAGTTTTTAATTTATCTAGGTTTTTGTCTATTGACAATTTCAAAATCCCAAACTCTCGCGCAAGAGATGAGACAAGAGCGAGGCGTGTGTTTGGGGTGGGGGGTAAAAGAGATCTGCGATGTAATTGTATATTAGATGTGCCTTGTTTACTTGCTGACACTGAACTGTGATGGACGGTAACAATGAAAGACCAATAAAAGACCCACATAATAAGCCGCGAAAATTCTAAGTTAGAGTATGATTTTTATACGAAAATTTAGATTATGATTTTTATACAAAAATAAAAAGCGTGTTGCATCTTTGGTAATACATATGTAAATTACTGGATTCTTACTACTGAATGGTTGTTAAAGTATGCAAATTAGCACGTTTATGATAAAATAAGGTCAAATTATCCATATGGATTTATTATCAACGTAGCATTTTCCACGTGCATCTTCACAGATAAAAACTAAATTTCTTCTATAAAGTCGTATCCCGTTAGTTTTGCCTTGTATGAAGCTTTACGAACGTAAAGAAGATGAATATTATGTTTGAATTTTGTATAAATAGACAGAAATTAGAACTTTTATTTGCTATCTTACGAGCAATAGGACTGAATTCTGCCGTTAATCCGACAAATCACAAAACTATCTTCGGATTATAACGGCAGTAAAATTCGGCCTATACGAGCATATGTTAAATGGAGACAATGTTTTGATATACTACTTTACTCTCCTATCAAATTCGATCCAATATTTCCGTATTTATTGTAATCCTTCAGATTTTAATACTTAAACCTTCTGGAAATAGAGAAAACACTTCAAATAGACTGTAAACAAACGTAAGGACTTCAACTTTCCAAATGCTAACTTCCTGTTTAGCGATTGAAATATTCCAGCAGTCCGGTATGGTGTGACGGCGGTCGAGTGCAGACAGACGGATGCAGTGATGCTGGCTTTAGTCCTTAAAATCACATAAACACTAATTGTATTAATCTACAGTTTATTAAATAAATATACATCTCAATTATCTACAGTCAATTTTACAAAATAGTTAGAGAAATTCCTTTCACAAAATCAGGACCAAACATAACATTCAGGATATTCTAAATCCCATCGGCGAAACGCACATGAGGTAACCTGACCTCAATTATCTCCTAAATTCTCCTAACTTTCTCCTAAAATTCTCCTAACTTCCTCCTAAAATTCTCCTAACACTTGCATCACCATAATAGTAAACAAACCATAAACATGCATCTTATACAGAACTGATAAAAGATATCATTTAACTGCTTTCACTACTCCCGGGCTAAGTTAACGACTTTAACACATGGACAGTACATAGATTACACTATAAAGACTAAAACATAGTTGCTTATTAATTGGATTCCATTCAGTTGAAAAAGTTTTGAAACATTCTTCGCAATCTAGTCTTCTTTTGGAGCTCATAGTGGTACCCAACACAATGCTTTCAATAGTGCCAAACTCACGTCAAGAATTTTGACAGTATCTTAAAATGTCAGCATAGTGGATAAATACATATAGAAATGGTCAAGGGTAAATCTAAAATACATATTTTATTTCTGCAAAACTGCTATCAAAGTTTTGGTCAGCAACAATCCAGAAAAAACTATAAAATTTTCAGAGTGTCAACAGTTAGTTTTCTGCATGAATTAGTATAAAGACAATAATACATAGCAAATCGTAATGTTATATCTCTTGTGACATCAGGAAGGTCATAAACATAAGTGTCATGTGATAAAACAATTTAAATGCAATAATCTCTTTCGACTGTTTTAAACATTAACAGTTCTTTTGTCTGTATGAGGCACCTCTTCCCTTGTAATTACTTTCAAACATTTCTAATAAATCACCAGGTATTTGATCTGGGTTGATCCATGATTCTTCCAATCTATCATCCTTATATTTTACAAAATACTTTGGTTCCAAACGACCTTTTTCATATCTTGCATAAAGTTTGTCCAACACCTCATCAGTTTCAATATTATCATTAACAGTGTTATGATTTGTCTCTTCATCATTATGTACATTGAATTCCTCTTCTTCACTTGAAAACATATTACGTGCCTCTGGTGGGTCATCGGGGTCAACAAAATACTTCATTGTATTTGCATGAACTACCTGTTGTTGTTTTTTATTGTCACAACTTTCGATCTTGTAGTTTACTGGAGATGTTTGGCAAATAATCCTAGGCGGACCGCTCCAGGGATGTAAAAGTTTGTGAGATAATCCTGGCTTAGATGCTGGTGAAAATATCCACACTTTATCTCCTATATTAAAATCAGGTACACTTGACTTTCTATCAGCGTTTCTCTTTTGCTTCTGCTGTGACAACTCAATGTTACTTTTGACTAATGTAAAGGCCTCTTGTAAACGGTTAAGCATCTCTGATTTGTAATTGTCAACATCAGTATATTTAATGGTTGGGGCAGACAAGGCTACATCTATAGGCAATCTAGCATCACGAACATAGGTAAGGTAAAACGGGGTCTCCAGAGTACTTTTTGTACACTTGTCCTGTATGCGAAAAGAAAATAAGGAATATACATATCCCAGCCCTTGTGGTTTTCACAAACAAACATCGATATCATATGAGCGAGAACTTCATTGAATCATTCAACTAATTCATCGCACTGTGGATGATAAGCCGATGCGAACAATTGCTTGGTGTTCAACAGTGCACAAATCTCTTTCAATAAATTAGACATACATGTCTGTCCTCGATCAGTAACACTCGTGGAGCAGAATGTCTGCAAACAACTTCTTCGACGAATAATTTTGAAACAGTAACCGCGTCAGCTGTCCTAATAGGAAAGGCTTCGGTCCATTTTGTCAAATAATCCGTAAACACAGCAACATGGCGATTTCCAATAAGACTCGATGGGAAGGGACCAAGAATATCCACAGCAACACGATCGAATGGTCTTGCTTTGGGTAAAGGTAAATGTGGTGCGGGTTTTCTACCCTTAGAAGTTTTCCTTGTTGTACATTTAATACAGGACTTACATCAATAATCAATATCTCATGTTCATTCCAACCCAGTAAAATCTTTCCTGAACTTTGTAATACGTTTTATGAAATCCTAAATGTCCTGCTGTAGTATCATTATGGCACCAGTGTAATACTTCATCAATGAGTGAGCGTGGAACAACTAATTGCTTCCTCACATGCTTACGTTTTCTAGGTCCTGGCGTCCAGAAATGATATAGAACATCATCAAAAATCTCATAATCTGGAGAACATGCAACAATCTTCCTGCAATCCATTACATTTTCAGGTAAAGTTCCATCCTTTAATTACCGTATAATGGGACGCAAGTTTAGATCTTTCTCCTGCATATCTCTGATGTTGTCCAACTGCAATCCCTCAGGTGAATCTTCAGTATCCCCAGCAATGACATCCTGCCTTGACAATCCATTATCATTCTTATGTGTTTTACCGGCCCTATACTCAATTTGAATATCATATTTCTGAAGCAATAAGGCCCAACGTGCTAATCGGCCACTTGGATTCGTGATAGACATTAACCATCTCAAAGGGTTATGATCAGTAATAACAACAAACTTATGACCATAAAGGTATTGTCTAAAAACCTGAACACCATTTATTATTGCCAAAGCTTCCTTTTTTATATAACAGCATAATTCATTTCGTGTTTCTTTTATTGCCGGCTGGCACATCCTATTGGTTGTCCACTTTGTCTGAGTCCTCTTTCTGTGCCAAAACAACGTCTGAGGTCGAAACTATCGCAGTACAGAATAAATGGCTTCTCAAAATTTGGATAGCGTTACACAGGAGAAGTTGTCAGTGCATCTTTCATAGCTTTGAAGGCCATGTCGCACTGTGTTGACCATTCAAATTTGGCATCCTTACGCAACAGTCGTGATAACGAAGTACTCACTTTGGCAAAGTTATTGATAAATTTTCTATAATATGATGCCAATCCAATAAATGACTGCAAAGACTTCACGTTTTGTGGTGTAGGAAAGTTTTGAACAGCTTCAACTTTCTTTGCTTTGATTCCCTCTCCTTAAACTATGTGTCCTAGAAATGAAACTTCAGCCTTAATAAAGGAACACTTTTTTGTTTTAGTTTTAAGTTTGCACTACGAAAACGACTAAACACTTCTCGTAATCTGACCAAATGATCTTCAAAAGTCTTCGAAAATACAATGACGTCATCAAGTGCCATTTTCCACTGAATACCGGCGAACTAGGAACTGAAAAATCGAATGTTGAACCAGGAACTGCGAATGTTGAACGAGGAACTAAAAATTTCGAATATTGAACCAGAAACAACGAATGTTGAACTAGGAACTGAGAATGTTGAACTAGGAACTGAAAAATCGAATGTTGAACTAGGAACTGCGAATGTTGAACGAGGAACTAAAAATTTCGAATATTGAACCAGAAACAACGAATGTTGAACTAGAAACTGCGAATGTTGAACTAGGAACTGAAAAATCGAATGTTGTACTAGGAACTGCGAATGTTGAACGAAGAACTAAAAATTTCGAATATTGAACCAGAAACAACGAATGTTGAACTAGGAACTGCGAATGTTGAACTAGGAACTGAAAAATCGAATGTTGAACTAGGAACTGCGAATGTTGAACGAGGAACTAAAAATTTCGAATATTGAACCAGAAACAACGAATGTTGAACTAGGAACTGCGAATGTTGAACTAGGAACTGAAAAATCGAATGTTGAACTAGGAACTGCGAATGTTGAACGAGGAACTAAAAATTTCGAATATTGAACCAGATACAACGAATGTTGAACTAGGAACTGTGAATGTTGAACTAGGAACTGAAAAATCGAATGTTGAACTAGGAACTGCGAATGTTGAACGAGGAACTAAAAATTTCGAATATTGAACCAGAAACAACGAATGTTGAACTAGGAACTGCGAATGCTGAACTAGGAACTGAAAAATCGAATGTTGAACTAGGAACTGCGAATGTTGAACGAGGAACTAAAAATTTAGAATATTGAACCAGAAACAACGAATGTTGAACTAGGAACTGCGAATGTTGAACTAGGAACTGAAAAATCGAATGTTGAACTAGGAACTGCGAATGTTGAACGAGGAACTAAAAATTTCGAATATTGAACCAGAAACAACGAATGTTGAACTAGAAACTGCGAATGTTGAACTAGGAACTGAAAAATCGAATGTTGTACTAGGAACTGCGAATGTTGAACGAAGAACTAAAAATTTCGAATATTGAACCAGAAACAACGAATGTTGAACTAGGAACTGCGAATGTTGAACTAGGAACTGCGAATGTTGAACGAGGAACTAAAAATTTCGAATATTGAACCAGAAACAACGAATGTTGAACTAGGAACTGCGAATGTTGAACTAGGAACTGAAAAATCGAATGTTGAACTAGGAACTGCGAATGTTGAACGAGGAACTAAAAATTTCGAATATTGAACCAGAAACAACGAATGTTGAACTAGGAACTGCGAATGTTGAACTAGGAACTGAAAAATCGAATGTTGAACTAGGAACTGCGAATGTTGAACGAGGAACTAAAAATTTCGAATATTGAACCAGAAACAACGAATGTTGAACTAGGAACTGCGAATGTTGAACTAGGAACTGAAAAATCGAATGTTGAACTAGGAACTGCGAATGTTGAACGAGGAACTAAAAATTTCGAATATTGAACCAGAAACAACGAATGTTGAACTAGGAACTGCGAATGTTGAACTAGGAACTGAAAAATCGAATGTTGAACTAGGAACTGCGAATGTTGAACGAGGAACTAAAAATTTCGAATATTGAACCAGAAACAACGAATGTTGAACTAGGAACTGCGAATGTTAAACTAGGAACTGAAAAATCGAATGTTGAACTAGGAACTGCGAATGTTGAACGAGGAACTAAAAATTTCGAATATTGAACCAGAAACAACGAATGTTGAACTAGGAACTGCGAATGTTGAACTAGGAACTGAAAAATCGAATGTTGAACTAGGAACTGCGAATGTTGAACGAGGAACTAAAAATTTCGAATATTGAACCAGAAACAACGAATGTTGAACTAGGAACTGCGAATGTTGAACTAGGAACTGAAAAATCGAATGTTGAACTAGGAACTGCGAATGTTGAACGAGGAACTAAAAATTTCGAATATTGAACCAGAAACAACGAATGTTGAACTAGGAACTGCGAATGTTGAACTAGGAACTGCGAATGTTGAACGAGGAACTAAAAATTTCGAATATTGAACCAGAAACAACGAATGTTGAACTAGCAACTGCGAATGTTGAACTAGGAACTGAAAAATCGAATGTTGAAGTAGGAACTGCGAATGTTGAACGAGGAACTAAAAATTTCGAATATTGAACCAGAAACAACGAATGTTGAACTAGGAACTGCGAATGTTGAACTAGGAACTGAAAAATCGAATGTTGAACTAGGAACTGCGAATGTTGAACGAGGAACTAAAAATTTCGAATATTGAACCAGAAACAACGAATGTTGAACTAGGAACTGCGAATGTTGAACTAGGAACTGAAAAATCGAATGTTAAACTAGGAACTGCGAATGTTGAACGAGGAACTAAAAATTTCGAATATTGAACCAGGCACAACGAATGTTGAACTCGGAACTGCGAATGTTGAACTAGGAACTGAAAAATCGAATGTTGAACTAGGAACTGCGAATGTTGAACGAGGAACTAAAAATTTCGAATATTGAACCAGAAACAACGAATGTTGAACTAGGAACTGCGAATGTTGAACTAAGAACTGAAAAATCGAATGTTGAACTAGGAACTGCGAATGTTGAACGAGGAACTAAAAATTTCGAATATTGAACCAGAAACAACGAATGTTGAACTAGGAACTGCGAATGTTGAACTAGGAACTGAAAAATCGAATGTTGAACTAGGAACTGCGAATGTTGAACGAGGAACTAAAAATTTCGAATATTGAACCAGAAACAACGAATGTTGAACTAGGAACTGCGAATGTTGAACTAGGAACTGAAAAATCGAATGTTGAACTAGGAACTGCGAATGTTGAACTAGGAACTGAAAAATCGAATGTTGAACTAGGAACTGCGAATGTTGAACGAGGAACTAAAAATTTCGAATATTGAACCAGAAACAACGAATGTTGAACTAGGAACTGCGAATGTTGAACTAGGAACTGAAAAATCGAATGTTGAACTAGGAACTGCGAATGTTGAACGAGGAACTAAAAATTTCGAATATTGAACCAGAAACAACGAATGTTGAACTAGGAACTGCGAATGTTGAACTAGGAACTGAAAAATCGAATGTTGAACTAGGAACTGCGAATGTTGAACGAGGAACTAACAATTTCGAATATTGAACCAGAAACAACGAATGTTGAACTAGAAACTGAGAATGTTGAACTAGGAACTGAAAAATCGAATGTTGAACTAGGAACTGCGAATGTTGAACGAGGAACTAAAAATTTCGAATATTGAACCAGAAACAACGAATGTTGAACTAGGAACTGCGAATGTTGAACTAGGAACTGCGAATGTTGAACGAGGAACTAAAAATTTCGAATATTGAACCAGAAACAACGAATGTTGAACTAGGAACTGCGAATGTAGAACTAGGAACTGAAAAATCGAATGTTGAACTAGGAACTGCGAATGTTGAACGAGGAACTAAAAATTTCGAATATTGAACCAGAAACAACGAATGTTGAACTAGGAACTGCGAATGTTGAACTAGGAACTGAAAAATCGAATGTTGAACTAGGAACTGCGAATGTTGAACGAGGAACTAAAAATTTCGAATATTGAACCAGAAACAACGAATGTTGAACTAGGAACTGCGAATGTTGAACTAGGAACTGAAAAATCGAATGTTGAACTAGGAACTGCGAATGTTGAACGAGGAACTAAAAATTTCGAATATTGAACCAAAACAACGAATGTTGAACTAGGAACTGCGAATGTTGAACTAGGAACTGAAAAATCGAATGTTGAACTAGGAACTGCGAATGTTGAACGAGGAACTAAAAATTTCGAATATTGAACCAGAAACAACGAATGTTGAACTGGGAACTGCGAATGTTGAACTAGGAACTGAAAAATCGAATGTTGAACTAGGAACTGCGAATGTTGAACGAGGAACTAAAAATTTCGAATATTGAACCAGAAACAACGAATGTTGAACTAGGAACTGCGAATGTTGAACTAGGAACTGAAAAATCGAATGTTGAACTAGGAACTGCGAATGTTGAACGAGGAACTAAAAATTTCGAATATTGAACCAGAAACAACGAATGTTGAACTAGGAACTGCGAATGTTGAACTAGGAACTGAAAAATCGAATGTTGAACTAGGAACTGCGAATGTTGAACGAGGAACTAAAAATTTCGAATATTGAACCAGAAACAACGAATGTTGAACTAGGAACTGCGAATGTTGAACTAGGAACTGAAAAATCGAATGTTGAACTAGGAACTGCGAATGTTGAACGAGGAACTAAAAATTTCGAATATTGAACCAGAAACAACGAATGTTGAACTAGGAACTGCGAATGTTGAACTAAGAACTGAAAAATCGAATGTTGAACTAGGAACTGCGAATGTTGAACGAGGAACTAAAAATTTCGAATATTGAACCAGAAACAACGAATGTTGAACTAGGAACTGCGAATGTTGAACTAGGAACTGAAAAATCGAATGTTGAACTAGGAACTGCGAATGTTGAACGAGGAACTAAAAATTTCGAATATTGAACCAGAAACAACGAATGTTGAACTAGGAACTGCGAATGTTGAACTAGGAACTGAAAAATCGAATGTTGAACTAGGAACTGCGAATGTTGAACGAGGAACTAAAAATTTCGAATATTGAACCAGAAACAACGAATGTTGAACTAGGAACTGCGAATGTTGAACTAGGAACTGAAAAATCGAATGTTGAACTAGGAACTGCGAATGTTGAACGAGGAACTAAAAATTTCGAATATTGAACCAGAAACAACGAATGTTGAACTAGGAACTGCGAATGTTGAACTAGGAACTGCGAATGTTGAACGAGGAACTAAAAATTTCGAATATTGAACCAGAAACAACGAATGTTGAACTAGGAACTGCGAATGTTGAACTAGGAACTGAAAAATCGAATGTTGAACTAGGAACTGCGAATGTTGAACGAGGAACTAAAAATTTCGAATATTGAACCAGAAACAACGAATGTTGAACTAGGAACTGCGAATGTTGAACTAAGAACTGAAAAATCGAATGTTGAACTAGGAACTGCGAATGTTGAACGAGGAACTAAAAATTTCGAATATTGAACCAGAAACAACGAATGTTGAACTAGGAACTGCGAATGTTGAACTAGGAACTGAAAAATCGAATGTTGAACTAGGAACTGCGAATGTTGAACGAGGAACTAAAAATTTCGAATATTGAACCAGAAACAACGAATGTTGAACTAGGAACTGCGAATGTTGAACTAGGAACTGAAAAATCGAATGTTGAACTAGGAACTGCGAATGTTGAACGAGGAACTAAAAATTTCGAATATTGAACCAGAAACAACGAATGTTGAACTAGGAACTGCGAATGTTGAACTAGGAACTGAAAAATCGAATGTTGAACTAGGAACTGCGAATGTTGAACGAGGAACTAAAAATTTCGAATATTGAACCAGAAACAACGAATGTTGAACTAGGAACTGCGAATGTTGAACTAGGAACTGCGAATGTTGAACGAGGAACTAAAAATTTCGAATATTGAACCAGAAACAACGAATGTTGAACTAGCAACTGCGAATGTTGAACTAGGAACTGAAAAATCGAATGTTGAAGTAGGAACTGCGAATGTTGAACGAGGAACTAAAAATTTCGAATATTGAACCAGAAACAACGAATGTTGAACTAGGAACTGCGAATGTTGAACTAGGAACTGAAAAATCGAATGTTGAACTAGGAACTGCGAATGTTGAACGAGGAACTAAAAATTTCGAATATTGAACCAGAAACAACGAATGTTGAACTAGGAACTGCGAATGTTGAACTAGGAACTGAAAAATCGAATGTTGAACTAGGAACTGCGAATGTTGAACGAGGAACTAAAAATTTCGAATATTGAACCAGAAACAACGATTGTTGAACTAGGAACTGCGAATGTTGAACTAGGAACTGAAAAATCGAATGTTGAACTAGGAACTGCGAATGTTGAACGAGGAACTAAAAATTTCGAATATTGAACCAGAAACAACGAATGTTGAACCAGGAACTGCGAATGTTGAACTAGGAACTGAAAAATCGAATGTTGAACTAGGAACTGCGAATGTTGAACAAGGAACTGAGTGCTTAATACTAAACCGAGAGAAGAGGTCTTTGGTATTTATTTGAATGTTGAATGTTGAACGTTGAACAAGTAACCAACTTGATTCACGTTAACTATATTCGCCCCGAAGTTATGAAATACAAAATACTTAAATATGCATTTTAATAAACGTTAGAATTAAGGTTTAAAGACAAAAATAAAAGACTTAAATATCTTATTGTAAACTTTCCTTTATCGTCAGCAACAGTCCAGCAGCTACCAGCTCCACAACTTTTACCTTATTCGAGATTGATATTACGATTTTCTAGACTGGTCATTGCTGTCGATTACTAGTACTATGTTACTCAAATAAGTGTGTGTTGTACCTGGGTTAATGATTTTCCTTCAAAAGTGATATGGCAGTAAAATAACTTTTTGATCGTTATTGGAAAACCATCCCTCAAATAGACTTGATCGCTGAGTTATATGTTGAATTTACTATTCCTGGATTTGACTTTTCCTAAGACATGACTGTAAGTCACTCGACGTGTGTAATTAGATGCAGGTACTCAACAAAACACTCAAATTAAAGTACGAATGCTTTTTGAACCAGGTTTATGATCGTAATAGATGTACATTTGTGTATGAAATTATCAGGTGTACATCTATGTTCTTTTAATTATCAATACACATGTACATGTATTTGCTCAAAGTACTTTAATTTGAGTGTTTGTTCAATCCACCGTTAATTGGTTTGTTTTCATTGCTCATATAATTTTGTAAGCTATAACAAAGTTAAAATTGTCTACAAAAAAGGATGTAACGGCTTGTTTAACCGGATGATATTAAACGTTGAGTTGGTTATTTATGTTTTTTAAATGAATTTAAATAACTTAAATTTTGTTTTTAATAAAGGGGACGTCTTTTTACCTAATAAACATCCAGAATTCTCAACGATTTACGTACAACACAATTAGAGAAATACTGATGACAGTTGTGCCGGAAAATTAAAGAAATGAGCTTGGTGGTACCCTATCATATGCGGTGGTGTCAATTTGAATGGGGAATACACACAAGAAGGTAGAAGCCATTCTTTCCCGCATGGTATAATTTTGAGTATTTGGACAGGAAGCACATATTCACTAAAAAGTAAAAAAATGATGGTGCGACGAAAATAAATAATTCCCATCATTAAAGTAATTCATAATCTAAGCTTCTTAAAATACACAGTTTTCGGAGGAAGAGGATTTTCTTGTCACATAACTTGGCGGCAAGGTAGTGCTCAAATTAAACATAGACTGTACGACATCATTAGCTTATTAATAGATACAAAGTTAGTGTCAAACACATTATCTTCATCAGCAACTTCAATAGTTTTCTCTGTTCACTGAAAATCAACTGATCAACTGACGAAAAATAAGACAGATTTCATTAATTATGCTGGAAAGATTTCACTTTCAGAGCAGCTGATTTCACTCCTGTTTTTAATGTCAAATCTGTGGAATAATTATTTTATGCTGCATAAATGTCACGCTGAAAAATAAATGAAATAAATATAACTGTAATTTTAATAAGTGTTTTTTAGAAAACAAATATTGAAACTAATGTGCTGTTCCATAGGTAATAAAATATCATTCAGTCATTCAAAGTGGGAGGTTACTTAAAGTTTTTAAAAAAATATTATTTCATGTTAAATGTATACATAAACTTGCTGCAAAATTAAAAGCGTACATTTCGTATTGAATAACATATATGTATTACCATTTTGTATGACCCCCGATATCTCTATTTTACATTAAATTCGTAATTGAAATTCACAATGCGATTTTTCAAACAGGTAAAATCCTTCAGATTCTGCTTCTTCATATTAAAAGGGTTAACCTTATAACCAGGGTTTTTCTTTGCCCATCTCGACACCTCCTTATTATTCAAGAAATGCTATCAGATTTTAGTCAAGAAAATGTCAGAATCATTAAATTTCCGGTTTCGCTATATAGATGATGTCGTATCATATGACAAGTCACCTTGTACCACAAGAGCTTAAAATTCAGACCAGCTAACGACTTCAAATCCAAATTATATATTTACCTGAACAATGCTAAATTTGGTAACTTTATGCATTCAACCTACCCTAGCGAGCTTGAAATTAAAGACACCAAAACACTTAGGTCGGCTTCTTACTTGGACCTACTTCTACATATAGACGCGAAAACAACTACATACATGACATTACAAAAACATGAGAAGTTCAACTTTCCATTTGTTTCCGTTCATGGATAACAACATACATTTGACAACTTATACGTGACGTTAGATCCTGCGATCGGTATTCCGATTTTCTAGACCGATCACAGCTGTTGACTACTAAGCTACTTAAACAAAGGTTTGTTGTACTTAGGTTGAAGTTATTGTGATCTGTATGGGGAAATACATTTCTCAAATGTGATGCGTAGTCTTATTCCAATTTTTCCTAGATATGACAATGAGTAACTCCACGGATGTCTTATTAGAGGCAGGCACTGCTTACTCGTCCAGAGCACCTGAAAGCAACTATGTTTTTTTGTGTGTTTTGGCGTTTGTTTCGTTGCATATATTTGTCTATATCTGGATTTATAATTGTGCTTTTGTTGTTAGGTTTGTTTCCTTGTTATTTTCTGAACATTTATGTTATGCGACTTGTCGACATCCCCAGCTTATGGAATATTAAATAAATATATAATGACTTAGATGAACATTAAACCGATATATTATGCCTGGGATGGATATTTGCAAAACATACCAGTCGAGAGGAGGTAAAATTTAACGAACATTATATGAGAGAAAAAATACATATGGAGAATGTATTTTTGGCATATATATTTTCAATGCAGAATAAATTTGTTTAATTACACCGAATATTACATGTTAGTTGATCAATTTCATCGAAATAAAAATCACCGAAACGGCAGCATGCAGCTAAAACATCTGCCATTACGTGTTTTCTGGATACTAAATAACCTGCTGAGATTAAATAATATCGGCGTTTTGTAGTCAATATCGCGAAAAAAACGCATTCATAAAAATTTAAAATGTGTTATTAATGTTCACGCTCAAATTATACATTTGTAACAAAAAAGGTAGCCCATCTTACATTAGTTCGGGTAACATTAAGTATACATAAACAATATTAAGTATCTTAGGTACAAACATACATTGTACAAGTATGCCTACATTATTATTTCAGACTTCTGTATTGGCTTAAGTAAACTATATATCTAATAGTAACATTTCATGCCTAATTACACAAACATGTATATACTCACAGACAAATACCTAGATGTTCTCGTAAGTTTGTACAAGTATACAGAATGTGCTTTAAAAATGTTGACATTGAATGTATACAACATGTACTGTTATAAAATAAGCATGTGAACCTGATGCTCTTTTCATCAAGGTAAACATGTAAGCAATAATGTTTCACACCGGCTTTTACAGCTTTATACTGGTAACATTAAAAGTATAATTACGCAACCAAGACTACAAGTACAGACTAACATACAACTACCGTGTTGCTCTTGCCACCTTAGTATGTACAAGAATATAGTATGTGATAACATGTTCTGAGAAAGTATGAAAGAATACCGATCGCAGGATCTACAGTTATACAATAAGAATGTGAACATGATGCTCTTTTACACATCCAACACACTACATGATACCATCATTAAGACTTTAAGTTTACCAGTGTTTTACACATTAAACACAAGAAAACGTCTGTATTTTTTAAATGCATCAAATCACCAACGACCCACTGCTTTTACTTTATTCTCGGGAATACTATTAGCAGCTGCCGTTTTTAATCAGAATCCAATTCTGAAACTCTGATTTTTATAGGCTACACCAGGAAAAAACATAAGTTTAAGTGTTGAGTAAACAAGTTTTGGTAATAGGGAATTATCCATAAATGAAAACAAATACCCTGATATGGGTTTCTTAATTGGAAAATATTGCCAAAGGGCTCGCACTGGACACACATTTGTTTTCATTCATGTTAGTTTAAGGTATGTTGTTTCCCTATAGAATGTTTGAGACTTGAAATAAACAACTCAAATGCTATTGATGTGGATGACTTTCCGTATTTAAATGTGGTGCTGTTAACTCCTAACCAATTATGTTTGTGTAGTGAACTCACCAATTCTTAAAAATGCATAAAATTCCACAAGAAACATTTCTTTTAATAAAGTATATTAAAATAGGACGCCCGCTGGTGTGTTTAATATGTAGATAGAGCGAACAGGTTTCTGTATGAAAACTGTTGAAAACATTCTGGAATCTGTTGGCAAAAGAAAATCAGCTAAAACGTTTGAACATCCAGAAATATGTTAAACTTAAGACAATGAATAACTGATCGCTTCATTCAATTCATCACATTCATTTCTTTTGAAGTTCGGTTATATATTATAAGTACCACTGAAACATTATCCGTATGGAACAAAAAAACCATTTATTTTGTAAACGTCTTGGCAACTCCAATTCCAATACAATAGGGAATAACTGTTTAATTGTGATATGATAATTTTCCCACACCTTGGGCAGACTACCAGATAACAACCCAAACCTAAATTGCTATCATTAGTATAAATCTAAAGTAACAGAATTGTCATACCTTCTTGAAAAAAAGCATTAAAATATTGTACAAAAATTGGCCGAACATTCAAATCAGCCCTAGCATCCTTATTCAACCAACAATGGTGATGTGTGTTTTATGAAGTTGATAAAAATGGCAATTTATGAATTTTATTTTAGATCATTTAAACTGAAGTTTTGTTATTGTTAACAGGTCCATCATCCAATTTGTAGAATGAATTGTTGGGTCTGGTAGCTGCAAAAATAACCCAGTCAGAATGCTGACGTTGGGCCAACGTTGGCAAATTGTTGTACGGTTGGTTATTGGTTGGCATTGCAACGTTGGGCCAACGTTGGCGCAACTATACTTGGACTTTAGCAATTGAGAGGTATAATGTATCGTCGAAAGGCCAACATAGATCCAATGTTGGGTCGACGTTTGAAACTTTTCCTTCGTTTTTTATTCCACAGTTTGTTTCCTAACACAGTAGCAACATTGGATTTAAAGACACAGATGTTTTTTTATTTTATTTAGTCTGTTTTATTGTTTTGTTCTACAGTTGTTTATATGTTGTTCCAACGTTGGGCCAACGTTGGTACAACTATGGCAAACGTTATGAAATAAAAACAAAAATATTGTTTTAAATTAAAATCCGAATTAAAATTTTATAATTTTTTTTAGTTTATAAGGAAAGTCTTTATTTATTTCAATTGAATAAATCTCATACTGTTGCAATGACATGTTATGTAATGAGTTTTTATTACTTGCTACGTTATTCATAAATATAATAATTATAAATTTCTTTTCATTTTTTAATTAAAATTTCAAATTGAGTAATATTTCTATTTGTCAAAATTTAATTTTTCATATCTGTTTGAACTTTTATGTGATTGCCTGTACTACTCGGCCTTAAATTTGAGGAATGTTCTGGGATTGTAATGACCTATGACCTTATCTGTAATCTAACATCGCTGGATTTCCCGCGTCTATAGCTGCAGTGCTTTACAGAACTTTACAAGTTAAATCATGTAAGTAAATTTAGTTTATTATAGAATATATTTTTCTCTTATTGCTGTAAAATTTTCATTGTTTGTTTCCAATAATCAGTTGTATAAATTAATACACATCATTACTTCATTTGTAAATTATCAGTCGTACTAGTAAATGAAAATAAATGCTGACAAAAAACTTCATACTGTCTTTAAAGTATCTGTTTGTAATCTGGGACTAGTATAGCTTCCTGGTTTAATTCTCATATTTTTAAGAGTAATACAGTGAAACCTGTCTAAACCGACCATCATCGGGACCAGAAAAAATGGTCGGTTTGGGCAGTGAATCGGTTTATTAAGGTGTTTGAAAAATTTAATTGGGTCAGGGTTTCATTCAACAAATAATGCATTGATGGATAATACCAATTGACTGTTATGTTATCAACCTGGTAGATTTTGAACACTGATTTTTAATTTTAGTTAAGACGTCTACTTTGTTGCTTTGTTTTGTAAACAAAGTTTTTATTTACGAACAGTTTTAGTTACACTATTCATTTATAAAAAGCGCCAATAGTTGTGTGTTTCTTCGTCTCCTGATGATGGTGTCCTCGGTCTTAGTTTTCAGTTCTTGTAATTTATTTTAAGAACGACAGTCCTTAGCGTTTGCAAAAGTTATTATTTGATCCAGCGTTTTCAAAATATCCGCGTGTCATATCGGCTCCGAACGGTCGGCAACGATTTTTCAATTTTATCAAAATTCTCAAAGTTCACTTCCGACTAATCATGACCCTGAGCTAACGCTCAACTGCGCAAGCGGAATGTCGTCATCCGGATCATCTTCATCCTCATTCGTTATCTGTGCGGGGTCCAGCAAGGAAAATCTTACCTAGAGAAAACACTTTTGAATAATGTAGTCTGAAGTTTCATTCCAGGATTTAACGATCCCATTTAACAAAACTGGAAAACTCTAATTTAATTTTATCAATTAAAACAGTTCACCCTATTATTTATACGTATGTTAAATCGATGTAAGTGTGCAATTAATTGCCCTTCAGGCAACCCAAGTTCAACCAATTATTGTTAAATAGTTGTGTAAACAAAGACACATGGCTTTGCGTTCAAGATTATCGATTTTTAATCAAGCCGCTTTTATGAGGGTTTTTATAGTAACAAATTGTATATTGGGGATTAACTTTTACTCAGGTGTTCGGAATACACAGTGGGCCGGTATAGTAAGGTATTTTTACTTAAGAAATTGAAAACAAAACTTTGGGACCGAACTTTTTGATCGGTATAGACAGGATTCCGGTTTAGTGAGGGTCGGTTTTTAGAGGTTTGACTGTACATTTTTAATCTTTCAAATTTCATAATGCATTAAATATAGTTAATGTAAATGTTTCCTTTCTCCAGTAATTAGGTCACCTTCCAAAAATTTAGACAAAGACTGACCAACGAATGGCCTTAGTCATTGAATGTCAATATAAAGAAATGACGTAAACAAGATTTTACATATTGATCTTAAACTTTCTCATTTCCAACTTAACCTAAAATAGTTGCTTTCCTAGTCCGCATGCCGCGGACGTGCCGTGCTGTTACTTGGCTTTGCTCAAATATTCCAACAAGATGTAAGCAAAATTACCAAGGTGACAAATTCATTACGCCAGACGCGCGTTTCGTCTACTTAAGACTCATCAGTGGCGTTTAACTCTGATATATATTTGTCGGAAAAATTACACTTGTATACAGTTTTTATATATGTTTCCAATAAAAGTAAAACATAACCAGAGTCTTCGTTCTGTATTTACATTAGTGCTTTCATGTTTACAAACAATCTTAAGGTGATGCCAAACCAGTACACTTATTTAGTATCGGATCGACAAACATGAAGATACAGCATAAACCAAAAATAATATACAAGTCTAGAAGATTATGCAACGATACAAATGACGGTGTTTCTTTTCAAATCTAGACACAGACTGACCAACAAATGGCCATAGTCACTGAGTATCAATATAAATAAATAACATAAACAAGTCATAACATATTGATCTTAAACGTTCTCACTCCAACTGCACTCAAAACTTCCATACATAGCACCAACCGTCCCCATTCCGGGACGCGCTGTTATTTGGCTTTGCTCAAATATTCCAACAAAATGCTATCAAAATTACCAAGGTGACAAATTCATTACGCCAGACGCGCGTTTCGTCTATCTAAGACTATTCAGTGGCGTTTAACTCTAAACTCTCACTGATGAGTCTTTAACTCTAACTCTCACTGATGAGTCTTGAATAGACGAAACACGCGTCTGGCTCCAACATATGCGTACAAATATGTAGTTTACGGTTACAACAATACGTAATATTCTACCACGGAACAAATGGGCAACTTATTCTACAGCGAATAACAGGTTTAAAGTATGCAAAACTTTCTGAGTGATAAAATATTTGTACCTTTCGGAGGATGTGTTGTTTCAGCAGATAAACGTTGTTCTTATATGTAGGAACTTTCTCCCTCCCTTGCCGAATATGTTCATGTATTTTATGAAACGTTTATCCTTCAACGTCTTATAAACGGCAATCAGATTGCAGCAGCTAGGTACTTTTTTTTGTATAGATGTTTTAATAATGTCCTTTTAATTAACAACCCTCATTTTGCTGAATGGCTTCCTTTAATACATCATTCAGAATTAGAAATTAATAAGGAAACTAAAGACACAGCTTCAACTAAATTATTTTAGAGTTACACCTCGAATATAACGCCAGTGGTCATCTCAGCACGAGAATCTACGACGAATGCGACGATTCCGGTTTACAAAATATACCTTTTACTTACTTGTGTAACAATATTCCAATTCCTCTTGCATATGTTGTCTATCTTTTTCATTGATCATTAAATCAAGAGCCTGCATGCCCCAATAGTTTCTTGTTAACGTCACAAATGTCCACCAACATCATCAGCATCAAATCGCCAGTTAAGTTAATTTCTATACCACTATACATAGCATAGTGAAAATAAGTTTTAAAAACTTTTGAATTTGCTATTGCATATTTGTTGCACAATACCAGTTAACGATTATGAAAGTTATATTAAACGCACACTTTGTCATGACTTATGAAACTATGGATTGGATTTATTCATACAGACGTTATACGTTTAAATTGGTGAATGTTATTCCTGTTTGTTTGAATATAAATTCACGTTTCGCTCTGCATTTTTGAGTAATGTTTTACATTATTGATCCGTTTTATACTGGCAGAAAAAAAGACTTTTACGGTTTTTCTAACCGGTTTCATATTTTATTTACGATCCTTAAACTGTTGTAGTGCGACCATACCATGTTATGACTGTCGTTTTTAATTGAACTGTTGTTTTACTTCATGTCTGTGTCTTCAGTTGGCTTGTATGACTCTTTCTTATTTTCGTTCCTGCGTATGTCTTGGAAATAACGCTAGCTTCTGTTAGTTCTATATTTTTAATTTGTGTGTATGATTTTTTGGTGTTTGTTTTTTTTCTCCTTTCTGTGTGATAATATTTGCCCGTCTGTGTTAGCTGTTCTAGAATGCATCGCAATTTTGAGACCTTTAACTGGTTTATCCACGCCGCATGTGTTACGTCAACACGGCATACCGATAGTTTATGGCTGCATTTGTATAGTTTTTCTTTTTTATTTATTTTTGGTTCTGTCATTCGGTGATTTACTGAATGATGTTCGTGCGATTCTTTATATAACAAACTATTCTTTATTACAAATACAAGTCATTTTTGTCAATAATCCTGTTTACACTGTATATTTATTAACAAATCATTAAGATTCCTTCAGAGCGATTCCTGAATACAATGTAAACACAAAGTTGTATTGAAGTCATAACTTTGACAAAGGAAGATATTTTATCCCAATTAACCAAATTAGACTGATGTAGATCCTCTGCAAACGAAACGCCTCTTGAAATAAGGTTTTGTCTCTCCAATTTTTGCAATTAGCCAGTACAAAATTTAATGGAAGAAAACATGACAGAGCTTCGCCACAGGTAATTAATTACATAGCATTAATAGTGAATTTTCCAAACAACCAGAACGTAACGATACTCCCCCAGCCTTCAATGCCCTCAGCTTTTCACCCATCAGAGTATTTTGGGATAATTTTACGTCGGCAGTCGTAAACCAGCGTCGCATACTCTTCATAAATGACATTATATAAAGCTTAAATTGATAACACACGAACGACTGATTTCAATGATGATTATCTCTAGATACATCTTTATTTGCTACACCTATAAGCTTTTTTTATATCAGATGTTGTAATGGTGACGAAATGCACACAGTGAGATAGTTCTTACATATAATTCTACTATGTAGGGTGTTTTTAAAATCTTTAAATATTTATATCAGATACTGAAAAAATCCTACTTTTGTCTTCAGCAAAGGAAACAAATTTACCGCATCAAGATAACGAAATTGGTGTGGTCGGGTTAAGCGACCCATTCAGGTAAATTACATATTTAGTAAAACGTGAACGTGGTAAATTAATGGTCATAGCTAATAATAATCTAGAATTCAGACAACATCGAACTGTTTACAAATGACCATTTTAATAAAAATATACTTTTGATATTACTGTTGTAATAACAGTATATTATTTTTGGTTGAATTGTTATTATATAGAGTCGTCAAAGACATTATATTTTTGTATTACCTAAAAACCAAAGTATGTGTTTGTTACATTATTTACATATTTATTAGTAATTCAAACTGTATCTCTTAGTCATACTTTAGATATAAATTTAACCATTAAAATTGAAATTTGAAATAGAAATTTATTTAAAATACAATAACACCTTTCTGTATTCAAAATTGGACGAATAGTCGCTCCAAACAGGCGACTTTTTTCACCTAAGATAATACTTGGTTTAAATGGGTACTAATTTCGACTTTAGCATGCGGGCATTTATTTAATTGAAAACAAATTAACACGTACAAAAAACAATGGAATATTGCAACTCCAATACAAATTTATAATTGCTACTTTAAACTACCTACATTTAGTCTGATATCTTTCGTATCAAGTATCTGCACGTATCTGGTTCAGATTGTCTTTTGTTTCATTGCTGTAGTTGCTACATTTTGTTTTAAATAATGAACGCAGTCAAGTGTATTCTGCTGTATGTTTACTTTAATTATGTTAATAATTCTATTATGATTTGCATATTTAGAAATACGTATATTTGATTGGTCGATTTTACTTCCGGGGGAGGTTTTCTAATGTATTTATTTTAAGATAAATGAAGTTGACCTAATTTATTTTTGGATAAATGACGTTGACCGAACTACTTTTTTGTGTATCCAATGTAAACAAAGATGGCGGTTTTCGATGTCTACGGCGACAAATTTGCACATTATTTGCATTAAATATTTTTAAATAAATTATCCTAATTGTATCCCAAAATAAAGCAACGGAAGTTCATTTTGTCGTCTGCTTTGTTTACAAACATTGATTCTACTATATTATGGAACCAGAGGACCCAAGTATCCATCATGATTTCGACGATAATGATATGCCAGCACCGCTTGTTACATTTGACTTGCAGCTTCCGGACGATATGATGGAATTTTTTGAGGTCTTGCATGATGTTCTAGGCTTAGATCAGATGCTAGTGGAAGCCTGCCAAGCAATTGAAGAAACACTTCCTGAAAATGTATCAACCGATGTCCGTACAGTCGACCATAGCCAGGTTCCCAATGCTCCACAGATGAAAGTGCCTACAATTGCTGAAAACAACCCTGATACTGCAGTGATTCCACATGTAAACCAGGATCAGGAAATGTTCCGGGACCAAGACCCTGAAGTTTGTGTTCTTGTATCATCAAGATTCAAACAGTTGGATGATAAAGCTCTGCTCAACATAGAAAAGACCAGTACAGTGAAGCGACCAAAAGAAATACCAAGTGGGGAGTAGGAGTTTTTAATGGTATTAAACAATTTTAATAAAATGTTGATATTTCTACAAAACCTTCCAAAGATCCAACACAACATACAAATAAATATCAAACACAATCGTTTCAAGGAAATAAATAAAGTATGAATCTCTACCAAACCTTCCAAAAAATGATCCAATTTGACATACAAATAAAGATCGAACAAAATCATTTCAAGGATGGAAATGGATATTGTAGTATACATCTACACAAATAAATTACCATAAAAGCCCAACATGTTATATACATACACCCTTGTACACAAAATTACCTACCAAAAATGATCCAATTAGGCATACAAATATAAATCGAACAAAATCATTTCAAGGACAAAAATGTTATAGTAAACATCTACACAGATAAAAAACCATAAAAACACACACACACCTTTGTATACAAATACAAACATTTTATACGACGTGGATTGCCAGTTTTACCTACCGAAGGTTGGGGGTTTGCTCTGGGTACTGTAGCTTCCTCCCCCCAATAAAAACTGGATGCCACGATATAGCTGAAAAATTGCTGATACATGGGGTTTAACAAAATTCAAACAAATATAAGTTTCCTGCATCATATTAACGAGAAAATTTTCTAGCATTTCCTACTACATGTAGCACACAAATTTGTTGACAAAGTGAGCGCCTCACACACCTGTCAATTTTTTCAGCAAATTTAGAAATTGAGAAAAATGAGCCCAGATTGAAATACAAAATTCCAGTCTTGCTCACTCTTCAATATACTAGTAGGTATGATACATTTGTTAAAAGATGGGCCAAAATATTAATTGTCATTTTTCAAAAAAAAGCAACCCTATCGATTCTTATTAATATTTCCTAGTGTACCATCCTCAGATTTAAATGATTGTACAAACATTTTCAACTTTCAATATCTTAAAAATTTGTAAAGTAAAATTAGAAATAAGTTTCTTTCTAGCTTGGTGTTTGGAAAGACTAAAGGAAATTGTGAATTTTGACACAATAAGTGAGCAAAATCTGAATGAAAACCTCCGTAAATTTTATGCCGAGGCACAGCCAAAAAATATAGATAAAAGAGCCCAAAGTATGCCGGAAAATATTGCGCAGGAATATCACAAAAACACACTTAAGAGTGTTCGTGCCGCAATTAACAGACACCTAAAAGATATAGGACGCAACATCGACATAGTTCGAGACAAACATTTTAAACTGGCAAACTCCATGCTGAATGCTAAGCTTAAGTTCAATCTTCGCAATGGACTATCCCGTCCAACACAGCACCATCCTATTATATCAAACTCCGAGTTACAAAAAATAAATGCATATCTATCGAAGAAGAATGATGTTGTAGTTCTTCGTTACAAAGTGTCGTATGTTCTGGCAATTCACTTTGTCAGTCGAGGTATTGAATTCCATCCACAATTATCAATAAATTCATTCAAATTTGAACAGGATGAGGAATCTAGAGAATACCTCACGATTACCCATGAGACACTCCAGAAAAATTATCAAGGGGGTGTAGAGGATTCATCTGAGGAATCAGAAGATAAAAGAATGTATTCCACCGAGTCTGAATCATGTCCTGTCCAAGCAGTAAAACTGTTCTTGTCAAAATGTCATCCAAATTCGAAAAGTTTATTCAATCAGTGTAGTCGTGATGCACTTGATGGTAACCCTTGTAATTATCCGGTGTGGTGCACCGATACACCAGTGAAAGTAAAAGCATTTTCCTATTTCATGCCAGATATTTGTAAAAATGCTGGAGTTAAGCGTTACACTGCACACTCACTACGTGCAACTGCCATTACTGCAATGAGTGATGCTGGATTAACTGACCGAAATATTATGTATATGTCCGATCACAAATGTGAGGAAAGCCTCAAGTCTTACTGTAGGAGACCAAGTAATGAACAGAAGCACAAAATTAGTGCTGTCCTTGATAGTGTCGCTACTGGTGGTAACTCCGATCGCACATCTTCTGCTCTTCTGCCACGTGTACTCCAACAGCCACATGTTGCAAATTCAAGTGCAAGTGGAACATGTGGTACTGCTACCGTACATGCAAATGACAAAAATCTGCCTTTAGTCCCCCTCACTATGTCTCATCAGGAACTTAGTACAGGAAAAATGTATGGCTTTGCCGCAAATTCCGTTTTTCACAACTGTAGCTTTCATTTCAGTTAAATTCGTCCTGGGTTTTGTGTACATTTTTGTGTACTGACTGTGACGTGTGTAGTGATCAGCTGTTTCAATGTGTGACAATTCACTACGGTGTTTATTTATTGATTTCTTGAATTTCAAACTTTTATTGTTGTAGTTTACGAAAAAATTTAAATAATTCAGTTAAAACTTTGTTTTGTGTTAACTTGTTTTGAAATCAGAAGATGGTTTGTGGGATTATATTTTATGCGTAAAACCAACAAAATATTCATACACCAGGCCAAACACGCTTACAAAATACACAAGAAACATGGAATTGAGGTTACCCTAGGGAAACTAAATTCTTGAATTCAGTTTTAAAGAATTATAAGGATTAAACGCCGTTTTCAATGGATTTATCGGTATATCAACAAGACCAACTCACTCACAAACATATCATAAAAGTCCTTCGGACTTTTATTTGTTTGTGAGTGAGTTGGTCTTGTTGATATACCGATAAATCCACTGAAAACGGCGTTTAATCCTATAGTATTTGAATATTATTCTTCGTAATTTTATGAATCTTTTGCAGCTTTTTGTTTGAATCGGTAAAATCAAAAAGAGAACCATGCACAATTAAAGAAGGGAGAGTTTTTGTGTTTCAAAATACAAGATTGAGTCATCATTTACCATTTTCTGAAAACCCTCGTCCTTTTTCATTTCCTTACCAACCGCTGTCTAGTCTAGGTCATACAGGAACACGTCCGGAATCAACTGTTAAAAGTGGAAAATATATATATAGGCAGATTCGAGATTTGTGATCTGCAATACAATTGGGTATGGGGCACTGAAACTACTGGAGAAGATAGATTATAGTAATAAGTTTACATGTAATTATCATTGGATTAACGGGTAAAAGGACATTAAAATTTAATATTACAGTTTGAATTAATAGAAGACAACGGTTGCAGTATTATGTAACTGGGTTGTACGATGGATATAAAAATTTGTTCAATTAAGACTGATATAACCAACATTGTTACTTTTAGTTTGAGCACTAAAAACGTATATAGAGGTCGAAATGAAATAAATGTTCTCTTCAAACAAAGAAACGCATAGTGGCTTTTAACATATTTTAATAAGCGACATTCAAATTTAAATTTTACAATTGCACGAACGATATGCACTTTAATGCGTGTTGTATTCAAAGGTACAGTCATTGTCTCCAAATCACAAATCACAGTCAAATAATAAAAGTTCAAAGTCACTCCTGGTCAACTACACGCTAGTAATAAAATAGCAAAGAATACCAATCGAACAACAAGAGCCAAAAAACCAAGGGACAGTAAGTGCATACTTTCTGAATTGATTTCGTAACAAATTTCATTCTGGATCATTTTAGCTATACTAATTTCATTAGCCGGATAAAATTTTCACCGATATGATTCCACAAACTTTACACTCCACAATTAGCAATGCCATGATTATGAAGAAGTGTTAAATTGATTTAATTAGACATTGTAGAAATGTCAGCAGAGCGGCGGAGAAAGGTAACAATATTTATTTACAAAAACAACATTTTAATAGCGGAAAATATGTATTATTCCCAGGAGTGTTTTGCTCCATCACAAGTAATGGGACCTCTGTAGCTCCGTCAATTAAAAAAAGAGCTACATTATTGTAGCTAGTTGAAGAATGTCTTCCTGTACCACTGAACTGATAAGTTGAGTGGTTTGTACACTAGCTCTGTTTTTCTTGTATCTGAGATCTCCGCCCACATCATGACGCTACTTCCGACGAATCTATTTTCAGGACACATGATTGTGCGAATCGTTCATTTTGTCTACGGTTAACGCGTGTTCTACCATCCCGCTTCTGTAGCAGGAACCGCGACTAGTCACTTAACCATATTCTGCTCAGTTCCGTAATGCCAAAAACCTCAATCTGTTGCACCATCTGACTCTTTCTCGTCATTGTAATTTGTAACACTTTTAAAACTGCTCCAAAATACGGTCTCTTGGGTCTAATTTCATGTTGTCGGAGCCGGTTCCTGGCAGTTTGAGATCCAATTCTTTGCAATCCAGGTTTTCCAACTGCAGTTGTTTTTGCTGTGTCTGTTTGATTCTGTAGATGGAATACCCGAATGTACCGATCTCGACGTGCTGTGTTTATGCGTGCTTTACCAAGTCTTGGACGGTCATTAGTCATACCGATCTTTTGAAATCGGATCCATAGTCTGAAACTGGTAGTCTGGTTCACATTCTTAGTCCTTGCAACATCATTTTCGAGACTCCAGCCTGTCGTCGTTCCGGTGGCATAATTTTTACTCTTTGACGAGTTAGACCATCAAACCTGTTCATTGTATACGATACCAAAAGACTGTTGAGAAGACCACAAACTTTCTGTTGGAAGCGCTTTCTAAATTGACAATTACCGGTGTATGCACTTTTCAAGTATCATTTTAACAATGTGGCGATAAGCCAAATCTGAAGACGTTAAACCATTTAAAATTACCTGTACATTTCAAAGGTTCAATCACTGTGAACCAAAATAAGGACTGACATTACCATACACAGTTCAAATTTGATTGATAGAAACTGATAGTGACTATAAATTTACTGTTCACGATCTTTAAATCACTGTATACTATTCATACAGTTCTCGTCAGTAATTTACATTTTTTATCTTTTACTGATAGCTTCTGTCCTGAACTGAAATAGTTCATGACAGTTAAGTACAGTACTTTTGTAGGACTGAAAATAACTGTTAGTCACTACATCAGATCATGACAGTACTTTTAAATTTTTACCTGGATTTAGAATGACTGACAATCACTGCACCAGTCCTTGACAGTGATTATCAATATTTACCTGTATTTAGAATGACTGATAATCACTGTAGCAGTCCTTGTCAGCCATTATCAGTTCTTACCTTGATTTAGAATGACTGATGTTCAATGTAGCAGTCATTGTTGTCAGTCATTATCAGTTCTAACCTTGAATTAGTACGACTGATGTTCACTGTCATACTTTCTCTTCTATATATATATCCTTCACAATATCAACTACCAAACGTTACAAACGTTAGCCATGAATATTCTCATAAGAGATGAAACCGGTTGGACAATGACTTTACTGTGTATTTAACAGATGTGATTTTCAAAAGAAGACATTTTGGTGTATTTTCGTATTTTTATTTTCATTATATATATATATATATATATATATATATATTTTGAACTACCTGTATTGTGTTTTTACACGATCCCAGTGGACTTATATTATTCCATCACCGAATGAAAAAATACCTTAAGCATTTAGAGTTAAACGCCACTGATGAGTCTTAAGTAGACGAAACGCGCGTCTGGCGTAATGAATTTGTCACCTTGGTAATTTTGATTACATCTTGTTGGAATATTTGAGCAAAGCAAAGTGACAGCACGGCACGTCCGCGGCTGGCGGACTTGTGAAGCAACTGTTTTGGGTTAGGTTGGAAATGAGAAAATTCAAGATCAATATGTTATGACTTGTTTACGTCATTTATTTATATTGACATTCAATGACTAAGGCCATTCGTTGGTCAGTCTTTGTCTAAATTTTTGACAAGAAACACCGTCGTTTGTATCGTTGCATAATCTTCTAGACTTGTATATATATATACCGTCATATGTATCGTTGCATAATCTTCTAGACTTGTATATTATTATTTTTTGTTTATGCTGTATCGTCATGTTTGTCGATCCGATACTAAATAAGTGTACTGGTTCAGCAGCATTCTTTTAGACCCTTTATATAATATTTTGAACTGCCTGTATTGTGTATTTACACGATCCCAGTGGACTTATATTATTCCATCTCCCAATGAAAAAAATATTATTCCATCTCCCAATGAAGAATATCTTAAACATTTATAGTTAAACGCCACTGATGAGTCTTATGTAGACGAAACGCGCGTCTGGCGTAATGAATTTGTCACCTTGATCATTTGGATTACATCTTGTTGGAATATTTGAGCAAAGCCAAGTAACAGCACGGCACGTCCCCGGTTAGCGGACTGAGAAGCAACTATTAAAAAAGTTTTGGGTTCATTTAAAATGAGAAAGTTTAAGATGAATATGTTGTGATTGTTCACGTTATTTATTTATATTGACACTCAATGACTAAGGCCATTCGTTGGTCAGTCTGTGTCTAAATTTATGATAAGAAACACCGTCATATGTATCGTTGCATAATCTTCTAGACTTGTATATTATTATTTTTTGTTTATGCTGTATCGTCATGTTTGTCGATCCGATACTAAATAAGTGTACTGGTTCAGCAGCATTCTTTTAGACCCTTTATATAATATTTTGAACTGCCTGTATTGTGTATTTACACGATCCCAGTGGACTTATATTATTCCATCTCCAAATGAAAAAAATATTATTTCATCTCCCAATGAAGAATATCTTAAACATTTATAGTTAAACGCCACTGATGAGTCTTATGTAGACGAAACGCGCGTCTGGCGTAATGAATTTGTCACCTTGATCATTTGGATTACATCTTGTTGGAATATTTGAGCAAAGCCAAGTAACAGCACGGCACGTTCCCGGTTAGCGGACTGAGAAGCAACTATTAAAAAAGTTTTGGGTTCATTTAAAATGAGAAAGTTTAAGATGAATATGTTGTGATTGTTCACGTTATTTATTTATATTGACACTCAATGACTAAGGCCATTCGTTAGTCAGTCTGTGTCTAAATTTATGACAAGAAACACCGTCATATGTATCGTTGCATAATCTTCTAGACTTGTATATTATTATTTTTTGTTTATGCTGTATCGTCATGTTTGTCGATCCGATACTAAATAAGTGTACTGGTTCAGCAGCATTCTTTTAGACCCTTTATATAATATTTTGAACTGCCTGTATTGTGTATTTACACGATCCCAGTGGACTTATATTATTCCATCTCCCAATGAAAAAAATATTATTCCATCTCCCAATGAAGAATATCTTAAACATTTACAGTTAAACGCCACTGATGAGTCTTATGTAGACGAAACGCGCGTCTGGCGTAATGAATTTGTCACCTTGATCATTTGGATTACATCTTGTTGGAATATTTGAGCAAAGCCAAGTAACAGCACGGCACGTCCCCGGTTAGCGGACTGAGAAGCAACTATTAAAAAAGTTTTGGGTTCATTTAAAATGAGAAAGTTTAAGATGAATATGTTTTGATTGTTCACGTTATTTATTTATATTGACACTCAATGACTAAGGCCATTCGTTGGTCAGTCTGTGTCTAAATTTATGACAAGAAACACCGTCATATGTATCGTTGCATAATCTTCTAGACTTGTATATTATTATTTTTTGTTTATGCTGTATCGTCATGTTTGTCGATCCGATACTAAATAAGTGTACTGGTTCAGCAGCATTCTTTTAGACCCTTTATATAATATTTTGAACTGCCTGTATTGTGTATTTACACGATCCCAGTGGACTTATATTATTCCATCTCCCAATGAAAAAAATATTATTCCATCTCCCAATGAAGAATATCTTAAACATTTATAGTTAAACGCCACTGATGAGTCTAATGTAGACGAAACGCGCGTCTGGCGTAATGAATTTCTCACCTTGATCATTTGGATTACATCTTGTTGGAATATTTGAGCAAAGCCAAGTAACAGCATGGCACGTCCCCGGTTAGCGGACTGAGAAGCAACTATTAAAAAAGTTTTGGGTTCATTTAAAATGAGAAAGTTTAAGATGAATATGTTGTGATTGTTCACGTTATTTATTTATATTGACACTCAATGACTAAGGCCCTTCGTTGGTCAGTCTGTGTCTAAATTTATGACAAGAAACACCGTCATATGTATCGTTGCATCATCTTCTAGACTTGTATATTATTATTTTTTGTTTATGCTGTATCGTCATGTTTGTCGATCCGATACTAAATAAGTGTACTGGTTCAGCAGCATTCTTTTAGACCCTTTATATAATATTTTGAACTGCCTGTATTGTGTATTTACACGATCCCAGTGGACTTATATTATTCCATCTCCCAATGAAGAATATCTTAAACATTTATAGTTAAACGCCACTGATGAGTCTTATGTAGACGAAACGCGCGTCTGGCGTAATGAATTTGTCACCTTGATCATTTGGATTACATCTTGTTGGAATATTTGAGCAAAGCCAAGTAACAGCACGGCACGTCCCCGGTTAGCGGACTGAGAAGCAACTATTAAAAAAGTTTTGGGTTCATTTAAAATGAGAAAGTTTAAGATGAATATGTTGTGATTGTTCACGTTATTTATTTATATTGACACTCAATGACTAAGGCCATTCGTTGGTCAGTCTGTGTCTAAATTTATGACAAGAAACACCGTCATATGTATCGTTGCATAATCTTCTAGACTTGTATATTATTATTTTTTGTTTATGCTGTATCGTCATGTTTGTCGATCCGATACTAAATAAGTGTACTGGTTCAGCAGCATTCTTTTAGACCCTTTAAATAATATTTTGAACTGCCTGTATTGTGTATTTACACGATCCCAGTGGACTTATATTATTCCATCTCCAAATGAAAAAAATATTATTCCATCTCCCAATGAAGAATATCTTAAACATTTATAGTTAAACGCCACTGATGAGTCTTATGTAGACGAAACGCGCGTCTGGCGTAATGAATTTGTCACCTTGATCATTTGGATTACATCTTGTTGGAATATTTGAGCAATGCCAAGTAACATCACGGCACGTCCCCGGTTAGCGGACTGAGAAGCAACTATTAAAAAAGTTTTGGGTTCATTTAAAATGAGAAAGTTTAAGATGAATATGTTGTGATTGTTCACGTTATTTATTTATATTGACACTCAATGACTAAGGCCATTCGTTGGTCAGTCTGTGTCTAAATTTATGACAAAAAACACCGTCATATGTATCGTTGCATAATCTTCTAGACTTGTATATTATTATTTTTTGTTCATGCTGTATCGTCATGTTTGTCGATCCGATACTAAATAAGTGTACTGGTTCAGCAGCATTCTTTTAGACCCTTTATATAATATTTTTTGAACTGCCTGTATTGTGTATTTACACGATCCCAGTGGACTTATATTATTCCATCTCCCAATGAAAAAAATATTATTCCATGTCCCAATGAAGAATATCTTAAACATTTATAGTTAAACGCCACTGATGAGTCTTATGTAGACGAAACGCGCGTCTGGCGTAATGAATTTGTCACCTTGATCATTTGGATTACATCTTGTTGGAATATTTGAGCAATGCCAAGTAACATCACGGCACGTCCCCGGTTAGCGGACTGAGAAGCAACTATTTAAAAAGTTTTGGGTTCATTTAAAATGAGAAAGTTTAAGATGAATATGTTGTGATTGTTCACGTTATTTATTTATATTGACACTCAATGACTAAGGCCATTCGTTGGTCAGTCTGTGTCTAAATTTATGACAAGAAACACCGTCATATGTATCGTTGCATAATCTTCTAGACTTGTATATTATTATTTTTTGTTTATGCTGTATCGTCATGTTTGTCGATCCGATACTAAATAAGTGTACTGGTTCAGCAGCATTCTTTTAGACCCTTTATATAATATTTTTTGAACTGCCTGTATTGTGTATTTACACGATCCCAGTGGACTTATATTATTCCATCTCCCAATGAAAGAAATATTATTCCATCTCCCAATGAAGAATATCTTAAACATTTATAGTTAAACGCCACTGATGAGTCTTATGTAGACGAAACGCGCGTCTGGCGTAATGAATTTGTTACCTTGATCATTTGGATTACATCTTGTTGGAATATTTGAGCAAAGCCAAGTAACAGCACGGCACGTCCCCGGTTAGCGGACTGAGAAGCAACTATTAAAAAAGTTTTGGGTTCATTTAAAATGAGAAAGTTTAAGATGAATATGTTGTGATTGTTCACGTTATTTATTTATATTGACACTCAATGACTAAAGCCATTCGTTGGTCAGTCTGTGTCTAAATTTATGACAAGAAACACCGTCATATGTATCGTTGCATAATCTTCTAGACTTGTATATTATTATTTTTTGTTTATGCTGTATCGTCATGTTTGTCGATCCGATACTAAATAAGTGTACTGGTTCAGCAGCATTCTTTTAGACCCTTTATATAATATTTTTTGAACTGCCTGTATTGTGTATTTACACGATCCCAGTGGACTTATATTATTCAATCTCCCAATGAAAAAAATATTATTCCATCTCCCAATGAAGAATATCTTAAACATTTATAGTTAAACGCCACTGATGAGTCTTATGTAGACGAAACGCGCGTCTGGCGTAATGAATTTGTCACCTTGATCATTTGGATTACATCTTGTTGGAATATTTGAGCAATGCCAAGTAACATCACGGCACGTCCCCGGTTAGCGGACTGAGAAGCAACTATTAAAAAAGTTTTGGGTTCATTTAAAATGAGAAAGTTTAAGATGAATATGTTGTGATTGTTCACGTTATTTATTTATATTGACACTCAATGACTAAGGCCATTCGTTGGTCAGTCTGTGTCTAAATTTATGACAAGAAACACCGTCATATGTATCGTTGCATAATCTTCTAGACTTGTATATTATTATTTTTTGTTTATGCTGTATCGTCATGTTTGTCGATCCGATACTAAATAAGTGTACTGGTTCAGCAGCATTCTTTTAGACCCTTTATATAATATTTTTTGAACTGCCTGTATTGTGTATTTACACGATCCCAGTGGACTTATATTATTCCATCTCCCAATGAAAAAAATATTATTCCATCTCCCAATGAAGAATATCTTAAACATTTATAGTTAAACGCCACTGATGAGTCTTATGTAGACGAAACGCGCGTCTGGCGTAATGAATTTGTCACCTTGATCATTTGGATTACATCTTGTTGGAATATTTGAGCAAAGCCAAGTAACAGCACGGCACGTCCCCGGTTAGCGGACTGAGAAGCAACTATTAAAAAAGTTTTGGGTTCATTTAAAATGAGAAAGTTTAAGATGAATATGTTGTGATTGCTCACGTTATTTATTTATATTGACACTCAATGACTAAAGCCATTCGTTGGTCAGTCTGTGTCTAAATTTATGACAAGAAACACCGTCATATGTATCGTTGCATAATCTTCTAGACTTGTATATTATTATTTTTTGTTTATGCTGTATCGTCATGTTTGTCGATCCGATACTAAATAAGTGTACTGGTTCAGCAGCATTCTTTTAGACCCTTTATATAATATTTTGAACTGCCTGTATTGTGTATTTACACGATCCCAGTGGACTTATATTATTCCATCTCCCAAAGAAAAAAATATTATTCCATCTCCCAATGAAGAATATCTTAAACATTTATAGTTAAACGCCACTTATGAGTCTTATGTAGACGAAACGCGCGTCTGGCGTAATGAATTTGTCACCTTGATCATTTGGATTACATCTTGTTGGAATATTTGAGCAAAGCCAAGTAACAGCAGGGCACGTCCCCGGTTAGCGGACTGAGAAGCAACTATTAAAAAAGTTTTGGGTTCATTTAAAATGAGAAAGTTTAAGATGAATATGTTGTGATTGTTCACGTTATTTATTTATATTGACACTCAATGACTAAGGCCATTCGTTGGTCAGTCTGTGTCTAAATTTATGACAAGAAACACCGTCATATGTATCGTTGCATAATCTTCTAGACTTGTATATTATTATTTTTTGTTTATGCTGTATCGTCATGTTTATCGATCCGATACTAAATAAGTGTACTGGTTCAGCAGCATTCTTTTAGACCCTTTATATAATATTTTTTGAACTGCCTGTATTGTGTATTTACACGATCCCAGTGGACTTATATTATTCCATCTCCCAATGAAAAAAATATTATTCCATCTCCCAATGAAGAATATCTTAAACATTTATAGTTAAACGCCACTGATGAGTCTTATGTAGACGAAACGCGCGTCTGGCATAATGAATTTATCACCTTGATCATTTGGATTACATCTTGTTGGAATATTTGAGCAAAGCCAAGTAACAGCACGGCACGTCCCCGGTTAGCGGACTGAGAAGCAACTATTAAAAAAGTTTTGGGTTCATTTAAAATGAGAAAGTTTAAGATGAATATGTTGTGATTGTTCACGTTATTTATTTATATTGACACTCAATGACTAAGGCCCTTCGTTGGTCAGTCTGTGTCTAAATTTATGACAAGAAACACCGTCATATGTATCGTTGCATAATCTTCTAGACTTGTATATTATTATTTTTTGTTTATGCTGTATCGTCATGTTTGTCGATCCGATACTAAATAAGTGTACTGGTTCAGCAGCATTCTTTTAGACTCTTTATATAATATTTTGAACTGCCTGTATTGTGTATTTACACGATCCCAGTGGACTTATATTATTCCATCTCCCAATGAAAAAAATATTATTCCATCTCCCAATGAAGAATATCTTAAACATTTATAGTTAAACGCCACTGATGAGTCTTATGTAGACGAAACGCGCGTCTGGCGTAATGAATTTATCACCTTGATCATTTGGATTACATCTTGTTGGAATATTTGAGCAAAGCCAAGTAACAGCACGGCACGTCCCCGGTTAGCGGACTTAGAAGCAACTATTAAAAAAGTTTTGGGTTCATTTAAAATGAGAAAGTTTAAGATGAATATGTTGTGATTGTTCACGTTATTTATTTATATTGACACTCAATGACTAAGGCCCTTCGTTGGTCAGTCTGTGTCTAAATTTATGACAAGAAACACCGTCATATGTATCGTTGCATAATCTTCTAGACTTGTATATTATTATTTTTTGTTTATGCTGTATCGTCATGTTTGTCGATCCGATACTAAATAAGTGTACTGGTTCAGCAGCATTCTTTTAGACCCTTTATATAATATTTTGAACTGCCTGTATTGTGTATTTACACGATCCCAGTGGACTTATATTATTCCATCTCCCAATGAAAAAAATATTATTCCATCTCCCAATGAAGAATATCTTAAACATTTATAGTTAAACGCCACTGATGAGTCTTATGTAGACGAAACGTGCGTCTGGCGTAATGAATTTGTCACCTTGATCATTTGGATTACATCTTGTTGGAATATTTGAGCAAAGCCAAGTAACAGCACGGCACGTCCCCGGTTAGCGGACTGAGAAGCAACTATTAAAAAAGTTTTGGGTTCATTTAAAATGAGAAAGTTTAAGATGAATATGTTGTGATTGTTCACGTTATTTATTTATATTGACACTCAATGACTAAGGCCATTCGTTGGTCAGTCTGTGTCTAAATTTATGACAAGAAACACCGTCATATGTATCGTTGCATAATCTTCTAGACTTGTATATTATTATTTTTTGTTTATGCTGTATCGTCATGTTTGTCGATCCGATACTAAATAAGTGTACTGGTTCAGCAGCATTCTTTTAGACCCTTTATATAATATTTTGAACTGCCTGTATTGTGTATTTACACGATCCCAGTGGACTTATATTATTCCATCTCCCAATGAAAAAAATATTATTTCATCTCCCAATGAAGAATATCTTAAACATTTATAGTTAAACGCCACTGATGAGTCTTATGTAGACGAAACGCGCGTCTGGCGTAATGAATTTGTCACCTTGATCATTTGGATTACATCTTGTTGGAATATTTGAGCAAAGCCAAGTAACAGCACGGCACGTTCCCGGTTAGCGGACTGAGAAGCAACTATTAAAAAAGTTTTGGGTTCATTTAAAATGAGAAAGTTTAAGATGAATATGTTGTGATTGTTCACGTTATTTATTTATATTGACACTCAATGACTAAGGCCATTCGTTAGTCAGTCTGTGTCTAAATTTATGACAAGAAACACCGTCATATGTATCGTTGCATAATCTTCTAGACTTGTATATTATTATTTTTTGTTTATGCTGTATCGTCATGTTTGTCGATCCGATACTAAATAAGTGTACTGGTTCAGCAGCATTCTTTTAGACCCTTTATATAATATTTTGAACTGCCTGTATTGTGTATTTACACGATCCCAGTGGACTTATATTATTCCATCTCCCAATGAAAAAAATATTATTCCATCTCCCAATGAAGAATATCTTAAACATTTACAGTTAAACGCCACTGATGAGTCTTATGTAGACGAAACGCGCGTCTGGCGTAATGAATTTGTCACCTTGATCATTTGGATTACATCTTGTTGGAATATTTGAGCAAAGCCAAGTAACAGCACGGCACGTTCCCGGTTAGCGGACTGAGAAGCAACTATTAAAAAAGTTTTGGGTTCATTTAAAATGAGAAAGTTTAAGATGAATATGTTGTGATTGTTCACGTTATTTATTTATATTGACACTCAATGACTAAGGCCATTCGTTAGTCAGTCTGTGTCTAAATTTATGACAAGAAACACCGTCATATGTATCGTTGCATAATCTTCTAGACTTGTATATTATTATTTTTTGTTTATGCTGTATCGTCATGTTTGTCGATCCGATACTAAATAAGTGTACTGGTTCAGCAGCATTCTTTTAGACCCTTTATATAATATTTTGAACTGCCTGTATTGTGTATTTACACGATCCCAGTGGACTTATATTATTCCATCTCCCAATGAAAAAAATATTATTCCATCTCCCAATGAAGAATATCTTAAACATTTACAGTTAAACGCCACTGATGAGTCTTATGTAGACGAAACGCGCGTCTGGCGTAATGAATTTGTCACCTTGATCATTTGGATTACATCTTGTTGGAATATTTGAGCAAAGCCAAGTAACAGCACGGCACGTCCCCGGTTAGCGGACTGAGAAGCAACTATTAAAAAAGTTTTGGGTTCATTTAAAATGAGAAAGTTTAAGATGAATATGTTTTGATTGTTCACGTTATTTATTTATATTGACACTCAATGACTAAGGCCATTCGTTGGTCAGTCTGTGTCTAAATTTATGACAAGAAACACCGTCATATGTATCGTTGCATAATCTTCTAGACTTGTATATTATTATTTTTTGTTTATGCTGTATCGTCATGTTTGTCGATCCGATACTAAATAAGTGTACTGGTTCAGCAGCATTCTTTTAGACCCTTTATATAATATTTTGAACTGCCTGTATTGTGTATTTACACGATCCCAGTGGACTTATATTATTCCATCTCCCAATGAAAAAAATATTATTCCATCTCCCAATGAAGAATATCTTAAACATTTATAGTTAAACGCCACTGATGAGTCTAATGTAGACGAAACGCGCGTCTGGCGTAATGAATTTCTCACCTTGATCATTTGGATTACATCTTGTTGGAATATTTGAGCAAAGCCAAGTAACAGCACGGCACGTCCCCGGTTAGCGGACTGAGAAGCAACTATTAAAAAAGTTTTGGGTTCATTTAAAATGAGAAAGTTTAAGATGAATATGTTGTGATTGTTCACGTTATTTATTTATATTGACACTCAATGACTAAGGCCCTTCGTTGGTCAGTCTGTGTCTAAATTTATGACAAGAAACACCGTCATATGTATCGTTGCATCATCTTCTAGACTTGTATATTATTATTTTTTGTTTATGCTGTATCGTCATGTTTGTCGATCCGATACTAAATAAGTGTACTGGTTCAGCAGCATTCTTTTAGACCCTTTATATAATATTTTGAACTGCCTGTATTGTGTATTTACACGATCCCAGTGGACTTATATTATTCCATCTCCCAATGAAGAATATCTTAAACATTTATAGTTAAACGCCACTGATGAGTCTTATGTAGACGAAACGCACGTCTGGCGTAATGAATTTGTCACCTTGATCATTTGGATTACATCTTGTTGGAATATTTGAGCAAAGCCAAGTAACAGCACGGCACGTCCCCGGTTAGCGGACTGAGAAGCAACTATTAAAAAAGTTTTGGGTTCATTTAAAATGAGAAAGTTTAAGATGAATATGTTGTGATTGTTCACGTTATTTATTTATATTGACACTCAATGACTAAGGCCATTCGTTGGTCAGTCTGTGTCTAAATTTATGACAAGAAACACCGTCATATGTATCGTTGCATAATCTTCTAGACTTGTATATTATTATTTTTTGTTTATGCTGTATCGTCATGTTTGTCGATCCGATACTAAATAAGTGTACTGGTTCAGCAGCATTCTTTTAGACCCTTTATATAATATTTTGAACTGCCTGTATTGTGTATTTACACGATCCCAGTGGACTTATATTATTCCATCTCCAAATGAAAAAAATATTATTCCATCTCCCAATGAAGAATATCTTAAACATTTATAGTTAAACGCCACTGATGAGTCTTATGTAGACGAAACGCGCGTCTGGCGTAATGAATTTGTCACCTTGATCATTTGGATTACATCTTGTTGGAATATTTGAGCAATGCCAAGTAACATCACGGCACGTCCCCGGTTAGCGGACTGAGAAGCAACTATTAAAAAAGTTTTGGGTTCATTTAAAATGAGAAAGTTTAAGATGAATATGTTGTGATTGTTCACGTTATTTATTTATATTGACACTCAATGACTAAGGCCATTCGTTGGTCAGTCTGTGTCTAAATTTATGACAAAAAACACCGTCATATGTATCGTTGCATAATCTTCTAGACTTGTATATTATTATTTTTTGTTCATGCTGTATCGTCATGTTTGTCGATCCGATACTAAATAAGTGTACTGGTTCAGCAGCATTCTTTTAGACCCTTTATATAATATTTTTTGAACTGCCTGTATTGTGTATTTACACGATCCCAGTGGACTTATATTATTCCATCTCCCAATGAAAAAAATATTATTCCATCTCCCAATGAAGAATATCTTAAACATTTATAGTTAAACGCCACTGATGAGTCTTATGTAGACGAAACGCGCGTCTGGCGTAATGAATTTGTCACCTTGATCATTTGGATTACATCTTGTTGGAATATTTGAGCAATGCCAAGTAACATCACGGCACGTCCCCGGTTAGCGGAGTGAGAAGCAACTATTAAAAAAGTTTTGGGTTCATTTAAAATGAGAAAGTTTAAGATGAATATGTTGTGATTGTTCACGTTATTTATTTATATTGACACTCAATGACTAAGGCCATTCGTTGGTCAGTCTGTGTCTAAATTTATGACAAGAAACACCGTCATATGTATCGTTGCATAATCTTCTAGACTTGTATATTATTATTTTTTGTTTATGCTGTATCGTCATGTTTGTCGATCCGATACTAAATAAGTGTACTGGTTCAGCAGCATTCTTTTAGACCCTTTATATAATATTTTTTGAACTGCCTGTATTGTGTATTTACACGATCCCAGTGGACTTATATTATTCCATCTCCCAATGAAAGAAATATTATTCCATCTCCCAATGAAGAATATCTTAAACATTTATAGTTAAACGCCACTGATGAGTCTTATGTAGACGAAACGCGCGTCTGGCGTAATGAATTTGTTACCTTGATCATTTGGATTACATCTTGTTGGAATATTTGAGCAAAGCCAAGTAACAGCACGGCACGTCCCCGGTTAGCGGACTGAGAAGCAACTATTAAAAAAGTTTTGGGTTCATTTAAAATGAGAAAGTTTAAGATGAATATGTTGTGATTGTTCACGTTATTTATTTATATTGACACTCAATGACTAAAGCCATTCGTTGGTCAGTCTGTGTCTAAATTTATGACAAGAAACACCGTCATATGTATCGTTGCATAATCTTCTAGACTTGTATATTATTATTTTTTGTTTATGCTGTATCGTCATGTTTGTCGATCCGATACTAAATAAGTGTACTGGTTCAGCAGCATTCTTTTAGACCCTTTATATAATATTTTTTGAACTGCCTGTATTGTGTATTTACACGATCCCAGTGGACTTATATTATTCCATCTCCCAATGAAAAAAATATTATTCCATCTCCCAATGAAGAATATCTTAAACATTTATAGTTAAACGCCACTGATGAGTCTTATGTAGACGAAACGCGCGTCTGGCGTAATGAATTTGTCACCTTGATCATTTGGATTACATCTTGTTGGAATATTTGAGCAATGCCAAGTAACATCACGGCACGTCCCCGGTTAGCGGACTGAGAAGCAACTATTAAAAAAGTTTTGGGTTCATTTAAAATGAGAAAGTTTAAGATGAATATGTTGTGATTGTTCACGTTATTTATTTATATTGACACTCAATGACTAAGGCCATTCGTTGGTCAGTCTGTGTCTAAATTTATGACAAGAAACACCGTCATATGTATCGTTGCATAATCTTCTAGACTTGTATATTATTATTTTTTGTTTATGCTGTATCGTCATGTTTGTCGATCCGATACTAAATAAGTGTACTGGTTCAGCAGCATTCTTTTAGACCCTTTATATAATATTTTTTGAACTGCCTGTATTGTGTATTTACACGATCCCAGTGGACTTATATTATTCCATCTCCCAATGAAAAAAATATTATTCCATCTCCCAATGAAGAATATCTTAAACATTTATAGTTAAACGCCACTGATGAGTCTTATGTAGACGAAACGCGCGTCTGGCGTAATGAATTTGTCACCTTGATCATTTGGATTACATCTTGTTGGAATATTTGAGCAAAGCCAAGTAACAGCACGGCACGTCCCCGGTTAGCGGACTGAGAAGCAACTATTAAAAAAGTTTTGGGTTCATTTAAAATGAGAAAGTTTAAGATGAATATGTTGTGATTGTTCACGTTATTTATTTATATTGACACTCAATGACTAAAGCCATTCGTTGGTCAGTCTGTGTCTAAATTTATGACAAGAAACACCGTCATATGTATCGTTGCATAATCTTCTAGACTTGTATATTATTATTTTTTGTTTATGCTGTATCGTCATGTTTGTCGATCCGATACTAAATAAGTGTACTGGTTCAGCAGCATTCTTTTAGACCCTTTATATAATATTTTGAACTGCCTGTATTGTGTATTTACACGATCCCAGTGGACTTATATTATTCCATCTCCCAATGAAAAAAATATTATTCCATCTCCCAATGAAGAATATCTTAAACATTTATAGTTAAACGCCACTTATGAGTCTTATGTAGACGAAACGCGCGTCTGGCGTAATGAATTTGTCACCTTGATCATTTGGATTACATCTTGTTGGAATATTTGAGCAAAGCCAAGTAACAGCAGGGCACGTCCCCGGTTAGCGGACTGAGAAGCAACTATTAAAAAAGTTTTGGGCTCATTTAAAATGAGAAAGTTTAAGATGAATATGTTGTGATTGTTCACGTTATTTATTTATATTGACACTCAATGACTAAGGCCATTCGTTGGTCAGTCTGTGTCTAAATTTATGACAAGAAACACCGTCATATGTATCGTTGCATAATCTTCTAGACTTGTATATTATTATTTTTTGTTTATGCTGTATCGTCATGTTTATCGATCCGATACTAAATAAGTGTACTGGTTCAGCAGCATTCTTTTAGACCCTTTATATAATATTTTTTGAACTGCCTGTATTGTGTATTTACACGATCCCAGTGGACTTATATTATTCCATCTCCCAATGAAAAAAATATTATTCCATCTCCCAATGAAGAATATCTTAAACATTTATAGTTAAACGCCACTGATGAGTCTTATGTAGACGAAACGCGCGTCTGGCGTAATGAATTTGTCACCTTGATCATTTGGATTACATCTTGTTGGAATATTTGAGCAATGCCAAGTAACATCACGGCACGTCCCCGGTTAGCGGACTGAGAAGCAACTATTAAAAAAGTTTTGGGTTCATTTAAAATGAGAAAGTTTAAGATGAATATGTTGTGATTGTTCACGTTATTTATTTATATTGACACTCAATGACTAAGGCCATTCGTTGGTCAGTCTGTGTCTAAATTTATGACAAGAAACACCGTCATATGTATCGTTGCATAATCTTCTAGACTTGTATATTATTATTTTTTGTTTATGCTGTATCGTCATGTTTGTCGATCCGATACTAAATAAGTGTACTGGTTCAGCAGCATTCTTTTAGACCCTTTATATAATATTTTGAACTGCCTGTATTGTGTATTTACACGATCCCAGTGGACTTATATTATTCCATCTCCCAATGAAAAAAATATTATTCCATCTCCCAATGAAGAATATCTTAAACATTTATAGTTAAACGCCACTGATGAGTCTTATGTAGACGAAACGCGCGTCTGGCGTAATGAATTTGTCACCTTGATCATTTGGATTACATCTTGTTGGAATATTTGAGCAAAGCCAAGTAACAGCACGGCACGTCCCCGGTTAGCGGACTGAGAAGCAACTATTAAAAAAGTTTTGGGTTCATTTAAAATGAGAAAGTTTAAGATGAATATGTTGTGATTGTTCACGTTATTTATTTATATTGACACTCAATGACTAAGGCCATTCGTTGGTCAGTCTGTGTCTAAATTTATGACAAGAAACACCGTCATATGTATCGTTGCATAATCTTCTAGACTTGTATATTATTATTTTTTGTTTATGCTGTATCGTCATGTTTGTCGATCCGATACTAAATAAGTGTACTGGTTCAGCAGCATTCTTTTAGATCCTTTATATAATATTTTGAACTGCCTGTATTGTGTATTTACACGATCCCAGTGGACTTATATTATTCCATCTCCCAATGAAAAAAATATTATTCCATCTCCCAATGAAGAATATCTTAAACATTTATAGTTAAACGCCACTGATGAGTCTTATGTAGACGAAACGCGCGTCTGGCATAATGAATTTATCACCTTGATCATTTGGATTACATCTTGTTGGAATATTTGAGCAAAGCCAAGTAACAGCACGGCACGTCCCCGGTTAGCGGACTGAGAAGCAACTATTAAAAAAGTTTTGGGTTCATTTAAAATGAGAAAGTTTAAGATGAATATGTTGTGATTGTTCACGTTATTTATTTATATTGACACTCAATGACTAAGGCCCTTCGTTGGTCAGTCTGTGTCTAAATTTATGACAAGAAACACCGTCATATGTATCGTTGCATAATCTTCTAGACTTGTATATTATTATTTTTTGTTTATGCTGTATCGTCATGTTTATCGATCCGATACTAAATAAGTGTACTGGTTCAGCAGCATTCTTTTAGACCCTTTATATAATATTTTTTGAACTGCCTGTATTGTGTATTTACACGATCCCAGTGGACTTATATTATTCCATCTCCCAATGAAAAAAATATTATTCCATCTCCCAATGAAGAATATCTTAAACATTTATAGTTAAACGCCACTGATGAGTCTTATGTAGACGAAACGCGCGTCTGGCGTAATGAATTTGTCACCTTGATCATTTGGATTACATCTTGTTGGAATATTTGAGCAATGCCAAGTAACATCACGGCACGTCCCCGGTTAGCGGACTGAGAAGCAACTATTAAAAAAGTTTTGGGTTCATTTAAAATGAGAAAGTTTAAGATGAATATGTTGTGATTGTTCACGTTATTTATTTATATTGACACTCAATGACTAAGGCCATTCGTTGGTCAGTCTGTGTCTAAATTTATGACAAGAAACACCGTCATATGTATCGTTGCATAATCTTCTAGACTTGTATATTATTATTTTTTGTTTATGCTGTATCGTCATGTTTGTCGATCCGATACTAAATAAGTGTACTGGTTCAGCAGCATTCTTTTAGACCCTTTATATAATATTTTGAACTGCCTGTATTGTGTATTTACACGATCCCAGTGGACTTATATTATTCCATCTCCCAATGAAAAAAATATTATTCCATCTCCCAATGAAGAATATCTTAAACATTTATAGTTAAACGCCACTTATGAGTCTTATGTAGACGAAACGCGCGTCTGGCGTAATGAATTTGTCACCTTGATCATTTGGATTACATCTTGCTGGAATATTTGAGCAAAGCCAAGTAACAGCAGGGCACGTCCCCGGTTAGCGGACTGAGAAGCAACTATTAAAAAAGTTTTGGGTTCATTTAAAATGAGAAAGTTTAAGATGAATATGTTGTGATTGTTCACGTTATTTATTTATATTGACACTCAATGACTAAGGCCATTCGTTGGTCAGTCTGTGTCTAAATTTATGACAAGAAACACCGTCATATGTATCGTTGCATAATCTTCTAGACTTGTATATTATTATTTTTTGTTTATGCTGTATCGTCATGTTTGTCGATCCGATACTAAATAAGTGTACTGGTTCAGCAGCATTCTTTTAGACCCTTTATATAATATTTTGAACTGCCTGTATTGTGTATTTACACGATCCCAGTGGACTTATATTATTCCATCTCCCAATGAAAAAAATATTATTCCATCTCCCGATGAAGAATATCTTAAACATTTATAGTTAAACGCCACTTATGAGTCTTATATAGACGAAACGCGCGTCTGGCGTAATGAATTTGTCACCTTGATCATTTGGATTACATCTTGTTGGAATATTTGAGCAAAGCCAAGTAACAGCACGGCACGTCCCCGGTTAGCGGACTGAGAAGCAACTATTAAAAAAGTTTTGGGTTCATTTAAAATGAGAAAGTTTTAGATGAATATGTTGTGATTGTTCACGTTATTTATTTATATTGACACTCAATGACTAAGGCCATTCGTTGGTCAGTCTGTGTCTAAATTTATGACAAGAAACACCGTCATATGTATCGTTGCATAATCTTCTAGACTTGTATATTATTATTTTTTGTTTATGCTGTATCGTCATGTTTGTCGATCCGATACTAAATAAGTGTACTGGTTCAGCAGCATTCTTTTAGACCCTTTATATAATATTTTGAACTGCCTGTATTGTGTATTTACACGATCCCAGTGGACTTATATTATTCCATCTCCCAATGAAAAAAATATTATTCCATCTCCCAATGAAGAATATCTTAAACATTTATAGTTAAACGCCACTTATGAGTCTTATGTAGACGAAACGCGCGTCTGGCGTAATGAATTTGTCACCTTGATCATTTGGATTACATCTTGTTGGAATATTTGAGCAAAGCCAAGTAACAGCAGGGCACGTCCCCGGTTAGCGGACTGAGAAGCAACTATTAAAAAAGTTTTGGGTTCATTTAAAATGAGAAAGTTTAAGATGAATATGTTGTGATTGTTCACGTTATTTATTTATATTGACACTCAATGACTAAGGCCATTCGTTGGTCAGTCTGTGTCTAAATTTATGACAAGAAACACCGTCATATGTATCGTTGCATAATCTTCTAGACTTGTATATTATTATTTTTTGTTTATGCTGTATCGTCATGTTTATCGATCCGATACTAAATAAGTGTACTGGTTCAGCAGCATTCTTTTAGACCCTTTATATAATATTTTTTGAACTGCCTGTATTGTGTATTTACACGATCCCAGTGGACTTATATTATTCCATCTCCCAATGAAAAAAATATTATTCCATCTCCCAATGAAGAATATCTTAAACATTTATAGTTAAACGCCACTGATGAGTCTTATGTAGACGAAACGCGCGTCTGGCGTAATGAATTTGTCACCTTGATCATTTGGATTACATCTTGTTGGAATATTTGAGCAATGCCAAGTAACATCACGGCACGTCCCCGGTTAGCGGACTGAGAAGCAACTATTAAAAAAGTTTTGGGTTCATTTAAAATGAGAAAGTTTAAGATGAATATGTTGTGATTGTTCACGTTATTTATTTATATTGACACTCAATGACTAAGGCCATTCGTTGGTCAGTCTGTGTCTAAATTTATGACAAGAAACACCGTCATATGTATCGTTGCATAATCTTCTAGACTTGTATATTATTATTTTTTGTTTATGCTGTATCGTCATGTTTGTCGATCCGATACTAAATAAGTGTACTGGTTCAGCAGCATTCTTTTAGACCCTTTATATAATATTTTGAACTGCCTGTATTGTGTATTTACACGATCCCAGTGGACTTATATTATTCCATCTCCCAATGAAAAAAATATTATTCCATCTCCCGATGAAGAATATCTTAAACATTTATAGTTAAACGCCACTTATGAGTCTTATATAGACGAAACGCGCGTCTGGCGTAATGAATTTGTCACCTTGATCATTTGGATTACATCTTGTTGGAATATTTGAGCAAAGCCAAGTAACAGCACGGCACGTCCCCGGTTAGCGGACTGAGAAGCAACTATTAAAAAAGTTTTGGGTTCATTTAAAATGAGAAAGTTTTAGATGAATATGTTGTGATTGTTCACGTTATTTATTGATATTGACACTCAATGACTAAGGCCATTCGTTGGTCAGTCTGTGTCTAAATTTATGACAAGAAACACCGTCATATGTATCGTTGCATAATCTTCTAGACTTGTATATTATTATTTTTTGTTTATGCTGTATCGTCATGTTTGTCGATCCGATACTAAATAAGTGTACTGGTTCAGCAGCATTCTTTTAGACCCTTTATATAATATTTTGAACTGCCTGTATTGTGTATTTACACGATCCCAGTGGACTTATATTATTCCATCTCCCAATGAAAAAAATATTATTCCATCTCCCAATGAAGAATATCTTAAACATTTATAGTTAAACGCCACTGATGAGTCTTATGTAGACGAAATGCGCGTCTGGCGTAATGAATTTGTCACCTTGATCATTTGGATTACATCTTGTTGGAATATTTGAGCAAAGCCAAGTAACAGCACGGCACGTCCCCGGTTAGCGGACTGAGAAGCAACTATTAAAAAAGTTTTGGGTTCATTTAAAATGAGAAAGTTTAAGATGAATATGTTGTGATTGTTCACGTTATATATTTATATTGACACTCAATGACTAAGGCCCTTCGTTGGTCAGTCTGTGTCTAAATTTATGACAAGAAACACCGTCATATGTATCGTTGCATAATCTTCTAGACTTGTATATTATTATTTTTTGTTTATGCTGTATCGTCATGTTTGTCGATCCGATACTAAATAAGTGTACTGGTTCAGCAGCATTCTTTTAGACCCTTTATATAATATTTTGAACTGCCTGTATTGTGTATTTACACGATCCCAGTGGACTTATATTATTCCATCTCCCAATGAAAAAAATATTATTCCATCTCCCAATGAAGAATATCTTAAACATTTATAGTTAAACGCCACTGATGAGTCTTATGTAGACGAAACGCGCGTCTGGCGTAATGAATTTGTCACCTTGATCATTTGGATTACATCTTGTTGGAATATTTGAGCAAAGCCAAGTAACAGCACGGCACGTCCCCGGTTAGCGGACTGAGAAGCAACTATTAAAAAAGTTTTGGGTTCATTTAAAATGAGAAAGTTTAAGATGAATATGTTGTGATTGTTCACGTTATTTATTTATATTGACACTCAATGACTAAGGCCATTCGTTGGTCAGTCTGTGTCTAAATTTATGACAAGAAACACCGTCATATGTATCGTTGCATAATCTTCTAGACTTGTATATTATTATTTTTTGTTTATGCTGTATCGTCATGTTTGTCGATCCGATACTAAATAAGTGTACTGGTTCAGCAGCATTCTTTTAGACCCTTTATATAATATTTTGAACTGCCTGTATTGTGTATTTACACGATCCCAGTGGACTTATATTATTCCATCTCCCAATGAAAAAAATATTATTCCATCTCCCAATGAAGAATATCTTAAACATTTATAGTTAAACGCCACTGATGAGTCTTATGTAGACGAAACGCGCGTCTGGCATAATGAATTTATCACCTTGATCATTTGGATTACATCTTGTTGGAATATTTGAGCAAAGCCAAGTAACAGCACGGCACGTCCCCGGTTAGCGGACTGAGAAGCAACTATTAAAAAAGTTTTGGGTTCATTTAAAATGAGAAAGTTTAAGATGAATATGTTGTGATTGTTCACGTTATTTATTTATATTGACACTCAATGACTAAGGCCCTTCGTTGGTCAGTCTGTGTCTAAATTTATGACAAGAAACACCGTCATATGTATCGTTGCATAATCTTCTAGACTTGTATATTATTATTTTTTGTTTATGCTGTATCGTCATGTTTGTCGATCCGATACTAAATAAGTGTACTGGTTCAGCAGCATTCTTTTAGACTCTTTAAATAATATTTTGAACTGCCTGTATTGTGTATTTACACGATCCCAGTGGACTTATATTATTCCATCTCCCAATGAAAAAAATATTATTCCATCTCCCAATGAAGAATATCTTAAACATTTATAGTTAAACGCCACTGATGAGTCTTATGTAGACGAAACGCGCGTCTGGCGTAATGAATTTATCACCTTGATCATTTGGATTACATCTTGTTGGAATATTTGAGCAAAGCCAAGTAACAGCACGGCACGTCCCCGGTTAGCGGACTTAGAAGCAACTATTAAAAAAGTTTTGGGTTCATTTAAAATGAGAAAGTTTAAGATGAATATGTTGTGATTGTTCACGTTATTTATTTATATTGACACTCAATGACTAAGGCCCTTCGTTGGTCAGTCTGTGTCTAAATTTATGACAAGAAACACCGTCATATGTATCGTTGCATAATCTTCTAGACTTGTATATTATTATTTTTTGTTTATGCTGTATCGTCATGTTTGTCGATCCGATACTAAATAAGTGTACTGGTTCAGCAGCATTCTTTTAGACCCTTTATATAATATTTTGAACTGCCTGTATTGTGTATTTACACGATCCCAGTGGACTTATATTATTCCATCTCCCAATGAAAAAAATATTATTCCATCTCCCAATGAAGAATATCTTAAACATTTATAGTTAAACGCCACTGATGAGTCTTATGTAGACGAAACGTGCGTCTGGCGTAATGAATTTGTCACCTTGATCATTTGGATTACATCTTGTTGGAATATTTGAGCAAAGCCAAGTAACAGCACGGCACGTCCCCGGTTAGCGGACTGAGAAGCAACTATTAAAAAAGTTTTGGGTTCATTTAAAATGAGAAAGTTTAAGATGAATATGTTGTGATTGTTCACGTTATTTATTTATATTGACACTCAATGACTAAGGCCATTCGTTGGTCAGTCTGTGTCTAAATTTATGACAAGAAACACCGTCATATGTATCGTTGCATAATCTTCTAGACTTGTATATTATTATTTTTTGTTTATGCTGTATCGTCATGTTTGTCGATCCGATACTAAATAAGTGTACTGGTTCAGCAGCATTCTTTTAGACCCTTTATATAATATTTTGAACTGCCTGTATTGTGTATTTACACGATCCCAGTGGACTTATATTATTCCATCTCCCAATGAAAAAAATATTATTCCATCTCCCAATGAAGATTATCTTAAACATTTATAGTTAAACGCCACTGATGAGTCTTATGTAGACGAAACGCGCGTCTGGCGTAATGAATTTGTCACCTTGATCATTTGGATTACATCTTGTTGGAATATTTGAGCAAACCCAAGTAACAGCACGGCACGTCCCCGGTTAGCGGACTGAGAAGCAACTATTAAAAAAGTTTTGGGTTCATTTAAAATGAGAAAGTTTAAGATGAATATGTTGTGATTGTTCACGTTATTTATTTATATTGACACTCAATGACTAAGGCCATTCGTTGGTCAGTCTGTGTCTAAATTTATGACAAGAAACACCGTCATATGTATATATCGTTGCATAATCTTCTAGACTTGTATATTATTATTTTTTGTTTATGCTGTATCGTCATGTTTGTCGATCCGATACTAAATAAGTGTACTGGTTCAGCAGCATTCTTTTAGACCCTTTATATAATATTTTGAACTGCCTGTATTGTGTATTTACACGATCCCAGTGGACTTATATTATTCCATCTCCCAATGAAAAAAATATTATTCCATCTCCCAATGAAGAATATCTTAAACATTTATAGTTAAACGCCACTGATGAGTCTTATGTAGACGAAACGCGCGTCTGGCATAATGAATTTATCACCTTGATCATTTGGATTACATCTTGTTGGAATATTTGAGCAAAGCCAAGTAACAGCACGGCACGTCCCCGGTTAGCGGACTGAGAAGCAACTATTAAAAAAGTTTTGGGTTCATTTAAAATGAGAAAGTTTAAGATGAATATGTTGTGATTGTTCACGTTATTTATTTATATTGACACTCAATGACTAAGGCCCTTCGTTGGTCAGTCTGTGTCTAAATTTATGACAAGAAACACCGTCATATGTATCGTTGCATAATCTTCTAGACTTGTATATTATTATTTTTTGTTTATGCTGTATCGTCATGTTTGTCGATCCGATACTAAATAAGTGTACTGGTTCAGCAGCATTCTTTTAGACCCTTTATATAATATTTTGAACTGCCTGTATTGTGTATTTACACGATCCCAGTGGACTTATATTATTCCATCTCCCAATGAAAAAAATATTATTCCATCTCCCAATGAAGAATATCTTAAACATTTATAGTTAAACGCCACTGATGAGTCTTATGTAGACGAAACGCGCGTCTGGCGTAATGAATTTATCACCTTGATCATTTGGATTACATCTTGTTGGAATATTTGAGCAAAGCCAAGTAACAGCACGGCACGTCCCCGGTTAGCGGACTTAGAAGCAACTATTAAAAAAGTTTTGGGTTCATTTAAAATGAGAAAGTTTAAGATGAATATGTTGTGATTGTTCACGTTATTTATTTATATTGACACTCAATGACTAAGGCCCTTCGTTGGTCAGTCTGTGTCTAAATTTATGACAAGAAACACCGTCATATGTATCGTTGCATAATCTTCTAGACTTGTATATTATTATTTTTTGTTTATGCTGTATCGTCATGTTTGTCGATCCGATACTAAATAAGTGTACTGGTTCAGCAGCATTCTTTTAGACCCTTTATATAATATTTTGAACTGCCTGTATTGTGTATTTACACGATCCCAGTGGACTTATATTATTCCATCTCCCAATGAAAAAAATATTATTCCATCTCCCAATGAAGAATATCTTAAACATTTATAGTTAAACGCCACTGATGAGTCTTATGTAGACGAAACGTGCGTCTGGCGTAATGAATTTGTCACCTTGATCATTTGGATTACATCTTGTTGGAATATTTGAGCAAAGCCAAGTAACAGCACGGCACGTCCCCGGTTAGCGGACTGAGAAGCAACTATTAAAAAAGTTTTGGGTTCATTTAAAATGAGAAAGTTTAAGATGAATATGTTGTGATTGTTCACGTTATTTATTTATATTGACACTCAATGACTAAGGCCATTCGTTGGTCAGTCTGTGTCTAAATTTATGACAAGAAACACCGTCATATGTATCGTTGCATAATCTTCTAGACTTGTATATTATTATTTTTTGTTTATGCTGTATCGTCATGTTTGTCGATCCGATACTAAATAAGTGTACTGGTTCAGCAGCATTCTTTTAGACCCTTTATATAATATTTTGAACTGCCTGTATTGTGTATTTACACGATCCCAGTGGACTTATATTATTCCATCTCCCAATGAAAAAAATATTATTCCATCTCCCAATGAAGATTATCTTAAACATTTATAGTTAAACGCCACTGATGAGTCTTATGTAGACGAAACGCGCGTCTGGCGTAATGAATTTGTCACCTTGATCATTTGGATTACATCTTGTTGGAATATTTGAGCAAAGCCAAGTAACAGCACGGCACGTCCCCGGTTAGCGGACTGAGAAGCAACTATTAAAAAAGTTTTGGGTTCATTTAAAATGAGAAAGTTTAAGATGAATATGTTGTGATTGTTCACGTTATTTATTTATATTGACACTCAATGACTAAGGCCATTCGTTGGTCAGTCTGTGTCTAAATTTATGACAAGAAACACCGTCATATGTATATATCGTTGCATAATCTTCTAGACTTGTATATTATTATTTTTTGTTTATGCTGTATCGTCATGTTTGTCGATCCGATACTAAATAAGTGTACTGGTTCAGCAGCATTCTTTTAGACCCTTTATATATATATATATATATATATATATATATATATATATATATATATATATATACAAGTCTAGAAGATTATGCAACGATACATATGACGGTGTAGACCCTTTATATATATATATATATATATATATATATATATATATATATATTGTCTTTACTGTGTATTTAACAGATGTGATTTTCAAAAGAAGACATTTTGGTGTATTTTCGTATTTTTATTTTCATTATATACTACAACTTGTGAAGGACTTGTCTATTTTTACGTATATATATATATATATATATATATATATATATATATATATATATATATATATATATATATATGTCTAGAGAATTATGCAACGATACAAATTTAAAGATGTTTCTACTAAAAAATGATTCTATTAATAAATATGACAAAATTTTCGACCAACTGATGGCATTCTTCAGTGTCAATATCAATCTATAATAAACGATAAAATTTGGATACTGGTACATCAGCATCCGGTAGTGACGTGATCGGATCTGATTTTATCGATCTTGAACTTTCTCGAATCACATCTATCAGTCATTACATAAGGGAGTACTGTACAGTTATATAAACCATCTTATCTTTAACTTCTTGATATTCATGAATTTATTGTTTATATTTTGAATGATATTTATTGTTTTTTGTTTATTCCATTGGGGTGTACAGAGCAGAGCTCTTTGATCCAGAATTTCTCTCGGGCCTCCCGTTCAGAGTCTCGTCACTTGCAGTTCTGCTCGATAATTAGGATTTTTATGTGATCAAAATCCTTTGGAGTGTGGTCGGGCAGTCTGAAGTGTTGGCTTACGGGCAGAAACTGTTTCTTAGTAAGGTCACTTCTGTGACCATTCAGTCGTTTGTGGAATGGCTGTTTGGACTCGCCGACATATTGTAAGCCACAGATGGGGCACTCAAGAATGTAAATGACATTCGAGCTTTTGCAGTTAACAGTAGTAAATATTTTGTACTGTTTACCTGTGACTTTGCTGTTAAATGTAGACGAGAGTTCCATATGTTTGCAACATTTGCAGCGTTTGTCACCACAAGACTGACTTCTGCCAGCGGCAATGCTGGGCTTTGCAATCTCTGCTCGTACCAATAAGTTGCGGAGACTGTTGGGTTGTTTAAACGCAGCCATGGGGGGCTCTGGAAAGATTCTTGACAATCTGGGATTTTTTTCAATCGATTTCCAATGTTCACGAATGGTGCTAATTGCGTTTTTCAAACAAGGGTGGTAAGTTAGTACGCAGGGAACTCTATTGCATTTCGTTTTTTCTTTATATTGAAGAAGGGTACTCCTCGATGTCTGCTGTGCTTTTTGAAAATTCTTTTTGATGTTATTATTCTTGTACCCCCTTCTTCTAAGGTGTCCTTTTAATTTCCCTAATCTCCTTTTAAACGAGTCGTCGGTGGAACAGATTCGTCGGAGTCTAAGAGCTTGACTATAAGGAATGCTCTTTGTCACATGAGGAGGATGACAGCTACTAGGTAAAAGGTATTGGTTGGTGTCTGTTGGTTTGGAATACAGGTCAGTGGACAACTCACCATTTGCGGATAAGGAGCTGGAAGTATCGAGGAAAGATATACTAGATTTTGAGATTTCATAAGTAAATTTGATAGAGGGATGGATGTTATTGGCACGTGTGATAAAGTTTTGTAATCCCTCATCAGTATGTATCCACTTCATATCAGCATCATCAATAAACCTGTACCAAGATAGTGGTTTTTCAATAGACGATTGGAGAAGTTCTTTTTCTAATTTACCCATAAATATGTTGGCATATGATGGAGCCATTTTAGTTCCCATAGCTGTTCCATTTATTTGCAAGAAATGGTCTCCATTAAAAGTGAAGTTGTTCTTTTTTAGTACCAATGTCAGCATTGCGACTAAACATTCAGTCGGAGGATCTTTGACTGAACGACTTTCCCAGACCTCTCTGCATGATTCTATGCCATCAGCATGAGGAATGTTGGTATAGAGAGAGGTGACATCCATAGTGACCAGAGTGGTACCCGGTGGAAGGGGATTCAGGGCTGCCATCTTTTGTAGATAGTCGGTGGTGTCCTTCACAAATGATGGGAGTGATTCAACATGTGGTCGAAGATGGTAATCTACAAATTCCGATATTTTTTCTGTCGGGTGGCCGTTAGCTGATACGATAGGTCTACCGGGGTTGTTAGGTTTGTGAATTTTAGGTAGAAGGTAGAATCTGCCGGCTTTTGGATTGTCTGGTGTTAGGTATTCGAGAGTTTTATCATCAATATAGCCTAAAGTGTTCATATAGCGACCTGAGCTTTAATTACAACGATTTTCATACAATCAGAATGAATCTCTAAGCAATTATACAGATGCGTGCATATAGTTGTTTTGAATTTCTATTTATAATTGTCTATTTATATATGCCCAACATCTGATTGTATTTCAACATTGGATCTTTAGAAATGTATGAAAATCGTTGTAATTAAAGCTCAGGTCGCACACAAACATTGTGTATGTAAATGACATGTTCAACCAAAAGTAACACTAGGCCAGTGAAACTCCGTTTTTTAGCGGACGGATCTGGTCTAGAGGTTACACCTCTGTCTTTACATGCTAGGCGCAGTAGCCATAGATGTTATAAACTGACACGAGTTCGATTCCCGAGGTGGGACGGCACAAAAATCAAATCTGTGTGTACAGATGATTTTCAGAGTGGAAATTACAAACGACATTGTTTGGTTAATTCATTAGACACTTATATATATATATATATATATATTTATGTATTTATTATATAGCAATATTTTTCCCCATTGTATTTCATATAGCAATAAAGTGCAGTATATTTTCATATTTTACAATGAATCTCGGCCTTTTGTGTAATTTCCGGGAAAAGTACAGATGTGTTCCGAACATCGGCTTTTATATTTTACTGTTGTTTGGTAAACAAACATAGCCGAAGGTGACATACATGATCTGCTCTCGAGGGGAAAATTAGCAGAACCGCTTGAAACTGAACAAATGGAAGTGAATTCGATTGTAGATAAAAGTAAATTTCATAGACAAAGTCAAAAAAAGTGTAAAATCAAGTGTAAACTGTACAAAACGGGATTTAAATATCGTGCACAAGTGGCTCGTTTCAAAGCAGGAATGTATGCTAGTAGTAGTAGAAGGGTAATCGCCAAATTTCTAGTATGGACGAAATTCGAGTGTGTGCTATATATTCACAACAATAAGGAGCAACAAATAAAAACACAAAATTAAAAAAAAAATCTGTTTTTATTATGTGTAAATCTACATCAAAATATATATCTAATATTGACCAAGTGAAAATATGATAATATTGGACCTAGTAAAATATTTCAAAATAGCAAAGATAATGAATAATCACTTAAAAGCACAAAAAAATATTACTATATAATAAAAGGGTTATTGCATGAATATTGGAAAATATTGTCCCTCGCAAGATGCTATGTTGCACCCGCAAGCTCGTGCAATATAACACTTGCTTGGGACAATATTTCCCAATATTCATGCAATAACCCTATAATATTGTCATTTGTAAACAGTGACCAACAGTGAAGACTTGATAAAATGATAGTTTTAATGGATAAAAAAATAGGAAATGTGTAAAATTAACTCCACAAGTCCATTTGTGTCCTAGTGGCAAAAATATTTTCGTTTAATATCATTGTTTTTCCTAATATTAACTCTTCTTTCTTCTCATTTCAAATTTGAATTTACATACTGCGACACAAATTTATTGAACATGTTTTGACCAATGTTTGTAATAAACAGGGTGCGATAAATATATATGATATCTTGACTGCACAAGGGAGAGTGGTATTGCCTGAAACATTGATAATGCCCGAGCCAAAGGCGAGGGCATTATCAATGTTAAAGGCAATACCACTCTCCCGAGTGCTGTCAAGTATCATGACAATGCCAGCTATATAAGCGACTATTATATTTATTTTATTGAAGAATTAAGAAACCATTTGTTTAAGACTGTATGATGTATGTGCAGCTGCTTGCTGTATGATTTGAATGTTTGGCCTCATTATATATCATTGTTTGGCATTTTTAGGCAATACACAGTTAGTTTTCTAAACTTTATGACATTTGTTCCTCATTTGGGTTGTACATGTACATATATTTTTTTATAAATTAAAAAAAACCAGTTTTATGTTGGTTGTTACTGGAGAGGGCATTACCACGACATGATAACGCCCGTGGGCGTTATCACGGCGTGATAATGCCCTCACGTCAAATTACTGCAAATTAACTAATATCAGCTGACCTTGTTTTATCCAATTAAAACAAACATAATTTTACTGATATGAAATAAATAACGTTACACCTGTACATATTTTTAATATATTCCACAGAGCTGCCCAGCGCATCCACCAGGTGGACAAGGGACGCCTTCTCGTTCGGGGTGGTCAGGTCATAATACTGAAACCCTGACCACGGACCACAGTGACTAACATGTTTGGAGAGTGCAACTCTCCTTGAATGATCTAGACTTTTTTTGCATATGTCAAAAAGAGTAGGCTCGTTGTAGCCGCTACAAAAGCCCAAATTTTCCGCCCGCCCTACCTAAACCCTATACTTTTCAAACCCCATACTTTTCCAGTGCCTTCAAAATATTTGTTCTTTCGGTCCATTTTCCGGAATTGTTTGTTAACATGTTCTCGTCCTGAATAAAGCTGAAATTATACTCGCTGGATGTTAAGCAAATATCCAATCAATGAATCAATTAATTAATCAATCAATCAAGCATAATATCCTCTGGACCAACTTTATTGTTTGACATGCGCCTTTTGGATACCGAAAGATATTTATTCCACAATACATTGTACTTTGTAAATTTCCTAGATTTTTTAAGACTTTTGTTTTAAAATAAAGGAGGTTTTAGTTGGGAGTTGTCGCTTTAAATAATTACAAAAGTTATAATTTCTAGAAGCATATTTGGTATACTCCTTATTTACAAATATCTTTAAGAAAAACTAAACAAATGTTGTAGTTTAATCCTTATACAATTTTTAAGGTGTGGGATGGGTCATTATAATATCGTAGGGAATATACCGAATAAACCGACCTTTCTCTTGTGTGTGTGTGTAAAGGTGGGGGGGGGGGTAGGGGTTGAAATGTTGAAATGCAGAGGTTTAAACAACGTAACACTGTAGTCACTGCAAACGCTTCTTAAATAAAATCATCTGTTTTCTCTTTTGTTTATATGCACCAGAATAAATTAAATGTGTGGATCGCCACGGGAATATTCCGATTGTAAACAATGACACGTTTTATTAGTTAGGGAACAGGTAATTATGCGCAATCATCCTGAACAAGGATTCAGATTCACTAATTTTATAATGTAATATATAGATTTGCAGTTATGAAAGTTTCTGGTAACATTAGAACGTTCGATCCTCCCCGTTTTTGTAAATATCCGACAATTGTATTTACAGACAATTACAGGAGAATCGCCGACCCTGGTTAAGTACCGTACAAACTTAAATTAGAATCGAGTGCACCATTTCTTTTCATAATGATAAGTCAAGCATCCGCATTTATAAGGGAGAATTTAGCTAGAAAAACATCTCGGCTACTCATCCACTCTTGAAAAGTAACAATAATATACACGGATTCAAATGAGACGAAAATTGAAAACATGTAAAGATTTCAGTAATTCTTCGAATAAAAAAAAACGCATGTCATCTTTCCAAACAACAAAAATTTAACGCGTTGTTAATACACGTAACTCGTTATTTACACTAAAGTTTACCATGAGTTAAGATATTTTATTACTTGGAAAAAAAAATGTTTTCTTGTTTGAAGCTATACGCCACTATTAGCATTTTTTCGTCCAATTGTTAATGGAAGAAGAACCTATCGAACTAGTAATACCTTATACCCACAGCTTTTCGGCAAGAAAACAGACAAGAAAAAAATTTTGATGCAAAGCATCAGTTCGCCGCCGATGTATTTTGCATTCTGCACGATTTTGTCAAAAAGATTTGATAATAATTTTACGGGACGCATTGTAAAGCACGTTTATATCTATGTTGTTTTATTTTTTAACATGAAAGCTTGCGTAGCAGGCATCTCAGATTTTTAATCGAACAAAAACACACACTTTCTATGGACTATCTAATTCGCTTAGAAAGCATTGAAATTTCAAAAAGAAGGCATTTGAACTTTTTCCCTATAAAGTTCTATTTAAGTCGTGAGGTTGTTGCTAGTTTGAATTTGTGATTTATAAACTTGCGCACATGTAATCTTTTGTCATATATTGAATCATAAATATACTTAAATTAAAACTAATATTCACGTGGTTCAATTAAATTATTGACATAACACTAATTTATTGATGTTACAAATGTCAGAGTACTCCGGAATTGGATACACAAAATAGCCTTTTATTCTGGTTTCCGATTTTTCAAAGCTACGCTTGTCGATAGAGCTATCACCGAAAGACAAAGTACCAGGATAAAATGTGTCTCCCTGCATTATTAACTTCCGTAAATAGAATACCAACAAAACTTATTATTACATGAAACTTTAATATCACCTAAGCATTTTGCAGGCGATCTTAATATATTATCTTGATTTTTCACTCAAGTTAAATGATTGACATTGTTGTAGCAAAATTCTGTTCATTTATGGTAACTAAGTGTACTTCGAAATATTTTCTCCTTTATCCATCGTTAGCAACGAAAGTGAATACAAATATATCGCCGCCCTCCTGGGCGGCGATAATGAAGAGAAGAGATAAAGTCGAGCATGCCCTTAAAAAGATATTTAAGTCGTAATATAGCTATTAGTTCCAGTAACTTGTTTTAACATTAAAGAGTTTTTCACGGTATTTGTATAATTTCTTCACTGTCTTCTTGCTATTTTATTAAAACAGACCTTCGGCGCGTTTTTTTATTTTTATAAATTTTAATATAAATTAAAAAGAAAATAAAATAAGCAGATGACCTTTGTATCGTTATGCACTAGAAAGTGATTTTTATTACGTATAAAATTGGTTTCCGATTTTAAGTATCTGACAGGTGTTTGAAAATGTGTCGTGTACATGCAGCTACCTGGGGTGCAAAGGTAAACTAGAGATGTTGATTGTTAATTTGTTTATTGCAATAACCACACAACGATGATAAGGTGTTACTTTGAAGTGATTTTATGTAAGTTTTATAATATGTTTATTTATAGCATATAAATGATTTTTTGACAAACAGGATTTTGTATCTAATTTGCAAGTCAGTATAGATAACGTCTTTCAAACAGATTTATCAGTCTTAATTATTATGTGGCGGTTAAGGCCTACAACTAGATGGAGTTACCTGCCTTAGTGGTTAAAAATTATTAATATGGACATTATTTCAATTTTTATTAATATGTATGTGTTATAAGAACTTTAAAATGGACTTTACAATTGTACTTTGATGTTCAGTGATATTTTGAATGATTGATTATAAGTAATTGTTTATAGTTTTGTAATTTAATGCATGGCATGATACCTTTTTAAGTGTTCAAATAGATTTAGATTTATGTTTAAAATCATCTGTATTATATTGCTTGTTATAGAAAGCCAGAGTCTAATCAGACTATTATATTAAGGCACTTGTCTTCTCAGACTATGGTCTTATATTAGACTTCGCCTTATGTATAAACTTAAGAAATAATTCACGGAGGCTGTGGTTTATCATTGTTTTACCACGGGGTGACCATTTATGTCGTATTATTTTATCCCGAGCGATAGCGAGGGATAAAATAACGACATAAATGGTCATCCCGTGGTAAAACAATGATAAATCACAGCCTCCGTGAATTATTTCTATTCTAATAAGAAAATTAAAGTACATTTATAATATTTTCGTACCTATAGAAAACATCATTTCCGCCATAAACTGGCTGTTCCTTCAATGTAACACACAATATATTGCAACGGATAATTATAGCGCGTGTCGCTATTTATAAGATTTATACGTCATATGCAATAGCTTTCCGGTGGGAGTTACAGTTTTGTAATTGGAACAGCCATTTAAAACACGCCCTTCTCAGCGCGTGTTGCTCATAGATAAATCATTTTTTACCACAGTTGTGGTCTCAAAGCTCTTGAAGCACGTCATATTAGAATACATGTTAACTGCACTTCTATTTTTATAGCCTTATTTTACATTTTAATAAATGTTGCTACTTGTACTTCGTCTAAATTGTTGTCCAACGATGAGAGTTCAAAGACTCAGGTCCCTGTGTTCGAACCCGAACAAGTTTTGTTAACAAGGGGTTGCAGAGTAAACGTGTTCCTGGAGTTGTGAGTTGTTAACACAAAATAAGTAGCCACTGGATAAAATTACTGCAGAGATTGCAGAAGAATGGTACACAAATTGTGGCATAGCAGCTCACACTCCAGACAATTCAAAACCCCTCCTGTTACATTTTTGGTGGCCAGTGTGGGGACCTGAGGCGAAACTTTTGTTCTCTCATCGGACCTGAGGCGAAACTTTTGTTCTCTCATCGAACCTGAGGTGAAACGTTTGGTCTCTCATCGACCTCATGTGAAACCTTTGCTCTGTCATTGGACCTGAGGTTATTGCAATAAAAACTAGTTTTAACAATTAAATTATACATTTGATACGAGTTTGAAAGTTAGTTATTTTGAATTCGATAATTTGAAGGTTATAATTTTTGTCATGCCATGTCATGTACATGCATTCAATTTAGTATATTTCAGATCAGAGTTTAGCTGATGTATGTATTTGATAGTATTCAACATTTAGATTTAAAGTAAAACTGTATGTTCATGAAAAGTTTACTTATTAGTTTATATTGTTACACACAGGCAAAGTCATGTTATTTTTATACTCATGAAACTGAGATAGATGTGAGATTGTACAGAATTAAATATTCGTAGACCCATAGAAAGGGCTCGTCAATCTTTCATTTTATGTCACGTTTTTGCTTTATTTATACATTGTTTATGTAGATTATTAGCTTAGATGCGACTTGATCATTATGGCAGGACTAACATGAATTAAAACGCAAAAATGAGCCTCTGGTTCATGTAGTTCCCAAGGGTCTATATAAAAAGACTGGTCACGGTGTGATTGTTTATTCTTTGTGAAAGTTTCTTAGACATTCATACTGTCTGTCATTTATTATAAACAGTTACACAAGCCATAGCACTTTACATTGTATTTCGCTGGACGAATATTCATTGTATATGTATTTACTATTGTTGTACTATTTTGCAGAACTTCTTTTCAGTCCGAGTGACAATATATCTTAATATGAACTGATTGTTCTAAGATGTGAGTGCACGACATCTTTAGAGACTGTGATATAAACTGTGATAATGACCTGTGTTTGACGTTCCTTTTACCTTGTTTTTGGAAACTCATATACATTCGTTTTTTTAAGGAGGGAGGAATGTGGCGGTTAAGGCCTACAACTAGATGGAGTTACCTGCCTTAGTGGTTAAAAATTATTAATATGGACATTATTTCAATTTTTATTAATATGTATGTGTTATAAGTACTTTAAAATGGACTTTACAATTGTACTTTGATGTTCAGTGATATTTTGAATGATTGATTATAAGTAATTGTTAATAGTTTTGTAATTTAATGCATGGCATGATACCTTTTTAAGTGTTCAAATAGATTTAGATTTATGTTTAAAATCATCTGTATTGTATTGTCACTCTGCAGATGTAAGACCTCGACGATAGGTCAGAGTGCGGAAACGCTCCAACCCATGTGGGGTACTGGAGTAGGCCAACGTTACATCACAGCAGCCCGGCCGCTAGTAGGACATATGCTGCCGAGTCCTTCGACCAGGTATCCCGAAGGCCGGGCTTCGACAAAACCACCATGGTGGAGTCCATGGAATACTAACTACTAACAACCGTCCGACCGAGGGTATTTATTTACCAGTGTAGGACGTTAAAAACCCCCAATCGATCGATATTGTATTGTTTTTTATAGAAAGCCAGAGTCTATTCAGACTATTATATTAAGGCACTTGTCTTCTCAGACTATGGTCTTATATTAGACTTCGCCTTATGTATAAACTACATGTTAACTGCATTTCTATTTTTATAGCCTAATTTTACATTTTAATAAATGTTGCTACTTGTACTCCGTCTAAATTGTTGTCCAACGATGAGAGTTCAAAGACTCAGGTCCCTGTGTTCGAACCCGAACAAGTTTTGTTAACAAGGGGTTGCAGAGTAAACATGTTCCTGGAGTTGTGAGTTGTTAACACAAAATAAGTAGCCACTGGATAAAAATACTGCAGAGATTGCAGAAGAATGGTACACAAATTGTGGTATAGCAGCTCACACTCCAGACAATTCAAAACCCCTCCTGTTACATTTATCTCCCTTCTCGTATCTCCCAACAGATGGCGTTTACTCCATTGTATTACAGCTACATAAGCTTTGCACATTTGGGCACGTGCATTAGGATTAGATAGTTTTAAGTTAAGTATAATTTCTTATATTAGTCTGTATATTTTGTAACTATTAATGTAATTATGTTTAGCACTTATTTTGGAAGATTTTCCTACTTTTTCGATAATGTTATATTTTGTGAAGCACGTGTTTTTTGATAGCGTATACACACTTTAGGTTCTTCTTTTGACCTAGTTTTACGTGTATTTGCTTGGGCGGACTTTTGCTCTGTGACACGTTTTTAAAAACTGGTACTCGTTCTTATGGATTAGAGTTTTAGCTAACGCATTTATGAATTTTAAGTATCTAGTCCTGCTAAATTTAGTTATGCCAGTTAAAACAGACTGAAATCGAGACCACGTGAGAGTTCTCTTCTGTTCGGCATAAATTCTTACTATTTATTTCAAACTTATTTATGTTTTTGCGTGTAGCTGTATTGATCAATCGTTGGTATATATAATATCAACATTTGGAGTCTATTTATTGACAGTATGCCTGTGTACTTATGTTTTACAGGCTTTATTATTTATTGTTGATGTAAATAGCTTTATCATAATTGCAGTATATAAGTAGGTATTTACTAGGATGCTGCTCTATCCAGTTAAAATGTAGCTGTGGTAGGAGTTGCTACATTTTTGTACTGCTGATTTTTATGGTGATGTCGTGAAATTCTATGATGTAATAATTAAGTGTTTATTGTAGTGGTCTGTGTTCGGTTAAAACTTTTGTCGTTAACATCTGGAAAGTCTACAAATAACTCATTTCTTATGAAACATTTATTTTACTAGTAAAACTGTTGAAAGGGCTTTTCTACTTGAATAGGGAAAATCACAGGTATATACGAGTCCATTATTGCCACCTGTTAATGAATAGATGTATGTAGAGTGCACTATTACATCTTATGTGTATTTGCTACATCTTAGCTAGCGAAGATGTATGTGCCGAGGCGTGGCAGAAATGTATTTTAAAGCGGCGCTTTGATTAAAATAAAAATATGTGTGGCCACCCGGCACACAATACCAGCCTATGGTGCTGAATAATATTGCTGCTCTTGTTTGTTTATGCTATCCAAATTGATATGAAGGGTATTTTATGTTTTGAGTTGCATAGATACAGGTAACAGTTGTATATATAGTCCAACTTTTGTATGCTTCATATGTATGGATCTGTATCTTTTGATTCAAGCGGTACTCAGAAAAATGCAAATGGTGCATGTTTGTTATCCTAAGCAGATATGCTTCTTCAATAAATTGTTATGTCGCTGAGCAGTGCATGGAAGTTAAATATTTTAAATAGTTTTGCACAATTTTTAGTGGAAAATATGCCCTATATCAATTAATATTTTACCAGGATATGCAGGTATGTAATGTTTTTTATTTATATATATAAATATAAAGTTATGTATTCTGTAATGTTCTGTAAGCACATGTACTGTAATGCATCTATCAATCAATCAACTCTTTCCTGAAATGTATATTGTGTGTTATATTTAGTTTGCCTTTTACAGGCTCATTATTGGTTATCAAGAATTTACGGATTTAATTCTGATTCTCCCTAGTTCGAATCAGGATGTACACTTGTACATGCAGATAACTCTTATTGCATTTACGGAAAATGAATGTTATGCTTGGCATATATGGTGCCGAATAGTAAGGTTCGTGTTAAGGCTAAAGTTAGCAGATTCTGTTTTGTAATTGTTTTGGGTCACTATACTTTTTAAATCAATTAAATTGTTTAAGTGACCTGTGTCAGACACATCATTAGATTGTAGCGTGCAAACCGTGTTATCTAAATATTCCAAACTAATTAAAAGGGGAAGAAAGCACATTAAGTTCAAGGGCAAGAAAATACGTTAATTTAATTTTACATAAAGCATGTAAAGAGATAACAACATCAAGACAATTAGGTTTATGTCCACCAAATGTTCTTTTGTATGCAAATAATGTTATGCCTTAACTTTTACTTGCGTTTTTAAGCTGAGATGAGTTATGTTGATTTAGTGAAAGGGAATGGACGGTGTCTAATTATTTTGTATATATTAACATGTAAGAATATTAGTACATGTATTGATAAATGAAGAAACCAGTAGCTACCTTGAGACAAACACATCTACATTTAACCCTAGATCGGTACCTACAGTGTACTCGTTTAACATGGTGCTTAATTTTATTCTGATCGTGTACTTGTACTATAGAGGTCTAATTTATTATGCTCGGCTCATACTTGTTTTGTATAGCACGTATGTACTGTTGCTGTTTTTTTTCTGTGCCTTTACTTGTGGCATACATGTTCCCACTTGTTTGGCTTAGCACAAAAGGTGCCCTCTCCCCCTTTCCTGAACTAATGTGTATACTAGTTCATTCTTGTTTTGCTTAGCACAGATGGTGCCGTATCTTTTGCTTTGAACAAGCAATCTACAGCTTCATATTTGTAATGTGTATACTAGTTCATTCTTGTTTTGCTTAGCACAGATGGTGCCGTATCTTTTGTCTTGAACAAGCAATCTACAGCTTCATATTTGTTATGCTTAGCACAGATTGTGCTGTTTATTTCTGCGTCTCTACTTATAGTATACAGATGCATACTTGTAAGACTTAGCACAGTTGGTGATGTTTATTTTCTGTTCCTGTTCCAGCGGTCTACAGGTTCATATTTGTTATACTTATATGGTGCAGTACATTTGCTGTTATTGTACTTGGTATACTAGTTTTATTTGGTATGCTTAGCACAGCATAGTATTAAGCTAGTGACTTATGATGTTATTTCTAAGCAGTTTTAATTCAATGTCACGATTATCAGCTGCTAGTAAGATTTTAATCGACAAGTGTGTATTGGAAGATGTACACCTTTGATCCAAGAAGCTAATAAACTACTTAGGAAGAGAAGAGTAAAAGAAAAATACAAATGTATTTTATTGGAATATAAGAGCATAAGTTTGATAATTTTTTTTTCAACTGGCAAAAAATTATTGTCTTTGCCGAATTTGTTTTCTGCCTGAGTATGTTAAGTTGCAAACTCACTAGAAGTAATAGATATAGTAATTCTTCTAGGTCTGACACGCAAACGCACACGAGTTGTACAGAATTTAGATAATGTTTATGACCCGAATCAATCTTCACCACAGCAGGTGTCAAATCGTAGTGTTTGCGGTAGTTGATCGCCCGTACTTTCTTTTCAAGTAAAGATTTTGTTTGAACATTATCTGTATTTGCTCATTAAGTTTTCATAGGAAAAAAGAGGAACTCCTTGAAAACAGAATAACTAATTTTTTTATTTGGTGTGTTTATTAATATGTAGGCTTTCAGCCCTCACGGGTTATAAAATGTGTTTAAATTGATTAAGTACTTAATGCAGTATTTGCTATTATGTTAATAGTTATCTTAAATAGAAAAATGAAATTTCATCCTACATTCTGATTATCAACTGGCCTTTTCAAAGCATGATCAATGATATAATCATAAGAGTGGTTCTGTCATATGTATATATGCATGTAATGTATGTTTTCTTATTGAACATACCCGGTACACGAAGAAAAATATAGGCTTCTTTCTAATTATGTTGTATTTAAAGTACTGTACAGTAAATTTTGTCGTTCTAGGTGTAACTGCACCATTCATGTTTATGTATATTTTTCCTGCAGATGTTAATTTTGGAAACCGGTAAATTGGACACAAAATGTTTCCTAAACAAGTTGTGGGCATTACACCTAGATGTTGTTTTATGTATAGGGCTTATGGAAGTTTGTGAAAATATGACACCTTGATGTGTTTTTGCAAGTTATTGTATAGTCCATAAGGCACATTGATGTTTGTGCAAATTGCACTTATGATATGACGCCTTGTTCAATGTAAATAAAATCTTGAATTTTGTTTATGTGCAGTTGCACCTGAATGTTTATTTATGCAATTTAAAATTAATTCTACATTTTTTTTCAACTGTCTTCTGAAAGCATGACAAATTATTTAATCTTTTTAACATATTCATGTATGTCATGTTTTTTTTCCAACCTAACATGCATAAAAATTGACTTTTGTTTTCATGGTATTACTAAGTAGTTTAGTTGTAATTAAAATACCTTATGGTAACCAATTTTGTGGTTACAGGTGTGACCGCACCGTTCTTGTTTATGTATATATATTTTATGCAGATGTCAATAATTAGCTTTCTTATGCAGGCTGTTGGTGCCGATGACACTTAAATGTTATTTTATGACTATGGTATTTAGAATTTACAATGGTGCATTTTATGTTTTCGCAAGTTGCACAGTGGTGCAAATTGACCTTGTTATGTATATGTAACGCTATGGTGCAATACGCACACTGTTGTTTGAGCAAATTAATTGGTGCCAATGACACCTTGTTGCTGGTGCAAATTGCACTATTGCATATGGCATCTGGATTTTTTGTTTTTGCAAATTGCACAGTGGTGCATTACGCACCTTGATGTTTGAACATATTACTCTGATGCATATGGCTCTTTGACGTTTGTGCAAATTTCACTAGTGCAAATGACAGCTTGATGTTTGGGTATGTTGCATATAGCATCTTGACTTTGTTTTGTGCATTTGCACACTGGTGCATTACGCACCTTGACGGTTGAACAAATAACACTGGTGCAAATGGCACCTTGATATTTGCAAATTTTCACTGGTACAAATTACATCTTGATATTTGTGCGAGTTGCAATGTTGCTTATGGTATCTTGTTTTGTATGAATTGCACAGTTGTTCCTAACGCACCTTGATGTTTGAGCAAATTACACTTACAAATGGCACCTGGATGTTTGTGCAAAATTTAACTGGAGCAAATGAAAGCTTGATTTTTGTGCAAATTGCACTGTTGTATATGGCAGCTTCACTCTGTTTTGTGCAAATTGCACAGTGGTGCAATACGCACCTTGATGTTTGAACAAATAACACTGGTGCAAATGGCACCTTGATGTTTGCAAATTTTCACTGGTACAAATGACATCTTGATATTTGTGCAAGTTGCAATGTTGCATGTGATATCTTGTTTTGCATGAATTGCACAGTTGTGCCTAACGCACCTTGATGTTTGTGCAAAATTTTAACTGGAGCAAATGAAAGCTTGATTTTTGAGCAAATTGCACTGTTGCATATGGTAGCTTCACTCTGTTTTGTGCAAATTGCACAGTGGTGCAATAAGCACCTTGATGTTTGAGCAAATTACACTGGTGCAGATGGCACCTTGATGTTTGTGCAAATGGCGCTGTTGCATATGGCACGTTGATATTTTGTGTGGCACAGTGATACATATGGTATCTTGATGTCTGTGCAATTTCACCTTAATGTTTATTTATGCCAATTGTACAGTGGTGCATTTGACATATTTTAATATATATTTTGTCTTTTATTTAGCTCTGGTACTGTACGATGGCAGTTGACTGATGGCAAGTTCAATTATGGTCCTGCCATAAAGAGAAGGAATACTGCAAGGACTAAGTGTCCAGCATACTGACTTAGTCAGAACTACTCCGGTATTGGTAAGCCGTCCGACAATAGTGTGTTATTTATGAACATGTTAGCAGAACTATTGTACACTACCACTACACACGCTCAAGACAATTTTGACAATAATTTATAAAAATGTTATCGCAAGCCTTCATGTACAAAATGGTGGAGGACTTCGAGTAATGGTGCTAGGAGTATTTCAGTGCTGGACAACATGTAGAATACTGCTCATATGTGTAACTTTAGGAGTAAATATGTCACTTCTCCAGCAAACTTCGATTATATTGACAGCCATCATGCAGTTTTGTTTCCAGGCAGAGTAGAGCACATGTGGAATCTCTACACCAATTGAAACTATAGTTTTATGTATTTGAGTGTCGATGCCGTAGAGGCTTTGGTCCTATGGAATTTTGACTAAGACTTTCGCCAAGCCCATTCCAGGTTTAAATGATGTTGGGCTTTAAATATGACCCTCATACCACACAAGTTTTATGTATGCTGCATGCACTAAGGCAGTGTTTTAGTTTGGACAGTTTTACAGCTGCTATCTTTAGAAGGATGGGTTTCTGAGGCGTTCTTTATATATTTAAAACTCTTCTAAGATTACAAGTCACTATCTTGCGAAAATGAGCCGCAACGGGCAGTGATTTATGTGTTCTCACTTGAGGAACTTTACATAATTTGATATTTTAAGTTTTACAATAATTTCAATAATGAGGCATCTGGGATTGTAGGTGTGGACATATTATTAATGTATTCATCATATTTAAATTGTGGTATTTTATTTAACAGACACTCCTGTGTGTCTGTTATGAATTTTTACAATCGTTTTCATGGTATTTTATCGCTTTCCCGTTTATCCCTAAAACAATAGGGTTTTGGGTTTTAGTGCGAATCTACCAGTAAAAACTGATACATTGTTTCTTGTTTCACACATCTCGGGTTGGGAGGACCACGAATGTGCTGTTTGAATCCGGATGAAATGTATATACAATTTTTTAAATGCTTATTATCAATATAATCTTAATTAATAATATACAGTCGCCCAAAAAAGTGGCGCTTTTATGCCATTCTTGGTGTTAGTTTTTATTGATGAAATCAAACTGCTTGCTATGTGAAACATGAATTATGATACAATGCAATTTATTCCATGTTATTTTATTTTATTTTTTGTGGAATTTATACTTGTTCATGAATACGAATATTCATCTGACAAACTGTTAGAAATTTTTATTTTTATGTTGTATATATGTATATACACTTTACTTTAGCTACGTGGGTTAATACCTCTTTATTACTTTTTATTTTTTCCTCTATTTATATATATTATTTCTAGATTTGTTATAATGTTATGACTTGTTATTTACTACTAATGGGTATTTGTTTTTTCCTCTCAGTTTTTCACCACAGGCTTGGATGGGGGTATTGTCACAAAACGTTTGTTTCAATACTGTGGCCTATAATATCCCCATCTTTGATGGGATGGGTTCTTTATTATAGTAGTTATGATTTCTATCTATGTATATATGTTTTATTATTTTCAATTTGTGTTTTCGTCATTTATATTAATAATAAATGACATTTTCAATTCAGTGCCGAGTTTCTTCTTCCCTCCCATCAAACGGAGCACAGCCTGTGTTGACAAAAATGTTTATTTATAGCATATAAATGATTTTTTGACAAACAGGATTTTGTATCTAATTTGCAAGTCAGTATAGATACCGTCTTTCAAACAGATTTATCAGTCTTAATTATTATCTCCCTTCTCGTATCTCCCAACAGATGGCGTTTACTCCATTGTATTACAGCTACATAAGCTTGCACATTTGGGCACGTGCATTAGGATTAGATAGTTTTAAGTTACCCGCCATCCCACCCTAACCAAATTTTAGTTCTGGTAAAGGAAATTGTGAACATGAAGGACTTAAGTTTTTATTATGTTTTCTGGTTTGTTTGTATTTTTTTTATACCCTACAGTTTTTTCTCATGCATGTATTATCAACAACTTTAGAATAAGTTTACGTTCTGTAAAAACAAAGTTGTTAAGCTGTATTATGATGTTTGTGAATATGTAAAAAGGCCTATAATATCCCCATCTTTGATGGGATGGGTTCTTTATTATAGTAGTTATGATTTCTATCTATTTGTATGTATATATGTTTTATTATTTTTAATTTGTGTTTTCGTCATTTATATTAATAATAAATGACATTTTCAATTCAATGCCGAGTTTCTTCTTCCTTCCCATCAAACGGAGCACAGCTTGTGTTGACAAAAAAATTTATATCTTGATAATTACTTTTAATTCAGAGTAACGGTGTAGGATCATATTAGATTGAAGAAAAGGTGCAGGCAATACATGTAATTCTTGAGATTAATAGTAAAACGTCGTTTGTTGGAGAAGACAATTTAAAAAAACGTCCGATGTTCACAAAGAAAATTATCTTTCGTATATATTTCATCATTTTGATAAAATGACATAGGACATTCTAGTTAATATTCTGGATAAAAGTTATAATTTCAAATCAACTAGGATGCAAACGGTCGAATTCGAGTCAAAACGCCCCATTGTCAAAACGCCCCCTACCAAACGCCCCCACCAAAATGCCCCTATTTCCCAAAACGCCCCCATTTTCCAAAACGCTCCAAATTAAACAGAAAAAACACTAAGTTAAAATGAATAATTTTATTGACGAAAAAAATATAAACTTACAAAGAAGGTACAGTTCAAATTATTATGTGCAAGCTTTACCGAATATGTTAATAGTCAGTAGGAGAATATACATGCATAGCATCCAAAATATATACATTTAGGTGTCAAGACACTAAAGGGGACCAATCAAATTTGGAACATATAAGAAAATAGTACTTAAAAACAAAATAGTCCTGTTTATCTTAGTGTATATTAAAAACCACTTACTGGATATTAATGAATGAAAGTTTTTCTGAAAGGTGAATATATTAGAAAAATTTGGTGTTTAGTATGTTTTATGTCACATGCACTACATGACCTTATAAACCAAGATTTTCTGAAAAGAAAGAGCTATTTTTAGAGTGGGGTTTACCCCGGAAGCTGGTTTTTTCTTGGAAGGTTTTAAAGAGGTCATGAAATTTTGAGAGAACATAGGCCTGTCACGTACGATTCAGGATATATATGATGTCGGTCAAGTTGCTCTTAAGGTAAAAGTGCTGCTCTAATTAAAAAAATAACAAATTTAGTAGAAAATCTTAAAGAATTGGATTAGTGTTTACACACCTTTATGACAGTAAGAGAATATTAAGATATAAACGGACTGTCTTATATAAGTTATCGATCATTATTATTAATTTCAATTGGAATACTTTGATTTAACCTATCAAAAAATGTCTTACAGATATTCCCAACCTCCCAAGATTTAATAAAATTTCTTTTGTTTTAAGAATCTACTATGTTATTGTCTTATTTGTATTCCAGTATGGCTTGAGTAAAACACATTCTGTTATGCATACATTAATTTATAGATGCATACCGTTGTGTTAATAATCATCAAAGCAATGACCTACCTTATTTAGTACCCTTTTGTTTTGTTGATGAGCAATCAGTGTTCTACGTAAGGAAACACTAAACAGTAATACAAACCATGCCACTTTGAGGTTATATAATACAAGCTTGAATGTTTGTTAAAATTACATTAAGAAGATATTTGATTCATCTCGGAATCGGATATTTACTATTATAATGTATATTCACAAATTTATATATATCGAATTTGTCTTAGTAGCTGTCATCCTCCTCATGTGACAAAGAGCATTCCTTATAGTCAAGCTTTTAGACTCCGACGAATCTGTTCCACCGATGATTCGTTTAAAAGGAGACTAGGGAAATTAAAAGGACACCTTAGAAGAAGGGGGTACAGGAATAATAACATCAAAAAGAATTTTCAAAAAGCACAGCAGACATCGAGGAGTACCATTCTTCAATATAAAGAAAAAACGAAATGCAATAGAGTTCCCTGCGTACTAACTTACCACCCTTGTTTGAAAAACACAATTAGCACCATTCGTGAACATTGGAAATCGATTGAAAAAAAACCCAGATTGTCAAGAATCTTTCCAGAGCCCACCATGGTTGCGTTTAAACAACCCAACAGTCTCTGCAACTTATTGGTACGAGCAGAGATTACAAAGCCCAGCACTGCCGCTGGCAGAAGTCAGTGTTGTGGTGACAAACGCTGCAAATGTTGCAAACATATGGAACCCTTGTCTACATTTAACAGCAAAGTCACAGGTAAACAGTACAAAATATTCACTACTGTTAACTGCAAAAGCTCGAATGTCATTTACATTCTTGAGTGCCCCATCTGTGGCTTACAATATGTCGGCGAGTCCAACCATCCATTCCACAAACGACTGAATGGTCACAGAAGTGACATAACTAAGAAACAGTTTCTGCCCGTAAGCCAACACTTCAGACTGCCCGACCACACTCCAAAGGATTTTGATCACATAAAAATCCTAATTATCGAGCAGAACTGCAAGTGGCGAGACTCTGAACAGGAGGCCCGAGAGAGATTCTGGATCAAAGAGCTCTGCTCTGTACACCCCAATGGAATAAACAAAAAACAATAAATATAAAATTATAAAGTCATGAATATCAAGAAGTTAAAGATAAGATGGTTTATACAATTGTACAGTACTCCCTTATGTAATGACTGATAGATGTGATTCGAGAAAGTTCAAGATCAATAAAATCAGATCCGATCACATCACCACCGGATGCTGATGTACCAATATCCAAATGTTATCGTTTATTATAGATTGATATTGACACTGAAGAAGGCCAACAGTTGGTCGAAAATTTTGTCATATTTATTAATATAATTATTTTATAGTAGAAACATCTTTAAATTTGTATCGTTGCATAATCTTCTAGACTTGTATATTATTTTTTGTTTGTGCTGTATCGTCATGTTTGTCGATCCGATTCTTAATAAGCTTGCTGGTTGGTAGACTCTTTCGACTTTTATATAATATTCTTGAACTACCTGTATTGTGTTTTTACACGATCCCAGTGGACTTATATTATTCCATCACCGAATGAAAAAATACTTTAAGCATTTAGAGTTAAACGCCACTGATGAGTCTTAAGTAGACGAAACGCGCGTCTGGCGTAAAGAATATGTCACCTTGGTAATTTTGATTACATCTTGTTGGAATTTTTGAGCAAAGTCAAGTAACAGCACGGCACGTCCACGGCTGGCGGACTTCGGAGGCAACTATTTTGGGTTAAATTGGAAAAGAGAAAGTTTAAGATCAATATGTTATGACCGGTTTACGTCATTTATTTATATTGACATTCAATGACTAAGGTCATTCGTTTGTTAGTCTTTGTCTAAATTTTTGACAAGAAACACCGTCATTTGTATCGTTGCATAATCTTCTAGACTTGTATATTATTTTTTGTTTATGCTGTATCGTCATGTTTGTCGATCCGATACTTAATAAGCTTGCTGGTTGGTAGACTCTTTCGACTTTTATATAATATTCTTGAACTACCTGTATTGTGTTTTTACACGATCCCAGTGGACTTATATTATCCCATCACCGAATGAAAAAATACTTTAAGCATTTAGAGTTAAACGCCACTGATGAGTCTTAAGTAGACGAAACGCGCGTCTGGCGTAAAGAATATGTCACCTTGGTAATTTTGAGTACATCTTGTTGGAATATTTGAGCAAAGCCATCTAACAGCACGGCACGTCCACGGCTGGCGGACTTCGGAAGCAACTATTTTGGGTTCAGTTGCAAAAGAGAAAGTTTAAGATCAATATGTTATGACCGGTTTACGTCATTTATTTATATTGACATTCAATGACTAAGGTCATTCGTTGGTCAGTCTTCGTCTAAATTTTTGACAAGAAACACCGTCATTTGTATCGTTGCATAATCTTCTAGACTTGTATATTATTTTTTGTTTATGTTGTATCGTCATGTTTGTCGATCCGATACTTAATAAGCTTGCTGGTTGGTAGACTCTTTCGACTTTTATATAATATTTTGAACTACCTGTATTGTGTTTTTACACGATCCCAGTGGACTTATATTATTCCATCACCGAATGAAAAAATACCTAAGCATTTAGAGTTAAACGCCACTGATGAGTCTTAAGTAGACGAAACGCGCGTCTGGCGTAAAGAATTTGTCACCTTGGTAATTTTGATTACATCTTGTTGGAATATTTGAGCAAAGCCATCTAACAGCACGGCACGTCCGCGGCTGGCGGACTTCGGAAGCAACTATTTTGAGTTAAGTTGGAAAAGAGAAAGTTTAAGATCAATATGTTATGACCGGTTTACGTCATTTATTTATATTGACATTCAATGACTAAGGCCATTCGTTGGTCAGTCTTTGTCTAAATTTTTGACAAGAAACACCGTCATTTGTATCGTTGCATAATCTTCTAGACTTGTATATTATTTTTTGTTTATGCTTTATCGTCATGTTTGTCGATCCGATACTTAATAAGCTTGCTGGTTGGTAGACTCTTTCGACTTATATATATATATATAATATTTTTAAACGAATATATATATATATATATATATATATATATATATATATATATATATATATATATATATATATATAATAAAGCCAACAACATCAGTAGGGACAAGCTCCTGCAGTACAGAGAAAAGAAAACTAACAATAGAGTCCCGTTTGTCCTAACATACCACCCAGCTTTTAAAGACATCGCACGTACTATCCGCGAACGATGGACAACAATTGAAAAACATCATCAACTTTCAAAAATATTTCCAGAACCTCCTGTAATGGCCTTTAGAAAACCCAAAAGTTTAAAAGATCAGAAATGTCGTCACGTAGCCGCCAATCGGGGCAATGCTGCATCTGTGGTGACGGTCGTTGTATGACATGTGATCACATACAACACACCCAACACTTCACTAGCACATCAAATGGCAAACAATTTGACATCCATGTCAATTTGAATTGCAAAAGTGAGAACATCATATACCTTTTACAGTGTGGTATATGCAATCTCCAGTATGTTGGTGAGTCTGTGCAACGATTCAGCAAACGAATGAACGGGCACAGAAGCGACACAAGATGCAAACCAAACTTACCCCTTAATAGGCACCTACGTACGCACGGCACTGCAATAGCTGAAATTTTTAATAAACTCAGGGTGACCCTAATAGACCATAACCCAAGGTGGACAGACAAACAGAGAAAAGAGAAAGAAAGTTTTTGGATAAAAACATTGGGAACATCATTTCCGAAGGGAATTAATGAAAAATTATAGGACCTTAGACCAGATACAACCATGGTCTCCGAATATTCATTGTGAATTACGTGTCGTTTTATTTATTTTAAAACTGCTTTTTTGTATATATATTGATTGTAACCGTATAAATAGTGCTTCATATTTAAATACATGTACATACTTGTAATAGCACTAACAAAAAACATTTTTTCGTTAATTACTAGATATAGTATACATCACATACGTATAACGACAAAACCTTTTTACCTGTTATTGTCATTCGTTGTAAAAACACTGACGAAGCCTGTTGGTCAGGCGAAATATTTGTGCATTTTTTTAAAGTGTAAAACTTTGTTTTCGCTTTAATTATGTATCTAGATGTTGTTGTACATATTTTTAAACGAATATATTATTATTTTAGTCTGTACAGCATCGTTATCTACCGTAACGATCCAACATCCCGTACGAACAATTGTTGACTATTTCTTTAGACGAATTATATATATATATTCGTTTAAAAATATGTACAACAACATCTAGATACAGGGCACTCAGGATTAAGGAACACTTCAAATCTAAAGACGACGAAGAGGACTGTAGCAATAATATCGATGAATCCAAGAACATGAACATGAACCATCGATACCTAGATTTAAGAAAAAGAGTACCTGGATTCCTAAGGTTGGCAAAAACTCTACTCTTGAGTCTTTCATCGACCAAGTAAAGTCGGACGTGACGAGTATTGCCAAAGACTACAACCCTTCCTTTAAAAACTTGTCAAAAGAAGAAATGAACTCTTTGAACCAACTTAAAGAAAGAGATGACATTATCGCTATTTTGCAGTATTTTCCTTTGATTTTTGTGTGCGATATTATTCCATCTCACTCTACTAGCGTGAGATAGGCCCATCTCAGCTCGCTGTCAAGACGTCGTTAAGTAAACACTGTGACGTCACAATGTTACAAAATAGCGATAAACAGATTATTTACGTTTTATGAAACTCGATGCATTTTCTCGTCATCTCATCTCAGGGCTGTCGCCCTTCGATGAGATATGGACGAGAAAACGCATCTCGTTTCAAAAAACGTAAATAATCTATAATTATCATCAAACCAGCAGAAAAAGGGAGTGCAGTAGTAGTAATGGATAAATCTGATTACATTAGAGAAGCCGAAAGACAACTGACTGACGAAAAATTCTATAAAATACTTGACTCTGATCCAACGGATAATTTTGCAAAAATAATAAGTAGGACCCTAACATCCATGCACAAAAAGGGTCACATTGATAAAGACACCCTTGAATATCTACAACCGGAAAATCCAAGAGCTGGTCGTTTTTATCTCCTGCCTAAAATCCATAAGGAGAATAACCCCAGTAGACCCATAGTTTCGGCCAACGAACATCCTACAGAGAAAATATCAGAGTTTATAGATTCCCACTTAAGACCGCACGTGGAAACTTTACCATCTTACATAAAAGACACAACCGACTACCTGCTTAAAATGGAATCCATGAATCCACTTCCACCGGACACAATCCTCGTCACCATGGATGTAACATCATTGTACACCAATATACCACACGACGACGGCATAACAGCATGCAAGGAGGTCTGGGAACAACGCGACATCAAAGATCCCCCCACTGAGTGCCTAATTCAACTACTTGAACTTGTATTAAAACATAACAATTTTACGTTTAATGGCGAGCACTATTTACAAATTAACGGAACAGCCATGGGAACCAAAATGGCACCATCCTATGCTAACATCTTTATGGGAAAACTCGAGAAACAACTTCTAAACTCTTCTCTCCACCATCCACTCTCATTGTTTAGGTTCATTGATGATGTTGACATGAAATGGATTGAAAGCGAGGAAAACCTTTACACAGTTCTTTGACCACGCTAACAGTATACATCCCTCTATCAAATTCACACATGAAATGTCCACATCTAAAATCTCATTCTTAGATACCACTACCACCGTAATAGATGGAATTATGTCAACCGGTCTGTACTGTAAACCCACAGATAAACATCAGTACCTCTCACCAAACAGCTGCCATCCTAAACATTGCAGTAAAAGTATTCCTTTCATCCAAGCTCTGCGAGTTAAACGCATCTGTTCTACGGAGTCTAAAACTAAGCAGCGTCTTGGAGAGCTTCGATGCCATCTAAAGCAGAGAGGATACAATAACAAAAACATATCAATAGGTTTTAATAAAGCCAACAACATCAGTAGGGACCAGCTTCTGCTGTACAGAGAAAAGAAAACTAACAATAGAGTCCCGTTTGTCCTAACATACCACCCAGCTTTTAAAGACATCGCACGTACTATCCGCGAACGATGGACAACAATTGAAAAACATCATCAACTTTCAAAAATATTTCCAGAACCTCCTGTAATGGACTTTAGAAAACCCAATAGTCGTCACGTAGCCGCCAATCGGGGCAATGTTGCATCTGTGGTGACGGTCGTTGTATGACATGTGATCACATACAACACACCCAACACTTCACCAGCACATCAAATGGCAAACAATTTGACATCCATGTCACTTTGAGAACATCATATACCTATTCCAGTGTGGTATATGCAATCTCCAGTATGTTGGTGAGTCTGTGCAACGATTCAGCAAACGAATGAACGGGCACAGAAGCGACACAAGATGCAAACCCAACTTACCCCTTAATAGGCACCTACGTACGCACGGCACTGCAATAGCTGAAATTTTTAATAAACTCAGGGTGACCCTTATAAACCATAACCCAAAGTGGACAGACAAACAGAGAAAAGAGAAAGAAAGGTTTTGGATAAAAACATTGAGAACATCATTTCCGAAGGGAATTAATGAAAAATTATAGGGCCTTAGACCAGATACAACCGTGGTCTCCGAATATTCATGTGGCATTACGTGTGGTTTTATTTATTTTAAAACTGCTTTTTTGTATATATATTGATTGTAACCGTATAAATAGTGCTACATACTTATACATCTGTACATACTTGTAATAGTGCAGGCGAATAGGTGCCACAGTGTCACAACGGTGTGAGTTCGAATCCCGCTGAGGGAAAGCAAAAATTTGAGTGTTAAAAATCTAATTCAAACAGTGTTGGGCTTAATTTGTAGACGTATATATAAATATTTGATATTAACCCTGTATTTCTGATGTTTTAGAAATCCGCTGGATAGATATATTATATGGTTGTCACAATACTTAGACGTTTGTATATAATTTACTTACTGTGACTGTATGACAAGTAACTTTGTCATCCTATATAATATATTCAAAAAAATGCTGAATTAGATTACTGTCAGATTAATACGTATTGGTTACGAAAATTCCATCGTCACACGCTAGTACACATGTACTATGTCTATGTCTACGATTCACCCCGATTAATGAAGCTATATTTTTTATATAGCGGATTTGGCCGACGGGTCTAGACCGCTGGACATAGTGCAGGCGAATTGGTGCCACAGTGTCACAACGGTGTGAGTTCGAATCCCGCTGAGGGAAAGCAAACATTTGACAGTGTTAAAAATCTAATTCAAACAGTGTTGGGCTTAATTTGTAGACATATATATAAATATTTGATATTAACCCTGTATTTCTGATGTTTCAGAAATCCGCTGGATAGATATATTATATGGTTGTCACAATACTTAGACGTTTGTATATAATTTACTTACTGTGACTGTATGACAAGTAACTTTGTCATCCTATATAATATATACAAAAAAATGCTGAATTAGATTACTGTCAGATTAATACGTATTGGTTACGAAAATTCCATCGTCACACGCTAGTACACATGTACTATGTCTATGTCTACGATTCACCCCGGTTAATGAAGCTATATTTTTTATATAGCGGATTCGGCCGAGGGGTCTAGACCGCTGGACATAATGCAGGCGAATTGGTGTCACAGTGTCACAACGGTGTGAGTTCGAATCCCGCTGAGGGAAAGAAAAAATCTGACAGTGTGAAAAATCTAATTCAAACAGTGTTGGGCTTAATTTGTAGACGTATATATAAATATTTGATATTAACCCTGTATTTCCGATGTTTCAGAAATCCGCTGGATAGATATATTATATGGTTGTCACAATACTTAGACGTTTGTATATAATTTACTTACCGTGACTGTATGACAAGTAACTTTGTCATCCTATATAATATATTCAAAAAATGCTGAATTAAATTACTGTTAGATTAATACGTATTGGTTACGAAAATTCCATCGTCACACGCTAGTACACATGTTCTATGACTATGTCTACGATTCACCCGGTTAATGAAGCTATATTTTTTATATAGCGGATTCGGCCGAGGGGTCTAGACCGCTGGACATAATGCAGGCGAATTGGTGCCACAGTGTCACAACGGTGTGAGTTCGAATCCCGCTGAGGGAAAGCAAAAATTTGACAGTGTTAAAAATCTAATTCAAACAGTGTTGGGCTTAATTGTATTTGTATATATATGAACTATATATATATACTGCCCATATATGAACATGTTCTTAATGACTATGTCAGTAAAAAAGCTCATGAAAGAGATTTATTTTCCTTATAACCGCACCAACATTGAACAAACTTCTTTTTATTTTCCCGATGAACTCATATTGACTTGAAGGGGCCTCGGAGGCCGAGTGGTTAAGGTAGGTCCTCTACTATTGGTCACGTGGTCTGTCAATACTGAGATTGCCGGTTCGAATCTCACTGCGGGAATGTGCTCTCGACAGGGATTGCCAGTTTCCCTACCGAAGGTCCGGGGTTTCTTCCGGCTTCCTCTCTCCCTCAAATAAAAACTGGAAGCAATGATTTAGCTGAAAAATTGCCGAAAGTGGCGTTAAACACCAATCAAACAAACAAACATGAAACAATGTTGTGACTTATAAAAAACCCTTTAATGCAATATTAGTGTTAATGTTTTTATGAAAAGCTGACATACTTTTATGCATTTTGCATCACCTTTTAAAAACATATTTTGTAAGGCCCAAATTAAAAAAAAAAATACTCAAATATCAGTTATTCTACATCAAGGTAAACATTAATAATCCTGTTAAGGACTGTCACAGTGAACATCAGTCATACTAAATCAAGGTAAGAATAGATGATGACTGACAAGGACTGCTAAAGTGAACACCAGTCATTCTAAATCAATGTAAGAACTGACAAAGACTGCTACAGTGATTATCAGTCGATCTAAATACAGGTAAATATTGATAATCACTGTCAAGGACTGGTACAGTGAATGTCAGTCATTCTCAATCCAGGTAAAAATTTAAAAGGACTGTGACGATCTGATGCAGTGACTAATAGTTCGTTTCAGTCCTACAAAAGTACTGTACTTAACTGTCATGAACTGTTTCAGTTAAGAACAGAAGCTATCAGTAAAAGATAAAAATTGTAAATGACTGACGAGAACTGTATGAATAGTATACAGTGATTTACAGATCGCGAACAGTAAATTTACAGTCAATATCAGTTTCTATCAATCAAATTTGAACTGTGTATGGTAATGTCAGTCCTTATTGTGGTTCATAGTGAATTGTCATTAAAATTATAATTAATAATTATTAAAAAAGTATTTTTTTTTATAAATTTAAACGTTCCTTTGCGTTTCATTTGTTTGAAGAGTATATTATCATTTTCGAGAGTTTCGCATGATTCTTAAAATACCATTTATATGTCAGTTATGTATTAATTTGTATCAAGAAGAGAACAATCCCAAACGAGCTAAATAACCTACTTAGGTCTATAGAAACCAACTTCATTCAGGACAAGAATGCGTATAAAATAAAACAATTTCTAAAACATTTGGCATAGATTGTGGACAACCATCAATTTGAAACATAACTTACTGGCGTCTCGTTACACGTGTAGGAACATTATGTCTACATCATTAGTACTTTGAATTTTCATATTGGGATGTGGTGAGTTTTTGTTTATCTTCAGAAATGAAACTACCTTATGGTGAAGAGGACTGTTTAAAAATTGGTGTCGGTGTCGGTGCAAAGAGGTAATATAGACAGGTATATGTATCTACAGTTGTATTACTGTTCGAAAGCTGAGTGCTAAAGCTAAAGCGGATAGAGTTTTTATGTTGAGTTTATTATATCCTTCTTTAACAATTCATCCATTGAAGAATGGTTCTTACACTGATGAAAGTAACATTTTTAGGGATAAAATCAGGATTTATCTGTTATTTGTTCAAAACTATGGACTCAGTTATATATTTTGGACGTAAGGTGAACACATGCTTTTTCTATCTACCTTATGATATAAATAATATATATTTCTATTGCATACACTATTTGCTTGATAATAGTTATCTTCGTTTTATACTACACATATTGCCAAGATCTTAGCGTTTCATCCGCACTAATTGTCTTACCCCGGTGCTGAGTTACGAAGGTCAATTAAGACAAAAATTAAGGACATAAGTAGTGATTTAAATTTCCTATTTTAAATTTCCAATTTTCTTGTGAGTATACATGTTTTGATCCGGTACTTTCTTTCCGATCCAGTTTTATGCTACAATTCTTCAACAAGTTAAAACGTTTTAAAATGATCTTGTAAGACTTATTAAATGCCCGAAATTGCTTAACAAAAGGGTTTTAAATATGGCATTATCAAAAATTCAATAATGGCGTCTCGGGTTGATTTAAGACTTCACAAATATAATTATGACTAACATGTTATTTCTGATGTGGTGTTATTCTTGTAATAACACCTCATATAAAAAAGGCTGGCTTTTGATTGTTCAATAGACAGTGTATTCGCACATTTCTTGATTTTTCATCGATTTCGTCATCACCGGGGTATTCGGCAAAAAAAACCCCTTTGTGCCGTGGTTACTGCTAAAAATAAACCTGGCATTAAATTATACTAGAAAAATTCATTTGAAATTTTGACTTTTACTTCAAAGGAAACGTAACATGAGTGATCGATTTTGAAAACCGGAAACGTTCCGATAGTAAAGTCAATAAACAGCACGCAAATGGTCTAGTATCACCGCTTTTTGAAATCATGATATTCGGTATAATTAAAAAGATAAATCATGTCTGGGAGCGTAACGGCTCGGGAAATATTTCATTTCTCTCGACTGGTATTTTTCACAAATACCCCTACCAGACATGATATATCTGTTTAAAATCTTTATATTTCTTACCAACGTCAAATCGCCTTAGTGATACTTCAATCTTTTCTAGCACAAGTATTTTTTATTTGTTCTATGATAAGTATGTTTATTGCTTTTTGTAAGTTGTTAAGTTAGCTTTGGTCCTGTAAATATACGATGAAATTATTTAGTTTGATCACCTTTAAATATCGTTAGGTTGCATGTATTTTTTTTAAACTTTTTTGTATATATATAAGATCAGTTTGCAAATAAATGCATGTATTAATTCTTTTGTCAATGGGGAGATGTTTTATTTTTATATGTTTTAAATACTTACAATTACAGTCATTGTGTAAATGTGATTAAAAGTGTGCAAGAATCTGTGGAATTTGGGATCATATTGTCAACGCCTACATTAATTTTTGTATTTGTAGTCTACAAAATAATACATAGGCAAATAGCATTTACCAGACGGCAATACATTTGTATTATTTTCTATGATTTTCCACAGACGTTTCATTGAACTTGAATTTAATGCTCGTTTTATTACCATATCAGAAAGTGCGCAATTAAGAGGAAGCAACACATTATAATACCTCAGCAAATTAGACAATGGACGTCATGGACTAAAAACATCAGTTAACCTGAAAAGACATCATTTTATTACCAACAAAATTGCCCGTAAAAACTGCAGTTACAAACAAACATTGACTTTGAAGTATTGTTCTCATTATCATTTCACATACAATCACTCTGATTATGGCATTAATGGATCATCTGAACATCACCAAACAAGAGAATGCTAGAATCTCAGAAACATGTTTTCTCGTGATCCTAAGTTGAGAGATTGGGATTTAAATTTTACAACAATTATGAATCCAGTCAAACACTATTCTAGAATGTCCATTAAGAGTGAAAAACACAAGACCCGAAACTTGATGCACTGTCTTAGTAAGAACAAAAAGGTCTTGGGACTCTTCGTATTAGGAATCTTAGATAGTGCAGTGCATTAATGATAGAACTCAATCGGTATTAAAAAACGAGGATGCTACGACAAATATAGTTTTGTTCCTGCTTATAACATCATTTTGTTTGTATGTAAGTCGCATTACTATGAAGGCGTCATTAAAAAACCAGGCCTCAAGGATAGCTCAGGTAATTCCACATACAAACATACCACATTTGATAAAGCTAAAATAATGTCTAAGTCCTTCATCATCTCTTTGTATACTAAGAACAAAGACTTACCATTCTTGTCTTGGATTCCAAAACTACATACAAAATCCTTACAAGAAAAGGTACATAGCCGACCTTTCTACGTGCTCTACCAAACAGTAGTCAAAATAAGATCGGTATCTTAAATTTCATCTGTTAGAACCCTTTTAAAGTCTTTATACCACATTGCCTCACAAGTTACTGAAATCCTGTCTATAAGCTATAAGAAATCATACATAAAGCCTCCGTTTACACATATGCCAACAAATATGCAACTCCATGTTACAATAATACGCATTTTAATTCACACATTACAAATTACAGTTATGGAAATGCGTGGTTTGGCATGCCATAAAGCTTGGTTTAACCCACTATTTTAAAATACCTGTACCAAATCAGGACCATTGTTGTTGCAGTTGCTTTATTATTGGTTTGCCGGTTTTGTTGACCTTGATTTAGGGATTTTCTTTTCAGGTCTTCGAACGAAACCAAAGAAGATGTTGCCTGTATTGCCGGGCGGTTTTCAGAGTTTCAAGGGTTTTAATTCCATGAACACTCTAATAGAACTGATAATAATGAAACTGGTAATAGTTTTATTTATACCTTTTAATTTATATTATTTATATTGACTGCTAGTGAACTTGTAATAGAGGGATATTGCATGTATATTGGGAAATATTGTCTTGAGCAGATGTCATATTGGACGAGCTTGCAATAATTCTTTAATAATATATTTTTACTTTCCAGATGAGTTTTAAATCTTATAGTTCTTCACGTATATCTTACTAAGGTCTAATATTTTCATATTTGCAAATAAAAAAACATTTGTATGTTGCATATTCATTTTATGTTTTGTTGTGTGCGTTTGTTGTTAGGTCTTTTGTTTAATTTTGGCTTCTTTTTGACTTTCCTTAAAGAAGTTCTGTTATTAAGAAGGCGCCATTTTTGGTCAATTGTGTTAATGTTACCAGACGAGAACAAAATATAAAAATCGATGTTCGGAATGTATCGGTATTTTATCGGTATGCTTCCTTATATTTACCAAAAGACCTGAGGCACCGAGTAAAATATGGAAAATATTGCACTTTATTTCTATATTGATTATAAAAGGAAACAATGTTACTATATAATACTATATAATTTTATAATGTGACACAGATAAAACAAAAATAAGGCTCAATTTTAGCTTTTATAAATTTCCATGAATCATAAATTGGTTTTTAGCTATTTGATATTTAAATCAAAGTTGATCTTTATTACCTTAAAGTTTCTCTCTCTGTAAATGACCTCGCACTTTTTTACCAATATTTGCAATGCGTTTGTCCATTGTAAATCGGGATATGAAAATTACCCCTCGTTTGCAGACATTTGTGTTGTTTTTATTGATTATTGTGTTTTAAGTCTTTGTTGATTGCTGTGTTCGTACGTTTTTTGCAATCCTTTGCTTTCTCATATTGTACTTAAATTTTATTCTTTTCATTAGTTTAAATTATTGAAATGAAGAAATAAGTTTATTCTTGTTGACAATATTTTTCAAAGAATCAGAGAGTCAGATATTGATTGTATGGTCTTGCTTATCCCGAAAGAGCAGCAATGGGTGTTAAGGACAATTTAAGAAATCTTTCATTACTTAGAGGTAGACCAACAGTTATAATTATGCAGGTATGAAAAGTACAAGAAAGCAAAGTTTTACAACACAAATGTATACATATAAGAATTTTTAGCTCACCTGACCCAAAGGGTCAGTGTGAGCTATTCTCATCACTTTGCGTTCTGATTGGCTGCAATTCAAAAATCTTCTTCTCATGAATTGCTTGGCAGATTGATTTTAAATATTGCAGAAATGTACCTTAGATAGTCCTCTACAAAGTGTGAGTTTTTTGTGCCGATCCAAAATCCAAGATGGATGATCGCCATCGCAGGACATAGTTTAACATATGACCCTATGGGAAAAACATACAAATAACTTCTTCTATGAAACTATTCCACACAATGAAGCCAAAGTAATAATGAAATGAAGGTTGCATAATTATCTTATTGTTTGGATTTTTCGAGCCAATTGCAAATTCAACATGGCTTCCAGGGTCATTAATGCATTCTGATTGGCTGAAATTAAAAAATCTTCTTCTAAAAAACTGCTTAAAAGATTGATTTGAAATATTGCGTGCTTTATCGTGGAGACTTGTATATATAATAACTATAGCCTGACCTTGTTGAGGCCAAAACTACGCTCATAGCGTTATCGTGCGGAAATGATTGTTTTACCTTTATCTGATCTGATATTCACATTTATTAATTTTTATTGTCTAATACCTTGAAATATGTCTTTTTAGTTATAAATAAAATTTCTCAGATACCACGATTAATAGAATATACTACGTCAAACGCGCGTTTTGTCCAATCAAGACTCGCCAGTGGCGCTCTAACCCAAACAATATTTAAAATATAAATAAATTAGATGTTATAGAGCTTTTAACACCAAAATTTCGAAACTTTGTAACAAATCCGGTTAAGAATATCTACAGATTGAAAATATATACACATCAGAATTAAAATAATTATGAAAATTCCAAGGCAGTAAAGGATAAAGTGCATTATGCGTCCAAATTTGTCCAAAATTGGAAATCTCAAATGGTCAGTTCAAACTTTGCTGTAAAACAGAAAATATCTTATTAATTTTAGTAGACTTTAAATATAAAAGACTGTTAAAGGTCATGAAATGGGGTCAAAATCAGAGTTTTGAGAAAAATCGTTACTTTGTAACAAAAGTCCAGACTTTTAAAAACAATTAAGTATTCCACATGCTAGGATCAAAATAATAATTTAACAATATGTTTTCCTCCTTATTAGAATGTATATGTTTAATATTTTTTATCCAATTATGCGGGGATACCTTTTTCTGGAGTTAAGTTTAATTATTAAAATCACTGCAGTTTTAATATTTTTCTACAAACAAATAGTGTTTACATCCTATTGTGACGTCATTATTAAGGTTTATTTGAGAAAGAGTTTTAAAATGATTACAGAATATTAAACAAACATTTCTACTTATAAATTTTGCATTAACATAACAATCAGAGTTTTACTTTTTTGCCAAATCATAGGGCTAAAAAGGCTGGAGACAGACTCGAACTAACAAGATAGCGTTGACACGTCGGTGATCATCGATTGGAACTTGGTAGACCAGTAGTCTAACTTTTGTACCAATTTTTAACATTTCACAAAACAGTAATAGTGGAAATCTCCTAAATGTTGAATATTGTGTGACCTAAATCTGGATCTGGCAAGAGAAAGCTTTTATTAGCTTTCTTTATGCAATGTTCTGTTTTAATGTAATTATTTCGCTGGAAATTCGCAATAATTGCATTCTGTTAAGGTCGTTTTTCTTTAAATGAAGTTAATATGAAAAAAAATATGTTTTTACTGGTCAAATTGTCTAATATATATTTCTGTGATCTCTATGTTCCAACAAGATATCAAATGTTGTAATGTTTAATTTCTGTACATGGTTTTAACTTTTCTAAATTCTAAAATTAAAATTATGACTCTTATAACAGTTTGCTCTTACAATTTTACTACGATTTATAGTTATAATATTTTTTTTCGTTCTGAACACATAAAGTTTGTTTTACATCCAGATTTTTATGATGTTATTTTGTTTTCTTACGACAAAATTTTCCATCAAATTAAAAATGGAAACACTATCGATGTACATGATAGTTGTTTAAGTTACAAAAGACATAATAAATTGCATTTTATGCTTTGTTATTAGGCACAGAAGAATGTACTCGATTCAGCCGTGATACCAAATATACTTTCAAGGCATGATTGTATTCTTGAAATCTTTGCAGGTAATTGGTTTTCTATATTTAATACAAGATACTTATTAATATTGTTGTTATTTTTTTATCATTCTATATATCATTCTATATTATTAATCAATATAGCAATCGTTTTGCGAAAGAGTTTCCTATGAATTAAGAAACCATAAAATTTGATTCCCAGTTAAATCAGGTTTATGAATGTACGAGCATTGAGAACCTTAAATTGTCCTTTCATTTACTGTTTGAAAGAAATATTCTGGAACGATATGTGTAATTAGACTTATTATCTTTTTAATATTAATACTCATTTGAATCATTTGAATGCATTTGCTCTGTGATCTGTAATAAACATATTTCTTTCTTCAGCAGAAACAGAAGAACTTGTAGCCAAGCTGTTGGGTGCTGCAATGGACAAAATGAATAGCGGGGACGATTTTGCGAGTCTGCTTATAGCAGGAAGCGAAGAAGTAGAAAATGTCGCTTTTAAGGCTTCTTAGAACAGGTCACCAAGACCAAGTGTCGTTATTTCAACTTTAAGAAAAGACTTGTGTTTAAAGGTGGAATATTCTGGACCGACATATGTTAAGTAGACTTATTATCTTTTTTATGTTTATATTAATTTGAAAGCATTTGCTTTGTGATCTGTAATAAACATATTTCGTTCTTCAGCAGAAACAGAAAAAACTTGAAGCCAAGCTGTTGGGTGCTGCAATTGACAAAATGAAGAGCGGGGACGATTTTGCGAATCTACTTCTAGCAGTAAGCAAAGAAGTAGAAAATGTCTCTTTTAAGGCTTCTTATTGCAGGTCACCAAGACCAAGTGTCGTTATTTCAACTTTAACAAAAAACTTGTGTATAAAGGTGGAAACCAAACTTAGTTTATGAATGATTTGTAGTTTATAAATTAGCCTGTTACAAAATTTGTCAACTGTTAGATTTTCTGATTGACAAAACATTTGACATGTTTGGAGGTCAAATATTTCAACAGATTGTTGATATTTCAATAGGCAATAATTGCGTTTCTATCCTTGCCGACCTGTGCTTGAACTCTTAATACGCTGTGTTCTGCAAAGACTGCTGAAGAAGAAAGAAAAAGAAAACACTTGCCCGGACTTTTTATTTCACATTCCGCTATATTGATGTCTTACCTCAAAGAGACGCTAATTTCGTTGACTATTTAGGAGATTACTTTATTGAATGTTAAGATTTGCCGGCATCAGTTTGGACATTTGATGTTCGGAAATTTAAGCTTACTAGCGACGAGCTAGCGGAGCCAATCAACGGGTTTTTCCAACCATCATATTACCAATGCTTGTGTTAACTTATCATGGCATCAATCGTGGGATTGATGCCATGGAATAATTCAGAATTGATGTTGACATCAAGAATTGCACTAGATTTGTATTTATTCTAGTCCTCGTACTTACTCCCGCTTCTAGAAAAAATATCAAATTAGACTATTCGACTAACGTTCATATACGAACATTCTAGCCGTGCCGGTGTATGGTGTGTTTTATAACTATCCCAAAGGTTATGCTAAATTTTGCAATCTCGTTTCTTGACCGCTCACTGTTGTTGAATACTAAGCTACTCAATAATAGTTTATTGTAGCTAGGCTGATACTATACCTTTAAATGTTTTATGACCGCAGGTATTCCTACATCTTCCCAAATTTGACTTTCTCCAAGACATGCCAGCGAGTAACATGAAATACAGTAAGTTAACCGGAATATGAAACACTAACCGTATCTCGTAATCGGTTATGCCTGTACATCCGCCTTTACATATGGACAACCATAATAGATAATAGTTTTATATTCTTCTAACTATGGTTTATGAAATTACAATATTGCATATATTGTACATGTAAGTAAAGCTTGTAAAAAACGATAACTCTTCCCTAAAGGTTACATACAAAACTCTGGATTATATATGTGACCTTTTCTTAAATTTACTTTATGATTAGCCATTGTAGTCGTGTGATTCACAATATTGTGACAACTCGCCGCACGCGTAAAGCTCTAATATTTTCTTTCCTCTATTAGTATTTTGAATAAACACTGGATGTACACAAGGCTACCTCGATTTGTGCGTTTTGAAAAATAAGTTTTACGAAGTATTGTCAATCCAAAAAACATTACTATAACGGATCTTGGCAATGGCAAGAACTACATACATGAACAGTTTCACTCTTATTCAAGTCGAATAAACTCAACTCTTTATGTTGCATTTTAATGCGATCAACCAGATTAAACACAAACATTATGTATTATCGATTATAATTTATCGGTATAGGTCATACTACTTACCTTTAGCAATTTATTTTTTTAAATGACATTGTTCAAAACAATTGCTTCTAAATAGCCGCATTTTACATTTGCACCATTTTCTATTGATTGTCACTTTTCTCTAAAACATAAAAAGAAACGGAAAAACTATATTTCCGAATCCTTATCTGCTATAGTGTGTGTTGTATTTTTTCTTCCAGTTTACGTGCACGGGCTGTTTTTTAGAATTGTACCTTTTTCGATCTCAAGCAATATTTACAAACATGTTCGTGCATTTGTAGTTTTTATTAATTAGAATTTGTCTCAAGTGTAAAATATCAAGTAAACCAATGATGTGTAAATCTATTATTAAAATGTGACCTGATGGACTTTACTGAATAAGAAATTAAAGCAAGTGCGATCAGAAGCTTTGGTATTGTAGTCGTCGATCGTTGGGTCCTACAAGACACATTTGAGATTAAAGGACCTTGGATACAACGGATGTTGCACAAATATGCACAATATTTTTAATCGAGTTGGTTTTGACATTTGGTGTAATCATTTCTTAGACATCTTAACCCCATGCTCTTGCAATAATTGGAACGGAAAAAGTTAATATCTTCGACAGTTTAGTGTATGAAAAAAAATAAAGATACATAAGACTGTACAGCTATTTGTTGAATTTTTCAAAATGCATAACATTTCTACTATCCCGTTCAAAGTGGCATTAATACAAGTAATCAGTTATTTGAAGATATTCTTTGTAAATAAAATGAAGCCTGGTAAGTGAAGACAACATGCGAATGAAAGCGGGAGGTTTGTCATGCCATACAACCTTGTTTTACTCACCATTTCTTTTGAAATGCAAGTAGTAAGTCAGGACTATTGTTGTATTTGTTATATGTTTGGTTGTTGGTTCAAAAGTTTGCTGGTTTCCTTGACTTTTCTCTACTCATAGCCTGGATTGCTGTTAGATGGGCACACACTCAGGTGGGGCACAATTTATTTGGGACACGTTTTATCTGTCTAGATAGTGTTACCTGCGCTGAGTTATCGTCATTGATGGTAGTTTAAATACGATGTTCCTGGGAGAATCAACCGGAAAGGCAGCCCTCACCTATTCAAAGGTCGGAATCAATCGGGATTATGACAGATAACATGAGCTTCGGGGCCGTTCAAGATATGATGACTACTGTGAATAGTAAATAGATGAGGTGTATTACATGAAGCGTATCGGGAAAAGATCGTGCAAGTCTGAATCTGTACTACTGTTGTCCTTTTCGAGGCAACATGCTTTGGCTTTAACAATGGCAACTGTTTTATGGCTCTCATGTAGGCTTAATTCAACATTTGTTATAGTCTTTACTGATTTTACCAGCGGATTCCTCTTCTAGTTGCACCTATTGCGCATGATTGGACGAAATAAAAGACTAGCGTATTAAGTTTCATAACCTTGGTATCATGGATGACATTCAATTCTAACAGTATTTTGTGACGCCCACTTTCAAGAGAAGTTCGGTGAAATACCTCAAGCCTTCCTTTGGTAAGATATTCAATACCTTCTGCTGCAGTTTTAGAAAAGTATTATCAGTTCCTTAAAATATGGTATTATGTTTTTGCAACAGTTAGTTAGTAATGCGATTTTATGGATTTTTTGTCGAATATTTATAAATACGTTCAAACAAATCAAGTTATTAAAATTAATCTGCACAATACCTTGTGATATTAATATGAATTATCCTGCAGTTGTTTCGTTTAAGGAACGAAAATCAAATGACTATAATTACAATATTCATAAGCACAACATTGTCTGAACTTCAGGTCTATTCAGGTTGAATTATAATTTACATTGTATAAATTGTTCGCTATTTGACAACGTTATCAATGACAGCTATTTTTGTTTGAAATAGATGATCCTGGGAGTAACAGTCGGAAAGCAGTCCTTACTTATACAACGGTGTTTCCTTCTGATGTTACAGTGGCTTGCATAGACTCTTTGCGCTGTAATTTATCAGAGTCTACTGTTGCACTGATCTAGGCCATGTGTTTGGGCTTAAACGAAGTTCTCGATGGCTCTCTTGTAGGATTAATTCAACATTGATTATAGTCTTTACACGAGCTTTACGGATGTGCATTTCTAATATTACGAGCGGCTTCCTGATCAATTCTTCTAGTTCCCTTTAATATTCTTGATTGGAAGAAATAACTGTCTGGCGTAGTAAGTTTTATCACGTTGGTATTCTTGTGCGCTTAATAAGGAGTCCGGTGAAATACCCCTCCCTTTTTTCCCATAGGAAAAGGTTAGAGTATAAGGTACCGTCTGCTTCACTTTAGAAAAATATTGTCAGTTCCTTAAAATATATTGCATTATGTTAAATTTGCATGAGACAATAATAAATACGATTTAATAGGTTGTTTGTTTAAGAAGAACTTAAATATCAATAAATGGACCCTGTTTACTTAGAGGAAGGGATGGCTTACTCGTCAGGAGAACCCAAGAGCAGCCATGTTTTTATTGGGTTCCCATAGCACAAGTTTTGTTATAGGTTTGTCCTTGCTTCTTTATGTGTTCTGTGTTTGTCTCAATCCGGATTTTGCCATTGTTTCTTTGTCTTAAACTTCATACCTATGTTATGTGATGATTTTTGTAAATCAATTGACCATATGTATACTATTTATAAACATAACACTGTTTGATTTACAAGACGTCTTAAATAAATAAACAGAATCATTGCAGATGTTTCAAGATCGTCCTAATAACCTAAGAGCTTATATTTCCTTTCAGAATTTAGTTTTTAGATGGTGTCTGTCGACAGGAAAGCTACTTCAACTTCGCGGTTTCAGAATAGAAGGCATTACATAAAACTTTTAACAGTCGTCATCATGAATTAGTCGACTGTTCAGAAATATCTATGTAACATAGATTTGCATTTGCGCGACTTCTGCTATTTAACTACCCTTGGTATCTTTTGCTCTTTTTTCCTAAATAAATGTTCTCAAAATTTGACTGTTGATGGACATAAAAATTACTGGTTCAAAAACATGGTATTGAATCGTTTCTAAGTTATAAAATCATATCTGCAGTTTATTATAATCAGACAATTAAATTATAGATATCTTTTGTAATCATGTTTAATTGACCTAAAGATGTTATTGTCTTAAATTGGGTATACCACCGTCTGTTAAATCTAATAATTATTAATGATTTTATACTACCTAACCATTGTTTTGAAGTTAAATGTGAGTAAATAATACTCTATTAAAATTTTATAAACACATCAGAATACACATTCATTTGTATTGCTATGAATGTGAGTATATTTTAGCTATGAAGGCTATTGAGATTGAACTGTATTTTTGGAGTAGACATTATTCGCTATTTGACTTCAATAAATTACATGCTTCTTAAGTAACAACGTAAGCGATGGCAACTATTTTATTACTTATTTAATGAGAGCACAACTGAGGTAAAGAAAGATTTAAATCTTACATAAAGAGGAAAATACCAAGCATTAACCTCACAAGTCAACAACTGTGAAGAAATTTAATTCGTGGGTACCAATTTCGTGAGTGGGTGGCAAATTTTAAAATTGTTAAGACATTTATCAAGGCATTGAGTACTATTAAGCATAAGGCATAAACAATCATTTATACTATCATTTATTTATGAAAAAAAAGAAGACTTTACTTTCCCGATAATTTTACTAATTAACGTAAATATTCTTCAAAATTTTGTTGATTGATAAAACAAATATATATATACTTTTATATTTCGGAATTATACATCGTTTTGAGGCATAAATGGTCTCTTAATGTTTGTAAACTGGGATGCAATAAACATACTTTAACAGGCGATGCATGTATGTTTTGAAAGATTGCTTTCGTTACATATATATGTTATACCCTTAAATATTTTAAACGTAAAAATGGGAAATATTGTCTTTGTTTTCATGATATATAAATTCAAATAACAATTACAGAAAATTCTAAGATGATAAGAATTATGTATTATGCATTTCGATAAACTTTTAAATTAAGTGCATTTAGATAACACTATCAAACATGAGAACAGTTGAATGGGTCAGATTGGTCAGACAATTGGAACCTTCGTCACATAAACGTTCTTTCAGAACTATTTTGCGTGGGGTTTTGAGAAACTTCCTATGAAAAAGACCAATAACACTTTTGAGTAATAGATTATATTTTTTGATTACCGATCAACAACATATTGCATATGGTTGGACAATCATATTATTACCGTGGATTAAAATGGTGCGCTTATGTCCATTTACTTGCAACCAAACATTTCCCAATATACGAACTGCGTCGTGATATATGTAAACTAATTCTAACAGTAACTTGATCTTGTATTTTATTTTTGTTTATGTCCTAAGAGGAAAAATATTAATACTTAATCTATTCCAAATACAGTGGTACTACTGTGTAAATTATCTCCCATTACAAATACAATGTTACTACTTGGTGAATACGGGCGACACAATTTAAAAGTTTGTAAAAGAAATTCATTTATACTGTAAAATTTAATGTGTCTGATAATTTGTTATACGTCATACATTTTGTTATTTTAATTGCCTTTTTATCTGTATATACTCTCATATTATTGTATGAGATCATGTTTTAATCCTAAGGATTGGATGTTCTAATAATGAAATTATGATACTTTACATGTCCTGAATATAGCTGAAATATTGCTTGCTGGTAAAACGGCAATCAATCAATCAATTAATCAATCCAATTCCAAATAAAGTGGTACTATTGTGTAATTTATCTCCCATTTCAAATACAGTGGTACTATTGTGTAATTATCTCCCATTCCAAATACAGTAACAATGTTATTTTCTTTCATATTTTACAAAAATTACAATTCAAAGAAGTTAACGTCCTGAAAAAAGTTTGCACAAGTTGGACTTTTACTCGCAAATAGCAAAGGTACTTTGTGAGTCAATCATAATCAGAAATGTGGCTAAAATGATACAGCTGTAACCCAAATTAACCAAATGTTTAACCTCGTTCTCTAATTCATTTTTTTTAAATTCCAGTGTTCAAGGCTTTTTAAGTATGTCCGCCCACATATTAAATATTTGAATCAATAATTTTGATTGACCAATTGACGAAAAATGGTGAAATTAGTTTAAAAGTTGGGAGGGTGGATAATTTAACCCTTGTTAGCGGCTTTAATAAGAGTTCTCCTATTTGGACATATACAACCAAGGAATGCTGCACTACTTGGCACCCGTTGTTGTCATCATCCAAGCTATTAATATTATTACCTGACACCCGTCTAACAAAAGGGACGTGCTCAGAGCAGCTATATTGATTTGACCCTGGTTACAGCACACAAAATTCAAAAATTATAAATAAAAACAGATTTTCTCACATCCCTACCCGAGACTCATTGTCTGATTTGGGGACAAACAATTATTACAGCATCTACATCATATGCTGCATGAGTAAATTTTTCTTCTACAGTCGAAATACACTCAGAGCAAAACAGCTTCTGCACGATTACTAAATCATGGTATCTTCACTCTTTTCTGTTAATCTTGTCTTTGCAATTTTATCCTAGGATGTGATTTTTGCTTACGCCTTGGTATGCTGTGATTTTCTGTGCCATCTACCATTTAGCATTCTAGTGGTAAAATATTGTACAGGTAAATATATTTTAGTCTTTTATTTTTAAATTGTAGATCGTTCATATTAGCATTAAAATCAATACGAAACAATGCAACCAAAATGCGATGTAAGGCGATAAGCTATTTAAAATAACAACTAGTCAACTAACAACTATATCTTTAGCGAAGCGACTAATTTTCTTAAACTCTGATATACAGACGCCAAGAACCTTGATTTGATTTGCTCTTAGTGTAAAAAAAACTTTTAAAGAGGTAAGTAATGTACAAACGAGGATTATTTTTGGACAACCGCATGTTTTTGTTGCATGTCAAGGAACTTGTTAAAACATTCATTCCATCACGTATGTAATTCTATTCTTTTGTATTACCTGTTACAGATAAATTGAGTTCTTTTCCTGTGACGTGTCTTCTGTGGATTAGTACAGGGAAAGATAGTAAAAAGTGTGTGAATTTCAAACTAGTGAAAAAGGAATTGATGACGTATACATATTTCATATATATTTTCAGTGTTTTATGAAAGTCTATTAATTTCCTATTGCACATAAATGCTTATCAATGTTATGCAAATCCTAGAAATGCTAGTATTTGCGACTAAAGCTAAAACATTAACAAGCGTTCTACCTAAAGAAATTATCGGGTCATTTGTAGATTGGACATGCTTGAAGGATATGCTATTCCAAGTGACATTCTACTGATTTCAACCGATATCTCCTAAAATTGATGTAAATGTCAAAAGGCTGTTAAATTAAATTAATGGTTTTCTTTCTTACAAACTGAATAGCACTACAGTTTCAAATATAATAGAAATTTTTAGTTTTATCGCAGAAGCTTATCCCTTTCAAATTGTCTAACATAAAATAAAATACGGCTATAATGTTTTTTCAATGAACACATGGACTTACCTGAATTGTAACATAATAAAAAACCAACTGTCAAAGACTTTGAACTTCCACTTAACTGCTATACTTTTCGACACTAACCCAACAAGAAAATATTTCAAAAATATGGTTTTAATTATAAATGGAAACACACATTTTTTGTAATGAATCGTACATCTTATCTTCCCTGGCCGCTGAAAATGACCACAAATCAAACTAAAACATGACACACAATATCATGACACAAGAAAACACTTAACGTGAAACTTATAAAAAACCATGTCAATGTAAAAATTGGTCAGAAATGTATTTCCCAAAAGGTTATAGTCAAAAGGTGTCACCAACAACAACAAAAAAGCAAACACAAACATACATTTTTTTAAAAATAATTATTATCATTCAGACGGTTACATATTCGAAAGCCGTTAATATAATATATACAACGTAATGCAATGAAAACTGAGGCGAGGCGATAAAACCATGAAATAAATTTCAATATAAGGGTTGATGATGTTTTATAACTCCTTAAGTATTTATGTGAATTATTTGATAAAAACACAGCACAAAATTATAAATATTGCATGTGTAAACTTATTGACGCTATGCAAACTTTAGAGCTTTTCATCAATCCTTTTTATATCTGGTATTAATTAGCTACAGTTTCTGTCATGGAAAGATATATGATTTTGTGCAATTCGCAAACTGTAATAAGTTATTCCAATTTAGATAACTACCTTTTAAAAATAATTAGGTATATTTTATTTTTTAAAGCCAAAACAGTGTTCTAAAATTAGCATAATCATGAAAGTGGACAAATGAAAGGTCCTTCTGTTTTGTGCTAGGACAATATGGACAAAAAATGTACCGCATTTGAATGGATTGTGGTTTAACCTCAGGAATCCGCCTGATCGATATAGTACATGGTTGTCGCAACACTTATTCGTATGTATATAATTTATTTACTGTGACTGTGTGACAAGTAACATTGTCATCCTATATAAAATATACATAAATGTTGAGTTAGATAGCTGTCGATTAATAAGCATTTGCTACGAAAATTTCTTCGTCACACGCTAGTGCAGATGTACTATATATATCAGCATGATACACCTCGGTCAATGAAGCTATAATCGGATTTGGCCAAGTGGTCTTGTGTGATGGACATAATGTAGGCGAATGGTTGCCACAGTGCTACAACGGCGTAAGTTCGAATCCCACTGAAGATAAAATATTTGACAGTATTAAAATCCCACTCCAACAGTGTTGGGCTTAATTTGTGGACGTATATAAATATTTGATATTAACCCTGTATTTCTAATGCTTCGGATATATGCTGGATAGACATACTTTATGTTTGTCAACTTAAGCATATGTATATATTTTCTTTCTTAAGCTGAATGCATTTTGGTTCTGTATCGTGTTGTTAAATCTTACATGATGCCACAGTATAATGTATGTCATATATACTTTGATATATAAGATAAATAATAAAATGACATTCACTTCCTACTGAAAGCAAAACACACTGTTTGACGCAAATTTGTATTATATTTTTAAGTCACCCTGTAGAAATGCATATATTGCCGTCTGTTTTTGCGCATGATAAGAGATTTAGATTTTTTCCCAATTAGGTACATACTATGATACTTAAAAATGTGTTTCAAGAGCTAAAATTGGGGTAACCAATTAAAACTATTTGTTCGTGTATACTCATAAAGAACTACTTTTTAATATATGTAATTCTTCCAGTCGTTGTCATTTTTTTCAATATATTTCATCCGTGATTATAATTAACCGTATTAGGTTTTATTAATTGCAATTTCGTAACCCCACATGTGTACCCCCAAAACGAAAACAATAACTTTTCGTAATATAAATATAGATTGCTTACACAACGTTTACATTATGTGGTATGCAATAGTGTTCAAGGCGAATTTTATTTGACAGATGAGTAACTGAATTAGCACATTTTGTGTAATGCGCAAATTAATATTGTGAGCACTGTGAACAACTGCAAAGAGTTCATTATTAATTTAAGTTAATTGTATGCTTTTGTAGGTATTTTTTTATATGACAATTTTGTCGCCATTGTTTTATCATTACACAACAGGAAACAACGCTTCATTTAGCTGTGTATTATTTGTATCGTTTGGTATTCGAAGATGATAAATTTAACTAGAAACAAATAATGTATCAAATGATCTAAGACCTTTGTAAAACATATTTACACATTGATATCTTCAAGAAAATTAAGAATAGTATAATTATATTATTTCCCAAATAATTTAATTTGCTTTGTAAGCTGAAATATGATTGGCCAATTCAAATGTTGAAACCTACATTAAACCATATAACTCCACAGTTTATTAGGCGTAAACAACCATATTATATCATATATTAACTGTTCGGGCATTTGAAGTATTCCTTAAATAGTTTAGTTTGATTTGAAAGCTGAAATCTGATTGGCCAATTCAAATTGCAGGTTAGCTAATAATTGCGCCCGTGTTTATGTTCTCATATACATGGATAAATAATTCCATCTTAACACTTGTTGTAATCCTGCAAATACGTTGCTTTCCTTTTAATACAGTATTTATGTACCCATTCAAGCATGTTTCCGAGTCAATGTTGCATTATTTTTTTGATATACAAACTACTTCTTTTCCAACCAGTCTGTTTTATAAGAATAAACTGCTACATTTTATGTAAATCGTTCCATCTTGGTGATTGTTTTCAAATATTTTAGCTGTCAAATTTCTTTACCTCATTAGATTTTATAAAGTGCAATTACGAAATCCCATATATGAACCAACCAAACGGAAAAATGTACTTTTTGATGTATAAAAACAGATTACGAAGCTTCTAGAGCGTTATATGATATGTATTAAAATGTGTTGAGCGTGACATTGTAAATGTCATAAAAACAGCAATATCTGGTCATACATACTTCATTTAGTATAATGTCTCTAATAAGGTAGCAATGGTGTTTATAGATGAAACAAAAATAAATTATGCATGTGATTAGATTGTAATGGTTTCTGATACTGACAAGTGTGACCCTAATGTTGTAGACATTTTGCCATCATGCACCTTCATTTATGTCAGTAGTGTCACATTAAGGATGCTACACTTTTGGGGAGGAAAAAGAGGGGCTATGGCATCATATGTATATATTTGTATATGGTTCTTGCAGAAAATTTCACATGAACCTATGTTTCGACGGTAAAGAATCAATTCAACCACTCAAACATTTAAGGAACAGTTTTTGACCATTATCGCTGTCTTTTATAAGATAGATGTCAACATAATTTAATAAATCACTTATCATGTATGACTTAATATATATTATGCATTTGATATCTAAATTTCTATTAATTTCTTTAGCATCATGTGACCACATAACTGTATTTTGTTTTTAATACAAAATAATGAATAAAATATTTTGTTAATATTTGTTAAATAATGTACACTTTAACAGATCAAAGCAGATTGGTTTTATTTCATATGTGCATTATTGGTTTACTGGATGTTATCAATCAAACAGGCAATCTGTTACTTGAATATCTTTACTTGTTCATTGCACTAATTAATTTTCTCGTTAGGTTTTTGGTCTATTATTTCTGTAATATTTGTTGGAAAGTGCATTTAATTTTTGCACATGATTTATTTCTTCCCTTGAAAAATAGAGGTACAAGATTACATACAAGTTTTATCTAAGAAACTTCATGATATTCAATTGTGTTTGGGACCTCAACGAATATGATAAAGTGGAATAGCCTTAAAATGTTAAAATCAAACATTTCTTTTGAAACTGTATATTAAACAAGATTTAAATTTTGTTTATGAACAACATTGTACTTTTGACTGTGCTACAATGTTTCTGAAATATTTTACATCTATCAGCAGTTAGTTGCTGTTCAGTTCATATAGAAGGCATATTGAATATCATGGGTGTTTCCCTATTCCCCCTATATTACCCCGATACATAAATATTATCACAAGAGCTCTGGGTATTATATATTTAAAATTATGCTCCATTGTTTATCTTTATTTTGCATTGACCTAAACAATTTTTATATGATATGTTCCTGATCATTATCACATTTGATAACATATTTGTGTTTCTAGGTTTACTTCGTATGTTTACTTTGTGCTTGATTGTATTTTTACGTGGTCGTCTACTACCATGGTTAATAGCGCACACAATGTGATCACATGTCTATCGCGTGTAAACTGTTGTAATGGGTTTAAGCGTGGTGATACGGATTTAGCCGTGATGATACAGACTTGAACACATATATACAAAATCTCAGTTGTAAGTAATTAAGATATAATTAATACTGAAACAGAATATGTGTAATTTTTGACATTCAAGTTGTAAAGTGATGCTGTTAATTCGGAAAATTTTGGGAAAAATTAATTATACGACGAAGAATATACTAAAACAACTAAGATTTTATTTTGTTCACATGGGCATGTCGTGTTTTCTCATTACACACTTGCAATCTTTTGGACACATTTGTTCCGTGTTGTTAGTCATTACGTAGTTTGAATAGAATGGAGTTCGGCATTTATCATAAAGGGCAATTGTTTACTTCAAAAAAACTCAAACCAATTACCGAAATCAGACAAAAAAACATGGCACGAAGTTATTAATGCAAGAAAAACAAAGAAATGAAATCTATTAGAAAATTAAAAGTTTCAGTGCTCAAACCCTTAAAATAAGCTCTGAAACCATTATTTTTTATTTTAAATTATGATAACTTGAATACAAAACTAACTACATGGCGAATTTGAAGAAACTTTATTGACAATTTTCAGTGAAAGTGTCCTGCATCCCTTTAAACATCAAAGAATCTATTTGTAATACATAAATTTAAAATATTAAATCTCGCGTATTGACACTCAAGGGAGGAAATAATTGTATAAACCGTCTATATTGTGCTACCTGGAATGTTACACGCCTGTATCGTGTAATATGTCAATGGAGTAACGAAAGTAGATTTGCGAGGTTTAACTTTCGTAATATTTGCATTAATTAAAACATCGCAACCATTTATGAATTTACAGTGTAGTGATTCTTTACCTGTAGATTAGTCGATTCTGTTTAGATTGTTGTTCAGCTTTTTAAATTTGACCGCGTATATAAGAGTTCATTTTTTTATATTCACCCAAGTTTGAAGGTCACAATGACAGGTAAAATGAAGCTTAAAACATTTGTATATAATGAATGATTTTTATGTTATCATACAATCTTACCCAGATTGCATGAAATAATATCAAATGAAGTTTTAGTATTACACTGTATATTTGGGTTTAACTGAAGAATTACATCTAAATTTACACAGTAATACCATTGTTTAGGAAAAGGAAATAATTTAAAGGGGATAGTTTACACAGTAGTACCACTGTCAAAGTAAAGGGAGATTACTTTACACTGTAGCAGTAATGTGTTTGGAATGGGAGATATAATGCAGTGGTACTATTGTACAAATTACCTCCCATTTAAACTCCTGTGGTACTACTGTGTACACAGTCGAAGTACTGAGTAAGTTATCTCCAAATACAGTGGTACTACTGTGTATATTGTCTCCCATTTCGAATACAATAGTACTACTGAGTACGTTATCTCCCATTCCAAATACAGTGGTATAACTGTGTAAATTATCTACAATTCCTAATGAAGTGGTACTACTTCGTAACTTAACTCCCATTAATAATACAGTGATACTACTGTGAAAATACAGTTGTAAGACCGTGTAAACTATCTCTTATTCTAAATACAGTGGTACTGCTGTGTCAATTATCTTGATTACAAATACATGTACAGTATTACTTCTGTGTAAATTATATCCCATTCCAAATATTGTTGTACTTCTGTGAAAATTATATCCCATTCCAAATATTGTTGTACTTCTGTGAAAATTATCTCCCATTCGAAAAACAGTGGTAAGCCCGTGTAAATTATCTCCTTTTCCACATACAGTAGGAAGATCGTTTAAATTATATCCCATTCCAAATACGGCGGTACTATTGAGTATATTATCTCCCTGTGAAAAAAAGAGGGACTTCTGAATAAATATCTAACTTCCAAAAACATGTGTACCTTTGAGTAAATTATCACCCTAAAAAATGCAGTGCCAAGCCGTGTAAATTATCGCCCATCTTATTGCAGTGGTACGACCATGTAAATTCTCTCACATTCCAAATACAATGGTACTACTGTGTAAATTATCTCCCATTACAAATACAATGTTACTATTGTGGAAATTATCTGCCAATCCAAAAACAGTGGAAAGACCGTGTAAATTACCTCCCATTACAAATACAATGTTACTACTGTGTCAATTATCTTCCATTCCAAAACAGTGGAAAGACCGTGTAAATTACCTCCCATTACAAATACAATGTTACTATTGTGTAAATTATCTTCCATTGCAAACACAGTGGAAAGACCTGTAAATTACCTCCCATTACAAATACAATGTTACTATTGTGTAAATTATCTTTCATTCCAAAAACAGTGGAAAGACCGCGTAAATTGCCTCCCATTACAAATACAATGTTACTACTGTGTAAATTATCTTCCATTACACACACAGTGGAAAGACCGTGTAAATTACCTCCCATTACAAATACAATGTTACTACTGTGTCAATTATCTTCCATTCCAAAACAGTGGAAAGACCTGTAAATTACCTCCCATTACAAATACAATGTTACTATTGTGGAAATTATCTGCCATTCCAAAAACAGTGGAAAGACCGTGTAAATTACCTCCCATTACAAATACAATGTTACTACTGTGTCAATTATCTTCCATTCCAAAACAGTGGAAAGACCGTGTAAATTACCTCCCATTACAAATACAATGTTACTATTGTGTAAATTATCTTCCATTGCAAACACAGTGGAAAGACCTGTAAATTACCTCCCATTACAAATACAATGTTACTACTGTGTAAATTATCTTTCATTCCAAAAACAGTGGAAAGACCGCGTAAATTACCTCCCATTACAAATACAATGTTACTACTGTGTAAATTATCTTCCATTCCAAACACAGTGGAAAGACCGTGTAAATTACCTCCCATTGCAAATACAATGTTACTACTGTGTAAATTATCTTCCATTCCAAAAACAGTGGAAAGACCGTGTAAATTAAATTGGTATTGACATATTACGTATGTTGCTTAGCTTTTTAGTTTCAAGGTCATCCATTATAGGTGTTCCTTTTAAAGTAGAAATCCTATTAATCGTTCTTTAGAACGATTGAACCTATATTTGTGTTTGTTTTGCGTTGTATTTGATCTCGCTAAGACATTTGCAGAAGTGTCTTCCACGTTTATAACCCCTGGTCATATATTGTTGATCGATCGTAATATTCACTCTCTTCGACCATAGAAAAAGAAAATGCATAGGCTCTTTGGTTTGTTTTAAGTGTATGGAAGTAGGGCATAAAGGTTTAATTGCAACAGAACTTAAAAGTCTGTGAATGGTGTTGACGCGCACATTTCCTTATCCTAGGATCGTCAGCATAGGATATCAAATGTTAAAAAGCAGAAACAAATTACCTACAATGAGACCCGTCGTCTGCTCAGCTCAGCGAATAATTCCTTGTCTTTGCATAAATGTCATATGCAAGTGTGACGTAGTGCGAGTTCGCAATATTTGTAACTCACCTGGCCATGGACAAAAAGCCTTTTAGACTACATGTAAAAACCACAAACAATATAATTTAATCTTTTACGTAAATATTCTAACACCAAAAACCTTCACCGCCACCACCATTCGTACTGTGTACCATATCTTCTACTTCTTAAAGCAACAAAAACTAAAATAACAATACAAACTCCAGCAAAACTAATTTACAAGAAGAGTCCAATATAATGAATTCACAGTTTAGAAAGCAATAGTGGGATGCAGAATACGGCAAGTATTCCCCTCATTCTTCCCCCTTATAACGGACAAAAGTATACAATGGAATATATTTAGTAATTTTGTATGTTTCTTAATATTAACATGCTTTATCTATCTTTTGTTCGATTAAGCATATCTAACAAAACATTTAAAGCTGGCAAAAAGTAGGTGCAGCAAAGGTAGTATTCTACATGCGCTTTTATTTAGTATTAAAATTAATCATCTTGCTCAAGGTTTAAAACATAATATTGATGGTTTTCTAAAAAAAATATATGAATAAAACGCTGGTTTAAATCGAACATCCTGCACATAATCTGCATTACCGCGATTTACTGCCATATTCAAAACTTTACAACTATTTGCACAGGGGAAAGATTGTGTTTTGTCGTGACGTAATAGCTATAGATCATTAAGGAAATTATTTTTGGTAAAACAGAGACGTAATTATTATTAATACCTTTATCGAAAGAGATCGATTTTTCGTTTTGATTAGAGTGATTTCCTCGTTTTTTGTCATGTTTCATTTTCTTTTCGGTGTTTAAATCGCTGGCTAGCCCACCAATTGCATTAATGATCGATTTGTCTTAATATTTGCGGGTCGCTATATTATTTGTTTACTGGTTGCGATGCAAAACATTTGAAAGCTTTTTCAGCGCATGTGCGTGCATGATCGTGGTAGGGGTTTATTACTATTATGTTGAATGTAGGTACAAAATTAGGTAACCTACTACCTACAGTATATGGTCACTGTGTGTTAAATAGTGCTTAAGGTTAGTTATTTGAGATAAACATATAAAATTGGTTTGATAAATGTCTAGATCTTAAGCACGGCAAAAAACAATTTATAATCAATATGTGTCAATATTGTCGTCCATTTTAGGATCATTACACACATTTGCAGACAACTAATTAATTCATTATATTTAATACAAAAAGTGACGTTTCAACAAATATATACATAGATGTCTCAATTAAAATTTCCAATCATACAACAGCATGTCAATACATGAAAGTTATTACAATATTTGTTGTATAGCTTTTACGGGGATGTCGACCTCATTTATAACAACATATGTTTGTGATATATGAAAAATTGTATTTCATGTTCCATTAAATATGTAATATCAATGACACGCCAATCCTCTTGTTTTTTTACATGATATGTAAATTGTTTACCCTAGTTATTTAAACTAAGATTAATATGTTCTTTCATACGTTTTTGGGAAAGTGCGGTGACGAGTGATAGAAATTTTATGTCTTTTCGCGAGTGGAGCACAGCTGAACGAGCCAAAAGACATAACAATTTCTATCACGAATGAAAGATCACACGGGCTTTTCCAAACGCGCATGAAATTACCTATTTCTTCCGTAAACCAACAACTTTCACATCGCTATATCCTATAGACTCTCCATTGTTTTAGACTAAATTGTCTCTGACGTCCCGTCATAACGCCGGAAACAAGAACGTCAAACAAGAATGCTTCCATAACACCGATCTTGTTTCTGGCGTTGTGATTGCATGACGCAGCACGTACAGATGTGTGCGCGTGAGCTCATCTGTGCTGGTCAACTGTACTAGAATTCGGACATTTACGGAAGGAACCTAATTGTTTACAATGTTGTTTTTTTCTGTTTGATGTTTGATGTAAGAAATTGCCGCTTGATTATTGAACTCCAACATACACTTATCACCAAGAAACCAGCGTTTTACGAGTCAACAATGCACTTTTGTAATCATGTATATGTCCCAAGCAAAGTTAAAAAAAATATGTATTCTGTTGAATATAGAGAAACTATTTACAGAAAACAACATGTGTGGCAACCGTAAAACTAACGAATAGACACACATTTCCTCAGTTTCTCATAATATACTCCTGCTCAACTTCTCGTGTTGAGAAGTCTACATTTACTGAAATATATCACTTTACGATATGCTGAATACGTATAACTAAATTTAATGCCCAAAAGATACATTTGGTCCTAAGTACATAATTTTTATGTTCTTATTTGAACACTAACTTTTTTATATGTCTGAAATTGGTAATTTAGCCCATCACTCCATCAGCTTATTACCAGGAAAGACATTTCAAAATAAATACCTTTTTTAAATATAATTGTATCTTGTTACCTGGTTCCACTAATTTATAACAATTTCCTCTCTTTACATGACTTACTTGTTTATTTATTGGCGTCGCATGTCGTTTATGGGTCATACTAGTTTTTTATGTCTCCCAAACGAAGTTTGAAGACATATTGTTTTTACTCTGTTTCTTATTATTTTTTTTAATCTTATTTCCCCGCCTCATGAACTTGTCCCAGTACTTTTCGCGAAAACGCCTCAATGGATTTGTACGAAAATTTGTATCATGGTAGATAGGTTATTGAAGGTGTGCACATGCTATTCGGAAATTTCAATATGGCGCTATCACATTAGGGTAGCCAAAAATTTTCTCGGGAACTACTGGACCGTTTTCGACGAAATTTGAACTTATTTTGACAAAATCTGTGGACTTGATAGGTGAAAAAAATTTTCAATATGGCCGTCATTTTCAAAATGGCCGCCACCTAAAATTGGAAAATGTGAAAAAGTTAACTGAATTGCACGAAACTTGGTATATATATAGAATAGCATAAGGCGACCTTAAATCTATCAAACAAAATTCAAAATGGCCGCCACCAAAAATTGGAAAAAATTTGAAAAAGTTAACAGATTTGCACGAAACTTGGTATATATATAGAATAGCATAAGGCGACCTCAAATCTGTGTTCGTTTGGGAGACATGTTGTGTTGGGCATCACAGACAGCATTAGTTTTAATTTCTATTACTTGCTCTTCAACATTGTGTTCATTTTTGTGCGTTTAAGTTATTTTATTGTCTACTATTTGATAGCACAACAATGTTTTCCAACGGACAACGAGATTATTTAACATTGTATCAGTCTGTTATGGACACAGGAGCTGAGGTAGTTCGAATGTACACAGAATCTAAGTGTTATGAGAACCACCGTTGTACCGTTTTGCAATACATGAAGGTCCAAACACACGATTTCTTTCATCAATGCATCAAGGAAGGGCGGAGTTGCCATTGTAATTCGGATGGTTGTTCCAAATCTACAACTGAGAATAATGACACATTTTTAAGGTGTTACCAACGTTCTCTGCCCCAATGTAAGACTAAATTGAAAGCTAATGTTTGTTGTATATGCCAATATGAAACAGATGTAAGGAAACTTGACTTAAGTGCTCTAAACATCTTACTTACAAAAACAGGAATATTAAAAAGCGATGTTCCTTCGCTTCAAATAATAATGAGAGTCCGAAATGAAGTCTGTCATGCTGCAAATACGTACAGTTTTAAGAAACCTCAATTGAAAAAATTACAGTTTGATTTTAAAAAAGCTACTTTAGACTTAATTAAACAACCAACAATCAAAAGCTTCGTGACGATGTTATTAGAGCAAAACCAGATATGTTGCGATGATGATGACAAGTTAGTGAATGAAATGTCAGATGTGCACGAGGTAAGTGGTTACATTTTAAAATAAAATAATTTAAAGTCAAGCTAGATATGTCAAGGCACCTAATGGTGTGTGTGCCTTTTTTTCAACAATCTCAGCTTATTTAACGGTTATTCCGCTACTCCCCATTTTAAAGATTAATATAATATAATATAATATAATATAATATAATATAATATAATATAATATAATATAATATAATATAATATAATATAATATAATATAATATAATATAATATAATATAATATAATATAATATAATATAATATAATATAATATAACATAACATAACATAACATAACATAACATAACATAAAATAACATAATATAATATAATATAATATAATATAATATAATATAATAATATTATATTATGTTTATCAGAACAAATTAACAATTGAAAATAGACATCTAAATATCTAGCTTATATAATTTCAATAACTCGTGTTAGGCCTTCAAATCTGTACAAATAAGGACATTACGTAATAAACCTAGACAACATGTCAATGTAATAACAACAATCAGCTGTTAAATATCAATAATAAGGAATTATGGCATCTGCTGCTTTTGTTGGTAATCTCAAAATTATGACTTTAATTTGGAAATGCCTTTTAGAGATTAGAAACGTAATTTTTGCTCCAAACCTCCTTTACAGAAAGACAACCAACAAAAAGACAGGGGAATGTCAGAAAGTAAGCTTGAAAGAAAAATCAAGCATGAAAGAGAACAGGTAGAAAAAGATAACAATGATATCATAAGAGATATCATTGATCCTACTAGTAAGTAAAATAAGATATTTGTTGTTTTATTTCTACAAAAGACTCTTAAAATATCATTATTTACATATTTCATTGGTGTTTGATGACATTTTAATATATTTTTAAAACTCGTTTATAATATATGTATCAGTAAAATTGTCTACAAAAAGTTGATGCTAATGTTGTAGAATTAATTTTCAAAATAGGAACAGCAGAAAGGGAGTTTAAGATTTATTTTTAAGTTTGTCATAATGTTCTCCGAAACTTAATACTTCAATAATGTTTAGTCATAACTGATACAAATAGATATCGAAAAGCGCAATATATAAAAGCATTGCATTATCGACCGATCTTGTTCCTGCCAATGTTCAGGGTTTTACGAATCATGATCATGTATTTTGACTACCTCACCAGCAAAGTGTTTTCTCTTTTGCTAAACCGATATATGTCACGAAAAGGAAGAAGAAAGGATTAGTGGAGTGTCTGGCCAATGTACATTTTATATCACTATTTGTCCCAGGTGTACGCAAAGTGCATATTTTGTCCATAAGATACAAAACTCAACATTATTTTTGTTCCATTCTCTTAATGTTGAGCTTGTTACAAATATTTTATTTGCGTCAATAAGTTTCTTCAAAAACTGGCTAGGTAAAAATATAAGATTTTATAAAACAAAACTTGTTGCAGATTGAATGTTTTTGCCCTTCTGTTTGCTCCATATAGGTCGCGAAGAAGGACAAATACATTTATAATAAAAAACTGTCCAAATTATTATCTTATATAATATATTATAGCCTGATGAGAACCGCCTTACTTCTCATGATTATATTTTATTTTAAACGAAGGCGTCATGTCCAAGGATGTTGATCAAAGAAATAAATGTCCAAATTGTTCTTGTCTGGAGCAGATAAAACACGAGAACGAAGACGAAATAGCGAAACTGAAAGAAAACTTACGTGAAGCAACATGTGAACTAAAGAAACTACAAGCACAAGGTGACTAATTCAACATTACCGAAACATAAAAATAAATAAAATAATAATTATTCAGTGGGTTTTCTAACAGAATCATTAAACTTAACACAGCCGTTGATGGTCCTTCTTGTCATGCTAAACGATAAAACGTGCACAATTATAACAATTTTGATAACATTTAGTCAGAATGGTTTTTTTTCAATATAAAAATATCAATCATCTATTGATATTCGTGTACGGCGGTGACGATATACACAAAATTATACGAAAATACCTGTTTATAAACTTCTAAGAAGCTTACAGATATGCGTACTTTAAAATTGCTTTAATTTTCAGAAAAAAATGAAAATAATAAGGACATGCTTGTCAACAAGTACAGGTAAATAGCAAAAAATATTATTAATTGAGATTTTTTAAATGTGGTAAATAGTTTATCATAACTGATAATGCTTTCCATGTCTAATTTTGTTGTTGCTGTTTTTGTTGTTTTTGTCATTCTTTTTCTTTTTGTATTCAGTCATACTTATGAATTCAGAATGTCTTTAAAATTGAACATTCGCTTCCATATTGCAACATCAGAATTTGGTTCAATGTATTTTAAAATGGACTCTTTTCTGCATTGTCGCTGGATTAGATTGATCTATCGATTATGTGCTTTGAACACAGTTTAATTTATGTTTAATAAGTATTGTAAACATTCTGAGCACATCATTTCTTCTATTTTCATCTTGTTTCTTTTAAGTGTAATCGTTAAGAGAAAATAGCAAAATGTTAATAAATAAACCTTATATAATGCTTTTGTTGACATAAGTTTGTATATTATTGTGAAATACTTTTTCTTTGAACAAATATCTGATAATGCTTTTGGTTGTAGATGTTATGTTATAGTAAATCTGATTTTTATTGGTCGTTTATTGGTAGAAAAATTAAAAGCTTATTTTTTAACATTAACATTGACGACGTAAATATTCTTTTTAGTACAGAGATTGGTTCCAAGAAGCTACGTGATTATTTAAAATTGTATCAATCCATTAAGGTGGTTAGAAAGTATACAGACTCTATGATTAACAAGAACCCAAGTACTATATTGGATGTTCAAAGACAAGTCTGCAATGCTGTTTTAGAACAAAAGTCAGTGGAGTTGAAAGATTTATGGTTAACGTATAATAGAACTACCTTATTCATAACTGATGAAAAGTACCTCGGGCTTATGAAGATTTTTTTAGAAAAAGAACCAATTTTGAGTGAGGAGGATGTTAAAATGTTGATAAAAGAAATTGTAGATTCAAATGGAGTAAGTGATTACATGTAAATTGGATAAAAGCTTATGAGAATTCGTAATAGAATGAAATATAAATAAATAAATATATATATATATATATATATATATATATATATAAAAGTCTAAAGAGTCTACCAACCAGCAAGCTTATTAAGTATCGGATCGACAAACATGACGATACTTAATAAGCTTGCTGGTTGGTAGACTCTTTAGACTTTTATATAATATTTTGAACTACCTGTATTGTGTTTTTACACGATCCCAGTGGACTTATATTATTCCATCACCGAATGAAAAAATACTTTAAGCATTTAGAGTTAAACGCCACTGATGAGTCTTAAGTAGACGAAACGCGCGTCTGGCGTAAAGAATTTGTCAACTTGGTAATTTTAATTATATCTTGTTGGAATATTTGAGCAAAGCAAAGTAACAGCACGGCACGTCCCCGGCTGGCGGACATGGGAAGCAACTATTTTGGGTTAAGTTGGAAATGAGAAATTTCAAGATCAATATGTTACGACTTGTTTACGTCATTTATTTATATTGACATTCAATGACTAAGGCCATTCGTTGGTCAGTCTTTGTCTAAATTTTTGACAAGAAACACCGTCATGTGTATCGTTGCATAATCTTCTAGACTTGTATATATATATATATATATATATATATATATATATATATATAAAGAGTCTAAAAGAATGCTGCTAAACCAGTACACTTATTTAGTATCGGATCGACAAACATGACGATACAGCATAAACAAAAAATAATAGTATACAAGTCTAGAAGATTATGCAACGATACAAATGACGGTGTTTCTTGTCATAAATTTAGACAGACTGACCAACGAATGGCCTTAGTCATTGAGTGTCAATATAAATAAATAACGTAAACAATCATAACATATTAATCTTAAACTGTCTCATTTTAAATGAACCCAAAACTTTTTTTATAGTTGCTTCTCAGTCCGCTAACCGGGGACTTGCCGTGCTGTTACTTGGCTTTGCTCAAATATTCCAACAAGATGTAATCAAAATTATCAAGGAGACACATTCATTACGCCAGACGCGCGTTTCGTCTACTTAAGACTCATCAGTGGCGTTTAACTCTAAATGTTTAAGATATTCTTCATTGGGAGATGGAATAATATAAGTCCACTGGGATCGTGTAAATACACAATACAGGCAGTTCAAAATATTAAATAAAGAGTCTAAAAGAATGCTGCTAATGAACTGAGAATAATGCAACGATACAAATTTAAAGATGTTTCTACTATAAAATAATTATATTAATAAATTCTTCACAGAAACAATACCAACAAATGGACAAAGCACCATTAAAAAGTAATAAGTCTGCCAGAAAAAAAAAGAAGAAGACGGGGTAAAATTGATAAGAATGAAATCACAAGAGATAATTATAAACCTACAAGTAAGTAATATTATTTAATTACATTTTTATTCTACAAAGACTAACACATTAACTTAAATAAACATTGTTTTGCAGAGTTTTTATTTCATAACAATACTTTTAAAATTATTCTTCATACTCAAAAATGATGCATCTATCAACACAATTTTGTACGAAACGTTATCATAATAAGAGAAAGAAAGCCATATACCTCTTACCGTGTACACTGGCGTAACCTAAAACACTGTCATTTTTGTGCCCTCTTACATGTACAAAGTTAAATGTCATGCTTTTGAGTTTTACACATACTGTATTTTTAACATAATATATACATGAAAATGTAAATAAAAATAGTATGAAATGCATTAATAAAATAAATATATTGAGAGATCTTAAAAGTGAAATGGTTCAAATAGTAAGGGTCATTAGTATAAGGGGGACTTATTGTTTTTGTTCAGTTCCTTATTAAGACCCAGACCAGAATGTACCGAAGGATGTATTGTTTTTTGCCCAGTGTCTTATTATTGAGGCATTTTAGCGGAAAGCCTTACTGTTATAAGTCTGTTTCTTATTAAGGCTTTCTAATTCAGAGTGGAAAGCCCTATTGATTCTTGTCTGTTCCTTATTTTCCACCAAGTCTTTTTGTTCTCATCATAAGTTTTCTTATGCGACATGTTGTAAAGACATTTAGTACCATAGATGTATTAGGCATCACGCTTTCGCAGTTAACCGTACGATACAAATAATTTTCTTTACGAAGTTATCTGTCCTTTCACACAAAAGGGTGTGTGCAGATAAGGTGTCACTATGAAACTTGTTCCAACATGGTAACTGAATGATTGAGAAACTGTAGATATCGTGCAAAGGTTTTTCATCTACCTAATGATTTTTCTCGTCATTTGTGTTCTAAGCTCTTAGTGTCCCAAGTTGAATTCTTAACATAGTATCTCATGAACAAGATGAAAAAAGGCTGTTGGTAATTACTAAACTTGATCTTGAAAAGGTCACATCCTAATTTGGCATTGTGTTTTGTGCAGATCTCCTCCTTAACCATAAACGATACAAACTGAAACTTTAGCTATTGTTGTTTGGTCGGTTTTCTTTGCTTTTTTCTTTGAACAAAATGTAGATCTTATTTAGGTCTAGAATCGGCACATCTTTTGACTTTGTAAGATTTATCTTTCCTGGATGATCAATGACCTTTATTGTAAATAGCCATAACTCAGTACTTATAACAGATATTAACAAAGAATATTCACAATTGGTCATTATTGACCATGACCTTGAAAGAGGTCGTGAGGTCAAAAGTAAAGATCATCTTTTAATTTTTGCGTGATATCCTTCTTAGTCATAAGAGACACAAAACTGAAACCATAACCAAAATAAACATTTCTTAAAGGTGAAATATACTTTAACTTACCCTTTGTAAAAGTTTTCTCCTCTAGATCGAAGAAATACCCATCTAAATATCGATAAAAAATATTAACATAATATCTTTACAGGTGATAATTGTTGACCTTCAGTATGGTCATGATCACAGTGATAGAGATGCAGGTCAAATCCATTTTTTAATGTTTCAGTTTAAATGTCAATGAAAATGTTGCACCTAATAACTGATGAGTTTCTCAAGAATAATATATGAACTATATTAAGGTCATTCATTTATTTGGAAGTCCTTTTTCAAGACCCTGTTTATTTCAAAAGTAATCGAAATGGTTTTCCATCCATTTGTCTAAATTGTAAAATAAATTCAATTTGAATAAAATAGACGGCAGGGGTAAGGTCATATTTTTCAATAAAATATATGGTTAATGACAATTTATCAATAACTACAACGGATTTTGATCATGGACATCTCTACTGTTGATTGTTAATTTTCAACAAGCCAAATGTGACAAATTCTTAGTCTCTCTTTTATATTTTTACTTGCCATGTATATAATGACTAAATAAAGGTAATTAAAGATAAATTAGAGGCTGAGGAGAAACTGGAATTATTCAAGGTATCATAGAGGGCAAGTTGAGGAGAAACGCAGACAAATTAAAGTTATCTTAGAAGACATGCTGAGGAGAAAATCTCACTAATTTAAGGAAATATGCAGTTCAGGTTGAGTAGAAACTCTGTCTAATTCAAGGTCATATAAAGACTGGCTCTGAGGAGATACTCAGACTAATTCAAGGTAACATACAAAGCATATTGAGGAGAAACTCAGACTGAATACAGTTAACATAGTGGGCAGGTAGAGGAGAAACTCAGACTGATTCAAGGTTACATAGAGGCTGACGAAAAACTCAGACTAATTAAAGGCAAAAAAAAGGACATGGAAAAGAGGATGAGGATAACTCAAACTGATTCAAGAGGTAACATAAGAAACAGCCTAAAAAGAAAAATTAAAGAAACATAAAAGGGCTTGCTGGGCAGAAACTCGGACTGATTCAAGATAACATACGGGACAGGCTGCGGAGAAACTCAGACTGATTCAGGGTAACATACATAACAGCCTAAAAAGAAAAAAATAAGAAAAAATATAGGACTTGCTGAGCAGAAACTCAGACTGATTTAAGGTGGCATAGAGGCTGAGGAGAAACTCAGACTGATTCAAGGTAACAAAGAGGCTGAGAAGAAACTCAGACTGATTTAAGGTAGTATAGAGGCTGAGGAGAAACTCAGACTAATTCAAGGTAACAAAGAGGCTGAGAAGAAACTCAGACTGATTCAAGGTTACACATAGGCTGAGGAGAAACTCTATACTGATTCAAGGTAACATAGAGGCTAAGGAGAAACTCAGACTGATTCAAGGTAACATAGAGGCTGAGGAAACCTCAGACTGACTCAAGTTAACAGAGGCTGAGGAGAAACTCGGACTGATTCAAGGTAACATAAAGGCTGCGGAGAAACTCAGACTGACTCAAGTTAACGTAGAGGCTGAGGAGAAACTCAGACTGATTCAGGTTAACATAGAGGCTGAGGAGAAACTCAGACTGATTCAAGGTAACATAGAGGCTGAGGAGAAACTCTATACTGATTCAAGGTAACATATAGGCTAAGGAGAAACTCAGACTGATTCAAGGTAACATAGAGGCTGCGGAGAAACTCAGACTGACTCAAGTTAACGTAGAGGCTGAGGAGAAACTCAGACTGATTCAGGTTAACATAGAGGCTGAGGAGAAACTCAGACTGATTCAAGGTAACATAGAGGCTGAGGAGAAACTCTATACTGATTCAAGGTAACATAGAGGCTAAGGAGAAACTCAGACTGATTCAAGGTAACATAGTGGCTGAGGAAACCTCAGACTGACTCAAGTTAACACAGAGGCTGAGGAGAAACTCAGAATGACTCAAGTTAACGTAGAGGCTGAGGAGAAACTGAGACTGATTCAAGGTAACATAGAGGCTGAGGAGAAACTCAGACTGATTCAAAGAAACTTAGAGTCTGAGAAACTCAGAATGATTCAAGGTAACATAGAGGCTGAGGAGAAACTCAGACTGATTCAAGGTAACTCTCAGACTAATTAAAGGTTAGATAGAGGGCACTAATTCAAGGTAATATACAGGGCATAGAAAAGAGGAAGATAAGCTACGCTGAATATGTAATATAATATATAGGGCTTTAAAAGACGCTAAGAAGAAACTCATACTAATTCAAGGTAAAATACAGGGTATAGAAAAGAGACTGAGTAGAAACTCATAATAATTAAAGTAACATGTAGGCATAGAATAGAGGATGAGAGGAAGACTAATAATTCACCTCACTATCTCATATTACTATGTTCCCTCTCTGAATCGCAAAAGCAGAAACACCTCATGTACAGCACAATAAAAAACTTAATGTGAAGTTTACTGTAAAGGGAATTGACTGAAGTTGCCTGTAAGTTCTTTTCTATTCTTTGTAGATGGAGGAGGATCTTCAACAGAAGAAGCTCTTGTTCGTTTCCCCACATTCCAACTCTTCTAAGGAAAATAATAAATCTGAGACTTGAAGACAGATTCGGAATAAATGCTGGTACAGAAGTTATCCAAACTGAAATATGACAATGAAATAGACTCATATTGGACTTTTGATGGTCGCATCTTCGCTAAAAAACATCATCAAGCCTTAAAATGGTAATAACAGATTTTTATGACATCAACGACCTTCTCAGCTCAGTGGATCTAAGACCAGACCTAAGATCACCTTACACCACCGGCGATGCCGATCTCAATGAACTTATGAGTTAATCTTTTCATGCTTTAACTGTTAAACTTGGATACTTCATTTATTCATTCATTGTAATATTATAAACAAGACTTAACTGTTAAAAACACCTTTCATAAAATGCTGTTAAAAATAAGTTGTCAATCAAATATTTAACTCTTTTAATACCGATTTTTCTAAACACATGAGTATTCATTTTTATTTCTTTTTGATAAATTTAAGCTTAAAACAGAAATACCTCCATCCATTTACCAAGTATTACTTTCTGAAAAATTAACTCTCTCAAATTAAAACTTCTGAAATTTAATTACCTTAGCATATATTTTTTTATTAACTTTCATTGGTTTTCGAATGATTATTAAAAGTATAAAACGATACTTATATTTAATTGAATACTATAATACTATTAAATTTGTATAATCGGTCGTTATATAACCTAATATTTGTATTGTAAAATTGCTCATTGAAGCGTGAAACTATATTGGCGATCACCCATGATGTTTAAAAACCTTTTTACACCCGAGTGTTTACCCTACCTGTGTGCTTGAAAACCTAACTATGTGCTTGAAACAAGCAAAAATACACTTCCTGCACATAATTGATTTCATTTAAAATTCGGATAAATAAACTTAAGTCTATATTTTTCACTGATTTGCAACATATACCACTAAGGCATTGAATTCAACTTTCAAGAAAATAGTATTTTCTGTATTGTTCTGTTTTTGATCTGTTTTCTTTTCCTTTTAGTTAACTTATTTATACCAACTACATGTACTCTATTTCAATTAATAGTCTATTTTGATATAGATTGCTGCTAGACCTGTTAAACTACCACACATGCTCGGAGCATCTGATGTTGTAGTTTACCAGACCTATCAATCTATACAAAACTATAAAAGGTATATGTATTTAGAAAGAAACGATACGCAGTTTAGTTTTGTATGCGTGCATTTATGAATAATTACATTGTACATTTAATGTTAGTGTATAATCCATTATGAAGTACTGTGGATATTATGGTATACTATTTATGTAAGTATTTCCATTGTATCCCTTCCCTTTATTTCCTGAATTTCTATGTTCCATGCGTAGAAAATTTCTTCTTCTTTTTGTTTTCATATTGTATATACATGTTTCATGTGGCCCCCCCTCTTTTTTGTCATGAAAGTGCTGACTTTGTGTTAACTGTCTCCATCAAACCCTGTTTGATTGACTTGTGTCCCCCTTAATCTCAACGCTCTCTATCTTTTCACGAAATATTATATCCAAGCCGACAATAGTCACTGATAGATCAAGTACACTTCTTGACCCAATTATAATTAGTGAAACTCCTTCGTTTTGTTTCTCAGATGTAATCGATATACCACCTGACGTGTCAGAACATAGAGCATCTATTACTTTCATTGATTGTCCGAATAAGGTCAAGAGTACTTTTAAACGTGACGTTATGATAAAAAAGACAAACAGAAGTTTGAAACCTTACTCGAACATACCGAATGGAATAAGTTATTACCTGCAAATATGGATGTCGATGAAATGTGCAGATTATTTACAGATACATTCTTAAATATTGCAAAAGAAAGTATACTGTTACTGTTCAAAGCGCGATAAACCCTGGTTTACTAATGAATTGAGACGCGGAACTCGAAAGAATATTATATTATCTAGATTTTCTTAAAACTTTTCCTTTGCTACCTTTAAAAGATTATTTACCCTATTTCTCTGTTGTTTGTACCTCGTCACATCGTTATCATTTTTGGATTGTAGAGCAATTTTTCTTTGTCGGCCCGACAAAGAAAGATTGCTCTACAATCCAAAAATGATAAGGATGTGACGAGGTACAAACAACAGAGAAATAGGGTAAATAATCTTTTAAAGGTAGCAAAGGAAAAGTTTTAAGAAAATCTAGATAATATAATACTCGAAAGTGCTTCTACGCCTAAAACTTATTGGAAAATTATGAAGATGTTATTAAAATCAAACAAGGGATTATCTGACATCCCTCCACTACAGACCCTAATTCTGATAATTATGTTAATGACGAAGAACAAACATGGGACTTACTTAACAAATATGTCTCATCCATCTCTCAAATTGAGGATGTGAATCAATTACCCCCAGACTTTCCAGAAAGAACAGACAGCTATATTGATAGTATTCAAGTACAGCAAAGTGAAATAATAGATATTATAAAAATTTTAAAACCAGATAAGGCATCTGGTCCAGATATTATTAGTAAAAAAATGTTAAAAATAAGTCCATCAAAAATGGCAAATACTATTTAATAAGTCATTACAACAATGTCAGTTCCCAAATGATTGGAAAGTTTCCAATGTAGTTCCTAATTTTAAATAGGGGGATTGTTCTTTGCCATCTAACTACCGTCCAAATTCATTAATAAGTTGTGTTGGAAAAGTATTAGAAAGAGTTGTTTATAAACATGTCTACAACCATCTATTCGCAAAAAATCTTATTTAAGAACATCAGTCTGGGTTTTTACCCAAGTACTCAACTGTTCACCAATTACTTGAAATGCACAACTTTATTTTGAGTTCTTTGGAGAAGAAAGAAAGCAAATGTTTTGTGTTTTGTGACTTCTCCAAGGCATTTGATAAAGTATGGCATAATGGTCTTTTGAAGAAAATCTAGGCATATGGTAAAAAAACGATCTTTATCATTGGTTTGAAAGCTACCTTAATTTACGAAAACATAGAGTATACTACAGTCGTCGAAATTTTCTTTGTGCAACACGACTTCATGTGTGCCACAAGGATCTGTTCTAGGACCCTTATTATTCATTATCTATATAAATGATATTGCTCTTAGACTTACTTCCTCATCATGATCAAGAACAAATAAAAACTGTTATTGATCATGATTTACGAGAGCTAGACGATTTGTCAAGAAAATGGCCTATGTCCTTTAACCCTGACAAAACAGATATTGTTATTTTTTCAAATTTGGAAAGCAATGACATTTCTTTTACACTTAATGGCGTGTCGATTCTTACATCTAGATGTCACAAACACCTAGGACTTACTTTGAGTAGTGATGCCAAGTGTAACACTCATGTTCACAATATCCTTTCTAGTGTTACTAAACATCTCAACGTACTAAGAAGATTGAAATATTAAATTAGTCGTGATAATTTAGGAAAACTATATCTTGTATTTATTAGACCATTGTTTGAATATGCGTCCGAAGTCTGGGACAACTGTGGCGTCGGCAATGTCTCCAAACTTGAACAACTACACATAGAATCCGCTCGAATTGTAACTTGACTGCCTTTGTTTACCAAAGTAGAGACATTGTATCATGAAGTAGGTTGAGAAACATTGGCTGATTGAAGACTCAAACGGCGTCTTACTTTATTTTATAAAATATAAACTACGACTAAGGGCAAATTTCCAATGTTCTTTCGAATAAGGCCTTATATATTGGGCATGTTAGGGTCGGTGCTGTCTACAAAAGATATATCCAAAAGATAACCTTTTATTATGCAATCTGTAAAAAAAGCTTGATATGAAGGCGAGACCAGTAGTTTTTAATTTTTATCGATTACTAAAAGCATGGGTTTTTAAGGCCAATCCTTGTTTGTAATTAACTAAAACTATCAAAATAAGCAATTCCCTTCACTTTAAATAAAATTCATTAAAGCGTCAAGGAGTTATAGCCTGAACAATAAAATATCCGCCTTATTTCCACGAGAAGTCCTATAACTATGTAATGATGAATCGTACCAAAAGTATACAACCATGACGCTAACATAATTATAACTTTGTGCAGTTTCAAGAAATGTGAAGCCATTTTCAAGACACAATGTGACATGTGGATGTTGGATGAACAGACATTTTATACCATAATACATTTTTCATAGACATGATTATAAAAGCAGTAAAGCAAAGAAAAATTGCTGAATGTGGCATAAACAAAAAATGTTCAAAACTTTTTAGTATTTAAGTATTGTATATCCTCAAAAAGGCTCATAAAATTATGGCCACCTTTAGGAATCCTATATTCTAAATGTGCTGAAATTCAATATTTCTTTAAAGATACAGACACTCCAAATAGTGTCATATTGTAGGATTAATGCATGAGAGAGGGCCATTCAAATATTTCCTTATTCCTTAGAAAAATCAAATTGTGGACTGTAAGCATGAACAAAGTTTTCCTCAACAATAATGTTTATGTTTGTTATGGTTATAAGGAAGACATATTTGTTTATATATTTAGACTTTATTATGTTAATATAAATAGCAATAATTTCGTATTTATCTTCTTCATCTAATCTTACAGGAAAAAACCCAACATACTGGTCTAAGAGATCCGGATATTTGTTGCAGATCCTAAAACCACACAACTCTTAATAACTCGATGATTTCCGGCCCCTAAATGTCCATGAATCCATAACATGTTCTGTCTGTGAACATCATCTCTGTTGCCCGGATTAACGTCATTATTATGTGGCTGGACAAGCATGTCCTCCCTTAACCTCCTTGCGACCTCCAACACCAGTTCATCTTAAAATATGGTTTAAAGTCCTTTAAAGTACATAAGACAGAAATAAATATTGTCTTTGAATGAATTTCATTTTTAAGTTATATATTTCAAATATCATTTCATGTATTCATCTGTTATAAATATTTGTAATATTGCTTGCTGGATGAAAAACAACAATCAATCATTCATTAAATATTTTATACAAGTTGGAAAGTGTAAATAGTGTACATGTTTTAATAAGATAAATAAAGTAAAAGAGATATATATTGCATATGTCCATGAAACAAAATATATACATTCACCATGAATTACGCAAAGTAAAGGAACATGCTTTAAAAGTTGTTCTGCATCTTGAAGTTGCAGAGAGGCTTTCAACAAGGTGCCACAAATGTTATACTGTATTATGCTTACGAAAATACCACCTCACTGCAAATATTTATAGTTTTTCCATGTTTAAATGTACAGAAGTTTACACTATTATTTTTAACCTTAGTATTGAAAGGCAATTTTGAGGTCTCTGTTGACAGCAGACATTTTCTTCAGGTGTTGGCATATTTCTGCAATGTGTGGAAATGCACCAATCTTGGATATCTGCATTTGGAGGCTCATCTCTAGGTGGGCCTTGACTATCTTGATCACAATGCACATTAATGATATCCAATACAAATGATGGTTGCCGTCGATATATTTGCATAACAAAGTCCCTCAATTCATTGAGAGGAATTGTATTAATGCGTTCCTGCAAAGAAAGAAAACAGAACCAATCAAAACTGAAAAGTGCATACATTAATTGTTGAAAACACAAGTAAAACATAGTGCAGAATCGTACTTGCTCAGATAAAAAAAATGGTTGCCTGCAAAAATAATGAAATTTTCTTAGTTTATAGTACTGTAGTACATAAAAAGAAGTTAACACAATTGTTGAAATTGAAAATGTTATGTCAAACAGTTTGAAAAGAAAAATGTATAGATGAACAGACCAAAACCTAGTTATAGAAGTGAAATTTTGAAACTTTTAAAATTAATCGTTAAGTGTTTGAAACAGCATTAGCCTACATATTGTTCAAGTAACGTAGTAATAATATATACCTGCACTTTTGCATTCCTGGCTTCTCTAGCAGCCTCTTTCAGTTCTGCACGATTTGGTGGATTATCTCCTCCAACCCGCATGTTTTGTCCTCTTTCTCTGCCTCTTCCTCCCCTGGTCCTTACTCCTCTTCTAACAGCTTTTCTCCTCTTCTGCTTCTTTCAGTTCTCTTCCTCTTTTAGCTCTGGAAAGGGGCGTGAATGAAGATTGTGACTGCTCAACTAAAGATGCAGGCGACGATGATATTGAGTTATCCGTGTTCTTCAAGAAAATGGTGCAAATTAACATTGTTCTGCATGTACTATATAGAGGACTAGTTATTTATTTTTAGTCTGATTATAAAAACAAAACAATATTTCATGTACACAACCAAAATATGAAATCAACGATCTGCAAATACTTTGAACCTCTTTGTTGCAGCATTTATTTTCGTTGATGAAGATCTTTGACGAATAGAGATTCATTCGTTGTTTCTTGAGATTAAATTCTAGCCGATATTTACATTAGATTTCACTCTTGAATTAATTCGAAAACAAAGTAGAATCTGGTAAGAGACAACGGTTGCAAAAAATATCTATCATAAATTTCTTAAACTTATGTTTTTGTCCCTGCACAACAAAACCCCTTATCGTGCCCCAAGAGTAATATTATCTATTTTTTTCCCGAATTTCAACACATTTGTCAAAAATTTACTGATAGAATTTGCCGGAATGCTAACAATTTAGTTTGCTTTTTCTCAAATTCATCTTGGTTAACATTTTTAATATATAATAAATGTAAAATCAATCAAAAATGAAAACGTACACATGCTTACGGCAGAATCCATGTTTGTTTATGACAAGGTCATGTGGTTAGGTCTTGTTTATGTCGGAGGCTTTGCCGATGGTTAATGAGATGTCGGTCTCTTCAATTACACGTAGTTGTTACATAACTTTTGCCTTACAAACTGTGATAACAAGTTGCAGTACGACAGGTTTTATTACAGTTTTGGATGATTATAACATGAAATATACAATTTTTGGTAAATGATCTGATGTTAAGGGAATATGATTTTTGCAGCTAATGCCGTTTTAAATATAGATGTCCATATTTTTCATATAGAAGCTATAAGATTTTTGTATTATTGCGAATATTGCAATCGACCTACTAATTAAACGATGCGATTCTACTATGTTTACTCCATATGATTTATTTCCACTTTACGGCTGGTGTATACATTTACCTGGCGAATGTTAGTTGTTCATAGTAAGACCCTTTTGGTGTGTCAATACGTGACAGTGACATTTATTGCAGTATTGAATGAATAATTCACCTGAGTGCACCCACTGTTTTCATTGGGTTCGGGTTACTCACTTTCTCTTTTTATGTTTTTGGGTTTTTTTGTTTTGCGTTTTATATGATCTCGCTTAGACATTTGCAGTGTCCTCCACTTTTATAAAAAAACTGGTCCATATATTGTTGATCGATTGTAATATTCACTATCTTCCATAACAGGTTGATAAGAAAACGATGACTCATGATTCAAAAACGTGGACAGATTTTTAAACGGTTGTGTCGACAGGTAACACTTCGCACAAAGGTTGCGTTCCTTGTAGAATTCATCTGTTTACGTATATTTTTGGAACGCTTGGTACTTCTGTCGGAATCCCGCTGAACACTAGCATAAAACCTGATGGTACTCCGTTACGTGTGGGGAACAAATTTAGTCAGCCTACTTTCATAAAACATGACTCGAAACACCCTAATTACAAAAAGTTTAAAAACAACATCTTCACGAAATTGTTGGTGAGGTGATGAACACTAGTCAAATTTGTATTCTGTTTGCCAAGCAAAAACCTAAGGAAAGCTGTTCCAGAATTGAATCCTCAGGACCTAGCAACAATAATTACATGTATTGCCAACAGACTAAATGTTCAGGTTAAACTGAACACTACGCTGTTAAATTTCAACTCTTCAATTGACCCCAAATCAATCAAAGTAGGCCTCTACAATGTTGAAGACAGTGCATACATTAGCAACCGAATGTCAAAAGTTCGACCATAGAAAAAGAAATTGCGTAGGCTCATTGCTTTGTGTATGGAAGTAGGGCATAAAGATTTAATTGCACTAAAACTTAAAAGTCTATCAATTGTATTGACGCGCACTTTTCCATATCCAAGGATTGTCAATCAAGGATATGTGTGTTACTTTAAATTCAATATTGTTGGTTCTCTATATATAAAAACTGACCTACCTATCTACATGACTTAAGCCACAGTAGGTGTGATTAAATTAGGTGTCCCTTGTTTTTTAGACTAATTTAAATTGGCAAAATATCTTTTAGACCATCAATAATCGTGTTCGTGAAAAGTAAGTTGTAGGCTTACTATTAAGAGTCTCAATTATTCAGCGATAGGTGCATTATTTTTCACAGCCTTCAAGAATGCTAGCAAACAAGAATTTTTAGCCGAAGCAACGTTTTTATACTTGTGCGTTGGATTATAGTAGTTTAAAACTTATTGAAATGATTAAATAAATTTATTCTAGTTGGTGAAATGTCTGCAAACACCGAGATACATTGCTTGGTTTTGCTACTTACGCAAATGACACCATGGGGCATTGAAGAAATTAGATTTCGTTTGTTTGTTTGAATGGTGTTTTAACGCCACTTTCAGCAATTTTTCAGCTATATCATGGCGTCCAGTTTTTATGGGGGAGGAAGCCGGAGTACCCGGAGAGAACCCCGACCTGCGGTAGGAAAACTGGCAATCCTTGTCAATTAAGATTGGAGTCGAGTACACCCTGCCTGCAATGAGAATCAAACCCGCAATCTCAGTGGTGACAGTGAAGAAATTAGAGATTTGATTTCATCGCGAAAAGGTAAACCAACAGTTATCATTTCACAGGTATGTCAAATTATAGAAAGTATGTATATAGCCCATATAAACATTTTATTATAACTTTTGTGCTCTTTGTTTCAATTTATTTGAGTGTTTTCTTTCTAATTATGTATTTATCTTTATTGTTTGTAGATGTTTTACCATAAAAATACAATCTTAACTGACAGGGATGACATTTTTCCTACCGCATTTCGGGTGTTTTATCCGGTACTCCGGCTTCCTCCCCAATATAAACTGTACGCCATAATATAGCTGAAAATATGTTCAAAGTGGCGTTAAACACCATTCACAGAAACAAACGAATAAAAAACATTAAAATCTTTCTTATAAGATCAATTCATAAGTCGAATGCAAATATTATTTACAGTAACAAACGTGAGTTTTGTACATTTACATGATACATTGCCCCGTCAAAGTTGACGACTATGCAACGGTGTGAACAGACTTATAGTTTCACACAAATGAAAAATTAACTATAATAGAATAAACATACATGTATTAACATGTATAAAGAGTTGAGAACTGTTGATTAATTGTAGTGTGTTTGGATCAGTATTTTAAACTGATCCAATGTGCTTGCAGATGCAATGCCTGGTGGCTAGGCAATTCCAATAACTACAGTGTGGGAAAAGAAGCTGAATTTGAAATAGTCTGTTGAGGTGTTGAACAGTTGTTGTTGGTGACTATGACTCTATCGTGTGGCAGAAAGTCTTGAAGTGTATGGTCTTAAGTATAGATCTGGATTTATTACAACTAGGTTGTTTGTTATCTTCCAGTGAATTGTTACTTTGGCTATATTTCTCCGTGTTTCTGCGTGTTGCTGATTGAAGGCGTTCCAACATGGAGCTAACACTGCCATGCTATTCTTCTCTGTACTTTTTCTATTTGTTGAATATGTTTTTAGTGGGAGGTGACTGTCACAGACAACTTCTGTTTTTTACATTCTTTTATATTTGTAAATGTATTAATTTATTACCCGTTGCTACCCCGGTAGGATATTGAAATGACCTATAGTGAGCCTCATTGAAATCACATGATTAAATTTACCTGGTCTTACCTGTGCACTATTTAAATCACTTTCGAGTCGAATGCTTCAGAGAAAGCATGCACTTTTGTAAGAATTGTACATAGTTCTTACACGTGGCGTTGGTGAGAGCTCACTGGTCTGCTGGGGGTAAGTAACATTTTTGTTTAATATTTTATTAACATTAAATGTGCTAAAATATTCAGTTTTTGCGGCAATAATTACGTAATTGCAGTTTTTACTTTATTTGGTTTGATCATCGTTTAAGAGTAATTCAAGATATTTTGTATCGTTACTTTATAATGTTGTACATGAAAACGCTAGCATTCAGTGTCATACGTTGTGTATTACTGTGTTTAATTCATTTTCGTAATAGATGTAATTAATTAACACGACCGAAGTAGTAGTATAACCTCTTGTAAATATTTTACAATTACATATATGTAGTATATATAGACAAATGCGCAAACAAGTATTTAGTGGAGTTTACGTAATTAGCGACGTAGTGGTATACACATTATTATTAGGTAGTATGGTATTTTACTAGGTCCCAGTAATGGCCAGTAGTATGTAATTGCTGTGGGTGTACAGTACGTGGTATATGTTGTGGTGTTGTTACAGTGTAGTGTTCGAGTAACCGTTTGTTGCAGTACAGGGAAATGCAGTACCGGTAGAAACAACGAAGTGACAGTGTTAATCTTGTACCTACGGGATTCATCCTGGAAGTATTTAGTCAATGAACATTTAGTTTGGAACTTTGGACTTTATGATCTTTAAATTATCTATTGTAAAAAATTCTCACTTTTATATTACGTTATTATGTTTATGTTTATACATGTATATGTATATAGTTAATTAAATTGTTATATTTGTTGACATTCCGTGTGCCTTATTTGTGTGCTTCTAGTAGCCATCACTCGTTCATCCATGATAGTGACCAAATGGTAGAACAGTATTCCAATTGTGATCTTACCAGTGATGTATATGCCATACTTTTTGTTTGTTCATTTCTTATTTGTAGGTTTCGTCTTTAGAAACCAAGTAACTTATGTGTCATTGATGTTATCAGTATGAGCATTCCATGTCAATTTTGATGTAATGGTGACCCCAAGATATTTTGCAGTGTTGACTGATTCAAGAATAAGGCTCTTAAGGATGTTATTGAACTTGTGTGGTCTTTTTGAACGGGTGACAGACATAGAATTGCCTTTTTCTTGGTTGAATTTCATGCCACGTTCCTTTTCCCAGTTTGACAGTGAATCCAGATCGGTTTCAAGTGTTTTGCGGTCGGAGATTTGTTTTATAGGTTTGTAGAGAAAATATTCATCAGAAAAAAACGTGTTTGAGAAGAAACAGTTGCAGGGAGATCATGAATAAATATTAAGAAAAGGAGGGTCCCAGAAAAGATCCCTGGGGAACCCCACTGAGTACCGGGAGTTTTCAAGAGGTCTCTCCATTAAAAACTACCTGCTGCATTATGTTGTTCAGGAAATATTCTATCCACTTCAGTGTGGAAGATCTTATACCATAGTTGTCGAGATTGCCTTGTAGTCGCTTGTTGTGTACCTTGTCAATGCCTCAGAAAAATCTAGAATTATAAGACCGTTTGTATACCTGCATGAAGGTTGCTGATATGTTCATTAGTGAGTTTCATAAGGCGGGGTTCACAGCTTTTCTTTGCCCTGAAGCCATGCTGGCAGTCTACAAGTGTGTCATAAAGCTCAAGATGTTTGAGTAAGTTTGAGACAACTACGTGTATATGATCCAAAACTTTAATCATATGCAGGTCAGTGAAAAAGGGCGGTAGTTACCAGGCAGATATTTTTCACACTTTTGAAGACAGGGATGACATTAGCTTGTTTACAGACAGTTTGTACTTCACCTCTTTTAAGAGAAATATTGAAGAAATAGGTTAAATGAGGGGTAAATGCATGGGCATATTCTTTTAAAATGCACGCTGATATTTCATATAGCTCAGTTGTTGTAGATGAATCAGAGTCTTTCAGTAATTTTTCAACACCCTTTATTTTAATGGTGATAGGACTCATGCTAGTAAAGTAAGTTGTCATTTAAGGTCGTGATTTGTTAATTAGTGTTGTCAACTGTAAAGACATAATGGTATTGCTTGTTTCATATTTCAGCTTTTTGCAATATATCATCAGTTAGAATGCCTTAGCTAGAACGTTGAATGTCATAGAAATCTTTGGAACATGGTCAGGTCTTAAACTTAATCGAAGTTAAACTGAAGGCATATGGTTAGGCAAACTTAAACATTGTAAAGATAAACTTGAAGATATTAATTGGAATACAGATGTTGTTAAATGCTTTGGGATATATTTTGGGAACAAGAAGCAAAAATGTGAAGAACTAAACTTTGAAAGAATCTATTCAAAATCGGGAAAAACACTTTAGGATTGGAAGAAAAGACAACTGACCATGATGGGGAGAATTACAGTTGTCAAATCTCTTATTTTACCAAATATTACCTATTTGGCATCAGTAATGGCTATAAATGCAATACAGGTTGACAAATTAAAACAATTACTTTTCAAATATATATGAGACAGAAAAAGTAAAAAGAAACATACTTTGTAAAGATTACCAAGAGGGGGATTAAAATGATAGATATAGATAAATATATACAATCAATACAAATAAACTGGGTTAAAAGATTAGATTCAGCAGTAAATAATTTAAACAATATCCCAAGTTGAGCAGTGATTCCACTTTTCTACCTTAATAAATATGGGCCAAACCTCCTTGTTTTCCACTTCAATGTTAATGATTGCAAATTGATGATAACTTACCAGAATTTTACTTTCAGGTAGTTACATCTTGGTTTAGGGGTAAAAAAATATTGATTGTAAAAGTAAACTAAACTTTTAGAGAAATACGACAGCAGGTCATTTGGGGAAATCAATTTATTAAGTTCAACGGAAAGTGTCTAAATTTTGCAAATTGGATAAAAAGTAAAATAATTTTTATCAATGATATAATTGATGACAGGGGCATAATTTCTCAAGAACTTCTTTTGTCTAAATTAATCTATAAAAACAATTGGTTCTCAGAATATTCAAAACTGATTAAAAGCATTCCAAAAAGCTGGATTGAAACTTTAAAAAATGATGTGTCTATCAAAACAAAATTAAAACCAAATTTAACACTGTCAATCAATACTAAAGATGGAACCTTTTAAGTATGATTAATTAAAGATTTTTATGAGGCTGGAGAATTTATGTGTAAGCCGGAGAAGACAACAATTTAACATGTCTGCTTAGTAATTATGTACATTTGAAATACAACATTAATATGATGAAAGACTGTATTTGGGCAATTTTTACAGGTATTGTACTTTGTTAGTTAAAAGAAATATGTATTGTACTTTGTTAGTTGAAAGAGATATACATATTTATACTGTTATTTTTTGTAATTGTTTATTAATTACCATGTTTCCGCTTTCATACTAACTATCTGAGAGACAGTCGTTTTGGGTTAGAGATTTGTACTCATTAAATTGAATGGATAAGTTATTAAATTTGATTCTTGATTACCCTTTAAAACAAATACTCATAAACAATTAAACCGTCATTTGTTCTGAGAACAAATGAGAAGTCAGAAAATTAGGGTGATGCTATGGGATTTTGTGTCCTGCTATAGCACAAAATGTCACTCCCAGTTATAAAAATGAGTTATATGAGTAAAAAAAGTGGTCCCGAGCCAAAAAAAGATGGTTGTTAAGGACTTTCATCCCGTTGCTAGGGACAAAAAGGCCACTTCCTGTCATAAAATCACATATATCAATAAAGTACATCATTCTGATTCTAAAAATATATGGTTACTATGGACTTTTTATAACGGTCACCTTGTTGCTATGGTATGACCTTGACATATGACCTTGACCATTGTCTCAAATTGAAGCTCTATTCCTGCTGATCTGCTGCTTACTATATTATCTCTAACTGTTTTCAAGTTTTAACCAAAAAACCGATTAACCGAAATGCGGCAAGCGGAGTAACTCGAAAACGGTTCATCGCACAGCTTCCGGTTAAATGTACCAAATGAAGGTCTCAATAAGAGGAGTATTTGCCCCATTTATTGTCTGCTTCTATCTTTCATGGTTTGTGAGATATAGTGCTAACAAGACCTATTATGACCTTTGACCTTGACTTTTGACCTTCTCATTTTGAAATGTAACATATGTTACTTAGGATCAATGGTGGTGTTCCCAAGTCTCTAGGACTTTTTTTAGAAAAAAATGTTGACGCGTTGTGACATTTTTCAGGTCAAAACAGGAAGTCGATTGGAAAAAAAAAATGCATGACAAATCATGGCCACAGGTCCAGTGACATTGTGTACACTTCAGATTTTAAGAATCGGTTACGGTTTCTGAGTTTATCTGCTAACAAGGGTTTTCATGTTTGGGCTGATAACTCTGTTACTAACTAGAGGCTCCCAGGAGCCTGTATCGCTCACCTGAACCTGACACCAAACAACCCTTTTTTATCCAGCTTTTCTTTGCTATAAGCAGATAAGGAATTGCCCAACACTTCTGCAAAAATCATTAATTTTGACCTTTTAAGGGAAATAACTCCTATAAGGAGGATCTTTTAATGGTTAGAGGGAGAAGAGAGGTTCACTTCAAATTTGCTGTACCTGTTATACTTTTTTAACTATCAGTCTAAAACTCTCTCGACCCCCCCTCCCCCCCCTTTTTCATTTTTTCTATTTTAATCCAACGTAGCTATGTAGGTAGTCAGGTGTCATGATTTGCACAATTTTGGTAGAGGACATCCTAAAGATGATGTGTGCAATGTTTCAAAGCAGTCCCTTCATTGGTTTAAGAGGAGAAGATTTTAAAAAATCAAGTAAAATTGATTAAAAAAATGTTCAAGGAGAATAATTCTTAAACGGTTTATCAGACAATCTTGACCCTCAAGTCATTTTTGTAGCCCTCATAGAGCAGAACAATTAAGCAATGCTAACTTTTTCTCTAGTTCTAATAATTTTCAAGATTTTGAGGCAAAAATGTCAAAAATAATCAATTTCGACAATTAAAGGGCAATAACTCCTATAAGGAGTCATCATACAACTTCAACCCAATGGAGTGTTTCGTAGAGCTTTTGATGCAGATGAAGGCATGTCTCTTCGGTTTTCCTGTATCTGTTACACTTTTTTAAATATAAGCCAAAAACTGTATTTTACCGCCCCCCCCCCATCCTATTTTTAGCCATGGTGGCCATGTTAGTTAATCTGCAGCCATGGTTGGTGCAAACTTGGTTGAGGACATTTGATGGATGATGTGTACAAAGTATCAAAGCAGTACTTTCAGTTGTTTTAGAGGAGATTTTAAAAAATCAATTAAAACTGATTAAAAAAAAACAGTTCAAGGGGAATAACTCTTAAACGGTTAATCAGACAATCTTGACCCTTAAGTCATTTTTGTAGCCCTTATAGAGCAGAACAATTAAGCAATGCTAACTTTTTCTCTAGTTCTAATAATTTTCAAGATTTTGAGGCAAAAATGGCAAAAATCATCAATTTTGACAATAAAGGGCAATAACTCCTACAAGGAGTCATCATACAACTTTGACCCAATGGAGTGTTTTGTAGAGCTTTAGATGCTGAAGAAGGCTTATCTCTTCGATTTTCCTGTATTTGTTATACTTTTTGAACTCTAAGCAAAAAACTGTATTTTGACCCCTCTGTTCTATTTTTAGCCATGGCGGCCATGTTGGTTGGTCTGAGGCCATGATTTGGGCAAACTTGGTAGAGGGCATTTTACTGATGATGTATGCAAAGTTTCAAAGCAATCCTTTCAGTGGTTTTGGAGGAGAAGATTTTTTAAGAAAAGTTAACGACGACGACGACGACGGACGCCAAGTGATGGCAATAGCTCACATGACCCTTCGGGTCAGGTGAGCTAAAAATTGATCGGTCTAAAAGCATGAGCCATGTCATCTCCGGATAAGACCGATTGATGTTACCAAGTATCGAAATGATACGTCCAGACACTTTTTGGCAAACCTCCACGGAAGAAGAAAAAAAAATAATCATAAGAAAGACAAGGTCTTTCCACTGTAGTGGGAAAGACCTTAATTAGATATCAGTGATATGGTATCCATGTCTATGGCCCCGCCGACCTTGAGGTAAAGGTCAAAGTTCATCAACCATGGTATGCGACATATCGTCTTGATATCATCTACCAACATCCCAAATATCAAGAGCGTACATCAAAAGATAAAAAAGTTATAGCCCGGACACGATTAGACCCGGACAGACGGATATACTGATCACTGAAGGGTGTACGACACTTAGTGGTGGCGCCCTAACGGTATTGTTTATTTTAGTATTTAACGTTGATGTACAATATCATTTGTTTTCACTAAGGTGTTAGGGACATTCGTTTTTACTATTTATTAAACTTTATTGATCAGTTATTAAATTTAATGCACATTTAAAACAAGTATACCACGGCAAAAAACTTTGAGAACATTACATATTCGTGTAATTAAGTGCCTGGAGGAAAAAACACGGAAATATATAGTGTATTGGCTTGTGATCTGTCTTCTGTTATTTTTTTATTTAAAAACAGTTGCTCTATGATTTGCCATGATACAGTTCATTCTACAGCAGACAGAGAAGAACCAAAAGCAAACCTGTTGGGTTATGCCATGGACAACATAAAGAGCGGGGACGATTTTTTAAAGTGTACTTCTAACTGTAATCAAAAAATTTAATGCCGGCATGATTAAGTCGTATAATAACAGCTCACCAAGCGTCATGATTTCAACGTTATCAAAAGACTTGTGTTTTAACATTGAAAGACAATACTAGATTATGAATGAATTGTAGTATATACATAAGATTCTAACCAATGTTTCCGGATTGAATATTTTTTTTTGTATTTTGATTTGAGAATTTATTATAACCTATAAGTAGTTGTGTTATGCTTCAGGCTTAAAATGTTAAAGGTCCCTTGAAATCACAGAATCTCCACAGGCTAACAAAGCAAATTGGATAGTAAACATGATTTAAGGTTAGTGAGGACAGCGATCACGTGATTAAATAACAACATAAAAAATCCGGAAACCGTCCGGTGCGATTTCCGTGTATTTCCTTGGAGGTTATGTAAACATAAATGGCGGATAGCAGATGCCGTCTGCGAAGCCGGCAAGGTAAATTTACTAAGAGGGCCAATGTCAACAGATCAGGAAACTTAATACACATACGGAAACACCAAGAAAAAGAATTTTATGAGCATGATTACTATCGGGATGAGGTAAACGACGAAGATGTTGACGTTGCGTTAAATGTAACCGTAGCCGTGACTGAAGGCCAAGATGAAGCTGAAAAGATAACATGGGAAGATGGCAGACGTGTTGTAGAGCTCAGTCACATGGCTCAACAAATGCATTGTGACAAGTGTCAGACTGAGTTGCATTTGTGTGATATTATTGGTGAGAAAAGGTAAGACCACATTGAAAAAAATGCATTAAATGTTGAACCCTAAAACTAACATGACTTATGGACACTGCAGGGTTCTAAATGGGCTGTTTTATCATAGGGGGTAGGAGGGGGTCTTATCCCGCTTTCCCATGAAAATAAAATGCCAAATAGTGCTAACGAAATTGGCAAATGACCATTCCTGTGCCCTGCTATATGAAAATCCTGAATTCTTGCTGTTTTATTAGCTTTATCCTGCCTGAATTCCTGGTAAATAAATTGTCCTTTCTCGTTGTCCCGTAAAAGGTCCTACCTATGACCACCTATCCTTTATCATAGAGGCCAGCCATGGTTAGGATTAATCACCACCATTCGCCAATGGTCGAATCCTACAGGGGAGTGACCAGGTCACTCCCAGTGATGCAGATAAGTGCCGGACCTGTCAGACAAAGGGAGTAAAATTTCAGCAGGTCCAACAAATGAAGACATTGTGCAGGACCTACGTCTGGCAAAGTATTGGGATAATTTATTACAGGTAAATTGGATTGGTCAAGATTGTAAAATTTTTGCAGGTCCTGCAAAGTTATCTGTTTTGTAGGACCCAATGTCTGACAAGAAAAAAGGTTATCTGCATCTCTGTCTGACCAATTTCAATATACAAAATGTGTCACCTCTGTCATAATTAATGAAGAGAGTTGATCTGTCCACATAGTGTCTAGTCATGTCTCCAGAGTCCTATATTTCAACAGTAAAACAGCAGTGGTTAAAACGACTAAATATTGCAGTTTAAAAACATATACCATAATGTTAAAAGATTAATTTTTAGCTCAGTAGATGGGTTAGTATATGATGCAATGAACATGATGAATGTTTTCTTGTGATCAAAATTTTAATATACACAGTTATGTCCCCTGAATTACATTTTTTAGAAAAAAATATTACTTAAACTTTTATTTCATTTTGAAAATGGTAGGTTTGTAAAATATGCTGTCCCATGTATGAATTCATGATAATCAACAGTATACAGTACGTAAAAAAAAATGCAAAAATTGCATGCCTCCTACCATACAGTTAAGGTTGGACTCACCAAATTAATCTGGGACTCACCATTTCAAAAAGTGATGAGTCCCAGGACTCATCTCTAAAAATTGCTAGTGAGAACCCTGTTATGCACACACAAAAAAATCACGAATTTTGCACCAGTGTTTGAGAAGGCAACGGGGCCCAAGGGCGCAGTAACTTTAAAATGACAAATTGTATATAGAATATTTAAAGAATGGCCAAACGAAATTTTAAACTTCAAAAGAAAATGGTCCATAGTCAAGTAATCCTTCCCGATCACTTTGCCACAATATGCCTTTCCTCCAAATCAACACCTGATGGCTCCAAGTAAGTGTATACGTAGCAAATGATATAAAATTATTTATTATTTCATTTTAGATATGGATTAGGAAGTCTTCTTGAAATTAGGTGCAGAAATTGCCAATGGGTTAAGTTAATTTCAACAGGAAAGAGAAATGAAAAAGGAGGCTTTGACATTAACTACAAAGTTGCATTAGGTAAGACAAGCATATTTAATTAATATAGAAAATAATGTGGAATAAGTGTATGCGACACAACCCACATAATCAGCAGAAATTGAGAAACCACAATAAAAAACAGCCAGCAGCCTTCAACAAAGCCAGCAGGCACTGCTCACTGTCTTAATTGCGCTTGGCCCAAGATCACAAAAAAATGTAAACAATTCAAATAGTCCTGAATAGTCAGTACATTTACTTTGTAAATAGTACATTTACTTAGTCACTTCAGGTACACCATAAAATGTTAATTAAACCAAAAAATGTGCGTTTTCAGTTTCCCTGACCCTTACCTTTCAAGTACACATGCCATTATTCTTGAAATATATTTCTATTTCTACTAAAGGTAATTAAAAATAAATATTTTTAGTCCACTGTCTGTCTGTCATCTCTTTGAACTGATTTTTGGTACATGTATGTAAGACTACCATAATGAGTTATGGGCCTTGTAAAGGAAGAATGGTATATACATGCATTCTATCATGTATATGACGTAATGACAAACTGAAGTGATAAGTGTTTGTAAATAATAAATTGTAATTTACATTAAATTTTGTAGCAATGGTACATTCTGGAATGGGGGCTACACATGTAGTTAATTTTCTTTCATCCTGCAATATTCCACCACCTGATCCGTCAACCCTGAGGAAAAAAGAAAAAGAACTTTCCATTCCAGTCACAAATGAAGCTACTGATTCCTGTAGTAAAGCCAGTAAGGAAGAAAAAAATGCATCTAATGGTCCAATGGAATGTAGTTTTGATGGAGGATGGCAAAAACGTGGTTCTGGATGGCAGTATAATAGTAACTCTGGTAACTTTGAACTGTTTAGTTTGATTGATTTGAAGGACATGGGAGCTAAATTACTATTACTTTACGTCTGCTCTCTAAACTTTAAAAACATTTTTTAAACTCCTATGCCAATTGCAGCAAAATATCAATTGCAACCAGTTCTCTTTACAATATCAAAATTGACCATTAATTCACAGTATTTCCCATTATAGCACTTACATGTACATGTACAGCAGGGAATCTTGATATTGGTCAACCAAATGTTGAGCTTGTAAAAATCTTGCGGTTGTTTATGGTTGACACAAATCTATGTTGAAGCAGAGAATTCAGGGACTCGTGACCTTTTAATTTTTATACGACCACAATTTTTTGGACGTATTACGGTATGATGTTGTAGTCTTTTCCCCGTTTTGTAATTAGGGACATAATTTTCATGAGCCCCTTTTTACCTAATTAGGGGCTAAAAAGGGCAAAAATTGAAACTTTTTTATTTTTGGTCCAAATGTGAAAATTTTTTTGAATGTTTGTTCTTATCAACGTGATCAAGTAGTGGATACAAAATTTTGCTAATGTAATTAGGGACTGAAAAGGGCCAAAATCGAAACAATAATTTTAATTTGTGGTTCAATTTTCAAATTTTTCTTTGCAAGTTTATAATTGTCAATAAGCGGATACAAAATTGAGAATTAGTTTTTGCGACCCCCCCTCTTTTGTTTCCTGTTATATAAATACAGACCAAAATCAAAACTTGTATTTGTGGTTCAAATTTTTTTGGCAAGCTTTTTATTCATTGTTTAATTTACAATGCATTTTTGTATTCTAACATGTTTGAATTATTTTTTGCAACAGGCCATGCAAGTTTGATAGGATCCATAACAGGAAAGGTAACAGAATTTGATTTAAGGACAAGATCGTGTAGTATCTGTCAGTACCATAAAGGAAGAGGTGGAAGCATACCGACACATGAATGTAATACTAATTGGACAGGTAATTTAAAGTTAGAACTTTTTAAAATCAAGGCAGTACAGAAAACTTGATATCCACACCCTATTTTAGTATTTACTAGATATATATTCTTACTCCATTTGATAAAGCATTTATAAATATAAACCAAAAAGAAATTGGTAAGAAAACTTTGCTATTTTTATTAAATGAGATGTGGTGTAAGTTTACAAGAAACAATTAAGCTCCATAACAACATAAAATTTTGAATCTAAATTGGAAGACAGTCTGAAGTTTTCAAAAAAAGGTCATTGCTCTTTGTCTTGCTTGGCAACTAAAAAAATGTGTCTACATTATAATTACATTTACCATACATATAATTAAAATATGACAATTCTATTGGTTAAATGGTCCATTGGATTGTCTTTCATTTCTCGATGTAAGACATTGTGTCACATTACCGTAATTGAAACACGACGTCACAAATATGTATTACTGCGCAAATAAAAACAACTGCAAAAGGTACATGCTATTAATCAAAAGTAAAATCAAAAAGCAAATAAAAACAAAACCCTTGCCAGGTCACACATTTTTCACATGAAGCGCGCTTCACTCAAAATGTGCTACGGTCAAGGGTTTTACATGCCAATGAAACATCAAAATACAAACATTCAATTCTTAAATAAACATGGTCGTGTCCATATTAAGGTTCTGCTATACATGTACAAATTAATAGTCTTTATCCTAGTTTTGTAATTTGTTTTTTACAGGCAGCAGTAAAGGTATGGAACCAGATATGGCTATTACCATGCTCCACAAAATGAGGGAAAAGGGCTATGAAGTCAGTGTGCTTCACTCTGACAACGACTCCACAACAGCTGCCCGTTTGAAGACACACTTTAGCAATCTGATTAAAAAAGATGACAGGAACCATATAAAAAAGAACCTTTCGAAGCAGTTATATGGTGCTGCCAAAAAGTTCAAGGAACTTAAACCTCCTGGAGTAATACCTTATATTAAAAGATGTTACATGTATGCCATCCAGTCACACCAGTCAGCTGACTTTGAGTCACTGAATGCAAGACTAGACAGCATTGTTCCTCACCTTTATGGTGACCACAAACATTGTTCCTCTGACTGGTGCAAGTACAAGAAAGATCCTTCAAAATATAGGTAAAAATTTTGATTTCCTTGCAAGGACATGTTTGGGAGCTAAAGTTTTACTCATGCATGTACATGTATGTCCATCCATATGAATTTTTAGTCAAGCTTTTCTCAGAAACTGTATATGACAATGATTTGTAGCTTGGTAGGATGGTTAAATAATATGACAAACTATGTGCCCTTTGTTACTACTTATACATACTACCCATCATATATATAATAGAAGTGTCTTTTAACCCTTCTTTATACATTTGAAGCTAAAACAACCTTGACATAATTTTACACTTCATGATAACTTTTTGCAGATATTTCTATCTTAATATTTTCTACAAAAAACTTTGTTTTTTTAATAGATATAAGCATCTTCCTAATGGAAAAGCCCTCCAAGATGAAGATCTTAGACAGACTCTTGAGGACGTATCTTTAAAACTGAAAAACAGATCTGTACAGTTGACAAAACTTGGATCGTCTCAGGCAAATGAGAACTTCAATCACATGATGGCTTCAAAAGCCCCTAAAAATAGGTATAAATGCATGTAATAGATAAGTAAGTTATGATAGAAAATAATAATGTACCATTCGGCAATTAGCAGACACGATTTAACAAGTCTGTAAAAAAACAGAAGTCTTTTAGCGGAGGATGTACCAAGTTCACTATAAAAGCCTATTCAGTAATGGTAAAATTTGGATTGTAAAAAGCGGAAATCCGTTTTAAAACGGAAAATCGTTTCTGAATTAGATATGCGTTCAAATGTTTATAAGGGCAAAAACGAAAACCACAAATAAACAAAAAAAAACCCAAAGAAAAGAAACAAAAAACAAAAAGATGAAACAATATCAACTATCAATTCCAATGTGTAAACTCTCAAGTAATTGTCTTGAAATAGTTATAATAGACACTTTTATAGTAATTAAATAACCATTGAATTATTTAAAACTTTTAAACTTGACTTAAAAAAATTCTAATATCACTTTATTCAGGACTTATGGAGGTTCAAAATCCTTAAAAACCAGACTAGGAGCTACAGTATTGCAAAAGAATGAGGGATATACATGGGTTAACAAGGTATGATACTATTTTTTTGGAAGTTGTGTCCCTCTGACCATGAAAGTTAGGTCCACATGTCTGCTGGGCAGGACTTACAAATTCTGTTCTTGTTTATTATTGAGGGTGTTGTCAATGCATCTGGTAAATCAGAACCCCTATCATGACAAGAAAGGCTGTGTTTATTTTGTAATCTAGGTGTAATTGAAAATGAAATACATTTCCTTCTGGAATGTCCTTACTATGAACATTAGAAATGAAATAAATCATTTTATTAAAAACTATCCAAATTTATTTAATATTGATAAAAAAGATCTATCTATATGGATTATGAGTAATGATAACTGTTATTTCTTGATATTGTTATGTGACTATATTGAGAATCCAACGAAACTTAGAAAAAATTGATCAATATATTATAATTTAAAAAGTCTGTGATTTTTAATATATGTATGTATTATCTCCCTTTGACCACTGACCCTTTCCTCCATAATTCTTAATCACTCTGTAATGTTCTGTGTTTTGTAATTTCTATGTTATGCCTTAAATGGGCCCTTTAATTGGAAAATAAACTATTTGATTTGATTTGATTTATTATACCCCCGAAAACAATGTTTGAAGTGTATATAAGAATCACCCTGTCTGTCCGTCTGTCTGTCTTTCCACATACCTCGTAAGCACAACTCCTCCTAAACCACTTGATAAATTTTGATGAAACTCTACATGAAGAATGTACACAATATGGAGATGTGCATGAAGAATTTTCGCGTTGCTGTCAAATATGATTCAAGGAAGATAATTTGACTTTTTATACAGTATTCCTTCTTTAAAAACTGTTTGTTGCATCAATAACATATATTAGATTAATTTTATTTATAGGTCTACAAGCGTGTTAAACTTTCACCTGGTACAATATCACTGAGAATTGGAAAAAGTATGGATAAGAGGAGAGAATATCTGAAAACTAACAGTGCAAGATTAGCTAGCAAAAGAAATCGTATAGCTCTGAAGGTATATATTTAGGACTCTGCATGGAAAATGGGATGCTCAATAGTTTTCACTTTGTCCATCTGTCAACAATTGTAAAAAAAAAATCCTCAAAAACTATTAACAATACAGTTCTGAAATTTTGTACAGTTGTTGTGTAGCATGACATGATTTGCATACTGAAATTTCATACAAATCTGTGTGAATATTTTTGGGGAAAAAACTTTTTTTTATAGAATATCACATTCACATGGACTTTGTGAACACTGATGAAACTCAAAAACTATTAACAATTCAGTTATATTACACCCCACATCAGTTCCTTTTTGAGAAAATGGAATTTCTTTTATGGTTAAACATATATTAAAAAAAATAACAACAAAGTTACTTGTATTTTGAAATCACTATGCGATAATTGTTGCTGGTGGACGAGAGGTCCCTGAGGGTAACACCATGATCACAATTCCAATGTTTAGATTCAAATGCTACTGATGAAAGGTTACTCCTTGAAATATTGATATATATCATATCAAAATTAACTGTGTATCCCTGTTTTGGTACTTGTATTCCAGACAATGAATTTTGCTATGCCTGACACACATTTCGTCTATGAAAGATACATCAGAGGCAGTGTGACCAAAAAGTTGAAACATTATAAATGATTATAAAGAGCAACAATTTAAACAAGGTTTGAATTATTCACATGAGCCATTTTTCCACAGTATGGAGTAGAAATATCTTCAATACTTCTAGCATCAGCTTGATAAACAAATTCAGAACATCCATTCTTAGCTTTATCTCTGGTTCATCTCCTTTAAAATAACAAATTATTATGATAAATTTAAAAACTTGCATTTACAATTTTTTTTTTAGAAAAAGACAATTCATCGTGAAGAGATAGAAGAGGTCAAAGAGGGAGAAACATATGGATCATCTATTGCTGAGAGTTTAACACCAGACATAGAAACAATTCCATCACCATATGTCATAGACAATAATACTTTTATTGTTTTTGACCTCGAAGCAACAGGTTTATCTAGAAAATCTGATATTACACAGATATCAGCTTCAGATGGAAATGATTCCTTTAACCTTTATGTTAAACCACGATGTGCAATATCAAAAGCAGCTGGAGCCATTACTGGACTTCAATATTTATTTGATGATGATCAGATGTTGCATAATGGTAAACCAGTTGAAAGTAAACAGCCATTTGAGGCCTTGTTGTCATTTGTTGAATATATTCAGACAAAAGAAAATCCTATTCTTGTTGGGCATAACATTTTGTCATATGATATACCAGTTTTAACAAATGCCCTAAGAGAACATGGTTTACTGTCTTCATCAGTTGAGTCTGTATATGGATGTTTAGACACGATGCTTATAGCCAAAAAGTATATCCTAAGAAATCGGGTATAGTCTGTAATTATAAACAAGAGACCTTAGTCAAGTCACTTTTAGGAGATGATTTTGTGTATCAGGCACACAATGCCATGGAAGATGTTCGAAGTTTATGTAAACTGTTTGATGACAAATTGAAGGACAAATGCAGTGGAAACGACATATTTCCTTTAAATGTCTCCAGCTTGCAAGCAAGTTATGAGGACATGATGAAGCAGAAAGTTGTTGGCAATAAAATTGTACAACAGTTGGCAAGGTCTGGGTTGGCTGCAGGACATTTAAAGTTGGCCCATAAGAGGGACACTGTAAAAGGACTAAGAAATATTCTTAAAGAACATGGATTTGGTGTACAGACTTCAAATAAGATATACAAATACCTTCAACAAATTGAGGAATGACAGTAACACTTTAATTTAAAGAAACACAATGTCAACTTTAATTAAATGTAGGTAATGACAAAACTACAGAAGCAGTTACCTGTTTGTACAGTAGTCCCCCTCCATTATTCCTTTTAATAAGGTGTTAAAAATTATATATTTTTCATTTCATTTTTATTATAGAGTCATTTCTTTTAAACATTGAATTTTGTTCAAAATATATGTAATTAATTAAAAATTTAAAGTTCTTAGTCCTTTTACAGTGTCTAAACTTTAATTGTCCTTCATCAGTGTATGCAAAATTTGCTAAAATAAACATGATAAAGGGAGAAAACAAAAATTTCACCAAAATGCTAAGAGTGGAAAAGACTACTATATATTTTGAATACGAAGTTATGAAGGTTGTTTATACAATTTTCAGAGTATTAATAATAAATTCATTTTTTAATACCTACCTGTGTTCCAAACTTTTCATAAATTTTAAATCGCCAATAAAAATTTCAGAAAAGTGAGAATTTATTAATAAGTATATTGTGACAATGTACTTTTTACAGATGTTTAAACTTGTTGTGTGGATAATGATGTCAGAATAGTTTTTTTATTTACAAGCATGTAACTACAAAGTGTTTGTATAAGTTGTATGTGCATTTCTAGTACTTCAGTCATGTACATGTAGTTCTCTTATTAGCACTGAGAAATAAAAAATTTATATTTTTAACCATCTTGTTACATGTATATCCAAGTACCACATAAGTGTTACACTAAGGTGTTTTGTGTAACTTTACCCTACCTAGAGGTTTAGATCATTTAGGTTTATTTAGTCAAGTTAGTTGGACTTTGTTGGAAAATGTCAGGCCTCTATGAAATAATTCATAATTTCTCATTCATTTTTTGTAACTAGTCGGTACACTGATTTGATTTTTTATTGATTTTGATATATATATATGTAATATACTAGCTTCCATTGCCTTAAAATAAATATAAATTTGTTAAAAAAAATCTAAATAAAATTTAAGAGATGGCAGAAAAGATGGACAGAAGGCGATTAAAATTTAGGATTGACCATGTTGACTAATTTATTCAAATACGTGTATACAAAAGGGCTACATCATTATATGACCACATAACTTTTGAAAATTACAAACCAGAAGTATTGTGGATTCTTTAATTGATTCACACGAATTTGCAGCTCATTATTACCAATTTTTAATACATTTAGTTCAACTGTGTGATACAATATTTCTCATTTTTTGCAATTTTAACAATTTTAGTGAAAATTACGAAAATTGAACATTGGAAGTTTGATCCTGTATCTTTTTTTTTTGCCTGGTTTGCTATGCTGATTTTTTTATATGATGGAGATATGACTTAAAGGTATGTAATTAACTAAAACAAAAAAAAATTAAATTCGACAATTTTTCTCACGGCACCATATTTTACTCAACTAGGGGGTAAAAATGATGAAGAGCCGTGCCTTGGAAAAGTACAATATATTTAATAAATTCAGAAATAATTGTAAAAAAATGGTATGTTTTAAGTTACAACCTTAAAAACAACTAAGTTTTATAATCCAATTCCTTTTTTTTAAAAAAAATTCACAAAATTTTTAAAATGTGGTCAAAAGGGGGGTAAGTTGGAATTTGGGTCATTTTTCAGGGGGGGGGGGTAACTTTGACCCCATTTATCTGAAAAAAATGCCTGGTAAGGTGGTCCGATATTTTTACCTAAGAAAGAGTATATACCAAATAGTAATATATTAAAAAAATAGCCATTTTAAATTCGGAATTATTTTTGGGGTCAGGTGTCCTCACTAACCTTAAGTGTTTTTCACTAATTTTAAGTTATGCGTATGTAAATATTACAAAAAATAATGATGCCAATAGAATTAAGATGTGAATGGTATATAGTTAAAATGAACTGCATTAAATTCGTGCATACAAAAAAAAATTGTATTCTGTACAATTATTTCTGAAATAAGTGCAGAAAATGTTGTTTTTTTCATTTTACAAATTTATCAGAAAAATTCAAAAAAATTAACCACTTTACCGGTTTACGGAATATTAAAAATTGTAGGTATAAGCGTGTAACATCAGTTTTATCACGGAGCCTTTGTCTACGAAACAAACACGAAAATCTGGCCAAATCATGACACTGGCAGTAAGTGATCTATTGAAAAAAAAACATTTGTTTAATGAAACCGTAACACGAGAAACACAATATTTTCTTCATCAACATTTCAAATAACGGCTAAACTACCTTAATCCTTTCTGAATGGTTTTAAAATTAAAAAAAAACAAAAATCGAAAAATTCATCTATTTAGAGAGTTGGCTAATGTATACAGATAAAATGGACATTTGTATGGTCATATAGACCCAATAATGATAATGTAAAATATTCTTTAATTGACAACGGTCTCTTAATTATTTTTGTATAGGGGAAACTATTGACATTTTTTGCTCTCACTTAGGCACCAAGTTTCGTTGAGTAATGAGAGACCCCTCAAAACGACCGGAATAATTTCACGTATATCACATTAAATTTTCGGGGTGCCATGTCAGATAAAAATTTTTGCAAATTTAGAAAATCCGAAGGGTACTCATGGAAACTCCCTTACACCCATAAAATAGTCCAGAAATAGGCTTTGAACAATCAGATAAAAATATACCCAATACATTTAATAAATTATCTGAATAAATTTATTTATAAATTCTATATGAAAATGCTTTTTAAATACAGCTCCAATATTAAAATTCCATTGAATAATAAATCCACTGTATATGCTACAGTTTGGCACCGTCAAATATCAAAATAAGAACTATTTTCAATTTTCACACTTTTTACTGTATTTTATTTTTGTTCCCCATATAACGAGCAAATCTACCAAGTTTCATCTCATTCCGAAATAAAATAAAGCCGTTTCAACCTGTTTTATGAACAAACTTTAACGCTTTCAATTGTTCAACTCAACACTTGATTTAAAAAAAATCAACAATTTTCATGTGTCATTATATCTATACTTGGATGATAAGTTTTCGCTTTCGCAACCTATATATATGTCATAATAAACCATAGGAAGGCTATATCTTTAAATAATATCAATACTGAATTCCAAAGTTATAAAAATTTTACCTTTTTAAGAAGAAAAATGGGCACATTACTTATCTTTTAGAACAAATTTTTACATTTACTTTCTAATTTTTGTATTAATTTCACAATCAAACATTCTTAAACAGTAATCAATATATAAATCAAATAATCATGGTTCAGACATGGGTGTACATTTGTATTTACTAAAATTCAATTGATTATTAATAGGTTAATAGCAATATTTCCAAAGAAGTTTCTTAAAAAAGAGATTTACACAGCCAGGAGTTTTGAAGTACCCTTTATGACATCATGCAAACTGTGACGTCATAATGCTATGATGTTGTAACCATATATTGTAAACAAGTAAACATCAATACAAGAATTTGAAATAAATGGTGAAAGCAAAAAAACATGTTTTTAAAATTAGTAACCGAGTGCATTTATTGTGTACAAGGTCCATGGTTACCAAATGAAACCACTCCACCTACTGATATGTTACTTTTATATATATATATGCGCATATCCTGGCTTTTTCCATCTACATGTGCATCCCCCCCCCCCCCACAAAGAATGTTTAAGCTATCTTTGTAATCTCAGGAAGACATTTCTGTGATTGTATTTATCAAATAGGAATCGGATTATTATCTTCTAATTTTGTTCTTTAAATATGGATCAATTTCATATATTTACAATAAAAGCTTCATTTTATAGTTTGTTTACATTCTTCAGTGCCTACAATTATCTCCCTTGGTTGACAAGATTTTAACCCTTTCAGTGCCGAGCCTTTTTCTTTATTTTGCCAGACAAACATTCGACTATTCAAATACAACTGCTACGTCAGTGACGTTAACAATAGCGTAACGTCACAAGAAGAGAACCAATAAAGGGAAAACGACGTCTTTAGAAAATAAAAAGATAGGAAATCGTGATGAAAAAAAAATCATTTCAATGATATTATTACGTTTTTTTCAGTTTTAAACTTAAAATGTGAATTAATGTCTTTTCTTTTTATGTATCTCTTATCGTTGAGGAATTCGAAGGGTTGTTTTGTTTTTTGTTTGTTTGTTTCATTTTGTTTTGTTTCATGTTTTTCCTGTTAGTTAGTTTTTTTTTGTTTCTTTAGGTCGTTGGTTGTTATTATTTTCGTTCTCTCATGTGTACGTATAGAGTCCAAAGATTTTTTTGAAAAATTTGTGTATGCTTAACAATCGCTGTTTTATAATTCTGTTTATATCCTTCAAACATGTAAGTTCAAACGACTTAAAACTCAATATATTTTTATGACACTTTGCATTAAGATATCTTTTAAAAAGAAAATTTACTCTGTTAATAAAAGGGCAGACACAACTCAATACCTTTGAATAATAGACTTTGTAAAATGTGTGACAAAAGTGTAATAGAAGATGAAGTTCATTTTTTAACACAATGTAAAAAATATACAGAATTTAGACAGTCTTTTCAAAATGAAATAATAAATTATCTGGTATTATCTAATAATATTAATAATAAAAAATTGATAAATTGTTTAGATAGCAGCTCTTTTAAAGTATTAAAAATTACTTCATCCTTTAATAGTAAAATAAATGTTTTTCCACTCGTAACCAGTCACTTTGTATATAACTAGTTTATTGTATACTCTGTGTAAATTCCTAGTCATTATGTATGATCATATATTCTTTTGTAAACCACTGTTGTTATTATATATTGTTCATTGGGCCTGTGCCATTATTATAATGTGCTTGCGTCAATAAAATTATTCTATTCTTATTCTATTCTATTACAAAAAAAAATCCTTTAATTTTACACTTTTAATTTATACTGAGATCAAGCCTACTGTTCCAACGCTTCACACTGGTGGTGGTGCCAACACATGCCATGTACACCTTTAAGACACGCTGTACAGTATGTACTTGTCCTACGTCTACGCTGCGGCCGTGAGCATACGCAACGCTGCTTTTGTTTACCGCGCATAAGTTTTTGTAATCTTGCAGGATTATTTCCTCGGTTTTCTACAAGCCGCCGCTCATCATTATTCAGATATTCTTCGGACAAAGATTGGATTATTTCCTGTATGAAGTCAAGTCTGGATAGTACTTTCTCGACTGTATTTTGTGAGTAGAAAATGTATGCGTATAGCATCATGCGGTGAAACCCCAGATACTCAGATGTAATACCTGTCAGAGTAAAGAATATACCTATATCTGCAGATGATGGACAGATAGAAAGAGCTATTACCATCAGAGATGTAGAAGTAATAAGCCTGACCAGAGAAAGGCTTAGAGTCAACAACAAGCTCACCAACTGCCAAACTGGAGACAGAATAGTTCTATGCAAGAAATTCGAGCAACCTCTACCAAGACTGTTAAAAATAGGTAAATATCTTGCAACTATTCTACATTATGGACAACACAAGATATTTGATAACTTTATACGTAACAAATGCATGCAAAAGGGCCAAACAATACAACAGTGTACCAATGAGCGGATGTGCAGGAAGTGCAATCAACCAGGACACAAAATGCTGGACTGTCTAGAATACCTATACAAAGAGTTCCAACATGATATGAAGGATGATGAAGATGAGAACAATACTTTTGAAACAAGAGTGGAACAATATGAAGAAGAAAATGAAAACAATATACATACAGATGGTCATGATGTGAGAGATCAAGATGATGGACACAATATAGAGCAGATGTCACAGTTTATACTGCAGACAACAGTTAACACAGGAAACCCTAATAAGAGTAAGAATGACACAAAACTTAAAGACAGTAACAATTCAAAGAAACCCAACAATCAACAAAGAGGTGAAACAACAAAAAAGAAGTCAATGAAACCACTACAAAAGAAACAGAGTGAGATGACTAACTTTGTAACTCCACATAGAAGTCAGTTCCTGAAAGAGAATGAGAAAAGAATACCAAACAATTCAAACCAACTTAATAGTTCAAATTATGTATATGCATGTGTTTTTTAACCTGTTTTTATTTATAAAAGAAAAAAGTGAACCATTAAATTTATAACAAATCTAATAAATATAAGACAACACTATGGAAAAACAGACAGTCTTTTCTCTGTCCTATATAATGATGGTGTTATATTCAAGTATTCTGCTATTTATATTATATATAGATAATCATGTACTGTGTATTGATGAAAATGGAAATAACAGATGTAATTATGCACATCCCCTTTTTGTTGAATTTTTTGGAATATTACAATTGGAAAATTGCAAAAATAATACTTCAAATTACATTAAATGTATATTTATTTCAAGAAAACATACTATTAGAAACTTCTTCTATATGTTTTGGCTTATCCCTTTGTTAAACCCCTTTAAACGCATTGCAAGTCAATTATTTAAAAAACTCCAACACACACCTGTTTTATTGATCAGGGAAATATTAAAACGAAATGACCTTCACATCACTATTTTATCAATGAACCTAAATCTAATAATGAGTCATTTAAATGTCTTACAGGTGAATAGAGATGTTTGTATTGTTTGTAGTTACATGTACTTTACATTTTGTAGTATTTTAAATTGTCATGTATTTTTGAATTGTACTTTACAATGCTTAACAACATACATATATGCTCTTCTAATGTAAAAGGTTTGCGCGATTTATCCAAAAGATTTAGACTATACGAATGGATTAAGTATCAAAAATGCAATATAAGTTTTATTCAAGAAACTCATTTTGATAAAACAATTGAAAACTTATTATCAACGGAAGTGATCTTAACTTTCATTTCAATCATGGAACCACAGCGATCAAAGGAGTTGCAATTATGATAAAAAATGATTTTCAAAGTGAAATTTTAGAAGAACATATAGATAATAGCGGTAGAAAATATATTGTTAAATGTACAAATAGAAAATAATATATATACATTTGTAAACATTTACGCCCCAAATGTTGAAAGCGAGAGAAATACTTTTTTTATTGGGAGGAGATTTCAATGATACACTTGAAGAAAACGATAGGCAATCTTCAGCGAGTGCTAAAAATAAAAAGAATTTTAAACCCGTGCATGGTCTTAAAACTTTAATAAAATCAAACAAACTCATAGATATATGCCGGATTATGAATCCTAAAACGCGACAATACACATGGAGAAGATCGAATCCTCCAGAAGCAAGTAGAATTGATATGCTTTTGATCAATCAAGACTTGATGCCTAACATTCTATCGTGTAATATAAGACCAGTTATGATAAAATTTACAGATCACCAGGCTGTTTCCATTAAAATACAAACATTATCATCTAAAAGTAAAGGGCCAGGAATATGGAAAATAAATAACTCTATAATAGACGAACAAAATTATATTAATGAAATTGAAAAGCTAATAAACAAATACAAGATTACTATAGAAAAAAATGGCGAAATAAGTCTCTTATGGGATAAATTAAAAATAGAAATAAAAGATTTTTCAATTACCTATTGTAAAAATAGAGCAAAAAATAAAAAGAATAAAATAAAAAAGCTAGAAATGAATTATTGATATTAAAATCCCACAACATACAAAATGAAAACAAAGAGATCACTAATAATATTTCAAAAATAAAAAACGAACTAGAAATAGAATATGAATACCAAGCCAAAGGTGCACAAATAAGATCAAAACAAGAATGGTGCGAAAAGGGAGAAAAAAATAATAAATACTTCTTAGGCTTAAAACAAAATAGACAAACTAAAAAAAAACAATAATAAAGCTAAAAGATAAAGATGGTAAAATACACACAAAACAAAGTCAAATATTGAAAATAGAAAAAGATTTTTATCAAAAGTTATATTCCCTAGAACAAGAAAAAGACGAAGAACAAACTCGATCTTATATTCAGAAGTCAACAATAAATTACAAGTTAAATAAAAATGAAAGCGAACAATGCGAAGGAGAAATAAAGGTTGAAGAAATTATTAATGCAATAAATAACTTAAAGTTAGACAAAAGTCCAGGAAAAGACGGCTTAAGTACTCACTTTTATAGAAAGTTTTCGTATTGTTTAAGTCCAATCCTCGTGAAAGTTTATAACAGTGCTTATAACAACAAAGAACTTCCATTCACACAAAGACAAAGCTTGCTTAATCTGATATATAAAAAGGATGACCCAACAGATTTAGCTAATTATAGACCAATCTCGCTTTTAAATATGGACTGCAAAATTTTATCATATGTTCTAGCAACAAGAATTAAACTAGAGGCTCCCAGGAGCCTGTAATCGCTCACCTGGAATCCAAATGACTTAAACTATATTAAAATTTTTGAAATTAACAGTTTCAGTCTAGTTGTTATAGCTTTTAAGTTACTGTGCAAAAACTAAACATTTCTTCAAAAAATTTGTTAAATACAATAGCTCCTATAAGGTGCCATCCACAATTTCTAAAAATTAAATGGTTTTTAGGCATTGTCCTTTAGGGTACTTTAGAAATTTACAGTTTTACTCTACTAATAGGTGTGTTATAGTCTAATTTATAATTAAAAAACTGTTCATATGTCCAAATTCATAATGAAAGGGCAATAACTCCTATAAAGAGTCATCTTGCAATTTTTGGACTAAGCAATCATTTGTAGGGCTTCTATTGCTGATCATTTGTGCAATTTACAGTTTTAATCTAGCTACTATAGTTTTCAAGTTACAGGACAAAAATGGAAAATTTCTTAACAAAATTGTCATTTAAGGGCAATAACCCCTATAAGGAGTCATCTGACAATTTCAGACCAATTAAATGAATTGTAGGGTTTTTTTGCTGATCATTTTTGCAATTTATTATTTCACTCTAGCTGCTATGGTTTTTAAGTTACAGGACAAAAACGGAAAATTTCATAAAAAATTGCAATTTAAGGGCAATAACTCCTATAAGGAGTCATCTGACAATTTCAGACCAATCAAGTGAATTGTAGGGTCTTTATTGCTGATCATTTGTGCAATTTACAGTTTCAATCTAGCTGCTATAGTTTTAAAGTTACAGGACAAAAACGGAAAATTTCATAAAAAATTGCCATTTAAGGGCAATAACTCCTATAAGGAGTCATCTGACAATTTCAGACTAATACAGTGAATTGTAGGGCTTGTATTGTTGATCATTTTTGCTATTTACAGTTTTACTCTAGCTGTTATAGTTTTAAAGTTACAGGACAAAAACGGAAAATTTCATAAAAAATTACCATTTAAGGGCAATAACTCATATAAGGAGTCATCTGACAATTTCAGACCAATCAAGTGAATTGTAGGGTCTTTATTGCTGATCATTTGTGCAATTTATAGTTTCAATCTAGCTGCTATAGTTTTCAAGTTACAGGACAAAAACGGAAAATTTCATAAAAAATTGCCATTTAAGGGCAATAACTCCTATAAGGAGTCATCTGACAATTTCAGACTAATACAGTGAATTGTAGGGCTTGTATTATTGATCATTTTTGCTCTTTACAGTTTTACTCTAGCTGTTATAGTTTTAAAGTTACAGGACAAAAACGGAAAATTTCATAAAAAATTACAATTTAAGGGCAATAACTCATAGAAGGAGTCATCTGACAATTTCAGACCAATCAAGTGAATTGTAGGGTCTTTATTGCTGATCATTTGTGCAATTTACAGTTTCAATCTAGCTGCTATAGTTTTCAAGTTACAGGACAAAAACGGAAAATTTCATAAAAAATTGCCATTTAAGGGCAATAACTCCTATAAGGAGTCATCTGACAATTTCAGACTACTACAGTGAATTGTAGGGCTTGTATTGTTGATCATTTTTGCTATTTACAGTTTTACTCTAGCTGTTATAGTTTTAAAGTTACAGGACAAAAACGGAAAATTTCATAAAAAATTACCATTTAAGGGCAATAACTCATATAAAGAGTCATCTGACAATTTCAGACCAATCAAGTGAATTGTAGGGCTTTTATTGCTGATCATTTTTGCCATTTACAGTTTCACTCTACCTCGTATATTTTTCAGGTTATATTGTAAATACCAAAAATTTTGTCAAAAATCGTCAAAAAAGGGCAATAACTCCTACAAGAAGCCAATACACAACTTCGCACTAATAGCAACTATTGTAGACCTTAATGTGCTGATCAATTTGAAGTAACGGTTTTCTCTATAGCTATTATAGTTTTTTAGATAATGATCAAAAACCTGTGTTGACCCCCATGTTCTATTTTTAGTAACAGCGGCCATATTTGTCTGTTGATCATCACCCTGGGTACAAACTTGAAACTAGGAACCCTAAGGATGATTGTGGCCAAGTTTGAAAAAAATTGGCCCAGTGGTTTCAGAGGAGAAGATTTTTGAAAAAGTTTACGACGGACGACAGACGACGGACGACGGACGACGGACGACGGACGCCAAGTGATAGCAATAGCTCACCTGGACCTTCGGTCCAGGTGAGCTAAAAAGTAATACATTTATTTATCAATGCGGATCAGACAGGATATATTAAAAATAGATACATAGGATTTAATCTTGGTCAAATTCAATATGTAATTGATTATGCCGATAGATTTAATGTTGAAGGAGTAATTTTGTTTATAGATTTTTCTAAAGCATTTGATACTTTGCACTGGAACTTTATGTACTCCGCGTTGGAACAATTTGGTTTTGGCACTTCCTTTTTAAATTGGATAAAAATCTCTATACAAACATAAACAGTCTAATAATAAACAATGGATGGATCTCTGCCCCTGTGGCATCACAGAGAGTAATCCGACAGGGATGTCCATGTTCCGCGATAATTTTCGTACTAGCTGTTGAAATAATGGCCAATTATCTTCGAAACAACTCTGATATAAAAGGTATAGAAATTAAAATAGATGGTAAAACTAAAAACTTGAAGATTTCTCAATTAGCAGACGACACCACACTATTTTTGAAAACCAAAAATGAACTTAAATTACCTTTAAATATTATAGAAACCTTCGGAACTTATAGCGGCTTAAAACTTAATAAAAATAAAACCGAGGAAATATGGTTAGGCAAACTTAAGCATAGTAAAGATAAACCAGAAAATATAAATTTTACTAATAGACCAGTTAAAGTACTCGGTTTATATTTAGGTATAAATAAACTAGAATGCGAAGCATTAAACTGGGAAAGTAAATTTGAAAAAACTAAAAAATTAATAAAATCATGGGAAAAAAGAAATCTATCAATCTTAGGAAAAATTCTCATAATAAAACGTTAATATTACCTCAGTTTACATACATGGGAAGTGTTACAGATATAAAACAAGACAACGTAAAATTGTTAGAAAGAGAACTATTTAATGTTATTTGGAACGGAAAACCGGACAAGATCAAGAGAGCAACATTAATAGCAGATTATGAAAACGGTGGTTTAAACATGATAGATGTAGAGCTACTTTAATATGTTAAAAACTAAATGGGTAATAAGATTAATGCTATCTGAAAACGAAAATTGGAAAGTAATACCGAAAATCTACTTTAATCAATCAGGAGATGATCTATTAGTTTTTTAAATGAATTTAGATCAAGAAACTTTAAAACAAATAACACAAGTGAAAGAGTGGCCAACATTCTATCAAGATGTGTTACGATGCTGGGTTAATTTCTATAGTCAGAAGTCAAATAACCAACCAACAACTTTCCATGAAATAAGAAAACAAATACTATGGGGAAATAAACTAATAAAATTCAAAAGCAAACCCATAGTTATGATAAACTGGATAAAAAGTAAGATTCTATACATAAATGATATACTAGACGAAAACGGAAAGTTAAACGAAGACCACATTTTAAGAAAGTTAAAATTGAAAAATAACTGGATGGCAGAATTTATAAAATAAAAAAAAGCCATACCTTATCACTGGTCCGAAGTTACTGCTGAAGAAAACTCTATAAAGGCAAAACTAAACATAAATAACGAAAAATCAAATATACCATGGAAGAAAAGATATATAAAAGTTAATGAAATAGAAAATAAAATAATTTATAATGCTTTTAAAAACGACAAAGTCGTCGAAAAACATAGGTATATCGAAATGGAAACGTAAATTAGATCTATCATTAACCGAATTTCCATCTAAAACTTTAAACTTTATAAAACATCTAGATATCAATAAACTAAAGATATTTCGATGGAAATTAATAAGTTACATACTAGTAACCCAAGAACAACTCTTTACTTGGAAAAAAGCTGACTCTCCGTTATACATATATTGTAACTGCATTGATAATTATGATCGCTTCTTCATTGAATGCAAAATTCTCAAACAATTTTGGGAAACGATAAATGGAATTTTGCCAAATATTGGTTTTTCGAGGAGAGTTAAACTAAAAGATTTTGTTGTAGGATATAAAATATCTCAAGATGAGTACCTAGACATAAACCAACTATTTACAATAATTGGTTTCTCAATATATAAATCTTTTTATGCCTCCGAGTGTCGAAGTAAAAGTACAAATGCACACAAGGTTCTTAAAAATGAAATCAAAAACTTCATTAAATATTCAATAAGAAAACCAAGTCATCGTATCTTTAAAATATCTAAGTGTATTAATAATATGTAAACAAATACAGTCCCTGGAACGTATAAGTTAACGATTTCATCGTTCGTACATCGTGCGTATATCGTTCGTATATGGTACCGTATAACGTATAAGTTATCGTGCATCGTTTTCACCAGCGTGTATCGTATGGTGGATCGTTTGTTCTATCGTTTATCGTATGGTTTTCCGTTTATGTTAGCGTATATCGTATGGTTTATCGTACATCGTATGGTTTATCGTTTGCGTTATCGTTCGCCATATTGTTGTTCTGTCAAATTAGCGTACATTGTATAATGCTTGGGTAATTTGATTTTACATGTACACAGGAACCTATAAATAAAGTTAGTTATACTAATCCCAGATGTATATCGTTATTTACTTTTAGTAAACTGCAACATTAAATGACATATTTCTGCTCTAATAATTATAACTGTGCATTAATAGTTTTTAAATAACTGTAAATCATTGATGTAAAAAAGTTGATTGCATTAAACAGGATCTGAATTTTCTTTTAACATAATATAAACTGCAATTAATTTGTCTTAAATAAATAAATAAATAAATAAATAAATAAATAAATAAATAAATAAATAAATAAATAAATAAATAAATAAATAAATAAATACGAATACATCGGAATATACAACAAAGTTTTATTTAAAGTAAATATGGTTTTAAAATAAGAACACCAGCTATCTCATGAGCTGTTTAACCGACATTGTCCTAGGGAACATGTCCATTTATGTGTAGTTTATATATGATTTCAAGATTTCAAGATTTTATTAATACACTCAGGCAGCTTACGCTGCAACAAGAGGACAATGTGAAAATAACATATATACAAATGGCAAAGAAAGACAGGACGGCAAAGTATATGACACCTAAATCGAATCAGTAATGTGCATTAAATGTAGAACAGTAACACCGACTACGTGAAATTCAGGGTCATTTAAAAGACTAATAATCGTGATAATCAATGCAAGTACATAGTATTTTGACCACGTGCTTAAAATTAAATGTGTTGGATTATATATATAAATCTTCTTGTAAGTAATTTATAACTCACAGTATACTAGATAGTTTTTGAATGAATATAGCCAAATTGTTCAAAACTGGTATGTTACACAATGAGAGGAGACCAATAATCTTATCATCGCGTGGTGATCTAAGATAATAATTAGGGATGTATTTCAGTCGAAGTTGGTGTATCTGTTCATTTTGACAAAAAAAAAGATAATGGGATTCATTACCAATTGATCTCAAGTTGCAATGTTTACAATAACGCTCATTTTTTGGAATTTTTCGCCAGCGTCCTGTTTCAATGGGAAACTTGACGTTGGAGCATCGGAGTTTAGTTATAGAAATTCTACTATTTTTCTTCAAGGAAGTCAGATATTTGTCCAATCCAAAATGTGTTTTTAGCTTGGAATATAACAGACCCCTAGAAGATTTGTCCATTTCACTAGACCACTTTTGAATAAACTGATCTAATAAGATTTGTTTTATATAAACTTTAATATCATTTTTACCTAGCACACACTGACTGTCCCATACATAGTTATAGCCTGTATCGTAAAGTATAGACTTTATGTATGAGATAAAGCCAGAATTACATAATCCTGTCTCATGTGCATGTAAAAGCAAGCAATACATCTTCCCAGATAGCTTGTCGCTTCCTGCTAACAACTTACTCCAAAAATTTAACATGCGAGATTTAATACGAATCTCTATCGGAGATTTGCCCGTCTCTCCGTAGACCATGAAATTTGGTGTGCTTTTTCTCAATGAAAGGGTATTTTTCAGAAATCTGAGTTGAATCTTCTCAATGACCTGAGAGTTTTCAAATCCCCAGACTTCACACGCATACAATAAAATCGGTTCAATGAGCGATTCAAATAATTTCAATTGGAGATCAATCGGTATATTTAAGTTTTTAATTTTACCATATAAAGCATAAAGTGCTTTTTGAGCTTGTTCACAAAGTTTTTTCTTTGCTTGTGTAAACTTCCCATTATAGTTAAAAATTAGTCCTAGGTACGAAAAATTGTCAACAATTTCTATAGTTTGGTCACACAACCTAAATTCAAAATTACTTGTACATTTTCTCTTCGAAAAAATAACAGCTTTTGTTTTGTCTACATTAATAAACAATTTCCATGTTTTACAATAATTTTCAAATGCAGTAAGAGTGTCTTGTAAACCTTGAGCACTCTCAGCAAGTAAAATAGTGTCATCAGCATATAACAAAACAAATAACAACAAGTAGGTTCTCAAATCATTATTCATTATATTTGAAACACTTGTCAAACCAACAATGTTGTTAGTATTGAAATGGTCTTCTAGATCTGATAGAAAAATAGAAAACAGAAAAGGAGAGAGATTTTCGCCTTGTCTAACACCTATATCGCAAGAGAAAAATCCAGTTATTTGATCCCCTTGCTTAACACATGATTTTATATTATCATACATGTTATAAATGACTCTTAAAATTTCCCAGATAGTTTATTTTTTATCATCTTTTGCCATAGCCCAACCCTCCAAACTGTGTCAAACGCTTTTTTAAAGTCCACAAAAGTGCAAAATAATTTTTTACCCATAGACAAATAAATCTCAATTAATATAGTAGACAGAAAATATTATCCACAGTAGAGTATCCCTTTCGAAAACCAGCCTGTGCATCTGGGATTAGATTCAATAGATCTGAAAATTGTGTTAACCTATTGTTCAATATTGAGGTAAATAGTTTACCTAATGTAGAAACTAAAGTGATTCCTCTATAAGAATCAGGGCTCGAGGGATCACCCTTGTTTTTGTATATAGGCAAAATAATTCCCTCTGTCCATATATCAGGTATAACACCAGTACCTAGAATTTTGTTAAACAAAGACAAATATAATGGTACAAGTATATGTATTGTGGATTTAATATATTCATTTATGATTTTATCACATCCAGGAGCTTTACTATTTTTCAGCATCATTGCAGCAGAAATGATTTCTTCCTCAGTGATTTTGCTATTTAAAATTGTCGTTTGTCAAAGTTGCATCTAAAGTGATATCAAATTCAATATTTATATCATCTTGAATGTCATCCGATGTGTTCAATTTTTTGAAATATTCATATAAACTATCGATAGTCAATTTCGACTCATGGCAAGAATTTATTCTACCAAAATTGTTCAAAATTTTCCACAGTTCTCGAGGATCACGAGCCGATTGTTTTCGAATTTCATTTTCCATCTTAAATTGATAATTTTGGAAGCTCTTATTCATTTCAGCCTTATAATTTTTACAAGCTTGTTTTAAAGATATTCTATTTACATCCGATTTATTCGCGTTGTACTCTCTTTTCGCTTTATGAAATAAGTTACGTTTTTGTCTGCACGTATGTGTAAACCACGGTTGGTCATTTTTAGAGCGATCGCTAATAAATCTAATCCTATTTCCAAAAGTAGTCTCTGCAGAATCAATGAAAGCTTTGTTTAGATCCTCAACAAAATTGTTTAATTTTGTTTTAGAATCTTCACTATTTGAATTAATCGATTCTAATTTATTGCATAGTTCAATCACGTTTAGTTGCTCACAAACTTTGTCCTTGAACTGCTGTGATTTTTCACCATTCCAACGAATAGGTTTAATAATCTTATTCGCGGATTGGGTATTGTTATGCAAATGAGAACTGTAATCGATTGACACTCGTAACCTACAATGAATATCTGATATAAGCGGGTCAAAATCAAGCACTTCAAATTCAGAAATAAGGGGTTTTAAAATAAGAACACCAGCTATCTCATGAGCTGTTTAACCGACATTGTCCTAGGGAACATGTCCATTTATGTGTAGTTTATATATGCACTTAAAAGATACAAGTAATAAACAGGTACACTGAACAGGAGATATGATACCGATTTTTTAAATTAAATAAATTCATTGATATATTATAAATAAAATATTAATAGTAGATGCTACAGATAGCAGTAACCGTTGCACTTGTGTACAATAGCTACAGTAATGTAGCTCCGCCGACATTAAACAATTGTTCAAAGGAGTTAATTAATGTAGCTTTTGTGCGTTATTGCATGTATGAAGTCCCAAACAGGAAGTAGTTGTCCGACAGGTCGGAAAGTTGCTTAGAACGTTCAACTTGTGATACTGAACCACCCTGCCAAATTTCAAATTGTTCTCATGTAAGGTTTCTGAGAAAAGCTTGACGGAAATTCGTACATACGAACAGACGTATTTACGTACAAATGAAGTCCCAAACAGGAAGTAGTTGTCCGACATGTCGGAAAGTTGCTTAGGACGTACAACTTGTGAAACTGAACCACCCTGCCAAATTTCAAATTGTTCTCATGTAAGGTTTCTGAGAAAAGCTTGACCGAAATTCGTACATACGAACAGACGTATTTACGTACAAATGAAGTCCCAAACAGGAAGTAGTTGTCCGACATGTCGGAAAGTTGCTTAGGGCGTACAACTTGTGAAACTGAACCACCCTGCCAAATTTCAAATTGTTCTCATGTACGATTTCTGAGAAAAGCTTAACGAAAATTCGTTAGGACAGACGGACGGACATGAGAAAAAATTAATGCCCCCCAAGACATGTCGTCGTAGGGGCATAAAAAATCACTAAATAAATAAAAATAATAGAAGCATGTTTATCTTTATATTACTTGCATTTACATGTAATTAACTGTTGGTTGGTGCAAATAATACATGTATAAAAATTTTTATCGCAAATGCATTTGTTTGTGCACAAATGCAAATCAACGATTCTAGCTTATGACAGACTATAACAGGTGATTAATAACACAAACCAAACATTGCTGACCTCATATGATTAGTGAAAAAAAATAACCTTAAAATAGCAAATATTTTATTATGCCGTCATTTGTGAACACAGTTGATTGCACTTGTTTGCAGGCCAAAATGTGAAAGAAACATATAAACCATGAATTAAACAAGCTATCATATATATGCCATCGATGGCCAAATGTTGGCCAATTATATCCAATTATTTCTACATGTATAATTAACTCAATTACAGGATTATAAGATTTGCTCTTAAGTTTAACAATATTACAAGACCAAAGGTGAAATACTTGGTTTTGTTTTATGTTCAGGAAGGTTGTTCAGCTTCATAAAAGCTTCTATCAAGATGTCTCTATCCTTATTGATTAAGATATTTAATGGTTTGGAATAATAAATTGTTGCCTTATCTGTACTATTATCTAGTTGTTGATTTGCTGCAAGTTTACAGTAATGTCCTGAAGGCATATCAAGTAAAGTAAAGATAACCTGAAATAAAAAAATACCAGTATTAATTGAAATGCTCCTATTTTATAAACATTTGACTTTGTATACGTTTTTCTCAACCAATCAGCAAGAAATCTTTTAAACGAATCTTGCAAAAGAATCTGACTGTATAGGACCTAAGCAACATTATTTCTATCTAGGTAAACAAACTGTAGTTTCAAAGATTTAAAATTTGACAACAAATAATAAATTGGCATGGCCCAGGCCAGTAAGGACAAAATGAAGTTTTTCTGCAGATCACACTAACATCATAAACATGTTAAAACAATGCAGAGGCACCAAAGAATCTGCAATTGTTCATATGGAAAAAAGTTGATTTAAAGCTGTATTTACATGATGGAGATGTCAAATTTAAAATGCTTTACATACAACTTGCTGATTATTTTTGCTGTTAAAGTGTATCTATTTTAACGAGTCCAAATGCAAACACAAAAACAAGCTTCAACGCAAAAGTAAACTTCAGGTGGGATGGATGGATTGATGAATGTGGGAAACCTATCAGATGTTTAAGAAGAATTGAAGTTTTAATAATGATAATGAATAAAAGTCAGTTTTTAACAAGTGTGGACTGTGAGCCCGCTCACAAAGGGATACCCCCCGCTTCGCTTTAAGTCCAATTATCTCCCCTGAATATCAGACAGCGACGAAAATTCTTCATGCACATCTACATATGATGTACTTCCTTCATGTAAAGTTTCATCAAAATCTGTCAAAAGAGTTTATGAGGAGTTGCACTTACGAGGTCTCGCACTGCATACTATATTGAAAAGTCTAAGTCCAATTATCTCCCCTGAATAATATCGGACAGCGATGAAAACTCTTCATGCTTATCTACATATGATGTACTTCTTCCTGTAAAGTTTCATCAAAATCCGTCAAGCGGTTTAGGAGAAGCGCTTTCAAGGGATGTGGACAGATGTACGGACAGGCAGACAGGGTGATTCCTATGTGATAAGCTTTCCAGAACTAAATTTAAATGATTAAATTGTGAAAAAAAGTCTAGAAAAATTTTCATAAAACCAGAGGCTTTCAAGAGCCTGTATCACTCACCTGGTTTTATAGGCAATGAAGATGGCATTTCCCTGATCATGATGTTAAACTAAGTCCAATAATTTTCAATTGTCTACTGGCATAAATTATCTTTGTTGAGACTATTTATATGGATGAATCTTGCTGTTTGGTTTCAACTGGTTCAATAGTTTCAGATAAGAAGTTATTTTTACATTATCCTGTATATTTCTATTTTAAGCAAGTGTGGATAGTATTGCTTAGTCCCCTAACGGCAAATACAATTTTCAAAGTTCAAGGGGCCATAATTTCATTAATAAGCATTGGACTGGGACGATATTCGAACTTGATTTGTAACTCATCATGGTTGACTTACATACAAATATCAGCTCAATATCTACAAGCGTTAAGAAAAAAAGTCTGGAAAACATATTTTTTAGAAAATTTCTCTGGAAAACATCTTTTTTGTAAAATTTCTCTGGAAAACATTTTTTTTTAGAAAATTTCTAAGTCCAAGGGGCATAATTTTGTCAAAAATCATTTGACTGGAATATTATCTGAACTTGATCTGTAACTCATCATTGTTGACTCACATACCAAATATCAACTTAATATATACATGTATCCGCGAGTGTTAAGAAAAAAGCCACAAAACTTTTATTTTTTTTAGAAAATTTCTTAGTCCAAGGGCCATAATTTCATCAAAAATCATTGGACTGGAACATTATTCGAGCTTGATCTGCAACTCATCATGGTTGACTCGCATACCAAATAGCAGCTTAAAATATATCTGCAACCATTTAGAAAAGAGTGGGAAAAATTTTTTTAAAGTCTGTCCTGAAAACTGTTATTTTTAGAAATTTTCTACAAGTCCAAGGCCATAATTTCGTCACAAATCATTGAACTGGAGCATTATTCGAACTTGATCTGTAACTTATTATGGTTGACTCATACACCAAATATCAGCTTAATATATATCAGCAAGTTTTTAGTATGGAAAACATGTGTGACAGACTGACAGAATAATGAACAAGTGCAAACCTATTTTCAACTCAGGCGACAACGGTAGGGGACTCCACTGTAATTAATTCCTACAATTTCAGCTATCATGGATTTTTGATCAAATAAGCAAACAAGAGCTATGCTGTTTCAGTAAATATTGCTTTTAAAAATAAATAAAGTCCTCTCTTAAAAGTGATGGTAAAATGGTAACAAAAAATGGGTCAAAGACAGAAATGGCAGATTTGTTAAACAGAAAGTAGATCAACCCTTGAAACAGTCCAAGTCGGCTTGGAAAACAGGAAGTACATTGTAGATAACTGACTGACCTGGAGAGGGGAGGCACGGTACAACCCATCATGCTTAAACTGTGCCAAATTTGAAATCAATCCCTTTAGTAGAAGTCGAGAAAACTGTTACGAAAATTTTTCCCCACCCGACCACCCAACATTCACCATACTATAACCCACTCTGTGAAATCTGGCCAAAAATGATAATGGTGGCAATTTGTAGTCTTAGTGGCATGAAATAATTTGTAGAGGACCGTCCCAAAAAAATTCCTCATAACTTGTGTCCTAGCTATGTTAAACGAAGTCCTTTGGTGGTGGCCATTTCGAATTTTCAATTAGCATCAAAAACACAAACATCATATAGGACCATCCAATGCAAGCAACATTGCTACTAAGTTTTGTTTCATTGGTTAAATGGTTTCTAAGAAGAAATATTTTTAAAAATTTTCCCATAGGGTACTATGTTAAACTAAGTCCCGAGGTGGTGGCCATTTTGAATTTCCGATTGGCATAAAAAACATAAACTTTACAGAGGACTTTACTTTGAATACTTGTGATAAGTTTTCTTTCTACAGTTAAGCCAATTTTTGAGAAAAAGCCTTTTTAAACTTTTTTTCCCATATGGTCACAAGTTAAACTAAGTCCAGTGTGGCAGCCCTTTGAATTTCCAATAGGCATAAAAAAAAATAAAATAAAAATATTGCTAGCAAGTCCAGATTGGCTTAGTTAAAAGGTTTTAAAGATGAAGTGTTTTAAAACTTTTTCCCATGGGGTTCTACTCCTTCTTTTAGGGGTTTTTAACGTCCTACACTACCCTCGGTCGGATGGTTGTTAGTCGTTAGTATTCCATGGACTCCACCATGGTGGTTTTGTCGAAGCCCGGCCTTGGGGATACCTGGTCGAAAAACTCTGCAGCATATGTCCTACTAGAGGCCGGGCTGCTCCAATGTAACGTTGGCCTACTCCAGTACCCCACATGGGTAGGAGCGTTTCCCCACTCTGACCGTCTTGGAGGTCTTACATCTGCAGAGTGGGGTTCTATGTTTAACTAAGTCCTGAAGTGGCAGCCATTTTGAGTTTTAAACAATATTGGTAGAAAGTTAGTTTCGATGGTTAACAGGTTTCAGAGAGTATGCCTTTTTACTATTAATACCTATTTTAACTAAGTCCCACTGTGACAGCCAAGTATTAGTTTTCCAAGCACAATAAAAAACACAAACTTTGTTTAAGGCCATTTCAATGAACATTCTGACCATGTTTGGTTTTAATTGGCCAAGTGGTTTCAGAAAAGAAGATTAGAATGTAAAAAGTTTACAGACACTGATGAAGACGACAGACACAAAGTAATAACAATAGCTCACCTGACCCTTCTAAAAAAGAACCATCAAAGAAGTTCACTGAAGCTACATCTATTGGTCATTATGTTGAATGGGGAGCAGCAAAAACAATCCCTACTGTTTGGTTTCTGGTTTGATGAAAAATATAATAGCTCAATATGACTTGAGTTGATTTCTACTTTATGCTAATATTGATAATTTACCTTTGTTCCATTTACTATCATTCCAGGCATTTTGTTCTTAATAGCAAACCTATTGAAATCCAACAAAAGTTCACCTGCATGTTGACCTAAAATTCTCTCATTCAGTTCAGTCATTATTTGTGGTCTAGTTGCCTCATCCTCAGAACCAGACGCACTAGAACTTGTATCACTGCTTTTGAGGTAATTTGTATCTTTCTGAATACCTTTTTTCAACTGTGAAAAATGATACATTTAGTAACAGATGATGAAGCTGATAATGAAGACTGGGACCATACTGGGAGAGTTTCCCAGTGTTCGTCCCACAGAGCAGCGCAATGACTTCTCAGTGAGAGCCTCTTGTAGGTGTGTTGTCAGGTCATAATACGGAAAGTGTTGCCACAGAACATAGTGGGAGACGTGTTTGAAAAGCCATGCTGTTTGCAAGATAAAGACCTCTTATGGTTATGGTTACTAGTTTACTGACAAATTTACCCCCAGCAAGCATCAGATTAGAAAATAAGTATTAAACCATGCCAGCAATGTAACTGACTTAAGCCGCAGGTATAAAATTGACAAATTCATCTTTAATACACTATTTTTCTCCATACTAGAATGTCTACAAGTTCTAATTTTATACATTTTGACCCTTTCATTACATCCAAAACCTAAAACAGGAGTTTATTTAAATTAAAGCACATTCTACTAAGCGCGGAACACTGCAGACCCCAAAATTTCATAAAATATTACATAATATTAATAATGTTTCGGCTGAAATTTTACACCCTAATAGCATGAATAGGTTTTGGCTCTGATAAACAATTAAAATGATAGACTTGGTGATTTACCTTCTTTAAGTACCATTTTTATCAAAAGTAATAGAAGTTGATATACCTGTCATTGCCTCTTACAGGTGAAGAACCACCAATGTTTTTTTACTCTTTGGCTATATTAAAATTTGATAATTTTGACTTATCCTAGAAAATTTACCTTCATTTCAAATTAAGTGACACTTCTGTCCCATATACAAATGCACTGGGTGAACATATGCAAATGCCAACACTTATTTTAAAAGAAAACTAACAAAACAGGTGTGACACTTTCGCGACATATAATGCAACTTCTTCTTGTTGTCCACCCACTTCTCCCTGTTCTGTCAGCACTTCTCCTTGTCAGACCCCAAAAAGAGAAGTGACTTCTTCCTATAATTTTGACACAGCGTGAGCCCTGAGTAATCTCGACCAATTAAATAAACGCATTTTTAAATATGCAAATCATATTAGAATTATTTAGCTTGACATTCTGAAATGTGTGTACAAATGTGACAAATCAAATTTTTTGAACAAAACTTTTGATATTAGTGTGCCTAACTGATGCAATAGAAACGCATCATTATATGCATGTACATGAAACAAGTGTGGACAAAGAAACAGTCTGGCTTGCATATTCTGCATCAGAAACAAAAAAAACTAGGTATCAGTGAGATGGCATCCATCTTTGTGGGCCCTGCCAACCTTGAGGTCAAAGTTCAAATTCAAAGGTAAGCAAACATGGTATGTGATACAATCGCCTTGATATTATCTACCAACAAACCTTATATCAAAGGCTTGCCTCAAAAGATAAACAAGTTAAAGCGTGGATACGATTAGTTTCAGACGGATGGACAGAGGGCATCCACCACAAAGTAGTAAGGTCCTAATTACATCATGAGCATCACGTAGATAGCATAAAAATGTTATCATGTAAAATATATACAATGCGTGGTTACAGAGAAACTATCCTCATTGAAAAACATTGTCACTGGACCGTGAAATTGTGGTTAAGGTCAGGTGACACATACCAGATAGTCATGTACAATTCATTAGCAACCTATATACCAAATATTGTCATCCTACCATGCAAGGTTAAAGAGGAACTGCTCTAACCCAAAAACTTTAATGTGGTCGCTGGACCGTAAAATTTAGGGCAAGGTAAGGCGACAGGTGACTGACTGGCAAAGTACTTATCATAAGCTACCACTGGACCAAATCTGATCGACAGACCTAAGGATTAAGCTTACAATAATACAAGGCACTATGTCAATTAAGTGCTGACACCACTGCCACAACCGCCGGTGCCGGTGGATTACCATATGAGGGTCTTGCCTCCACAGACTATCGTCGCAGGTGAGACAAAAAATAATTTTGTTCTGAAAACATGTTTTATTTAAAGATGAATACAATTTCCGTTCAGTAAAAATTTTTGGCAAAAATGGCCCTTCAGTCGATTTCTTTTCCAGTACGTGTGTTAATTGTATAATTTACGGGTCGGTTTAATCGTATCATTTCAAAAATAAACAGATAAACATTTACGTCTATGACTTTGTGTACTTAATATATTATAAGTACAACATGAGAAAAAAAAGTACCATTCTTGTAAAATCCAATTACTTAGATTTAAATTCTTAAAGCGGTTATGCATACCCATTACACATGCATATTATGTATAATCACACCCATGCTAAATTTTACATGGTTTTGCACAGCATCCATGTATCCCATTGGAAGTTCAAATAGTCCAAACACTTCCATTCAAATTTGTGTGGGTAGAAAATGCTCTATGCATGGGCAGAATTTTAAGTTTATTTTACAGAATGCCGACACTTGGGCCATGGAAATTCTCAGCATCCTGTTGACTGTAATATACTAGCAGTTGAAATTTTTTTCAAGGCTGTTACATTTTGAGCAACAAAAATGTGCATGGGATATACGAGTACCTTCAAAATCAGCCATGCATTTTTTCCATTGCCATACATTGTGAGAAAACGCTTCTTATTTTGAGGATGTACTTCGATCCGAGTCTTACACTTATAAATACATACATGTATGTTTGTACCAAATTAAATCTGTTTTAATAATTAGCTTTACCTCTACAACAGAAACTACTGTTTTTGGTCGTTCAAATGCTGAAGACGTCCCTTTCTTGTACAATCTAAGATCTGGTTTTGAGATCACATTTAATCCAAACAAATTTGTCCATGTAGTAGGGTCTTCTTTTCCAACTCTAAACAAATAATTCTTGGAATCATTATATTCATCTATACCCTTTATTTTCTTGCAAAAAAGTTCTAAATGTAATTACTTGTGCATGTTACTTAATGTCTAACCAGGCAATAGACCAGTATATTTCCCAAAGTTTTGATTAGGATAAGGACAATGTTCTAATACCCAAAACCAAAAGTCAAATAACTGTTTTATTACCTAATACGCCTCTCCAGATCAGTCTATAACAAGTTTGGTCAACATTGTTTATTTAAGAGTCTTAAAAAACAATTTAATGAACAATTACCAGGGATGATTTTAGACTTTTTCAAATGGGTCCCACACCACACAATATAATTTCACAGAAAAATGACTTGCCCACAATCTGTATCAGCAACATAAACTAGAGGCTCCCAGGAGCCTGTAATCGCTCACCTGGAATCCAAATGACTATATTAAAATTTTTGAAATTAACAGTTTCAGTCTAGTTGTTATAGCTTTTAAGTTACTGTGCAAAAACTAAACATTTCTTCAAAAAATTTGTTAAATACAATTACTCCTATAAGGTGCCATCGACAATTTCTGAAAATTAAATGGTTTTTAGGCATTGTCCTTTAGGGTACTTTAGAAATTTACAGTTTTACTCTATTAATAGGTGTGTTATAGACTAATTTATAATTAAAAAACTGTTCATATGTCCAAATTCATAATGAAAGGGCAATAACTCCTATAAAGAGTCATCTTGCAATTTTTGGACTAAGCAATCATTTGTAGGGCTTCTAATGCTGATCATTTGTGCAATTTACAGTTTTAATCTAGCTACTATGGTTTTCAAGTTACAGGACAAAAATGGAAAATTTCATAACAAAATTGTCATTTAAGGGCAATAACCCCTATAAGGAGTCATCTGACAATTTCAGACCAATTCAATGAATTGTAGGGCTTTTTTTGCTGATCATTTTTGCAATTTATTATTTCACTCTAGCTGTTATGGTTTTTAAGTAACAGGACAAAAACAGAAAATTTCATAAAAAATTGCAATTTAAGGGCAATAACTCCTATAAGGAGTCATCTGACAATTTCAGACTTAAAAGTAATTTGTAGAGCTTGTATTGCTGATCATTTTTGCTATTAACAGTTGCACTCTAGCTGTTATAGTTTTTAAGTTACAGGACAAAAACGGAAAATTTCATAAAAAATTACCATTTAAGGGCAATAACTCCTATAAGGAGTCATCTGACAATTTCAAACTTGAAACAAAATTTGTAAGGCTTGTATTGCTGATCAGTTTTGCTATTAACAGTTTCACTCTAGCTGTTACAGTTTTTAAGTTACAGGACAAAAACGGAAAATTTCATAAAAAATTGTCATTTATGGGCAATAACTTATTTAAGGAGTTGTCCGACAATTTCAGACCAATCAAGTGAATTGTAGGGTCTTTATTGCTGATCATTTGTGCAATTTACAGTTTCAATCTAGCTGCTATAGTTTTCAAGTTACAGGACAAAACAGAAAATTTCATAAAAAATTGCCATTTAAGGGCAATAACTCCTATAAGGAGTCATCTGAAAATTTCAGACTAATACAGTGAATTGTAGGGCTTGTATTGTTGATCATTTTTGCTATTTACAGTTTTACTCTAGCTGTTATAGTTTTTGACTTACAGGACAAAAACGGAAAATTTCATAAAAAATTACCATTTAAGGGCAATAACTCATATAAGGAGTCATCTGACAATTTCAGACCAATCGAGTGAATTGTAGGGTCTTTATTGCTGATCATTTGTGCAATTTACAGTTTCAATCTAGCTGCTATAGTTTTCAATATACAGGACAAAAACGGAAAATTTCATAAAAAATTGCCATTTAAGGGCGATAACTCCTATAAGGAGTCATCTGACAATTTCAGACTAATACAGTGAATTGTAGGGCTTGTATTGTTGATCAATTTTGCTATTACAGTTTTACTCTAGCTGTTATAGTTTTAAAGTTACAGGACAAAAACGGAAAATTTCATAAACAATTACCATTTAAGGGCAATAACTCATATAAGGAGTCAGCTGACAATTTCAGACCAATCAAGTGAATTGTGGGGCTTTTATTGCTGATCATTTTTGCCATTTACAGTTTCACTCTACCTCGTATAGTTTTCAGGTTATATTGTAAATACCAAAAATTTTGTAAAAAATCATCAGTAAAGGGCAATAGCTCCTACAAGAAGCCAATACACAACTTCACACTAATAGCAACTATTGCAGACCTTAATGCGCTGATCAATTTGAAGTAACGGTTTTCTCTATAGCTATTATAATTTTTTAGATAATGATCAAAAACCTGTGTTGACACCCATGTTCTATTTTTAGTAACAGTGGCCATATTTGTCTGTTGATCACCACCCTGGGTACAAACTTGAAACTAGGAACCGTAAGGATGATTGTGGCCAAGTTTGAAAAAAATTGGCCCAGTGGTTTCAGAGGAGAAGATTTTTGAAAAAGTTTATGACGGACGACGGACGCCAAGTGATAGCAATAGCTCACATGGACCTTCGGTCCAGGTGAGCTAAAAACTAGAGTCTCCCAGGAGCCTGTAATCGCTCACCTGGAATCAAAATGATTTCAACTATATTAAAATTTTTTAAATTAACAGTTTCAGTCTAGTTGTTATCGCTTTTAAGTTACTGTGCAAAAACTAAACATTTTTTCAAAAATTTTTGTTAAATACAATAACTCCTATAAGGTGCCATCAGACAATTTCTGAAAATTAAATGGTTGTTAGGCATTGTCCTTTAGGGTACTTTAGAAATTTACAGTTTTACTCTACTAATAGGTGTGTTATAGACTAATTTCAAGAATTTATAAACTCATAAAAACTGTTCATTTGTCCAAATTCATAATGAAAGGGCAATAACTCCTATAAAGAGTCATCTTGCAATTTTGGACTAAGCAATCATTTGTGCGGCTTCTATTGCTGATCATTTGTGCAATTTACAGTTTTAATCTAGCTGCTATAGTTTTCAAGTTACAGGACAAAAATGGAAAATTTCATAAAAAATTGTCATTTAAGGGCAATAACCCCTATAAGGAGTCATCTGACGTTTTCAGATCAATTAAGTGAATTGTAGGGCTATTATTGCTGATCATTTTTGTAATTTATTTTTTCACTCTAGATGTTATGGTTTTTAAGTTAAAGGACAAAAACGGAAAATTTAATAAAAAATTGCAATTTAAAGGCAAAAACTCCTATAAGGAGTCATCTGACAATTTCAGACTTGTAAAGTAATTTGTAGGGCTTGTATTGCTGATCATTTTTAACAGTTTCACTCTAGCTGTTACAGTTTTTAAGTTACAGGACAAAAATGGAAAATTTCATAAAAAATTGTCATTTATGGGCAATAACTTATTTAAGGAGTCATCTGACAATTTCAGACTAATACAGTGAATTGTAGGGCTTGTATTGTTGATTATTTTTTCCTTTTTACAGTTTTACTCTAGCTGTTATAGTTTTAAAGTTACAGGACAAAAATAATAGATAATGATCAGAAACCTGTGTTGACACCCATGTTCTATTTTTAGTAACAGTGGCCATATTTGTCTGTTGATCACCACCCTGGGTACAAACTTGAAACTAGGAACCGTAAGGATGATTGTGGCCAAGTTTGAAAAAAATTGGCAAAGGGGTTTCAGAGGAGAAGATTTTTGAAAAAGTTTACGACAGACGACGGACGCCAAGTGATAGCAAAAGCTCACATGGACCTTCGGTCCAGGTGAGCTAATAAGGTCATACGCATCACGTAAATAGCATTTAATTGTTATCATTTAAAATATAGAATGCATGGTAACAGAGAAACTGACCTAATCTAAAAATGTTTACAGAGTTACAGGACTGTAAAATATATCAAATATCATCATCCTACTATGCATGCATGTTACAGAGGAACTGCCCTAATCCAAAAATTTTATGTACTTTTCAACAGCAATCTATATCAAGGTCAAGGTCAGGTAATACCTATACAGTATACATGTACCAAATATTGTCATCCTACCATGCATGGTTCAGGGGGACTTGCCCTAATCCAAAAAATTTAACGTAATAGCTGGACTGTGAAATTAAGGTTAAGGTTGTTTAACCAGTTTCAGGGAAGAAGCCTTTTAACTTTTTTACCATAGGGTTCAATGTTCAACTAAGTCCTGTGTTAGTTGCCATTTTGAATTTCCAATTGGCATAAAAAACATAAATTTTATAGAGGACCATCCAAACAATATTACTAGTAAGTTTTGTTTCCATTGGATAGCCAGTTTCAGAAAAGAAGCCTTTTTAAACTTTTTCCCATAGGGTCATAGGGTCATATGTTATACATGTATGTAAACTAAGTCCTTCAGTGGTGGCCATTTTGATTTTTGTATTGGCAAAAAAAACATCGACATTTAAGAAGATCATCCAAACAATATTGCAAGAAAGTTTTGTTTCCATAGGTTAACAGGTTTCAGAGAAGAAGCCTTTTAAAACTTTTTCCCATATGGTCCTATGTTAAACCAAGTCATGCGGTGGTGGCCATTTTGAACTTCTGATTGGCATAGAAAACATAAACTTTATAGAGGACCATACAAACAATAATTGCTAATAAGTTTTGTTTTGATTCGTTAACTGGTTTCATAGAAGAAGCATATTTTAACTTTTTTCCTATAGGGTCCGATGTTAAACTATATATATAAGTCCTTGCGGTAGCGGCCATATTAGTTTTCCAATCCAAATAAAAAACATAAACCTTGTATTATATGAACACTATGGCCATATGGCATTGTCAATGTTGAAGGCAATTCCACTGTGCCGAGTGCTGTCAAGTATCATGACAATGCCAGCTATATAAGCAACTATTATATTTATTTCCTTGAAAAATTACGAAACCATGTGTTTAATTCAGACGGTATTATTTTATTTGTACTGCTTCCCGTATGATTTGAATGTGAACCTTATGATACATCATTGTTTGTTATTTTCAGGCACTCTAGTTTAGTTTTCTTAACTTTATGACAAAATTTCCTCATTTAGGGTGAACATTAACATATATTTTTTACAAAAATTAATGATAAATGGTTTTATGTTGCTTTTTACTACACCCCCTGAAACGTAAAACGTTCCCGTACGAACCTTAAACGGACGAACCAAAAACGACATACGAACGGACGCAGAACGAACGAACGCTCTTATCGTCCAGACGAGCCATTTAAAAATTAACCAATCAGAGACAAGCTATACGCTTCAATCGTTCGTATGTGGGAAACGAATGGAGACGCCTATATCGTGCTTTGTAAATATCAAGAAACGTTCGATCATTTTAAATAAAATCTTGAGAATCAAGCTGGTTTATAGTAAACAAATAAAAAATTGAAAAGGAATAAATAATAAAAATAATTATACTTTATTTTCATTAAATCATCATTTAAATGATTTGTGACAGCTCAAACAGGTATTACACACATAAAACGTGACAACATAACAAGCCTACGAGAAAATTTGTTGGGTTGAGTTCATGTTCATGATTTGGGCTAAACATGGAAATGTTTTAATAATGGACCTATAAATATTTTGTATCACAGTGTAAAAAGAAACGAGCTTAACGGTCCATTTTATTTTGATTACTAATAGTAATTATTACACATTCCCGAGAAAGCTTTTATAATTAATCTTTATTGCATATAATGAAATGTACTAATCCAACTGTATATTTATTATGTGTTATATATTTGTTAAACCTTATAGTTTCATAAATTAATGGGTAATTTATTACAAAAATTCTCTATTGGAAAATGTTCATCAAGGTGGTGTTCAAATAACACATTTAAAATCACATTTGTAATATCACTCCCGAGACCTTTGCAAGAATATTAAAAACCATATTTAACATAAAAAAAAACTACTGAGACCTTCGAGATACAATTAAAAACTAAATTAAACAGATAAAATCACTCCTGATACATAAGAAATGCAATCAAAAACCAATATACAAATATAAAATCAATCCTGAGACCTTAGCTATGCAGTTAAAAACCATATAACACATACAATTTCACTACTGAGACCTTAGCAATACAATTAAAAACCATATTTCACATACAAAATCACTCCTGAGACCTTAGCAATACAATTAAAGACCATATTACACATAAAATCAGTCCTGAGACCCTAGCAATACAATTAAAAACCATATTTCACATACTAAATCTCTCCTGAGACCCTAGAAATACAATTAAAAACTATATTTCTCATATAAAATCACCCCTGAGACCTTTGCGATACAATTAAAAACCATATTCCCCAATGAAAAAAACCTTGGAATTCCAGTGGAATTCAATTGAATTCCACTGGAATCACATCTACCACTGGAATTTCATTGGTTTCCAATGGAATTCCAGTGGAATTCTAATAAAATTCCAGTAAAATTCCATTGTATTGGAATTTTCAATGGAATTCCAGTGGGATTCTAATAAAATTCCACTTTATATTCCATTGTTTTGGAATTCCATTGGAAAAAACTTAATTCCATTGGAATTCCATTGTGATATGCATTGGAATTCCATTGGTATGTACAATTTTGTTCTAATGGAAATCCTTAGGAATAAAAATTCATACATTATAAAAAATGTCATACACAAGTTAAAAAAAATTTAAGAACTACATTTCTCTTAGCATAAGTGAGAAATAAATTATTCAGTTATAAATTATGAACTAATTCACAATCATATAAAGATTTAATTAGAAACAAATGAAAATACATTTACACTGATGTTTAAATGACCATAAAGAGCAAAAAAATAACAGTTTGAATTTAATCAATTCTGTATTTTTTGGTGACATAATATATTCGAGATTTGGCAAAACTGATTTATAAATGGTTCCTTGAAATCTTAATCTTCGAATAGATTTTGGTTGATTGTATTTCATTTCTTCTGTCATCAAATGGTACTAGTACTGTGCATCGGTTTCATAATCATATCCATGCTGAAAAAAGATTTCACAATATGGCATGATCATTCAAATACAAAGTTATTTAAAAATTTTCAGTTTTGTATCACTTATAATTGCTTACAAAAATAAGACAAAAAATTGATATGGATATACAAACAGATGGAAAACAGTATATACATACCCCCCTATATCCTATGGGGAGCAGTGGGAATTTCTAGTCGATTTAAGTAGGTGCTCAAACATTTAAGTGTGTAATATTGTAAGAACATGACACCACAGAAAATATTGCATTAAACAACAGGTCATGAACCCGAAAAGAACAGTAAACTGACAAGAATAACAACAGATGCTATATTATGTCAGTAATAATGCTATATTATGTCAGTAACGTGCATGTGATATGAGATGGCATGTACATGTATTTGGCTAAATTAAAAGCCATGCAGTACTGTTTTATTTGTTTGTTTTTATGGTGTTTAATGCCACTTTTGTAGCTTAGTCTCCAGTTTTTATATAGGGGAGGAAGCAGGAGTTAAGGGTGAGGAACTCAACCTTCGGTAGGAAAACTGACAATCCACGTCAACAAAGATTGAGTTGAGTACACCCTGCCCGCAGCCATACTCAAATCGTTGTTGACAGCCACATGATCAATAGTAGACTAATTACCTTAACCACTCAGCCAGTTGCAGGATAATCTCCACAATGTCATATACTAGTGAATTTTTTTAAGATTTACACAAGCATCGTTGTGTTGTCATGTTGTCACAAATTTATGATTCTCTTGGATCTATACTTACAGTGAATAGGTTTATTTTAAACAAACTATATTTTATTATAGAAATTATTGAATTTAATTAACTTACTGAATATAATCTTGTTCTTGGCTTAATTCATTAACATTCATTTTGTTTTCTGGTCCTTCCATTCTTCAGTAAATTTCTTGACAATACTTGTCAGTTCTTTTGTCATACCAACAGGAAAGCTTATCTGAAATAAAACATTTTACATTCAATAGTCGATATTTTGAGAATAAATAACTTGGAATTTTCATATTTCCTAAAACCAGATGTTCAAAGTTTGTTCCATTTGCAGTTTTGTTTATTTGTTCTTTCCTCTTAATATTCATTAACTTGACAGTTTAACCTGTGCGAGTTTTAGTCCATAATTTCATTATTCAAAAATGAAATGTCTTACTACGAGTATACAAAGAAAAATATAAATTAATAATGTCTGTTACCTGGTACCATGATAGTAAACAATTCATGGATTCAGTCACTGCATGCATATCATAGTTTGCTATGTTGAATATATTAAAAGATAAAGAATATACCCTCTTATAATTATTATTATAAATAAGTCATGGTCACTACTTTTTGGAGTTCAGAAAATCGCGATTTTTAAATAAATGTGCATAAATTTGCTTACATTTTGATGTGAAGATTTGTTATTGCAATTTACAAGATGATTCACACAATCGGTTTTGTATAATTATTTTCCTTTGTATGCCATGTGACGGTTTTTTTACGTGTCTACGGAGAATTAACATTGAGCGGTCAGCCATTGTTTACAGCGGAAACTCGTCAAGGCGCCGCTGTTTACGTCACCAAAGTTCACGCGGTCAATGATGTATTGCAATAACGGGAAGTAACTCGTACAACAAAAAGACGCTAGAAACAGCTGTTGAAGAAATGGAGGTATACGTATTGAAGTGGTAAGTATATACTTAATTAATAAAAAATAATTACTTCTTTTAAAATTGATTACGATTTCAATTGGTTTAATACATAGAAAAAATTAGAATTGCAGTTATTTATAAACGAGACTAAAAGCAATTACCAGATCAGATAATCCTTTTATAGCTTTAACCCATATTTTCCCCATTGTTACAAAAAAAACATTACATGACAGTTTGCGTTAAATTCCTTTTTTGTCAAACAGAATTTACATAAACATAATGTGTGTAAATACTATTATGGTGGGACAATTTACCATCTATATATAGAGTACTACATACAGAATTTCTGCAATGAACATGTCCTTTAACTGTCGGTAATTTAGCTGAAACACCTGTTTATTTATTAAGAAATAATTTGTTTATAGAAATAAATGCAAGATATTTTAACAGTACAATTCGTTTACACCTCTGAATAAAGGGAAATTTCCTAAATTCGAGTATGTGCCCATAGTACAGATTGGTAAGCATGTACGTTTTTATAAATTAATAAATACAGACTGGAGGGAGGGGAGGAGGGGCCATCATCCCGAATTCCCGATCCAAAAATTAGAACATCCCGAATTCCTGGTCATAAAATGTCATTTTCCCAAATTCCCGAGAAATTCACAATGTTAAGAAAAAACTTGCCGACATGTTAATATTGAAAAGTATATCAACCATAAGCGGCTATATACTAATTTGACATAATTTTCACATAATTGTATTATTAAAAACGAACAAGTTCAGCATTGTATTTGGATAAGATAAAATGACACTAAGGCCATACTTATAAATATGTCCGTTTGCTGTTCCCCTACCAGTGAGCTGGGAACATGAATAAAATTTAATTTTGTGCTCAAATAAGGTTCGACATTTATTAAACAATAAAAAATTCTATGAAGGATTTTTTTTAATTTATTATTCTCGGAGAATGTTATGTTAGTCACAAAAACACTTGAAATTGCAACTAGTTAGTAATTTGATAGCTTTAAATAGGGTTTTTTTAATTCCACTTCCACATTTTCGGCTTTATCATGGCATTGTTCCCTAAATCTAAACTGCGGATGCAGAATTGTTTTTTGGCATGTTATTTTAGTAAACTGGTTTACAAAAAAATCGATACATTTTACCCCACGAGCGATTTTAAAAACTTGCACCTATTTGTATGCACGCCTTATTGTTTGGTAGAATTAAAAAATTGAGTAAGCTCGAATCAAATATAGTGATAAAACAATTGCTGGGACGATTCCCAATGGTCAACCTATAACTGTCCATAGTTTCTAGGGGGAGGTTTGGCTATACAATGAAAAACGAAAGCCTGCACGCAGACCGTAGCGGGCATACGAACCTCGGGTGGAAAAACCTTTTTTTACAGTCCATCAGAAAGAAATGTTCAAACATATAGCCATGGGATTTGAACCTCACTTTTATAGAAATTAAAACCCTTTCTCGATTAGTTGTACGATTGATTTTAAGTACCTCAACACTCCGAGATCCTGCCCCCTCCTTTACTGAATTGCAATAAATTTGAAAGAGACGGTATTTTGAGCTGTATGTGCAAACTTTAAATGTTGTTTGTTTAAATGGTGCTTAAAGCCACTTTCAGATATATCATAGCGTCCAGTTTTTATTGGGGGAGGATGCCAGAGTACCCAGAGAAAACCCCGACCAGCGGTAGGAAAACGGGCACGCCTTGTCAATTAAAACTTAAAAGTCGAGTGCACACTGCCTTCAGTGAGAATCGAACTCTCAATCTCGGCCCAAATGTACACAATATTTTTTATTCTTTTTATCGTGCACATTATTTTCGGTAAACACATTCTTTTTTATAGACCATATTTCTGTCCTGAATATAGCTGAACAATAAGCAAATCATCAATAGACCACATCTCTTTTGCCATAAATTATCAACACAGAAAAACCTATATGCTTGTGAAATGTAGAGTAAAAAACTAACATGTACAAAAACATCCTCCCAAATCAAGGGTTCGGAGTCCACGTTCGCTTCATGTTGATGGGAAGGGGGACGATTCGTTCTATATACCGGTCAATTTTTTATAACCATTCTTTGCAACAAATAAGAACTAATTCCATTATAATAAGATGCACAAGTTCAATAAATGTCTAATTGTTTGTTACCATGAAGAGATCTGGACTGAAAACTTTAGGAGGAGTTGATTACTTAAAATAAGTACTAAACCAAAGTCAAAATCCATGTTTTCTATCGAAAACATCAAATATCATTTCAATCAAAATGTTAACTACTGGCGCTACGATTCATCATATTCCATTCAGTGTTGATAGTGGAGTTGTGGATAAGAGATGGGTACCCTGAAGAGTAACTGACAGATACACACACACATATAATGGCATCATGGATTGTCAGTTTTCATACCTTAGGTGTTGGGTTTTCACCAGCTGCCTAAATTACACAATTTAACGCCACAGTACATGAATAGCCGAAAAATTAATAAAAGGCGCTAAACAATTTAAAGTCTCTTGAAATACATGTTTAATAGAATGTTTGCATATTAACCATACAGAAGTGTTAGGTCTGTCATACATGTAGTAAATAAATATTATCTGTTGCTCTCTTAAAACAAAACTAGTAAAATCAATTTAATAAAAATAATTCGTGTACAAGATAAATGCTTTTTTCAACACAAGAATGTCCTCCCATTGACAGATCAAGCCATGAAATAGACCAGTCACAAAAAAATAATTTTCAGTTATTCAGTATTTCACACTTTTTCTCTTAGGAATTCCCAAGACATCACTGATGGGACACATACAGCGGCCATCTCCAGTGGAACAAGTAGTTGATTCACTCTGTAGTAGTTGTACCCAATGCAACAGTAGCCAGCAGAAAATGCACCAGTGACCAGCAGTAATCAGAAAAATCATGAATGATCATCCATCCAGAAACTCCAATAATGTACATGTATATCTGCAATCATGTAAAAACATTCTGTTAATTATAACTTATACATACTACAATAATGTTTTTTTTTTCTGACTTAACTTTAATTTCACATGGACTGCGATACAAAATGTTTTATTTTTATTTTGCAATTTATGTTTACATATTTATATAATATTACATGACTGATTTAAATGCATCATGCTTTATTTTGATTATACAATTTTACATGGTTATTCATTGTTTTATTACTTTAAATTCATACAAAATCTTACTGTATATGCCAGAAATTTCCAAGTTGACTGATGAAACACAACTTGATAATTCAGGTATTGAGGTAACTCTTTCTGAGCTATGATTAAAGGTGTATTTTTAATTTCAATATCATGTGCATGTCTAGACAAAACCTGAGATTGTTACTTATAGTAAAGTAAAAGTGTGAGCAGTAAACTTGGGCCTTCATAGGTTACTGAATACTTTAGCAGTCCACAAGTTTAAATGGCAAATTGATTTCAGTTCATGAAATTTACTACCAGTTAAGGTGACTAAGTGGTTGCATTGTAAAGTAGTAATACTATTGATCACGTGCCTGTCAGCACTGAAGGTTGCTGATTCTAGCCTAGGCACAGACACGCACATCCATATGGAGTGTATAACATAGTACCTCACCACTTTGTGTGGTGGGGTATAAAAATGAAATGAAGCTTAAATCTAAAAAAAATTAACAATTCGCTAAACTTTCAGGAAAATTTGTGAAAATGTTTAAAAACAAAAACTCGATACTTTTTTGAGAACAAACTCTCATGATCCTTAGTGGAAATTCACATATTTACTAAAAAGTACTAGTATACAAACCCAGAGGCTAACAATTAACTACTGTGTGTAATTTGAAGAAAATCTGTAAGGGAATTCTCAAGATACAGTGTTTGTTTGAATGGTGTTTAACACCACTTTCAGCAATTTTTCTGCTATTTCATGGCGTCCAGTTTTTATTAGGGGTGGAAACCCAGACCTTCAGTAGGAAAACTGTACATCCTGGTCAATTAAGATTGCAAGTCAAGTACACCCTGCCCGCAGTGACACGATACAGTGTGTCATGTGGATGACATATAGATGGGCATATAAAAATGAACAGTATTTATTGAGTTTCAGGGTCCCAATCTGCTAGAAAAACTTATTTTCAGGTTTAAGAAAGGCACACCCCTTTTACCAAAGTACTGTCTATACCTGCTCATAGGGTTTCATTAATTAAATAATAAATTTGTCTACATTTAAATATTTGCTCAAGTAATGTACATGCTTGTATGTATTTTATACAAATAACATTCCTTTCATAATTGACCTCTATCCCAAATAAACAAATAAAATAACGCAAAGAAACCAAGCAATGAACAAAAAATGTAACACAAATTTTGCTCAGATCAGTAGTTTTAATAATATGCTGAATGGTTTGTTGAATGTTTTGCATGAAAAAAAAACAATTTATATAAAAAGGACAGCAATGGAGGAAACTAGAACTTTTAAACAGTATAACATGTATGTTTCTGGAGCTTCTTCCTAGTGCAGGAAAAGTAAGGCTAATACTGGGTTAATACTGCCGCCCCCACTCAGACTGGGGCCCAGTAATGGGTCAGTTCGACCTGCCCCTTTATAGCGAGTCAGTTTCCCCAAATTATAGTTATAAGGTTTCATGATAACAATTAGAGTATGTGGATTTATTTAATTAATAATGTTAGATATGTATTGTTGGCATAAAGGCTCTACAGAGATATGTTTTTAATTTTATATATCCGACTAAACATAAAATTCTGTCTCTGTCTGTGCTGATTAGCAATTTTAACATTAATTATACAATCACTTACTAACTTGTATTTCTGATCGTTAATAAAATGATTAGTTTGGACTGAAAAATTCATAATAGCAATTAGTCTTAAGTGTACTAGTAATAATAAATTTATGAAGATTAAAAAAAATGAAAATTATTAGCTTAGAAAAAATACAAAACAGTAGTCAAATATCATTTTTACAGTACATTTATGTCATATATTAAATTTATTTCATACATAGGATGAATGGCCTATTTAAAAATATTTATAAAAATAAACAAAACAAAACAGTGGTTAAAATTATATAACGGAAAGATAGCGAACGAACCCAGGCAAACAGGTAAGGTACTATTTCATTGTAAGAAGTAAATAATTTAACAGGGGCGCATTTATTTTACCCAAATCTGAAACATGATTCTGAATCATTTTCAAGTTTCACTGTTTCTTTTACTTGTAACAGAAACATGATATCGAAACATTTGAAACATAAGTGATTGATGTTTCAAACTGAAACAGATCGCACGACAAGCCATTTTTTTACTGTTTTGATAGAAACTGAAACGTGTTACAGTTTTCATATTCAGGTAAAAGAAATGCGCCCCAGGTGACGTTTTGACTCTTCCGAGGTGCCGAATTGACTAGTAATATGGGTGCCGAATTGTCATTTTTTTATGTGCCGATTTGATTTGCACCGCTATCGAGAACGACCCGGATTCCCGACCCCCCCCCCTTTCAAACCACTTTTACCGAACCGTTTCCAAATAGTCACACAGTCATCATTGAGCCTTGCTGCGGCGCTGAATATAAACAATGAAATTACTCTGCATTTTCTTAATTTATCAACTAAAAGTCATACTCAGATTGTAAACAAAAAAATAATGTTGTAAGGTACGATTGACGTAGTTAGGGACGAGTGACTGACGGGACGAGATGTCATCGATGGACTTCCTGTGGCGGTAAATAGACCAGGGCGTAGTGATCCGCAACACGAGAGAGAATCACGCCGAATGACAGTTTGTAGTTAGAAAGCTTGGACATCGAACCCTGGAGCCTGTGGCCAGGTCGCATCACAGTCAACGATTGGTGAGTTTATAATAGAATACTTAATATACTTCAATAATAACCACGTGGGTCTGGTTCTTAGACAACTGCCGTGGCTGTGGTTTACGACTTACTACTTTGTTTATTGATATTTAAAGACAGTTGACAACTGTTCTGCAATAGGGAAAATTTAATAATTAACATAAAATTACATACTCACGTCAGAACTGGCAAGAATGTGCATAATTTCCTCGAATATTTTCCTCAATCATTTGGAAAGAAGGTGTGTCATCAATATGGCGCGAAATTGCGTAATCGGCAAATGGAACTCAAATCTGATAGGTTTACAAATGATACGGAAACTGCCGACAATTTGTAAACAACAAGTTTCTCCCACTGTTGCTTGGAGGCAAAACATGGCGTAATTGACAATGGGAAATCTCCGTTGAGGTCAGAAAAATCCGATTTAAGTAGTAATGAGCATAACATTTACTAAAAGAAAGATTGGATTAGCTTGTAAATTCATTTTTACGCTTTTTGGTAACAAAATATAAAGCCATGAATACAATAGAAGGCAAACTATATGCATTCTCCCGGAAGGACCGACACTGACTTTGACTATAGGTTAAAATGTAATGATTGCAGGCATAACACATTTGTACATACCCTGAAACATCTTGCGTAGCTTTGCAATAAGATTCCCAAAGTTGGTCTCATTTCTGATACAATTTTTCTCTTCGTACATGGGTTTTCATCCAGAAGAAATCATTGACACGCCTCTCAATAACTTGTGATATCTAGCTCTTTAAAAGACGTGCCATGAACAACGGAGCGTTTTCGGCGAGCTTTTAGTTTTACCTCCCCCCTTTTCGCCATTTCCGATTTCGAGGAACCAGACTTGCATTTCCGCTTGCCTCCAGGTCAAATTCATTGTCAGTTTTTATAGATGATGTTTTAGAACTGAAGATTTACTCGTCGGACATTTGGGTGAATCTCCTTATATAATCAAGCTACGATGAACATGTAACACATGGATTTGTTTTTTGAATTGTTACATTTATAGGATTAAAAATCTATTTTTGCATGAAACGAAAGTGCGCCGAAATCGGCAATGTCGTGAATATATAAATTATTAAAGCAAATATACGCTTTGTATATTTGATATATACATCGAATGCATAAATATGATTTTTATATAATAATGTTGTGTTTAGCATTCACTATGCCAAAATAGTGGCCAGGGTTGAAGACATAGTGCACGACCCGAAGGGAAGTGCACTATGTCTTCAACCCTGGCCACTATTTTGGCATAGTGAATGCTAAACACAACATTATCATAATTATTATACTGACTGTCTTGACTTGGAAAATTATAACAGGAAGAAAAATAGGGCATTAATGGAACATTAAATGATTCCCCGCCACGTTGTGATGTAAAGTATTCCTTTCCAAACCTGGACATTTTCAGGCTTTCACTCAGCTTCTTTCGTTGACTAGGATAAAAATACCTTATTTAAAGCGCAGCAGTGATCAATCAATGAGTACAAGTTAACCCCGCCCATTCACATGAATTTCAATTGATTGACGTCCAAATCAATAGTTTTGTTAGGCAGGTGGAGAAACTATGAGGGCATAGTGCACGGAGCACAATTCGTTTAGAAAAATATGTCAAAATAGTAAAATATTTCGATTAAAGAACATTCTTACAGAAAGTATAATAATTCTGAATAAACAACGACTTGAGGTATATTAAGTATTCTATTATAAACTCACCAATCGTTGACTGTGATGCGACCTGGCCACAGACTCCAGGGTTCGATTTCCAAGCTTTCTAACTACAAACTGTCATTCGGCGTGATTCTCTCTCGTGTTGCGGATCACTACGCCCTGGTCTATTTACCGCCACAGGAAGTCCATCGATGATATCTCGTCCCGTCAGTCACTCGTCCCTAACTACGTCAATCGTACCTTACAACACCCTCCCCCTTTTCAAAATCGTTGGTACAGTATATGGAATACACACACTTTAAAGAATTCAAATCTCCATGGAACATCACTAGGTTAAACGTAGGTCCCGCACATACGGGTTGTAAACAACACAATGCATATTAAACACAATCTACAAATAGTAGTATATCGCGAACTAAACGTATATACACAAAATCCTGACGAATACCTCCTGCGATTCATCCACAATAAGAATAATGTTAACTTTACGATTAAAATTTTTTTTTCACAATTATCCATATTTAGAATTCCATCCAAATATCCATGAATAAAACATATGTACAGTATTGTCTAATAATTACATTTACTGAAACAACTGCCTAGCGTTCTGTGTCGTCACTGCAGCCAAATGTTTCAGAGACGCATAACGCATAGTGGCTAATAGGGCCACAACCTCCCCGACGTAGATGGGGCTGTTGACTCGAATATGCGTAGGCGGCATATACGGAGCATCAGTCTCTACAAGAAGTCGATGTTCATGAATCCTTCTCAGAGCTGTCAGTTGTTCCTGTCAAACGTAGTAATTAAGTATGTGAAGCTGAAGTAAGTAAAGGGAAAATGTGAAGACCAAAGAGAAACGGTGGTTGAATTTCCTGTTAAGCAGTGTAGAATAATTTTCTGAGATGGTTGACAATGGATTTTGAAAAGTTGGAAAGCCTGGTTGTAGAGTTCTTCGGAATATTGGTCGGTAGCCGTACCTCTAATATGTAGAATAACTGGAGTTGTTGGTTTCAATAGTGGTAAAAGCCTAACCAGGAACGCCTTCTGTTTTTCCAGAGTCCTAAGTCCTGACCTTAAGCTGGTATCCATGCCCACTTCTCCAACTGCGGACACCCTGGGGTTAGAGACCCAAAGAAAAAACTTGTCTAGCTCCTGCGATGTCGCTTTGGCCACACTCTTAGGATGGAGACCTATGGCTACCTTCCATCTGGCATCGAATGGGACAGTTTCCGGGTAAGTAGAGGGATCACAGTAGATGGCTACTCCGCCTACCAAATTCACTGGTACTAGAGGGGGACGCTCCATCTGCTGTTCCAGCCAGTCCTTCATCAGCTCTCCCGTCGGGGTTCCCGAGATCCGTACACTGGCTCTATCCAAGTGGAAGTGTGAGTCATACGCCTCGATCACTGTCGGACCAGTTTTCCCTTCTGCCTCAAAACGTGGTTTCTTGCTCTGAACTTCCTGTTCCCAGTCCTCGGAGCTCTTTATGATGACTCCTCTCCGATCTCCAGTTTCATGAATATCTCTCGACTCATCGTCCAGTACCATCTCTTCTTCTACTGGATCTCCAGCCAAGATCCGGGCCAGTAAGGAATGGGATTTGGCATACTCAAACCGTGATACGGTAAGTTTGTTAATGTCCGTCATAAAATTCCAACCAAAGCTGAGATACGCCACCACTTGGTCACTCCTCAGAAACTGGTATAGGAGTACCTGGTACCTCCAATGTATCAGGGTACAGGGAGAGAGGATTGGCACCAAGGTGAACCTTTGAGGCACTGTCCATCCCATTGTCCGGCACAAACTCTCCATGTGGTCCCTTGCAACAGGCAGGATCTGGCTCCTACGTGGGATACGCCGCCTGATGTTTCTGTTTGACCACTGAATTAACATCTCTAGGTCCCTTTGGCCAGTAATGAACTCGGCAAGAAGGAGTATTAGTTGGTTCCTGAGCCCATCGCGTTCTGCCAACTTCTCTGGCTTAAGTGGAGGCTGAGGGTTTTCCCACATCAGTCGGGGCAGGTGCATCTGCTGCACATGGAACTTCAATTTTCTCCCACTAAATTCACAATCAGATATGGGGCATGGCGAATTCCGCAACGACTCTGTAGGGATGGCCCCTTCTGCTTCGAGACTCTCCGATGAGATGTCTGACACCTCTAGAACTGGCTTGGCCACACTTGTTGAGGAGTCTTTCTGGCTGTTGTTATTGCCATCAGTGTGGACACTCCAATCGCTCTCGCTTTCAATCGGGTCGAAACTCGCTTGCTGAAACACATGCTGCTCGGACTCGGACTCGGGCTCAAACGACTCAGCTCGTGGCTGACACATCTGCCGGATTCTTCGTTCTTCCTCAGGATCCGTCCGGACCACTACCGTCCTTTCCTTAGCCCATACCTCTTCATAAGTTACTATGGGTACCAACTCAGGGATGTTTGATGGGGGTATTGTTTCGTCCACCTGTATCACCAACTCTCCAGTTTTCTCATCATACTGGACATGGTTGTCTTCCAAATCTGACAGGTCTTTAACGGAGTCAGTGACGATGCTTTCTACATCCCACGTTGTATCTTCCGATGATGAAACGTCTTCTACACTTAGTGGATCCATAATGAAAATTATAAGAACGTAGGAACACTAAACCGTATATACGGTGTGAATCACTAAATCGGTTGTTACACAATAACACACTCAAAATCAGTCAAATGTCAAAATCACCACATCTGAAAAAGAAAGCATATAATTATTATCACCCTCGCGGGTCTGCGAATAACTTTTTTCTATCTACACTATATACACTCTAACACGGTTTTCGACTTTCTTAACTTATTACCTTACTTTACTTGACACCGCAGACAGTCGTATTGTACTAACGTTTCCGCGACTTTTGGCGTAACACTAACACAAGAACCATGATACCACTCGTCGCAAGTATCGCACTGGATCATGAATTCTCCAGAATCTCCCTTTAGGCAGATACAATAAGTGTTTTGACTGCCCTGTGTAATTGTCTCTCCAGCGTCAAGTTGTCGTTTGACACGCTCTAGCCAGGCAGGGATTTTCTTGTCCTCGCATTTTTTCAGCCTGTCATGGTTCTAAACTACCAATGTTTTTTCCAGCTTAACCTGGTACACATAGTTAGTCACTCTTTTCACTATAATGCCTGGTCCTTTCCAGGGAGGATCTAGTTTCTTGCTTCTCCCCTTAACCTGCGCCATATCCAAAATGTAAACCAAATCACCCGGATTATATTTGGTCTTTCTCATTCTAAGGTCATAATCTCGCTTCATGTGTTCCTGATTGGTTTTCAATTTCTGTCGAGCGACATCATGTGCACTTTGCATGGCTTTTTTCAGTTTAACCACATAATCTTCGGCATCGTCCACTTCTTCATTGACCGGTGTTGGAAATACCAAATCTGCTGGTAAATTGATTTCCCTGCCCAACATCATTTTATTTGGTGTTAAACCGGTCATTCGGTTGACAGAAGACCGGAGTGCACAGGCTAATGAGGGCAAGTGTTCGTCCCAATCATCTTGGCTCTTACTCACAAAACATCTGACAGCATCCATGAGTGTTCTATTTACCCTTTCCACTTGGCCGTTCGCCGAAGGTCTATACGGCGTTGTTCTTGTTTTGAAGATTTTAAAGGTCTCACACAAGGATTTAAATAGTTGGCTTTCAAAATTACGGCCTTGATCACTATGAATAGTTAACGGACAACCAAATCTCGTGAAAAACTCGTTCACCGCCGCTCTTGCCGTTGTCTCTGCTGTCTGTGAGGGTAAGGGCACAATTTCTACCCATTTGGTGAATTGATCAATCATAACCAAGATGTTAGTATTCCCAGTCTTCGATTCAGGTAGGGGTCCTAGAAAGTCAATGTGGACCCGTTCCATCGGAGCACCTGCGTGGTATTGGGTTAAGGGGCATCTTGCCTTCTTGGAAGCCTTCTTATGCTTGTTGCATATCTCACAGGACCTAACATATGATTTGATTTCATCATTCATCTTGTACCAGTAGAACTTTGCTTTTATGCGAGCTGTAGTGCGGTCAATTCCCTGGTGCCCCGTAACTGGTATATCGTGATTTAGCCGTAACAATTCTTCAATGTACACTCTTGGCACAATCAGACGTATCACGTCGTTTTTAGAACGGTTTCGTAACACAGAATTTTCATCAAGAAAGAATTGCTCTTTGTTAACCAAGAACTTTTTGGCTGCTGCTCCAGCGATGAAAATGTCTTTCTCAGCAGGCTCTTCTTTATTTTTCAAATAGAACAGAATCAACTGTAGGTCTGGGTCCTTGTATTGTTCGGTGGATAACTGATCAGTGGTATACTGCATTCCACATCCATCTTCTCCAGACATCGAAATGATGTTCGCTAAAACGTCAATTGAGTTACCAGGTACTGTCTCTATGATTTGTGTCTCTACTGGTTCTAGCTGGGACCTCTGAACTCCTCGACTTCCTGCCAATGGTACTACATCGTCTATCGTGATGAAATCCTGCCATTGTTCATGGACTCTGACACAATTTTTACACCCGCCACAAGGAAGACTTTCTGGTTTTACAAAGATTGACATCTCTGGACACGGCTTCTCGACTGAATACCTTGACAGCGTATCCGCATTTACATGATTTCTTCCAGGGCGATGCTGAATCTTCATATGGTATTGGCTTAAAACCTCTAGCCAACGGGCGAGTTGTCCTTGTGGTTGCTTAAAATTCATTATCCACTTTAAGCTATTGTGGTCGGTTCGCACCAAGAATTCGCTTCCTAACAGGTAGTGCCGGAAATGTTGTGTAAACCGCACAATGGAAAGCAATTCTTTTCGGGTCGTACAGTATCGCTGTTGTGCTGGCGCCAAACTAAAAGTACCATAAGCAACCACCTTTTCGATACCATCTTGGACCTGTATGAGCTCGGCACCAATTGCTACGTCTGACGCGTCTGTGTCCAAAATAAACTTATCTTTGGAATTGGGTAGAGTCAGTAACGGTGTACTTTGTAAGGCACTTTTCAGACACTCATAAGCTTCTTGTTGTTCTGCACCCCAAATGAATGGTTTCTTCCCCGTAAGTTGAGTCAGTGGGTATGCAATTTTGGAATAATTACGAATAAATGTCCGGTGGTAATTGACAAAACCGAGGAATTGTTCCACTTCTTTCGTATTCTGCGGAGCTTTCCATCTCTTAATTGCCTCGACATATTCCTCTCCAATGGCCATGCCTGTTTTGTTTACCGTTCTGCCAAGGAAACTCACCTCTGCTTTGCACAAATCACATTTCTTGGGTTTTAGTTTAACTCCGTATTCACGGAATCTCTCAAACACAGATCCTAAATTGGCTAGGTGATCTTCAAAACTTTTCCCCATGACAAGTATATCGTCCAGAAAACATAGTACAATTTGCCAGGTTAGTCCACGTAACAAGAGATCCATTGCCCTAGCATAGGTTGCCGGAGCATTGCAAAGCCCAAAACTCATTCGCTTGAATTGGAAAAGCCCATACCGTGTGATGAATGCTGTCTTTGGACGATCTTCCTCCTTGACCTCTATCTGCCAGTATGCACTATTGGCATCTAACTTCGAAAACCATTCATTCCCTGAAAGCGTATCTAGACACTCCTCGATGAGAGGTAAAGGGTAGACATCTTTCTTGGTCACCGCATTCAACTTCCGGTAGTCAATCGCATATCTAACCTTACCATCAGATTTTCTAATGAGTACAGGAGGTGATGCCCATTCTGAGACACTGGGTTCCATCACATCTGCTTTGGTCATTTTTTCCAGATGTTGTTCCTCTTCACCAACGAACTGTGTGGGTGTTCTTCGCATACGTTGTTTAATAGGCGAAGCATCCCCAGTCTCTATTGTATGCTCCACTCCTTTGAACAATCCCAAGTCATATTCATCTTTCGAAAAAATATCAACATATTCCGCAAGTAGTATTTCCAATTGCTTTTTCCGCTCTGTGTTTAAATTATCACTGGATTTTTCAAATAAAGATTGTAGGTATTCAGGCAAGGCGCCTGGTATTTCCTTGTTGTCCACACTCGTTTCATTCACCCATGTTTCTGCCTCAACTTTCTCAACCACTTCTGCTTTGGCTATTACTGTGTTCTTCTTCAAAGTAAAGTACCTGTCACTGGCGTTAACCAAACAAATACTTGGATTGACTTGATCTTGGTATAGACATCGTGGAACTAAAACTGGAATTTTTTCATTACACGGTTCAAGCACATAATTCTCTATCTTCCTATCAAGCTGCACATTAACATGTAGCATAGAATTAGGTGGAAGAACAGTTCGCTTTGCAATGGTTACAAAAGACACCGTGGGAACAGATCTTGCAGGACCAACTGAAATTTCTAAAGTTTCCCCCTCAATGGTAAACTCTAGTTTGGACAAATCAGTGACAGTCTTTTTAGACAGCATGAACTTCAGACCCAACAACATATCCTCTTGAATAGGGGCAACGTACATCTCTGTCAAATACACTTTCGAACCTAACTTCAAGTTCACCGGACCAACAACAAATGTCCTCATTTTCATGCCCCGGCCGGCGGCATTCATGACACCCTCACGTAATATGGTCGGCTTCTCCTTAAAGGAATCGTATACCCTATCCGATATGATAGTCACTGAAGCGGCACAATCCACTACGGCTTTGATAGGGGTTCCCTCAACCTCAACCATTATCCTCAACAAGGATGCGTTGCTAGACCCCATTTCTGTACACTCCTTACCAGAACTGTCAGTCAACAGGCACTCAACAAACCTTGGTCTAGCTCTTCAGCGGTGGGTACCGTGTTATTCGGTGGGACCACTGAGGCTTGTTTCGTTTGTCTCTTCTTATGCTCCTTACTTACGTTAATAGGTAGGGCATTCATGTCAACCTTGTCTGACTCCTCCGTTTCCTTCAAAACCGTCTCACTAATTGGATTGGCTCTTAACACGTCACTGGCTAGTTGTTCTGAATTTTGGTCCTCAGAAACCCTCTCCCTCATTATCTCCTCCTTCCTCTTAATTTCAGTTTCACTTCCACGCTCGGTCACCCTCCCCCGCACTGTTGATTCTGTTTCTGTAGCAACATCGCAAAATGTTACTTTCAAATCTTCCTCATTTAGGCGATTAACAGTGCGGGACGGAACAACGCCTAATTCTGTTTCGACCCTTTGTCGTTTAAAGAATCAACTTTCTTAGCGTGTGGACACATTTTCGCGATATGGCCTAACTCATGACAATTGTAGCACTCGAGTGGGCGTCGACCTCTACCACCCCCTCTCTGTGGTTTATACTCTCTTCCTGAGTTGTCCTTCCCATTGCTGAATTTCGATCTATTATCCATTGACTCTTTCATTTGTTTCAGCTCGTTTTGCCACTTTTTCTGCATGCCCGCCATTTCTGCTCTTACTTCTTGAATATTTTTAGCAAATTTCTCTTGTACTTGTCCTATATCCGATTGAATGTTCTTCATACTCTGGTCGAACACTATTAACAACTATGTTTTCCTCAAAATCATCATGTGTGGCTTCACAATCCCGCTGTACACGGGTACGCACACCACCGTACACTGCCTTGTCATTGTATTGGTGCCACTTAATCCTTTCGAGTGCATCGTCCACTGTTTTTGGTCTAAAGGATGACGCAACCATGCCAGCTTTTCGATCAGTACATCCTTGACACAATTTAGTAATAACTTCACTCGCCACATAGTCTTCTGGTAAATCTGGGAAGGCTTTATCCGCAAGGGAAAGCAATCTCTCCGCCCAGTCATCTAAATCTTCCCGGGGGCTTGTCTGGCACTTTGAAATTGGATTCGTACTGTCTCCGTTAATTTTCTCAAATTGAAGCGCTTTTCCATACTCTTTACTAGTTCCTGGTAAGGAATATCTTTGTCCCTTCTTACCTTGGCTAGACAAAATCTGGCGGCACTTCCGGTCATCGCAAAACATAGCTGTGCCCGTTTCTCTGAATCACTCAGTCCAGCCATATCGGCGTACATTTCGAATTTTCCATGGAAGGACACCCAATCATCTCCTTTGTCTGAACCATCAAACTGTAACGACTTTAAGGACATAAGATTTTGACTCGGCAACTTTGTTCCTCTTCTTTCCTGATATCCCGTATGTGGCACAGCTGTCGGTCCTGGCTGGTTTACCATTTGTCTATAGAACATGGGAGGCACAGAAGGTCCTTGCCGCACACCTTGGTTGGGATGTAATGACACATTTCCTCTTACGTAAGCTGAATTTGGTACCGCCTGCACTTGTGGCATTGGGTCGGGCCGCACTGTGTGTGTTTGAGTACTGGGTGGCCTATAATTTCTCACCTGTGGTTCCGTCGGTGACATTTGAGGCCTTTGTGACTTAGGTGCAGCAGTTGCTATTGTACCTAAAGTGGCCATTTGTGTATTGTGACTCATTCCTGAATTGCCACTCGCTTTTTCTGGTAGGCTACTCACTGGAGGAGACAACGCGGGGCGCAGTCTGGTGGGCTTAGCTTTACGTAGTCTTGGATGTCCTACCGTACTTGTCATATGAGGTTCAAACTCACAAGGCTCTGGTTTAACATATGGACTTCTGAACTCAACCATATACGACTTCTTTTCAGATGAGAAAGGTCTAGGTTGGGAATCACAAACCTCCGAACTAATTCCAGCTGGTATTGGCTCCTGGTACCCCATTTCCGATGTTCGTTGATCATAACTCCATGGTTTGGGTAAGGTTCGTCCCGCGTTAACGGGGTTAACCGTATCCCATGAATCCAGTGGTTTATCCTCACCTGTGGTGAGTGTTGGGGGCACTTGAACCGGTAATTCCGGTGGGCCCATCTCCACCTTGAATTGAGTAAAACTAAAGTCACTCGGGGGTAACAAAGTCTCACTGTGTCTACCCATCATGGATTTCATCTGGGGGTGCACTGTAGTTTGCTCCTCGTCACTTGATTCCTCCTCACTGCCCGCAAGGGTACACCTATCAGTAACATCCTCCAGCTCATCGGTAAATGGCTGTTCACGAAACTCCACTTGCGACAGAGTTGAAAAATCCACGTATGGAATAACTTCTTGCATTCGAATGTAGGGAATCGTTGACAAAATTTCTGGGGTTATGTCACCCTGTTTACATAGTTCCCATATGCGAAACGCAGTAGCCTTTCCTACTGAGGGGATGAATAATAACTCGTCATAACCACAAAAGTTTATACACACCTTATCTATTTGCTCTTGCATCATTTTCTCCTTGTGTGCCATTTTGGATTGAAAATGAACACTTTATTTTCAATACAACCTACAACTTCTATGAATGAAAACTTTAAACACTTTAATTTTGGTTTTACCACAATATTTCACCTTTGGTACACAGAGACCGAAGTAAACGGTATAAAATTTTCTAACTGCAAATGAACACTTTACGCATCAGAATTTTAAGAAAAATTACACATTTACACAATAACCACTAAAGTTCACTTCAAAATTCTTTAAATCATTTTAATTTTGGAATATTTTAATAACTTTGCACAAAAGTTTGGAATTTGTACACCACGTGTATTTTTCCACAAGAAGGAACTATTTTTTTTTTTTTTGAACGTCGTCTGGCCCAAACTTCAAAAACTTTACAACGTGTTTTGGATCACATCAAACCCTGTTGTGCAGCGCCATTTGAGGTATATTAAGTATTCTATTATAAACTCACCAATCGTTGACTGTGATGCGACCTGGCCACAGGCTCCAGGGTTCGATGTCCAAGCTTTCTAACTACAAACTGTCATTCGGCGTGATTCTCTCTCGTGTTGCGGATCACTACGCCCTGGTCTATTTACCGCCACAGGAAGTCCATCGATGACATCTCGTCCCGTCAGTCACTCGTCCCTAACTACGTCAATCGTACCTTACAACAGACTTTTATAAACATATTGATTGGAATTCGTTTATACTGACATTCATGAAAATAACGATAACGAGGCAAATGTTATTTCGCGCTAAATTTTCAAACGGCAATGACTACGCTTTTGTAGTAATTGATGTGGGATATATGATGGGTTTGCGAACAATGTGCAGTTATCATTTGTGCAGATACCCAGAAAAAAACACGAACGTGAAGATTGGGGTGGTTGTTGGAGATAGGGTACAGTTCCGCTAGGCTTACAATGCATGGAGACGATGGATAACTATTTACCAAGACCTATTTATTGATGGTGAGTTATTTTAGTTTATTTCCTCTGTGTTTATTTCACAAATCGTTAACACTATGCCTCAATAATCTTTTATGATATAGGATAAGGAGGTAACTTCAGTTTATCGAAATAACGAAATATTTATTTGTTGTAACACATTTACAGTAAATGGTTATAACACAAACAATACACATAGTACATAGATATATATGAATATTAAACTAATATTACAATAAACTCAAAGACTACTGACTATAACCAGATATATGTGTAAACTTGGGGCGACAGTGTCAAGCATTCGCAGGCATTAGTTACAATTTGTAATACATGTAATAATATTTAAAAAAAAAACAAAAAAAAAACATTGTCTATGTTGTGGATAAAACAAAACGAATTTAAAAAAAGGGGGTGTTGTGCAAATAATCTTTAGAAACAAAAATGGCTGACTTCCTATGGAAATTAATTTTCAGTATATTTGCCAGAATGTTTCTACTGTTGGAAGTAAATATGTTGTATACGAGATTTAACAGGGCTTTCATACATGAAATTTTAGGATTTCCTTCATTGATTATTATACTTTCTTTCAATGCAGATGATAGACTTCATGACCATGTGTAAAGCCAAAATACTTCAGTTTATACATCCAGAACTGACTTGTTTCATACCTACTGTACAAAGGAGTATGTTATACACAGCCTAAATGCTGGGCCATAAATATGGTAAATATTAATTAAAAATGCATGTCCTAGTAAATAGCATTATCAAGTCCAATATGACACCAACTCGTACAGCACCTTAGCTACATGAAATATGCAATCACAGTAATGATTTAATTTTATCAATACCATGGGTTATATTTTAACAAGGAAAATAGATTACAGATCAAGATTCAGACAAACATTTACAACTTGAAACAAAAAACATGGCGAGTAACCCAAATTTACCAAATAAAAACCATGGGTGCACTAAGATGCTTCCGTCATGTAAGCAGATCCTGTCTCTAATAACAAGATACCCAATAATGTAGAAAAGTAACAAATTTGCAGCAGTTAAAATTTACGCTCTTGCTATTAATAACTTATATTTTCATGCATGCTCTGTTAATTTATTAAACTAATTAAATTATACTGTTTTGCAGTTCATGATCAAATATTTTCATTTTATTTTATAGATTTAAAAGACGTTGAAGACAGATCAACAACAAGTAAAACACTCCAAGGTCAGTTTAATTGCAAAAAAAAAATATATATTGTTGAAGAAAATATAAATTTAAAAAATGCATGTACAGTAACCTTCAATGGCCATAAGGAATGTAGGAATTGTCTCCACAATCTACATATACATGTATACTTGCACTCTTGACTAGACAAACCACATACAATTTGTGATAAGTTTAGGTCAACTCAAGACTACTGGACATAAATATTTAATTGTATTACAAGTAAAAACTAATTTATATGGTTGATGTAAACCAATACATTAATGTTTTGTTTGTTTGAAGCGTGTTAAACACCACTTACAGCAAATTTTCATATCAATTATGGTGTACAGTTTTTATTGAAGGAGCAGCTGGAGAGTCAAGCATACCCTGCCCATAGTAATATTCGAACCTTGAACCTCCATGAGTCACATCCCTAGTAGAAAACTTAACTACCTTAACACACTCGGTTACCCAGGTCCCAAATTCAAATGTTAGAGCCTGTGTACATATAAAAACTGTTTGTTGTAACTTAAGTAATGAACAGTAATTTAATAATATAATATATATTTTTATAGGCTGCATTTTCAGCATTTCAAAATCAAGAGAAGAAAACAAAGAATGTGGAATACAATAGTTTCTGCAGTTAATTAGACAGAATTATGGGACTTGAATGGAGAAAAGGAAAATAAAAATCTGACAATGGGAAACAATAATTTGTGTTTATTAAAATAAATGCATAATTGAAATTATACATTGTGCTTCGTTTCTATATTAACCTGAAGTAATGTATAATGCAGAGTGCATTAATCGATGAAGCCTGAAGAGTAAGTTAATTATTTATTAATTCATTCTGGTATATGTCTAATAAAAATTCTACTGTGATCTGATTACAGTACTTTTGACAAGTGACATTTTTTATGGTTGCATGAATTTTCAGAGAAATTGCTTTGAAATTTCAAGTGTAATTCAGATTTGTCTAAATTCCAAATTTCCATTAAACTCAAATGGAATTTCAAGTGGAAAGCCAAATTGCCCAGTGAAATACAGTGAGATTCCAGATGGAATTCCAGTGCAATTACCACTGGAATTCCAGTGGAATTGAACTGGAATCTCACTGTATTTCACTGGGCAATTTGGCCTGAATTTCATCGGAATACCAGTGGAAATTCCAATGGATTACAATGGTATTCCATTGAAATTCCATTGATTACCACTGGTATTTCCATTGGAATTCCAATCAATTTCACTGTAATTTCCAATGGAATTCCATTGTATTCCATTGGAATTTCCACTGGTATTCCGATGAAATTCAGGCCAAATTGCCCAGTGTAATACAGAGAAATTCCAATTCAATTCCACTGGAATTCCAGTTCAATTCCACTGGAATTCCAGTGTAAATTTTCATTAGGGATTTCACATATAAAATCACTCCTTAGACCTTTGCGATACAATTAAAACCATATTACACATATAAAATCACTCCCGAGACCTTTGTGATAAAATTAAAAACCATATTACATATATAAATCACTCCTAAGACCATAGCAATACAATTAAAAACCATATTTCACATGCAAAATCACTCCTGAGACCTTTGTGATACAATTAAAACCAATATTTCACATACAAAATCACTCCTGAGACCCTAGCAATACAATTAAAAACCATATTTCACATACACAATCACTCCGGAGACCCTATATACAATTAAAAACTATATATATTACACATATAAAATCACTCCTGGGACCTTTGTGGTACAATTAAAAACCATATTACACATATAAAATCACTCCTCAGACCTTTATGATAAATTAAAAACCATATTACATATATAAAATCACTCTTGAGACCCTAGCAATACAATTAAAAACCATATTTCACATGCAAAATCACTCTTGAGACTTTTGCAATACAATTAAAAACCATATGTCACATGCTAAATCACTTCTGAGACTTTTGCAATACAATTAAAAACCATATTTCACATACAAAATCACTCCTGAGACCCTAGCAATGCAATTACCAACTATATTACACATAAAGTCACTCCTTAGAACTATGCGATACAATTAAAAACCATATTTCACATATAAAATCACTCCTGAGACCTTTGCGCTACAATTAAAAACCATATTACACATATAAAATCACTCCTCAGACCTTTGCAATACAATTAAGAACCATATTTCATATATAAAATCACTCCTGAGACCCTAGCAAAACAATTAAAAACCATATTTTACATGCAAAATCACTCCTGAGACCTTTGCGGTACAATTAAAACCAATATTTCACATACAAAATCACTCCTGAGACCCTAGCAATACAATTAAAAACCATATTTCACATACATGTACAAAATCACTCCTGAGACCCTAGCTATACAATTAAAAACTATATTACACATATAAAATCACTCCTGAGACCTTTGTGATACAATTAAAAACCATATTTTACATACAAAATCACTCCTGAGACCTTACAAGATGCAATATTAAACCATAGCATACTATAATTAACTTCTTTGACCTAACTAAGAGATGCTAAATCAGTCGTGAGACATTATATATGCAATTTAAAACCTAGGAAATGAAATATCTGTATTTCCAAACAAATATTGTGCCATCAAATTAAGATTTTATGCAAGATTTTTCAGTTTTATTTAGTTTGCTGTCTAAACAGCTATTCAGCTTTTGTATCAAATGAAGACAATGTAGGGATGTTCAAAGACTTTAGGATAAAACATACATTTTTAAAAGGTTTTAGGTACTAAAATAGAAACATTTCATATATACTGTGTTTATATAAAATTTGGAGAGTGTTCAAATAAATCATATTTATTTGAACAACGTTACCTGAATATTGTAGATTTACATATAACAAAATAGACGAAGATTTTTAAAAGGTTTTAGGTACTAAAATAGAAACATTTCATATGTGTTTATATAAAATTTGGAGAGTGTTCAAATAAATCATATTTATTTGAACAACGTTACCTGAATATTGTAGATTTACATATAACAAAATAGACGAAGAAAGTATTTCAAATTGTTTATGTTTATATTTAATTTAAAACATGTTCATGGTTTTAATGAATTTATAGTTTTAAAATAAATACAATTTATTTGACATTTTAATGTTCAGGTTATTTTAATTTGATAACAGAATGTAGTATTTTCTATCAGACTAACAAAGTGTAAAATATTTTCTTTTGTGACTGCTGACGAACGAATGAACCTTTATTTTTACGTGTACTGCGCATGCGGACGAACGAACGAACAGTTTTTATTTACTTGTTTTGCGCATGCGTAAGAACGAACGAACGAACAGACGTACGGATGGACGAACCGAAAACGATACACGAACGAACGGAAAACGAAAATACGAACGCATAAATGGGAACGTTTTACGTTTCATTGGGTGTAGAGAGGGCATTACCACAACGAAATAACGTAGTGGTCGTTATCACGTGATACTGCCCTCATGTCAAATTACTGCAGATTAATAAATACCAGATGACCTTGTTTTATCCAACTGAAACAAACATGATTTTACTGATATGAAATAAAAATACAGTACATAACAACTGTCCGACTGAGCCAGAGGATATTGAGTTATAAGTGTAGAATGTTAAAAACCCGAAAGAAAAAAGCATAAGAAAAACCTTTTATTTTGGCACCAGATTCTGGATATTGGTGACAGAAAACTGCAGTTGGCAATATTTTGGCACCAACTATTTAGAACCAAGAGCAAGTCCTGAAAAACTTGTACTTTGTTTTGTGGGGTATAACAAGCATATCTTAATCACTATATTGTTTAAGTGGATCATACATTAATTAATTCTTCTCTTTATGCAAATCTTGTTTAAGAAATTCTATGTGAAACGAATATATACTGATTTGACCACCAGTTGGCCCTTTATGCCAAATAAAATGTGGACATAAAGGGCAAACCTGTGGTAAAATCAGTATATATTCTTGCCCCTCATGAATTATTTCTATTCTAATATAATATTAACTTTTATAACAATGTAACCTTTGAGTTGCAGGACTTTTTGAGCATTTAGGACAAAAATTTGATTGTGACGTCATTAAAATATATTTGAAAAACTTACTATGATGTCTACAAATAGTGTTGATCGTTTATGACGCTGATTATGAATATACATGTACTAGTATACTTGTTTTGCACCTGGTGTATACTCAAACAGTGTATGACATATATTTTTATGGTGTCATAGACAATAGGGCTACAAGATTTCAAAGTTTCATAGCCCTAAGAAGGAGACAGTAGCCCCAAGTCGCAAAGCAGTTTGGCACACCTCGCCTGCGAAGTGTTATTACAGCTGGGGTCTGGGTCCAGAACCTCTGGGGTAAATGGTGCAAAATCCTGCATTCCTGGACCATATCTGAGAGATTACAGATCGACAATTTATTAAATGAAATTTTGGTTAAATTATATATTTTTACCGAAATTTGATTTAAATTTTGAATTTTTTAACCCTGAAATCACCTGATGAATTATGTAGTACAACAGTAAAAATACAAGCCAAGCCATTGGACTGTTTCAATATATGTATTTATCATCATAATCATATAGTACTTATTGTAAATAACGTATATATATATATTTTACTGTATGATACAAGGTATACATGGGCAAAAATTTGATATTTTACCAGATTGACAAAGGCAGCGGGCTGATATCAAAATGTTATTAACTGCTTCCGAAAGTTATTACATGCTTTTCCGTTAGTGTTATCACATGCCTTTCCGTAAATGATAGGAAATTACCGGAATGGCTTACAAATACTAGTATGACGTCTAACTATATTAAAGAAGACGACATGCAAGGTAAGATGCATTGGAGATGCACAATTAACATGATTAATACTTTGGATTATTTTGAGTAAATGAAAACTTACAAACAAAAAGAAACAAACTGTGAGTGATCTCAAAACATTATCTAAATGACTTGAAACTAATTCAGAGCACAGGAATAGCGGTACCAGAATAACATTTTGATATATCCAAGTCTATTTCATTTTCCCCTTTTGAAGCATATTATAAAAAGACCATTGCATGACATTTTTGATATCATATGCATTAAAAGCCCTCGGTTGATATTGGCCCTCGAGCCTACAGCTCTTGGGCCAATATCAAACCTTAGGCTAATAATACATACTAGTATGATATAAAAAATGTCATGTATTAATCTAATAAAATATATTCCAAGTTTTTTCGCCCCTCAGACTGTAGGTGATCGAAACAGCAGCCTTTTGACAATGAATTATGGTAAAAATTAAATTTCAAACACTTCAAAAAATTATTTTGCCTTTAACATTTATCATGTTTTATTACGTAAGGTAATTATTCTTCAGCAGAAAAGAAAACTTATTTTGAATTTTCTATTTCATCTTGGGTTTTCCTGGTTTGCCACCTCAGTGTACTTCATATTGCTGAAGACAACAGCCGCCGTGATGCTAGTTGGTTAAACTGGTCTCGTTTGTATATATACACATGTATCTGTTTCGGATTACTACCCAGTTTTACGAACTGGTTCTCCATACAATAGGAGCTAGCATAGATACAGGATCAGTATACAAGCCTTACTTCTGGATAATTTCCTCCTTCAAAGGAGAACATATACCATTGGTATGTTAACTATTACTTACGCAAGCTTCATTTTCAAAAATAAGGTCACCACCAGTTACTACCTAGTTTGATTGCTTGTTTAAAACGCCATGTTTTAGCTTACTTTTCACGAGCTTTGTTGTCGGAAATTCTGTCAGATTACATATTTTAAATAAAGTAGCTACCTGCTTCGTGTTTTCCAGATATTGAGTTAAACTGACCATTCCTCGTAGAGGTATTTCGGCAATCGAGACATAAATCTATAAAAGCATTCTTTTAATAAACTGTATCTTTATTTGAATTTGATTACCAGACGCTGGATGTTACGTCATAATGCTTTGTATCGGAATTACGTCAGTTACAGCTAATACTGGCGTAAATTTTGAGGCATTCCGAATGTTGCAAACCGGTCAAAATTTTGAACAGATTCATTGCTAGTGACCCGAGTGTATATTTGAACCGGAAGTTCGCTTACGATATCGAGAATATTTACATGATTTAGTCAGGATCCCAGACTAAACCAAAAGTTAAAAGAAAATTCAATCAAAACAAATTGATACCAGCTGATTTAAGTAAACAATGATGGTCTACCACAAAATGACTGTAGACCGGAAATTGGTCGTAGACAATAGGGCTATAACATTTTTTATCACATAGACCTATGAAAGTTTATGTAGCCTCTGGCTAACGGTCCACCACGAATTTCGCCCACTGCTCAAAGCGTTTCAGGCACATCATATTATAATTCTTAGATAATTATACCAGAACTCATCCAAGTTTCAATTCTAGATATTAATATTAATAGTACTAGTAAAATATAATTAAGCTGAACTTCTAATATTAAATTTAAGATTTAAATAGCAGTTAGCCTTATTAAAAGTTAATAATTGTAAAACATTTCTTTTAAGAAACATAATTATATTATAACCTGATAACCTACCTTGGTTTCAAAAAACACATTGTTGCAAAACTGGAAACAACGGAAGTATATACTTCTTCAGGAACTGTTTTTGTAATGTCTTCTTCTATTCTTTTTAACAGATAGGAAATGTCATTAATAAAGTCAGCAACATAGCAATTGGCAATTCTGAAAAGAAACAAAACAAATTACTAGTACTATACATGTAAATACCATGTATCACTGTTTGTTTACTGGTAAAAATAAACAGGAAAATCACACAAGTATGAAATGGCTGTGTTTCAAAGACTGTCTTTGTGTAGATATTACAATGTAAACAGCACAATATCCAGAAACAAGATTCATATGCAAAGGATACAGTATCTACTTTTTGCTTCATAAACATGCTACTATAGTTATGTAATAGTAACATGTGTGCAAGCCTGTATCCAGAATTATGGACTGATGTCATGAGGACCTGATACAGACCATTTGTCTTGTTAGAGCCAGAGTCAAAGGCGAGATAAACAGTCTGTATCATGTCCTTCCTAAGTCCCTAATTCTGAGACGACCATATACACAAGTGTAGACTGAGGGGAGGAAACAACATCACAAGGGGGAACAGTTTCAGAATGTAAAATGGGTACATTTACAGACATAGAACATTAAAATTTACTTTAAACTACTAGTAAGTTGCTATTGGAATTATATATCAATGTGACAAAATGTTGGTATTCACTGAGCCCCAACATGGCCAAGGCGAGTTAAATATTCATTTTGAGGGTTGATAAATCGAAATTCTAATATGACGTGTCTAAAAGGCTGTGTCAACAACAGTGGTAAAACGAGTATAATACTCATTATCAACACTATGAAGACGTCGTAGTAAGATTTTCAAATATATTAACATGTCACAATCAATTTGTGTCCTAAATGCCCAACGAGTCTTGCAAACTAGAGGTCACGTTATTGATAAAAGTTAATTTGGATGTCTTATTAGCATGATTAGAATCAAAAGTATATGTTCGTGTTCCCAATAAATTTACTTTTGATTCTAAAATTAATAGGACATGTAAATTAACTTCCTCACCCATGAATAAAAAATGGATGCCATTTAGCTGAAAAATTGCTGAAAGTGGTGTTAAACAACATTCAAACAAATAAACAAACTTATTACTCTGAGCATTTTAACATCACACAGGACCTGTAACTTATCTTTCACAAACACACTGTTGTGACACATTTATTGAGAAAAGGCCGAGAAACCAACGGAGCTGTAGTATTATAGGGGTGCAAGTCAAATAAGCACCAACAAAAAAGTTAATTCGGCACCTGGTAGACTAGTCAATTGGGCATCTCGGAAGAGTCAGATCTGCATCAACTTCGGCACCTGTTAAATTATTTACTTTTTACAAGGTACGGTTTAAGGTATCCCACCCATAATTGAAGTCACCGTTTAATTTTATTTTTAGACCAAGAAATGCAAATTTATTTACTCAATATATTACTAATTAATGATACAAAGTAAACACATGGTAAATATATTGTTTTACTTTGAGTCAATGTTAACATTTTTGAAAAAAAAAATAGTTGTTCAAATAGTCATGATAGTAGTTCCAATGTTTGCCGAACATTACCGAGGTCTGCTCCATTGACAAACAATGGACATCCGGGACACCAAATATGATAACGTGGTCAATTATGGGTCGGATACCTTAAAAGGCAAATTTTAATGAAATCTTGAAATAATTTAAAATATAATAATTACCAATTATATATCATGTTGATTGGAGATTCTTTGAAATTTAGAACTGTAATTATTTTTGATAGTCGCATATATTACTGTTATAATAGAGAGTGATAATTAGACATTTAATTTATATCATTAATTATAACGTTTGTTGTTGCAGTAATGACTCTGAAAGTGTTACGTCTTTATCCTAATTGATTTTTAAATAAAGATGAAAAGGCCCAAACCCAAGAGGTTTAATAAGTGAGAAATTTGAGAAAAATGGAAAATACTAAAAAGGAGATATATCATCACAATAATAATTATTACCCTTTTGAACACATTTCTTGTGTTCCAGATGCATCGACTTTCAATACAAAAATGAAGCAGGTATACTTATCTTTTTGCGATTCATATATAATTTTATAATGTTACATGTATATGTTACATGCTAATGTAATTATTTCTTATTAATATGATATACCCGGTGACCTTTTCTTTGATTTCATTGTGCTGGTAACATTTAATATAAATTGTTGAATTTGCTTTATATTTTTAAGGATATGGAATAAACATTGTTTCTTTTAAAAAAAATTTTTTAACTGAATATTAAAATATATTAATAAAAAAAGTTAAAATAATTACAGGTGTCGAATTGACTATATCAGGTGCAGATATAACCATACCAAGTGCAGATTTGACTATACGAGGTGCCGTTTTGACCAAGTGCTGATCTGACTATAGTATTCTATTATAGCTTATCTACATAACTTACATAAGACGGGGCTCTGTATCTTCATTCACTGATATTTTCTTTAATATGGTATCTAATACTTGCTTCATAAAAGATTTGTAGAACTCGTTATACGAGTAGTCACTATGTGTTGTTTCGTTGTATACTGCATCAAAAGTCAAGTAAGACTTGATCTTTTCCATATACAGTTTTTGATAATCAGAAAATGTTTGGTTGTTACCAATTTTGTTCAATACATCAACTGGACTTTCCAAAAAATCTTTGTCGTAGTAAATATGTAGCCTTTCGGCGTGTTTCTTTTTCCAATCCGATACCCAGTCAGGCAACAAGTTTCTTTTCTTTTTATTAACATTTCTAGTGTAATAGTCAGAATGTTTACGTTTTAAATCTGTTTTTTTGAATGTGTCCTCGTGATGTGAATCGCTCGTTTCATCAGTAGAAAGTTCTGGGGATATCATTATCTATTACTAATGTTAAAAATCACAGTCCTGATTCTTCTAGGAGGTATGATTTCCGTTCTAAATTACTCCTAAGACCATGGTATTATATAGCCCTACATGTATACGTTAAGACGTCAAATGCAATCGGTCGGATCAGCAGGAGACGGCGCAAGTGGGAACAAGGTGCAAATTAGAACCTGGCCTGATGAGAACCCGAAAGTATGACATAATACCGAAAAGATAACAAACACGTACTTAGTGTTGTTAATTGTTAATTATTACAGCAAACAACTGGATTTAAATGAATAATATTTTAATGCATTGTAAAAAAGCATTTAGCTTTTGATCAAAAGTACAGACTAAGCGCATTAAGCTGTCATCCTGGGGACGCATTTAACGTTTATTACTGTCATGACTGTCCATTTAACTTTAATTTATAATTTCTAGTTCATAATGGATAGAAAATCTGTTTTATTGTGTTTATTTTAATCTGAGATAAAGGCATAAATAATTAAATTAATATATATATATATATATATATATATATACGTCTACAAATTAAGCCCAACACTGTTTGAATTAGATTTTTAACACTGTCAAATTTTTGCTTTCCCTCAGCGGGATTCGAACTCACACCGTTGTGACACTGTGGCACCAATTCACCTGCACTATGTCCAGCGGCCAAATCCGCTATATAAAAATATAGCTTCATTAACCGGGGTGAATCTTAGACATAGACATAGTACATGTGTACTAGCGTGTGACGATGGAATTTTCGTAACCAATACGTATTAATCTGACAGTAATCTAATTCAGCATTTTTGTATATATTATATAGGATGACAAAGTTACTTGTCATGCAGTCACAGTAAGTAAATTATATACAAACGTCTAAGTATTGTGACAACCATATAATATATCTATCCAGCGGATTTCTGAAACATCAGAAATACAGGGTTAATATCAAATATTTACATATACGTCTACAAATTAAGCCCAACACTGTTTGAATTAGATTTTTAACACTGTCAAATTTTTGCTTTCCCTCAGCGGGATTCGAACTCACACCGTTGTGACACTGTGGCACCAATTCGCCTGCACTATGTCCAGCGGTCTAGACCCCTCGGCCAAATCCGCTATATAAAAATATAGCTTCATTAACCGGGGTGAATCTTAGACATAGACATAGTACATGTGTACTAGCGTGTGACGATGGAATTTTCGTAACCAATACGTATTAATCTGACAGTAATCTAATTCAGCATTTTTGTATATATTATATAGGATGACAAAGTTACTTGTCATGCAGTCACAGTAAGTAAATTATATACAAACGTCTAAGTATTGTGACAACCATATAATATATCTATCCAGCGGATTTCTGAAACATCAGAAATACAGGGTTAATATCAAATATTTATATATATGTCTACAAATTAAGCCCAACACTGCTATATACATATATACAAACGTCTAAGTATTGTGACAACCATATAATATATCTATCCAGCGGATTTCTGAAACATCAGAAATACAGGGTTAATATCAAATATTTATATATAAGTCTACAAATTAAGCCCAACACTGTTAGAATTAGATTTTTAACACTGTCAAATTTTTGCTTTCCCTCAGCGGGATTCGAACTCACACCAATTGTAAGGCTAGAGCATTTATATATTTTATAGGTGTGCAAAACCAAAGGATTTTGACTGTCATTATTCTGAATATAAGATGTTTTGCAGGAGTTGCTGACAAGGGTGCTGGTCTGTCTAGCTATCTTCATCTTCACTTCATTTTTTTAAGCTACTTCTTTTTATTTAGCAGCATGTTTGTACATCTAATGAGGGTGTGCATGGACAAAAGGATTTTGTATTTCATTAAATTGTCTTAAAATTCATATATGTTGCAACAAGTACAACTCTCATGTGTCTATGCTAAGTTCAGGTTAATTCTATGGCATACTAGTATTCTTGTGCACACTGGTGTGTGGTTCTTATTAGTCCCCTACTTGCTTTGCCGAAGGGGACTCCAGGTTTGCACTCCGTCCAGGTTTGTCAGTCTGTCACTCCGTTACACACACATTTTCCAGATTTATTTCTAAACGCTTGCAGATATTGAGCTGATATTTGGTATTTGAGTCAACCATGATGGGTTTCAGATCTAGTTCGAATATTGTTCCGGTCTAATTGACGAAATCATGGCCCATGGACAATGTTCTAAGAAATAACAGTTTTTCAGACTTTTTATCTAATTACTTGCAGATACCCAACAGATCTTTGGTATGTAAGTACACCATGATGAGTTACAGATCAAGTTTGAATATCGCTCCGATCCAATGATTATTGACGAAGTTGTGGCCCTTGGAGCTTGAAAATTTCTAAAAAGCAACAGCTTTCCAGACATTTTTTCTAAACGTTTGCAGATATTGAGCAGATATTTTGTATACAAGTCTACCATGATGAGTTACAGAATAAGTTTGAATATCATTCCTGTCCAATAATTTTTAACTAAATTATGGCCCTTGGACTTAAAAAAATTATTAAAATAACAGTTTTTCCTGACTTTTTTTTCTAAACGCTTACAGATATTAAGCTGATATTTGGAATGTTAGACAAACATGATTAGTTCCAGATCATGTTCGAATATTGTTTCTATCCAATGATTTTTGATAAAATTATGGCCCTTGGACTTTTATACGATCCACACTTGTCAAATTTTGTTTTTCATTAAGTAAAGTTTAATGTTTTATTTAATGGATGATGTCCTGGCATTTAGGTTGATAACAAATGTACATATGTTTATATGGAAACATTCTAACCATTCATAAGCCCAAATTTAGTAAATGGCAGTTCATACGTACAAGTTTTATCCATTATACATATACAATGTATATCTACATTTTATTTATCTGAATTTTAAACCAAAGAACACGTTGTCATTTTTTTTTAAAGTTCCTGCTTGACTACCTGGTCAGTCTCAAAACCCGACATGGAGAGAGGGGAAACAAAGATTTTTTCATAGTGGCCCAGTAGCAAAGTGAAAAAGACAGACTTAGTTTAACATACGGCAATACAATCTTCATTCCCTAAATAAATCAGGTAAGCAATACACTTACTGGTTTTTTGTCTTGAGAACATACTAATTTTTTGCTGATCAGACTTGTCAGTTTTAGTATTAGCTATTAACCTTGTTGAGTTATATAGGCTGTCAAATTTCTCCAGATGTGTTCTATATACTATAAAGACTTGTAAATTTTACTACTTGATGCACATATATATATATATGTAGGGGTTCAAAGATGGCCACCAAAAGGAATTATATTTTTTATAATTAAACTCCATCTGTGTGTATGCTATTTAACACTTACAGTTGGTTACTGATAATTCAGGTCAGTGAAAAAACTGACGTTTTTATCAGTCGATTAAAGTCCAGAGCAAATGCTTTATTGACAACAACCACAGTGCTCAAGCAACCTGGAGAATTTGAATAGAAAAAATGCAGTGTCACAATTAACATTTAATTATCTTAAATTAATACTAATAATTTGGAAATGGAATGCAATAATAAGAACTGAATAAAAGACTGTAGATTTGTCTGTGTGTAAAAGCCTGATTAAGCTGTGTGCACATTAGTGCTACTAGTAATACACGTTATACAATTTACATGTACAAAAGTTCTCCATTGCCTCTAGTTCATTATGAACTGCTGGCATTTGTTTGAATAATCCGTATTTTTGTAATTAAGTTTAATATAGTTTAGTTCAAATAAGCCTTTACAATACTGTTTATTCAGTTGGGCGAATCCTAGTTAAAAGAAGTTTTTTACTTCCAATCCAAATAAAAAAATCAAAGGCTTCCTGAATTTATTTCATAAAAAAAACTTCAATATGCCCTCCGATACCGAAAAATGGATTTGTAGTTCAATTGAAAAATTGACCAAACAAAATTCACCCAATTACATAAAATTTGAGCATTCCGCGGATTATTTCTCAATTTGCTTGGTTATATTTATGTAATGAAATTATTTTAAAAATCGGATGACCATTTGGGAAACATATTGCTTTGAAATGAATTCAACTTGAGGAGTTAAACTTGATTAATGTCACGATTCCTCTACTTTGTCCTCTGTAACAATGTTCAATTTGTGTTATTTGTTTATGTGAGGTTTCTCCCTATAAATGCATCATTATAAGACATTTGATTGCAAAAAAGGAAAATGATGACTAGACATTTGACAGGAATGTATAATCTTTTCATTTTTATTAATCATTGCAAAACATTAGCGCCACAGAAAGATAATTTGTATTATTTTGTAAAATGTCCTCAATACCATTATAACATATTTACCTGCTTATGATTGTGCTCATGTTGTCGTTTAATTATTGTTATTTTTTTAAATTGTATGCTGCTCTGTTTTCTATTGTTGATGCAAAATTGCTTTTAAACAATAGTTCATCATTACTGTTGTTCACTTATAGTGTTCACAACACAGTATAGATTTGTGTCAAAGGTGTTTTTAAGAGACGGAATGACAATTGGTGAAAACAATCCACTTGTTTGGTATACTTTGCCTTCAGACTGACTTTAATTGTATGTTAAATAACGTATTTACAATATTAACAAGCATCATGTATAGAGAATTTTCATGTTTAATAATAATGATCATGTTTAATAATAATGATTGACCATAAAGTGTTGTAAAATACCTTTTTGTAAAGGTTTTTGACAGTCAAAGTTATAATGCTATTTCTGGCATTCATGTCTCATTGTCTTGGTTACTTAACATCAGACCAGTGTTACACATTTACCAATAAAATATGCTTATTTGTTTTTGAAAACTGTAAATATTTAGGTATTTAGATGGAAAAGTTAGTTCTTTACAAAAACTGTCGTTTAAAGGATCGAACCTATTGATGAATCCTTTATATTTTTCATGTTTTATTCCGCTCTTTTGTTTTATTTCCGGATATGTTTCTTAGTGGACGACTTTTTGATGTTAACGTTTGTATTATATCTATATTGATTATCCAAAGTGTCGTGTTTTTCTTCAAACAAATACACCCAATTGGTTGGCATGCTTGTCAACACTTTATTTGAAAATCCACTAAAACATGGAATTGTGTGGTCTTTGGAAGAACATCTTAACATGGAACACTTTCATGACGACATTCGCATTTTGAATGAGAGTTTGACTTATGATTGTGTTCTAAAGTCCTTTATTGAAAAGACTTGTCAGTTTTATTGTAGTTTACATGCACTAAATTTTTATCCTCTTAATAAAATCTGATAATCACATACAGCTGCACACTGTTTCTTTTAGAGTAACACTGAGATAAATATCTTAAATGCACTGCATTTATTGCCTTTTCTCACATTTGACACGAGTTATAACACAATCTAGTCACTGCGAATCTCTATAAGTCTCGCCTTATACTGTCTTCGTTGTGATTTTAGCTCATCTGACAGAATGCCAGGATGATATATTACCCTCGTTTTTTAAATAAAATTAGTTTCATTTAAGTTATAACACAGGTTAATATATATTTTAACACAATTTCTGTACATGTAAGAAACCTATTGCAAGTTGGCTAGGTGAGCATGTACTTCTAAAAATATTAAAATGTTAATATTACAATAAATACAACCACACGAGCAGTACATGTATGGCTAACCAAACTTTATATAAGGTAAATTAAGAAAAAAGGTGTATTATCTGATTTCATTCTTATTATCCAATGACATTAAAATATTTCAGTATAAACTACACTGACATTGCACCAAGAGTCCAGATACACTGACATCACAATGACTTAGCAAGTTTCAAGCTGTAAAATAAGTATAATTATGCAATTAATCAACACCGAGCTCAGAATTTTCTACAAAATAGTGCTTTCACGATAAAGTTAACTATTTGTAAACGAAATTGGAAATTTTAGGTTAAGCTTTAATTGGATCTGATAAACCGATCGTTATGGTGGTAAAAAACACTTGGGAGGATGACAATTAGCCCAGTAATGTTGTTGCTGTTCTACCCAGGTGGCGTTATAACATCTCATTGGAGGACAGCACACACCAGACATCGGACGGTAACATTTGTACCCTGAAATATAAATTGTCATTGTAAAACATTTATATAATGAGTAGGAATATGAATGGCGAAAGGTAAAAATTTCATTTTGTTATAACAAAATGAAAGTATACAATGTTTATAAATCGAAAAGTGAAAAATCCAAAAAGGTAAAGATCTTTAGCGTCGTTAAAATTACCATAGTTGCTGAAACAGCAGGGATATAAAGAATACAAGATCATTGCAAATATCAACCTTGAGCGGAACAACATAAATACCGGATTCGCAGTCACACGAAGAATCGCATACATCGCCATCTTTTCCTAGATTATTTGTACAGGTTCCAGACGACTGACCTTCATCTATACCAATACCGAAACCTAAATTAATAAAAATGAAGCTAGAATATCAGGTGCTAAGAAGGATTGAAAATAATACCGTACTTTTATTACGTTTACAAAAAGTTATGCAAAGGCATCTGAATTTTCTTTGTTTAGATATTTCAGGTGGTAAACTACAGATACTCGACAACAGGTAAAAACTTAAATATTTTAATGCGTCAAATTGTCCACACAATAACGGTATTTTAAATATGATATTCACATCCATGAAATATCATTGCAAAGTTCTTGTGAACAAATTATAATAAAATAATTACAATCGACAAGTAATATTCTATATTTGACGAATCACGCACTTACCTCCTTGAAACGGAACAATCGCATGACCATTAGAATCTCTACAACATGGTGCACTCGTCGTGCAGTCAATAGAAGTGGTGCAGGTTGTGCTCCTACGCAAGTGAAAATTGCTGGCAAAAGCTAAACTGACAAGAATCTGTAACAAAATAAATAGAAAAAAGTGAAATAAAAAAATAACTGTGATTTGTTTGAAAATCTAAAGGTCGGTTGTATAACATAGAACTAAGGGAAAATCGGTCTTAAAATCATACAAATACCTTGAAAAATCAAAATACCTGCATCTAACAGGGTTAATTACGTTATGCGCGGAACATTGTGCAACCGGCCTTCTATACTTATAATGAGCTCGCCTAATAAATGATATAATACGCGCAGATTTTTGGACTTTAGCTCTTTCCATCAACGAATATTGGTTTTCTATTTGGATTTTTTTTCCATATCTCGAATGATTTGGCGAAAGATATGCCTCGTCATGTTTGTGGCGTTTCCACGTTTAGAAGTTTATTTTAAAGCAATTAGTTCACAAATCAAAATATTTAACTATGGCTTATTATTAGTAATTTTACTATTATTATTATTAGTAGTAGTAGTAGTAGTAGTAGTAGTAGTAGTAGTAGTAATAGTATTTTAACACCTACCAGAACAATGTAGACTTTCATGTTGGTTTGTCAGAACTAAGTTAAATTCCTTTATCAGTACATTATCTTTCGTAGTATATTATATATCGTGTGACATGAAATAAAAGGTCACGTTTTAGAACTGTTAATAAAATCTTTACACAACAAAACGAAATTTGATTTCAAGCACACATAAACTAAATAACTTACCAATAACATTCATGGCATGCTTGTATGTTTCCAGTTTAGCCTAAAATATAACAGATTCATGACTGCCAACACCAACACGTTTGTTTTACAAAAACAATCTATCAATATGTTGCGTCAAAAATAATTACCTTAGAAACTTTTTTTAAAACTGTTCAAATAATTTAGAAGTAATTTAACCTAGGATTTTTTAAGTAAAAAACGTGATAATCAGTGTTAACTGTTGTAATACGTCGCAGTTAAAATAAATTTATGTGAGAATGACGATTAAACTGTCACAGTTACAATACAACGATCGCCTGAAAGTTGAAATGCTAATCAAAATATGAGATCAACCCCAATCAGATAAATCTATATTCTTTACCCAAGTGATTTTAAATTATTAAATTTATTATAAAAATGATGCATGTTAACATTTTAAAAAAACATTTCAGAAATGTTTGTTTTGAACAAGAAATATTTTTAAGTAGCAAAATACATAAAAAATATTAGTTGAAATAAGCACGGTCAATAGAGAGTATATGATTTGGCATTTGACGATTTTCGAAATTGCCTCAACAATAAAACTAAATACGTTGAAAAAAATATTTGGAAACAAAAGGTTAAAAACTGGGATATTAAAATCAAATTACATTTACGTGTCACATAATTATTATTATATATGTCCTTTGAAACTTTTTACGCAACGCTTGTGTGTAATCTGTACAAGAAAATTTCATCTATCATTACTGGTGAACATCATGTCTCCGTTTATTTCGCGAAGGTTCTTACATTTTCAAGAAGCATACGAAAGATAAGGCGTTAAAATTCATTTGTGTATTATTATATTTCTACAATACTGGCAAGGTTCCCTGAGCTCGACCTCAGATCTCTCAAAAACAAGGAACGCGATTTTTGAGTTTTGAACTTTTTAATGGTCATATGTACTTGCAAACAATAATAATGTCCTATTAAATTTGGTTTAAAGTGTTACTATTTGTACAGTCGCAGTGCCACATAATAAGTCGCACGTATTTCATAAAATGTAGCAATCAAAACCATCACTTAAATATCTGTTTATGTTTAAAATCTTTTATGTACACAACTTTTTCGGTGGTCAGGGAAATAAATCTGTAAAGAGAAAAAGACTTGGAAGAGGGAAAGCTTTAATATATACCTAACAACAATTTTATTCTGTATATAATAACAGGAGAATAGTGCTCATTTTGATTTTGATTACTCAAACAAAATATCTTGTAACAAACGCCGTAACGATATTGCCCGTAGAATTACACCACCTTGATCTTTACATTGATTTATGTATGAATTTGACAACAGTCTGTCTTCAAATTCTATTTATATGATAAATGTGGGTTTTTTCAATATTTTAGTTTTTTGATAGTAGGTATTGCGGAACTTAAAACTAAATAAATTTATTACAAATTTAGTGGGCCTGGTTTAATTTGCCAATTTGATTGTGGAATTATTTTGGTGGAAAGAAACACGTTGGTGGACAGTAGTTGGCCCTGTAATGTACTTGCTTTGCTACCCAGGTGGCGTTGTAACCACAATCTATCTTTAAAACAGGATGTGATGTTTTTGACAATTAGTTCATGCTTTCATTATTTTTAATTTTAATTATAATTTTAGGAGTGAATATAAATATTTTATGTTTAATAGTAAAATTGAAAAATCTAAATATTCGTACATCTGTGAATCTTTAATAGTTGACAAAATAAATCTACAAACTTATGTTAAGAAGAATGAAAGAAGACTTGTACTAAAATAATACGTTAATCTGAAATAAAGAAAACACACTGTGCACGAAGCCTATGAGTAAACCCAAATCGGGTGCCCAGAAGGGATAAGGATTCGCAGAATCACTAACGACACCTATAGTACCTTATTTTAGTCATTTCTTTGGTTGAAAAGTCAACTTTTGTATATGCTATACACAAATCTTTCCCAAATTGTAATTCATATAATAAAATACAGATCTTGCTGACAACCACAAGACGAATCACACATATCGCCTTCTTTTTCTAGCAAATACGAACAAGTTCCATTCTGAGATCAAACCAAAATGAAAACCTGAAATAAAAAAGAATCTATATAATTTGCAGTAATCCTATTTACGTAAGAACAACCTTTGTCTCGCAAAAACAATAATTCATGCAGGGGCTCTTTTAACAAAGTATCGTTGTAAATAAATTGATGTAAATAATTTATATGTAAGATATAATTTGCTGCACATTGAAGCACGCGAATACATACACTACACTTACCACCTTTCAACTTTCTAATCGCATGTCGATTGGAGTCTCCACAACAATGTGACCTTTTTGTTTTGTCTCTCTTGGAATTATAGTTTTGACCACTGGCACGCACTTTTACATCAACTGTATCGGCGAAAACATGTAATGTCAAAAAATTTGTTTTTTGCTGAGCAGTATAAAAATTGAAAATATAAGAAAATTGGGGAAAGACATTGAACTTGGTAGGATGTTTGGTCCATTTTCACAATTGCCGATTTCGACTTTACGTACATCACCAAGACGCATTGAAACGTCTGATGGTGAGTGGCATTTGATATCAAACTTATCATATTCTGAGGGCAATATATAAATCCTGAATTTTGAAAGTGAATTATTCATCGCTTGATAATATATTGGAACACACGTTTGATCTGAGAATTTCCACCAATGTGAATAATGGACATTAAATCTGCATTCATTTTATTGTATTAAAGCCATCTGATTTATATTTATTGGTATTAGATTTAGCAAGAAATACTACATCGACACTAACATTGACATGTAGTTTAAGTTAAAAGTTAGCTACGATTTGAGTTTTTGTTTGTGGGGTTTGGAAGGTGGGTGGCGTGTATAAGAATTTCAATCATGTTTATGGCCAATGTTCAACAGATATTCTGTAATTCTATCATACGCATACAGTTAATTCCTTTACGAACCTGTAACATTTTAATAAACAATTTGGTCGAAATGGGTGGTAGTCAAGACAGGTGTAAACACCGTCTTCAAATCATTTCCTTAGCACGCTGAAGCGACAACGCTTAAGGAATTTGTGTACAATTATTGTAATAGGAACAGACAGTACGTATTTTTGTATACATACATCAGTGTTCATGTATTTGATCCATCTTTGTAAGGCTTAATGTAATTTTTTAAAAGCTAGCTGATTTTCACTAGCACGTCGTTAAATGGCAAAGCAGGAATTAGTTTCATGTTGACGTTTCCGGAAGCTGCGTGTTGGATCATGTCATAATGAATGCTCCACAAGCCGGCGAAATTCGAATAAATACAAAATATTTAGAATTTTTTTATTTACCTGACTCTATAGAATCAATAACATGTATTATTGTATTAGCTAGGAAAATTTTAACGAAAGTTGTCATTTTCTTCCAACCTAAAACCAATTGACCAACCAAAACGCTGTAACTATGGGAATGAGTGTTGTCGGTAGATTGACATGCGATCGTCAAAAAGTCAAAAACTTCCTTTAATCTACCTGCGTAAAATTGTTGCCCTGTTTTTCTCAGTGTGACGTTAAGTTGTTTAAAGCCGCTTTTTCTGTTGCATATACATGTCTTTGAGGATTAGGGAATTGGCAAGAGGGGCTATCTAAACTATGTTATTTCCGTTTAAATGTGTCATTTTTATCTTGTGGTATGAAGGTTTGTATTCCTTCCTCAAAAGCCGACTGGGCAAGCATATCTGCTACAACTCCATCCCGATCTTTAACGTCTCTCCTGTCTACCTTATGCAGAATTGTTTTAAGGATATGACACACATGGATGGATATTAACAATTTAAAAATTTTCTATCCGTCATTTGTGTATCTCACGGGTGACTTCTAAATTTTACTTTAGCATGTATATCCCACGGGGATTGTCTAATTGCTCTTATTATGATATCCACTTTAGTGCTCATTTATACTAGACAGATGTGATTGCCATAATCAGCAATCTGCCACAACCATTTAAATATAACTATATTGCATCACGGAAATATTTAAATAGCTGTGGCCTATTACCGCCAATAAATTAGTTCTTTACATCTGTGATAACTATAAAAGGGCTAAGTAGTACGTAATTTAAAATGAAACAGTTGGCGACGTTCGAAAACCTCAATTATAATTACTGACTACGCAATTCATAGTTGATGCAAAGGTTGACTGCTAAACTACTCAAACAAGGGCTTGTTGTACCTAGGTTGATGTTATATCTCCAGACGTTCTATGGTTGTCAACATAACTTAATTGATCGTTATGGGAAATCAGTCCCTCAAATACGATCTGTCATATTCGCTGAGTAATAAGTAGTAAGCTTCCTATTTTTGGATTTGACTTTTCCCTAGACATGACAAAGAGTAACTCGACGGGTGTCTAATCATAGTCAGACACTGCTTACTCGTCCGGAGCACCTGAGTACACCCATGGCTTTTATTGGGTTCGGTTTACTCTTTTTCTGTGTTTAATGGTTTTAGTTTTTGCGTTGTGTTTGTCTATATTCGGATTTGTAACTTTCCCTTGGCTTTTGGCTAATGTTGTTCGGTCGGTTTTCTTTGCTATTTTCTTACATTTTTAAGTAGCTGTAAAATGTACAAGTTCATTTTGTACTACTTAATGTAATATATTAAATTTTGGTGAAACAAATACGATATTTTGTATATCGTGATTTATATTTGAACCTATTTATCACACATTCTCTGTTTAATTATTATTTTTCTTCACATCAGGAAGATAAAAAAAATATTGATATTCTTTAACCTATCCGTGCAAAAAGGCGTTCATGTCTTGTAAGAACTATCTAATTTTTAAATCAAATGTCGCAACATGTGGTACCACTTTATATGAATAAGAAATAGATTGCTGCATTTCAATCAAATGTGGTAAATATGTATAAAAAACTATTATGTAATATGCAGTAATGCATGTGATAAGCAATACATACATACACGTTTACAGGGAAATCCCAATAATATTTAATGTATCCTTTGAACTGTTACGCATCTATCAATAAATGCAATTTCAAGTTTTGATTAAGTACACATTCTATTTGTTAAAATTATCAATAAATCAATAATACAAAATTAAAAAGTATCAGCAAAAAGCAAAACGAAATCCAGCGATGTAGCATAGAAGAGTACTTATACACTTTCATAATATTTGCGTTAAATTGGTAGTTTCAGAATTTCATGTCGGAATTATAAAAGCCAAGATGACATTCTAAACCTATTTCTAACAGTTATTTTACTATTTAACAATTGAATACCTCAACGCATTTCGAGGTATACACTTATGATTTCGTTTGAACAAAAAAAGAACCTGGAATGTTTATTACCTAAAATGATGTGGACCTTTTACCTTAACGTATTTATTGCAAACCAAAATTTAAATATAAGATTGATTCATCCATTCATTGGTGGATTGCAATTTGCTCAGTAATATTTTTGCTCCTCTGCCCACATAACGTTGTAGCATCTAGTTGGAGAAGGCACATACCAGACAGAGATCGGTAACATATGTAGTTATGTTTATGAACTCAAATGAAGTGGTCCTTTTACCTTATTGTATTTACAGCACAAAACCAAAAATTTAGATACAAGATTAATTGATTCGTTGATTGTATGTTTGTTTAAGGCTTAGCTAGAGATAGTTGGGCTATATTCCGGACAAGAACAATTTAGCAAAGAAAAAATCAAAATGACATGAAATGAGCCAACTGGACATTAGAGAGGGACAGTGAATATAGGATATTTCGGCAGATACAATGTGACTTATATTTGTGCAATCTACGTAATATTCAAATAAAGAAAACCACTACTAAAAACTAATGTGTAAACAAGTGGATGTGATTTGGTCGTTGACATTGTAAACTTGATCAGGAAATTGTGTTTTTATTTCTTGTTTCTAAATATGTCTTTCAAGTAACTGATTAGAGCTAGGAAAGATTATTATAAAGTTTTTGTGAAATTTTAATTAGCCATTATTGTCAGTGATTATGGCGGAAAGAAACAAGTTGGTGGATTGCAGTTGGCCCAATAAAATTCTTGCTCCTGTACCCACGTGGCGTTGTAACATCTTGTTGGGGGACAGCACATACCAGACATTGGTCTGTAACATCTGTACCCTGAAAGTATAAGTTTCAATTTTTTATACACAATAAGATATTTACCTTTGCGTGCAGTAGTCTGAACAACGTATGTACCTTCATATTTTTTTACGTTCCAAAGTTTAGTTTTGATTGCTAAAAGGCGTCGAATCTTATTTTTAACCTCTGCAGACAAGACAAATACACTACATTTAAAATATCTGTTTTAATCTAGTTTAAATGTGCTTTCATCGAGCAACTGTTAATAATGTATAGTTGATTATAGTTGTATATGATAAAAAGTCAGAAATAAGAGAATAAGGCAGATTAATGGTGTGCACACATTTAACTGTATCTCCTGTAACAAAAGGTAATCACAATTTTAGGCTTAATAGTGATACAGTGAATATATTTAGACTTTCCATCGAAATATTTAAATATTTAAAACATTTAATGAAATATTGCAACGCATTAATTATTCAATAAGCCAAGTTTACAGACTTTACGAAGCAAATACAAAACAACTTTTTGAATAGAGAACGACCGAATATTCGAAAAACAGCAAACATCAAAATACAATAGCTACTGCTATCAAGCTCCGGAGTAAGCTCAGGTGCTCAAAAGGATGAAGGTCTTCTGCATCATTAAAGACACATAGGGTACATAATTCGTATATTATGGCTAACAAAAAACTTCTGATTTAATCGAAAACCAGCAATCATACATATTTTTATCACATATGGGACCCGTGGAAAATTAATTAAGTTGACCGCATTGGTTCCACTTCGAATAAAAAATTTACCCATACAACAAAATTGTATAAATCGAAAATATTTTTATAAGACGTAAATATATTGCTAAATATATATCTTTACAATAATGAATGAAAGATATACTCAAATAGAACATATAAACTGATATCATCTTGTGCCAACTAGACATATGTGAAAACCGTACAGAAAGAAACGTAATCTCAAGTATAATAAACATTATAGGTGTTAAATAACATGTATCTGCTCTTACTGCTTCATTATTCCATTTTTCTTGTTTCAGACATCAGTTCTTTAGAAAGATATATAATCCACTGATTCATTCTGATAAATTAAGTGACATTAACGTCAATTAAATTGTTTTAAGGCCAATTTCTATTAAATATATTTAAATTTTTAAGATGTCGTTTAACATGCCTAAAAGGGTTTTACTGCAATATTTTATTACACGTTTGTAATTTGTTCTAGTTCTGATTGGGTGAAAATCTCAAAAGCGGTTGCAAGTAACCGTAATAGCTACATTACATTCCTAATTTAATACCACTAGGTAACTCTTTTGATCGAAAATTAAAACAACGACTTTTCTTGTGACAAATTTGATTTGTCTTGGATTTAATCCTTAGCCGATGAAATAATTAGTATCATAACCATTGACGAATTCGTTTTCCCATTGTCAAAAAATATATAGTTGAATACAATTTCACAAGCAATTAATCTTAAGCTTGTTTGTATCGTAATCATACAATAAAACACTTATTGACTATGAACGAGGTTGTTATCGACTTACCATTTTATTAGCTATTCCGGGCAGGGTATATTATGTCATGAAATATTACTTTTTAGCCGTAAATATGACAGAATATAAAAAACCATATGATGAATAACATGAAATGCTTGAATAGAAAATCCACGATCATTTAAAATTCAGACCTGTTTGACAACCACAAAAAGAATCACACATGTCGTTTTCCATTCCTAGCAGAGACGAACAAGTCCCGCTCGCAGATTCAGGCTCTTCGATAGTAAAACCTAAAATTAAACAAGTGTTCATTATGTGCGAGAGTAACCGGCTTATTGTTAAACAATGATTTTCAGCGTACTTTATAGCAATTAAATATTTACTCTTATAAAATACAAAAGTATGGGTTCAAAATTTATTCTTGCTTGCACAGTATCCTTGGTTAATTTATTTTTTGTTTAACTACATCGAACAGTATTTTCGGACAAGAATAAGTAAAGTATACAAGCAATATTTAATTGCGCAAGTAGAATAGTCGAATAAACATTATCGTTTAACTGACACTTGCAACTCATACACCGTAGTAGCGTTTATGAAGAGCGTTTTTTCCTTTGCTTCAGCTACAGTGCGCAAATATACGAAATTGTCACTTTTCCAATACGTTACCCCCGATGATGCATAGCAGGTTTTAAAAAAGTTTTTCTTTCAGAAATAGATATATTTAACATTTTTGACAACACAACGGGGCCACTAACAAGTTGCATTTTCATTTTTACATACACAACTTTGTTACTTAACTATATAACCATATAAATATTATAATGACATCCTAAATATTTATTTGTTAAAGACTTGTCAAAAAATGAATATTAATCATAATTGTAGCCAAAGATTCATACAATTCACCTACTATTTTCCAAATGAATAATCGCCTGTCCATCTGAATCTCTACAGCAAGGCGCACTTGAAGTGCAGTCCATAGAATTGATACATACTGATCTCTTACGTAAGTGAATATTGCTGCACAAGGTTATACCGACAACGGCCTATAATTAACAAGATGACTTTATGTGATTATAACCGAATGAAATTTAAAAGCAAAAATATATTATACATGATGCATTTATTTTGTAGATGAAACGCGCGTCTGACTTTTACATTTTATAACCTTGATATCTTTTGCCGCATTTTATAGTTCGTTTCACCACAAATATGTCAAAAGTTAAAAGAACCACATTATTTAGACTTTCTCCGAGAAGACGAATAAACGATCACTTGTAATAAAACCGTGCACACAATTAATTGTCATTTTGCACAAAAAGGCAATTTTAATATTTACATTTTAGTCGGAAATGTTTGAAAGAGATACAGTTTGAGCAATATTCACAATTGGTCAAGATATAATTTGTATATAAAACTGTATCTTAATACTACACATATACACATCCAACTTTCTTAAAAATAAAAATTCAAAAATCTACATACCAGCGAAATGAAGACTTTCATCTTGATTTGTTATAACTACTCAATTTCTTATCATCAGAATGTAATATATTGTACCACGTGGTATGATATGAAACAGTTGGACAAAATACAAAACATCAATAATAAGGTTTAAATGCGTGAGATATTAATTTGAGATGTATGCACTTTATAAGCAACCAAAAGTCGAAGATACCGAGGAGTATATAGGACTGCCACGTGTTTTTTGTAATAAAACAAATGAATAAACATATTTTTCTATTGTTGTTTTATCACTTTGTCTAGATAATATGCAATAATGTATGTAATGAGCAATAACAACAAACAAGTAATACAAGCCATGGAGACAAAAGAAATTGTTACGGTTGTGTCTGAGATTTTTCACTTTTGCACTCTCACCGCTGTTGGATTCTTGGTCTAACTAAAATGTGAAATTTTCATGTGCTGTTCTTTTTTTTTGTCTAGAGAATGAAGGTAGCAAGACACGGTCTTGTAGCTTAGTTTCGAATGTCCCCCGGCAAAATATCTTTGGATAGTAGTATAGCCTAGTTGTAGTTTACTCACATCTATGATAAATGAAATGCAATAACATTTTTGAAGTCTAATAAGAAAGTGTCATTTTTATAGAAAAGAAATTTATAATATTTGGGTATCATCATTGCTATAGTAGCAAAACCCGAAACTCTCTCTCATCATTAATATGTCAGCTTCCTTGTCAACAAAATTGAGTGAAATCGAGATGGATGACAGGTAGTTTCCTGTGTTTTTCTGTTTGGAACTTTATTGAAATAAACAAATATATATTAATATTGATGTTTTGTTATGCGTTACAGTGTCAGAATGTTTTAAATGAAGGCAAATGCTAATGATTTGAACGATTGTCTCCCAAAAACAGCTAATTTTGATGAATGAGTTTATACAAATTTGATCAAATCACCATAAAATGGATAATGTAGTACATAAATTAGAAATATCTACTGTGATGATTTTGATAATTATGTGTAGCTGTATTATGAATAAAATGCATATTAAGTAACGGAAGTAAAAATGACGCAGTTTAGCTGTTTTCGCTAACCCCCGTTGCTAGGATGCGGGCTAGGTTTGAATCGTTCTATGAAAATGGAATAACGGAATAAAGAGTATAAATACCGGGGGCAGATTGCTCAATCATTGTCATTCTGAAAGAGAAGAATGACCGAGACATAAGTTGCTGTTAGCGTAAGTAGGGACATAGAACAACACCTATAAGTAAAGCTTGGGAGTTTAAAGCGATATAGGTAGAGTTCAATTCACGGAGCTGGAGCTCACAGCGTTTGATGTTGTAGACTTATCGCAGCCTCTCAGACTTGTAAGTCTCCAAATAACGTGGTTGAATGCAAGCTTGGTTCTGTGTAATAAGGGACGGGATATGGAAGCATTGCGGCATATAAGCATTACGCTTACTTGTCGTAGTCTAGGAGCATTGTACTACTAGACAAGTATCCTATTGATATATTTTAGCCAGAGTAAGGTCATAAAGGACATAGGTTGTAGGAACTTAGGTTATGATGTTATATCTTGTGGATTATTACGGTCATAGAAGATACAGGAATGTCATATAGGACATAGGGTGTTATTATGTTATATCTTGTGAATTAAAATTGGTTTTTTTGAATCTGATATAATGACTATTGATATTGGAGTTGTTGTGTAAATGTGTATATAGTATAACAGGTCATAAGCAGATAGCTTATAGAGTAACTCGACGGGTGTCTATATAGAGGCAGGCACAGCCGACTCGTCCGGAGCACCCGAGTCCACCCATGGTTTTTATTAGGTTCGGGTTACTCGCATTTTGGTTCTTGTTTCGTATCATGTATATAGTTTACAGCATAAAAATTGTTAGTAGAACAGTTGTATTAGCGTTGACCTCGAGACGTTAATACAACTGATAGACTCTTTGGATCCTGAGTATAATCAGGTAACGAACAGAAAACACGCTACAATTGATCGGTGATATAAAATAAGGTTACAGAATTGGTGTCAGCTGTGAAATCAGAGAAAACACGTTAAACTACCATATTTCCATTCCATTTGGATATGTGAAAAATGTCACATATGTTTTAGTTGAAAAAACTGCCTTGACCTAAGTTGATAATATTTCAATGTAATAAACTGTATCTTGCACCCGAAGATGTCAACAAACAGAGTTATCTACCTTCAATGTATTCTTTCTTGTACATTTTAGAATAAAAAATTTTGTTTTGTTACATACCGCTATTGTTACATTCATTGGGTCGTGAAATGAAAATGAATATGTTGTTTTATGTTTATATATAAAAAGCAAGAAAAACAAACATTACAAACTTAACTAGTTTATGATTGTTACATGTATTACTGAACCGATAATTGACGTCACAATAATTGAAATGAAGGTGAAATTCATATCTCAACTACTGGTTGAAACATGGTAATCACAACCGACTTAAAACTGTAACAACGCTGTCTCATAAGTGAGAGAAAGGATTTAAGTCCTAAATATAGTCGTCCGAATCGTAAGAACCAAAGTACGGACCATGTTTGAACAGATTTCAGTCCAATGTCTCATAGGGCATTAAAGTTTTTGGTGTTAATGGAGGTAACTTCATAAAGAAAATGTTCGTATAACTCAATAGCCAAAAGCGTCCATTTTTACACTATTTCAAAAAATATTACCACATTTCGGGTTGTAAAAACCCCATCACTGTACTTTTATTTCGAATTCGATTTGATTTTCGTAATAACTGTTTTATTTGACAAAAACATTTAATATCAAAGGGGTTTTATAGATTGAAATTAATAGTTTGTAATTCAAAACAACTATAATTGTACAAATCAAACCGTTTAAATATTATGAAAAAATTTTTGGATCTGTATTTCAAGTTGCTAAGGCGGGACGAAACACGTAGGTGGATGGCAGTTAGCCCAGTAATGTTGTTGCTCTACTACCCAAGTGGCGTTGTAACACCTCGATGGGGGACAACATTCACCAGACATCGGTCGGTAACATTTGTATCCTAAAATTATATACAACAGATTTTAATGTCCATTATTGATTTGAATACAATAAGATTTTTACGGATTTTTACCCAAGGTATTCAGAACTATGCAGTCAACTTTTATTTAACTCACAAGGAACATAAACGGGTCTTCTCAGTTGTCCTCTAAATTTAAATGCTAAGCCTTGAAGCAGTATTTCTATATGAGCTTTGAAATCATTGTTTTCATGTTTTGCTGTGCTGACATAAAGCAACTCCGATGTCACAAAAACAAACTAGTGTATTGATAGGATAAAGAAAAAGATCAAATAATATGTAACACATAAATTAGAATGTGCTCCCATTGTAATTGATGATTCCGGTATTTCGTAATGTCAATTTATGGATTATATGGTTAAAATGTCTTATATATATGCTCACACAATCATTATAAATTGATATAACAGCAGATTATTTATGTTCAGTTTTGCCCAACCACAATTAATTACTACATGATGAAACGGAAATTGCCTTTGATTATTCAGCACAATAAACCTAGCATGTCCTTCTTTTTAGTCTCTAGACTAGGTACATGTACTTTTCATATGATTATATAAACTATCTAATATATATTAATGCACTATCATTGCAATGTGTATTTACATGAGACTAGTGTATTAGTACTTTAGTATTTTAAGTTCTTAAAGAAATAAAATCAAATAATCAGCCTGTTGAAGTCATGATAAAAGGCTTAAAGAGAGAAATATTTTTTCAGGCTTTCCTGGCACGTGAACATGTTTTTATTAATTAAAAAAAAACAGATCAGTTACTAAAAATACAGACCTGGTTCACATCCACAGGACGTATCGCACATGTCTGCTTCCTTTCCTAACAAAGACGAACATGTTCCACTTTTGGATTCAGTTAGACGAAAATGAAAACCTAAAATAAAAAGTCAGATTTTCTATAATATCTAATTATCTTTCATTTACCCTAGAACCACAGGCTATCTTTAAGATCTATACCATGATTATAAGCATACATAATTGATACAAGAACAGTCAATAATATTACATACACGATTATTAGCTAAAAATGAAGTAGTATGCCGTTTATGCTTGTATATAGTTCACTGATTGAAAGCTAGTATTACAATCCCTTTTCAGTTTTTTTCCACGACAAAAATAAGTATATAGGTAACAATAAATTTTCTAAATAGAATCGGACAAACACCATTAATACTTTACTGTGAAAAGTAATATCAAGAAACCAATTAAATTGCTCAAGGAATGTTTTCTGTTGCCACGGCAACAATTTTTATTATCGTGCAAGGAATGGTACTTATTAAACACATTATATTGGCCACAAATACTTTTTTAACAACAGACATTCTCTATCCGGCTTCCATGACGCGCTGCGAACCTTTGTTTGGGTTGAATCCAAGGAATGGCTATAACGGAAACAATTTGTAAAATTAATGTTAACAAGAGAAAATATGGTTGAACCATATCGGGGAAACTCAATTAAAGTAAATGGAGGATTAAAACAGGAACCCATTTTGTATTGTAATATGAGAGATTAATACAATACAAATGCAAATATAAATAATTTTATTGGCTCAAACTCATCTACAATAAATAGTGTAATGGAAAATAATATATAACATCACATGTAATGTAACGTAAATTACCGTTACATACATTAACATTACGTACATTAAATGTTACGTACAATAAAGGCACTGCATTTTAAATTATTTTGCCTTTAGGTGCTAAATATAAGTAATATATTAATGATGTTCTGAAGTGCTTTTCAATGTATTTTAGCAGTTATGACACATTATTTAAATGTCTTTAGTGTTTCAGCGCTCACAAACGGTGTTACGGACCTTAATTTCTTAAAAGTGACAGAATAAATTTCGCTGTTTTATTCGTTGCTGACAACAATTTAAATGAAACATAGATAAGCATTTGTTATGATGATAATTGGATTCAACTTGATCTAAAACCAATAAAAAAACGTCAATAAACGTGTATTGGTCATGCTTTATAGAGAAAATAGATTGATTGTTTGGATGGATGTTTGCTTTATGTCCAGCGAGCACTTACTCTTACACTTCAGTTATGTTCAGGAGTTTTGTTACATACATAAATAGGTTTTTGGCGACATGCAATCAAGGCCACATATTTTGTAACAAATAACAACTTTTATCGAGACTATATTTCTGTCTTCATACAATACAACAATTTATTAATAAGAAAAATCATCAAAAGAATATTTTCCGGGTGTGTTTAATGATTATTTATAAACTCAAAAGTACTTGATGCAAGAAAGCGACATGGTAAATTTGAGCAGTACTGTACACAACTATTAAAAGTAATGTATGCAAGGTCAAAACTCAAATGTCAAGATTGGGTGAACCTTCCGTCTCCAAAACATCGACATTGATACATTTTCTGTACAAGAAATAATTTATTGAGACTTTCAGTGTTCACTGAATAAATATTCGACTTGAAAGTTTGACGACATGTTTTTCTTTAAAATGCAACATTTACGATGGAATGAGACCTCATCAACGCCATCTTTGTCCCAATTTATTTACATTTGAACCGTTTTTTAAATCTGCAATCCGAATTGTGATAAAGGACTGGTTTTCGTTTGTTTTAAAAATATTCGAAATTCTGAATACATTTAGTATTATTTTATTTTGCAAAGATGTACATGTGTAAATCGTGTTTACTGTTAGGACATCATGATGATCAGCTGCAGCAGCACAGGCAGCCATGGAATATTAACTGTTTACATCACGAAAATTGTTTAATACACCATTAAACAGTAGCAAGAAGTTCATTATTGTTGGACATACTTACAATGCGTTAATTATACAATTAACAATTCAGATGAAAGCAGATTGAATGTGCGTTTATGATATAATATTGGACATATTTACAATGCGTTAATTATATAATTAAATTCAGATGAGAGCAGATTTAATGTGCATTTTATGATAATAGTATGAAATAGTACGAAATGTTTATTTGTTCAACACATTTACAATAAATGGTTATGACACATAATCACGTGCACATAATGTAATGAATACAACAATATGATCGTTCACCTAGCCAGCTTGATCGCGTAAGAATATATGAACAGAATTATATTTTTATTCAAATGCAAAGAACAAAATTATTACATTTCGCAATACAAAACATTCTGTTTTTCACCTGAAAAATAATCAAAACAATATTACAGATAGAAAGTACTTACTTCGGTAAATGCAAACATCGAACTATATAATCGCACAATAGCTCAGTAAACCGTACCTGAAATTAGTTATAACTCCACGTGTGATGCAATGCAATGATTTGAGTTATGAAAATACACGTGAGCATTCTTGGATTGGAAAAAAGCCAGCAAATAAGATGTACTGACCACCTGCCAAATGAACGATTGCCTGTCCATTTGAATCTCTACAACAAGGTGTACTTGAAGTGCAGTCCATAGAGTTTGTGCATGTTGATCGAAGACGCATGTGATGATTGCTGCCCAAAACTATGCCGACAACTACTTATAACAAAAACCGATTGATTATGTTATTATGTTGGATGGTATTTTTAAAAACAATAATACGTCAGTGTGTATATGCCTTCATATTTGATTAATACTGTTTCAGTAGACACGATGAGTTGTAGTTTTTGGACACAGACTCGTACAAGTAAGACTACATGGACAAATTTGTAAGACTTTGACGCTATTGTCCTGATACCAGGCGTCTTTAATCTTAATGGCATCACTATAATCAGCAAGTACTTAAGATACAAACAGTTCTTATGCGTATTTATCCGTGATTTTAATAGAGAAACAAGGCGTAATTTTTGTAATATAATCAACCCAAGATATCCTTCTGAAGGCAGTGTTTAGATATGTTAATAGAATGGTATGTAAATAGGACAAATAACTATCTGCTCCCTAATAATGATAACTATTAATATAACATGAGGTCGTTCTGACATAAAAAAAATATTAAGTGACCAACATTAAGTTCAGTACTAAGTTGTTGATTTTGATCATACTAAGATAAATTATTAATTACGTAAGCGTACCTACTAGTGCAATGAAGAATTTCATCCTGACCTTTATACTAAATTTCTTATCTCCTGATGTGTAAAACTAACAGTTGGCCGTGTTCCAACAATTAATAATAATGTTAACAAGACCCTATTTAAAGCTATGTTCCTTCAGTGTTACAATAAACGAGCAGTTTCGTGTTATAATAATGTAATAATTAACCAATGGTACAAAAAATGTTGTCAACTAACAAGTGTTTACATTAAGGTCTACCATTTTTTCAGAATATACTTGCATGACTTGCTGGTACCCTAAACTTAGTTGACACCACTGACAAACTTTGTAAACTAGAAACCTTTATGACACTATGGTTTTTTTCTATTACAATTTTACAAAAAAGACAAATGCTTCTGGATTGTGTTATTTAAATCAACATTTTCATACCATGTGATAATTTCTGTGAATTCAGGACCACATACAATTTTTCCACAATATATTTTATATTGCATTCCCTCACAAAAAGCTGTACATTCTTATAAAGACGTGCATGTTAAACTCTCTTGTCTCTTAGGCTTGTGCAAAAAATATATATATTTTTCAATATGAAAGTTTGATGCAGTTTGATTTGAAACCAATAAAACTTTATATTTACTAGTATGTATTAAAGCCATATGCGTACACGCTATATTTTAATTTTTTTGCAGGTCTACCATGTTCACTACCACCACAACATACTTAAAGTGCAAGTAAAGGCTTTAGCTGTATTACAGGAATATAATATGGAGAACCAGTTGTAGTTACTCAATAATATAGTGAATAAAGTAATTTTCCCTCCTGCCTTGTCCAAATGCATAAAAGTAAAAAGCCAATAACAGAGGTAAGGAAAAATTATGTTTTAAAAGTCAAAGTAATTCTTTCATATAACCTTACTTTTCCACTATCTTATTCTTGGTATGAAAGAATTGCATTTTATTGTAAAAAAAACAAGTACATATACATATTATGTGTTTAATTGAGGATTCATAATAAGACATACTGTGTATTGAACTTTCACCAGGTTTCCATTCAGTTGACAGATGTTTGTTTTAGTCAATTCTACTTTACTAGTTTTATCATATTTGTTTTATTCACACATTTCTTTTTCCTATTTATCTTAAATTATAATGGTGTGGCAATTCACAAAAATGGCATTTATTGTCTGTTTGCATGACTCATGCATGGGGCATTTACATTTGTACAGCGAACTATAAAGTGCTTTCATTTCTTCCCTCCCTCAAAAAAAAACTAGTTGTGTGCAGGGATTTCAGAGTGGACAGGTACTCTTACTCGCCCAAGGTCATTAAGAGTACCAGCAGCTGAAATTAGTTAACCCGCGAAAAATAATTCATAAAAACATCAAGTCCGAAACCTTTTTGATACCTTCGACATATTGGAAAGTACCTCCTGGTATTAAAAACTTTGAAACCTTTGTCAGTGTTGCTACATGTAGTTTGTAGCTTTGTATACATGCTATCAGTATGACCAGTGTTAAACACAACACTCACTGATTGAAAAAGGATAAATGACCCTGAGTGATCTGTTACAAATACTAGTTCATTTGTCTACAATCATGGATCTGGCATTGCTTTTATAATCTTGTCCCAATCAGTTTGATCTGGAATCGATAATTGAATTATATCAATCTGTTTATTTAGAGATAGATGCGTTTCTGTAAATATAAAAATTAAAGGAATATTATGGTATACTTTCATTCGTGGATAAATTACTGTTTTTTAAAAACAATACCTTGCTGTTACAAAATAGAGCATTTCTGAAATTTTTTATTGGAATATATAAATTAAAATTAGAAAAAAAATAGAAGATACCAATTAGTAATCAGGAAAAGTCCAAGAAATACAAATCCTTGTTTAAACAAGAGTAGAGAGCGACAAAACTAACAGACACACAGCACAAAAGAGTAACACAAACCCCACCAAGAACCTGGGGCGAGGCCAGGTACTCTGGAGGGTAAGCAATTACTGCTCTACGTATAGCACCTACGTATCGCTCAGGTTAAAATCTGGTAAAAAATTTATATATTTAAAAATGCTATTCAATTTCACATTTCAACATCTCTGTAATATATATATTGTTTTAAGATTCATATTAATTAAAAGTATTTATCACTTATTATTGTTCTGGTTATTTTTCAGGGACGATGTTTCAAACTTTTGGTTGAAATACACAGACTTGAACAGAGATGACAGCTGTCAACTATGTTTAAAAACATTTAACTAATGTGGTGAAAATCAGCTGTAAATTTATTCACTAATGTTAATAATCACTGCTGAATTGTACATGTGTATATTTGAGAAAAGAACCATTCACACATTTTTGTACTTGAATTAGCTTATTCTCTTCCTGGATATTGTGCATAATTAAGCTTACACTGATTGGCGAAATCTTAAAAGCAGTTAGAAACCTATATTCATACTACTATGTAAACGACAGTTTCGAACTATAGAACATAATCTGTTTAATTCAGTCCTGCAAGACTAAAACAATCTGCTTTTTTGAACTAGACGTGTAGTTAAATAAAAACCTACTGATTAAGTTCTATATTTCATATTTTCTCCTGCCAAATAAAATTTCATTAAATAGTTTTGAGTATATGGAACAAAATATTAGTTGTACCTGTAATAAGGTGGATCATTCTCTGAATTTTAATTTAATTTGTCACAGACACAGAACATTTGATTGATAGCTAAACGAGCATGGTAAGAGAGAAGTAGGTGTCTGGTCAGTGTGGAATGGATGGATCCAATTGAAGGCAGGTTATGCGAGCGCTTTTTATGTGAAGACCAGAAGTGACTATTATATTGATTACAGGAAGGCACGAAATAAGATACATTTAAGTATGCAGTGCATTATTTTTGTTCTTGCCATAATACAGATAATTGCTTCCTTGGTATTTAAGAACTTCCGTCATCTGGGTTTTGTTTAAATTTAGTGTTTAACACCACTCTTTCAGCAATTTTCCAGCTATAACATGCTGCCAGTTTTTATTTTAAGAGTACCTGATGAAAACCCCAACCTTACAGCAAGGAAACAGGCAATCCTTGTTAATTCAAGTTGCGAGTTGAGCACACCCTGCCTGCATTAAAACTATAACCTTAGTAATTGAAAGGCACATGATCAATATATCAGACAATTAGCTTACTTAACTACTGTGCTGTTTAGTACCCATCTGAGTTTATATAACAGTATATCAAATACTGGAAGCTTAACCTTCAAATTAGGATAAAGTGTTCAAATGAGTATTCAGCAAGCAAGCACAATACAGCCTACCACTAACTTACAAGGAAGACGAGGGCGTGTGCTTTTTTTTTACAGAACTTTAACTTTCCTATTGGGTAAATATTGGTACGAAGGATCAGAAACAAAATATTCTCTGGTTACAATCTTTTTTGTTTGGTGCAGATGAACAACAAACTCAATTGTAATCAACACAAAAAGATATGAACATCTATACAGAAAAATCACATGGAAACTAACCAAAAAATGTTTGTTTGTTTAACGCCACTTTATGCAATTTTTCAGCTATGTCATGTCGTCCAGTTTTTATTGGGGGAGGAAGCCTGAGAGAACCTACAACCTTTGGTAGAAAAACTGGCAATCCTTGTGAAATAAGATTGGAGTCGAGTACACCCTGCCCCCAGTGAGACTCGAACCCGCAACCTCAGTGTTGACAGACCACGTGATCTATAGTAGACGAACTGCCTTAACCACTCGGCCACCGAGGCCCCTTAAAAAATGAGAGCTAAAATCAAGGGATGATTACAAATCTCCATTCAGACAAACTTGTAAATCACAAAACTAAAAACAACAAAAACTTGATTAACTGGAAGCCAATAAAAACCACGGGACGCACGAACTGTTCAATGCATGGCACATATTCTGAATAAAAATATATCTATTCATGTATATTTACATCTAAAAATATATTATATCGGTGGAACATGAAATATTGCTAGGGTCTCCATCATTGATTGAACCTTCCATCACCAGCTGAGGCAACATTTCATGGTCTACAGTTACAGTATAGTATTACCTCGTTCTTAATTTAGATCTTCAATATCTTTCATTCTATTTTTAGGCTTGGTAGCCGTTCTGATCCATAATGTTGATCGTTTTACTTTTAGTTTTCGTGCAAATAAAGGAAAAGTTTTTGTCCACATTCTATTTTGCCACGATAATTTGCAATATCGCCATTTAGACATGTTTTGCTGTGTGAATTCGACAAACAAAAGGTCACAGAGAACAAACGAAAGTGGTTTACCCCCCCCCCCCCCCCTAATTTATAGGTCATTATGCATTGAAATGTGTTCATTTCAATGATTCTATTGTGAACACCTTATAAAACTTTAATTTACTTTATATATAAAAATAGACATAAACGCACGACACGTTACATTTGAAAATGAAAACGTTTTATGTTGTATGTTCGTGCTGTCTAAACTTGTTAATAGTCGTCTCCCCTGGTACTTAATCATGCAAACGTTTGTAAGCAATGGCCTTCATTTTTCTCATTGTAGACGTCAACTTACTTTTGTCAGCCCTACCTTTTTTATCGTACTAATTAACACTTGTTATGTATCATATCATTCTTTTTGGAAAACCAGCAAGAATCGTTCTTTAAATGGCGATAGATCCTCGCATGTATCTATACAGTGCTATTTGCTGAAGAAAGTCAGTAATGCATGGGCTTGTTGCATCGTCGATAGTTTTTCATGGATTTAATTATTTTCCAGCAACCTGCATGACTATCGCCAGTTAATGCATACAACTAGATACAATTACGAATGTACTGGTGAAATTTCATGCTACAAAAATGACATTAAAAGATAGGGCCAACGCGAAATATAAAATTCGTAGTTATAAATAAAAATGGTCACGTGCTCATCAAAAGGGCAATTCGTTGAAAGTGAAAGTAGAGATAATGCTATTAGAAGTATCCCCATTTAACATGTTATAGTCAAAATTGAGAATATATTTGTTGTTTGACTGTTTTCTGCCACGAAAGTTTGATGAATTTAATGCTCGTATTTCTTGCATATTTCTTAAATACGCCTTAACATACCCGCGAAATGCGTTCATTTCCGAAATATAATTTATTTACGAAATAAAAGTACAAGAAAAGATATGGGTTACACCCATATCAAGAGATGTTCGATTTGTATGTTATAGGTGTATCCGATTTGTTTTTTTTTTTTTCAATTTGTTTTATTTACCCAATTTCATTATATGCTGTAAAGGGTTACAAATATGATCAAATATAGACGATTGTGGAATGAAAGAAATAATCATCTTGATTATAATATCTCAACTTTGAGAAGAGTACTGTAATAAAAAAGAAAAGTGTTACAAAGACAAATGTCACCTGGTTCTGTGGGGAAAAGGGGGCGAAAGACCGGCAGTTATTGCGTCCTTCCGTCGGGCATCCACGGAAGATCAAGGTGAAATACCGATCAGTTAAAATTTCTATTGATTTAAGTTTACAGTAATTAAAGTTGTGTCAAAAGATTTGCAATTAATTGTATTCAAACGTCAGACTAACTTTCATGGGCGTATACATTGCTAACAACTTAAAAATATTTTCAGACTTTAAAATAAACCAAAAAAATTTTCGAAGAGTCTTAATGTTGTCGGAGACATGTTATTGTGTGTCTCTCTTTTTGCAAAACGATTTATGAGATTGTTAACTTCTACAATTATTTTCAACTATTTAAACTGTTGATGACATTTATTCGAGTGTAACTGAATTGTTCTATTGTATTTTATATACATTTTTCAAAGTTTCATTTAGCTTTTTTAATTTTTGTTTTTTAAAGGACTTCATATACGATTCTAGAGGTATTTTTACTCTAATTCTATAAGTATTTAAATATAACTTGCTTCTTGAAAATAGTTCAACATCAAATTTTTTAAATCTTGAATTAAATAAAAATCAATATCTCTTGTGCTTGTTCTATTATAAAGAAATTATTTTCCCTACCAATGTCTATGACATTTTTCAATGATTCATAAATCAATTTTTAAAATAACATGCCTGTTCTAAACTCTAATTTTCGTATAAAAATCATAATCTAAATTATCATTTTCCCGGCTTATTATGCGAGTTTAAGTCTAAATGGTCTTTCATTTTGACCTTTCATTTTAGTTCAGTGTCATTAATAAGCAATTGGCAAATAAACATGGCATATCTAACATACAATTACATCACAGAAATGTCTTACTCCCCTCAAACTACACACACACGCACATGCCCTCGTTCTCGGCCAATCTCGTGCGCGAGAGTTTGGGATTTCGAACTCATCAATAATCAAAACTCAGGGTACTTAAATTTAATGTTAAAGATGTTAAAGTTGACTATTTTTTTTACATAAAGGTTCCATTTTCTACCCTATAAATTAAGAAATAATCCAGAAATAATACTGAAAATTATCGATCAAGGCTTTCTGGATAAGTGGTCCCAAGCGCGTTAAAAATACTTCTTCATCGTTGGGCTGATGATGATGCACGAGGGGAACGTCATGCATTACGTAATACTACACAATTTTGATGCATTACTTTTATCAATTCATCTTATGAATTCCTATAAAACCAAATACACATTCTATTATGTGAAATATCACATCCTCTCTGATACGGTAAGATACAAGTTTGGTCATTATACGTTGGTGCATTGTCAGTTGAATATCGCACCTCTTTGTAACCGGTGAGATACAAGTTTGGTCATTATACGTTGGTGCATTGTCAGTTGAATATCGCACCTCTTTGCAACCGGTGAGATACAAGTTTGGTCATTATACGTTGGTGCATTGTCAGTTGAATATCGCACCGCAATGTAACCGTTGAGATACAAGTTTGTTCATTATACGCTGGTGCATTGTCAGATCAGTTGAATGTCGCACCTCATTGCAACAGTTAAGATACAAGTTTGTTCCTTATATGAGCATTGTCATTTAAATATTGCACCTGACTCACTGATACGGTGAGATACAAGTTTGTTCATTATACGCTGGTGCATTGTCAGTTCAGTTGAATATCGCACCTCATTGTAACCGATACAAGTTTGGTCAGTGCCGTAGATCTGGTTACTCTTGGTTGAAGTTTTTTTTTCGGTGCATATATGGTGAAAGAGCCAAAATTAAACACACCAAATTAGCTGACCAGTTAGGCATCATCTTAAAGTCTATGGCTTAAAATAGCGGTAATACAGAAAATTACAGGTATACATTTGTGTGCCAAAATTTACTTATAAATTTGCAAAAATCACATTGTACGAATTTCTATGCATACATAATTATATCAGGCTTTTCATTTACGACTTAGACTCTTTTCATCATCACTCAATCAAGATATACTGCTGGGATATAAATAGGATTCTAATATGACGTCCTGCTTTAGCTATGTAAACAACACACAAAGCCGTGTCAAAATTCCTATAAGTTTAGTTCGCACATGCGTAAGCTGTGTGTTTTGTGTTAATGTAAAAACTGACTTAAAAATGCGGTTTGTTATGTGTATCTAAAATTATCGTTAGTGTTAATAATGCAGTTATGTTTAGTCTGAATTCTGAGATTTGTATGATTTAACATACTCCCGATACATTATGTTTTAACAATTCTACATTCGAATTAATATGACGTCACAATTAGAATTCCGAAAACATATTACGCTCAAGTGAAAAGTTGAAACTGGAAAAATGCAATTTCGTTAAGATTTCTCAACATTTTTGTTTAAAAAGTACATATATTCAATAAAATGACGAGAATATATGTTTATGTCAATTTTATTTGCTTTAATATACTGTTTTAGGATGTATCTGATTAGTTTCAAAAACAGTATTATCTCTTAGATCCGCTTCGAAATTTTAAAAGAATTGTTCGACATATTAGAATCGAAATAGATTATTGCAGTTGGGCTCTATGCGAATAAGAACATGGTAAGACCTTTTATTTGTTAATATTTTATACCGAGCTATTGCTCTGACCATGTTCTAATTCGCATAGAGCCCGCTCGCAATAATCTATATCGTAATAATATATTAACGAAATAGATTATTGTGACCGGGCTCAATGCGAATTAGAACATGGTCAGACCTTATATTTGTCAATATTACATATGGTGTGTTAAGTCCTAATTTTGATTGGTTCGGGTAGACAATGTCCCCCCAAAATATTCTGTGTATATTTTCTATTTCTAAAGCATATTTAAGGCTTGTTACTATTTTTAAAGCATATTTAAGGCATGTTTCTAAAAATAGATCCGGATATACTCTTCCGACAACGCTCGTGCCGTTAGATTGATTTGATTTGATTATTATTCTAAATTTAAATAAATAGAGAAAAATTCATATGTAATATAACAATTAAGGACTTTTTACTCTGTCAATACGTAGTTATATGGACCTGTAGAAAAATATTGACCTCGGACTTCGTCCTCGGTCAATATTTTCCTCCACGGTCCATATAACTACGTATTGACCTCGTAAAAAGTCCTTATTTGATTAATATTTTATACCGAGCGATAGCGAGGTATAAAATGAAGACAAATATAAGGTCTGACCATGTCCTAATTCGAATAGAGCACAATTGCAATAATCTATTTCGATTCTAATATGTTGAACAATTCTTTTAAAATTTTGCATGTAAAATTGGCAGCGTCTCAAAATGTTCTAACTAGCGAAAAAAGGAATTGGTCACGGATATATATGGCATATATTTTTTCAATTGTGATTGAAAGTTTATTAATTTCCTAGTCCATGTAAATGCTGATAAATGTTAGAAAGGTATACAAATCACAGAAATGTTAGTGTTTTCGACTATAGATAAAACATTTACTACTGTTTTACCTACAGGTTTGGTCAGTAAACGTTGGTGCGTCATCAGCTGAATATAACACCCAATCATAACTGGTGAGATACAGGTTTGGTCAGTAAACGTTGGTGCGTCATCAGCTGAATATAACACCCAATCATAACTGGTGAGATACAGGTTTGGTCAGTAAACGTTGGTGCGTCATCAGCTGAATATAACACCCAATCATAACTGGTGAGATACAGGTTTGGTCAGTAAACGTTGGTGCGTCATCAGCTGAATATAACACCCAATCATAACTGGTGAGATACAGGTTTGGTCAGTAAACGTTGGTGCGTCATCAGCTGAATATAACACCCAATCATAACTGGTGAGATACAGGTTTGGTCAGTAAACGTTGGTGCGTCATCAGCTGAATATAACACCCAATCATAACTGGTGAGATACAGGTTTGGTCAGTAAACGTTGGTGCGTCATCAGCTGAATATAACACCCAATCATAACTGGTGAGATACAGGTTTACGGTCGTTTTAAGTTGGTGATACAAGTTTTTTCAGATATTTCAGGTCTATCGATACAAATCACACGTTGTTTTAAAAGATCACATCTTATTACAGCTTAATTCATATATATTTAAAAGTCCACATAAGAACAAGAAGTTAAAAAATATCAGAAACACACTATAACTATAAAACAATGTTTCTTTGAGTAAATAATACAACTATGGCAGAAAAAAAGTGCATGTGATTGGTCTGAAACTGAAGTAAATACCTCGCATATTTGCGGTGAGAGAACTTAAAAATATATGACGATATAATTTTTTCTTATTACATGGACAACCCCCTTCATTTGGACTACAAATATACCCGATCAAAACAAATAGATCCGTATCCTTAATTATTAAAATTATACCTGTTAACTTATACATCGGGAGTTCTAATTGGTTTTTATTCAAACTAAAACAAAACGTTTGGATACCGGAATTGTATCAGATCCTCTTCGGTTATTATTTATAATTGTATTTAACTGATGAATATTCATTACTTATTTAGTAACTAGTGAAATTTAGCCTTTACCGATATTGGTGCACAACGTAATTGATAAATCAAGTAGCCAAATTTTCTGAGGCTCGGTTGCCATATTTATCGGTTTGTTCCGTTGGAAATTCCTACGTCTAGATTGACAAATGCCTGGTGAGTTGTTAACAACTGTACTAAACTGTGTCTTTTGTAATGCACGATAGATGTGAGAACGTATATTTATATTTGGTATGTTGTACAGTGGAGTATTCATTTAAATTGTAGTTTAGATAAATATTATAAACAAAGTGTAACGCGAGTTGAACACACACCAAACGTACTTAATGACGTTGTAAAACACACAAATGTGATCTTTATTTGTTGTAGAGTCACAAAAAGTAATGTCAAAGTAATATAATTATAGAATGTTTAACGTGGATAGGCCGGGTTACATTGTAATAAATACAAAACACCAATAAAAAATGGTCATTGATTGTAAGTCAAATATGACACATATGTACTTTCTGTAGAAATCTCGGTTATCTTGGTTTTCCGATTTAAATGCTTACTTGACTGTGACAGATTGGTTGATTAAATGTTTCCGAACCGTCCAGCTGGTAATATATCAGCTTTATGCAAGATAAGAACAAGCTAAAACAACAAAAGTCAGCGGGGAAAAGAAATGGCTGCCAACGAAAAGGGTAGTAGTTAAGAACGGAGAATAAGCATTTTGTATTTGTACATTGAGCTTACTCTATTTTAAATCAATATAATGTCTCTATCGTGCGCTTTTTATATTTGAAAAAGTAACCTCAGCGACACTGCTTCAAAATGCTTAATTCTCCGTTAATACTCGATACTTTATACTTTTCCGGTGGCAGTCAAAATGTTTTCCTGTTGGTCTGTTCCGTGCCCCTCTTTGAAATTTTGTTAGCTGTACACAAATGTAACGTAAATGTTTTTTGCGAACATCCAATCAAATAATCAATTATTTCACTATGGTCCGCGTCGAGGATTTCCGCATAAGGACTTAACAAACACGAACAAAGAGAGACTTACTAAATATGCCCCCCCCCCCCCCCACGGACATACTGGAAGCCCCTAGTCTCTTCCCAGTACCAGATTGTGTACTCTACATTCACTATCATAGTGAATATCTGTTGTTTTTTGATTGGGTCAAACGTTTTAGCATATTTAGATTATTTCTTTAAGTATTGGTATTACTTTTGTTTAAAAAATTGTCAGATATTGTCGTCTCGAAGTCAACAGACGATTTAAATGTCAACTCCGTGTACGTCATAAACGTATTATTTCATATTTAATTCAGCTGTATAAAATTAGCAATAGCTGCATTTATGCGCATACTGATATGAATGATGTATATGCGTACTTGTTGTAATTATTTATTATAGGCCCGCGGTTTGAAGCCCATGGTTCTTCTCGGCCACAACCCGCGCCTAGGCCAAAGACGCCACCGCCAAAGAACCCACCCACATTGAAGCCAGATAGGTAAAAAGATGGCAATGGAGCGCCTTACTTTAAAAATGTGCTTCAATTTGACACAGTGAGCACTTTGTTGAGACACCAATCAAAATGTCAGGATATGTTTAACAATGATGTTACACGTAGTGTCTGTAAAAGCTTACACTTATATTAAAATTATATTCCGCTATTCTGTTATTACTTGCCACACATATAGCAAAGTCTAGACATATACAATAAAAACGATGATTTCAAGGTGATTACCCATTATTTGTGCTGATTAACCAGTGATTTCGTACAACTTGCTAATAACTAATTAATATTTTACAGATATAAACACTTTGTATTTACTTTGTTAATTGATATAATTGTGTTATCGTGATAATTCATATACGCACATTGTATATTAAAATACACATGTATTAATTAGAAACAATAACATTCTACTGTTTATGATCTGGCAACACATGTTTATAATATTCTATTCCGTTTTATTATTATATACTCACTCAAAAAAGAAACGCAACATCGGATAATTTTTTTGCGTACAAATAACCTATAAATATTCAAATATATATACACCACAACATCATATTTACACCTTAATTAAAGGTTTTCAGGTATTTACACCTTAATTAAAGGTTTTCAGGTAAAAGCATTTAAGTCACCACCCGTGAAAGACTGTGGTCGAAATCTGGAACACAATATGAATTACGCATTGCTAAAAACAGGGTCGACTTTAACGTGCAAAGCATGGGCATTTTTTAGCTCAGACCATCGGTATAAAACCCCGCTATTTCTTTTCTTGAATACATTAGTAAAATAAAATTCAGATAAGGTGAAGCTATGCCAAGGTTAGATGCTGTTACACGGAATATCGCTATCGGTCGAATCGAGACCGGGGTATCACAGAATGCTGTTGCCAGAACGTACAATGTTCATCGTAGCAAAATTTCATGCCTTTGGAGACGCTACCAGCAGCTTGGTACTACGACAGACCGACTACGTTCAGGGCGTCCGCGTGTTATAACTCGGGCGCAGGATCGTTACATTAGATTATTCCATCAACAGAACATGACTACTGCTGCAACAGAAACAGCTGTAAACGTCCCTAGGTTGCGCCGTATATCACAACAGACAGTACGCAATCGGTTACGCTCTCATGGATTGCAGGCAAAAAGACCTTACGTCGGAGCAACACTGAGACGCCAACACCGCCGAGCAAGGGTTAAAAGGTGTACTGCCGTTCATGTATGGAATTTACAGAACTGGAGAAGAGTGTGGTTCAGCGATGAGTCAATTTTCAGCTTGAAAAGCGAGATGGTCGCATACGAGTGTACAGGCGCCGGAATGAACGTTTTGCGCAAAAATGTGTTGTAGAAAGAGACAATTTTAGCGGAGGCAATGTTAAGATGTGGGCCGCTATCTCTTACGCCAGGAACACACAGCTGATACATATCCAAGGCAATCTTAACGCTGTAAGGTATACAGACGAAATTATACGGCCGCATTTATTGCGCGTTACTGACATTCAAAGAGAAATTTTTCACGACGACAATGCCCGACCACATACAGTATGTGTAACAGTAGATTTTTTAGAGCAACATAATGTCAATGTGATCCGTTGGCCATCACGATCTCCGTATCTTAACCCAATTGAACATCTGTGGGATGAACTGGATCGGCGCGTGCGCCAACGACAACCACCGCCGCAAAATCTGCAACAATTACAGCAGGCACTTATATATAAGTGGCAAAGGATACCACGTGTTCGTACTCAACGTAATAGAATCCATTCCAAGAAGAGTAATGGCTGTGTTACAAGCAAATGGTGGGCACAACAGATACTGACATTTTTGCGTGATTTATTGCCAATATATATGCGACATGATGTTATATATTACATGGTAAAAGAACTCATGAACAAGAAGTGTGCCAAATTTTACATTTCTGTATCAATTATTTATATGATAAATTATTAAATTAATATATAAAGTAAATTACAATTTTTTGTATGTTGCGTTTCTTTTTTGAGTGAGTATATTTTTGAATTGGTTAAATAATGTTGTATGACAATTGCCAGCAAACATTCCTCATTTGTATTTCTATCAACAATATAATTGTGCAATTAATCGTCAAAGGGACATCCCAAGTTAAATTAGGTTATTAAAGTCTCTGTTCTTCGAGTTATCTAGCATATTATATTAGGACTACATCAAACTTTAAATTCAGGAGTAAACGAATTACATGAAGTAAACTATATAAGAATTTTGGCTTTGACGGAGCTTGCACAACTGTTATCTGTCATAAAAACGGATAGGTTCATCTAAGAGCAAAATTGAACCTGTCACAAAAATGGCTAAAAATGACAAACTATCTAACAGGCTTTATCTTACATGGGAAGTCTGAGATGGAATTGAGGTCAATAACCACCCCCAATTGAAGCTTTCGGATGCAAAAATTTTCTCTTAAAATGGCTACAAAGATATAGATTTTTGGAAGCAAGGGCAACATCATTGGAAGAGGGTTATGGTTGACAATCCAAACAATGCGTAAAAATCTCATCTGTGTGGTTTTTGATTTGTTGGAATCTGCAGAAAACCAATCCATTGCAAGTCATTTACATACTTTTATCATGTGGATCTAGTACACGTCTATACGAGAGGACTCCTGCGCAACTCCGTGAAAGTAGTTAGTCATCGACTCAATATTGATAACAGATGTGTAGACATAACGGATATAGACATGTATTTACTACTAAATACAAAATGCGTGGTTTTAATTCGTGTACCAGGAAAACACCCAGACTTTCGGTAGAAAACGAGAAATACCTTTTTAATTTAGATTGGAGTCGATTACACCCTGGGACTCGCACCCAGCAACCAAAAACCTCCATGTTAATAGGCACGTGATTAATTGTAGACGACTAGCTACCTTAACCAATCCTGGTAGTCTTACTACATGTATGGAAATTTTAACATACTTTAAGTTAAATTGAGATACATTGATACTCGAAATAATTTAAGATTTACAGACAAATATTGTATTCATAAACATGTCGTTATCCGAATACCTTTAATTGTACAAAGAAGGATAATATTTCAGGATAAATATGCTTATTTCAAAATAAGGTCATATTTTGACGTCAATAATCTTGATAGTATAAAAAAATTATTTTGGTTTAAACTGATATATATATGTTCTGGTTAATTTCCTTACACTGTCATGATTGTATAGTCGTTTTTATTCGTGCGTATTGTGTTTGATCTGTGTATACCATTTACTAGGTACAAAGTTCGATACCAGTCTGAAGATATATTCAACATTTACTATTACCAATTATTTTCGTTAAGCTGAGCATCCCTACTGTAAGTGATTTTGAGCAGACAGACTGTGAAAAGGGGAAATTTGTCTGTAAGGATACATGTAAGATAAGGTGTAATGTACAGTTAACCGATTGCTTTGCAATGTATAATTAAACAAGCATGATGTCAAGACTTTACATAAAGTCAACATTGTGTTCCCTATGTCCCACCTTTTTTCCGTTGATTTATTGTTTGTTAACTTGTTCAAGCCCTGAATATAGCAAAGATACTGCTCGCTGGACGTAAAAAAAAATCCAATCAATGAATGATTGATATAGGTCGCTATTTGGATTTCTCAACCAGGGAAAATAAATTCACCTAGCAGCTAGACGAGGGTTTTTCAGGGTTCAGAAATACCGGCAGCGACCGACTATCAAAGTCAGTATTTGTTTTGTTACATAAATAAACCAAACAAAACCTCGTCTATGTTAGGAACTCTATTAGTAACAGACGCGTCCTTTGTTTTTGACAGTAGTTTTGTGTTACACACGTGTGCATGTATCAGTTGCAGTATGGTATGATTTAGATTAATACGGCAATTCTGATTAGCAATTGAACAATTGTACTTGTTTATCTATTTTTAGTGTAAAACAAGTTAATATTGGATTCCGGTTGACTTTGGACTGAAACTGTGCGGCGGACAAAACTTACCAAATTATTAGTGATAATTTATGTCAAAAATAGGAAGGTTAATTTCCATTAGTTGTATTTGAATTTGCTACGGAATTTGATTTAGATATTAAAACATATAGTTACACAACAGAGCAAAACATCTAGATACTGACTTTTTCATTATATCAAACACATGAATTTGTAAAATCCTCACGAATGAGAGAAGTGAAATAACCCTTGATTTAGAGCCAAATTTTAGGAAGCAGAATATTTAAATCACACAGCATATTTATATTAAATGCTTTATATATTTAAATATTTTAAATTAATTGTAGATTAATCAATTTTCAAATTTGCAATGCTTGCCAAATTCTTTTTATGATTCAGAAGTTTCAACCAGAAACTCCCAAATACATGTAGGATATAGTTTTTACGTGACAAACTTAAAGCGTGTGCACAGTATAAAATATAATGTGACAAAACACTGAAATGGGTTTCGTAAGTAAAGGCTATTTCACATATCTGATTTGTTGTTCATTGCAGAAATCCCCTCCCCCCCCCCCTTAAATAAAGCGGAAAAAATAGGCTTCCTCTATAATCAAAATATATGCAGTAATAGATTATCAACAATGTTGAAAGAAATTTAATATTGATGTTGAAACTAATACTCAATATCTCCAATGGATACAATATGGTTATACTCATATTCTATATTTTAAAATATCTTATAAAGTTTATGCGATATATATCGCATATAATATAAGGTATGTAACTAAATACTAAATATAAAAAAATATCTCATAAATTACATGTATCTAAGATATCATCCAAAGTATATAAGATATTTATACAATAATTGCTTATATAGAGGGCTTTGTCATGATCATCTTGGCTGCACAATTGAGAGTGGTATTGCTCGAAACATTGATAATGCCCGAGCTAAAGGCGAGGGCATAATCAATGTTGAGGGCAATACCACTTTGATAATAATAATAGTAAAATATAAGATATCTCTGTTTATGCGATATTATAGAAACTTAATATTTATGAGGTATCTAATACAGAACGATGTATGAAATCTTATTATATGATATATCGTCAAGTGTGTGAAGCGTCTTCATAAATAAAATTCGAAACAACAATGAACGCTTCCTTCAAGCTATTGTCTATCTCAAAGAAGGAATACTTTATCGTAGATCTTCTAAACATTCGAGGCATGAGAGGCAAGATTCCGAAAGTCAACAAACATCTAAATGAACATTCTTCTCATGTTTTGTGTTTAGTAGAAACTTTCCTACAATCAAATCAGAAACCTACAGACCTACACGATAAGTACATATGGATAGGTAAAAGTCGTTTACGCATCAAAGCCGGCGGTTGAGTAGGTTTATGTATTAGCAGTGATGTTAAAGTTTTAGATGATAATTTGTTACAAAGCAAAGACGATGAATTTGAGCGTCTTTGGGTGCTCTGTCGAGTAAACGGCGTTAAGACGGCAATAGGGGTATCGTATTTCCCAAATGATGGGATTGATAAGCACATCAGTGATTCTCTGTTCTTCCAGCTGTTAGCAAATTTCTCGAAGTTTAGAGAGCTTGGTTATGAAATTTGTCTAACCTGTGATTTCAATGGTAAATGCATAGATAAATGTGTCTTTACAAACAGGCCGTTGGTCATCGAGTCACCGCGCAGCTATAATGGTATGAGACTCCGACAGTTCACAGACGCAGCAAATCTAACATTTGCTAACTCATTGGACTGCTGTGAGGGCTTGTATACCAGAATTTTGAATGACCAAAAGTCGACTTTAGATTATGTTTTATTGTCAGGAAAGCTTTGTGAAACCGTTACATCTGTCTTCATAGATGATATTGGAAAATGTGATCTACATAGCGATCATGTCATTGTACGTGTAAGTTTACTTAGACATAACAATCGTGGTCGAATCCACACTCCCAAACGGTATCGATGGAAGGTAGACGAGGTCGATTGGCATACTTTTAGCTATAATATCGATAATTTATTTACAGAAAGCTGGCACAAAACATCGCATAACATAAACGAGATTTGGGAGGAGTGGAAGTCAAAAGTTAACAAAGCGGCTGAATCTGTAGTTAAACGCATTCCATGCGTAAAAAAACTATAGGGATTTTTGGTATAAATCATTGGATACACTACTAAAGTCTAGAAGAGAGGCAAACAGGCTCCGTAGATTACATAACAAAACGCGTCCGTGCGATAGTCCTCTTGGTTATCAGATTTCAGAAATATACCTTAAGAGGAAAAGGGCGCTCCAAGAGGCAATTCAACGCAAACGTCTTGAGACAAAAATGGGGAAAATTGGAGGCAACTTAACCAATAAAAATAATAAAACATTTTGGCTGTTGCTTCGAGGACCCCGTGAAAACATAAACCCAAGTCGCATTATCGATCAGAATAACCGAGATGATTATTTTGAAGACGAGAGTGATATAAGTAAATGCCTTATGGATCACTTCAGTAAAATCGGTAAAGATGACACCATAACACCCGAACATAAAGCTAACATCAATAATGTTCTCCATTCGCTAGACTCAGAAAGTTCTGGTAGTGAAAACATGTTGTTAATAGCTTTTTCATAACTATCAGATTTGTTTTTAGATGGTTGAATCCTAAATACGGCGTGCCATAGCAACATAACCCTTAATGATATTGCAATATTACTGGGAAAGCTGTCAAACAGTTGATAAAGTAAGATTTTGGGGAAGCTGTCAAATAGTTGATAGAGGTTTTTTTTAGGATTATATTTCTTGTACGTCACCTAACACTCAATTTCCTGACAGGTAGCACGACCGGTGTCACTTATAAAGCATGAGATGCTTACACGTCTGAAAACCTTTATATCGAGCCCTTGTTGTTATTTCTGTTTCGTTATCTTTTATTAACGTTTCCTACATTTTCAAATTATGATACTTGTAGTAAATGCATTAGATACAATGTTCACCTACTCTAATATGAGTAAGGTCTTGCCCTCAGGTGAGCATTACAATTTTTCAATATTGAAATTCACACGAAGTCCCACAAACAGCAGTATGATTAATGCTACTTCTAGACTCATATATTGATTCCGCTGATTGTTATGTTACGCGTTTACAGCAAATACACTAATCTGCTGTCTCTACAGTGGACTCTACCAAGGTAAGAACACATTAAGAGGATAAATCGAGAATGCAGTCATTCACTATACACCATATTGTGATTAAGGCTCGTTTGCGTAAGGATACTTATATTAAACATAGTTAATTTTTAACAGTTCATTTGGTGTAAAAGTGTCTGTTATTTTATGTTATGTTAAAGACTGTTGACGGCAGCTCACTGAATTGTGTACATTCCAACAGGTCGATATATTTGTGTTATATATTTTGTAAGTCGCTGTATTTAGGATACATTGTATTTTATTTACTTAGTACTAACAGTGCATTTACCTTCTTTTTGACTTATTACTACAACTGGATATGACTCGTTATACGTCTTTATCTTGAGTAATAGGACCGATGCCACGCTTTTGCTTACATTCCGGAGAAACCCAGATGTTCAGATGAAATTCTTATTTTATTATGTTGTGTCTGTTTTGTTTTGTTGTTGTCCCCTCTTTTGCTTAACCTTCTTTTTTCTGTTCTTGTCGTTTCATGATCATTCATATGTATCGTCGATACGAAAAAGACAAACCTTTGGGAGATAAAATGGTTGGTGTAACCCATACAGCATCTTTTACCAAGTTCATGACGTCTACTGACATAAAATTTCTTGATGGTAGATGAAAGTATACTTATATCATCATTTATCCAGGTAGACATAAAAACACCTCAGAATGACGCGTGCAGTTGGAACAAATAAGTATAATATAGAGCTAGCATTACACACGATCTCTCAGTAAGTTTAGATAAAAAACTTAACTTATATGTGGCAAATGAGTGTTCGTGGTTTTTATAATTGTTCGGACTTAAAAACGTGTATGATATAACATTTCGATCACGTTTGTCAATTAATAGGTTGTTGTCAGGAAGTCAACATGAACAATTATTTGATCCATTGCAATTGTAAATATTTGATAATGCCAACCCCTTTCCCCCATCCAAAAAAAAAGAAAAAAAGAAATCCAACGTGGGTTGTACGCTTCGGCCTACATTCTGTAATAGCTTCACCTTATTCCCGTATTTACTAATTCTATTACAGTTAATTTTGAAAAAAAGCGAAATTTAATGTCAAAACATATAGAATTTATATAAACGTCAAAATTCCAAGCAAGCCTTGTGCCGGCAGTACACTTGTGAAACATGAAAGTATTTTGTCGTTGCATGACCAGCAAATCTGATCGTTATTTCACATGATGACAAATGTCTGTGGCGATGGAATTTTACGTCCCCCATCAGGACAAATATATAATATAAATGTGTGTACACAAGGACCAACAGATTTTGCACATTTATAATTCATTGTACTTTTTGTTGCATGTTAGAAATACATGTATTTATCCCCCCCACCAAAATCGACAGATATGGGCAGATTTTTACAAAATTTATTTGTAGTGAAAGAAATAATATAAAAATACATAAATAAAAACGGACTAGTGATCACCAATCGATGTGAAAAAGTAACATAGTGAAATATTTACAGATTTGGTTAATGTTTGTTTGAATGTTGTTTAACGCCAATTTAATCAATTTTTTAGCTGTGAAATGGCGTCGAGTTTTATTGGGGGTTTGGGGTGGGAACCTGAGTAACCAGAGAAAACCCCACCTTCGGTAAGAAAACTGACAATTCCTGTCAACTAAGATTAGAGTCGAGTACACCCTGCTCGCAGCGAGTCTCGAACCCGCAACCTCCGTGTTAAAAGACCACGTGGACAATAGTAGACGAACTATTTTAACCTTCAGGGCCTCTTTGGGTAAATGTATCTGATTTGAAAGAAAATATTAGGATGTTATTGTATTTAGTAACAATTAATGTCATGCATGTAATAATTATTAGTTTCAACGCTTTAAAGATTATGTTTACACTTTGAAATTTTCAACCAGAAAGTCCGAATCGAGGCCTGCTTAAAATATGTGGCAATATACATATGGCATGCCGTACGTTCACATTTTAAGCCACCAAAATATCTTATATACTCACATGCTATATTTATAGATTAATATATGGGCTAATCCATATCGGCCTTGGTATCATTCCGAGACACCCATATCAGCCCGAGACGGAGTCAAGTTTAAAAAAGACGATTGAACACAAGACAAGTCGTTCTAAATATAGGCAGTTACCAGGTCAATAACACAAAACTACCACCAACAGCCTCTTATATTTCTTAAGTCAATGGCCATTTGGAATGTGATAAACTTCTTTTGCGATTAAAAAAATGCCACCCCTCTAGATCCTCAAATTACAATTGGCAAATATTAATGTCACATTATGGCACTAAGCAACAAACATGGCACATGGCTAAGGTCAAGTGCAGACGACAAACCTAGTTAAGATTAAAGAGAGGAATAATAACAACTGATGAAATTTGTAGCCAAGCGTGAAAGGGCATTAGCAAAATGGCTGAAAATGACATTGGATAAAAAAAAATGTTTTTACTTTTTTTAGAATGCACGATTATTTTAATCTTAACCACACATCAACTGTTACATGATTTGCGTTTTGGTTCTATTTAAAACACTAATGTAGTCATGCACATGACAAGCAGAAATAAAAATAGACCAGATATAGAAAACAAATTGTCATCGAAACCATATACATTTAAATATAATAGAACATATATACTTTGTAACAAAAATATAATTGCTAATAGTGCCCCATTACACTTAGTTCATTTAAGTCACGGCATCTGTCGTGAGCAGATCTCGAGACATAATTACTTGCAATTATACAAGTATACAACAATGTTAATAAACCAAAATTAGAGCCCAGGAGCGTGTTGACATGCAACAATAGTGATTGCATACAATATCAAGAAGGAAACTACAATTCATCCAAAGGATGTTTGCTCAGTTTACCTCAAGCCAGCAGTATTTTATCTATATTCAGGACGAGAACAGGTTAAAAAAATATATCACCGACAAAAGGGGTGGATTTGGAAATAGGGAACACTATAATGACTGGCACTGTACAAGTATGGAGCATTGGGTATGGTCGGAGAATTTAACCTTTTGTAGCGGCTACAATGAGCCTACTCTTTTTTTGAAATCTACAAAAGGGTCTTAATCTTACAAGGACCGTGAGACAATCCAAACACGTCACCAACCATGGTCCGTCTTTCCGTATTATGACACCCCACAGCAATTACCAATCAGGATATAGACAAACATATACAGCGCAACACAAAAACCAAAAAAACACGAAAAACAGAAAGTGAGTAACCCAAACCCAACAAAAAACAAGAATGCACAAGTACTCCGAAAGAGTAAGTTGTGCCTCGACACCTGTCGAGTAACCCGCTGTCATGTGTAGGATAAGTCAAATCCAGGAATAGGAAAGACTACCTATGACTAGGCGAAAATGTCCGATCGTATTTCAGATTGATTTCCCATAACGATCAATTACATCATGGTGACGACAATAGAACTTCTGGATAGTTAACATCAACCTTGGTACAACAACCCTGGTATGAGTAGTTTAAAATAATAGAAAATCTACCTTCATGATCGTATAAATTTTACATAGAATATCATATATCAAGTCAAACAAAAATAATGTACTGTTAACTTTGTCTTTGTGTTATATATGCGTGTGCTTATATAACTATGTATGTGAAATAATCTTGAACGTTAAGATTATTTATGCCCTAAATTTTCATATCAAAGAAAAAAAATAATTATTACTGTATTCGGATGCAAATTGTAGACCAATTCAAACACGCAAAAAATGTACTGTCTAGATAAATGCATAGAATATAAACGAAATTTGCTCTACTTCTAAAAGAAAACAAGAAAAACAAACGCTACTGTTTTGTCATTTTCAATCTTATTTTCTGTCTATTGCATGTTTTTTAGTTTTCATTTGTTTTTGTGTTCGTGATCAAAATATTTTCTCGGTATGTCTTGAATTAAATTTTTACCTTTTAATATACGTGTATTGTGAGACCACTTAGATTAATTTCAGATACGTCGTTTGGAAAGGGCCTGTATGTTTTTAGCAACACAATATTTCTGAATGAGCTATTTTTATGTTAATATGTTTGTATAATTACGTGTTTTTTGGTTCAGAAAATGTGTATTTGATGCTGTCGGATGTAAGCGTTATATATAACCATAAATAAACATAAAATATAACTAAAATCGAAATGTGATTTATTATCATTAATTAAGATTTATTTCGTTAGTATGTTTTGATTATCCACGCAGACAATAATTTTTTGTTTATTCGATCTTTATTTTAATTATTATCAGAAAATGGTTTTAGTTATTATGCAACGCTATGCACATCAAACTCGAACAAACCTAGCTACGATAATGTAGCTCCTTTTTTTAATGGACGGAACAACAAAGAGGTCCCATTACTCGCAATGGAGCAAGCCGGGAGTGATTCACACCCGGGGGTTTTATGCATATAATAAGCCATTTAACTGTTTCCCTAAATTGCTACATACTTTTGATTGTCTTTGAAGTTTAACTGATATTTCTACCTAATTCGTTAGTTTTACACTTTATTCGTAATCATGACGTTGTTGTCAAAATTTGAATTCCGGAAGTGCATAATTTTTGAATCGATTTAGTAAAATGATCATCCGGATGAAGTATTTTCCGGATTTATTGCATTAGATGGGATCAAATTTTTACCGATACGATTCTACAATTCTTCACTCCACAATTTCAATTTTGTCAACAATGGCATGATTACGAAAAAGTGTTAAAATTATTTAATTAGACATTGTAGAAATGTCAGCTGAACGACAGAGAAAGGAAAAAATATAAATTAAACAAAAAATAGCAGTTTAATAGCGGAAAATATGTATAAATGCCAAGAGTGTTTTTGCTCCATTACGAGTAATGGGACCTTTTTGTAGCTCCGTCCATAAAAAAGGAGCTACATTATTGTAGCTAGAACAAACCGGTTGCGTCTTCATCAATTATTACCGTTTATTCCTGTCACGGTCTCAATTTTTCAATAACTTGACTATTTAATACAATACAACTGTTTTGTGATCTGTTAATTCTCTGCCTCCGTGAACAAATATTGATTGTTTGATGTTGATCATGAAAATTTGGGGCCATGTTTTCGAAGAGGTCTTATGACTAAGACATGTCCTAAGACCATCTTAGGACAAATATTTGTCCTAAGGCTAAATAGCTCCAACTTATGCTTTTTAACCTTTTTATAACAAAATTAGGAACTCGTGCATGCAAAATTATATCGCATTGAAATGCACATAACAGACGTTTAAAGTTTTGACTTATAACAATTTATTCAAAATACATATAATTATATATTTATTGATACATGGTTATAAAACGTTGATTTACTTATTTTAAAGTGCAGTCAACATAGAAATTTTGGTAACTTTGTAAAGTTCTTAATTATTCAAACGTGCATAAATAGAATACTTAAGACAGAGTTGGGATACCTTTGCAAGGATAGTGTAAGGATCCCTTCGGTGTGAGGTCTTACACACGTCCTAAAATTTTCTAAGTCAGTCCTAAATTATTTCCTGGCATGTCGTAAGACCTATATTAGGATAGTTTCGAAAACATGGCCCCTTATATAATTAGGAATAATTTCATTTGCAGGCAACGTATGCTCGAATCAACTTTATTGACAAGAGTTCCTTACAAGTGTCCGGGTTTTCATTAAGTTAACCTCAATGTAACAGAAACAATGCTGACATTGGCGTTAAACTCCATTTAACTCAATATAAATTTCACATCCCATTTTACAATGAAGTAGATATTTTCTATAAATTGCTAGAGTAGCCTCTCTTACACTAATTTGATTAATCACCTGTGCTGAAAATCGTAAACGTATATTTCATTTATTTTAAATTAGATATAAACATTTATAAAAATGTGCATGTATAGGTTTGCCATTATATTTATATATATAATTCTTTTTAAACTTCGCTTATAAAACTGTATGGTGGCTTTCTGGATTTTTGTAAACAAAAAAAACTTTACTTTACTTTATCATAAATTCCATTTGTTTTAATTTAAGCCTTGTAAACATTCTTTAACTATTTATCTATCAATAAATATCATTGCGGTTTGCTTTTAAAATTAAGACGGAAAAGTCCCATTAAAATCTAATTAAGAAAAATTGTGTAAGCATTGCTTGCTTAATATTGTGGCAGCTAAACAAATATAAATACACAACTATTAATATATTTTTAACAAATGTATTTGGTCAAATTCGCCAGGAAAATGAAATTAATGGAAATGAATATGATTCTTACACTGTTAATACGAATAATACATGTGCACATTGGTACACAATCCATGCAAAGTCTCTGTTAATAGTATGAGAACACACGTGAAACGAGAAAAGTGGCGTCATTTCTCTTTGCCGATGATCCAATGCTTCATTATGTTGTTTCATTGTTATGGTGGCATATATCATTTAAGTAAACAAGATTTGTTATAACTCAGCATTCCGAATTGTTTCATGTCTACATAATGACAAAATAACTCAACAAGTAAACATGTTTATGTTTAGCAAGATTTATTTTAACTCAACATTCCGACTTCTTGAATACCAATAAAATGACAAATCAACTCAACAATTCGTGACTAATATACGCTTCCATATATATCTTATGGAAGCGTATATTAGTCACGAATTGTTGAGTTAGTATGTCATTTATTGGTATTCAAGAAGTCGGAATGTTGAGTTAAAATAAATCTAGTTACAAAACTAATTGACAGCCTCCAATTTAAATTTAAACTGTCACCAACGAAGATATTGATTTAAAAAACTAAAAAGGCGTTTGGATCATGCGGTTTATATCGGCCTGCATTATAGTTTAAACTTGGATAAATACGTATTATTTTAACCAGGAACAGTAAATTTCACGCAGACATGAAGATTTCTTTAAAAATACGAAGGAAGTGGAAAGGACTTAGTGACACCATCATAAACTAAAGGAACCCATTTATTGACTTAGAGATCACTCTAGACATTATTCATTTTTAATTGTTTATTTACAATTATGACAATAAACATAACACCTTACCTAAACTTTGTGTTCATATTTGAAATTGTTTCAGCATGTTCAGTTACTGAAATTTCTTCCACTGAACCATGTAGCTTACACACTTCCTATAGTAAAACTTTCGGCATATCCTTTTTAATTTTCCCATTTGAAAAAATTAGTGTTCCAGATGTGATTTTATTTCAAAATCATGGTAGGGTATGTTTTCCAATTTGAATTTTTGTTTTTCTACTTTCATCAAATTCATGACCTTCAGTTTTTATTAGGAACCAAAGTACCCAACAGAAAACCTCAAACCTTCGGCTGACTTGTGAATTAAGGTAGTCGTCAACCACATAATCAATTGTAGATTCAAGAGTCAACCCCTGTTTGACTTTGCTAAAAGGAGGAAACATTTAATTATAATTTGATTGAGTCAAGTTTTTATATTTCTTGTTAAAAATGTACACAAAATGAATTATAGGCCAAAAAGACCAATCCAGAATGACTACCTTAAAAAGCAGGCACAGGTGGAAGGATTCTTAATTCTCCTTTAACAGTGTTTAAGGTAAACTAAAGTTGTAATATAATATTATATTCATGTACAACATGTACATTACTAAAATGTGCAATATGTCAAATGAATGTTAAATATATGCCTATACTAGTTTAGTTTCCATAATAGTAGTCAAATGCCCCAGTCTCTGGCTTCAGTGCATCCAGTATTAGTCTACATTATTGGCATTTTATCATGTACACCTGTTGGGGACATAGATGTACAGATTTTTGGCTCGTTTTTTCGTCCACCCAACCTCAGGTTTACCTTTGCACTGAAGCATTGTTAGGAAGATGATGTCACATCTTTATGATACTTAGTACACAGTTACAACATGATGATATCTCTTCACCGGCAAATTTTTATAGTGTTTTGCCAAATATTTTCTAGCTAAAGTGAACTTAGAGAAGAAAAATGAGTGTGTTAACCAATATGTGTTAATCCAGACTTAAATGTCATCGATACACATTTTCTCATTTTCAATTTGTATTCAGGTGTATGTAATTAGAGCCAGACTTGACAGAAGCATTACTTTCAATTGGTAAAGTACAATGTAGTATACACAAATGCAATTCTTCCTACTGGTCTGGAGTATCTTTGATATGTGCATTTCTTATCTTTAGGGGTCTTGGTCTTCTCTTGATTACAGAGCCCTTTATTGTGGCCGAGTGATTAACATAATCATTTTACTTTTGATCAAGTGCCTGTCACTACTGAGGTTCTGGGTTTGAGTTTCACTGTGGGAGGTTGTGCTCAACTCCAATCTTACTGACAAGGATTTCTAGTTTTCTTGTTTTTATACCAATAATTGTCATGGTTACTTAGGAACTGACCTAATCCAATAACTTTAATGTAGTACTTATCATAAGCTTCCACTAGACAAAATTTGATTTACCTAGGACTTAAGCTTACACAGATATAGAATATATAGTGTTTATGTAGTCGCCAGATTCCTATGTTTTGACTCCAGTCCCCACAGGCAAGACAATAAAAACTGGAAAACGATATAATTGAAAATTTGTTGAAACTGACGTTAAATCCCAGTTGGTTACATGACTGGGGTTGCAGGTTCGAGTCTTATTATGAGTGTGCTCAAATCTAATCACAATTTACAAAAGGTCATGGTTTTCATCATTTTACTTAAGATTGCTCCACCAATTAAACTGGATGTGACTATATAACTGACAAATTGCTGAAAGTGGCATTAAATACCATTCAAATACACAAACTAATTTCTACAAGAAAATTTGGTATGGTAGTTGATAATCATAAAGGTACATACAATTAAATGTATTTGATCATCAAGTAATACTGAAGATTTGTTTTCTTCATCTTTATAGCCAGACTAGTTGTACTCTTGTTTATCATCATCAGACTCCATACCGACATTAGAATCAGATGAAACATATGTTGCATTATTTGCAACTGCATTTAGCAGGCATTCCACTTTTATTTTATTCCAAGGTCTTTAGTTCAGATGTACATTGCATTTATAAAATTGTTTGTCAAAAAACTATCATACAACAGTTTTTGTTTTCAGAATATTTTTTAATTTCAAAGTCAGTTGATGCAGATGATAATTTTAATATAAAATAAAAGCAACTGAAGAATTCCAATTTCTTCCTGTCCATTGTACATGTATAAAACATGTATATCCCTTTGAAGTGCAATAGATGCTAGATTTTGAAAAAAATTGCATTCTTTAAGGTACTGTTATCCATCTACAGTGTATAAGTCATGACACTGATATCTTAATGTACTGTTAATTTTATTTCTTTCATCTGTTTTAACTCTTTTGTGAGTATTTGTGTGTAGTACATGTAGCACTTTGGACCAGAACAGAAAAGCCAGTGATGATCATCTTCTTCCCTGTTTAAACAATTGAAAACATGAGAAAATAAGAGCAGTCGCTTGGAAGAAAATAAGAACTTAAATTTTCTATAACATTCGGTAAAGAAGAAATTCTTTATGTGTATCAAGTTTATTCCCTATTATTCAGTCAACTGCATACCTTTACAGGAAATGGTTCAATAATTTTAATTCAAAGTTACAAATTGATTAGCACCTTTAATCATACATGTAGCCAAAGAACCAAGTTTATAAGCTATCCTTATGCTGTTATAAATCAAGGTACATGTATTTATCTAAACAATGGTCACATCATAAATGTAAACCATATTTAGTATTGTGAATAAATTTTAAATGCAAATTTTTTTAAACTGCATGTCACTGCACTCTTTTCAATTCTAGATTATTAATATTGCATTTTAATTACTTTCGTACAGAATATAAGAATGCATCTATGTGGTGAGGTTACTTATAAATAACAATCCACTTTATGAAGATCTGTACAAGTTGAAACTTTTATTTACAAGATACATTGTACTAGTAGATTAAAAAAAACAAGATGTAAACATTCCACTTACCAAGTTGGCATCATGTGTGAAACTCATCTAATTTGAACAGAAACTTGGAACTTTTGAAAATTGCTTCTCCATACAGGGTCACCAGCTAGACTCAGTGCTGCACAAATGATATCTATAAATCTGTCTTTGATATTGTGATATTTTCAGAAATCTGAAATGAAATTGTTGATAATGTTAATTTATACATGTATTAAGTGACTTGAATAACTATATAACTATTTTATTTGTAGCATTATTTTTGATTTTCACACACCTTTTTTGGACAAATAATTTTTAGAACAAAAAATCCACAACTTTGTTTTACAAATAAGATGGCGTTTCATTAGTGGTGATCAATGTACCTTAATTTTTTTCTGACACTCACAAGCCATGAATGTCGATTAAAACTGGAGCAATAGGAAATATGATGAATAATTCATGTCTACTAGTAGTTTATTGATAGTTTTTTGTCAAATGTTTAAAATTAATTCCCCCTATCAATCTCCTAACCACGTTAGTTACATGTTTTATATACTAGTACTATTTTACTGATACCATGTTGCATGTTCATCGTATGTAATTCCCCTCCCCCTTTTTTCTTGTTAAAAAATTCGCACCTTATTGTGAAAAAAGTTCATATTTTCGTATATAATTTACGTACTGACCTTTCTATGCTGCCGTTCAGTTTTGAACTTCTGTTTACTTGATTCTCCACAAGCTATATCAAAAGCAGACCAACATCTCTCAAGTAGCGCGATGACGATTTGTTCATCTTTTTCTTCATTGGAATGTAAATGATACATCTTGAAGTGGAAAGAATTTCCCTAACGCTTTAGGAAGAACGGCAACGCAACCATTTCTTTCTCTAAACAATCCAACATCATTCTTTGAGTTCTCGAGTACTAAAATAGTTTGTAAAGTCGGAAAGTTGAGTTATATAACAAATCTTGTATACATAAATATGTTTACTTGTTTACTTGTTAAGCTAATGAGTCATTGTGTAGAAATAAAACAAGTCGGAAAGTTGAGTTGCAACAAATATTGTTTACATAAATTATGTTGATTTGTTGAGTTATTTTGTCATTATGTCAACATGAAACAAGTCAGAATAAAACAAGTCGGAAAGTTGAGTTATAAAACAAATCTTGTTTACATAAATATATTTACTTGTTGAGTTATTTTGTTATTATGTCAACATGAAACAAGTCAGAACAAAACAAGTCGGAAAGTTGAGTTATACAACAAATATTATTTACATAAATATGTTTACTTGTTGAGTTATTTTGTCATTATTTTAACTCGAAACCAGTCAGAATGTTGAGTTGTAACAAATATTATTTACATAAATATGTTTACTTGTTGAGTTATTTTGTTATTATGTCAACATGAAAAAAGTCAGAATAAAAGATATGCCAATTCAAGTCAGCATGAGAAGTATACCTAGTTATGTTTATTGATACAAGACAAACTTTCTTCTGGCAAGTAAGAAAGGTGAGAAACGACTCAACATATTCTCCAAATTATCTTGGAAAAAGTACAGAAAGAACAAGTGAACAAGATGAACATAATCTTTTTGGTCACTTAGTGAACGCAAACTTATTCATTAAACATTTATGAAAACATGACAAGTTAACTTGTATAAAGTATGAACGTTGACAAAAGAACTCAACAAGTAAACAAATTAATGTTAACAAGATTTGTTATAACTAAACATTCCGACTTGTTCCATGTCTACATAATGACAAACTAACTCAACAATTCGTGACTAATATACGCTTCCTATCTCCCCTACTTGTCACATAATTAAGTCAATATATTTTGTGAAATAAGTCGACTTGTCACTCAATAAAGTCTACTTGTCACATATTTAATTAAACTTGTCAGATAATAAAGTTATGCTATTCTAAAGAAAAAGTAATGGTATTTTGCGTTTTTGCCCATTACATGTCATACATATGTTGACATAATTATCTGACAAGTAGACTTGTTTATCTGACAAGTTGACTTATTTATCTAGCATGTGAACTTAAATATCTGACAAGTAGACTTATTTTCTGGCATGTGAACTTTATTATCTGACACGTAGACTTATTTATCTAAGAAATCAACTTGTCAGATAATTATGTCAGCATGCAGATAAATAAGTCTACTTGTCAGATAACTAAGTTCACATGTCAGATAATTATGTCAACTTGTCAGATAATTAAGTCTACTTGTCAGATAAATAAGTCTACTTGTCAGATTATTAGGTCAACTTGTGTATGGCATGAAAACGCCAAAAACTCAAAAAAACGTCTTTCTTTTCTAAAAAATATTAGCACTTTATTATGTTAAAATTTTACCTTAATATGTGACAACTAGATTTATTTCACAAATTATGTATCCTACCGCAGGTCGGGGGTTTTCTCCGGGTACTCCGGCTTCCTCCCCCAATAAAAACTGGACGCCGCGATATAGCTGAAAAATTGCTGAAAGTGGCGTTAAAACACCATTCAAACAAACAAACAAACAAATTATGTAGACTTAGTTATGTGACAAGTAAGGGCAGATGTATGCCACCATACATTGTACGACCAACCTTTAATACAATTGGCAACTATTAAAATACTTCAACCATTACATATAACAAATACCCTAATTACCGAATACCCCAAGCAATCCTGTGTTGTCCAATAAACATATACAAATCATGTACATGTCTATTTATTCGTTCAGTATACCAAAAACCTTTCCTGGAACATGTGATTAATGACAATTAACAGCTTTCTGGTTTCGGCTTGTGTTTCGTATTGTGTGTGTCCGTCTAAGGCAGAATGTGCAATCGCCTCTTTCTTTCGTTTTCCGTTACTGTCGTGTCCTCACTATATATTTCTTATATTTCCGTCATAAATAGGGCATCATTATGTAAAGTGTGTCTGTATTTACTCAAGCTGTATCAGTAGTCTGAGACCATACGGGGAGGGTTCTCAGTGCTAGCTAGACACACAAAACTGCACAGGACGTCCCCTGGCGGCGAATAGTGGTTGATGGTTGTCAGGTCATAATTAAGAAAGCCTGAACGCGGACAATAGTGGTGTCGTGTTTGGAGAGTGCCATACTAAAGACTCTCTTTGTTGATTTCAATAAAATAGGCTCATTGTAGCCGCTACAAAAGGAAAAAATTGTCCATATCCATAGCTTTATAGTTTCCAGTGGCAATCAAAAATTGGGTTCCCGATGTGCCACACCTTTTCCCCTTTGACTTATTATATGTCTACATCTTTTTGTGCCGATGTCCCGAATTTAGCTGAAATATTGCTCGCTGAACGTTAAAAAAATCTAATCAATCTGCACAGTCTTTTCTCTTTTCATTGTCGATTAGAATTGTGTTTTCCGCGTGTAAACAACTTGGTCAGATATGTTATTATTTTACTTTTTTCGGCAGCGATTAACATTTTGTTTTCACAGGTGAGTTTAACTGTTGGTCACTGAAGAAAAGGAATGCCAATTGAATTATTGTCAATCAGCCAAAATGAGTTATAATATCAGAAAAGTAGAAAGGGCTTTGTAAAATCGTGTAACTTTGAAATATTGTTTCCATTAAAGGACACACCATACATTCAATAATGATATAATCCAAATCACAAGACGCCAAAACGTGCTTACTATAAGTAAATCAATATGAAAATACAAACTGTCAACAACAAAAAATTAAAATGCATATATTTTACATGCACTTCATATTCTTTTATTTCAGCTGTTTAATCAAACCTGTTTTCAAAATACTTTCAATCTAACGTAGAACTGGTAGACAATCTAACATTTCAGACATTTTTATACTTAACCACATAAGGCTTGGTTTCTATTCACTATACAAAGTAATACATTATTAATTACAGATAAATTCGATATTCATACGTAAAAAATATAGAATTAATTTATTCTTTAAGAACCCTAGTGGAATCTCAAGTTCATACGGAAATAATTCCGAAGGTGATTGATGTACTGAAAAGGCTAAAAAAGTAAATGAGTTTAATTGTGGTCATATATATGTAAATGTAATGGTCGTGATCATGGATCGATGTATCACAGGCCTCTCTATATAACATGATGACAGGTCTTACTGGTGAAGTGGAATATTGTCACAATCCCTGAAAGGAAGATATTACCTCTGTATTAAGATACGCGCTTTTGCTTGTTTATTGTACGTTTTCAGCATTTGTTGATTTGTTGTGTTCGTTAGTTTTCTGTTGGCCATTGGTTTGTAATTTCGTAATTTGGATCTTGCTATTCTATGGAAGCCCGTAAGTTACTAACTTGTGCGCACGATTTCCAAATCGCTATGATTCCCCCAAGACCATGTGAGCTTATGCCCTCTCTGTGCATCCGTCGTCGTCCTTTTAATAATTTAAAAAATCTCCTCTGACACCACTTAACCAGCTTGATTGAAACTTTGCATGAATGATGTTTCACATGTTGGCAACAAACGATTCTAATTTTGAATTGATCCAATTAAAACATGGCCGCTGTTACTAAAAATAGATCATAGTGTAAAATAACCTAAAATGGCTTATAACTCAGAAACTATAACAGGGAAAATTTGATGTATCCTAGGCTCTCCAGAATCAAAAGGTCCACATAAGCCTCCATTTGGGGCGAAGTTGCCATGCAGATGAAATATTTTAGTAGTTATGGCCCTTTAGAGGTACAAATTTAGTTTTTCATGTTTTTGCCCTATAGAATGAAAACTATTAAAAATAGAGAAAAGCTGTTCCTTTCTTTAATCTTCAGCTCAATAAACTCTTAAAAAATCTCTATTCGGTCGAAATTGTCAGATGACACCTTATAGGGTTTATGGCCCTTTAAAGGTTAAAGTCATGTTTGTTTATATGTTTTAGCCCTATTAAATGAAACGTATTGCACATATGGAAAAGCTTTCCTTGCTGAACTATTCGGCTCAAGAAGTTCTACCACAGCGTACATAGGGTCGAAGTCGTCAAATGCTCCCTTTTATGGGTATGCCCCATAAAATGTCAAAAACAGGTTATTGAGATTATAAACTCGGGCGCACAATTTTGTATATCGCGCGCACAAGATTTGAAACCCGTACGTGCGCTCAAGATTTGAAACTCATGCGCGCAAGTTAGTAACTCGTGCGCACAAGTTTGAAACTCCTGCGCACAAGTTATAAATTATTTTTTCCGTGGCACGTACGGGCTTCCATAGTATGGAATACTGCTCACTGTGTAAAGAAATATTATTTTTCCAATTGTTGAAAGGCAATATTGAATATCGATCACTAAAGAATTTTTTGTTATTTGAATGGTATTTAACGCCACCTTTAGCAATTTTGCAGCCAAATCGGCTTCCAGTTTTTCTTAGAGTACAGACTCTCTTTCCTCAGTGAGACTCGAACCCCCAACAGCAGTCTTGACATGCACGTGATCAATAGTATACTAACTTAACTACTCGGACACTGAGACTCCATAGATAACTGAAGTCAAATATGAGTTATGACTATCCATAATAATATACATTACCGTTTCTAGCTGACTAGGATGGTCTGACTCGGTGCCTTTATAGATATTGCCTCTAGTATTATCTTTATTTAGTACAAGAACGATATTTCTTCAATATAAGAATTTTCTTGATTCTAGAAATTTCGTCTGATTATGATTGAAATTTTCCGACACTAGTGTCCACATCATCGTTCAGTAGGTTGTAAAAAAAAAAACAAACAAATTCAAGGTCGAGTTCAATTTGAACAAAGCATTTTTGTGGATAAAATGCTTTTCTGTGTTACAGAATAACTGATCAGAACAACAATGAGAAGAAATGAGTATCGATTCCCTTTTTAAGATATACCGACCTGCTAAGTAACTGTCTGGTTTCAAACAGGTATACCTAAATCAAGGAATATCTGATTATTATGTACTTCTTAAGTCCTTTTTTACAATTTTAAAAAATAACTAATACCTCGTTAAAACATTGTACAATGTAATTATTTTCTTCCGTAAATGGCCGATTTCTGGTACAGATGACCCAGTACAGATGAGCTCACGCGTACACATCTGTACTTGCTACGTCATCCAATCAAAACGCCAGAAACAAGAACGTTGTTATGGAAGCATAACAACGTTCTTCTATGGCGTTCTTGTTTCTGGCGTTCTGATTGGACGTCAGAGACAATGGAGTCTAAAACAATGGAGAGTCTATATGTTATAGCGATGTGAAAGTTGGTACTTTCATACGTTTTTGGGAAAGTCCGTGTGAACTTTCACTCGTGATAGAAATTTTTATGTCTTTTGGCTCGTTCCGCTGCGCTCCACTCGCGAAAAGACATAAAATTTCTATCACTTGTGAAAGATCAACCGGTCTTTCCCAAAAACGTATGAAAGAACCTATTAGTCTAAAACAATGGAGAGTCTATATGTTATAGCGATGTGAAAGTTGTTGGTTTACGGAAGAAATAAAGAAGCAACATTTTGTTTGAAACCATCAACGTATACATAGTTAAGTGATGGCTCCAGTAAGTAACCAACCAAATACAAATCTGTTTATTAATAACTAATGGAGGGAACAACAAATCATTTTTAAAGAAAAACATTCCTGAGACTCCGGTTTCTTGTCAGGTTAATCAGAGTCGATGTTCATAAAAGAATATTTGCGCGTCTTGACTTATTTTGAACAGTTCTGTGATATATTTACTTTGGTGGTTTGTTTCTAAGCTTACATTATTGTAGTTATTTATGTTTGTGTTCTAACTAAAATTCATTTTTAACCCGATACTATCGGAATTAAATACACGTTGATTACACTGCAGCTGTCAGGTTTTTGATCATGACAATTCAAAATCATTGCAGATATTTGTAATTTATTTTCTGATTACACCTCGATATCTAGAATTAATTTGCTACATATAATTTATATACGTGTAACATGTCGGGGCCTCGGTGGCCGAGTGGTTAAGGTAGTCGTCTTCTTTTGATCACTTGGTCTGTCAACCCTGAGATTGCGGGTTCGATCTCACTGCAGGCAGGGTGTACACGACTCCAATCTTAATTGATAAGGATTGCCAGTTTTCCTACCGCAGGTCGGGTTTTTTTTCCGGGTACTCCGGCTTCCTTCCCACAGTAAAAACTGGAGGCCATGATATAGCTAAAAAATAGCTAAAGTTGGCGTTAAACAACATCAAACAAACAAACAAACAAACGTGTAACGTGAGACCATAATATACATTAAGATTATTTAGCGCACAGGCCTATATATTTTAGCAACACAATTATCCCTATTGAACTATTTTTATTTCGTTATTCTAATATGACGTGCTTTAAAGGCTTTGAGACCACAACTGTGGTAAAAAAATGAGTTATCAATGAGCAACACGCGCTGAGAAGGGCGTGATTTAAATGGCTGTTCTAATTACAAAACTGTAACTCCCACCGGAAAGCTATTGCATATGACGTATAAATCTTATAAATAGCGACACGCGCTATAATTATCCGTTGCAATATATTGTGTGTTACATTGACGGAACAGCCAGTTTATGGCGGAAATGATGTTTTCTATAGGTACGAAAATATTATAAATGTACTCTAATTGTCTTATTAAAATAGAAATAATTCACGGAGGCTGTGATTTATCATTGTTTTACCACGGGATGACCATTTATGTCGTTTTTTTATCCCTCTCTATCGCTCGGGATAAAATAATACGACATAAATGGTCACCCCGTGGTAAAACAATGATATACCACAGCCTCCGTGAATTATTTCTTAAATATAGTTGTTTAACTACCTCGGTTTTTGATTGAAAATCTGAATTTTATGTTAAAGTCAGATGTAAACACGATGAACTGAACATTAGCGAATAGTAAATTATTTATTTTTCACTTTATTTTTTAAACTTAAAGATGAATTTCGCGGACAATACTTAATTTATTCAAACATTATTTTGATTATTAAGAATGTCTTAATAGTTTTGCAAATCACTATCAAACTTAAACGTTTTTTTTATGTTCATTAGTGACTTGACAGGTGAGCTATTGCCATCATTCGGCGTCCGTCGTCGTCGTCGTTCATTGTTCTTTCAAAATATTCCCCTCCAAAAAAGTTTGCGCAAATCAAGACCGCAGACCAACCAACATGGCCGCTTCGGCTAAAAATAGAACAAGGGGTCAAAATATAGTTTTTGCCTTACAGTTCAAAAAGTATAACAGATACAGCAAAACTGAAGAGACTTTCCTGCTCCAGCATTAAAAGCTCTACAAAACCTTCAATTGGGTCGACGTTGTATGACTCCTTGTAGGAGTTATTGCCCTTTAATTGTCGAAATTGATTATTTTTGCCATTTTTGCCTACCTTAAAGTCTTGAAAGTTATTAGATTTACAGAAAAATAAGCATTGCTTAATTGTTTTGCTCTATGATAGCTACAAAAATGGCCTAGGGTCAAGATTATCTGATTAACCGTTTAGGAGTTATTACCTTTGAACTGTTTAATGGATTTTTAAAAATCTTCTCTTATGAAACAACTGAACACATAATCAGTCAATTGTCCTGTACCAAGTTTGCACATGGCTGCAATGGCGAAAAATAGAACAAGGGGTCAAAATAGAGTTTTAAGCTAATAGTTCATAAAGTATAACAAATAAAGGAAAACCAAGGAGATCCTTCTTCTTCAGCATCAAAAGCTTAACAAAACCCTCCATTGGGTCGAAGTTGTATGACGACTCCTTGTAGGACTTCTTAATCGTCAAAATTGATCATTTTGTGACATTTTTTCCACACATGTTGTTGAAAATACTAGAACTAGGGAAAACGTTAGCATTGCTTAATTGTTCAACTATGACTTGGGTTCAATATTGTCTGATGAACTGTTTACGAGTTATTTTCCTTGGACGTTTTGTAATGAATTGGGGGGGGGGGGGGGTATGTCAAGTTTGTTTTTTTATTGTTTTAAAAGTATATCAGATACAGCAAATTTGAAGTGAACTTCCCTCCTAAGCATCAAAAGTTCTACAGGACTCTTTTTTCCATTTTATTCAGTAACATGAAAACCATAATAGCTAGAGAAAATCTTATCGATACAAAATTGTTCAGCTCATCAAGATCTGCAAAATGATTTTTGATTCATATTTGTAAGAAAACGCTTTATAGGAGTTATTTCCCTTAAAAGGTTAAAATTAATAATTTTTGCAGAAGTGTTGGGCAATTCCTTATAGGAAGGAAAAGTTGGCTCAAAAAGAGTTGCTTGGTTTCAGGTTCAGGTGAGGAAAACAGGATCCTGCGAGACTCTAGTTTTAATTATTACATTGTTTTCCCATCAAAGTCAACATTTCAAGTTAATTTGACCACTAGATACTAGAAAATTCTTTTATGGCCTGTTTACGCGCTGTCTCGTTACGAATAAATTAGGCCTTATTTCATTTGCATAGATACGACAGGAGGATGTGCTAGAATTCACTGCCCTTGTTTTTTTTTCGGGCACACCGGCTTCATCACCAATGGTAGACGCAGCGATAACGCTTAAATACGATAAAAATGGCGTTAACTACATTCAAACAAACAAAAATCCATTTAAAAGCTCATATTTTGACACATGCAAACCATTTACTATTAATTGCAAGAGAAGAATATCTTACACTAGATTTAAAAACCACCAGTCGTACATTTGAAACAACTATTGAAAGTAGATATAACAAATAAATAGGTTTGCTAATACTTAATACAATTTCAATTTGAGTAATATATGAAAGACATTTTTGTGCAGGCTTGTGTCAAAACATTATAAATACTGTATAATAATTTTACTTGTAGTTATTTAAACGTTGTATATATTCTTGTACATTTTGTACATCTAAATTTAGACAAAAAAAGTCTCAATTAAAATTCAGTAAATTTTAAAATACATGTAGGTAACGGGGCTGCTTAACAATACAATGTACAGTATTTATATATTATCGAAATATTTGTTTGGTCTTAATTGAAAGGAAATGAAATTATTGGTAGGTAACTGCTTGGTACAGTTCTGTAGTAAAAATACATGCAAACATTAATATAAAATACATGCAATGTCTCTGTCAATGGTACAACACCACATGTGAAACGAGAAAAATAACGTATTTTCTCTCTGCGGATGATCCAATGCTTCATCATGCTGTTTCTGATTAACCTATAATATAACATCAGCTGTATTAAAATACATCATACATTACATGTACATGTAACAAATACATAAATTACCAAGATACCTGAATTAATCTTGCAATTATCTGCTTTCCAAAAAACATACGCAATATGTATCTTTAATCGTTCAGTATACACATAACTTTTAGCAGTATATACACTCAAATCCAATGATAGGCTAATGGGTTTTGAAAATTGTTTCAGGTCGTGTGTGTGTGTGTTTCTCTGAATCGGGATATAATCGCCTCCGTTCTTTCGTTAATCAAAAATTATTCAATTAAAAAATGCACACTAATTCTATTGTGACGGATAGACACTTTGCTTTTAATAATAAAACTATTCAAAGCAGAAATCACCATAACAATTACATGAACGTGAAACCAAACTGCAAAACCATATGAAAATTAAAATGTTCCCCGTTCCTTGTAGCATGTATTGCATCTTTGCTGCGTTCATAGGTTTAGTACTTTTAAATTGCTCTAAAAAAACTAAGATTTTTTGTTTTTCATTGAATTGATGGATGCAACATTATACACATTTTTATACTTTTAAACAACAGGTGTTGTTTCAAATAAAAAAATGCTAAAATATCAATAACATAGTTCGGTTTTATAATAATAAACAATAACATTTCGTTTTTATGGGACTTGGTAACGCTCAAGCTTTATGCACACATTTCCAAAGGTGATTTCCTTACAGAAGATAATGGTTAACGTAAAGGCTAATAAAGCTATAGATTCAGACAGACTAATTGAGGTCGTACCACGTAAGTGTTATGGTCATGATCATGATATGTTACCATTCCGGAATAGTTGATACTACCCTTTTTGTTCATATTGAGTCGTCGTTCTTGGTGTATGTTTTGCGTCTTTGTGGCGTTCGTGTATTTCTGTAAGAAATGGCTTTGTAATGTCGTACTTTGTTCTTATTACAGATTGGTTTATCTTCTGATTTACTAGTTAGCTTAGTTACAAATCTTTATACTAAGATAGTGTTACAGACAAGACGAACTCTTCACATAAAATCACGTCTGTTTTGTATGTTTTATAGAATTATGTCAAGTGAAGTTTCTTATAAAATTAATTCAAATTAATCATGAATACTGCTTACCGTTATTATTCAAGAAAACGTCGAACGGTTAAATATATTTTGTGAGGCAAATTAGAGTAATTTATATAATAAAATACATTACCTTTTCAAGCTGACTAGGATGGTCTTCCTCGATGTCTCTGAATATCGTATCTCTAGTATTATCTTTATTTAGTCCAAGAACACAATTCCTTCAATATACACATTTTCTTGATTATGTTGATAGGAGGTAAACAAAAAAAAAATAAAACCGAAAAGGAACAATCAAACAGACAATCCACAAATCATACCGAACACCAAGGAAACTTAAAAAAGACATTCCACAAATCAAAGTAAAAAAATCAGCAAACTGGAAAACCAATAACCAAAAATACAGTGGTTCAGGCATTTAAAAAAAAATTGCGGATTAAACAAGGGATATACATTTTCTAACACTAGCGTCAACATATCCGTAGACTGTAAAAAAATAAAGTAAAGAAAAAACTTTGTTTTTAAGTAAAATTTAATTAGAAAAAGCATGTTTGTCTGTATGACGTTTAGATAATGGCTTACGTGTATAACAATAAACCTGATCAATACAGAAACGAAAACAATGAAAGTATCGCATAACCTATTAATGATGTACCGAGCTGATACTTTGCTCTCCGTCATAAAATATGTTATATCTAAATCAATAAATATCTGAAAATGATGCACTTCTAAAAGTATGTTTTTACAATTTGAAATAATAATAACTTACCTGGTTAAAAACATTGTACAATGTATATAATCTGTTACGCCTTTTATGTAAATATAGAGCAGTATACAACTAAACGGGTCCTTTTATAGTATGATCGATTGCTGTTATCCAATAAAAATGTAATAATTCTGTTTTCCCTGTTTCTATTTTTAAGTGAAAATTTCCCACTAATGACATACACAAGCAGCTGCAAAGAATTGTATTAAACGATGCAAAAATGCTTGGTTTCTGCAGGTTTGGTACATAAAAAGTACTATAGTTTGACATAATATCAATTAATATAAACATGTATGCTTTGTATAGTTATCGTTTTGACACTGATAATTACCGATGCAACGAGGCAATATTTTGAATGGAGCCTTTAACATATAAATAGTCAAGTGATCAACCAAACACAAATCTTAATATTCAATTAAATTCTCTACCGAGGAAAAACAAACAACTCACATCAACGAAGAACGAATTCGATGGTGTAAATAACTAGCTTGAACATTCACATGACACAACAAATTAACAAACATCAACGACGAACGAATACGATGGTGTCAATAACTGGCTTGGAACATTCACATACAAAATAATGTGGTAATGATAAACAGACGTATGTGGTTTTTAACCCTCCCGTATGCCCAAACAGTACAGACAAATATAAAATATCAACAGCAAAACAGTACCATTACATAATTAACATTTCTTGGAAAGTAGGCGCACTGAATTATGAGGATTATTGTTGAACTTTGTATACCTTTTTATTGTAACACTTTAACCCAGAAACATTTCACACAAGATCTGTGCACAATTCAGAACCAATCACACTTATTTAAAGAATTATACATAAAATTTTTAGTGTAATCCGCCAATGTTCAGTAATAACAGAATCTCACCAGACAACCTATGTAGAACAAACATAAAACTATCTACTTATAACGGGAATTTTCAGTTTATAAATAAGAAAATCATGTCAATGTCACCAATTTGCAGCAAAGAATTACACTAACCAAAACTACATTTGCATAATAAAGAACCAGCAAAATACTTTGAAGAATTATAAGACAATTTACAAATAAGCTATAACATTTAAATTTATTCAGAAGACGTTTAGTCATGACAAAACATCACCAGACAATCCACGTAAAATCTACATAAAATCAATACACAGAATAAAAATGGGGATTTTTGTAGTTTATAAATAACACATGTCAAGGCAATGTAAATAACATTTCCAGAAATCTAAAGCAAAATGAAAGTGACTTACAATATAATTTAAGCTTTCTTAATATAGAGAACGGCAAAGTTGTTTAAAACAATTCAAATATGTTTGTCAAACACAGATCAGTATAAGCTTTCGAAATGCTTTCTACTATTAAATGCCATCCAAAAAGGTAGCACCTCTTTATGTACTTAAACATCGAGTTTAGTATTGTTGTTCAATATTCTCAGCTCGTGTCCCAGCACATGAAAGCAAATGTTTAAAAGTTTTAAAACAAAACAAAAACCGGTCCCGGGAAAACTTGGATCCAATTCCTTAACAGGTCACCTCCGGGACATAGCTCTATATTTTAGAAAGCTGAAGTGTACATGTACCTATAGACTAATGAGCTTTTATTTTTCAGGTGGGAACGCCGTGAATATCGTTAAAATCATAGTCGATGTTCCTGATGTATTTTTTACAGTTATTTGATTTCATTATTTAGGATTTTTCGTATATTATTATTATTATTATTATTATTATTTACTACTATTATCTTTGTTCTAGCTAAGATAAACATTTTAAACTGATACTATTGGCATTACCGTAATCATCTGTGATTACACTACAGTTGTGACGTTATTCATCATAACAATGCAAACGCATTGTATATTTATATAAAAATAAGGAACTACAAAATTTGCAAAAAAGGTTTACTTATGAAATAGTGAAAATAAAATTATTTGTATAACGTACATGTTGGTATTTATTAATAATATTTTGGAATATTCCGACGAAAAAAACTGATTTCGCGGTTTATGGGGATTTTCGCTCTTAATTGCTGTGGAAAATCGCATTGCATTGCAAATAATTAGTGTTTGTATACAAAACAAACTAATGTCGTCGACCTTGAATACGGGAAGTAAATAAAAACAAACGTGTATGTTTTAACCTTCCAATCATCTTTTTGTTACTTTAGTTATTGTCTTACAATTTGAGGTTTGTTTTTATCCAAAACAATCATTCAACAGATATAGTGTTATGTATACAGGTTTGAAAATGCACCATGTTGTATTTGTTTATGCAAAACAAAATTCCTTATGCTTTCATTATGTACTAATTTATTAGTCTCAATTTTGGTTAAACAATTTATTGCAAAAATACGCCGAACTCAAATACGGTTTTATATCATAGAAGAGAACATTTAGTGTTATTTATATCTAAAATTCCAAGCATGCCCCGTGCAGACAGGACACTTGTGAAACGTGAAAGTATTGTGTCGTTGCATTCCTGGCAAATCTGATCGTTCCTTTATGTGACGACAACTTCCTTAGAAGGAATTTAACATCCCCCATCAGGACACATTTCAGCACCATTGAACAAGTGCTACAATAAAAAAAATATAAACTACGACTGACAATATTTTGTACTTTTTCAATGAGTTGTTCGTTTCACTTTAAATGTATATAAAATATCAACACAAATACTTTTGTTATAAAATTTATTACGATAGACGGGCTTTTCGTGGAATCAGGACCCAATCGGTGGTGCTCAAATAAAAGAAAACAATGAAATAAAGATAATCAAGATTTAGCGTTTTTATATAAAACTTCAAAACTGTTATACCAGATCTGTCTAAGGTAATTCACACCTTAAAAAAAGAAAAAACAGAACTTAAATCATGTCGGATTTTTCAGGGTAGTAAATTTAGACATTGATTATATCACTGAAAGAGTATATACAATTCTTGTCAGCATCGAGTAGTGACTACTGGAATGCTGATGCCCTCCTGGAGTCCACCTGCATAGAGACATCGAACCATTGGTTGGAAATAAAGTGCCATCTAAGGTATTAAGATAAAAGTAAGCTTTAAATAAGTATCAAGACATAATACACCATAATTAAATATTATGTAGCAAAAAAGAGAATGAATATAACAAAATAGATCCGATAAAGGCACATGCAGGAATAATTACACATATGTTATGATTTATTGTATGTTTTGAAAATGTCCACAGATCCTATACGCATATATTGCACTGTAATTCAGTTGGATAAATATGCATTGCATTTTTATTAATAGTTTTTAACAAGTAAAAGGCAGAACGTGCTGACCTTTTCCATTCTCCTTTTTTTCATTGTTTCTTTTGATACTTTAGTTGATCATTGGAATCTAAAAGAAATAAAGACAGCAAGTAATTTATAAGTAAATTACAAATATTGTTCATTTACCTTTTATATTTTGGAAAACCGTTATTCATGTCGATTTTTGGCGTTTATTTTCTCCAGTAAATCATTATCCATGAACTAAAATTGTATTGTGATTTGACATACGATAATACACTCTCAAAACCATTACATTATTGATCCATACCATTATATATGACTGCACAATATCAAACATCAGATAAATTCGTTTATTTTTTTATTTATTTTCATGCATAGTAAGAAAAAACAGCTGCATAATGAGTTCGCTGTGTACCCGGGATACGTCGTTACGAATGCCACCCCTTCATTACAGTGCGTAATGCCGAGATGGGAGATTATTATCTTCATATTTTGAATAATGTTGCTTCTGTCGATGTATCGAAATATTTTTCTAAATATATTATTTAAATTGAGGCGGGATTGTATTTGAAAATAGTTAAATGTTAACAAATTTAATAAAACAGAAAACTGATCACACAGTAGCCGTACTGGTTGTGCATGATGTGATCGTGTGTTTCATTTATATATGACTATACCTGTCAATCTTGTTATTTAGGCCAACTAAAGTATTTGGTAGCTATATCTCGTTCTTACAGTTGAGAAAAAGGTCGATAATGTGCGTTTGATGTTTAATGTTTGAAGATATGGTTTCTCGAACATAATGAAGAAAACACGTTTACATGGGCGTTCGTACGTGCTCGGAATGTACAAATAGATATGTTAAAAAAGATCAAAACAGGACAGAATTAAAAATATTGGGATCTAAATGAAATTTTCCAATAACATGCAGTAACTTCCTAAAGACTGTTTTTGCTCTGCCGCTTCCTGTACACGCCTCATGTAGCTGGCGAAGATACACGTTAGTTCCTTCCCTCTTGGCTCCATCCAAGTTCGTATTATTGGACTACCTACACATATTGCTTTTTAATTTGTTGTTTCTAAGTACAGTTTCCACAGACCATATTTATCGTAGAGAGGTAATCAACAATTAGGAATAAAATCTTGCCTTATGAAGCTTACCATCGAACAAAAATAATTTAACATAACTATATACCGTGCCGACAAATTTACCACAAGCAAACATGTCGACAAACATAGATAAGTATGCTGATTACACCATGTGAACAACTTAAACTGCATACCAATTGTTCCAAACATATTCTAAAATGATTGAAATGCAATTATTTCAAATCTGTTAACATAAGATTGAATAATACCGTATTACCTACTGGACAATCGTAACATAGTAGCAAATCTTAAAACAGGAATTTTTATATAGACGATTTGTGGAATTATTGAATTGACACTGTTTACCACAGAGCGGATGTAAAATACGATGAAATTTTCATTTGAAATCTACACTGTCTATTGATTTAACATTAGTAATAGATATAAATATATAGCAACAGAAAAATCAATGAACAAAACTTATAAAAACGTGATTCTAGTTTTGGCATTGTTTCGTTGATATTGGCTTTTATCTTAATAAGATTTAACAGCATGTTGATACAGATATGCAGTTTTGAATTGTTTCTAATTAAATACCAAAAACTCGTTTTTAATGACAGAAGCAAGCATCCAATCAATCAATCTTAAATAACGTTTAAAAAATTAGTTTCCGGTCTTACTTTGTAAATGTAAATAATGCAGACTGTTTCCTGTTGTCGATCACATGAGTTTTAATCAACTAGGGTTGACAAGGGTGACAATATTGATATTATTTCTGAGCTAATTAGTAAATATCTGTTTAAGTGAGGCAATAAATATCATTAACAATAAGTTAGATATTTCATTAATGTGAAAGGGATACACATAACTCTTGATATTTATATAACGTTCATTTATTTACTTAAGAGCATGATCAGTATTTTTCTTAATACAAAAGGGACCTCTATTGCGACATTAGTCATATCTCCCCTTGATTAAAATATATCATGGTTTTTACCAACTGTCTGAATACATATATAAGTTGTACATGTTTCTTTTCCACTTACGTGGTTATAGGTTGAATCGATTTTTAAAACAAATATGAACAGTACAGAAGGGTCATTTTTTTATCGTAGACAGTTACATAAGTGTAAAAGATCCATAATAATAGGTGGGTTGGTCTATCATACTCAGTAAATTGTTCTTGATTTTGTGTTGAAATTGTTGTTTTGTTTGAATATAATTAACATTTTTGGCTATTTTGCATTGCATTAAATTTTTTAGACTATAACACGAAGTCCTGTTTCTATGACGCTGGAATATCTAGTAAAACCTCCAGACATTCGGCAAACAACTGTCAATCCTTTACAGACAAAATAAAGGTGGAAGCCTTGCCCAGTATCGCGATAGCACTCACAACCCTAGTTACTTGCCATAGCTGTGGCATTGATCGTTTGAAATTAAATAGTATACCCAAACTAACTGACAAAGCAAAGACAGAAATATACTAGTGCTGGTTGAATGCGTATAGAGATCAATGTCTCTTGTTATAAACCCACAAAATCTACACATGGAAGCCGCTCGAATTGTAACTGGACTGCCTTTGTTTACCAAATTAGAGAAATGGTATCATGAAATAGGTTGGGAAACATTGGCTGATAGAAGACTCAAACGGCGTCTTAATTTATTTTATAAATTACAAAACCATTAGACTCCTAATTATTTGAATAATCTCATACCTCAGAAAGTTCAAAGTCTAAGTGCTTATCCTCTACGTAATGGTGAAGATATAGTACTTCATTTTTGTAGACTATCAGTAACAAACAACTCTCATTCCGAATACTATTAGACATTGGAACAATCTTGACCTTTCTATTCGAAACTCACCTACAATAGGAGCGTTCAGGAATGCCTTAAAAGCGTCAGGATTTACTAACGGTAACGTGCCAAGACATTTTTCTTATGGCCCACGGAAGTTTAATATTATTCTCACTCAGTTAAGATGTTCCGCTTCGTTTCTATACAACGACTTGCATAAAGCAAATCTTGTACCAAATACCTCTTGTAGATGTGGATTTCAAATAGAAGATGCAAATCATTATTTCTTAGTGTGTCCTCTATATCGTCATCATAGAGCTCCACTTGTAAATAAATTAAACTGGCTTCAAAATCCTATAAGTGTTGCAATACTTACGCATGGAGATTTGAATCTTTCTTACGATAAAAATATTCTTATATTCAGAGAAGTATTTGATTTTATAAAGAGATCCGAACGATTTGATATAACTTAATTGTTTTCTTTGATAAACCAACATAAGTAAGCACTTCCCCTTCTTTCCCCTTCTTCCCACTTGTAAACTTGTGAGTTAACCCCAAAATATAATTTAATGCTCGTTCTTGTACCCTGTGTTATGCTTTAATGTATTTTTCTGTATTGCGGAGAGGACGTCCTAAGTATGCATTTACTTGTGTCCAATCCATTTTGTATAACTTACAAATAAAATATGTTTAAACTAAACTAAAACAAAATCTTTTATGGGAAATCTAAGTGTATTATCTTATATTTAATTTTCTTAAACTGTAACTTTTCTTTGTACAGTGGTCTTCAAAACAAATTTTCCTGGACCATACTGTGGCTTGGGTTACCAGTCTTCGACACAAAAAATTGCTCAGCGCGTGTACAGTTTACAGCAATGGGGTTATCAGGCCTTGTACAGAAATCCCGATCGTGGACCATACTTTCTAACGTGTTTAGAATTCGTCATGCCCTTCCGCAATAAAGACCCATTTAATAGATTTCGAAAAAAGAGTATTCTCAGTGTAGCTGCGACAAAAGGTTGAATTTGCAATAGCAACCAAATACACTATACCATTCCAGCGGCTGTCAAAATATTGTTCCATTTTGGGCATCCTTTTCGCCATTGATTTTTTGTTTAGATTTATTCTCGTCCTGAGAATAGATGAAATGTTCCTCACTGTACTTTAGTCAAATATCCATAAAAATGTAAACAAACAACACGCCAAACTTCCAACATTAACAATTTTTATTTACCTCATTTAAACCGTTTTTTAAAGTTATAACACATTAAATGACAAATTTATGCTTATATTAAATAAATATGTTGTGTTGTGCCATTTGTTATGCATACTTTTATGATTTGGCCTAAAGTTTTTATGTTGACACTAGAAAATGCTAGAACTGGATTAATTTATTCTATTTCAATTTTGCTTATGTTCATGTATATATTATATAAAAATTTCTACAAATAACTACTTTTAGAATGAAACCTGGAAAAAAACACGCGAATTGTTTTTGATTGGCCAAAATTATGTACTGTAGAATGATTAAAATATAGACAACACGAGATACAACGGCTTAGCTAGAAAGAAATAAACAAAAAAGATATATAAATTGGCGGGAATGTCAACCAGTTTTTGATTCGTTCGTTAATTAAATATAGGATTGTACATTTAGAGTCAAGTCGTAAAGGCATTCAAAATCTGCAACAAATGTTGTGAAGTTGGAACTAAGAATATGATAGGCACGTGTGTTTGCATCGTATAATTTTCAATTAAGACTCCTTTTGACCTAATCTTGGTTAACAACAGTAAATGCCAAAACAATTCTTGTGACTTTTATTGCAACGCTGTCTGGTTGAAAACGCACACACACTAATTCTGTTGCAAGTGGTAGACACTTAAAAATAATATTATCGAAAGCAGAAGACACCATAACGTCCTTACAATTATAACAATAAAGCAACAAGAAGGACACATACGAGTTTATAAATAACTGGCTTTCAAGAGTCGCATAACAAATATGTGGCAGGGCAATGTGATTCTAACCCTCTTAAAGCAATACAGACATGTAGAAACAAATCAACACCTTCTAGAAAACTACCTAATACAAAAGAGGAACAATACACTTCTTGTAGCAGCCTCACATTATTATGTGGGTTATTGTTAATGTCTGTATGCTGTTTGTATTTTAACATTAAGGCAAAATCGTTTCAAACAAAAATGGATGCACAATACAGTATCAACACAATAGCTGCTTTCAAGATTGGTCAAGTACATTTGCTGACCATCATAATTTAAGTTTAACACGCCAATATTTAGTCATTACACAACCGCTTAAGAAAACCTTTGTAACCTACATTACAGTACAGACGTTTATTGGGATTTTTCAGTTTATTAAGAAAAGCATGTCACATGTTTGCAGCAACGTATTTCACGACAAACTACATAACAATTTAGCACTTTTAGAGAACCAGCAGAGCATATTATTTTGAAGAATAATACAGAAACTTACACATGATTTTTCATAATTAAAATATTTGTTCTAAATTTACAGTGAAAACAAACCTGGTCTTACATCCCAGGTAAAACCTACATAAAAACAATAAACATAATTAAAATTGAGATGTTTAAGTTATAAAAAGCAAACACGCGTCAAGGCCATATCAGCAACATTTACGGAAATTCTTTATTTAAATTTAAATGAAAAAAAAATAATAACGAAATAATGTTAGCTTTCATGACATATAGAACGGCAATGTTTGTAACAACAAGTTCATCTGGTTCAAAACAGTTAAAATATTAGAAAATGTTATAATTCCCAAAAATGTTAATGTAGAACCTTTTTGTGTACCTAAACATCGAGTTTGATATTGTTGCTCTAATGTGTGCTCTGAAAACAATTCAAATCTATCGTCGCTTTTTCAGCACGAAAAGGCCGAAGTTTAAAATTTCTGAAAATTTCGTTCCCAAGACGTAAAATCATATGTAGCTATATATTTTTAAAAAGCGGCGATTTATAAAAATAATAAGGCCAACGTCGTATCATATTTTTTTTTCAAGTAGAACTTCCTGTAGGAAGGTTAAAATCAGAGTCGATGCGCATGAAGGAAAAAATGCGCGTGTTGGCAGATTTTGAACAGTTCCATAAAAACTTTTCTGCCGCTTACATTATTGTAGTAACTACGTTTAATATTTGAATTCAACAGAACGCAGTGAGGACAAATGCTTATTTTTAGACTTATAAATTTATCCCCTCTGAAGGTAATGCTACGCGTTACAGTTACACTAATTTGAGTAACAGGGTGTAGTCTCTAGGTTGCTGACCGGTTTTAGGACGAAGTTTTAGACATCATAACTTATGCCCCATTTTTTTGTTCAGTAAAACAATCACATTTACCTGACATTTTCCATACTGGAAGAGTTCTAAATGCCCGACCCACCGCTAGGTGGCCAATAGCTTTATCTCTCATGTTGCGCGCTGATGTTGTCAGATAATATGGGAAGTATTGGAAAGGGTGACCCTCCTTTGGTAGACTTCAACAAGAAAAGATATGGGTTAAACCCATATCCAGAGATGTTAGATTTATATGTTATAGGTGTATCCGATTTGGTTTCATATTTTTTTTCATTTTGTTTAATTTCAAATTTCATCATTTGCTGTAAACAGTTAGAAATATAGACGATTGTGAAATACAAGAAATAATTATCTTGATTATAACATCTCTACTTTGAGAAGGGTACTGTAATAAAAAAGCAAAGTTTTGGGAAGACAATGAAATGTTTACCAATAAAAATACATTGACCATAGTCGCGTGAATCTATGGGGTAAATGAGAATGCAAATCGGCAGTTATCGCGTCCTGCCGTCGAGCATCATCGAAAGATAAAAAAAAAACATACCGACAATTTACAATTTCTATTGATTTAATTTTACTGTAATTAAAATTGTTTCAAAAGATTTGCAATTATATGTATTTCATACGTCAATCTTGCATTCATGTGCATGAACATTGCTAAGAACTGTATAAAATTTTCAGAATTTAAAATAAACCAAAAAAAAAATAAAAACAATTAGCAGAAAAGTCTTATTTTGCAAAACAATTTATGAGATTGATAACTTCTATAATTATTTTCATCTATATCAACTGTTGATGACCTTTATTCGAACGTAACTGAATATTTTTCTATTGTAGTTTTATATACATTTTTCAACATTTCATTTAGCTAAATTTTTGTTAGTTTAAAATACTTCATATTCGATCCTAGAGGTATGTTTAATAAAGTCTAATTCTATAAGTATCTACATTTTTCACTGATTCAGATATCAATTTTTTTTAAATAACATGCCTGTTTGAAAATCTAATTTCCGTATAAAAGTCATTCTAGCGGCTTTTTATGCGAGTCTAATTGCTCTTTCATTTTTACCTTTTTCAAAGTTCAGTGTCAGGTAATAAATAAGCAATTAGCAAATAAACAAGGCACATCTTATATACAATTACATCAGAGAAATATCTCTGATCCCCCCCCCAACAAAAACCCCCCAAAACCACCACAAACACACGCTAATTGTTCGCGAGTGTATGAGATTTTAAAATCGTCAATAAACAAAACCCAGGGAAATTAAATTTAATGTTCAAGATTGACTTTTCTACGTAAAGGTTCCATTTTCTATCCTATAAATTATGAAATAATCCACAAATAAGATCAAGGCTTTCTGGATGAGTGGTCACAAGCGCGTTAAACACAAATACAAAAATGCACTTTTCTGATCACATTATCTAAGTAACTAATAACAGAAACAGAGAAATGTACATTTTATCATTTTAAAATAAAACTGCATAAAACAATTACAAAGCTTACTATATAAATCATGAAATAATCCAAGAAATACAATTGCATCCATGAAATACATTACGTAATAAAACATAACTAAATTCAAATTGCCTTTTTCTTATCAAATTAAATAACTAATTAATAACAGAAACGCAAATATATACATTTGTTAATGTCAAGAATAGAATGCATTAATAAAAATACTAGGCTTACCCAATAAATAGTAAAATAATCCAAAAATAAAAATTGAAGCGATAATTCCTTACTAACGAGATAGACACTGGTAAAGCGCGCATTAATATGCAATTTTTTACATCTTTACTTCTTCTTATTAGATCAGGACAAAAAATGTTTTTTAAAGCTTGAAGGATTTAACAAATACGAAAAACTGTAAATGAAATATTTTCTTTAAAATTAAATTAGCAATTTTATCACTTACAGCAAGAACTATAAGGTAGAGTGTGGTTTTTTACCTGAATGGTCAATCGTACCCGAAACAATTATATATCATTAAGAGATAATAAGAAAAGAGCGAACATATGAAAAGGGGAGTGTATCCTTGTAGCCGTGAAAATTGTGTCTCCACTCTAGTCTACCTTTTTCTCCGTTTATTTATTGTTTTGTTAACTTTTCTTGTCCAGAATTAAAAGCAGTACTGTTCTCTGGACCTTGTGAAACATTAAATCAATCAACATCAATTTTTACAATTTAAAACGGATATTTTTGGCACATTTCTTCACGTTCTAAGTATTGAAGATGTGGGACACTGGCCGTTTAAATGTATTTAACAGTCACCCGCAATGTGTTTTTTGGCAGTGCAATACGTTTAATAAATAAGGAAACGAGTCGTGTGAACATAATAATCAGATATATAGGTCATACAAAGTCTCACATTTAAAAATGTATGCAACATGCAACCAAATTGAAGGCCTATCCTGGTAATCCCGCCCACGAATGTGTTTTCCAACCTCTTTATCAAAACATTTTCAGAGAGCATCCTAACAAAATTCAACCTTTCGGCCTGCGATTAAAATCTCATTTGGAAAATTCTGTTATAAATTTAGAGGAAATTGCTGTAATCGCAATTTCTTGTTTATTTATGATATACGAAAATATAGAAAGTACGACACAAATTATACAACATTTTGCAGAAATTAAATCTTGTTACCCTTACTATAGTGCTATTTATACAGACGGGTCAAAAGACGACGACAAAGTTGCTTCAGCTGTCTTCGTAGAGCGTGTTGAAACTCGCCGCCTTCCGACTGCCTCGTCTGTATTTACTGCTGAGGCGCAAGCTATTCTTCTTGCGATGAAATTAGTTACTTTGTCAGACGAGTACAATTTTATTATCAGCTCCGATTCCGTTACTTGTGTTCTGCCTATTGAAAATGACAGAATTAAAAACCCTTTCATTTTACAAATTATCCAAAATATTCAAAAATTCCTGTTGCTTTTGGAAAGGAGGTTGTGTTTTTCTGGCTTCCTAGTCATGGGGAAATCCATGGAAACAAGGTCGTGGATCGGGAGGTTAGGAATGCCCTGAATAATTACATTATAAACTCTGATGTTCCTTTTGCTAATTTTTAAACCTTTAATTTTTAAATATATTTCTCGTTTGTGGCAGAGTGGTTGGAATCTCGAGGTTCATAATAAACTTCATGAGATCCAGCCACATCTGCACAAAATAATTTTAATTGTTTTAGAAGTCGTCGAGACCAGGTTGTGTTAACAAGGTGTTGTCTTGATCATACGAGGACGACACATACAATGTAGTTAATTATTAAATAATGAGCCACGACCCGAATGTGTGCCATGTAACAGTTCATGCACTATTAAGCATGTCTTAGTGGACGAGGCGCATATTCGGGAGCGTTTCTATACTGTAGATTCATATATATATTTTTTAACATTTCGCAGGCGACACAATTTAAAGTATAAAAAATAATTTATATGCAAAATAAAGTATCTGAATATTGTGGTGCTTCATAATTTTATTGTTTTATTACCCATTTTATCTGTTTTTATTCTCGTATTATTGTATGAGATCACGTTTTAAACCAAGGAATGAATGTTCTACTAAGTATTAAATTATAATAATTCCACGTACTGAATATAGCTATAATATTACTTGCTGGACGTTAAACATCAATCAGTCAAATAATCTATTAAACACAATTTTTAAATAGTTGTTTTAACGAGGTTTGAAATAATCAAATTAAATTTGTATCAATAATGTAGCTAATTCGAACTATCCAACTACATGTACATTCATCAAAAGTATTAAATTTAGCGATTATATCTGAATAAACTCCCAATGTGGATTAATACCAGTTGAAGCTACAATAGCGTGTGGACGCTAAATCGCAAACCTATTTAAGAAAGTGAAATGTAGTCATCATTTGCAAGAACATATTCCAAGCGCTATTTACTAGTTGTTTGTAGTTAAGATATGATACAAACCATAACTTACTTTAAGGACATATCCTACTATTTGATCTTCATAAGATATGTTCTTAATATTTATGTAAACTTTTCTTATGACAAAATCTTGAAATAAAAACCATATTTAAAAGCTATAACATCATCTTTACTACCTGTTTGGATGTACCGGGATTATAAGTTATCTGACTTAAATTTTTGACCACAGTCTTCTGCTAGAATCAAATTGTTTTGAAGGCTTCATGCAATGTAAAAAACTGTTATACCATGATCTATTTTTAAAAGTTTCGAGTATAATATGAAATATATATTTTTGAAGAATTGTAGCACAGAATATAATCACAAAAGTACAATAGATCTGTTTATTGAATTTTTATTGCATGTTTGCTGTTGCAAAGTGATTAAATGTAGTTTTTCCTAATTAGTTAAGGCTATAATGCTTTTGTATTTCTAAATTGACCTCGGAGGCTATCTTAAAATGAGTACGTTTACTGAAATGGAAATTGCGCGGAATATTGATAATGACGTCATAAACGAATTTCAAAACATTAACGTTCGAAAACAAAAAGCGCACAAACAATAGTAGGATTTGTCTTTGTATACATTAAAAAGAGTAAAAGGTACATGCGCACTCTGTCAAAACACCCATGTACAAGTCTAAAAAGTGTATACCTGGTCATAAATATACTAGGAATAATTCTAACCGAATTAATATCGCCCTTTTAAGTTACTCTATATTATCTTCTATTCATTTTGATTACATGAATAGAATTTTGCGTGTTTTTGATTGGTCTAAAAACAACTTTCGGGTCACGATAAATCGAAACAGTACTTAAATTTACTCGCTATAAAGTAGTTAGAATGATGTCTTGGACGTGATTCAAATAAATGTAACTACCACGTGCCATAGCAACATAATATTACTATTTAACGAATGAGCTATTTAATTCTTATTCGTCGACCTTTATTTTTGGTATTGGTATCTTGACACCTATTTTATCATTTTTCGTCCTGTAAAATTTATTATGTCGGCATTTGTATTTATATGAGATTGCAAATATATTTCGAAATTGCAAATTTGTTGCTAAAACTGTTTAAGCGTTGTCTAATAAATTGGAGTCAAATTGTTTAAGCTACTTTAGGTAAATTTAAACAAATGAACATTGGCAAAATATGCCGTGTACCTTATACGTGTTACAGTTAATTACCATGAAGAAACAAGTATCTTTAGATGTTGTTTATTTGTTTGCCATTTACTTACGTGCAATCGCGCATCGACACTGGAGATGCAAGTTCAAGCCAGACGTCTTGCAAGGTGTGTTTGACTTCAACTTTGTCAATAATCATGAGTCTTGAAGATATACAAAGCGTATTGCGTGGATGATGACCTTTTTTTAAGCAATCTGTTAATGTTTTTAAAGCAAATTCAACTCACATTTTTAACAGACAAACGCTGGAGTGGAAAAGGTTCTGCTCTGTTTCCCTTTTTTTATATTGTACATTAATGATATAGCTGATGACACAGAAAGTTTCACAAGACTATTCGCAAACGATATTTCTCTATCATACTCTGCCCTATTTCCCTCTACTATCGAACTTTAATCTAGAGAAGAGGTTGTTGATTAATTTTATTCCAATGAAAACGAAGACATTGATTACTGTCAATGGCACGCTTACGGAAGATATATACCTATTGATTTGAAACCAATATAAACTGTTTCGTGTTCGTAACAATAATGAATTACTTATGATTCTGATGGAAAGTTTACAACACATACGGAAAATACTGTCCAATCAGTGTATAGAAATGTCAGTACTACAAAAACTAAAAATGCCTGTAGCAAAAAGTATGTTTCCTGAATTTATCTCACTTTTATCAGGTCTATCATGGAATACGCCTCCCAGGTTTGGGACGGGTATAGTCTCCTTGTTACTGACAACGTAGAAAAGCTAGCTTGATGCTGGCCTTATATTACATGTTGACCGATGTTTGCTAGTAAAGTATTAGGAGGTAATGAATTTTGAAACTGGTTGGGAACAAGAGAGAACATAAGACGTTACAAACGTTAAACATTTTTTATTCAATTCATAATGACTTGTGCCAATCTTAATAAATCAGGTTTCAGCATTCGACTTGCGTAACAGTGATGATTACGTTTTTTCTATACTAAAGATTGGAATTCTAAAGAATGCTAGAAAATAATATTTTTAAAAGAAAAATTGTCAAACCACCCGATTAATTTTGTTTCGATGAAAACCAACTCGGACATAATTCATACCAGGCTCCGACATATGTATAGTTTACTAATGAATTTGTTCCGTATAAACGAAGTCCCTTCTCCGTCTTGTATGTAAGGAAGTCTGTACGAAGATTGCATTCATTACTTTATGGAATGTACATAGAAATTGATTGTTTGCTTTAAATATACATAACAATAGAGAATTTCTATTGGCTGGTGAAGAAAGACTGAATTTAACAAAAATACATTAACATAATTATTCACTTGTTTTTAAAACTATATAAAGCGACTAAATAGTTGTCACTGATTATTATCTCCTATTTGACCCATGGAAGTCACATTGCCCGCTATTCGTATAAAACCAAGGCTGTTTGTATCAAAGCAAGATCTTGAGTTTTTTTTTAAATATATTTTATTCTTTTTCTCATTAGTTTTTGTTTTATTTTCACAATTTTTTAGTTTTCATTTATGTATAAGTGCTGTGATATAGCATTTCAGTGTAAAATTGTTATTAAGGCAGAGGACCGCCATAAAGTTCTTATAACACATAACCAATCCTTTAACTTGAATTTAAAGCAAATACATATGTTTAAACTAAACCAACTTGACAATGATTGACCACAATGGTTATATTGATTGACTGCATGATCAATTTCTTAACGTCTAGCAACCAAATTAAGAAACCATATATTTATGGCGAAAATACATGGACCGATGGGAATAAAACTACCATTGGAAAAGTATTAAATGTTGGGCAAGGACGACCGTTTTAGCCTTTTTGCGCGGCTACAATGAGCATACCCTATTTTGAAATCTACAGAAACGGCCGACACTGTCCAAACACGTTAGCCAAGATGGTCCGCGGCTACACTACTTGTTATGACCTGACAATACGCCACGAAAGGGTCCAACCTGTCCGCCGCCTAGAAACGAGCTTGTGGGTCAAGCACTAGGAACCCTTAAAGTAAGGTCCAAGTCTAGTACTTTGAAAAAGCATAGGAACCATTATCGATGAGAGTAAAATAACAATACCGTTTTTACTAGGATCTGTTTCTGAAAATTCACAAATACGGAAACAAACGAAAAGTGGTGATTTCCATTTTTCCTGCATTTCAAAATAACGAGAGAAGGTTACGCTCAATAAAAAGTTATATCTTTCTAAAGAAATTGTTAGGTCATTGCCTACTTAATAGTTAAAAACAACTTTGTTGTTAGTGTAGATATTCATAAAGGCGCAACACACGTTATTTGGGCCCTAAACGGAACACCATTTCAGCTTTTACGAATTACGTTAAATTACGTCTTTTACGTTTTGATATGTATGAGGAAGTGCGCATTTTCTCTGGACTTAGGAATCTAATTTATGTTTGCGTCTTTTTTATTGTTGAATATAACTCGCTCGATGGATTGACATTGTGTTTTGTTATTGAATGTCGACATGGACGATTAGAAGATAGGAGCAAAGATTTTTATCTTTATATGACATAGTTACATATTAGAATTATATTTTGTCATTACGCTTAGAAAATCATTTGTAACTGTCGGTCTCTGTAAAAACAAATATCTATCTTGGGTACATACCATGACTTTTTAAAAAAAAAAAAGCCAGTCCATAAATACAAAACTAACATAATTTTCAAATTGAATGCCGTCTCTTCTAAACTTTACGCAGCGATAAAGCTGAAATGCGATAAAATTGGCATTAACCCAATTTAAACAAACAAAAATCAATTTGTTCTCGTCAGGTAGTTCAAGAGTAGCCTCTCTTTCACTAGTTTTAATGATCAACAGTCTTTAAAAATCTTTAGCATACTTTTCAAACATTTATTAAAAATTGATAAAAACAAATATAAACATGCACATATATAGGTTTGCTGACAACAATATTGAATACTTAACAAAATATCAATTAGAGTAATATATGACAGCTATCTTCGTGCAGGCTTCTGTCAAAACATTATAATTAGTGTCTCATAATTTTACTTGTAGAAAATATAAATTAAGCCTTGTAAACATTCTTTGAACATTTTGCTATAAATGTAGCGTAGCGTTTTTGCCATCAATATTTAGACGGAAGAGTCTCTATTCAATTCAGTTAGTGAGAACATACATGTAGCTAATGTGACTGCTTAAAAATAAAATACACATTATTTAAATATGGTTGATAAATTTGTTTGGTCCTAGTTGCTAGATAATGAATTTATTTGAAAAGGCTAAGCTTGGTACAGTTCAATACTTAAAATAAATATAAACATTAATATATAATACATGCAATGTCTCCCTCAATTTTACGAGACCACATGTGAAACGAGAAAAATGTCGTATTTTCTCTCTGCGGATGATCAAATGCTTCATCATGCTGTTTCTGACTAACCTACAACACAAAAAGCAATTGTATTAAAATAAATCATAAATTGCATGTGCATTTAACAAATACATAAATTACCCAAATACCCGAATTTATCCTCCAATTATCTGCTGTTCACTAACCATACGAATGATGTACCTTATTCGTTCAAAATACAACTAACGTTAAGTGGTTCATGCACGCAAACCCTATGATAAGCTAATGGGTTTCGAAATTTGTTTCAGGTCGTGTGTGCGTTTCTCAGAATCCGGATTATAACCGCCCTTTACTTTCGTTAACTGCAACTGTGTTACACAAAACAAAATAAAACTACTTAACTAGAGAGAATTCAAGTAAAGAAAATATCAACGGGCCAAAATGCTGCAACAAAAGTTGTGGAAAAGAAAACAAAACAAGTAAATCAGCTGATAAATACGAAATAAAAAACATAAAACACCAAGCAGAAAGTGAACACTCCGAACCCAAAAAGAAAGATGGATGCACTCAGATGCTCCAAAAGAATAAACAGTGCCTGCTTCTAGTTTGATACCTGTCGAGCAACTCATTGGCGTGTCTAGAAAAAAGTCAAATCAAGGAATAAAAAATCACCACTACGACTAAGGTGAAAATTTCCGGTCGTATTGATTCGGAAAAAAACATGATATGCAGGTCTGTAAACCTCGTTCTTAGTATTTGACTTTTTCGGCTCTAACGCCTATTGTGTTTTCCAAACACGTTACCCACTACGGTTCACGGCCAGGTTCTCCGTAATATAACCTGACAACCCCCAACGAGAGGGTCAACTCTATCCGCCATCGGGGACCCACTGGGCTGCTCCAAAGGTCGAGGACTAGGAAACCTCCCAGCATGGTCCCAGAGAAATGGTCTAAAGAATAAAAAATCTAGCTTGAGACACATAAGTGTTATGAATCTATATAATAAATTACTTACCTTTTCTAGCTGACTAGGATGGTCTTCCTCCGTGTCTTTGTATATCTTGCCTCCAGTTTTATCTTTTTTTAGTCCAAGAACGATATGTCTGCGGTATAAAAATGTTCTTGATTATATATAGGAGGTAAAAACAAAATACAAAGGGAACTGTAAAAAAGACAATCCAAGTCCAAGAAACCAACAAACTGGAGAACCAACAACCCACTTAGGATATACATTTTCTAGCATTTGCGTCCAAATCGACTTTTGCAGGTTGTAGCAAAAAAAAATTAAATAAAAATCTTTTTTTTGAAGTCAAATTTTATAAGAAAAGCATGTTTGTCTGTCTGACGTTCAGATAACGTCTTATATGTAATACTAAATACCTGATCAATACAGCAATGCAAAAATGAAGGTATCGATTAACCTATTGATAATGTACCGACCTGCTACGTTACTATCTGTCTTAAAATATGATATATTTAAATCAATAAATATCTAAATATAACGTACTTCTAAAAGTCATTTTTTACAATTTCAAATAATAATTACTTACGTCGTTAAAAACATTGTAAAATGTAGGCAGAATTTTGAAGGCAAATATAAAGCAGTTTACAACTTAACGGATCCTTTTATAGTACGATTGACTGCTGTTATCCAATAGAAATAAGATAATGGTGTTTTCCCTGTTTTTATTTTTAAGTGAAAATTTCCACTAATGGCATACGCATGCAAGGCATAGAATTCTATTAGACTATGTAAACATGCTTGGTTCCTTCTGGTTTGGTACACAAGTGTAGTTTTAATACTGTATACATACATGTAGTTAAATAATGACTTCATTTAGAGATTAACAAACTACTAATCTTACTACCCAGAGGGTATCACCAGCCAGTAGTCAAACTTTGGTGTTGACACTATAATCATTGATTCTTTCTGTGATCAATTCAATGTCTAAATGTACTGCCCTGAAATTTCGAAATTTATTGGAATTCTAAGGTTTATCTATTTTCAATGTGTAGATAACTTTAGCCGAATTTCGAATGACGTTTTCGTTTTTTTGTGATAAAGGCTCTACAGCTTCTTACTTATTTGGATTTTATATAGTGTTTGAGTTTGAGCGCCACTGACGAGTCTTGATTAGACGAAACGTGCGTCTGGCGTAGTAAATTATATTAATCTTGGTATCTTTGATGATATTTTATTTGCAACCACTGAGACGATGCCTCCCCTGGTTGAATGTTAGTACCAGAGGGTATCACCAGCCCAGTAGTCACTTCGGTGTTGACAGGAAAGTAATTGATTCTTTCAGTGATAAATTTATTGTCTAAATTTACTGTTCTAAATTCTTTAAATGTATTAGAATTCTAAGGTTTTTTTCTATTTTGATGGAGTAGATAACTTAAGCAGAATTTTGTAAAACGTTTTCGTTTTTTTACAACTTTTTACTCATTTTTTGTATTGTTTGGGTTTGAGCGCCACTGATGAGTCTTGATTAGACGCATTCTATTAACCTTGGTATCTTTGCTGACATTTTATTTACACCCGGAGGAAATACAAACAGTTCACATCATCGACGAACTAATATGATGGTGTAAATAACGGCTTAGGAAAATTCAATAACACAACAACAAATCAACAAACATAATGTGTGAATAACTGGTTTGGGACATATAGGATCTTACATTGGTACGAGTGGATTATCAGATTTCCCCAATCGAGATTGGAGAAATCCGATAATCCAAGAGTACTAATGTAAGATTCTGTTTCTCTAATTTTGAAAAGTAGTAAATTTGCGAAACGAAGTACAAATTCTCCCAACACCAATTTTACGTTCATGACTTGAATGCGCGGTAAATGGAAGGTGTTTTGTTTATGACGTCATGAGTTCTTATTATGACGTTATTATTTTAAACCAATCAACTGCTGAGAACAAGAAATTCACTAGTGACGAGAACTATATTTTCCATACCGGTCAAGCGGTTGAAATATTACAACAAAATTAGAGAAATTAACATAACACATAATGTGGCAATGTCAAACGGACTAATGTGGTTCCTTACTCTCCCTTGTGTATGCCAAAACAATACAAAGAAGTAGAAAATATCAACCTACGCGGACAGCTACTCAATACAATAGAAAAACTACCGTTGCATAAATAACCATTCTTGGAAAGAAATATTACGTCAAAATTAGAGAAATTAACATAACACATAATGTGGCAATGTCAAACGGACTAATGTGGTTCCTTACTCTCCCTTGTGTATGCCAAAACAATACAAAGAAGTAGAAAATATCAACCTACGCGGACACCTACTCAATACAATAGAAAAACTACCGTTGCATAAATAACCATTCTTGGAAAGTAGACTCACTGAATTACGGGGATTTTTTTAAAACTTTGAATACCTTTTTATTGTAACACTTTAACGCAGAAACATTTCTGACAAGAACAATGCACAATATAGTTCCAATTGTACAATAGCGTATTTAAAGAAATTGCTGAACATCAAAATTTAAGTTTGACCCGCCAATGATTTGTCACGACAAAACCTCGTCAGGCAACCTATTTATAACATACATAAAAGTATAGACTTATTATGCAAATATTCAGTTTATAAATAACAAAATTATGACATGGTCACCTATATGCAAAGAAATGTACCAAAACAAACTACATTTTCATAATAGAGAATCTGAAAAACTAATATTTAGAAGAATTATAAGACAATGTGCAAATAAGCTATTATAATTTAATTAAGACCTTTAACGTTTAGTCAAGACAAATCTCCACCAGATAATCAAGGAAAAACCTATATAAAACCAATACACAGAGTGAAAATGGGGATTTCTGTGGTTTGTAAATAACACATGTCAAGGCAATGTAAACAACATTTCCAGAAAATCTTTATCAAAATGAAAGTGAATAACAAAATTATTTAAGCCCGAAATTATAGAGAACCACAATGTTTGTAACAGAATCATCTTATTCAAAACAATTCAAATGTATTTGGCAAACACAGATCAGTACAAATTTTCGGAAGTGCTAACTACCATTAAATCACATCCAAAAATCGTTTCAATGTAGCACCTCTTTAGGCACCTAAACATTGATTTAATATTGTTGATCAAATGCTTACTCTCGACAAAAATAAAAATCTAACGAAAGCAGAGGTTTCAAAATTTTCTTAACAAAGCAAAAAACTGGTTCCGAAAAGAACACAGATCCTCTTTCTTTAATTGTAACCTCTGGTTATGAAATTAATAAAGGCCTTGCTTATTTATATGTCAGGTAGGAACGCCGGGATTATGGCTAAAATCATATGAATTTCTGTTATTTCATTATTTTGGTTTTTTTTCGCCACTTATCTTATTATTATTATTATTATTATCATTTACTGCTTTTATATTTGTTCTAGGTAAGACCTAAATTTTAAACCAATACTATTGGCATTTTCGTAACGTTCCGTGATTACACTGCAGTTGTGACGTTATTTATGATGACAATTCAAACGCATAGCATATATCTTTAAAAAATAGAACTAAAAGCTGTCAACAGTTAAATCGCACTTTGTTCGTATGCCCGCTATAACAGCAGCAAAAAAAAACCGCTAAGGTATACGTAGGTATGGTTTATTTGTACTAGGAATCCCTTTTTATGTTTAAATAGTTTATTACATTTGGTCAATTGAATAGTTCAATAGAATGAGGTCCTGAATAATGATTAGTTTTAGACTTATCTATTGTCCTATCTATACTACAGTTACACTAATTTTATACGAAAACGTTTGGTTATATTGCAGGCCTAACCAAAGTACAAACTATCCTCAACAGAGCTAGATAGCTTTGTCCACTTTTATCAACGTCTCTTAATGATACTAATAATTGCTTTGAATAATGTATCGACCATTTGAACTACCTAATCAAAGATAGAAATATATATCTTGCGAAAGAAGAACATTTTTGGGTATAAATAAAAATTGTTAATGTACTGTAGAATAAAATCTTTTGTACACCTAGAACATTTTTTTCTTTCGCTGTATATTGTTATCATGCATTTTTTGCCAAATTTAACCAAATCTTACCGACCACCATTTTTGAATTTTACATTTGTTTAAATTAAACAAATCCTTATATCATTTATCGGTGAAAGTCTACATTTATACAAAAGGAGGTAAACACACACATATAATTAAATACGTACTAAGTCACTAAAATGGCGATTAATTCAGGTGTTCTGAATGGATGTACTCGGGTGTTCCGAGACGTAAAAACAGTTTAATCCTAATAAATGAAGATGGCTTCCTATTATTGATTGTGTAAACATTTTATGTTTGCTTATACCTAACGCATGAGTGGCCACAGAAGCGATACTAACCTTACGTGTGCAAAAAGGGTTTACTATTGAAATATTGAAACTAAAATTATTTGTACAATGTATATTGGTATTTGTTAATAATATTTTTGTAGATTCCAACTTACAAAAAAAACTGATTTCGTGGTTTAAGAGGATTTTCTCTCTTAATTGCTGTGGGAACAATATGCAAAATCGAATTGCATTGTAAATAGTTAGTTTTTGTAAACAACAAGCTTATGCCGTCGACCTGGGAAGTAAATACCAAAACGTGCATGTTCTTACCTTTCGATCATCTTTTTGTTACATTAGTTATTGTCTGACAATTTGAGGTATGTTTTCGTCATTGAACAGATATAGTGTTATGCATACAAGTTTGAAAATGTACATGTTGTATTTGCTTATTAACAAAACAAAATTATCTACGCTTTCCTTATGTGCTAATTTATTAGTCTCAATTTTGGGAAAACAATTTATTACCAAAATAAGCCGAACACAAATATGGTTTTAAGCCTATGTTATTTATGTCTAATATTTCAAGCAAGCCCCGTGCAGACAGGGCACTTGTGAAACGTGAAAGTATTTTGTCGTTGCATTCCTGGCAAATCTGATCGTCCTTTTACGTGACGATAACTGTCTAAGATGGAATTTAACGTCCCCCATCAGGACGCATTTAAGCACCATCCAATAAGTCCTACAATAAAAAAATAAATATAAACTACTACCGCATTTAGTACTCTTTCAATGAGTTGTTCTTCATAAAATATCAACACAAATACTAAGGTTATAAAATTTACTACGGTAGACGCGCTTTTTGTCGAATCAAGACCCAATCGGTGGTGCTCAATTTAAAAGAACGAAAGAAAAAAAATCAAGATTTAGCTTTTTTATATCAAACTTCAAAACTGTTATACCAGATCCGTGTAAGGTCATTCACACATTAAGAATAGAAAAATTTCTATCATATCCGATATTTCAGGGCAGTAAATTTAAACACATGACTATATCATTGAAAGAGTAGATATCATTCTTGTCAGCATCGAATAGTGACTACTGGGCTGCTGATGCCCTTCTGCGTAGAGGCATCGACCCAGTGGTTGGGGAAATAAAGTGCCATCTAAGGTATTAAGATAAAAGTAAGCTTTAAATAAATGACAAGACATAAAAAACATTAATAAATAGTATGTAGCAAATAAAATGACTGAATATAACAAAATAGATCTAAAGGCACATGCAGGAATATTAACGCATATGTTATATGATTTATTGTATGTTTTGAAAATGTCCACAGATCCTATACGCATATATTGTACTGAAATTCAGTTAGATAAATATGAATTGCATTTTAATTATATAGTTTTTAACAAATAAAAGACAGAACGAGCTAACCTTTTCCATTCTCCTTTTTTTCATTGTTTTTTTGTTACTTTATTTGATCATTATATTGTAGAATCTAAAAGAAATAAAGACAACAAGTAATTTACAAGTAAGTTACAAATATCGTTCATTTACCTTTTATATTTTGGAAAACCGTTATTCATGTCGATTTTGATTGTTTTATTTCTCCAGTAAACTATTATCCATGAACTAAAATTGTATTGTAATTTGACCTACGATAAGACACTCTCAAAACCATTACATTATTGATCCATACCATTATATATGACTGCACAATATCGAACATCGAATAAAGTCGGTTTTTTTCATTAATTTTCACGCATATTAAGAAGAAAGAGCTGCATAATGAGTTCGCTGTGTACCAAGGATGGGATACATCGTTACTTATTCCACCTCTTTATCACAGAGCGTAATGACGAGATGGGGGATTATTATCTACATGTTTTGAATAATGTTGCTTCAGTCAATGTATCGAAAGATTTTTTTAAATATATTATTTAAATTGAAAATAGTTAAATAGAAACAAATTTAACGCATAGAATCACTTACCGATTAAGACAGAAAACTGATCACACAGTAGCCTAAATGACGATGCATGATGTGATCGTGTGTTTCATTTATATATGAATATACCTGGCAATCTTGTTATTTAAGCCCAATAAATTATTTGGTAGCTATATCTCGTTCTAACAAGCGAGAAAAAGGTCGATAATGTGCGTCACTAACAACTGCTTTAAATCTAAAACGATCAATACTTTATTGTTTGTTTGTTTGTTTGTTTGTATATTTTTAACGCTACTTTCAGCAATTTTTTAGCTATATCATGGCGTCCAGTTTTTATTGGGGGAGGAAGCTGGAGTACTCGGAGAAAACACCCGACCTTCGGTAGGAAAACTGGCAATCAATCCTTTATAGTGATATATATCAAAATTTATTGCAATACCACACCCTACAACAGTTTACAATATTTTACCACAAACATCTTGCAAACAAAGCAAGCATGACCCTATTTAAAGCTTGTTTGTTTGTTTGAATTAGGATTGAAGCCAGTATTATAAATTCTTCCGCATATTATTGCGTCCAAATTTCCATTGCGGATTAAGTCGGAAGTGAAATTTCCACATAGATAATAAACGATGTAAACGGGCTTGAATTCGCAACCTCAATGTTGACATGCAGATTATCAGAAGTAGATAAGCAAGTAACTTAACTACTCAGACATCATTACCCCATCCTCTATTTGATGACCAGACAGCGCCAGCTGGTTGACAATAGATCTTTATAGGAGTATGAACAGGTGTGTGGAATTATGATTGAATTTAATTGGGGTAAAGATGTCGAAAGAAAAACGTAAATCTGATTTCAGATATAACTATACACCGAATGAAAAATGTCTGTTTGAAGAATCATTTCCACAAACACGCGATTTAACTAACTTTCAGAAACGAAATACAAACAAACATTAATAAGTTGGACAAAACACTATGTTTTTAAAATTTTACAACTGTGGTAACTTTAAGCAATACAGCTAGAAATCGCTATAGCAAACAGAAAACAGAGCAGACAAGTTTTTGTGTTCCATGTATTTCAAAGTAACTGCATGATCATGTATAACATTCTTCTGAAACCCACGTCTGGTCGAGTTCTTGATTTGCTACCACTTACCGACAGTGGGCAAACAGTAGATATAAAATGAGAAAATATCAGTTTCATGGTCAGTAAGTGGTATTAAAGCGAGAATCATAGACGTGGGTGTATGACGATCGAAGGAAAAACAATTTTTCTTTAGATTGTATTAGTCATCTCCCTGCTAGATAGATATTTTTCGTTGGGTTGAATAAAGATATGGTTTCTCGAACAAAATGAAGAAAACACGTTTACATGGGCGTTTGTACGTGCTCGGAATGTGCAAATAGATATGTTAAATAAAAATCAAAACATGACAGAATACAACAATTTTACGATCTATATGAAATTTTCCAATACCATGCAGTAAGCTCCTAAAGACTGTTTTCGCTCTGCAGCTTTCTATACACGCCTCATGTAGCTATCAAAGATTCGTTGGTTTATTTCCTCCTGGTCCCATCCAAGTTCGTATTACAGGACTATCTACACATATTGCTTTTTAATTTGTTGTTTCCAAGTAAAGTTTCTACAGACCACATTTATCGTAGAGAGGTAATCAACAATTTGGAATACAATCTTCCCTCATGAAGCTTACCATCGAACAAAAATAATGTATTTGTTTGTTTGTTTGATGGTGTTTAACGCCACTTTTAGCAATTTTTCAGCCATAGCAAGTCGTCCAGTTTCTATTATTGGAGGAAGCCGACGAAAACCCCCGACCTGCGGTAGGAAAACTGGCAATCCTTGTCAATTAAGATTGGAGTCGAGTATACCCTGCCTGCAGTGAGAATCGAACTCGCAATATCAATGTTGACAGACCACGTGATCAAAAGTAGACGAACTACCTTAACCACTCGGCCACCGAGGCCACTACATGTTACACATTATAAAAATAATGCCGACAAATTTACGACAAACATAGATGGGTATGCTGATTACACCAACCATTGAACAACTTAAACTGCATACCACTTGTTCCAAACATGTTCTACACATTTTTGAAATGCAATTATGTCAAATCTATTCACATAAGAGTGAATAATACCGTATTACTTACTGGACAAACGTAACATAGTAGCAAAACCTGAAGCAGGAATTTTTCTAAAGGCTCTTTTTGGAATTATTGACACTATTTACCACAGAGCGTGATGTAAAATACGATGAAATTTTCATTTGAAATGTACACTGTCTTTTGATTAAACATTAGCTATAGAAATAGATATTTGGCAATAGATAAATCAATGAACAAAACTTTATAATATTATCATATAATTTCGGTTTTATTAAAAAAACGTGATTCTAGTTTTGACATTGTTTCGTTGATATTGGCTTCTATCTTTATAAAATTAAATGACTATATCACTAAAACAACATCAACTATATTCTTGTCAGCACCGAAACATTGTTTAGATTCACTTTCAATTTACGCCACATCTGCAGTAACATATATGATATTGTTTAAGAAGTCTTTTAATAGGTATTAAATTTTTCAGTAGTTTAGAAATAAGTTTGGCATGACACTTTACACATCATGCTACAATGTTCATGTACGTAATGCTTCTTGAACGCATTTTTGTGAAATTTGGATAGAAAATCTAAATCATCATCTGATTCACATAATCCACATGATGTTATTCCGGGCTATATCTTTGGCAAGGCAACATATTTTCCACGAATGTCATAAATAAACCAAGACATACCAAAGTGAAAATCCCAGTCCAAAACACCAATGCAAAGCAATTGTACAACTACAAGCTGATAAAACAAAACAACCCACAAACAGATCCAGGGACTCTTATGAAAATCATTCGACGATTGATTAGTGAAAAGACATCAACAATGGAACGCAAATTGATAAAAAAGAACTGAACGAACTTCCAGTCTCTTATTTCTACAGGCAATTATTAGAAGTCCACTTCATTTAAAGGGAAGGAGCAAATTTAATTCTTACTAGAATTAAAGACTCCACAACCGTGATCGTTTTAATACAGCATTGACCTCTTCATCTCCTTGTTTAACCAATTTAATGGCGTAGATCTTAAACGAGTCCAATAATAATTTAAGATTGCAGTTGAAAATGATGGACTTCAATTCAGATTTTTTGGTCCTTTGTACAAAATGTTATACAGGCATTTATTTTTATCATGGTCAATACAATACCCCAAATATTCCAAGAACGAGTGATGTCATGCAATACATGTTGGTATCAAAGACTATGAAAGTAGTATAGGTATACAAGATGGTCGCAAGTGATTTTTTTTTATTAGTATAATTATGGATTCCTCAGATTTATAATGGAAGGTATGTCAAAGAATCTAAGTCGTTCTTGGCGTAAGATTTGGTCAGGACAGATGAAATTTTTAAATATGTGAGTATATATACTGTGTCATTTCCAGTAACCAAAATAATTCCTGCTTACCTGTATAGAGAGCTGGCAGTATTCGTATAGCTGATTGCTTGTAGGTGTGATATACGTCGAATGAGCAGAACCCTAAATACCTTCAAGACCAGAACTAGTTTACAAGTTAACAAAACACAAATCAATTTGAAAAAGATGAACTAAATGGAAAACATCAGGTCAGACTTTCTGTATTATGACTTGACAACCCCAAAACGAGAGGGCATCCCTATCCGCTATCCGTGGACACCTTGAGTAGCTCGTCGCTCTCAGTATAGTCTCAATTCATTTAGCAGGTAAGATATTATTTGTAAATGAAATCATGTATGGTAAGTGGTAAATAAGAAAGTTTAGTGCGAATATATGCAAACATAAAGGTTGCTGGATAAACAGCAAGTATAAATCATAAAGACAAAATAACGACGATGACCATGTTTGTTTATTTTTAGGGTCGAATAGGCTCAACTCATTCATATTTCTGCAGATAGAAATTGAAAGGTTACCTATATATGTCTTTTATAATGTTTTAAACTGTTCCAAGCAAGTCCTGTAATGACAAGACACTTGTGAAACATGAAAGTCTTTTGTTGTAACTGCAGTTCTTGCAATTCTGATCGTCCTTTCATGTGACGAGAACTTTCTATAACGATGGAATTTAACGTCCCCCATCAGGACTAATGTCAGCACCAGTATAATGTTTCTAGAAAATAAAAATACACAATATAATAATATTTTCCTCATCACACAGTGTGCATATGTATAAAACTATAATACATTTTACATGTGATGAGGCCCTTTGATTTGTCTCTTTCACGGTTGTGTTCGATATCGTGGAAATAATTCGAACTAACTATATTTTATTACAAAAACGGCACCAGCCAAAGTCCAAATCCTTCCTTTACCAGGATTATTCTTAACCTGACGACGAAATAAGCAAGTAGATGTCATTACAACGTGATCATGATAGTTTGACAACATTTTCATTGGTCAAAGCTCGTGTTGTGTGTTTTACTGTGCGTTTGTTTTCACGCTGCTCTGGAAACTTCTATTGTAAATATAATATGAATTAATAGATATATATATATAGCTTTTAAAATACATTCATAGTGATGATCTAAAGCAGTTGTTATGTTTCCTCAGTAATTACCCATGATGAAAATGGTTAGAACATTGCACTATTTTCATTATACACTCTCACCTGAGTGTTAGACAATAACCAAAGTGTATTCGTCAATTAATGTCTAGTAATATTGTCAAAGCCTATTACAATATTGATCCTAGGTTAGTTAGTTAGTTAAAACACTTTGTGACGAACAATCTTCAGTAATGTAATACTTGTTAATTGTATATGGTCTCTAAATGTATGTATTTTACCTCCATTTCACTTCAACCTATATGGTTACTTTTTTATTGTTTCATTTTGCTTTGAATCACCTTAAATAAAGTTCATATATTAAACAAATTGAAAAATCAACTTTAGAGTGCTTTTTAGTTATAGTGGCATCAAGTAAATAATTTTGTAAATCCCGTTATTTGTTTGTACTTAGTACTACCAATACATTTAGATTTATGTGTTAAATTTTATTTAGTTACGTCATTTTATTTTTTCTATATAGAAAGAAAAAAGATATATTTGTTCTCAATACAAAAGTATATTATATTGTGGTATTAACCTTAGTGTGAATGTTTTGAATGACATCGAAATAGGAAAAAATATTTAATTTCGTGTGTACATAATTTCGTAAAGTAAGTTCACGATACTGTTTCAATGTTACTTTTTGTGGTTGTATAAGCAACAGGGAACTTTTGTTAAGTTCTAATCATCAATAATTACAAAATTTAGTCAACAAATATAATGACTTCACATTGAGAACTCCTGTTAAATACCACAAGCGCCGTTTATTGCTGATGGGGAATAATTAATAAAGGAAAATTGGATATTGCATACTTTCACTCAACAAAAAATACAAAGGAGTATTCAGTTGCCAGTAAGTCAGGCACAGACCAAAACAGCGTTACACAGAAGAGGGGGCAATTAAATAAAAACAGCTAGACACCCAACACACAATAAAAAACCGAGTGATACGCAAAGTAAGGCATAGTTCATTTGAATGTTCAGTTTATCAGAAGGAGGTATCACAAAAATAATGCACCGTTCTTTTTAATGGTTTAAGATATTTTCAATCGTGTTTGCAATTGTGTCATATTATAGCAAAAATGACCTTTATTAAAAACGAAAGAGTTGTAATTGCTATTTCAAACGTACAAACTAGCAATATTGAACTATAAACTATGAAATACATTTCTTTGAATCGAATTTTTGTACCTTAAATTATCTCCTTCTTCTTTTTCGTCAGAAACTGGTATCAGAGCAAATTTCACTGTAAATGAAAATAAAAATGTGAATGAATACTCCGTTTCGTCGGAACATATCATCTATTATAAATCAAAACAAAAAAAGGAGTACAATTTGATTGTCAGTTGTTTGACTGTTATACGCAAACAATCTAAACATAAACTGTCAAAAGAAGTATGGTCGGTAACATCAAAACATGTAATCCCCTACCCTTTAAAAGATTGGGGTAATACTTTCAAATGGTCTAATTTTCTTACCAGCAATCAATTAAGTATATAATGTATTCCAGCTATTAATAATACTAACCTTGATAAGTTAACAATCGAATAACGTTAATGTGTCTGTATAATAAAATCTGAATGCCTTTGGATCAAGATATATTCTAACAAATACCTGAAAAACAATCTAACTCTATTAATTCAAAATATATGGCCATGACTTCAAACATTTATATATACAAATTTAGCACTTCCTAATTAAAAACAAAACTATTTCAGTTGCAAAGATTGAATGTTTCGGAAAAATTGCTCCACTTTAGGAAATACAGAAAAATAAATGGTACATTGTCTCGATACAAAAACGTTTAAGGTATACAACTGCATTCTTTCCAACTTTTAAAGCATACTATTTTTTTGTTGTATTGATAATCTCAAAGATATAGGCGTTTTACTCAGTGTTGTGTTCACATACATTCATTATATTGTTGTACATATATTCGTCCTGTTGTTTTTAGGGTTTAGGATTAGCTTATTTCCAGTAAATAAGCAAATAATACTTAAATTTTGACGTGACATGCGACATAAAAAATTTCTGTAACCTTTTGTGAAAAACTAGCTTTCTGTAAATTAAGAGATACATACCTGTCGTGAAACGCCCTGTAGAAAAGCAGCCAATGCTGCACCCAATTTTGAAATGATTATTAACGATCACAGAACACTCTTTCTTTATATAAGTTCATATATGAATAGATGTATTATGAAGCCAATCACAAACGTTGAAAGCGAGCCAAAAGAAAGTATTAATAACTGAAAATTTCCTCATTACTAAAGTCCCAGCTCTTTATTAATATGTGTGATCGATTTTTACAATATGTATATATTTGGGGGAGGGGGTTATTTACCAATGTGCGAAGCGTGACATTCGCATCGCTGAGATACATTTTCTTGTTTATAATTCATTTGTTTATTTTTGTTTAAAAACAGTAATCAATAGAAAATTATGTTAATTATTTTCAAGTTGTGATTGTATTCGAAGTGTTTGTTTACTATAATTATTTTTAATTTCTATACCCCATACCGAATTATTCTAGATGGAAATTTGTACTTTATAACTTCTCATTCATCGTCGTTAAATGCCTAAATTCTATTTACTAAATAAACATCAATATTCAATTGAAAATTCTCTATTTATCGAATGAAACAGGATAAAATATTTAACAAAAACAAACATAATAAACGTTAAATGGTTATTGCATAAACTTAAATAACCCTAGGCTACCGAATCAATCGATTGAAAATCTCGTAAGATCATGATTTATAAGCACATGACTGGTTTTGTTGCGTAATCCGATTAATTGTATTCAAAGTAAGACTTTAGTCTATTCACACGTCTAACATAATCCGCAAGGAATGAACACACGGGCTTCTCGATTACAAAAAAGATTGTGTATAATTATATATGTAAAAAAGTTACAAACTTAAACGATTGCTTGCATTATTCCAGTATTTGGCGAATTCTATTGTAACAAACCGAGGGTTTCACCAGCATCATTTAATTTACGAAACAAAATGGAGTGACATGATAAATAAGCCGAAAATCGTTAATGCGCTCAGTCAGTGACAAAATTTCATTCATTGTCGTTAAATGCCTAAATTATATTTACGCGATAAACATTAATATTCAATGGAAAACTCTCATTCATCGAATGAAAAGGGATAAAATATTTAACAAAGCCCAAACATAATAAACGTATTTGGTTATTGCATAAACTTAAATAACACAAGGCTACCAAATCAATCGATTGATAATCTCTAATGATCATGAATTATATGTACATGTACATGTATGGTTCTGTTATCCGATTACTTGTATTCAAAGTAAGCACTTTAGTCTATACACCCATCTAACATAATCCGCAAGGAATGAACACTCGGGTTTCTGGTTATTATGGATTACTTATTTTACCAACTCGTACCTGAAGGATACTATATGTACTTACATGTTGTTTTAGTTTTTTTTTAATTTGTGCATTTGCTTATGTCATGGTACATTTAAGAGAATACATTTGAATAAAAGAATTGGTATAAGTGGAATGGTATAAATAGTTTAGTTAAATACCTCTCCCCCCAATCATGATTAAATCGCGTGATGCAAAATTTATAACGTTCTGGATATAGCTGAAATATTGGTCCCTAATCAATAAAATAACCCAACCAAATAATGACTAATGACTTATCATCTTATTTAAGTAGGAATTGTTTATATTCACACCTATGCTGCCTAGCGTGTGTATATCTATCATAGTTGAAGGTAGTAATCCTTATGTTTTTGTTGTATAAATGTATACACCGTCCAGATATGGTCTACAGTTTATGTAAAAATGTAAAGTTGAAAAAATCAAAAGCCAATAGGCCTTTTAATGCGCATGTTTCTAATTTATCAAAAAGAATGATGTTGGGAAATAAATTTATCAAGTTTAAGTATCCATTGAAACAAAACTCGTTAAGATCAATTTGTATCTGTCCCAACCCATCGCATCCTCTTTAATAGAAGCAATAAAACATTGCCAATAAATTTCTTATCCCATTACACTCGGAAGCCTGCAAATAATCAAATGTTTGCTATCTTTATTTAATGTTCAATAGGACTGTTATTGTGTTAGCTTCGCGTTAAACATTTACACTTTCATAGATATTATCACAAATGAATTTATGAATACTATTTTTATCAGGGAAAACATTTCTTATAAGCACAAAAGATAGTAATTCATCTTAATTTATAGTTATGTCAATGAACAATTATTAAATTCAAAAATTTACGACACACGACGCGCATGTCGTCAATACATATTAATTAGAAGCACAATTCATTAAAATATTTAAAGAACCCGTTTGCCCAAATCCAATAAATTAAGTATGCCTCAGCATGTTTTGAGTTACAACGTTTAAACTTAGACGGTGTCAAGTATTCGTACATAGTACATATGTCGCTTGAGTTTTTTATTTGATTATAACATCATAACCAACGCTATTACACAAAGTTACGAACAAGTTCTACATATTGGCAATGACAAATGTATAATAGTTTCAGTTGTTGTATTAGCACTCATTATGTTTGGTGCTGAAAAAAATGATATTTCATACCGCATTCCCCTTTAAATTTCCGTTTTTATTTGCGTACGTTTGCATACCTATCAGCTATATCGTAGCGTTTAGGTTAAAACCAACCACCAATTGTCAAAATACTATACATTTTTAATAGTCTGGGATCCTGACTAAATATTCTCAATACCATAAGCGGACTTCCTATTCGAATACACAGTCAGGTCAAAAGCAATGAATCCGGTCAAAATTTTGACCGGTTTGCAACATTCGGAATGCCTCAAAATTCACGTCAGTAATAACTGACGTAATTCCGATACAAAGCATTATGACGTAACGTCCGGCTTCCGGTAATCAAACTGTCAAATTGTCAAATAAAAATAGTTTATCAAAAGAATGCTTTTATAGATTTATGTTTTGATTGTGGAAATAACTCTAAAGGAATGGCCAGTTTAACTCGTAAGCCGTAAAACAAGAAGCAGGTAGTTACTTTATTTAAATTGTATTCTGACAGTAATTTCCAACGCGCGAAAAGTTATCAAAAACATGGCGGTTCAAACACCCAATCAAACTGGGTAGTAAACTGGTAGTGACCTGGGGTTATATTTGTTTTTGTTTGTTTGTTTGATGGTGTTTAACGCCACTTTCAGCAATTTTTCAGCTATATCATGGCGTCCAGTTTTTATTGGGGGAGGAAGCCGGAGTACCCGGAGAAAACCCCCGACCTGCGGTAGGAAAACTGGCAATCCTTGTCAATTAAGATTGGAGTCGAGTACACCCTGCCTGCAGTGAGAATCGAACCCGCATTCTCAGTGTTGACAGACCACGTGATCAATAGTAAACGAACTACCTTGACCACTCGGCCACCGAGGCCCCGGGGTTATATTTGAAAGTGAAGATTGCGTAAATGAAAAATATTGCACCAGAGTACCAGGTTAGCATTTGTAATTACTTTTGTTTCTTACTTGTTCATAATATGCGTTTTAAACATACACTAGAATTGTACAGAAAAACTGGCAGTTTTTGTTATTTAAGGTTGCAGTTGAGAACAGCATGATCGTATTAAGACTCTAACTTGCAACCTGACGTGATCAGTACTAACTAAACCATTCATCCCGCGTTTATAATAAAGGGTACTTTCCTTTTCATTCTTTACCAAAGCTTATATGTTTTTGAATTTAAATTAAATTGTCATTTTGTCATTTTGTATTGCTTAAATCTGGGGCCTCGGTGACCCTGTGGTTTAGGTAGTTAGTCATCTAATATTGATCTCGTGGTCTATTAAGACTGAGGTTGCATATTCAAGTAGATTGTATAAGAAACCGGTCTTAATTGAAATCTGTTTTAATTATGAATCGATATCGATATTTGCTTTAAGAGTTAACGTGTAATGCTAATAAAGTCGCCGAGATGTGACCGACATAACTTCATATGCTTGAACCCTTAAACCGATATATGCTTATAACTGCACGATTTGTTTAATATGTCTTATACAATGGAACTATCCGGACAGTGATTGTTAATAATAAAAAGTGTTAATAAAGGACGACGATATCGCCATCCGACAGGTGAATTTGTTATATTCAAAAAAACTTACATGAAGTATATTAGCTGTCGTAGCAGCAACACTCATGCATAATGTATTTGGTAGGGGCGGAAAATTTACCCTTTTGTAGCGGCCACAACGAGCCTACTTTTTTCGAAATCTACAAAAGGGGTATTTATCTTGCAAGAAACTTGACGCTCTCCAAACACGTGACCCACTACGGTCCGCGGCATGGCATTACGTATTACGACCTTACAAACCCCCCCCCCAAGAGAGTATTTCTCTTATCCTCTTATCCGCAACACAGGTACGCGCTAGGTCGAGCATTGGGAATAATACCAGCCAGTATGGGACCAGGCTTCTCTTTACAACCTCTTACAAATTCAGATTATGCTGTTTGAATGATATGCACAAGTTCGCATCTAAAGTGAACTAAATATTCGTCTTATTCTAGTTGTTTTCGGTTAGGAAGGACTTTCTTAATCTTATGACAGATTTAGAAGACACCGTCTGATCGGACAAAATTTAAAAGAGAAGTCTTGAAAATGTATTGGCTTTTGTCTTGTACGAGTAGGTAGTCTGGGAAGAGGGTTTTCAGTTTCATGAACAGTTTGATCGGCCGATCACTGTTTGTTTCAGCTTCATTTATTTCGTCATGGACTTCGGCTTTTTGGCTCACGTCCGGCAGTAAATAATCATTCGGATTTGGTGGCCGCATAAATGTCGAAAAGTGCAAATGTGTGTCATTCTTCAGCTTTTTACCTGTTCTCGGGTACTTTTAATTTCAATAATTGATTTGAGTTGATTTGTCGTGCACGATGAGAGGTATGTTGTAGTTTGCTTTTGGGTTTAGTGCGGATCTACTAGTGATAACCGATATTGATTTTCATTTTTCATACAGCTCGGATAGGGAGGACCAAAACGTCCCCTTCACGCAATCGAGTCAATTTATATATAAATTGCATGTGCTTATTATCAATAATAATCATAGATAAAGACAAGGTCGACTATTATAGTGGCTTTTTTGCTCATGGTGTTGTTGTTATTGTTTTCTCATCTTATTTTTATAATGCGAACATGATCGCTGTTTGAATGGGAGTTGTGACATTATATATGAATTAACTACATTGGTTTATAAAATTATTTTACTCCGTGTACGTTATATTTATTTTAATATGTGTATGGGCATATTTTTACCCCACCTTTGCTTATGTTTTTGTCATTTATCGCACAACAAATTATTAATTTACTAATTTACTATATTATTAACCATCTGTGAATAAATGACATTCTGCTCAACTTGAGTCTTTCTACCAGCAAAACTAGCTCCGCCTCCCCTTAAACCCCGGTTTAGGAACCTTGGCTGACAAAAATTCATTATTTTATTTACATATCATTTCATCGAAATATGGACGGTATTTTCTCTTTGACGTAGTCTTTAAAAAGTATTGTCATCGAAAGCTCCAAATTGTTATTTAATTGTCCAATCCCATTTGAAGACGTAAACTGTACTAGGCCAACCTATCCCTGCGATGGCAATCATCACGCATTTGGCATTAAATGACTCTCCTTGATCTCAATCCTGCAGCTTTAAGAGGATTTCATGCTGTTCTGGCTGATATATTAGGACCAGGTAACCATTGTTGCTTGCTGCAATTGCATTTCGCCTAACCAAACTGCCAAGGCTCCTACCTCTACGTTTGGTTGTTGCAAATCGGTCGGTCAACCAGATCGGGAACGTCTTTAACATCTTGCGTAGCAGCGTGTTTTCTGACCAAACGTCTAATGACTGTATAATGATAGCCAATCTGACGTCCTATATCCTTGTAAGACATACCAGTGGAATACATGCCGATGATTTGCCATCTCTTTTCTTCTGATATCCGCCTCTTTGCCATGCTTAATTTAAATGATTTAGAAATTAGAAATTCGGGAGTTAAATACTGATATGTAACTTTTGGACGCGATGAAAGGAGCAAGCTTCACGAAGAGCGAAAACCGCGCTTAATTATAATTTCACACTTGAACGCTCACCTCCTTTTAAGTATGCATTAATAAAATAATACTGACCAAACTCATCAAAATTAAACTTTATTTACAATAAACGAAAAACAAAAATATTTGGGGTGATTAACTCTTTTACAGGTGTATATGTTGATGTATAGTCTGAATTGGTATAACCACTTAATCGGTCGAGTTTCGAATTTATTTGTTTTCTTTTGTTTTTTTTTGTTTAAATGGTGTTAAACGCTAATTCATCTATATTTTTCAATATCATGGCGTTCAATTTTTATTGTTGGAGGAAGCCGGAGCACCTTACGAAAAACCCGACCCTCGGCTGGAAAATTAGCAATCCTATCAACTTAGATTAGAATAGAACGTACCCTGCCCTCCAGTGAAACTCGAACCGCAACCTCAGGCTGACAGACCACGTTATCAATAGAACCTTAATACCGTAACCACTCGGACTCGAGGTCCCTAGTTTCTACTGTTTACTAAGTACTCGTCAGGAGTACATAATGTACCTATATTATTTTTATTGGGGTATGGTACAGGTGCTAGATTTTTTATTTTGATTTCGTTTTGTGTATTGCGCTGGACCATACTTAGAGGGTTCCCAGTACTCGACTTAAGGAGCAGCACAGCACGTCATCGAGTGGCGAATAGAGGAGGACTTATTGTTGCAGGGTTGTCAAGTCATCACATGAATAACCTAGCCGCCAAACATATAGTGGTCAACGTGTTTGGAAAGTGTCACGCTTCTTGAACAATAAAGAACTTTTTGTAGATTTAGAAAAATAGCAGACTTATTGTAGCGGCTACAAAAGGCATACATTTTCTGTCCCTAGGTAATAGTCCATACTTTTACAGTGGCAGTCAAAATTGTGTTACCTGTGTCCAGCCCTTACCATGTTGATCTATTGTTTGTTATTATAGCTGACATATTGCTCGATAGACATTAAATGACATTCAATCGACCAATCAATCAATCGTGTATTGTGACTGAATAGAGATTTGTTATTGTCCCTTACTTTTGTCTGTTGTTGCTCGGTCCTGTTCCTTGCCATCTTTCACCGTTTCCTTTCAATGTCTGGTACGCCGTTTATACTTGCGTTTAGTATTCTAATTAAAATTTCTAATTAAAATTAGAAACTGTTATGTATGTAAATCATTTAGATAAAGTTACCTTATAACTTGAAAAAAATAATGTAGACAATTTCTGCATATTAAATGAGAAACAAGTTTAGTACATATCGGTACATGTGATACATAAGGAATCGCTTAAATATAAGGTTATGCACACCTTCAGGTTTCATATTGCCTTCATAAAAGTTGTTCATCTGTTCATCTTATTATTGCTATTTTAAACAGATAATATATTACTTCATTTTTATAAAAATCAGTTTTTCTTTGCTTTTGTTCTTTGTGTGTATCTTGTAAATAGAGCAACAGCCCAAATATAAAATGTACAACATCAAATCTTTCACGAACTTGGTTTCTTACATACTAGTAGTTTAATAAAAAACACAACTGATTATTTTAGAATCATTAGACTAACAATACATTCTAACTGTCAAATATTTCAGACTTCCAATAACTTGATGCTACCAATTACCTGAGGCTACTAAAAACGATTAATACTTTGCTGACATGACGTTATCCAACAGACATGTGTTTATCTGGTTTTCCTCGGAGCCACAAGGAAGTCCTTTTCATCGTAATAAAAGGTGTTCTTAATCGATTTTGTGTACACATTCTCTTCGTTTAAGCATTTTGTGTTGTTTAATTAATTTTATTAAGAGACTCGCTTGTGATCTTAATATCACACCATCAACCTATGTGAAACGGCGTATCAAAAAGGGCTATGGAGTGTGAGCCTGATTTTTGGATAAGGTGTGCATAACTCCAACAAACTTGTTCCCGTCCTGAATATAGCTGAAATACTGCTCGCTGGACGTAAAGCAGACATCCAATCAATCAATCAATCATAACTCCAACAAAAATATTTCATACTCGCCAGCTTATAGATTGAACATTTCATTATGTATATCTAACTCTAGAGCTTCCCGAATTTCCAGTTTCTTCGCTAAAAGATTGATATGATGACAAGCAAACTTATGAGGGTTGTTGGTAACAAGCCTTAAGGCCACACCTTAGGTAAAACGAGTATATAATCCTACAAAGCGTCATAAACGATCAACACTCTTTATGGTGACTTCACAGTAAAATTTTTCACAACGTCACAACTTCACAATCAGCTTTGTGTCCTAAATCGCCGATAGGTTTTGTAACTCATAGGTTAGGTTGTTTATACACGTTAATTTATATGACATATAAGAATCAAAATAATTCATTAGGAACACTAAAGTATTAGGCACTTTGTACCTGCATTTTATAATTCGCTAATGCTCTGGTAAAACATGTACGAGGGGTCTAGACCGCTGGACATAGTGCAGGCGAATTGGTGCCACAGTGTCACAAAAGTGTGAGTTCGAATCCCGCTGACGGTAAGCAAAAATTTGACAGTGTTAAAAATCTTATTCTAACAGTGTTGGGCTTAATTTGTAGACATATATATAAATATTTGATATTAACCCTGTATTTCTGATGTTTCAGAAATCCACTGGATAGATATAATATATGGTTGTCACAATACTTAGACGTTTGTATATATATGTTTATCTCTATGTTCTGAAAATGTAAATAGGAAGAACTTGTATAATGAAGCTGCAAAGTATACACACAAAGTTAAGTGATTACTTCGCTTATAGATCAACCATAATAAAAATATCATAATTTATTTATTTATTAAAGGAAATGAAACAATAACACAAAAAAACATAAACGATAAAAGGACGAAAAAACTGGTTTATAACAGCGCCATTTCACATTGAGTGTCAAGGTGGAACGGGCTAATATACATGTACCTCCTAATCCTGCCTTATTTATGCCAAAGCAACACACAAGTAGAAAAAAACTCAACACCTACTAACATGCGGTTAACTACCCAATACAACAGAAGAATAATACCATTGCATAACTAGCATTTCTTGGAGCAGCCTCACAGAATTCAGTGGAATTATTGAACTGAATATGCCTTTTTTATTTCAACAAATATTTATGCACAATACAAAATCAACACGATAACTTATTTAAGGAGTTGTAAAGACAGTGGTGCCATAATAATTTAACTTTTACTATTATTTAGCTATAACACAATCTTACAAGACAACCTATGTAACCTACTTTACACTACAGACTTTCTAAAGACACTTTTCAGTTTATAAATAACAAAAGCATGTTAAGGTCAAATATTTGCACCAACGTATTTCACCAACACAAACTACATAACATTAAGTACTATAGAGAACCAGCAGGGCATAATAGTTTGAGGAACTTTACAGAAATTTACAAATAAGCTATGATACTTTAAATGTTTACCTATAATTTACAGTGATAACAAACCTGCCAAAGCAACTCAGGTAAATCAATAACGAGAATTAAAATTGGGGTGTTTCAGTTAATAAATAACAAACACGTGTCAAGGCCATATAAACAACATTTCCGAAAATTCTTTAGTAAAATGAAAGTAAAATTGACAACACTATAATGTAAGCTTACATCACATTGAGAACATTTGTACGAGTTTATCTGGTTTAAAACAGTTGAAATATGTTTGTCAACATAAATTAAAACAAACGTGTTAATAAACCATATGTTTTGTTAATCAGTTTCAGAAAATCTTGTTTGCACATCCTTGACGTTAAAGAAAATGTTGTTTATATGTCCTTGACATGAATGATGTAATCATGTTTTTTACTTTACTTTTCCATCATCATGATATTCATTTTATGTACATTTATGGCCTGGTAAAATTTTAGAGAGTCGCAATTAAATTGTATGGGTTTAATAGCTTTGTATATTTTCTTTAGCGCTCTTTTATGATTCGAAGATATTTAATGATAACAAAAAAAGCTTTGAACGTATACCCCCATGTGTCAACCATTGCAACTTTTAAACATGTGTGGTAATATGCTAACAAACATGCACATCAACAATGCTTTTTATGCACTATACACTACAAAATCTAATTTTCAAATCAAGACAACCTTCGTCTTTCACATTATATTGGTGATTATGCATTTTGTCTGACACATTTACACAAATTGTTAGTGACTACCTTTTTCGAATTTTTGCACATTTTAAATAAAACGAATCCTTATGTGATTTATCTGTGAAGTGAGTAATTATTCATACAAAAGGTTCACAAGTACTAACAAACTAGGACAAGTTTGTACACGTACAAAATCACATAAAACAATTTTTAAAACCGGGGATAGTTGCAAGGGATTAAACGCATCTGTTTCGAAACCGTTAAATCCTTATAAATGAAGATGCACTACCTGCTATGGAAATTATGAAAATGTTTTCTTTTGGCTTGCACCTAACGCATGAGTGGTCACAAAAGTGACACTACACTACACTAAGCTAACGTTTGCGAAAAATTTTTTATTTAATTAGAGGCAAAAACTGCTTACTCGTTCGGAGCACATGAGTGCGGCCATGTGTTTTTGTTCGGTTCGGGTTACTCACTTTCTGTTTTGTGTTTTTGGTTTTTATATTGTATATGTTTGTCTTAATCTGGATTGGTAATTGTCTCTTGACTTTCGGCTCTTGTTGATTCTTGGTTTAATTGTTATAATTCTAAATTCAATATTTAAATACAATGACACAAACGTCATTTGCACAAGGTTTTGGAAATGTTAATAATAAAGATTCAATTTTCACAAACAGTTAATTTACGGAGGGTACAAATTGGAAAAAAGCAATTCAAACAATTGATTTTGTATCGATAACACGCTCATTACGTCAACCATGCTATGTCTTTGTTGTAGATTAAATAGAAAGAAGTAAATATTCTAGATCATCAGGTAATCTAGTATAAAAAGAAAACCCCTTTCTTAATATAGAAAGATCATAAGACACGATCTGTCAATAAAGTTTACCAATATTATAAACTTAGCTTCTGCGTCATATTTTGTGTTATTGTAACAACTGTCCTTAAGATACCATTATTTATTCTCTGTTTGGTCATCTTGTGAAAGCTTCCGGTTTTTTATGAATGGTTAGGCAGCAAGAACTAAATAACGTGTACGATCTAACACTCGATCATCTTCTTTGTAGTAAACGTCCTGAAAATAGCTGAACTATTTCTTGCTGGACGTTAAACAGATATAGTTTTATGAATATACGTTTGCAACATGTAATTTCTCATGCAAAAGCGAAACGAAAAAACAAGTTATTCCCGTATGTTATAATTTATTAATCAATTGTAAAAAATGCATGGAACATAAATAAGGTAGAGAGGATGTTAATGATGTTAAAACCACCAAGCAAGTCCTGTCCAGACAGGACACTTGTGAAACATGAAAGTATTTTTCCGTGGCATCACTAGCGATTCTGATCGTCTTTCACGTGACAAGAACTGTCTAAAACGATGGAATTTAACGTCCCCCATCAGGACCATTTTCGTCATACTTGAATAATTCCTGCAACACAATAATATTTGTTTAACTTCAACCAACATATTTTTGTACGTCTATAGTGTATTGTTCGTTTCATTTACGGTGCATGCTATAAAAGAACATTAGATCAACGAGCTTTAAAATATGTTAGCAAAAATAATTGGTGGTGAATAAATATTAAAACTACTAAATAAAAGGACTGTTTAAAAAAATGAGGTTTGATAGTCACCTAAAGAAATATTTACCGATGTGTTAGGTGTATCAGACATATGTTTGACAAAGGAGAAGTATACAGTGCAATTTGCAATATTCGGCTTTAATAATATTGTATGACATTGGTGTAGTATTTAACAAGTAACAAGTAAACGAAAATAGTAGAAAGAACTAACCTTTTTTATTCAATTCTTTGCTTTTTTAATTATACCTTCGTCATTATCCTTGTATAGTCTGAAAAAGGGTGACAATAAGTAAGTTTTTTCAACAAATATAAAATAAATTACATATATTTTGTATCGTGTTATGTCTCTAAAATGAACAGAATTATCCTTGAAATAAAATTAAAATTAAAGTTTGACTAACAATAATACGATTTTTAATAAATATTATTTTGCCTAAATTATTTACAAATCAATTACATCAATGATCGATAAATAAGTAACATGCTTTTTAACTTCGAGTCAGTATTCAGGGAGCCCGTCGTATAGATTCCTTTTGTGATTCAAACATATTACAATATAAGATCTCCCGCATCTGATTTGTTTTTACCGTAATACGTTGATACTTGTGCCATCACTTCATCATAGTACCTATATGATTTGAATAAAGTTGCTTCAGGCAATATATGGAAACATTATTTTATATAAACTGACTCATGATTGCATTAGTAAATAGTACCACATAATTAAATTAAGCACACAAAATCACTTACCAATAAAGACGAAAAAAACTGATTACACAGTATTCTACAGTTTTTCACACTATGATTTGAATTTCGGATTGTAAATTTAGCAGGCATAATCGTGTGTTTCATTTTTATATGAATGTACCTGTCAATCTTGTTAAATAAGCCAAGTAAATTTTGGCAGTCTTCCCTAGTTTTAAAAAATGCGTTCCAAACAACTGCTGTAAACCTGACACGATCAATATGATTGAGACCTTAACGTGATATTTATATTCATTACAAAATGCATTGTAATACCAAGTTTAAAAGAAATGTTACATATTAGGCTTCTTGCAGACAACGCGAACACAACCCTATTTAATGTTTGTCTGTTTGATTGGCTGAGAATTTAAGTCTATTTTTTAAAGCTTCAAATACTGTGGCCTGCAAATTTCTATTGGGTCGAAGCCGGAAGGGAAATCTTTCTAACTTTCAAAAATTAAACTGGAAGATCAGTTGTAGTCAGACAAACTCTGCTGCTGTATGGCTTGAAAGCGCAACCTCAATTTTGACACGTCGGTATGAAAAAATAAATTATTTATTTATACCTGAACCACTCGGAAACTAATGCTCCTTATCCTTTAAGACTACACAATGACTATATATACGAGTTTGATGTGTAAAGTTTAGTGTTTATTAAGTATGAATGCTTTTTGTTGGGAAACCAATTATTTCTTGTATTTCCTTGTGAGATATTTACATGGGGAGTAATATTTGATGGCTTCTAAAGCCTGATAGAGCAAGCATGTTTACAGGGCCGTTCTACGTGCACGGAATGGACGAATACACATTCAAAGTCTCAGTGAGAACTAGGAAGAATTAAAAATATTATAAATAGCATTTATCCTATACATGTTTAAACTTTTCCGCACTGTGCGGTTTCGCACATTCGCACAATCCTTATGTGGCTATCAAATATACATGATCATTGCTCATTGGTCTATCTCAGTCCATGATCACTGATTTAATTCAGAAATCCTACAAATTGATATATCTGCTTACTGAAGACTGAAATATAGCGTAATAACTCCTAGACACACGTCACACAAAACAACAGAAATTAAAGCAGAAATTTATATATACATTATTTTTAGAGCATTTATTATAGATCTAACTGAAATTTTCAGTTGCTATCTGGACCATGTATTGATTAAACATCAGTTATAGATATACATGTAAGGCAATACAAAACAAAACTAGGAATTTTAATCCTAGATTTTTTCAATTTAAAATGAAGAAAAACACTTAAAATTCTGAGGTCTCGTAACCAAAAAAGATATAAACCCTCTCGTAATCAGCAGTAGCCAGTTTTTTAAACGTTGAGACAGATATTGCTACTAGAATGTTGTACGAGTATAAATCTAAAGAACGGTGCAAAGAACACGTTACATTCTAGACCACGTGTTACCACCAGGACACATGAATATTCGATCGTGTTTACCGGAAAGGATGTCGCATCGATGTCAACTGCATTCGCCTTTAAAACAAACAAAATACCGATACAGATTATAAGAAAACAATTACGAAAAGGTAGACATCTTTCAAAACGCCTTGTTTGATAGGTCACCATAATAGATTAGCATGTCAACGATGGCGTAAACTCTACAGTGCTTTACATAGTCTTCAATTAAGAAATCTCCTGTTTATCTTTCTTTTTCGTCATGTCGAAGGTAGAACCAGCGTATAAAGATAATGCCGAAAACGCCACTCTAGTTAAGTCGACCCGTATAGTATCGGTGGTGTCATGGCATTAACATAGGTCACCATTAGTCAGCATGATATCAGTTCCGAATTTGAAAACACACACTATTGTGTTTTCAGTCTTTGCGAAATGACATCAGAACTGTGACCCACTGAGTGGGTGAAAATTCATTGCACATAGAACATTTTTTTTTGTATTAGTGTATATAACAAACTATTCATTTTTAAGCAACTATAATTGATATTTAGAACGGATAATCACTGTTTGTCATCATTGATATTGACTTTGAAAACAAATAAAAGGTCAAACGTCAATGCCATCTTCCAGATTAAGACTATCTAGGTACCTATCATGGCTATTCCTTAGAAACGGTAAAAGATAGGCAACAAACAATAGAAAATAAAGTTGTATATGTTGCTTCTAAAGTTACATGGTTACAAGTTGGTTCAACTCTATTAGAACAGATAGAACCAAAAGGGTTATGTCTAACTGTAGACCCTTATTCTAGTGCATTAGCACCGTAGTAATTCAATACGGCGGGTTTGTCCATCATGCACAACAAATTGTTCTTATTACATCGAGTGTTTGTTGTTCTGTTTGAATATTGTTTACTCGCAACCGCAGTGTTAACAGGCCGGTGATCAATAGAAGATGATTACATTAACCGAACTGCTGCTGGGGCCCTTTATTACATGGTATAGCTCAGTCTTGCTCGGTTGACGTTCGATAGCATCTACTTACTGCCGTAAAGCAAAGGACATACATGTAAATAGATTACTGATGGTATAACGCTTATAGATATCTACGATTTAGAAGACGCAAAATCATTTTATTGTATTAATTTACTAAAACGGTTAGTTTTTTGTGTCTTCAAAACGAAATTTCTGGGACCATTTTGGTTGATGGATTACCAATGCTTAACACACAGAACTCAGTGCGTCTCGAGTTAGCAAATAGTGGTAGTCTCCGTTTTAAAAAGGGAAGGCGTGTCAGGTTATATTAAGAAAATCCTTACCGCGAGCATTACTTTGGTAACGTGTTTGGAGAGTGCCATCAATACCCCTTCTTCGATAGACCCCTTTTGTAGTTTTGAAAAAGTCAAGCCTTATTGTAAACGCTGCAAAATGTTGAATTCTCAGTCCCTTTCAAATATTCCATGCTATTCCAGTGGCCCAGTGCCTGTTAAGATATTTGTCTCGTTAGTCTGTTACTTTTCCTCGTTGTTTTATTGTTTATACACTTTTTCTCGCTGTGTATAGCTAAAATATTGATCGTTGGACGTTAAGCAAGCGTTCAATCGAAACAATGTTTACAAACAACAAATACAAACACAAAATTCACAATTTTATTGACTGCATTTTAAGCGATTTATAAAGGAAAACAACGCGTTATAACACATTTGAAATCGTTGGTTTATACTTATATTGAGTATGTATGCTTATGCCAAGAAATACATTTATGAGCAAAGCAAAAACATTTAAATGAAGAAACGATTACATCAGTAGCATTTACTAGTTAATTATTATGTAACAGAACAAACTAAAGTCTTGATGAAATTTTATAATTATATTTTGACAAGTAGTATTGCGCCTCTTGCTTTCAATGTATTTTCTAATGTTTGTATGCTAATTACTAAAAATTTAACTTGCTTTGAATTTGTTGACATGATTATAGAATTTTATAAACCATAAACAAGATTTACTTTTTTTTGTTTAGATGGCGGCTTTAACTCTAGCATCTGGGTGTTTTTCAATCAATCATGAATTCAGCTGTAAATGTATTTTGTTTTCACATACAGTTTTCTACATTTCATAATTACTTCCTACTATATTGCATATCTCAATATTGAAAATCAATAACACAAAAATAAATATTCCGCTAACTTTAACGTATTTCAGCATTTGCAATATTTGAATGAATCTGCATATGCTGTATATTTGTACCCAATTGGAAATTTGTGGTATATTATAAAATTATAAATCGTTTGAAGATAATCACATGTTGTGTTTGTCTATGTGAGCGTAAATAACATATCTTGGGTGATGAATGATTTTCGAAAATCGTCTTGATATTCGCTGTCATGCGCCTATTTAAAGACAAAAATGTCATTACAATTATATATATACTGTCTAAATGAACACATATATTTTGCAATTTTCCAATATTACAGTTAATCGAATTTTCATCTTTGAGTGTGTTAACGTCTTATGAAGCCATATCGTTTACACCAAAGCCCATTCACGTCTATTATCATACATTTACATCGTAAATGAATCTAGATAGCCCCTCTTCCAAGCAAGTCCTGTAAAGACAGGACACTTGTGAAACGTGAAAGAATTTTGTCGTTGCATAACTGGCAATTCTGATCGTCCTTTCACACGACGATAACTGTCTGTGACGATGGAATTTACAGTCCCCCATCAGGACTAATATCTTCGTCAATATATCTGTACTGGAAAAAAACACACTTGAAAGTAAAAATAAACTATAATTCGCCCATATTTACACAGTTAGCATATTATTGTCAAACTATAGTACAGAGTTGATTTGTTTGTGAATGTTGAAGACATATGTGTTTTTCTTTTTGAAGAAAGATGAGCAATGATTAATAGTAAATGCGTGCTTGAAAACCAGAGGCTCGTAAGAGCCTGTATCGATTTTCTGATTTGTTTATGTATGCAATTAATATAGAATTTCCCTGATGTTACAAAAAGTCCTGTTTTTTTTTTAATTTTCCACTGGCATAAATAACTTTATATTGCTGAGACCATTATATGAATCCTGCTGTTTGGTTTCATTTAGTTCAGATATAAAGCCAAATTAACATTTTTACAATAGGTTTCTATGTTAAACTAGTTCCGAAAAATTTTGTCTTACATAAATAATCATAAACTTTTAACAGAACCATCCAATAAACATGGACATACATTATGGCTTTAATTAGTTTTTCAGTTTCAAAAAAGAAGACATTTGGGGTTTCCTATAGAGTCGTCTGTAATGGTAATGGTGGCCATTGTTACTGTCTTTTTGGCATAAAAAATGTAGAGCATCATCTGAGAAATATTTCTATTAACTTTTGTTTCTATTGATTAACCGGTTTCGGACAAATCTTTTAAATTTATCCTATATGGTCCTGCGTTAAACTAAGCCCGCTGTGGCGGACATTTTTGAAATTACGATTGGCATAAAACATAAACCGTACAGCGGATCATCCAATTAATACATACGAGTGATATGTTTTGTTTTCATTTGTTAATCGGTTTCAGAGAACAATCCTTTAAAACGTGTTTCCCATAGGGTCCTATGTTAAACTTTATCCTGTGGTGGTGACCATTTTGAGTTTATTTTAAATTGGCATAAAAAACAAACTTTATAGGACTATCTAATGAATACTGGTGATACGTTTTGTTTGGATTGGTAATTCAATTACAGAGAAGAAGCCTTTTAAAACTGTGTTCCCATTAGGCCCTATGTCAAACTTATACCTTTGGTGGTGGTCATTTGGATAACCGTTTTTGTCTCAGGTTTAGAGAAGAAGCCGTTTAAAGCTTTTTTCAATTTGGTCCTAGTTAAATCTAAGTGCGCGGTGGCATCCATTTTGAATATCCGATTGTCATAAAAAGATTAACTTTACAGAGGACAATTCAATGAATACTTTGTTGCAAGTTTCGGTTTTTTGGATAACCGGTTTTAGAGAAGAACCTTTTTCAATAATTCAGGTAGGGTCCTATGTTAAAGAACTCTTGCGTTGCTGCCATTTTGAATTTTCGATTGCATAAAAAAACTAACTTTATAGGGACCATCAAAACAATAGCACGTTTTGTTTCAATTGATTTACCGGTTTCATAGCAAAAACGCATTTTAAACTTTTTCCCCTAGGGTACTATATTTAACTAAGTCTTGAGGTCGTGGCCAATTTGAAATTCGTTTAGCATTAATAACATTTATAGAGGGCCTTCCAAACACTATTGCTACGAAGTTTCCATTGTTAAGTAATATTAAAGAAGAAGCTTTTTTAACCTTTTTCCTATATGTCCTATATCACTCTTAGTACTGTGGTGGCGGCTATTTTGAAATTCTGACAAAACGGAACAAAAATGTTTATAGAGAACCAAGCAATGAATACTGGGGATAAGTTTTGTTTCAGTTCGTAAAACTGTTTCTGAGAAGTAACCTTTTTAAACTTTTTTCATAAAGGGTCATATGTTAAACTAAGTCCTGTGGTGGCTTACTGGTTTTCTAATCAGAATAAAAACTCAAACTTTGTTAAAAACCATCCAATGAACATTTGTGACCAAGTCTGGTGTCATTGTCCCAGTTGTTTCAGAGAAAAAGATTAAATGTAAATCTTATACAGATGTCGACGACGCCTACGCTGTCGACGATGGACGCAAAGTGGTGATCTTCGGGTCAGGCGAGTTAAGAAGGCAATAGTATATGAGTGAGTAAATAAGAAGTAGAAAACTTAAACAGTTAAAAAGGTACAGTGCATACTAAACTAACAACCTTGTTGGCTGTTAATCTTCGTGTGTATTTTTAAGATCATAGTATTATGTACACATGTAATACTGTGCACCCGTCACGTCTGAGTAATTTTGTGATACAAAATCTTTCATTTATTTTGCACTTTAAGCACCAGTTATAGCATTTAATAAATACGAAGAAATAATATGTATAGTACTTACTGCTTCCATTGAAATACATGAATTGTTGTTTAAATCATCTGAAAAAAAAATAAATTCCTGGGATTGGAATATCTGTATTCAAATCAATACAAAATATGACAAACTTAATATTAGCAAAAACTAATTTTAAGATCATGTTAAGTAGCACAGACTTGAATGCTTGAATGCAATAGGAAAGATAGTCTAATGACGGTCCTAGGACTATTATAGTATATTATGTCTGTATACACCTACATACGCGAAAAAAATAACGGCAATGTGTGGTTGCTTTCAACGATATCATAGCCTATCGCAATCATAAAACATGTTATTTGTTTACGAAAAGACTTATGACGTTTAATAAACAGATTTAGGATAAACATAAGTTATAAGACTATATTGGAAAAATATCCGATAAACGGCCCCAGGAATTTTACAACAGATGAAGGCTATTTTTCAAGAATTTGTTATTTTATTTTTTTTAAAGATTTTTAAAACCAGGGTTCACTGGATCCAATACCTGAATTGATTTTGACCGCGGCTGCAATCACAATTGCAACATAAAATTGTTATTTATTATGTATTAATATTCAGATAGTGTATTGCTCATTATTGTATTAAATATCGTGCAAACACAATCAAATAAAATAGAAATTCTTACCTTCAATTGAAAACTGATTATTTCAGTAGGGAAACTGAGAAATGATACTAAAAACTCTTAAAGGTTTATTTATATAGACACGAAAATGTGTGCTTGATTAGAAAAGCGAATCAAATTGCTTGGGATTTACGGCTTCTATTTATAGCTAAAACTTTCCACTGTTATTTAGCATCTGTATTATGTTAGGGTCATTGGCAGCCACTAAAACGTCACTAGCATCCCGACATATAAATTGTATGTGTTTACAGAACACGAATTCTAATTTAGACTTCAAATGTATTTTTTGACTGAATTATGATGTCATATGATTTTAAAACACGTTCATGCACCCCTGTGTTAGCCACTGACACAATAATGAGTAAGTTGTACGTAAATTGTAACTGTGAACAATGCGATAAATAACTTGTCACTATTGATACCCTCAGACTACAAATGCAATAACACCATCGACACATGTAGACTACCAATACCCTGATACTATTGATACATTCAAACCACCTATACCCTGACACTATTGATACATTCAGACTACCCATACCCTGACACTATTGATACACTCAGACTACCAATGTATTGACACTATTGATACATTTAGACTGCTTATACATTGACACTATTGATACATTCAGAATGTCTATACATTGACACTATTGATACATTCAGACTACCAATGTATTGACACTATTGATACATTCAGACTACTAACACATTGACACTATTGAAACATTCAGACTACTAACACATTGACACTATTGATACATTCAGACTACCAATGTATTGACACTATTGATACATTCACACTACCAATACATTGACACTATTGATACATTCAGACTACCAATGTATTGACACTATTGATACATTCAGACTGCCAACACATTGACACTATTGATACATTCCGACTACCAACACATTGACACTATTGATACATTCAGACTACCAATGTATTGACACTATTGATACATTCAGACTGCCTATACATGGACACTATTGATACATTCAGACTACCAATACATTGACAATATTGATACATTCAGACTACTAACACATTGACACTATTGATACATTCAGACTACCAATGTATTGACAATATTGATACATTCAGACTACCAATGTATTGACACTATTGATACATTCAGACTACTAACACATTGACACTATTGATACATTCAGACTACCAACACATTGACACTATTGATACATTCAGACTACCAATGTATTGACACTATTGATACATTCAGACTACTAACACATTGACACTATTGATACATTCAGACTACCAACACATTGACACTATTGATACATTCAGACTACCAATGTATTGACACTATTGATACATTCAGACTACCAATGTATTGACACTATTGATACATTTAGACTGCCTATACATTGACACTATTGATACTTTCAGACTGCCTATACATTGACACTATTGATACATTCAGACTACCAATGTATTGACACTATTGATACATTCAGACTACTAACACATTGACACTATTGATACATTCAGACTACCAACACATTGACACTATTGATACATTCAGACTACCAATGTATTGACACTATTGATCCATTCAGACTGCCAACACATTGACACTATTGATACATTCCTACTACCAATACTTTGACACTATTGATACATTCAGACTACTAACACATTGACACTATTGATACATTCAGACTACCAATGTATTGACACTATTGATACATTCAGACTACCAATACATTGACACTATTGATACATTTAGACTGCCTATACATTGACACTATTGATACATTCAGACTTCCTTTACATTGACACTATTGATACATTCAGACTACCAATACATTGACACTATTGATACATTCAGACTACTAACACATTGACACTATTGATACACTCAGACTACCAATGTATTGACACTATTGATACATTCAGACAACCAATACCTCGACACTATTGATACATTCAGACAAACAATGTATTTACACTATTGATAAATTCAGACTGCCAATTATTGTTAAGCCTCGCTTCTCTATTTCTTATGAAAAAGGCACGTTTATAAACACAGCTTATGATTATATTCAAATCATTGACATGCAAATAAAAGTTACAGAGAGACAATTTACACACCTAACGAAATTCGCTTTGACCCACTTATACATGTATATTTAGTCATAACAAAACTCAACCAGACAATACTGGTAAAACCTACACAGAATTTAATGGGGATTTTCATGTTATAAATAACACAAGCATATCAAGGACATATAAACAACATACTATCTAACTTCAGCTCACGTCATGCATATTTGTGTGGTGAATCTTTGTTATGACTAGCAGCCAAAAGGCATGGTTTAATTTATGGAGTGGAGTAATGGAGTGCAGTTTTTGTGTTTTTTTAATTTGAATATTTATTTATTTGTAATGCAGTGGAGATAAATGATGTTTCATACACAACTTTGGTTTTAAATTATGTTATTGTTCATTTAAACAATTCAATTATTATGAAATTTATTTATCACTATACCCTGAAATCAGTTGTGGTTTTATGGTGAAAGCAATGTTGTTTCTTGTTTTATTTTTTATTTAAAATTTATCGATTGTGCAATGTAGAGGAGATAATTATTTGTCAGTGACAAACAGATAATTATAAAATAGCGATCCTGTTTCAATTGCATTATTCATAAAAAGTATGGTTACAAATAAATTGTTTGTTGCATTTAGAAACATTCTCGAAATTTTACTTTTAAATTACATCTGTATAACTCTTCTTCAAAGCAAACTTATATCAACATATTCCTCAATAAGCAAAATTATCAAGGTTGACTAACACACTCCATGACTCCACTCCATCACTCCACTCCTGGACATAAACCATGTCCAGCCAAAATATGAAAAGTTTGAAGATTTGTTTTAATTTTTTCCAAACTTCTTAAAACTATATACTTCAACCGTGACTATTTTGTCGATTTACACTATAGTGGCTTAGAATATTGCAAACAAAAAATATGTATCGGCGGTGTTGATCTTGATCAATTTCTTACAATTTGATCTTATTTAACGTTATTGTGGTTGATTCGACACATTTGCTTTTTTTTTTTTTTTGGTTTGTAAAGTTTATTTTTGAGGCCACACATCCAAGTACGATAGGCAGGTACACACACGTTTTATATTGTGCATAATGGGCAGGTGGCCTTTCTCCGGGCTCGATCTATAAGCTGCTCACCCCATCCAAGGCAATGTATGCACACTCGTTCAGGTTACAATACAGAAGCATATTGGGTGTTCAGAGATAGCTATGCTCCCTGAACGTTCAAGGCCCCCTTTTGAGATATCTAAAAATGTTACGGTTATCGGTCTCATCACGAATAGGGGAAACTCCTGTTTTGTTTGGTGATTGTTAATTAAGTTATACACATGTACGGATAGTAATACATTTTTAAGTGGTCATAGTAAAACTTTTGTCCCAAGTAGCCTCCCCCGTTCCTCCATTTGACGATAAAAGTTCTTTACGAATTTGGAATACACCAGATGAAAACCTTATTGTTATTTAGAAGGTGGGAGGGGGTAAACTATATGCCGCGCAAAAGTTAGAAAATCCAATATCCAACCTCATTGTGTTTTTTAATTTCTATTTCTAACAGAAAGTTTCAGATGTTATGGAAAACCGACTTAAGTTATTTTTAGCTCATTGATACCACTAAAACCAGTAAGAACCGCGATATGTTTAACCTTATTTTAATTTTATGAGTATCACTCGGAAACAATTATTAAGAAAATTAGCAGTTGCATGACAGTAATTGTGTACATTAGACAGTTTATAAAAAACTAAGTTAAGGGCGTTTAGAAACAATTTAATGAAAATCAATCTTCCAAATCTCCCACTATGATTTAGTGAGCATTTCTACGAGAAGTAAGATTTTTCTTTGCATTATTGTACTTATACATGTAAGATTAATACAGTTAATTCAATATTTTTTCAACGGTATTAAAGGACTAAACATTCAGGCATGCTAACTGAGTAAAACGCTTCGGTGCTTAGTTGTAAAATATTGATACAAACACAAACATCCATGTGATTTAAAGGTTACTTGACATTTTCTAAGTTGTACTGATATGTGTACGAAAAAACATATTTACTTCGAACCTGTTGTGACTTACTTAACAGTTAGTTGAAATTATACTTTAATTAATTTCACTTCGTTGTTTATATGGCCTTGGCCTTCTTTTTATTTATAAACTGAAAATCCCCATTAAAATTCAAAATATTTATTTTATGTCGGTTTTAACGGCATTGTCTGGTGACGTTGTGTTATGACTGGATTTGTATAGAGTGGGTTAAAATTTAAATGAGCGATCGAAAATTGTATTTATAACTATTAAAATATTTCTCTTGTGTTAGTTTTGTATCGTGCATGTTGATTATTGGAAGATAATACACACAACTGTGTTTATAAATGAGGCAATTAAAAATTCAGAACAATTAATCTGATATACAGCATGTTTGATGGCTTGATAGCGTGTGTTTAATTTTTCCTGCTCTTTAAAAGCTGAAATATTAGCATTTGGACATTACTAACACATTTAAATAAATGTGTCTTTTGTTGTTTTCTACATTTTTTTTTGTTTTGCACTCTGGTGTACACATTTATATATTGTATCTTGTTTATACACATGTTTGTATGTTTACGATAGCTAGTGAACAAAATCGAATCGTTTGTTTATATATAAATCATTTAAAGCTAAACGCTATTGCAAAATTACGTCTTCTTCTCAATGAGCACAAATTACATATTGTACTTATTTTTGGTAGAATGATGAATCTCTACGAATCGTAAATTTATTACTTTGACATGCGTATGTTATTTTTTAACTCAATATCCTTATAAATTTATGTAATATTTAAATCAAAATATGAACGTTAGCAAGTAATTTGTTATTTTTACAATAATTAGAAAAGTGTCCTTTTCTGAATTGATTTTACTTACAATCTGACCGCACCAAACATTTTGGGGTTGATTCGTAACATTACGTTATGAACATTTAATCATTTTCATCCTTTTTTGTTATTTAAAATAATATGTACAATTTGTGTTATTAGCCGCAACACATCCAACATACGATATGCAGGTAGATAGTGCATCTGTCCAAATTACTGTATAATGAGCAAAAAGGTATAGCTGTAATGACAGTTTTTAAACTCTGAAAAAGAATTGTAATTCATTAAAACATCCAAAACGTGGAATAAATAGGTATATTTGAACATATTAAAGCTAACCATCAACTACACACTTGGTACTACTGATGTTACTACGGGATCGGCCTACAATGCTCCCGCGCGTTCTAGGTGGCGAATAGGGATGCCCTACCGTTTGGGGTTTTCATAACATAATTGGTAATGTGTTAGAAGTGTGCTACGCTCCATTCCATGCCTCCTTTTTCATATTACAAAGGCGTATTTGAGCGACTACATAGGGAAAAATTGTTTTCCAAATAAAGTATTCTAACTACTTTCTCGGCAATAAAAGCGGGGTTGCCCATTAGTCTCTCGTGGTTCCAAATGATGTATTATTTGCAAACTTGGTCAAATCGATCAATCCGAATTAGGGCTAGTACTCTTTTATTGCAACACACGAGGTGTAATGGTACTATTTCCTGCAAGAGTACTGATAACTTTTGAGATTACAGATACCGATTAAATCCAGCCGTCATCATACTTAGGTGACAGTAATGATACAGTAAACTATAAAAATGACATTTTAAGCTATAAGAAGGTTTTCTTATTCGTTAATTAGACATTTGTATGGACAAGACTTTAAATAACTCAGTGGGAGTCTAATTAGAGTCATGCACTGCAAACCTTTCCCATTCCTGAATTTATTTTGATACCGGTTTTCCTTGGATGCTTCACTTTAATCTATGCTGAGGCTGAAAAGAATCTAGGCAACCATGTACTTACAAATATTATTCAACAAATATAAAAAAAACATCTTGTTTATTTTGGAAAAAGTATGTAAGCATACACATCTTCACATACATACATACACATGCAAAAGACTACATAATCAAACACACAGTCACTAACATATATATAGTCAACAAGGCTAGTCCAAAGAGCAAATGCATTATTTCTATAAGTCTCGATGTAAAGTTAATTTTTTCTAGTGTTTTAGAGGAAAACGGTATACAACAAAAACATTGGTGCACATACAAATCAATATCCACACCATAGTCGTGCGCCAGTTTTATATACATAGAGTATAAAGCACAAATCAATAAGACAACGGGGTTGTCTTCCTTGTACTGATCGATTCCCCCGAGATACCCGCACAATTATAACTAATGATGTTAAGTGAGTAGTGCTTTCAGGGACATCCATTTGTTTCCAATTGTGTCCCGCTGCAAGGGATCTGGTCGATAAAAATTCAATTGTTTATGTATGTTTAAGCTTTCTGATAGCACCCTGTTTTGGTGGTGTTCTACCTTATAGTTAAGAAGGATGTATGTAGTAATATAATTTAATACAATTGGATAATTGATCTCTGAGCCGAATATAATGTATTGAGATATTCTTGATAATATTATATTGCACAGATTTTTTGAATTTTTCAAATATTTCCACCCAAATTGTTTTTGACATTCAGCAGTCCTAAAAAAGTTAATAATGGTTTCTTTCGTTTCATTGCAAAATACATGAGTGGGTTTCTGCATTCGTTTAATAGGAGTTAATAGGAGTACATAATATTCTGTGCATTATTTTGTACTGGAATATTTTAAACTTCAAAGAGTAATTTGTAAAAAAAAAGTCCCAAATTCCAGTGTCTAGTTAAGACGTCCAATTTAGCGTGCTGATTTGGTTCCTTGAATATTTTAAAAGATATTTTTATAGGAAAGTTGACAATATTTCTCATGTGTTTTGACTAAGTCATAGCTTTCTGCTACGCTTGTTCTATATAGTTCATTACCATTTTTTCATCAGATCCTTCCACTTGTCCTGTCAAATGTAACACTGAATAATATTGTAAACTGTTTAGGTTTAGGTTACTAGATCTTCATGTCTTAATAATTCTTAATTGATATCTACCAAATCAGTTATTAAAATTTCCGCTTCACATCACTGTAGAAAAAATATTATTTTATTACTTATTTTGCGATTTATTTGACTCCATATGGACTGGCTCAGGATTCCTTCCACCGTACTGTTTTTTCAGAGTTTAAAATTTATTTTTTGTTTAATGTCTTCCCATACTTTATTGAAATATTTTAATGTTTTTGAAATACCATCTGGCGACACCAAATCTTTTCTCCGCAAACTTTTCATGCTTGTCTGTCAAAAGAGTTTCCGTAGAAAGGTTTCTTAAATCAACAATTTTATTCGCCCATGTCATTCATTTTAAGTGAACATATAAAAAGCTAGAAATGTATATATTGATTGTTCAACGCTAAAAGAGATACACAACTCACCTTATAACCCCGCAAAATCATTATACTATTATTGTAGTGCCTAATATTTATTTTTCTTAAACGAACCCTTTTTGTGCTGTGATCAAAACAAATTTTTTGAGAGCATACTTGGGTTTGGTTACCAATAGTGGCGGTCGTCTTGTGTATGGGAGGTCAGGTTATAATATGGAAAGCCTGATCGCGGACCGTAGTTGATAACGTGTTTGGAGATAGTCATGCCCATGCAGGATAAACACCTATTTTGTAGAAAAGAGTAATTTCGTTAAAGCTACTGAAAAAAGTTATTTTGCCCCAATATCGTTTCTATTGGTGTATACGTTTTTTATGTTGATTTGATTTTTAACTTGATCTCATTCTGAGTATAGCTTAAATACTTCTCTCTGTAATTAAATCGATCAATCAAAATCATGACAACAAACGTTTTGAAACAGAAAACACATTTGATGCCTTTGGTTTATACTTATATTGCATATGTATGTTATTTCTACCAAAAAGTGCATTTAGTTAACTCAAATTAAAAACGTTGAAATGAAGAAAAGGCGCGACCTGGACAGAATGCAAGTATTTCCTAGATAATGAAAACATAACAGAACATTTCAAGAATATTTTATTATCATGTTAAAATTGCTTTCTTTTTACAACATTGCTTCAACGTCCAAATTCAATGTCAAAGTTGTAATAATATATCTAGACAAATTATATTGCCCATCTAACTATCAAAGTTTTTTTAATGTTTATAAGCAAGTTACAGGTTATTATTTATTTTAACCTGTTTGAATTTCAGTTGTTTGCATACATTAATATTTTTATATATATTATTTGTGCAAATAAAATGCCATCCATATTACCAAAGTTTATAAATTTACTACACCAGACGCGCGTTTCGTCTAATCAAGATTCATCAGTGGCGCTTAAAATTTCAAATTATTAAGGGGATGCAGGGCATCATTCGCCATTTGGTGTGAAAATCTCAAAAAAATTTCTTATTCATTCATTAAAAACACCATAAAATATTTAAAATAATTACTAAAGTGGAATACTTTTTAGAATTACTTCACTTTATTAATGGTTGAAATAACAAAATTTCGAATAAACGAGTTGGATTAAGGAAAATCTAATTGAAATTAAATTTTTAACAAGGGAAGAAAATTTTAATCAAAAATACTAACTTTCGTACTTTTTGACAAGTTATTTCCCGATAAACAAAGATAAAACTGGGAAAACTTTTTTTCTTTCCATCACTGAAATGTATTCCATGTATTTTAAACTTCATCAAAAATTATTAAAAAATTTACTTGTCATCTTTATCTTTTAGTTCGAATTATGATTGCTTGTATAACAAGCTAACTGTATGGCACGATTAAACAAAATTAAATAACAAATTATTTTCAATGAAAGTGTACTGAACCCCCTCAAGATGTGGAGCTTTTCTAATCAAAATACCAAAACTGTGTACCAAATCCGGCTAAGGCTATCTTTACCTTGAAAAAAGAAGAACCTTAGAATTTAAATTAGCTTTTTTAAATTTCAGAACAGTTAAGTTTGACAGTTACTATATCACTGTAAGAATAAATGATATTCCTGTCAGCACGGAAGTGTTACTAACTGGGCTGGTGATACCCTCTTGGACTAACCGTCCACCAGCAGAAGCATCGACCCAGTGGTTGAAGCTAAAATGTCACAAGTTTAGCTTTTCTAAAAAGCTAACCGTCTCTTAGCTGCATTACAAGTTTTATGGATTTATTAAAGTATCTGTTTTTTTTGTAATCAGGGGCGGATACAGGATTTTCGAAAGGGGGGGGGCGTAAAAAGGGGATATCGGAAAAGGAGAGACACGAACAAGGTTTAAAGTGTTCAGTAACCTTTATTTGGTACAGTATATACAACAGAGATATCATAATAAACGAATTAGTATCGTTACTGCATTAATTTATGGCGAGGACAGGTAGGTAGGATAGGTAAACAATATACCTTTTAAGGACATTGTTTTCGCTAAACTATTATGCAATGGTGCTTGAGAGATTTAAATGCCTGTCGTCACTTCACACGTGCTTTTTAAAAAATAATTAAACAAAAATTGACTCCCTGAACAAATGTTCAAAATGAGCATTAAAAATATGTTTTGTTATAGTTGCATCAATATCAGAACGAAAATAAAGATATAGAAAATATCATTTTTTAATTTCCAAACAGTTTACAAAGTAGAGAGATTTTGGTACAATGTTTACATTTTAATTGTTCACTGACCAATGCATTGAATAAAACAGAAGTCAATATGTGGAACTTAACATTACTACACCAAAATACTGATTACAACCCCGATTCAACCTAAGAAAGTACACATACTAATGCGATTCTGACGTAAACCAATGAAATGACAAAAATATTTATAGATTTAGTAAACCACCCAATCACGTAACAGAGAGTCATTTACTCCGAAGACTGATCATCATTTGATTATGTATACCGTCTCCCATGGGAGACGGTAATAAAAGATACCAAGGATAATAAATTAACTACGCGAAACGCGCGTTTCGTCTAATCAAGACTCATCAGTGGCGCTCAAACATAAATAATATTTTAAAATCCAAATGATTAAGATGTTGGAGAACAAAAAATGCACAAGAGACCTAAAAGACTTTTTTGGTTAGATAACAGTTAAATATTAAATCTTAAATCAATTATACATTTAACTTTGTCATTAGTTTTAAATGCAGTCTCATACGTTGTATTTACTTAAGTGATTTTTTTTCTTCAAAAATCGGAATTATTTGTCTTTGACATGCAAATGTTGTTTATAGCCTCCCAATTGAATTAAGATATATACGAGGTAGTAAAAATGTATGTGTTCAATTTTTTTCAATAAATAAAAAAAATATGTTTAGCAAGATTACAATTCCGGGAAATTTCTCCTTTGCTTGTGTTTACGCCCATTGAAGCGTTTTGGTTTTCATTGCAGCTTCTAACGTCTGTTGTAAAACATTTATATCCTGAAATGAATCTTGATAGCCACCCTTCCAAGCAAGCCCCGAACAGACGGGACACTTGTGAAACGTGAAAGTATTTTGTCTTTGCATAACAGGTAATTTTTATCGTCCTTTCACGTGACGAAATTGTCAATGGAATTTACAGTCCTCCATTAAGACTAATATCTGCTTCAATATATCCGACCAAGAAATAAATACATCTACAAAATAAAATTATAACTATAATACCTTATTGACACAGTTTACATATTAACTAGAATACTAGAACTGTCTATGAGGATGAAATTTAACATCCCAATCAGGACTCATATATCTGCTCTTTATATAAATAAATTTCAAAGTAAAAATAAACTATAATATAAATTCTTATTAACATAGCTGGCATATTAATGCCAAACTACTATACATATGTGAATAGGTGGTATGCGTTAAAGGCTTAAGTTTTCTTCTTTTAAAATAAGAACGATAAGTACATCATTAACAGCTAGCGCGTTTTTGAACCTAAGTTATCAAGTAGTAGGATGCTTTAAATGCGATAGAATCTTACAACTACAGAAGTAACCATATATACTAAATATGTGTTCATCAATTCATGAGTAATTGTAAGATCAATTTTATATTTTGTGTGTATTATTGTACACACTGGATTTATAAGTGCTAAAAATATATAATTATTTTACACTTAAAGCACCAATAAGATAATTAAATAATAACAGGTACTTACTTCTTGCATTCAAATAGACGAATTTAAATCATCCTAAAACTTAAAAATGTATATAATGACAAAACTTTGACATGTGTAAAACTAATTTTAACGATCGTGTTAAATACAGCACAGACTTGAATGAATTAAACATTACCAAAAGTAATATCAACTTCGGGTGGATGCTTTGGCCTATTTCATTAAACTGCCTTAAGCCGTATCTTTTAAAACTCTTTTATTTTTGCCTCGACTGAGACCGCACTACAATCATCTTTGTACATATAGTAATGCCATTGTTATTATAGGATTAAACACCTTATTTTAGAAATTATAAATATGTAACCCAGGCGATTCACTCACAAACTAACGTCCGAAGAAATTTATGTCAAGTTTGTGAGGGAGTCGACAGAGTTTACACATTGTTACATTTCTAAACCACAGTGTTTAATCCTTATAACTCTTATAAATAGTCATTGCGATTTTAAAGCTGAAAAATCAGTTAGAGAAACCCATTTAGATCACAAAATGTATCAAAGCATAAAAGCGTAGGAATATACAAAACATAGTACAAAAGGAATCTCTGTTCTGTTTATATTAATAGAAAAAAAACAAGAGATTGATACCTTTTTATGTTAATTAAATTTTATTAAAAATCTCAAGCGATTTAACTATAAATCATTACGACAGACAAAACAACGTTCCCTCTTCCTTTCTTGATAGGCTAGAAGGACGCCATCTTTGTTTACCGAAAGTAGTCTACTAAGAGGAAATATCGATTTATAGCGAGCACAGCTCGCAGCGGGCAGCAAAGCTGTCCGCGAAGAGCGGTGAGCTCTACGGCAATTACGTGTCACGTGGTCAAAATAAAATCACATGATCAAAATCTTCTTAATGCTGATATTGATGTTTTTTCGTCCGTAAGTAAAAAAACTGTAACAAAGTGAATGAAGAAGGGCTAAAATTAATTTCAAAGAATGACTTGAAAATAAATTTGACATCGATAAAAAAATAAATATTATATTTAAAAATAACAACAAAGATTTCATACTATTGTTTTGCATTCTCAAAATCGATCTTTAAAAACTGACAATCATAAGACATTTCATGTGACGTCACCATAACAAAGAAAGATGTCACATGATCACTGGAATGTAGTCGAGGCACTTTTAAAGTATTTCAATTATGAAAGCGCATTATTTATAAATAATAGAGGAATATATTGTCTGTGCTCGCATTTTGGCAATGCCTACTCCATATTAAATTATCTGAGATGACGTAATTTAAGTGTTTTTATCCAATCAAAGCACTTAAATTTCATAAATTACAGCATGAATAGAATTATAGGATCTTATGTTGGTTATGTTATGTTACAACTACGAGAAAAATTATCATAAATATAAAATTTGTATTGATGACTGAATTTTTTCATTATTGGCAAAGACCTAAATACGTATTTATATGTTTTATTTAATCCGAAAATACTTCTTGAAGTATATTTTTGCAAAGGGCTCTCCATCCAGTCTTGATATCTAAGTGACCCATGTTTACAAAATACGATACAGCTCCAAATTAAAAAAGGAAACATGTGTGCATAGTATCCGTATAGTTTACAATTGAATTGAAAAGACCAAATAATACACCTTTTAACTCACATTAAAATTTGTCTATCGTTTCCTACTTCAAGATAAACTGTCATCAAAGATTTCGAGATTACCAAAGGAAATGAAATTCGAAAACTATCAAATTTCAAATGTCCGGTGCATTTTTCAGACTTTTGAAAGTTCTTTAGTAAAAAAAACTTAAACTCTTTAAATGCCCAGTACGTGCTGCATATACAGTACTTTCACTTGGTAGAATAGACATACCGCAGTGTTTCAATGCGTCTTTACTGTATGCATTTTAATTTCGAATGATGAAAAAATTATGTACGTGTGAATCCGAGAAATCTTATAAAACTATCTTATATATCACCTAGATAAACTTGGACACGGATAATAAATATAGTATTTACTTGGACGTTTAGTTGATGCGCACTTCGATTGCTATACATGTACATTTTAAATTTAATCTTTGTTAAGTCCGTTGTAAATCTACCCCTTTATTGCAAGTAAAATCCATGAAAGGTTTAAAGTCTCTCGCACAAAAATTTGCAATAATATAAATCATAAAAAACCTATATAAATATGGACAATTTTAGAAACTTAATGATCAATTTAAAAAAATTAAGATGTCATTGTACCAGAAAACGAGCGTTTCATCATCAATAATTAAGATAAATGCAAGAAAAATAAGGAGTGACCTTAAAAGTAATAAAAAAATCGTTAACAGTTTTTAACGATCGACTTGGTGTATGCATATGTACCCACTTCTTAAGTTCAGCACGATGGATTATATTTACACAGAAATAACATATTTACATTAGATTTAATATGTTTACTTACCTTAAACAATAATTTTTTTCCAGAGTTTTTATTTATATGTTTGACCTGCAAGGTAACATTAAAACTCAATTAATTGTTTTTTTTTTTTTTAATTCAACAATTTTATTGCACTTTAAAGCTGTTGAACAATTTACCCGGCTTACAGCTTTCAGCCGTGTATCCCTGTTAACATTAGTTACTATACAACCAGGGAGATTGTCTAGTAAATAATGCAGAAAATAAACTATGTTAGTATATCATAATGAGTATTACAAAGTTGCTAGCAAGATTAAGATATAGAGTAATCTTATTTAAAATAATTATTATCACATGTATGTCGCATTCATTTCTGTGTCTCTTTCCGAATTTGGTTTTCTTTTTTCAAAAAGAAATTGCACCGTTATTATGAATATTCATGAGTTTTGTGTATTCGTGTGTTAAAATGATAGGATCAACGCGTGTTTGATACAGTTAAACGGTATAATGGTAATTGGCCACAAATGATAGATGTAAGTATCTAAGAAAGTGTGTTAATTAGTGACTAATATTTACAATAATAAAGAGATAATAACTATGTATGTTCAAGAACTCAATCTCATACACATCACATGTGAAACAGATCAATAAAGCAATACATGCTGAACTCTTTTAATAATTGGTTCACAATTCTTCTTTAGAAAAAAATGAATTTCACTAAATCTCGTAATTTCTGAACAGAAAATTGAATATATGTTAACCCTTTTTTCCCTGTTATTTGAAATACAATAACTTTTATATATTGAGTAAAAAATCAATACAATTAGTAAATTTAAATCATAGTAGTCTGTATCCTGTATTTTGTAGCCTAATACTAGGGATCTTAAGCACAGAATATGTTCACCAATGCCTAACTTTTCAAGCAGCTTTTTTATCTGTACAAAATACTAGTAGTCTGTATTATATTTACAATCTAGAAAGAGATGTTTGTAATCTTCTTTTACCATACAGTGATTACATAAGTTATTTGTTGTAATTTTCCAATTATAGAGCAAATCTTTACAAGGGATTAAGAAATGTATTAATTTCCATTTAAATATTTTAAGTCTGTTATCTTTTAAGAATGTAAACGTGAACTTAAACAAGTTTTCAAAACTAAAAATATCAGTATCTGTGAAGACTTTTTCCCACTTGCTAAGACCAATTGGTTTACAACAGTTTTCCATTGCTAAAATGTCTTTATATATAAGATTTTCGCATCTTTTCAAAAGGTCTAAATTATTACCAAATTTAAGAATATTATTTTTTATATGAATATTGGTTTTTGTTGAGTTATTTGATTTTAGTACATCTTTCCAGTTATTTGGGATTGCATTTTGTATTTGAGAAAATTCACTTATCCAGTTTGTTTTATTAGATAATTTTGAGAGAACAACTGTTTCTGAAATATTTCCTTTGTCATCTATTATGTCATTGATATGGCAAATGCCATCTTTAATCCAATGATCAAAGGTAACAGGTTTGTTATTAAATTTTATAAACTGGTTTCCCCAAAGGTATTGTTTTCTGACATCTAGAAATGTTTTGGGAAATTTGTCTTTTCCTCCCCCAACCAATATCCATGATTTGATAAGCATTTGATAAAATTCAGGGGTTTTGTCTAGAATATTTTTATTTAAAATTTTTATATTTCCAATGTTCATTTTGAATATGCTTAGGTCTGTACCAAATTTATTTAGATAAAACTTTGGGAGTACCACCCAGTTTGCATCTTTTTCCATACATATCTTTTTAATCCATTTTATATGTAGGGACTTTATGAAAGCGTCAATATCTATCATGTTTAGTCCACCATGAGAGTATGGTTTAGAAAGGACTGACCTTTTCAATCTATCCTTTTTCCCATCCCAGATGTAGCTATAAATTATGTCCTTAAATTTTTGTATATAATTTTTTGGTATGAATGTGTTTGTAGCGACGTATGTTATATTTGGTAGAATTAAAGCTTTTATTATCATTATTTTACCTATTAGACTTAAATTTCTCTTCTTCCAACTGTTAATCAAGTTTGAACATTTATTCAAGATTTTGGTTATATTTAAAATTTGGCATTCATTACAATTGTGACCAAAGTACACACCAAGGGCTTTGACTGGTTTATCTGCCCAATTAACATTTTCAAATTTGTCTCTTGAGCTTTTTAATTTACCTAACCAAATTCCTTCTGTTTTATTTCTATTAAGTTTTAGGCCAGATAGGGTTCCAAATTGCTCTATAATACTTAAAGCCAAAGATATATCTTTTTTGGATTGCAGAAATAGTGTTGTATCATCAGCAAGCTGACAAATTTTTAGAGTGTGTGTTTTTCCATCCAGTTTAATGTGGATGCCTTTTAATTTTTTATTCTCCCTAAGACGAATCGCCATAATTTCTACAGTGATTACAAACAGCAGAGCAGATATCGGACACCCCTGCCTTATTCCACGGTGAATTAGGAAGGGGCTTGATATCCAGCCATTGTTTGCAATGCAGCCTTTTATATCAGTATACAGTATTCTAATCCAATGTATAAAGTCATTTTTAAAACCAAATTTTTGTAATGTTTCTATCATGAATATCCATTCGAGTGAATCAAAGGCTTTACTAAAATCTAGAAACATTATTGCACCATCTATTTTAAACTTTTCCGAATAATCTATAAGGTCTTGTATTTGACGGATATTGAAACCAATATATCGATTTTTAATATAACCAGTTTGGCCTAAACTTATTATTTTAGGGAGTACAGGTTTTAGTCTCTCTGCTAAGGTATATGCCATAAGCTTTGTGTCTACATTCAGTAGAGTTATTGGCCTATAATTATCCAATTTACAGGGATCATCTTTTTTGAAAATGAGTGATATAAGTCCCTTTTTTGTGAGTTTGATAAACTTCCCTCCCGAAAAATATTGTTAAAAAGTTTGTTTAAAATATCTTTAAGATATGGCCAGAACTTTCTGTAGAATTCAACAGTAAGTCTATCTAGACCTGGTGCCTTGTTAAGTTTCATTTTAAAAATTGCATTTGTTAGTTCTTCAGTAGTCATTGATCCTTCACATCTTTGACTTTCATTATCACTGAGTTTATAATTTATTTTAGTATCTTGTATATATTTCTTCACCTTAATCTCCTCAGGAGATGTTGTTTCATACAAATTTTTATAATATTTTACTTCCAAATCAATTATCTCCTCCTGATTATTAGTAATTTTACCATTTTCATTATATAACTTATTTATAACTTTTTTTGATTGCCTAGATTTTTCTAGGCCTAAGAAAAAAGCATTATTTTTTTCGTCTTCTTCAAACCATTTAGCTCTTGATCTGATCTTATTTCCCATAATTTTTTCATTGTAAAGTTTTTCTATTTCAGTTTCTATTTCCTCTTTTTTCTTATTAAGTTTTTCTAATTTTCCTGCTTTTTTATCTGATTCACATAACAATTGTTTGTGGATTTTGTCTAATTTACATTCCAATATTTTAAGATTACATTTTTTACTTTTTGCACAATGTTTACAAAAATTCATGCTAGCATCTCTAATTTCTATTTTCAAATTGTCCCGTAGATTACTTAAATTTTCACCAGCCTCAAATAGAGTTTCATACTTCTTAATCAATTTTGTTATAATATAACAATACTCGTCATTTTCTAGGATGCTAGCATTTAATTTCCAGTATCCCCTCCCGTTAGTTCCTCTATTAATGTCTATTTTCAGGGATACTGCATTATGGTCACTTAGTTTTATTGCAGTAGGCCTAATGTCACATGATTTACATACTTTTAACAGTTCTTTACTTATAAAAAAAAATCAATTCTTGTAGCTTCTTTTCTACTTTTATTGCACCAAGTGAATTGTGTTACAGTTTGGTTTTTCGTTCTCCAGATATCATTTAATTTTAAGGATTTTATCATTGATTTCAAACTAGAGACCGGTTTGTCAATTTTTTTCTTTATTTTGAGTTTTGTATCATTTTTAGATAAAATGTCATTAAAGTCTCCAGCCAGTATGATTTCGCCTAAGCTATTCTTACTAATTAATGTATTTACATTTTTGAAAAAACTTTGTCTTTCTTTTGGATTATTTGGGGCATATATATTGACTAAAGTATAAATATTATTATTAATTTCTATATTAATTAAGATCATTCTACCATTTTGATCTGTTTTTACATCATATAGCTTATAATTAAGATTTTTATGTATCCAGATAGCCACTCCTCTGGCATTCCTTGCACCATCATTTCTTATTAATTCTCCATCAAATTGATATTTTAAAAAATTGTCTATATTATTGGCAAAGTGTGTGTTTCTTGAAGAAGGAGAATGTTTATTTTTTGTTGTTCTACCCATTGTATTAATTGTTCTCTTTTTTCAGATGACTGCAGGTGTTATTCATATTCATAATTTATAAGTTTAACCACAAATGGTAAGTAGTATTTTAATTTTATTACCCACAGATGGTGAGTTACCCCTGAGTATCCTCTTACTACACTAAAAGTGTCCTGTAGTGGGCCTTTACTTCCGTTATAAATCTTGACCCGTACACGCTTTATTGGTTTTGTTATCGCACGTTTTATGTTAGGTTAGTCTCGATCATCCAGACGCTTAATTACATTTGTGCGTCTGGATTCATCTCTATATTGAACTCGTTACCATTACGCCCAAAACTGGGCGTAATTTTTGATTGGAGGATATTTTTATTATCTAAAAAATTACTTCCGTTCATATCAAGAAGTGTATAACAAATTGTGCCAAAGTTTACATTTGAATATTTTTATAAAATATAACTTTATCAATTAATTAAACAAATATTATTGTTGTGCACAATCAAGAGTGGATCTGAATGTGACGTCATATTATAGGTATGCATGGTTTTCCTGGTTTAAAAATAGGGCCCTAAAAATAGAATCATTGTTTTGTCTCCACCTATTGGTAGCGAAATTACAACAAGGTGATCCCAGACGCTATTATATATGCGTCTGGGTGATCGAGACTAATGTTAGGTTGTTTCATATTTATATCCATGCTGGATTCAGTTATAATAGGATAGTTTAGTTTCAAATTTGTCTCCATTTTTTCGACTTGGGTTTTAATTTCTTGTTTATAAAAAGTAAGTATAGTTTTACTTTTATTTATGCTAAAAAAAAGCGTTTTTTAATGGAATTATTCTCTTTTGTATAGTCTGTTTATTTACAGAATCTAGGTCAAATAATTTTTTGTCGATCTTAATCACGTGACATTGTTTGTCATTAGACACGTGGCAGACATAAATGTACACAAAAATAGATGACAAGGGTGTACAAATTCAAGCTCGTTGGTACATGTACATAGTAATAAACATTTTAACAATTAATTGTGTTAAATGTATATTATTACAAAACATTCATACAAGTTATAGGTAAAGGACAATACCTGATCTGTTCACAATCAATATAGGTTTCATGACCAAAGGACAAGTGACAACTAATGGAGAGTTATTTTTAATGGATATTAACTAAAATAACGACATTTAATTCGATATACTTCAGCAGTTATTTTTATACATGTACATTTCAAAATATGTATGTTATTATTCAAGTAAATAAACAATAATAATATTCATAATTATACGTCATGCAAAAATGTTTTACTGGACAGTGACCATGTGTTATTTTCTACTGATTGCGATTTTAGCCCAGCACATTATTGCAACTGGTGACAATTCCTGGCGCTTTACTCGCAACGGGTGATATAGAAAAAAACATATGCTCAGACCGGAGATTGTAGCACCGGAAAGTTATTACCTGCTTAAACCGAAAATTACCGACTTTGAAAATTATCACCCTCTTCAGCTGAATTTTACATGCACGTCGTTTGTATTTCGACACAAAAAATACAAGAAAATAGTCAATTATTATTTGGATAAACAAACATTTTCTATTAAACATATATTCAATTGCACTACCTAAATTGTTCTTCACGTTTCTCCTTGAGATAAAGGGCATTTGATATAATACATATCATACTGCTCTTGTTCAAAGGCAGTATGATTGAATGCATTCTTTTGTTGAATTTTAAAACGCACACTAAAGCACATCTGTATAAATGTTGAAGGCATCAGTTGGACATAACACAAAACTGGTTCACCGATATCTTAATTTATCCTGCAACCGTTACATTTGCTGTACAATAAAGGTAGCCGAATAAATTTTTGCTTTATTCGGCAGTGCCTAATAAAGTCTCCTGGCACCCTTGTCCTCGCTTCTAACGATATTTAGCATTCTGTTCTGGTTTACGACGTGTTGTCGAAAACAATATTTGTTTGTGACGTCAGGCTATCACTTAAAAACGCGCCGAAAATTTCACGTCAGAAATCGGCTAAAGGTGCAATTTTTTTGTGTTTTTCGTCAATGCAAAATGTATTTTAGAGTTGCAGGATAAAAACAATATTCGTATAGTGTCAGAAAATATATAATTTATTTGTACTCGCCGCGAAACAGGTGAGAAATGCTCGGCAGAGCCTCGCATTTCTACCTGTTTCTACGGCTCGTACAAATATATTATATATTTTCTGACAATGTACGAATATTGTATATTTATCCTGCAATGAGTACATTTACTGTCCAATAAAGGTAGCCGAATAAATTTTTGCTTTATTCGGCAGTGCCGAATAAAATCTCCTGGTACCCTTGACATTACTTCTTACGACATTTAGTATTCTGTTCTGGTTTACGACATTTGTGACGTCAGTATCACTAGAATACGCGCCGAAAATTTTAACTGATAAATCGGCTAAAAGTGAACGTTTTTCAGTATTATAAAATGTTTTTAGGGTTGCAGGATAAAAACAATATTCGTACACTGACAGAAAATATAAAGTTTATTTGTACTCGCCGCGAAACAGGTGAGAAATGCTCGGCAAAGCCTCGCATTTCTACCCGTTTCTAAAGCTCGTACAAATAAATTTTATATTTTCTGACACGAATATTGTCTATTTATATAAAAAGTGAACAGTTTTGCATTTAATGAAATTTATAACACAAAGTGGTTTAATTTAAGTAAAAAAGTAATTTTTGTTTAGTTTAATATATTTGAATGAAAACGTATAAAACACCTTACGCAGAGGGAACAAATTTACAGTTTTAAGCAGAAACACGACTGTCTGTTATGCATTCTTTAAAATCATTGGACTAAAGTTTTATATTACTATCAAATTAGACCTTTATATGAAGACACACAGACGTGTAAGCCCATCTCGATTATGACACTCTTTCTAGCTTTATCCGGTCTAATTTAAAACAATATTGAAATTTTGCATCAGTCTGTTGTTTGTATGTTGAGGAGACGATTTGTTGTGGTTTATATGAGGTTTTGCGCCAGCTGAAGCATTGTTCGGCTATTGAATGATGTCCAAATGTTTATTGAGCAAGCCAGAGTGTCTGATGCAAACTCCATATTTTCAGCAGGAAAACTAACAATTCTTGTTGTCTTTACAGCTTTCTCTAACTCAAATTCGAGCTCACAGATCCATTGTTTACTGGAATATTATTAATTTGTATACAGAACTAACTGCAAAGACCAGGCGACTTCCAAAATTTACAAATAGTCAAAAATAAATATTTATGCAAACCATTGTACATTTATGTCAGTTAAACATACAAAAATGTATCGCACTCCACGAACAGAGAAATATTTACACCCATCATCGAGAAACAGCGTATTCATCAAGCGGCATTCCTTCTCCTACTTCTAAGTACACGCATGTGATGACCAGCAATGCCACGAATTTTAGTAACAGGCGCAAAAGTTTTAATTTTCTTAAAAGTATATTATTTAGTACATAGTGCATCCATTCTACATGTACATCTACACTAACAAACACTTACCTTGAATAACTGAACGGTCAAATTACCTAACCAACTGCAGTTAGTTACTATCTTTGTTCTCTCTAGATTAAAAATACCTGAAATGAAGTACCATTGATAATAATTGGAAATATCCATGGTTTGACCATATCAACCAGTCGAAAATTGATATTTCAAACAATTGTACTTCACTACCATGATAAACAAAATACGATTAAGTGCTTTGTCTGATCTTGTGAAAAAAGCATGAACAGTTTTGTTAATAAAATAGACAATAAGCTCTGTATGAGATAAAACGTTAAATTTTTTTGGAACAAAACATATATAGGTGCATAATTACATCAGTTTAAAAATATATATATATATGACTTGTGATGCGGGATGTGATATTATAAAAGTAATGAATAACATTTTATAAAATAAGATAAGATAAGATAATTCTTTATTTCCAATCATAGGGCCCTATACAGAGCATTAATGACAATCACTGAATTACATAACATTACAATGCAGAACTGTTACACTAGATTGTTGATTACAAACATTACAAAGAATAAAAACAAGAAAAAATGGAATGAAAACAGCAAATTATTTGTTATAATTATCTCTTTTATCATTTAGTACTTGTAAAAAATCTGCTAATTTACAGTTGAAATCATAGTTTTCGTTTGTCATTAACCAGTAGAACAAGCTATTATTATTAAGGGATATCAATGAAGGGAATTTACTTTGTAAAAAGTTAAAAAAATCAAATCTTAAACTAGAGTATAAAGGACATGCTAATAAAAAGTGAATTTCATCTTCAATATTTCCTGTGTTACAATACAAACAAATTCTAGCTGTTCTTGCTAATTTTTCTAATTTTCCAGAAATAATGTTTGGACTTAATAATGTTTCTGCCAACCTCAATGCGCAATCTGTGATTGCTTAATCTAAATCTAGTAATGATTTTTCTTTTATCAAAATTTTTAATATTTAAGTATTCTTCAAAGGAAAAATTTTCTTTGAATCTGACATAAGTATCTAATTTTCCTGTATCATTTTATATACAACTCACATAACTGTCTAAATACACACATGTCTTCCTTCGACAGGTAGAAAAGCTGTTTCTACAGCATTCGCGCGATGAATTGTGGTAACGCTCACAATCGAAATCTTCCTTTTATATGAAATTTGTGTAAACACAACCAAGGCAACAATAGCAACCAATCACAAACGCTGAACTAGAGCAAAAAGAATTTCCATTTTCTATAAATAACTTAAAAAGTTTACTTTTGGCACATGAATTTCCATTTTCTATAAATAACTGAAAATGTTTACTTTTAGCAAAAGAATTTCCTTTTCTATAAATATCTGAAAATGTTTACTTTTAATTTTTAAAATGACGATTAAATATTATTAATGTGTATCTCTTTTTATTCTTCGTGTGTTACTGGGAAGGATTTTTGACAGCGTTCGATCCTCAGAACTTCTCATCGCAGTCCAGGTTGTGGATTGTGTAAGCCCTCACAATGGAATCAGGTTGTCAACAAGTCAGTCTCACCGTGGACATTCTGTAATGGATGAAATGTTTGAAGTGTGTTAAACTTCTTAAACGATAAAAACCCCTTTCATAAAAATTTTGACGACGAACAGTCTAAATTTTGCGTCTCTGCTAAATACTTTTGCCATGACGGTAAAAAAATACATTTTCATCAAACTGGTATATATTTGCAGATAATAACCTATTTAATCATTTTTTTTAAATATTTCCTTAGTCTTTTTCCAAGTTTTTTCGACTCACTACAAAAGTATGAAATTCAGACAGTGGTATCCCACTTAAATAATTAATGCTCTGAAGTGTAAAATATACAACCCAATTATAAATACTTAATAAAAATAAGTGCAGACCTTTCTCTTATGTTCGAATAAACGATGTGTTTCCACATATTATAGTATTAATAAATGGGTGTTTTCATTATGGCCCTGTTATATGTTCAAGGTCTGCAGTAATGGCTCCAAGGTGTTTGTAATGGCATGAGGCAACTCCGAGGGCCATTACAGACTCCTAGGGCCATTATTGCAGACCGAGAACATAAATGTTGATTTAAATTTGCACCATTGTGGATCAACAACAGGAGCGGTAAGCAGTTTTCAACACAGTAACAGCCACGGTGACTGATGTAACGAAGCATTCGATTTTGTCTTTCTTTATGCTGTTGTTAAATTATATTAATTTTAATAAATATATGTTAGTTTGTTTTTAATTTATATTTCGTATATATATTATACATGTACCTACATGTTGTTTTAGTTTTCTTTTATCTCTGTATGCACATAAGTTACATATTAATTCATAAAGTCGGGGGAAATGATTTTTTTAATATTGATATATTTCTATTCACTTTCGTTGCTAAGGACTGATCAAGGAGAATATATTTCCAAGTGTACTTACAAATGTAGCTACCATATTATTAAATGAATAGAATTTCGCAAAAAGAATGTCAATCATTCAAGTTAAGTGAAAAATAAATCAAGATAAAATATAACGTTGGACTGCAAAAAATGCTTGGGTTATATCAAATTTTTTATGCAATGATATTCACTTTACGAAAGTTAATAATAGAGGGAGATTATTTTAACCTGGTAGTATATATCTTTGGATGAAATCGCTATCGATAAGCGTACCTTTGAATAGTAAAAAACCAGGCTATTTTGTGTATACAATTCTGACCATAAAAAACTATTTTATGTATGCAATTCCGTATTCCTGAGTATGCAGTATTTTGTCAAATGCAATAAATAAATGGTATGTCAATAATGTATTTAGTTGAACCACTTGAACATTAGTTTTAATTCAATATATTTATAATTTAATATATAACAAAAGAATTACACGTGCGCAAATTTAGAAATCAGTAATTCAAACTAGTCCCTACATCAGGACTAAGCTTCACATAGGACCTCATGGATGAAAAGTTCGATTTCCTTCTTTTAAGAAATTGCAATTCTGATTCTAAGCTAATGTTTATTTGATAGTCCTTACAAAGAGTATGTTTTTATTTCGATCTAAAATCCGAGATGCTTGCTACGCAAGCCTTTATGTTATATAACAGCCTACTGCGATTATTGATGCTTATCTGGACCTCTACACGTACAATTTGTTAGCTAATTTAAATTGAAAAGACAAGTTTTCATGCATATTTTTTATATCAGATTATCTTTTTCTTATAGCTACCATATTGTCCAGCTGATCTGTATTTTGCCTTGATTGTTTTTGTTTGTTTGGATGGTTTTAAACGCCACTTTCAGCAATTTTTCAGCTATATCATGGCGTCTAGTTGTTATAGGGGCAGTTTGTCGCAGTACCGGAGAAATATAGGATCTTACATTGGTACGAGTGGATTATAGGATTTCTCCAATCGAGATAGTTAAATTATGGATTTTTAAGTCCGAGCCTTGGCGAGGACTTAAATTTACATAATTTAACTATCGAGATTGGAGAAATCCGATAATCCAAGAGTACTAATGTAAGATTCTGTTTCTCTAATTTTAAAAACTAGTAAATTTGCCAAACGAAGTACAAATTCTCCCAACCCCAATTTTACGTTCATGACGTGAATACGCGGTAAATTGAAGGCGTTTTGTTTGTCGTGAGTTCTTATTGTGACGTTATTATTTTTAACCAATCAAATGCTGAGAACAACAAATTCACCTGTGACGAGAAATAAAGGATCTAACACCGGTGGCAGGGCAAGACGGGAAAATCTCAGACACCCAAGTGAAAAGATTTCTGGTCTTCAACGAGGCTGTGCCGAGTTGAAGACCAAACGAAATCTTTCACGCGGGTGTCTGAGATTTTCCCGTCTTGCGCTACCACCGGTGTTTGATTCTATTTCTCACTAATTCGTTAAAAAAATAGTCCGGTGCTGTCATGTTTACAGTTGTCAACAAATAGAGTTATCTACCCTGAACGTAATCTTCAGTGTATAAGTTGTTGCGTCAATGTTGTTTGTTTTGATGTGTACCGCTATCAGATTGCGGCATAAATTGGCTCATGGAAGCTCAGATATGTTGTTTTCATGTTAATATTTAAAGAGGCCTGGTATACCAACACAACTAAAGCATATATTTATGATTTTTCACGGTGAACCGACAGTTGACGTCACAATACATTTTTACGGGAAAAGGAGCGTGAAATTCTTATCTCACCCACGGGTTGAGATAAGGATATCTCAACCAGCTAAAAATAGGTACCTCGCTGTCTCATTAGTGAGAAATAGTTTTTCCACACCGGTCAAGCGGTTGAAATATTACGTATTTTGTCCACTGGTTATGGGGCTTTCTCTAATTTTGACGTAATATTTCAACCGCTTGACCGGTGTGGAAAAACTAAACAAAACACCTTCAATTTACCGCGTATTCACGTCATGAACGTAAAATTGGGGTTGGGAGAATTTGTACTTCGTTTCGCAAATTTACTACTTTTTAAAATTAGAGAAACAGAATCTTACAATAGTACTCTTGGATTATCGGATTTCTCCAATCTCGATAGTTAAATTATGGCAATTTAGGTCCTCGCCAAGGCTCGGACTTAAAATTCCATAATTTAACTATCTCGATTGAAGAAATCCGATAATCCACTCGTACCAATGTAAGATCCTATATATATTATATAATAAAAAAATTTCAAAACAATATAACAAAAAAAAATTCTTAAATCTTTACTTATTTAGCGATTCTTTGAGAATAAATAAATTATTAATATATAAGATTTTTTAATCACTGGTACCAGTTAGACAAACGAAACAAAACTACTATCAGTGAAAGGGGAATAATCGTTTTATTTTTTAGTGTTTTGTAACGTTTCATATACTGTGAAACTTGGAATCTTAATGTAAATGCTAGTTAAAACCAATGTTGTTATATTTTCAAAAAGTCATCAGACTGAAAATTGTCATTTTCTGCACAATAATGAACGTCTCTTTGTTATTAACGAATTTCAATACTTAGGCATTGTAAGGGGAATAATCGTTTTATTTTTTAGTGTTTTGTAACGTTTCATATACTGTGAAACTTGGAATCTTAATGTAAATGCTAGTTAAAACCAATGTTGTTATATTTTCAAAAAGTCATCAGACTGAAAATTGTCATTTTCTGCACAATAATGAACGTCTCTTTGTTATTAACGAATTTCAATACTTAGGCATTGTATTTTCTAGGAAGGGTACATTTCATGTTAATAAAGCCAGACTTGTGCAACAAGCTCGTAAAGCAATGTTCTATGTATTACGTAAAGCTAGAAAATTGTTTTTGCCAATTGATATGTTATTGCAATTATTCGATGCTATGGTTACTCCTATATTACTTATGGGGCTGAAGTCTGGGGTTATGAAAATTATAATATTGTCGAAACCTTACAATTAGAATTCTGTAAATATATATTAAAAGTTACAAAATGTACACCTAATTGCATTGTATATGGTGAACTTGGTAGAGTACCAATGTCTGTTAATATCAAAGCAAGAATGGTTGGTTTTTAGAAAAGTATTGTTATTTGAAAAAAGGAAAAAAATATCTCGTACATTGTATGACATGTTGTACAAACTAGACTCTGGTGGTATATATCATTCATAATGGTTAAATTTTGTTAAAAATGTATTGACTGAATGTGGCTTTATTGATATTTGGAATAATCAATATGTTGATACTAATAGCAATTTACCAAAAAATTTAAAACAGTATTATCATACTTTATTTGTTAATGATTGAAAACTTCAGATATTTAACTCAACTAAATGTTTAAACTATAGGATGTTTAAAGCCGAATTCGGATTTGAGAACTATCTAACTGTGTTACCTATAGATTTAAGAATTAACCTATGTAAATTTAGATGTGGCAGTCATAGATTGCCTATTGAATGTGGCAGATTTTATAGTATATATAGATCAGAAAGATTATGTTATTTATGCAACAGAGAGGAGCTTGGTGATGAATTCCATTATATTTTCAATTGTACCTTCTTTACTAACGAACGTCGGAAATTTTACCTTCTAACCTATGTAATACAAAAAATACAAATAGTTTCTTTGAGATAATGAATACAAGTGGTCATTATGTTCTTATTGGCTTAGCTAAATTCTGTAAAATTGTAATGTCAATTTTCAAATAATATTTACCTTCCCACTAAATATTGTATCTTGTAAATATGTTTGTTCATGCATTATATCAGTTTTATTGTTACATGTACTATCATGCCTCATGTGAGGCCTTTAGAAATGTTTCATGTTTCATTGTGGATAGTAAAAAGTATACACTGATGAAACAATATTTTTGATGGCAAAGTAAATTATGCAATGGATTGTTTGTATGTAACTTGAGGCTCACAGGAGCCTATCGTTGTTTGTTTTGTAGCTAATAACAAACGACATAATCAAAACGGAGTCGTTTGACAATTGTGCACCTAATTTGTTATTTGTAGGTATTGTTTTGCTAATCATTTTACAGTTTCATAAAATTAAATTATTTGTAGGACATTTTTATCTATATACCTTTGTACTCAAGTTATTCAAGTTTTTAATTTATAAGGCAAAAACTGGAAATTGTGTTTGACATCGTGATTAGTGGATATTAATCTGAATTTGATACCAATTAATGGTTATGGTAGCACTTATATTGCTGATCATTTTCGCTCTAGCTTAAGCTTTCAAGTTACAGTGCAAAACCTAGAAATTAAATAAACATTTTATAATAGGGCAATAAGTCCTATATATAACAAGTCACCTTATAACTTTCAGAAAATTATGAGTCTAGATTAAACAAAACAAAACGCTCGCCTGACGTACGTAGTACGTTTTATTATCTTAATATCTTTTATGACATTTTACTTGTAGCAGGGACAGTCTATAGTATAGACTGTCCCTGCTTGTAGGCACTATCCTTTTAACTACGTTTTTATATTTACATATTTACTCTAGATATTTTAGTTTTTAATTTCTAGGACAAAACCGGTAATTTTATCTAAAATCGTCATTAAAGTGCAATAACTTTTTAGGCGTAATCTGACTCAGTTTGTTTAATCACTAGTACCAGTTAAGCAAACGAAACAAAACAACTATCAGTGAAAGCGAAATAATCCTCCTTTTATAGTTTCTTGTAACGTGTTATTGTGGATAATAAAAAGTATACAACGATTCAACAACGTTTTGATAGATCTAATAAAAAATCATACCTTTCCAAAGTAAATTTTGCAATAGATATATTTTTATGTAACTTAAGGATTCCAGAATCTCAATCGCTCCAGGGGCCTCGGTGGCCGAGTGGTGAAGGTAGTTCGTCTACTATTGACCAAGTGGTCTGTTAACGCTGGGATTGCGTGTTCGATTCTGACTGCGGGCAGAGTGCACTCGACTCCAATCTTTATAGATAAGGATTGCGAGTTTTCCTACCGCTGGTCGGGGTGTTCTCCGGCTTCCTCCCCCAATGATATAGCTGAAAAAGTGAAAACGGCGTTAAATATCATTCAAACAAACAATCGCTCCAATGGAAGACAACAGACTTGGAGCTTTTCCGATGAAACATTTCTTGAATAAGCAAAGCGTTATTTGTGTTGTTGCTTATTTCTAACATCACCAACAAAACGGAGTTACATGTATTTGACAATTGTGTACCAAATCGTTTATTTGCAGGTCTTGCGTTGATAATAAATTTACGGTTTTATAAAATTAAATTATTTATGGGACTTACCCTTTTTATTATTTTTTGCTATTTACAGTTGTACTCAAGGTATTACAGTTTTCAATTTCTAAGACAAAAACTGCAAAATGTGATCGATATCGTGTTTAAAGAACAAGGAATAAGGAACAAGGAACTCCGTTTTGATATTTACCCATTTACTCTGGGTATTGTATCTTAATTTCTAAGGCAAAACTAATAATTTTGTTTAAAATCTTCATTAAAGGGCAACAACTCTCTTCAGGCGTAATCTGACTCAAGTGATTTGTAGCAGACTTACTGATTTCTAGACATTGTCTTACTGATCATTTTGCAATTTTAATGTCAATAAAATTGGGTTAACATCGTAATTTAATGGCAGTAACAAATATTGGAAGTTATCCGACAACTTTGCGATCGGTATTTCGATTTTCTAGACCGATCCCTGCTGTTGACTACTAAACTACTCAAACAGGTGTTTGTTGTACCTAGGTTTGTGTTATCTTTTCGTAAGTTATATGGTCGTTACCATGACTAAATAGACTGTTATTGGAAATCAATCTCTCAAATACGATCGTACATTTTCGCTGAGTCACAGATAGTCTTTCCTATTCCTTAATTTGACTTTTTCCTAGACACGACAATGGGTAACTCGACTGGTGTCTTATAAGAGACAGGCAGTGCTTACTCGTCCGGAGTACCTGAGTACACCCATGGTTTTATAAGGTTCGGGTTACTCACTTTCTGTTTTTGTGCTTTGGTTTTAGTGTTGCGCTGTATGTTTATCTATATCTGGATTTGTAATTGTCCCTTGATTTTTGGTTCTTGTTGTTCGGTCGGCTTTTTTGTGTGGCTTTGAACTAATTAGAAAATGTTGAGATCTTGACGTGCTAATCAATATGAGGTAGCGTTTTGTTCTAATTAGAGTTATAAGATATTGACCAAAACATGTGTTGATGACACTATTTTCTATTGTTTATTCTTATATGACGTGCTTCAAAGGCTTTGAGATCACGTGCTTCGAAAGCTTTGAGATCACAACTGTGGTTAAAAATCAATACGAGACGAAGGGGCGTGTTTTGACGGGCTGTTCCAAATACAAAACTGTAACTTCCACTGAAAAGCTATTGTGACGTAACAATCTTATAAATAGCGACGCGCTGTAATTATCCGTTGCAATATATTGTGTTTTACATTGACGAAACAACCAATTTAGGACGGAAACGACGTTTTCTATAGGTACGTAAATTTCATAAACTGTCTTTTAAGAATAGAAATAATTCAAGGAGGCTGTAATTTAACAACAGGTGATCATTAATGTCGTTATTTCATTTTACTTTATCCTTCGCTAAATTTGGTAAGTGATTTTAGTGGAGAAAATTGTTTAACAAAGTTAACGACAGAGGACGGACACCAAGTACTTACAAAAGCTCACATGAGCCTACGCACCAGATGAGCTAATAAATGCTGAGGCATAAGAGATGGTATTAAGTTTCACCGTCAAGCGTAGTAGAAGGAAAACTAACTTTATTCCTCGTAAATCAAAATGTTGCTTTCTAAGAAGAAATTTTCAGTGATTTTGCGAATGACGTTAAAATGCATGAGCAAGAAGCCACCTTGTATTTAGATGTTGTTAGATCTCGGGAGCTTCCAGTGCTCATGCTACCTACTTTACCAAAATTGACTTATAGTGTGACGTTAGGCTTGAAAAGAGTTGTATAGAAATCCTTTTAGCCGAGTGTCACGCGCTCTCACTTCCTCCTGACTTCGCTAGCTGAAATACAAGTTTACTGATACATTACTTATTCTTTACACTTATTTGAAGCTGCAAATATTTCATTGCTTAACAAATAAATTTTGTAAAGATATACATGTTTCATCATAAATTTATAGCAATCAATCAATCAATCAAAATAATAAATTATTGATGTATAAGCTTTTTAAATTTTTTTAATCACTGGTACCAGTTAGACAATCGAAACAAAACTACTATCAGTGAAAGGGAAATAATCGTTTTATTTTTTGTGTCTTGTAACGTTTCATTGTGGATCGTAAACAGTATAAACTGATGAAGCAATGGTTTTGATGGCAAAGTAAATTAAGCAATGGATTGATTTTATGCAACTTAAATTGAGGCTCCCAGAAGCCTCAATCGCTCCACTGGAAGACAACCACTTTTCCGATGAAACATTGCTTGAATAAGCAAAGCGTTATTTGTGTTGTTGCTTATTTCAAACATCACCAACAAAACGGAGTTACATGTATTTGACAATTGTGTACCAAATCGTTTATTTGCAGGTCTTGTTTTGCTAATAAATTTACGGTTTCATAAAATTAAATATTTTTCAGGACTTACCCTTTTTATTATTTTATGCTATTTACAGTTGTACTTAAGGTATTACAGTTTTCAATTTCTAAGACAAAAACTGGAAAATGTTATCGATATCGTGTTTAAAGAACAAGGAATAAGGAACAAGGAACTCCGTTTTGATATTTACCGATTTACTCTTGGTATTGAATCTTAACTTCTAAGGCAAAACTAATAATTTTGTTTAAAATCTTCATTAAAGGGCAACAACTCTCTTCAGGCGTAATCTGACTCAAGTGATTTGTAGCAGACTTACTGATTTCTAGACATTGTCTTAGTGATTATTTTGCAATTTTAATGTCAGTCAAATAGGGTTAAAATCGTAATTTAATGGCAGTAACAAATATTGGAAGTTATCCGACAACTTTGCGATATGTTTAAGCAATACGCGACGAAGGGGCGTGTTTTGACGGGCTGTTCCAAATACAAAACTGTAACTTCCACTGAAAAGCTATTGTGACGTAACAATCTTATAAATAGCGACGCGCTGTAATTATCCGTTGCAATATATTGTGTTTTACATTGACGGAACAACCAATTTAGGACGGAAACGACGTTTTCTATAGGTACGTAAATTTCATAAACTGTCTTTTAAGAATAGAAATAATTCAAGGAGGCTGTAATTTAACAACAGGTGATCATTAATGTCGTTTTTTCATTTTATTTTATCCTTCGCTATATTTGCTAAGTGGTTTTAGTAGAGAAAATTGTTTAACAAAGTTAACGACAGAGGACGGACACCAAGTACTTACAAAAGCTCACATGAGCCTACGCACCAGATGAGCTAATAAATGCTGAGGCATAAGAGATGGTATTAAGTTTCACCGTCAAGCGTAGTAGAAGGAAAACTAACTTTATTCCTCGTAAATCAAAATGTTGCTTCCTAAGAAGAAATTTTCAGTGATTTTGCGAATGACGTTAAATTGCATGAGCAAGAAGCCTCCTTGTATTTAGATGTTGTTAGATCTCGGGAGCTTCCAGTGCTCATGCAACCTACTTTACCAAAATTGACTTATAGTGTGACGTTAGGCTTGAAAAGAGTTGTATAGAAATCCTTTTAGCCGAGTGTCACGCGCTCTCACTTCCTCCTGACTTCGCTAGCTGAAATACAAGTTTACTGATACATTACTTATTCTTTACACTTATTTGAAGCTGCAAATATTTCATTGCTTGTTACTTGATTTAATTTTTAATATGACTATTATACTCTTAGCTTGGCGTTAAACATTAACAAATAAATTTTGTACAGATATACATGTTTCATCATAAATGTATTAACGAATATTCTTTGTATCCAACAAGGATTACTTTTTTCCCACAGACGTAATAATTTTAAATGTTAGTTTTGTGTTTTTATACTAAATAATAATGTCATAACATATATAAAGTTCATAATATTTACGACACTAACCAAGATTTTTCAGTGTCACTTAAACTAAAAATATTAAAATGTTTGAAAACCTGTTTGTCCCCTAGTATTTTATTCATACCATTAAAACGGTGTAACACCTTTGTAGATATTAAAGTCATTTGAATATTTTTTTTTGATTTTCATAAAAAAAACCTTTAATTTTTGTATTTGATTATTGTATCATAACAAAACCTGTCTAGTACATACAAAAGGTAAGAGCCAGGACTACATATTAAAAATGACTCAATTTTGAATAGTTTTGTAGTTATATTAGCAATCTTTAATTATAGTGCTGAAAATAGTAGTGTTATCCTATATTCCCCTTTTTATTTTCCTATTTACCTAAAAGAAGCCGAAGATATTTTTATGCATCGACCAACTGTGTGCGTTTCTTTCATAATAACTTTATTGTAGTAACTCGATATCCCACGTTTACAAAAGGTAAAAAATGCCCCGATTCAGTTTCACATACTATTTACAGACTAAAGGTTACATTTATAGCAAACAAGATATAAATACATATTATGCTTCTTTATTGATTAGTATAGTTCAACCTTGCTTTAAGGGTGATGTAAATTTTTTTTTGTTTCTTTGCTTGGGATCACTCCATGAAAACCATGACATTTTTTTTAAATAGCATACCCTTTTGATGACATTTGTTACTTGCTTGTTCATAATACCTGTTCAAAACATCTTCAAGACGGCTACAGGAAAACCTGTCAATAAGTTGTAAGTCGAGCACACCGTGCCGGTTGTAAAGCTCGTTGTTGACCGGCAAGTGATCAATAGTAAATGACAAAACCATTTGCTGCCGGTTATAAAGCACTATGACTAAAACTTATATGTTTTTGAATTCAGATATAACGGGCAGTTTATTTTTCTGTTTTAATTTATACCGTTTACGAACAAGGTACGGGTATTTATGCGTTGCAGATATTATTAAATTTTTTTAAAGGATTAACGTCGAATGCTAATAAAGTTGTTGAGATGTGACCAACACAACTCTATTTTCGTGAAGTGTTCTGTCCATATAGTGATTTAAAACTGTAAAAATGTTCAGGAAAGACTACGGTTTCGCCACCAGTCTGTTAAAAGCAAATTATTCTCAGAAACGTAAATGGAGTAAAAGTATACACGATATTGTAGCATAAATCATTAAAATCTTTTAAGTTTGCTACATTCTACACGATTATTACTCATGTGCAGCTTAAAACCGGACATAAAGGTCTTATAAAACGGTGTTACTTTCAAGACAAAAACGGGCTGAGAAAATGACTGTGTTCAGTCTTGGAGTGAGATTTCAGCGATCTGGATTTAAAACTGTAAGAAAAGTCGGTTTTAGTTCCCATGTCTACGGAAAGGGAACAATTCCTCCAGCATTTCCATACCAGAATTTGCAAAAGATTCTTAAGCTTCAGAATCAATGTCCATCTGAAAGAATCCCGAAGACATATCGATGGACGTAATGTAGTTCGGCATTCTTTGCGTAAAGATTGACATGCCATTAGTTCTTGTTTGTCGTGAATCGTGTAGATAAACTGCTTTGTCTCCGAATTTAAATAAAAATAATGATGTCCACACAAAAATGATATTACTATGAGCTCTTCTCAAATTTTAGTCGGTAAAATTGAATTGTGCCTTGCGAGTGCGTATTTGTACTAAAAATAGGATTAGATATCGGTGCGTTCTCTTCCGGTTCAAGAGGTAGAATAATGCCTAGGCGTAATAGGGTTCATTATCCTATTCATGGAATGAATTTCAGGTGCATGTCAAAACATGGCAGAATGAAAAAATAGTCAAAATTTTCTCTTTTGTTTCTACTTTTGCTTATAACTGCTACTGCTTAAGAGTTGGATATTTTGAAAGGTATGGCTTTATTGTACAACAAGAATATATTTTTTTCCAGTCAATGTCTTTACAGTGGAAGCACTTAAAGTGTGTAATGTGGTACAATGTGACCACAACATTGAAATGAAAGTAGAAAAACCATTCTTAAACTTTAAGGTAAAATTCCCGCAAAAAGTTCGTGGACACATACTTTTTTCTCCATTTGTATGTAATTTAGCATTATACGTGTACATGTAATGCCCGTTATATGAAATTTTAAGTGATAGAAAGATTTTTTTAATAAAATATTTCGGTTACTTTTGCACAGGCCATCCAAATGGATAATGACCTCTAATAGCAAATCTAAATGATGTCTCAGTGTACATCATGCTTGTTTGGCGGTAATCGGTATGGGCATTCAACTTGGTGTTTCGTTTGAAAGTTAGCTTTATTACAATTATGATGCTACTCTTCATCTGAGTGACCCAATTAAGGATTACCTTTTGTAACAAGTAAAAGGTAATCCATGGCTTTAGCTGCTTAATGTTGGTTATTAGTTCCGGAGTTTGTCGGTTTCTAGAACTTTGATGTTGATTGTCTTTTTGACAGTTTCATCGGTGTTCGGTATTTTGTTATTACCTTCATTGCTGTTAATAAGAAACTTCTCAAATGTTTTTTGCTGATTTGATTCCAAAAATGGGTAACATTTATAATTACTCATGAAGTCAGTGTTTTAAACTTTGCACTGGGGCAATGCCTCTGAGATTCGGAAAATATAGATACGAACTCAGTTCGACTAATCCGTAATTTTAGATATGCGATCGTCAGGTGTTATCCCACTGAAATTTGCTAAACTCTCTCCTTTCTTTATAACGATGAATAAATTTCCTAGGTTTAAAATATTAATGTGCATTCTGAGCTTGTGAACTTTGTGTGCACTCAAAATAGTGACCAATGATTTTGACATAAGTCTCCTTACGAATACATGTATTTGGAACTACGACAAATTCCACTCCAACCATATTCAATATATTGTCCAGTAGTTATCTGGCAACGATCATTTCCGTATTAGTCGGAATCGTCAATCGCTCCATGCACTTCACATTTTTGCATATGTTCTACCGATAGTTAGCGAATAAAACAAAATCTAAAAACATTTTATTTACATCCAAATATCGGGTTCATAAAGCTTGCGGCGTTGACGTTTATTTTCCAGAACGCGCGAGCATGTACTGTAGACCGCACCCGCTTTTGCAAATTGTAAATCTTGATTTGAATCTTTTGGGTTGCTAACAGAATAGAATGCTGTGCTGATCATGAAAACAACGTCTTGCACTATGTCTGATAACCAAGTATGTAGAAACAAGTATGAAAGTAGACTTATAAAGTAGACTTTTGTTCCAGGAACAAATATATCTCTACGTTACAATGCGAGTACGCTCTGTAAAAGCCAAGTCCTGACCCTGCCGCAAACTTTCCAAAATATATTTTGCCATTTTAATATAAGTGTATAAATTTACTAATACCAGAGTATGATCGATTGTCTAGCTCGTACGACTGCTGGTTTTGCGACCTGTGTGTATTCCAATATTTAACGACTCTTTCTTAAAAAAATATCCAGTAAAAAAATAACGATGCGAAATTAAAATCAGCAAATTGGATAGATTCGACGGAAGGTATCGTCATGATGTGGCGGCGATCTCATATGTACAAAAATCAGAGCTTGTGTACATACCACACAACTTAACGGCTCAGCGATACAGAGACTACATCCTTCAACCACATCTTCCAATTATCGACCACCAGAGGGAGTTATTCCAGCAGGACAATGCTAGTCTACACACAGCTCAACTAACAGAGACTTTCTTGAGCGGAATTAAACAGTACTGTATTGACATGGCCTTCAAAATTGCCGGATTTGAATTCCATCGAACACCCATGGGACCAACTAGACAAACGTATGCGGCAGCGCCAACAACCACCGCAGATCCTGGATCAACTTCGACAGATGTTGCAAAAGGAATGGCAAAGAATACCGCGCAATAATGCTCGTGTTTTGATAAAGTTTATGACGATTAGATGCAGTTCAGTGCTGGCTCCTTGAGGTGGTCACAAACGTTACTAACTTCCAGTTGACTTGAAGTGACTTTGAATTGGGATTTATGGACTGTAATTTTTTATTAGAACAGACAATAACTGTTACTGTGCATACAGCAAAAATTGTAAGTGCATATCGTACGGGTAATTGTAAAAATATTTTTGATTTGATTTTCGCTTATTAAAATATGTGAAAACCCCCTATGCGTTTCGTTTTTGAAGAGTATAATGTAAATATTTCCTTGATGTCTGCATTTTCCCTAATTTTCACTATAAAATCACAATAAATTGAAAGTCATAAAAATCATAATTTACAATCGTCAATTACAATATTCATGTACAAGGCAGGTCGGTTTAAAAAGCCAAAATTAGCCAAGAGTACATTCAGGTGAATATTATCAGTGTAACAACCAAATCGGTAAGTGTAGATACCAAATGAACGGCGTAGAGCGTGTCTCTATCGCCTTCCATGCCAATCTTCGGAAAATTTTGGGGATGATGCATACAGTAGTATATATCAATGAATGAAATTGTCAACTTTATCTGTAAGGTCACATGTGCGGACCCACACAAAAGACTGATGTTAATAAATGTATCAAAGTCTGAATCTCTTTCAGATATTGTAGTCTCTATATTCTTCATCTGCGTCGCTTTCACTTCTGAACTGTATGGAGTTTCAGGCTTGCCACGTACCTTCAGTTTCAGGCTTGACACGTACCTTCAGTGTCAGGCTTGCCACGTACCTTCAGTTTCAGGCTTGCCACGTACCTTCAGTTTCAGGTTTGCCACGTACCTTTAGTTTCAGGCTTGCCACGTACCTTCAGTTTCAGGCTTGCCACGTACCTTTAGTTTCAGGCTTGCCACGTACCTTCAGTTTCAGGCTTGCCACGTACCTTTAGTTTCAGGCTTGCCACGTACCTTCAGTTTCAGGCTTGCCACGTACCTTTAGTTTCAGGCTTGCCACGTACCTTCAGTTTCAGGCTTGACACGTACCTTTAGTTTCAGGCTTGACACGTACCTTTAGTTTCAGGCTTGACACGTACCTTTAGTTTCAGGCTTGACACGTACCTTCAGTTTCAGGCTTGCCACGTACCTTTAGTTTCAGGCTTGCCACGTACCTTCAGTTTCAGGCTTGCCACGTACCTTTAGTTTCAGGCTTGCCACGTACCTTCAGTTTCAGGCTTGACACGTACCTTTAGTTTCAGGCTTGCCACGTACCTTCATCCCTTTACTGTAGGTTAAAAGAAAATGTGGAACTGAAGTGTTTCAACGATATATTTTCTTCATTTCTGATTTTAAATTTGATCATACGAAAAATAGGGGTTTTCTTTAAAAAAAAACTTCCCATCAAACTATACAAAAGAAAAGTGTACAACTCCGCGTAATCTATCGTACATTGAGTAGTATATATTACGTTGAATATCTTGCCTCGATTTAAGAAATAATTCATGGTTGCCCCAATTTTATGGATTATTTAAATATGGGTAAGCATTCATGAATATTTTGCCATGAGCGTTAGCGAATGGTAAAATATCATGAATATAATGCTTACCCATATTTAAATAATCCATAAAATTGGGGCAGCCATGAATTATTTCGATTCTGATATGAAAATACAGAAATTTTACATTTCGCGACTACCTAGGTAAAGGTTTATTTTGGCTGTTCCAATTTCCGAGAACCTCCCTTGTTTCGAAATTATTATATTTCTCGTGTAAAATTTAGTAGAAAAAAAACGAAGAAATATAAATTAAAAACAAACAAACATATTTATTAACATTTACAATAAAATTTAACAATCAAAACAAAGAACGACAAAATTAAATGCTTCATTACATCAGTCGTCGTGTGGCGTGTCTGGGACTGTTCATGTGTTGCTGTGTTTGCGTGAGAAATGAAAACCGCTTACCGCATTTGGTCGATCTTATGCTCCTGTTTTAGATCTACAATGGTGCAAACTTAAATCAACAGTTATTTTCCACAATTAATCAACATTTTGAAATTCTGTTGCGTTTTCATTTTGATACGTAACGGTAAATTCGTTTATGGTGGGGGCGGGAAAAGTCTCGCGGTTTGCATTGAACGTCATTGTAAACAACGCAACGTCCCTTGAAAACACAACGTAGCTAAAGTCAAGGAAGACTTGTAACATGTAAACGATAAAGGCATAGAATAGAAAATGGACTTGTTATCGTGAAAACATGTTATCTATGGGATTTTCTTACAAAGGTACAAAATAAAATAAATTTTAAAGCAAAAACATCAACACACGGGGTTTTTGAAATGGCTGGAACAGCCGTATTTTGTTGAATATTTAAAATGGATGTGTTCAAAGCGTTTGAAGGACGTCATATTAGAATAAAGGATAATACCCTTCCTATTTTGAGGTTTATGGACATAAATTAGGAACTTTTTGTGAGTTGAGTTACGAGTTGCTAATTTAATTGATTGACTGATTGATTGGTTGATTAGTTAGTTGGTTGGTTGGTATGTTGTTTTGTTGGTTGGTTGGTTGACTGGTTGGTATGTTGTTTTGTTGGTTGGTTGGTATGTTGTTTTGTTGGTTGGTTGGTTGGTATGTTGTTTTGTTGGTTGGTTGGTATGTTGTTTTGTTGGTTGGTTGGTTGGTATGTTGTTTTGTTGGTTGGTTGGTATGTTGTTTTGTTGGTTGGTTGGTTGGTATGTTGTTTTGTTGGTTGGTTGGTATGTTGTTTTGTTGGTTGGTTGGTTGGTTGGTTGGTATGTTGTTTTGTTGGTTGGTTGGTTGGTTGGTATGTTGTTTTGTTGGTTGGTTGGTTTGTTGTTTTGTTGGTTAGTTGGTTGGTTGGTATGTTGTTTTGTTGGTTGGTTGGTATTTTGTTTTGTTGGTTAGTCCACCAGCAGCAACAGCATTGCAGCCAGTTTTGGACGTGAACAAAGTTAACAAACCAAATGGCAATGGGATTAAAAATTAAGTGGAACAATTTTGCATGTCACTGGGATATTATGGAGTACTGGGAAGGGTGAAAAATTAAGCTTTTGTAGCGGTAACAAGCCCACTTCTATCGACCTCGTCGAAAGGTTTCTTAACATGTAAGAAACGAGGAACTCTCTAAACACGTCACCCACTATAATCTTCGGTAAGACTTTCACTTAGAATCCACTTAAATCCACTAAGCGAAGGAATCTCTGTACGTTGAACATGATTTGTCAATATGTGGGTCATCATATAAGGCTTGTACCTTAACTTTTGTTTATTAAATTTTTTAATACTTGACAAAAGGGCCAATATACCCCAACCTTTGTAAAAGAGTATTTTTGCTTAACTGTCAAAATTTGTATAAAAATCCGGTATTTTGAACGAGGTTTCGCATCAAACGGGGTAAAAGTGGATTTAATTTTATTTGTCAAAGGTCATGGTGTTTAGCTGAATATTTTAGTATCTCCTTGATTAGAAACCTTATCAGCGAAGAAGTTATCAATGACTGGATAGCAGCGTATAACCTCAAGTGAAAAAAAACAACCCAAAACAAATTATAATATGTATGCCTGTTTCTTTTTGAGGATGAATGAGTCATTTTCGCTTGCCACATTTTCGCTCTGTCATGACCGTTTTAAAAACCCCCAAAATTCTAAGCTCAACGTCCCAGTGTTATTTCCCGTTTAAACGGAAGCATTTTTTCTATCTAGTATTTGAATGATATAGAATCAGTATATAGGTGTATTTTATCGGCCCATTTAAAACATAATGGGTCTCGTGATATCATATAGACTTCCTTGTACTTAAGGTTACCTGTGACATATTTAATTCAATGCAATATATTTATAAATTAAGATGTATGAAATCTGAAAAGGGGTAAGTTAAATTACAATTATTTTTATTAGCAGTGAATTGAAAAAAATTATTTACAGAAATATTTTTATGTTCCTTTTTCATAAAAATAGATTGTTGAAATAAAATTTAACCACCAAAAACTATATTGCTCAAGTCACCTTTACTTCATTCCGTATATAACGTTCAATTCGAGTGATAGACATATAAAGTTCAATTCCAGCGATAGGTTTTGGCTTATTTCCAATGACGGAGTATAGTACGAGGTACATAAACGCAAGGGATTGACTTTATCGTACAATACGAGGTACATAATAGCAAGTCATTGATTTTGTCGTCCAGTACGATCATATAAAGTTCAATGTCAATGATGGAGTTTGGCGTACAGTACCAGGGTTGCCCTGTTAGGTACGAATGTTATACGGGAATAATATGACAATTACACACGAAGTTATTAAAGTGACTGCATGAAATATGCAGATTGTGGTGTGCTAATTGTGAAACGTTCTATCGGGGGTGTTTTCCTGGTACTCCGGCTTCCCCCATCCCCCAATAAAAACTGGACGCCATGATATAGCTGAAAAATTGCTGAAAATGGCGATCATTTAACCAAACAAACAAAAATGATTGGGTGACATGATTTTTTCACATAGCTTAGAGTAAGTGGATGCTATTTCGACTTTTTTAACGCACCCATAATGATGATTTTTTTTATTATGATATGTATCAAGAAGCGAAATGTTTGTTTTTCTTTTTTTTTGCTGTATGACTAGACATTATTATATGTTTAATCAATATTTCTAGATAAAAATGATTGACTTGGATCACTCAGGCCAGTTTAGCAACACTTCAAACAATAAAGACAAAAAGAAAAATAAGAAGAAGAAGGAAGATTTAATAATCGAGCTAAAAAGGCGAAATGAAGAGCTAGAGAACCAGCTTAGTCTTAAGCAAGATATTCTTGCAAGGACCGACAAGAAAAACTCTATATTATTTGATGAGAATAAACTCATTAAGGAAGAAAACGCGACATTACAACATCAAATAGAAGAGGCCTTAATAAGGTAATATATTTCCTTGCTTAATTACTTGTACGATTTTGTGTAATCAGACAGCGGCAGACATAAAATTTAAACAAGAACTATGTTTTTATTATATGTATACCACAAGATTTCCTTTTAAGGAGAGAAATATAATTTTAGAATGAAACAATTAACTGATGAATTTTGTGTGCAGAGAAATCAGTTTAACGTGTGGTACAAATGAAAAAGGTCAAAGAAAGCCAATAGAAAAAAAAATTAATCTTAACAATGTGACAGAACCACAAGACCACTTGAGGTTTTTTAGAAGTAAGAGAGATATTTGGAATAAAAAATGTTTGGAAATTAAATAATAACATTTTTACGGGAATATTCTGCACAGTTTCCTAAATTAATATAGTGATTTGTACTTGTGTAGCCTAGTAAAGAAGTTAGTCATCTACTACAGATCACATGCCTGTCAACAATGAGGTTACGAGTGTTCGTCTCATTGTGGGTTGGGTGAGCTTGACTCAAATATTAACTGACAAGCTAGGGTTCAAGGGGTTTCCCGGTAAACTGGCTCCTGTACAATAAAACTGGACGCCACGATATAACTGAACAAATTATGAACATTTTGTAAACCCCTATTTAAACAAACGGAGCTTCATTAGTTTGTTTTCTTACTGAACCAATGTTACTGGTATCATTGAGAATCAGCAATCCACAACATGTAATTTTGCAAAAACAACTAAGACTTTATTATTACCAAATTTTAAATTAGTTTTATTGTTGCCATTTCTTTAGTATAATATTAAGATATTTATAACATCCTTGTAATGGTTTATATCCAAACTTGGATATTGAAGAAAGGAAACAAATACCCGAAACAAACGGAAATCCGCTAAATGTGATAAACTTAGGTGAACTGAAAGATTACGACATAGATACCCCACAACTTGTCAAAGGTCAAATCTATATTCATTTGAAAGTAAATAAGTGCGAAACTATGTTACTTTTCTAAAAAAATATAAGTCCGAAAACTCATGATATTGGAAACGCTCTTGAAATATAAAAGCTTGTCCACCTGGTTTTTTTGTGACGTTGTGGTGGGCTTCGTGACTTACGTAACTTACAGTGTAATTTAATCTCCGGGAAAAAACCTAGTAGAAGTTTGAATTATAAGTTACTACCCGATAATATTCCCGGGTATGTTTCAGCTGGTAGCTGGAAGAAGTGTAACAAGATGATTTATATTTATCAGTTTTCTGCAAATTAAATAAAAATTGTTTCGTAATGACAGATTAAAGCTCGACTGGCTGCTCTAAATTGTCACCCAACATTTTTCGTGTTGCCTGTTGTTTTGCTGTACCCTGTTTTGTTAAACCATGGTTTTATCCCGCCTATTTTCTGTTGAACACCTCTTTGTATCTTGTATTCTTTTTTCTTGATACAGAAAAATATGCCAACAATAGCTGGCTTGAAAAGAATACTAATAAATTAAATTACTTTACCATGAAAAATACAACATTAGTAAATACATTGAAACGAATCGTAATTAAAAACTGAATATCAGCAAATGAAAGAAATGAATTCTTAACGCAATAATAAATAAAGTAATGAAGTATTTAGCATTTTTAACTGTGATATTGTATATATGAAATCACACAACTAAACATTAAGCGGCCTTTTCCTTTATTATAGTTTAACTGGCATATGAAACAAAGGGAAATAAAAAAATCCCCAAACCAAGATAAATCAGGAAAAAAGAAACATAATAAAGAAATGTAACTAAGGAAAGTAAAGAGGAAACACATGTTAAAAAATAAATACAATCCTAATTCTTATAAAAAGCTGGAGGACATTTCTAAGAAACAGTGGCAGCAAATGAAGTGGTCGTGGAAGTGAAGTGTTTTTCTGCAAATAGGCAAAAACTTTTTAATCACCAAAACTAGTATCTTACTATGTATGCATCCGTGAAGTAATTGCCGTATTTATCCAATGCAGATGTTCTACGGTACATTCAAGTATTTTTAATATAAGGATGCAACTTAAAAATAAAATTAGGTTCTTGGATTCTACTCACATTATGTACTGAATTACAAAGGCGATCTTCTGTACTATACTCATACATTAAATACATGTACTTTATATTGATATGATTTTTTGCGGGAGTGGGGGTTAGTAAAAAGATATTAAAAAAAATTTTAAAGAGATATTAATAAAAATTTCTGAACAGATTATACGATACAAAATGGTTTGGGTCTGTTTACGCCTAATACAAGGAGAAGCGGTTTATGAATGGTGTAAACAGACCAAAGCCATGTTATAGAGTATAACCTGTTCAGAAATTTTAAATTTTCTTTATAATTTTAATTTACCTATAAATCTTAATAATATTAATGGTAAAAACATCGATGACGTCATGGGACTATTTGAATTTTAACGGCGTAAGAATAGGTCAAGTGACGGACGCAAGTTATATCGTATAATATGGGTCGCTCCATTTGAATAAGCCAATCAGACTTCAGCTTACAAACATGACAAATCAAATTAAATTATAACAAATTATAAAACATTTTAACATGACTTTTTTCGAAAGAAGATTATGCCAATCTGGGTCTATACATACATTGTTTTCCTTATTTTGTTTTTCAATTTTTTGTTGTTGTAAAAATGTTGAATATTCAATTATTTTTAAGTTAACACTATACCACCGATGTACCACAATGAAATTACTGTTTTGCGTGCATGAATCATTATTTGTAATTTGTATTTAACAGCTTTTTATAAGCATACAATACTTTGAGGGAAATATTTTTATTTTTTTCAAAGCTATAAAATAGAATCGCTGATGCATGTAGATGTATACATGGATAATGCATTGTGTATATGCTTGAAGGAGCATAACTTGTCTACGACTTCCTTGTACAGTTTGACTGAATATGTTTAAAAATTTAAATTGAAAAGATTGTTATTGTAAAATATAGCTTCGATAAATATGTTAAAAACTAAATTATATTTTATTTTATACATGTACACTCCTTATTTGATGTTAGTTAGGTTTCGGGAATTGTGCTCAATTTAATCAACATGAATAGGCCATTTTGCTTTTCCTATTTTAGTAAATATTTAATTTTATTTCTCTGATAAAATACTTGTAGTATAGGTATTTAAGAAATTCTATATTTTCAGCTATAGTAAATATTTTTATAAAGTGAGTTCTTTTTTGAAATACTCTTTTAAGAGTTTTCAGTATGTCGACTGATGGTTCTCGATGGCTTAATCATAGAATACTATAAATGAAGTAATGGCGTCGAGGGGACTAAATATTTATTTAAACACCAATCCAATAAGTCAATTGTGGACCTCATGTTTTAAATGTTGGAGAACCAGTTATATCGTACGGTATATATAAACTGGCATGATCTTCGTAATATTAGGAAGGCAATCGGCAATTGTCCCCTCTGGAGTATATACGCAGCTGCGGATCAAGTAGCAACAATACAATAAGTAGTTAGTTAATTAAATGCATTTGTTACTGCGCTAAATATCGGAAATAAAATGTTGTCAAAGATATCAACGTTGTAAATCTTTACTACGCTAAACGTGCGTTTGGAAATATCACTACTATTCCATTTGTAATAAGTAAATCTAAATTGAATAATTTAGACTTAAAGAACTTGGAGGGAAAATATCAACTGAGAAAATACAGTTATCACCTGCCGAGAAGGCCGCTAAGATTGGAGAACAATGGAACTCTCTGTACCAACACGAATGGACCGCAGCATATGAAGAATTATGTATGCATGATACAGGAGAAAAAAGCCACAGAGGACCTGAAAAGAGGCTGATGGAGATAACAGAGGTATATTTTTTCACATTTTAGGTATATACGAAATATAGTTGCACAGTGTTTATTATGTGCCTCAGTTTCATTGAAATTCAGTGTTAAAGGATTGTATCTGTATTTTGTAACATTTCTGTGATCAGAAACACGAACTATAGGTAAGTCATATACTTATATTTTATGAAGCCCAAAAGCAGAAGCCGTGAAATTTGGCCTTCTGTAATCGTCATTGGAAATCTGCGACATAAAACTATTTGTATTATCTAAACTGCTGTGATCTTGCTCGGGAGCAAATGGAAAAAATAGACCCATTGTTGTCAGACATATCTTACCATCTTCATTTACAACTACCTTCACAAGCCAAGGTGAGTTTGCGCATACAGCTTCCTATTCGTGTGTGAAGTGTTATTTGGCATGGCGTTAACAGATCTAGAAAAAATAAGTTTCATCTATCAATGTGGGATGCTTATCTGAAAGTGTAAATGATTTAATGAACTTGCGGCAATCGATATGTGATGACAGTTCTTCAATCGATTCTACATATACTTCTGCAAAACAAATTTTAATCACTTTATCCTAGGCGTCTTCCAGAACGTTAATGTTTTAGTGGGAGCCACTGCCTACTCGTCCATATCATATCAGTGGACCATTAATTGCTATTGGCTTCAGGTTACAGAATTTTTGTTATTGGTTGTTTAGTCGTTTGTTAATCTACATTTTAATCACCTTTTGACAATTGGGTATTGTTAGTCGGTCGGTTTCATTTCTTTTTAAACTTTTAATTCTCGAGATCTGAATTTGTAATCCTCGTTTCACTTTCGGGTATTGTTGGTCGGTCTCATACTTGCTCTTTCCACTTTTGCTGCTAAAACCATTGCGGAAAATGTGCACGGACCTAGTATTTACTGTTATTTCTCATGTTATTGTTTTAAAATGCAACCAAAGAAACATACGCACGCGACACAACAACACAGCAGACCAAGTACATGTCAATTGTGTGTACTCGTCATTCAATCTGTTGAATTCGTTACAGGACCCTTCAGTTATTCAAGTGTCAAATAGTTTGGAATCTCTAAGGAGTCATATAAGACAGAGACAACATGACAGTGAGTTGGTGGAGACAGTTAAACAGGTACTTGAATAAAGTGGTAAAATAGGTTTTCAAATGTCGGTAAGATGCCCATTACAACAAATTTTTTTGACAACTGTTTGTTTTAAAGATCAAAAATACTTTACAATATCCCTCTAATGATCTCAATAGATTATTTTGTTGACTTATGTTTGTTTGAATAGAGTTTTAGTCACTTTCAGTAATATTTCAGAAAAATAGTCACACGTGTCTCTTGAAGGTAAGGAAACTCGATGTCCGGACAATGACTTATTGTTAATTGAAGAATCTTGAAATATTGTGCAGCGGTTGATCATTTTATCGAGCCAAAGAGTGCATAATATCGAGACACTGCTTTAAAGTTTCACCTCACAATGCAGTATTTAAGCCCACTCCTTTCGACCTTAAACTTTTTTTTATATTTTGGGGTTTAAAATAAGATTTTACCATTGTTTGCCCACATAATTTTTTCAAGCAAATTTGTAGAATAAAAAATTAAGATGATATATTAGGGTCAGTTAGTGATGGAATTTGTGATAATTTGACATTCGTGGACAGGCCATCAGTTTCATCCTTTTTTATTTAATAATTTAAAGACAAGTACAATATATTTATGTCCATTAGTGGTTGGCTAATTAGTCCTTAACGTGCGATGTACAAACAAACAACGATTTACAAATCTAGTCATAAGGTTTTAATTTGAAACGTATCGGAAAATCTACGGAAAAAAAGACCAAAAAGTACATTTGGTCATCAAAATTAGCCTTAACCTGCCAGTTATAAATCCATAGAACGCATACAATACATGTACAACTTGAGCTCCTATATGACGGGGAAGTCCCGAAAGCAGGTGTTCTATTTAAATAGGTAGGCAGATTTTGTGGCCTACCAGCAATCATTTTTGTGCATCTTATTTTTCAGAGATGTGTTGCAGATTTCAAATGGACCCATACAGATATATGTAAATGTGAGGAAAAATACGTGTCTAAATGTTCTGAAGTCTGTTGGTTGATGCGCATTTGTGATCCACCTATGGTTATCGAGTACCAAAATTTAGAAGGAACTAAACTGAATGCAACCAAATTTATTCAATATAATGTGGAAGGGACTGTAATAGAACTTGTTGTATGGCCTGATCTACTTTTACATGAAAATGGACCAATTGTTTCAAAGGGAATAGTGCGAACATTTTCCGATATAGAAGAAAGTATTTATGATGTGCCAAAAAATGGTTGTAAAATAGAAAATGGAAATGGTGCCCATATTCAATTAAGCGCTGTCCAAAAAGAGGGTCATTCAAATGACATGAAAATCGAGGACACAAGTAGAGGGCCAAGAAAAGTAGATGATACTTATATGACAATGCGGACTACTAATCACGTTGTTAAAGGCAACGATAGGTATAACCCTTTTGACAGAGAAGAGCCTAGACCCAATACTCAATATATAGACAGAGCAAAGGCACCAAACGTTTCCTATTTGTCGAAAAGTGACAAATTTACATGTTCATTAGACATATATGATGACAAGCAAAATTCAGGCAATGATAAAGGGGTTATACAGGGTAATAAAAAGAAACCGAATGAAACCTTTGTCTCGTATCTTAATACTAATAGTAGTACTATGTAAAAGCTGTTCTGAGTTTGATTTTAACATATCATGTATATAGCTTCATTGTAAATAAATGACATTACTCAGCGTGTATAAGTCTTTGATATTGTACGATTCACCTATTTAAACCCAACTGTATTTAGTACAAGCCTTACTGTATCTAATCGATACTTCGCAAAACTACATGATAGTGTTTTGTTTCGGTAAAAGCATACTGTGTTTCTCGTTATATATTACGGAATATACCTTGCAACTTTTGAACTGGTAGAAATTTTATGAAGCATTCCATCTGTGGTTACGCATGGTGCCTTTCTATACAAGATCCAAATTAGGATTAATTTTGCCTGTTAGTGTTGTTAAATTCTACCCATAAATATAAGTGTTATTGGAGATACAAATTTTTCAATTGTATTTCTTTGACTTTTTTACTTGAGGTTGCGTGGGTAATGGGGGTTGACGTACCGCCAAAATAACTGGTATACTGTATCACATTAAAGTCGATTCCATCGCTCTCACATAGCAACACACGAACAACTCCACATCCCGGAGAGAAAACTCTACACTGCCTAGAACCTTATCCCCAATTATTTTGTTATGAATATGTTTTGTTCTAATTTTTTGCTTAAATTAACACAAAACCACAATTTTGCATCGTGGAATTTAAAAGAAGGCACTTGTAGCAGGATGACGATCTAAGGATGCAACTTGCGTAGTTTTGGTTTAGATGGCGATCTAGAGGAGACGGATTTAAAAAAGGATGGAGCTTTCCAGTTCTTCTGCCTGAACCGTATTTGTAATCCGACTTAAGCGATGAAATATATACCACAAAGTTAAGGTATGTTTTAGGAAATCACTTATTCTAGAGCAAAAATAAAATAAAGGTGCAATGACTACTTTTACTACAAAATTGGCATTATTAAGCCGAGCAATTCAACAGTTGCGCCACACCTGATCCCGTATACAGGACGCGTGTTAACCAAATAAACCAGATAACAACATGTATTCTACACTTATCTATCTATATTATAACAGGCATGACAGGTGAATAATAAATCGCGTATTGAGGTAAAAAAATACCTACAATTACAACCATATGTTGAGAATTGTTGTTACATAACCGACGGTAAGAGGACAAACTCATCTACTATGTAAAGCAACGATTATTATTTTATTTTATTTTTTGAGGATCAAAATGTTTATTATATGACTACGTATGATCTGTATACATGAAAGTCTTACATGACTGGATGTAAGTTCATTGAGATTACGTCACATAGTTTATAACCTTGACACAAATTTTATCCGCAATTCAATGCGGACTTCCGTATAGAGGTCAACACACCGTGTTTATATGTATCTCAATTTATTTTTGGATGCATTTACTAGCATTGGGAAATACGTGCATGTAAGACGAAACTTGCATTGAGGCTCAGTATGATTTTTCTTGATAAAACAGATTTTCATGTAAAGTATTTTTACATTGATTTTATCTCAACATATCCGATATTTACATTTAGAGAGGTGTACGTTTAAATTGGTTTAAAAATAACTGTACTTCCTTGTTGCTGTCAAATTGCAAAATGAAAACAAACTAGAAAACTATTGAAATATTGTGTATGGAAAAAATATTGTTAGTAACATATGTTAAAAGGGTCTTATTTACAGTTTTGTAACAATGTTCTATGTAGAATTGTTCTACAGTAAATTGTCAATTTATAAAACAAATCAAACATAATTTACAGATATTGTACATAATTAATGGATGACATTTTGCCTAATTGGTGTAAAAGATCCGTATTAAAGTTCTGACCTTCTCGTCTTCGAAAATAGTTTGTTAACGCAATGATACAATGAGACATTTCAGGCTTTATCTACGAAAGATTTTTTTATCTAATTCAAACTTAAATAAAAAAAAATGCACACACTTGAAACATTATTGCAAACAAAAAGCGAAACCTCGATAGAAGGGACTGGTCAATATTAATTTCCGGTGCATTTCAATTCATCATGTTTTAAAAAAAATATCGAAATACAACATACAAAAATGTTACTATCCTGTCCTTCATCAAATGTGTTATACACCAGATGCTCTTAAGAGCCTGTATTGCTCACATGATTTTATAGGCAAAAGATGGCATTTCCTTGATGTTAAACTAAGTCCTGTAATTTTCAATAAACTTTATAGAGGACCATTCAAACAATATTGCTAGAAAGTTTTGTTTCCATTGGTTAACTGGTTTTATAGAGAAGAAGATTTTTTTTAATTTGCCCATAGGGTCTTATGTTAAACTAAGTCCTTTGGTGGTGGCCATTTTGAATTTCCAATTGCATGGCAATAAACAACATAAACTTTAAAGAAGACCATCCAAACAATATTGTCAGTAAGTTTTATTTCCATTGGTTAATTAGTTTCAGAGAAAAATCATTTTAAAACTTTTTCCCATAGGGTCCACTGTTGACCTATGTAATGCTGTGGTGGCCATTTTGATTTTCCGATTGGCATAAAAAAATACAAGCTTTATAAAGAACCATCTAAAATAATATCGGTAGTAAGTTTTTTTTCCATTTGTTAATCGGTTTCAGAGAAGAAGCCTTATTAAACTTTTTTTCCCATAGGGTCCAATGTTAAACCAAGTCCTGCGGTGGCGGCCATTTTGAATTTCCGATTGAGATAAAAAAAACATGAACTTTATAGAGGACCATCCAAACAATATTGCTAGAAAGTTTTGTTTCGATTGTTTAAACGGATTTAAAGAAGAAGCCTTTTAAACTTTTTTTCCATAGGATCCAATGTTAAACAAAGTCCTGCGGTGGTGGCCATTTTGAATTTCATATTGGGATAAAAAACAAAAACTTTATAGAGGACCATCCAAACAATATTGCTAGTAAGTTTTGTTTCTATTGGTTAACCGGTTTCAGAAAAGAAGCCTTTAAAACTTTTTCCCGTAGGGTCCTATGTTAAACTAAGTCCTGTGTTGGCGGCCATTTTGAATTTCCAATTGTCATAAAAACACAAATTTTATAGAGGTCCATACAAACAATATTGCTATTAAGTTTTGTTTCCATTGGTTAACCGGTTTCAGAGAAGAAGCCTTTTAAAACTTTTTCCCATAGGGTCCTATGCTAAAATAAGTCCTGCGGTGGCGGCCATTTTGAATTTCAGTTGGCATAGAAAACATAATCTTTATAAAGGACCATCCAAACAATAATGCTAGTAAGTTTTGTTTTGATTGCTTAAACGGTTTCAGAGAAGAAACCCTTTTGAACTTTTTTCCCTTAGGGTCCTATGTTAAACTAAGTCTTGCGGTGGCCCCCATATTAGTTTTCCAATCCCAAAAAAAACACAAACTTTGCAAAGGTCCATTCAATGAACAGTATGGCCAAGTTTGAGTTGTACTCAATAGTCGAAAAACAAATTAACTTGCGAGACAAAAAAAAGGAAAAGTTGAGACGCTGAAATATTGACACCACAAAATGTTGGAACGCTTAAATATTAACAAGAAAAGAATGACCGTATGTGTGGAGATTTTGCTTTGTCGTGGGAGTACTTTTATTTTGTAGTTTTAGCTAGACTAACTTTAAGACAAACTAGCGAAACAAAGATGATAACATCTCCCATTACCTGTTCAATAATATCAATAATATTTTTAGTCTAGCATGAAACAGGCATGTCATTACAATACAATCAAAATTACACTATTGTTTTTGTACAATACTACCTTTTATAAGTAATCTGCTGTAACTCATGTATTACATCTCATTGTCCCTTATAAATTAAGTTTAATTGCACATATTTAAGTACACATTAAAGAAAGTTCAAATATTTCCAAGAAATGTAAACATTTTTTGCGGTTTTGCGTTTTTCATGCCATACAGAAGTTGACTTATTTATCTGACAAGCAGACCACAAATTCATGGCTGTAAAGGATGTACCTACGGTAAACTTTATTGGACGTACAAACGTATAGCTAATTGTTTGTCAACGAACTAAACTACGCAATACCTGTTTACTTTTGAAACTACATTCGGGCCCTGTACATAAGTAATATTGTTAGCATACACCAGTTGAGCTTGTTTTTACTGTCGATAGCTTTCTTTACACAATTAGATACAAATAACCATGCACTTAAACCGTTTGATTTTTTAAATCATTTAGAAATAAGAGTATACAAACAGATGAACCACTAACTCGCTATTAAAACGTCAGAAGAGATTGCTGTATATTAGGCTTTCAAGTTGGATAAGTTTAGTTGTGTTGAATATATGCCACAAACATGTCCAGGCACGGTGATCAGTGTTTCAAAAGATCTCATAGCGAAGATATATGGAAGACACATCAAGGCAGGACAGCAAACGATGATCTCAAGAAACAAAATGATGCTTACTGCAGTGAAATTTTGCAGCTGAAAGAACAAATTACAAAGATTGAAAAAGAAAAAGACGAAGCATTGTCAAGGTAGTATTATTATCTAATGATAATTTTTAGGATACTTTGCAAACAATTTTTAAATACTTAGGCTTCATATGGCTTCTAGAATTGCCTTTAGTTTATAAATGCAATTTCTTAAACAATGTCAGAAACATAAAAACACTTACTTCAGTATGTAATTCAAATCAATCTTGTTTTACACAATAGTAAAAAGAAAACATAACGGACAGTAATATCACTGTAAAACATATTTTAAAATGACTGTTTGTCCAAATACTCAAATAATGTGAATTAAAATCTATTTGAAAAGAAACTTGATATTGTTATGCGTTTCTTTGTAAATTAGATTTAGTAAATTAGCTGGAGAAAAATTGACGAAAGAGAACCCTTTAATTACTGATCTGGGCAATCCTAACAGACCTGCTAAAATAGCTGAAAAATGGGGATCTCTTTACTCCGACGAATGGACAGATGCTTACGAGGATATGAAAAAACATTATACAGAAAAGGAAGAGCCAGAGAAAAAATTGATGCGAATTACTAATGTAAGAATGTAATAGATATAGAGCAGAGCCTATTTAAATGAAGGAGATATCATTTCTCTACCCATTGGTGAAGTACATTCATGCAATTCTACTTGTCATATTTATTATTCCAACAAAAGTTATAGCGTTCCCTTATCATCACATCAATCGAATGTTGTTGTTCCCTGTAAACGAAATATTGTTTACGATTTCCAAACAAATATTTATATTTTTATCAAGAAATGAGAACAGCATTTGTGAGAAATTCATATGTTGGTTGTTCACCATAACTACAAAAAACACAACTGCATTTATATAAGCAGTTGAAACTGCATATTGTTAACTAGCAGGTAAGTCAGACATGGAATAAAACATCAGTGAAAGAAGGGAAAATTGTTCCGTTGTGTTCATGTGAGTGTCTGTTTCAAATATCGTCAGCATAGATTTTGTTTGTTCGTTTTAATGATGGTTAACGCCACTTCCAGCAATTTTCATGGCATCTAGTTGTTATTCGGGAGGAAGCCGGAATACTTGGAGAAAACCCCGATCTTGGGTAGGAAAAGATTTGAGTCGATTACAACATACACGCAGTGAGACTGGAACTCGCAACCTAAGCCTTGACAGAACACGTGATCAATATTAGACGAACTACCTAAATCACTCGGCCATTAAGAAACAAAGCTGATGTATTGCGTGCGGGTTGATGCGATGATAGGATTGAATGCATTTGAAACAGTTTTATATTATCTTTACAACTGTACAAAAAAAGAAATGGACTACAAAATAACTTAATAGCATATAATAACGCTTTGCAATAAAGAATTTTTAGTATAATAATCTCTACACAGTGTCCATATATTCAAATACATTTTCTTAACAACATGAGGCTTATACATCTGTTAGCATTGTGTGAAATTAAGCACAAGTTCATTCACATTTAGGTTTTTTCGTCGAAAGATAAATTTCTTAAAAGACTATAAATGTACTTCTTTTTGCAGTGGTGTTACCAGAAATGTCGATTTATAGCAGAAAAACAAATTGAAGTTATAAAAAAGGAGTTGCGGATTGCAGTTTGCCGCATCTATCTATTGGATAATCATGGTGATACGCCTACAAATGTAAGCATAGCATATAATGGACAAGTTCATAGAAATGACGTGGTTGTCTGATCTCTCTTGTTTTCTTCTTAGAATTGTAAATGTCTACCACCCATTGACCCACATGGGTTTAGTCCTATTCAATGTATCTACCATAGGAGTCCTCGGCTGCCGAGTGGTAAATGTTCGTCTACTATTGATCACGTGGTCTGTCAACACTGAGATTGTTGGCTCGAGTCTCACTGCGGTCAGTGTTTACTCGACTCTTAATTGACAAGGATTGCCAGTTTCCAACCTAAGGTCGAGGTATTTCACCGGGTACTTTGGCTTCCCGCTCCCCAATAAAAACTAGATGCTATAGCTTAAAACATTTTTCAGTGGCGTTCAACATCATTCAAATAAACAATATATCTACCATAAAACATATTCTTCGTAACATGACAATGAGAAGCTTCACGGGTGTCTATTTAGAGCTTGGCATTGTCTTTGATTTGACCCGACTGTACCTTGAACTTACTACAATATCTGCATTTTAAGGATAAACGTTACATAGGCAATAACATCTAAAAAGGGTCAATAAAGGTATTATATAGATACAATTGACGGTGCAAAAAATGTTATAAAAGTTTTAGGTTCAGTTAAAGGGAGAATGTTCAAGACCAAAATTTTATGAATTGTTTATGTCATTTATTTATATTGACACTCAATGATTAAGGCAATTCGTGGGTCAGTCTGTGTCTATAGTCTTGACAAAAATCATATTTATATATATAGTTTATGCAAACAATACAAGTAACGGTGTTTTAGTCAACATTATAGACTTCCCAACCAATGACCTTAGGCATTGAGTGTTAATATAAATATATAAAATCAACAAGTCATAAAATATTTATCTTGAATTTTCTCACTCCAACTGAATTTTAAACTGCTATATATTGCCTTCACCATCCGACACCCGCGGAAGAGCTTTCACTTAGCTTTGCTCAAATATTCCAACAAAATGTTATCAAAATTACCAATTTCATTACGCCAGACTCGTGTTTCGTCTATTCAAGACTTATTAGGTCCGTTTTAACTCGAAATGATAAGGTACTCTTTATTGGGGGATGGAATAATATAAGTTCATACATACGTCTACAAATAAGCTCAACACTGTTAGAATTAGATTTTTAACACTGTCAAATGTTTGCTTACTCTCAGCGGGATTCGAACTCGCTCCGTTGTAAGACCTTGGCACCAATTCGCCTGCAATATGTCCATCGGTCTAGACCCCTCGGCTAAATCCGCTATATACAAAATATAGCTTTATTAACCGGGGTAAATCGTAGACAAAGTTACTTGTCATACAGTCACAGTAAGTAAATTATATACCAACGTCTAAGTAGTGTGACAACCATATAATATATCTATCTAGCCGATTTCTGAAGCATTCGAAATACATGGTTAATATTAATATATACGTCTACAAATTAGTTCCAACACTATTAGAATTAGATTTTCAACACTGTCAAAATTTTTGCTGACCCTCAGCGTGATTCGAACCCACAACGTTGTGATAAATTATATATATATATATATATATATATATATAAAAGTCTAAAGAGTCTACCAACCAGCAAGCTTATTAAGTATCGGATCGACAAACATGACGATACAGCATAAACAAAAAATAATATACAAGTCTAGAAGATTATGCAACGATACACATGACGGTGTTTCTTGTCAAATATTTAGACAAAGACTGACCAACGAATGGCCTTAGTCATTGAATGTCAATATAAATAAATGACGTAAACAAGTCGAAACATATTGATCTTGAAATTTCTCATTTCCAATTTAACCCAAAATAGTTGCTTCCCAAGTCCGCCAGCCGGGGACGTGCCGTGCTGTTACTTTGCTTTGCTCAAATATTCCAACAAGATGTAATTAAAATTACCAAGTTGACAAATTCTTTACGCCAGACGCGCGTTTCGTCTACTTAAGACTCATCAGTGGCGTTTAACTCTAAATGCTTAAAGTATTTTTTCATTCGGTGATGGAATAATATAAGTCCACTGGGATCGTGTAAAAACACAATACAGGTAGTTCAAAATATTATATAAAAGTCTAAAGAGTCTACCAACCAGCAAGCTTATTAAGTATCGGATCGACAAACATGACGATACAGCATAAACAAAAAATAATATACAAGTCTAGAAGATTATGCAACGATACACATGACGGTGTTTCTTGTCAAATATTTAGACAAAGACTGACCAACGAATGGCCTTAGTCATTGAATGTCAATATAAATAAATGACGTAAACAAGTCGAAACATATTGATCTTGAAATTTCTCATTTCCAATTTAACCCAAAATAGTTGCTTCCCAAGTCCGCCAGCCGGGGACGTGCCGTGCTGTTACTTTGCTTTGCTCAAATATTCCAACAAGATGTAATTAAAATTACCAAGTTGACAAATTCTTTACGCCAGACGCGCGTTTCGTCTACTTAAGACTCATCAGTGGCGTTTAACTCTAAATGCTTAAAGTATTTTTTCATTCGGTGATGGAATAATATAAGTCCACTGGGATCGTGTAAAAACACAATACAGGTAGTTCAAAATATTATATAAAAGTCTAAAGAGTCTACCAACCAGCAAGCTTATTAAGTATCGGATCGACAAACATGACGATACAGCATAAACAAAAAATAATATACAAGTCTAGAAGATTATGCAACGATACACATGACGGTGTTTCTTGTCAAATATTTAGACAAAGACTGACCAACGAATGGCCTTAGTCATTGAATGTCAATATAAATAAATGACGTAAACAAGTCGAAACATATTGATCTTGAAATTTCTCATTTCCAATTTAACCCAAAATAGTTGCTTCCCAAGTCCGCCAGCCGGGGACGTGCCGTGCTGTTACTTTGCTTTGCTCAAATATTCCAACAAGATGTAATTAAAATTACCAAGTTGACAAATTCTTTACGCCAGACGCGCGTTTCGTCTACTTAAGACTCATCAGTGGCGTTTAACTCTAAATGCTTAAAGTATTTTTTCATTCGGTGATGGAATAATATAAGTCCACTGGGATCGTGTAAAAACACAATACAGGTAGTTCAAAATATTATATAAAAGTCTAAAGAGTCTACCAACCAGCAAGCTTATTAAGTATCGGATCGACAAACATGACGATACAGCATAAACAAAAAATAATATACAAGTCTAGAAGATTATGCAACGATACACATGACGGTGTTTCTTGTCAAATATTTAGACAAAGACTGACCAACGAATGGCCTTAGTCATTGAATGTCAATATAAATAAATGACGTAAACAAGTCGAAACATATTGATCTTGAAATTTCTCATTTCCAATTTAACCCAAAATAGTTGCTTCCCAAGTCCGCCAGCCGGGGACGTGCCGTGCTGTTACTTTGCTTTGCTCAAATATTCCAACAAGATGTAATTAAAATTACCAAGTTGACAAATTCTTTACGCCAGACGCGCGTTTCGTCTACTTAAGACTCATCAGTGGCGTTTAACTCTAAATGCTTAAAGTATTTTTTCATTCGGTGATGGAATAATATAAGTACACCGTCATGTGTATCGTTGCATAATCTTCTAGACTTGTATATTATTTTTTGTTTATGCTGTATCGTCATGTTTGTCGATCCGATACTTAATAAGCTTGCTGGTTGGTAGACTCTTTAGACTTTTATATAATATTTTGAACTACCTGTATTGTGTTTTTACACGATCCCAGTGGACTTATATTATTCCATCACCGAATGAAAAAATACTTTAAGCATTTAGAGTTAAACGCCACTGATGAGTCTTAAGTAGACGAAACGCGCGTCTGGCGTAAAGAATTTGTCAACTTGGTAATTTTAATTACATCTTGTTGGAATATTTGAGCAAAGCAAAGTAACAGCACGGCACGTCCCCGGCTGGCGGACTTGGGAAGCAACTATTTTGGGTTAAATTGGAAATGAGAAATTTCAAGATCAATATGTTTCGACTTGTTTACGTCATTTATTTATATTGACATTCAATGACTAAGGCCATTCGTTGGTCAGTCTTTGTCTAAATATTTGACAAGAAACACCGTCATGTGTATCGTTGCATAATCTTCTAGACTTGTATATTATTTTTTGTTTATGCTGTATCGTCATGTTTGTCGATCCGATACTTAATAAGCTTGCTGGTTGGTAGACTCTTTAGACTTTTATATAATATTTTGAACTACCTGTATTGTGTTTTTACACGATCCCAGTGGACT